>OY756409.1:0-2448778 GCA_963576865.1 Anania hortulata
CCCGAGCCACAACAAGGGTGTCATCAGCGTAGCAAAGAACACGGGTGCGCGGGAGAGGCCGGTTCCGGAGAACGAAGTCAAATCCGATGTTCCACAGGGTTGGCCCTAGGACCGATCCCTGCGGGACACCGCACCGCATCGCTCTCCGCTCCAGCATCCCCCCCGCAACCGTGTACACTACCTCCCTCTGACTCAGGTAGTCTTCCAGCAGCCTCCCGAGGTACGGAGGCACTCCATGAAACCGGAGCGCCTCGACGATGGTGGAAAAGGGGAGGCTGTTGAAAGCGTTGGCAATGTCAATTGACACTGCCAGTACCCGGTCAGCATTCTCAACTGCCTCTTCGGCAAAGGTTTTTAGGGCCAGTAAGGAGTCCATCGTCGAACGACCAGTTCTAAAGCCGAACTGGTTGTTCGATAGGTTCGGGCCAGTCTCCTCCATGTGCTCGATAAGACGGGACGCCAGGATTTTCTCCAGGAGTTTTCCCGTCTCATCGAGCAGCACAATGGGCCTGTAGGCGGAAGGTGAGTCTGGTGGTCTTCCCTCCTTGGGGATCAGACAGAGGTGACCCACCTTCCACGCCTTCGGGAATCTTCCTGACAGGAGGGATCTGTTGTATATGTGCCGTAGTCTGTCGCCCAGGTGGAGTAGGGCTGTGCGTAGGACACGGCCAGGGATGCCGTCCGGTCCAGGGGCCGTGGTCTTCC
Organism: Anania hortulata; assembly: GCA_963576865.1. Lineage (NCBI taxonomy): Eukaryota > Metazoa > Arthropoda > Insecta > Lepidoptera > Crambidae > Anania > Anania hortulata. The sequence goes on from OY756409.1 coordinate 706, forward strand.
CCTTAAGCCTTTCCCTGGCCATCTCCATCTCTCCATCAGTGATGGGTGGGACGGGAGATTCGGCAGGGATTGGGGGTGGCCTCAACCGTTCCGGCGGGTGTGGCTCGCAGTCTGGGAAGAGCCCATCGATCACTCTCTCGAGGACAGGGGGATCGAGAGTTTCTGTGATGGGGGCGGACATCGGGCGGAATTTGTTCCGCGCGGCTTTGTACGGCCGCCCCCATGGGTCTCTATCAAGGTCCTCGAGCATCTCTTCGTGGGCCCGTTCCTTCGCCATACAGATGGCCTTCTGGAAGGCCTTCTTCGCCTCCCTGTGGGCTGCATAGAGCTGGTCTTCCTCATCCGCGGCACGATTGCTCCGGCGTCGACTTCTGACGAGAGCCCTGCGCGCGGCGTTACTGGTGGCCCGAAGAGCGGAAATCTCTTCGCTCCACCAGTACACCTGTTTGCGCGGAGGGCGGGGTCGCGTCCGGGGCATCGACGCGTCGCAGACTTGGGCCAGCGCAGCTTGTAGGTAGCCGACAGCCTCGTCCACATCAGATCCGGGGTCCGAGGGGTAGTTCCAGTCCTGGACTAGTGCTGCCTCCTCGGCCATGTCCACGTCCAGTCGGGTAAGGGCCCAGCGTGGCAATTGGCGGTGGGAAGCCTGAGCCGGTTGGGTTTGAGAGGAGACAGACTCGAACCGGATGTAGGTGTGATCCGAGAGTGTCTCCTCCTCTTCGAGCACCCTCCAATCCCCGAGCCTGCGCGCGAGGGCAGGGGTAGCGAACGTTATGTCCACCACAGATCCCCCCTGTCGACGCACGCAGGTCGGCGCATTTCCTCGGTTTAAGAGGACTAGTCCCTGCTCGGAGGCCCATTGCTCCAGGATGCCACCACGAGCGTTTGGTCGTGGGCACCCCCAGGCTGCCGACTTCGCGTTGAGGTCGCCTAATAAAACAACCTGGAGAGGCGAAAGTCGGCCAACCACAGGGCCTAGGGTTGCCATAAAGGCCTCGAACTGGGAGAGGGGCAAGTTAGGGGAAAAATATACCCCCACGAGTGCTATGCCCTTCCACTTAGCCGCTACAAAACCTTGTCCTCTCTCCAGGGTTACCAAGGGGGAGGATTGAGGGCCCGGTTGCGTGGCGATGGCCACGGTCTCGTCGGTGGAGCCAGCCCAGTTGGAGGGGATATAATAAGGCTCTGCCGCGACCGCCAAATCAATGTTCCACGCTGTCAGGTTTGCCACGAACAAGTCCTGGGCCCTGGCAGCGTGATTGAGGTTCGTCTGGAGGAGAGAGATGGGGGACCTATTTTGCATTGTTGTCTACAACCTGCATCTCTTCCTCCAGCGGCCTGGGATGGCTTCCTGCTCTGGGTTGGGTGGCGGTCGGAATCTGCACGACCATGGCCTTGCCTCTGATCTGGGGGGGCCTGCAAGTCTTCCCCCCCATGATGTGATCCGACGCCCGGCCGGAGTCCGCGCAAATTGCGCATCTCGGCTTCGCGGAGCAGGCGGTGGATCTGTGGTCAGGTTGCCCACACCTGAAGCACAGATCGCTTCGGACCTTGATGGAGGGGCACATCTGCCTGGCATGCCCTAGGCCCATGCATCTGAAGCACCGGAGAGGCCGCGCCTCCAGGAGTGTGGCTTTGGCCGAAGACCAGCCGACCAGCAGGCGGCCAGTGACAAGCACTTTGGCCGCAGCAACTGGGCAGGAGGCAATAGCCGCACCCACACCCCTCGGTCCAGGGCGGATTTCTCCTACCCGGATCAAGTCCGGAGAGCATCCACATTTGGTCGCGATGGCCGCCGCAACTTCAGCGCTGGACACCGAGTCATCCAGCTCGGTGACTCTGACGTCCGCGCGCTTCATGGGGCGGGCCACGTTGACCACACCGTCCAGAACCTCTCTAATTTTGGCCGCCAGTTTGTCAGCCTTATCGCCATGCTCAGGGCCGGAGACCTCGAGCATCCTAGCTCCCGTAGCAGTTTTACTACACCTAACGCCCTCTAGGCCTAGGTCCGGGAGGGACAAGACCTCCTTTGCCTGTTTGAGGGCCTCGGTGTAGCTTATACCTTTCTCGATCGCCTCAGGCTGCAGCGACAGGACGACTGCTGAGGATCGAGGGGGAGTAAGGGAGGGACCTTTGGTCTTGGGCTTAGGGGCCTGAGACAGGATTTTGTTTCCGGCTGCAGTGGAGGAGTTACGGGGCCGTTTCCCCTTCTTAGGCCGTTTCCGTCTTGTGACCTGGACCCAGTTGTCCTCGTTCGGGACAGAGGGTGGGGCCGGGTCACTCCGGCTCTGGTTTGTGCTCGCCTGCTTTGCGGCGGGGCCAGCTGCTGTGGCCTGTCGGGTTCGTGGGGCAGACACACTCGCCACAGTTTTAGGCTGCGGCCTGACAGGTTTCTGCCTTGCTGCGACAGCAGCGAATGTCGACGGGACCCTTGAAGGGCCAGCCACAGGTGCAGGGTTGGGTGCTTTGGCCGGTTTCGCCTTCTTGGCCTTGCCTGCCGCTCCAGAGGTGCTGGGCATAGGAGCCGCCGAGGTGGAGGCATTTGGAGTGGGGGCCAAGTTGGCACCGTCTGACCTTAGAGGTGGTCGTGGTGCTGGGAGCGGATTGAGACGATCCAGCCGTCCCTCGAGGCATGCGAACCGACTCTCGAGGCGGGAGTCGATGAGCGCCGCGATGGACTGCAGGAGCGTCTCTTTCCCATGGGTGTCCATGTTTGTTAAGTCCAGGGGGGGAGCGGACGTAGCGCTGGTTGCCCTCTCGGAGAACTCTCTCCGGAGGCTGCGGACCTCAGTCTTGAGGTTTGCAACCTCCTCTCTGAGGTTCTTGTTGGCAGCTGCGATACGCCTGTGCTCGTCGTTCATTGACCTGGTCGTCATTTCTCCGATCAGGTCTTTGAGCGTCTTTGTGGCATCATTCAAGGCCTTCTGCATTCTGCCTTGGAGGTTGCCAGACTTAGATTTCACGGTCGAGACAGCGCCCAAGCACTGGTGGGCCATCTGTTTCATCTCCGTCATATCCAGTCGGCTTAGGTCCTCTGGGAGATCCGGGCATTTGAGAGGCTCGGAGACAGTGGGCTCAACGAGCATAGTGGGGGACCTCGTCCTCCGCTCAAGGGTGCGGTTGAAGGCCTCTTCACATGCTTCCTCCTCTTTGTCCCTAAGGAACTGCTTGGCATTAGTATGGACCGATTTTTGGCCCCTACTTCTGCCTCTTTTCGCGGTGCTGATTTTCCGAGACTGAGAGCCTTCGCCCTCAGACTCGGAAAACCCGCCCCGTGCGAACAAACATTCGTCCGATCTTGCTCGGCTATCGGATGGTCTCCGCCTGGGGCTCCGGGAGCGCTTGCGGCTCCGAGAGCGACTGCGGCCATCTTCCGATGCCGTGTTATAGTCCGATTGGCGGGAGCTACCCGCTGCATTCGCTATATTTTCGACCGAGTTAAACCGTGAGCCGGTTTCGGTCCTGTTCCTCCTGTTCTCCGCCGAATTCATCAGCAGTGCTGGTTCGGCCGTGGGGTTTTGAGCGCCTCGCGCTCGGGGTTTGGTCGAGAATTTTATATTAAGAGAGTCCATATTTCTTCTTAAGCCTCTAATGCGTCTTCATCCGGCGGGGTCTCCACCCTCCCTGGAGCCCACAGTGGGGAGCCGCAGCCCAGAGCTGCCCGCCAGACATAGAGGGGATTCCACCCATACTCTCAGAGTGGAACCGCCGAACGGGATCTTTGGCGCAGACGGTTAGGGCAAGGTTGGCACTAGTCGACCAAAACTAGCGCTTCACCGAGCCCGCCGCTGGCCCTGTCCCCCGAACCCCCCTCTAACCTAGGGCGAAGGTTAAGCCGTTCGCCCAAAGCCGATTGATCCTGATGCGGCTACACCAGGACCGCCCGTGTTACCAGAATTAGGGGCCGAAGGAGTGTGTTGCCTGGGTGGTCTGCCACAGGCTCAACGCCCAGGATCCCCCTCTCCCGGAATTACGGGTCCCCGCACACGGCAAGAACATGCGGCCCAGTTTTTTCGGGAAACTAGGATAAAACCCTTCGAGGGTTTTTTATTGAGGTTTTCCTTCCTCTTAGTCCGGGAAAATACCCCGACGACTCCCGGCCTGCCCCGAAGGGCAGGTAACGGTATGCGTGGGTTTTTTATTGAGGTGGTCCTTCCTCGTGGCCCGGGCAGATGCCCCGACGGCCCCCGGCCTGCCCCGAAGAGCAGGTAACGGTGTGCGTGGGTTTTTTATTGAGATGGTCCTTCCTCGTAGCCCGGGCAGATGCCCCGACGGCCCCCGGCCCCTCCGTTGGGGTAACGGGTTGCCCGGCGACCCGCCAGTCAGCGACGGCTGACTATAGACGGGCGCTGCCGCGCGTGATAGTTTTTATAGAGGCTTCCGCCTCGCGACCCAGCTAAACTGGGTCCCCGGTCCGCCCTGAAAAGGGCAGATTACGGTGTGCTATGTGAACACATCCTTGCGCCGCTATGCTAGTCAGAGCAGCACAAGGAGCGACACTGGCAGAGTTTAGCCGTCGGCTACCAATCCCCGAAGGAAATTGCTAACCGCCGTTGCCCGGGATGCACCAGGACAGGATGCTATTTCTTACATCCGATCGTAACCGGATGTAACCAATAACACCCCGTCGCTCTAGGAGGTGACTCCGCTGCATGACCCAACCTAACCTAACCTAACCTAACCTAACCTAACCTAACCTAACCTAACCTAACCTAACCTAACCTAACCTAACCTAACCTAACCTAACCTAACCTAACCTAACCTAACCTAACCTAACCTAACCTAACCTAACCTAACCTAACCTAACCTAACCTAACCTAACCTAACCTAACCTAACCTAACCTAACCTAACCTAACCTAACCTAACCTAACCTAACCTAACCTAACCTAACCTAACCTAACCTAACCTAACCTAACCTAACCTAACCTAACCTAACCTAACCTAACCTAACCTAACCTAACCTAACCTAACCTAACCTAACCTAACCTAACCTAACCTAACCTAACCTAACCTAACCTAACCTAACCTAACCTAACCTAACCTAACCTAACCTAACCTAACCTAACCTAACCTAACCTAACCTAACCTAACCTAACCTAACCTAACCTAACCTAACCTAACCTAACCTAACCTAACCTAACCTAACCTAACCTAACCTAACCTAACCTAACCTAACCTAACCTAACCTAACCTAACCTAACCTAACCTAACCTAACCTAACCTAACCTAACCTAACCTAACCTAACCTAACCTAACCTAACCTAACCTAACCTAACCTAACCTAACCTAACCTAACCTAACCTAACCTAACCTAACCTAACCTAACCTAACCTAACCTAACCTAACCTAACCTAACCTAACCTAACCTAACCTAACCTAACCTAACCTAACCTAACCTAACCTAACCTAACCTAACCTAACCTAACCTAACCTAACCTAACCTAACCTAACCTAACCTAACCTAACCTAACCTAACCTAACCTAACCTAACCTAACCTAACCTAACCTAACCTAACCTAACCTAACCTAACCTAACCTAACCTAACCTAACCTAACCTAACCTAACCTAACCTAACCTAACCTAACCTAACCTAACCTAACCTAACCTAACCTAACCTAACCTAACCTAACCTAACCTAACCTAACCTAACCTAACCTAACCTAACCTAACCTAACCTAACCTAACCTAACCTAACCTAACCTAACCTAACCTAACCTAACCTAACCTAACCTAACCTAACCTAACCTAACCTAACCTAACCTAACCTAACCTAACCTAACCTAACCTAACCTAACCTAACCTAACCTAACCTAACCTAACCTAACCTAACCTAACCTAACCTAACCTAACCTAACCTAACCTAACCTAACCTAACCTAACCTAACCTAACCTAACCTAACCTAACCTAACCTAACCTAACCTAACCTAACCTAACCTAACCTAACCTAACCTAACCTAACCTAACCTAACCTAACCTAACCTAACCTAACCTAACCTAACCTAACCTAACCTAACCTAACCTAACCTAACCTAACCTAACCTAACCTAACCTAACCTAACCTAACCTAACCTAACCTAACCTAACCTAACCTAACCTAACCTAACCTAACCTAACCTAACCTAACCTAACCTAACCTAACCTAACCTAACCTAACCTAACCTAACCTAACCTAACCTAACCTAACCTAACCTAACCTAACCTAACCTAACCTAACCTAACCTAACCTAACCTAACCTAACCTAACCTAACCTAACCTAACCTAACCTAACCTAACCTAACCTAACCTAACCTAACCTAACCTAACCTAACCTAACCTAACCTAACCTAACCTAACCTAACCTAACCTAACCTAACCTAACCTAACCTAACCTAACCTAACCTAACCTAACCTAACCTAACCTAACCTAACCTCAACCTAACCTAACCTAACCTAACCTAACCTAACCTAACCTAACCTAACCTAACCTAACCTAACCTAACCTAACCTAACCTAACCTAACCTAACCTAACCTAACCTAACCTAACCTAACCTAACCTAACCTAACCTAACCTAACCTAACCTAACCTAACCTAACCTAACCTAACCTAACCTAACCTAACCTAACCTAACCTAACCTAACCTAACCTAACCTAACCTAACCTAACCTAACCTAACCTAACCTAACCTAACCTAACCTAACCTAACCTAACCTAACCTAACCTAACCTAACCTAACCTAACCTAACCTAACCTAACCTAACCTAACCTAACCTAACCTAACCTAACCTAACCTAACCTAACCTAACCTAACCTAACCTAACCTAACCTAACCTAACCTAACCTAACCTAACCTAACCTAACCTAACCTAACCTAACCTAACCTAACCTAACCTAACCTAACCTAACCTAACCTAACCTAACCTAACCTAACCTAACCTAACCTAACCTAACCTAACCTAACCTAACCTAACCTAACCTAACCTAACCTAACCTAACCTAACCTAACCTAACCTAACCTAACCTAACCTAACCTAACCTAACCTAACCTAACCTAACCTAACCTAACCTAACCTAACCTAACCTAACCTAACCTAACCTAACCTAACCTAACCTAACCTAACCTAACCTAACCTAACCTAACCTAACCTAACCTAACCTAACCTAACCTAACCTAACCTAACCTAACCTAACCTAACCTAACCTAACCTAACCTAACCTAACCTAACCTAACCTAACCTAACCTAACCTAACCTAACCTAACCTAACCTAACCTAACCTAACCTAACCTAACCTAACCTAACCTAACCTAACCTAACCTAACCTAACCTAACCTAACCTAACCTAACCTAACCTAACCTAACCTAACCTAACCTAACCTAACCTAACCTAACCTAACCTAACCTAACCTAACCTAACCTAACCTAACCTAACCTAACCTAACCTAACCTAACCTAACCTAACCTAACCTAACCTAACCTAACCTAACCTAACCTAACCTAACCTAACCTAACCTAACCTAACCTAACCTAACCTAACCTAACCTAACCTAACCTAACCTAACCTAACCTAACCTAACCTAACCTAACCTAACCTAACCTAACCTAACCTAACCTAACCTAACCTAACCTAACCTAACCTAACCTAACCTAACCTAACCTAACCTAACCTAACCTAACCTAACCTAACCTAACCTAACCTAACCTAACCTAACCTAACCTAACCTAACCTAACCTAACCTAACCTAACCTAACCTAACCTAACCTAACCTAACCTAACCTAACCTAACCTAACCTAACCTAACCTAACCTAACCTAACCTAACCTAACCTAACCTAACCTAACCTAACCTAACCTAACCTAACCTAACCTAACCTAACCTAACCTAACCTAACCTAACCTAACCTAACCTAACCTAACCTAACCTAACCTAACCTAACCTAACCTAACCTAACCTAACCTAACCTAACCTAACCTAACCTAACCTAACCTAACCTAACCTAACCTAACCTAACCTAACCTAACCTAACCTAACCTAACCTAACCTAACCTAACCTAACCTAACCTAACCTAACCTAACCTAACCTAACCTAACCTAACCTAACCTAACCTAACCTAACCTAACCTAACCTAACCTAACCTAACCTAACCTAACCTAACCTAACCTAACCTAACCTAACCTAACCTAACCTAACCTAACCTAACCTAACCTAACCTAACCTAACCTAACCTAACCTAACCTAACCTAACCTAACCTAACCTAACCTAACCTAACCTAACCTAACCTAACCTAACCTAACCTAACCTAACCTAACCTAACCTAACCTAACCTAACCTAACCTAACCTAACCTAACCTAACCTAACCTAACCTAACCTAACCTAACCTAACCTAACCTAACCTAACCTAACCTAACCTAACCTAACCTAACCTAACCTAACCTAACCTAACCTAACCTAACCTAACCTAACCTAACCTAACCTAACCTAACCTAACCTAACCTAACCTAACCTAACCTAACCTAACCTAACCTAACCTAACCTAACCTAACCTAACCTAACCTAACCTAACCTAACCTAACCTAACCTAACCTAACCTAACCTAACCTAACCTAACCTAACCTAACCTAACCTAACCTAACCTAACCTAACCTAACCTAACCTAACCTAACCTAACCTAACCTAACCTAACCTAACCTAACCTAACCTAACCTAACCTAACCTAACCTAACCAACTCAAAATACCTACTTGGAACCTCCTCACATACACTTTTGGGCACTCGTTCGCTTCCTATTGTTAGTCTCCGTCACATTTACGCTATAGAGCAGTCAAAATATCTAGTTTTCTTTAGTTATCGCCTTTTACGTAGTTTTTATAAATTTGTAGTAAATCTCCATACTAAAAATTCAACTTTGTAAATTTTGCTCCGATTTTAATTTTTTCTTCAGTCAGTATTACGTATTAGAGCTATATAAGTATAGCGCCGTCGTCTTCAACGCACTAATACCAGTTTGTAAATTTATTTTAGTTAAAAATAGTTAGAAAAGTCACATTTTAGCGTCCTCTTTAAAATTTTTGTACGACCACCCTGTATTATTCTTACGCCGTTGGGTGCGTCTCGTTGCCACCTATCCGTAGACACCTCATTTGTCCGTCTACGACACCGGGAACCGCAAAAGTTTGCCAGTTTTCCCTCACAAATTCGCAGTACCGAGGTATAGTGGTGAAGCTCTGTTCACATACAAAGTAACTCAAAATACCTACTTGGAACCTCCTCACATACACTTTTGGGCACTCGTTCGCTTCCTATTGTTAGTCTCCGTCACATTTACGCTATAGAGCAGTCAAAATATCTAGTTTTCTTTAGTTATCGCCTTTTACGTAGTTTTTATAAATTTGTAGTAAATCTCCATACTAAAAATTCAACTTTGTAAATTTTGCTCCGATTTTAATTTTTTCTTCAGTCAGTATTACGTATTAGAGCTATATAAGTATAGCGCCGTCGTCTTCAACGCACTAATACCAGTTTGTAAATTTATTTTAGTTAAAAATAGTTAGAAAAGTCACATTTTAGCGTCCTCTTTAAAATTTTTGTACGACCACCCTGTATTATTCTTACGCCGTTGGGTGCGTCTCGTTGCCACCTATCCGTAGACACCTCATTTGTCCGTCTACGACACCGGGAACCGCAAAAGTTTGCCAGTTTTCCCTCACAAATTCGCAGTACCGAGGTATAGTGGTGAAGCTCTGTTCACATACAAAGTAACTCAAAATACCTACTTGGAACCTCCTCACATACACTTTTGGGCACTCGTTCGCTTCCTATTGTTAGTCTCCGTCACATTTACGCTATAGAGCAGTCAAAATATCTAGTTTTCTTTAGTTATCGCCTTTTACGTAGTTTTTATAAATTTGTAGTAAATCTCCATACTAAAAATTCAACTTTGTAAATTTTGCTCCGATTTTAATTTTTTCTTCAGTCAGTATTACGTATTAGAGCTATATAAGTATAGCGCCGTCGTCTTCAACGCACTAATACCAGTTTGTAAATTTATTTTAGTTAAAAATAGTTAGAAAAGTCACATTTTAGCGTCCTCTTTAAAATTTTTGTACGACCACCCTGTATTATTCTTACGCCGTTGGGTGCGTCTCGTTGCCACCTATCCGTAGACACCTCATTTGTCCGTCTACGACACCGGGAACCGCAAAAGTTTGCCAGTTTTCCCTCACAAATTCGCAGTACCGAGGTATAGTGGTGAAGCTCTGTTCACATACAAAGTAACTCAAAATACCTACTTGGAACCTCCTCACATACACTTTTGGGCACTCGTTCGCTTCCTATTGTTAGTCTCCGTCACATTTACGCTATAGAGCAGTCAAAATATCTAGTTTTCTTTAGTTATCGCCTTTTACGTAGTTTTTATAAATTTGTAGTAAATCTCCATACTAAAAATTCAACTTTGTAAATTTTGCTCCGATTTTAATTTTTTCTTCAGTCAGTATTACGTATTAGAGCTATATAAGTATAGCGCCGTCGTCTTCAACGCACTAATACCAGTTTGTAAATTTATTTTAGTTAAAAATAGTTAGAAAAGTCACATTTTAGCGTCCTCTTTAAAATTTTTGTACGACCACCCTGTATTATTCTTACGCCGTTGGGTGCGTCTCGTTGCCACCTATCCGTAGACACCTCATTTGTCCGTCTACGACACCGGGAACCGCAAAAGTTTGCCAGTTTTCCCTCACAAATTCGCAGTACCGAGGTATAGTGGTGAAGCTCTGTTCACATACAAAGTAACTCAAAATACCTACTTGGAACCTCCTCACATACACTTTTGGGCACTCGTTCGCTTCCTATTGTTAGTCTCCGTCACATTTACGCTATAGAGCAGTCAAAATATCTAGTTTTCTTTAGTTATCGCCTTTTACGTAGTTTTTATAAATTTGTAGTAAATCTCCATACTAAAAATTCAACTTTGTAAATTTTGCTCCGATTTTAATTTTTTCTTCAGTCAGTATTACGTATTAGAGCTATATAAGTATAGCGCCGTCGTCTTCAACGCACTAATACCAGTTTGTAAATTTATTTTAGTTAAAAATAGTTAGAAAAGTCACATTTTAGCGTCCTCTTTAAAATTTTTGTACGACCACCCTGTATTATTCTTACGCCGTTGGGTGCGTCTCGTTGCCACCTATCCGTAGACACCTCATTTGTCCGTCTACGACACCGGGAACCGCAAAAGTTTGCCAGTTTTCCCTCACAAATTCGCAGTACCGAGGTATAGTGGTGAAGCTCTGTTCACATACAAAGTAACTCAAAATACCTACTTGGAACCTCCTCACATACACTTTTGGGCACTCGTTCGCTTCCTATTGTTAGTCTCCGTCACATTTACGCTATAGAGCAGTCAAAATATCTAGTTTTCTTTAGTTATCGCCTTTTACGTAGTTTTTATAAATTTGTAGTAAATCTCCATACTAAAAATTCAACTTTGTAAATTTTGCTCCGATTTTAATTTTTTCTTCAGTCAGTATTACGTATTAGAGCTATATAAGTATAGCGCCGTCGTCTTCAACGCACTAATACCAGTTTGTAAATTTATTTTAGTTAAAAATAGTTAGAAAAGTCACATTTTAGCGTCCTCTTTAAAATTTTTGTACGACCACCCTGTATTATTCTTACGCCGTTGGGTGCGTCTCGTTGCCACCTATCCGTAGACACCTCATTTGTCCGTCTACGACACCGGGAACCGCAAAAGTTTGCCAGTTTTCCCTCACAAATTCGCAGTACCGAGGTATAGTGGTGAAGCTCTGTTCACATACAAAGTAACTCAAAATACCTACTTGGAACCTCCTCACATACACTTTTGGGCACTCGTTCGCTTCCTATTGTTAGTCTCCGTCACATTTACGCTATAGAGCAGTCAAAATATCTAGTTTTCTTTAGTTATCGCCTTTTACGTAGTTTTTATAAATTTGTAGTAAATCTCCATACTAAAAATTCAACTTTGTAAATTTTGCTCCGATTTTAATTTTTTCTTCAGTCAGTATTACGTATTAGAGCTATATAAGTATAGCGCCGTCGTCTTCAACGCACTAATACCAGTTTGTAAATTTATTTTAGTTAAAAATAGTTAGAAAAGTCACATTTTAGCGTCCTCTTTAAAATTTTTGTACGACCACCCTGTATTATTCTTACGCCGTTGGGTGCGTCTCGTTGCCACCTATCCGTAGACACCTCATTTGTCCGTCTACGACACCGGGAACCGCAAAAGTTTGCCAGTTTTCCCTCACAAATTCGCAGTACCGAGGTATAGTGGTGAAGCTCTGTTCACATACAAAGTAACTCAAAATACCTACTTGGAACCTCCTCACATACACTTTTGGGCACTCGTTCGCTTCCTATTGTTAGTCTCCGTCACATTTACGCTATAGAGCAGTCAAAATATCTAGTTTTCTTTAGTTATCGCCTTTTACGTAGTTTTTATAAATTTGTAGTAAATCTCCATACTAAAAATTCAACTTTGTAAATTTTGCTCCGATTTTAATTTTTTCTTCAGTCAGTATTACGTATTAGAGCTATATAAGTATAGCGCCGTCGTCTTCAACGCACTAATACCAGTTTGTAAATTTATTTTAGTTAAAAATAGTTAGAAAAGTCACATTTTAGCGTCCTCTTTAAAATTTTTGTACGACCACCCTGTATTATTCTTACGCCGTTGGGTGCGTCTCGTTGCCACCTATCCGTAGACACCTCATTTGTCCGTCTACGACACCGGGAACCGCAAAAGTTTGCCAGTTTTCCCTCACAAATTCGCAGTACCGAGGTATAGTGGTGAAGCTCTGTTCACATACAAAGTAACTCAAAATACCTACTTGGAACCTCCTCACATACACTTTTGGGCACTCGTTCGCTTCCTATTGTTAGTCTCCGTCACATTTACGCTATAGAGCAGTCAAAATATCTAGTTTTCTTTAGTTATCGCCTTTTACGTAGTTTTTATAAATTTGTAGTAAATCTCCATACTAAAAATTCAACTTTGTAAATTTTGCTCCGATTTTAATTTTTTCTTCAGTCAGTATTACGTATTAGAGCTATATAAGTATAGCGCCGTCGTCTTCAACGCACTAATACCAGTTTGTAAATTTATTTTAGTTAAAAATAGTTAGAAAAGTCACATTTTAGCGTCCTCTTTAAAATTTTTGTACGACCACCCTGTATTATTCTTACGCCGTTGGGTGCGTCTCGTTGCCACCTATCCGTAGACACCTCATTTGTCCGTCTACGACACCGGGAACCGCAAAAGTTTGCCAGTTTTCCCTCACAAATTCGCAGTACCGAGGTATAGTGGTGAAGCTCTGTTCACATACAAAGTAACTCAAAATACCTACTTGGAACCTCCTCACATACACTTTTGGGCACTCGTTCGCTTCCTATTGTTAGTCTCCGTCACATTTACGCTATAGAGCAGTCAAAATATCTAGTTTTCTTTAGTTATCGCCTTTTACGTAGTTTTTATAAATTTGTAGTAAATCTCCATACTAAAAATTCAACTTTGTAAATTTTGCTCCGATTTTAATTTTTTCTTCAGTCAGTATTACGTATTAGAGCTATATAAGTATAGCGCCGTCGTCTTCAACGCACTAATACCAGTTTGTAAATTTATTTTAGTTAAAAATAGTTAGAAAAGTCACATTTTAGCGTCCTCTTTAAAATTTTTGTACGACCACCCTGTATTATTCTTACGCCGTTGGGTGCGTCTCGTTGCCACCTATCCGTAGACACCTCATTTGTCCGTCTACGACACCGGGAACCGCAAAAGTTTGCCAGTTTTCCCTCACAAATTCGCAGTACCGAGGTATAGTGGTGAAGCTCTGTTCACATACAAAGTAACTCAAAATACCTACTTGGAACCTCCTCACATACACTTTTGGGCACTCGTTCGCTTCCTATTGTTAGTCTCCGTCACATTTACGCTATAGAGCAGTCAAAATATCTAGTTTTCTTTAGTTATCGCCTTTTACGTAGTTTTTATAAATTTGTAGTAAATCTCCATACTAAAAATTCAACTTTGTAAATTTTGCTCCGATTTTAATTTTTTCTTCAGTCAGTATTACGTATTAGAGCTATATAAGTATAGCGCCGTCGTCTTCAACGCACTAATACCAGTTTGTAAATTTATTTTAGTTAAAAATAGTTAGAAAAGTCACATTTTAGCGTCCTCTTTAAAATTTTTGTACGACCACCCTGTATTATTCTTACGCCGTTGGGTGCGTCTCGTTGCCACCTATCCGTAGACACCTCATTTGTCCGTCTACGACACCGGGAACCGCAAAAGTTTGCCAGTTTTCCCTCACAAATTCGCAGTACCGAGGTATAGTGGTGAAGCTCTGTTCACATACAAAGTAACTCAAAATACCTACTTGGAACCTCCTCACATACACTTTTGGGCACTCGTTCGCTTCCTATTGTTAGTCTCCGTCACATTTACGCTATAGAGCAGTCAAAATATCTAGTTTTCTTTAGTTATCGCCTTTTACGTAGTTTTTATAAATTTGTAGTAAATCTCCATACTAAAAATTCAACTTTGTAAATTTTGCTCCGATTTTAATTTTTTCTTCAGTCAGTATTACGTATTAGAGCTATATAAGTATAGCGCCGTCGTCTTCAACGCACTAATACCAGTTTGTAAATTTATTTTAGTTAAAAATAGTTAGAAAAGTCACATTTTAGCGTCCTCTTTAAAATTTTTGTACGACCACCCTGTATTATTCTTACGCCGTTGGGTGCGTCTCGTTGCCACCTATCCGTAGACACCTCATTTGTCCGTCTACGACACCGGGAACCGCAAAAGTTTGCCCGCCCACCCTCCCTTATCGCATTTACCATCAAGACTCGGCTAATTTGGTTGGAAAATTTTTACCGTCGCAATGGCTTCAGACGATGAAGGGGGGTTCCTCTCGCCTATTTACGGAACCCCAACACCATCCGTCATCGGGGAACCGACGCAGACTGCCGAACCTACCCGGAACTCGGCTATCACAAAAATCTTACAACTACTAAAGGCCATAGACACCGCAACTAACGAGTCCGGGAACATCAAACGGACCTGTAAAACTACAATCCTTAACAACACAAAGGAGATCGAGAGATTGCTCCTCTCTGAACCCAGCGTAGCCCCTAACACCTCAGCCGATCAGACTGCTACAGTGGACGCGGTACGACGCACCATCCGCGAGGAGTTCGCTAAACTACCTACTCCGACTGCGGCCTCCCACTCTGTCTCACCCTCGTTCTCCGAAATTGTACGAACGCAGCGGACGGAGAAAAAGACACCTCCCACCAACTTTAAAACTAAACCGGCGATTATCGTTACGTCTAAAAAGAATGTCCTTAGCCCATCTGAAACTTTAAAATCGTTTAAAGCGAACGTCTCCTTCCGCGACACGAACTTTGCGCCGGCCGGCGTAAAGTTCGTTTCGAATAACAAGATAAGAGTCGAGTTCGACTCCATCGAGCATCGAGAACAGACACTCAACAAAATTAATAACTCGCCTAACTGCCTGGTCCAAGCCGAGATGTCAAAATCACTTAGCCCGATGGTGATCCTCAAGGGCGTCCCAACTGATATCCCGGCTGAAGATCTGGTCGGAATACTGCAAGGCCAGAACGAGTGTCTGCGTAACACCATTACAGACCAAAAAGACCTGGTATACAAATTTAAAAGAAATAACCGCAATAAGGCTCTGTATAACGCGGTCCTCTTGGCGTCCCCCAAAGTCTGGCAGGCTATCACGGCGGTGGTCAAGCTTAACCTTGACCACCAGCGAGTCCATGCCGAAAACTATGTGCCCTTGCTGCAGTGCTTTCAGTGTCTGCAGTTCGGGCACACGAAGGCGCGCTGCACCCAAGAGACCCGCGTCTGCTCTTATTGCGCAGCCCCTAATCACGATTACCAAACGTGTCCTGAGAAGAAGAATCCAACGAAAATGCAATGTCATAATTGTACTCAACACTCCAAAAACACAAACTCTAAAGTTCCAACAAATCACAGTGCAACCTCATCCAATTGTCCTCGAGTTATATTAATGTCTCAAAAAATCCGATCCCGTACGGACTACGGCCAATATGACAAATAGAGTACCCATCAGAAATTCCCATAGCTCACTTACAACTCTACACTGCACACAAATAAACTTAGGTCGTGGCAGAAATGCTCTCCACGAGCTGAACATCCATCTCAACAAAAACGACATTGACATTGCATTTGTTAATGAACCCTACACTGCCAATATTAGTACTTTGAAAACTATACCTGGATACATCATTCATCAATTTTATAGGAACAATCATACAGTCAGATCAGCCATTTTAATAAAAGAGAAATCCTTCGCTACTCTTGGAATGACTGAGTTTTCGGATTCGGACATCTCAGTTGTGCAAATTAAAGACCGCTCAGGGAGAAAGATTTACCTAGTCGCCGCATACGTTGAACCCCGCAGGGATGAACACAACACCATCCGAAAACTTCAGCTGTTCTTGCAAAAGACGGCTGGAGCCTCCCACCTCATCTGCGGGGACTTCAATGGGCATCACCAATCTTGGGGTTCCCCTGAGAACAATCATAGAGGGAATGTCGTCTTTGACCTCATTCTATCCAACAACCTTCAGGTCTGTAACGTCGGAAACGTTCCCACTTACTCAGCCGTAACACACGGACAACTAAGGGAGTCTATAATCGACATAACTTTAACCAGCGATACAACCAACGTCACCGTCTCAGACTGGGTTGTCGATCCCAGTATATGCACCTCATCTGACCACCATGCCATCTCGTTCAGTGTTACAATCGGTCCCTCTCAGCCCACTAGGAACAAGAAACTCAGCACTTTTAAGTATAACACCGCCCACACTAAGTGGGATGAAATACGGGAACCGTTCATAGACGAAATGCGCAGAAATCTCCCTACAGAGACTGACTTCGAACACATCAACGGCGACCAATTAAATCAATACACGGACCAATTTACTGGAGCCGTCCAGACCACCTGTGACAAACTACTACCCAAGTCATCTAATCCTCCGCAGCGGGCGCCGTGGTGGAATGATGAACTTTCCGGACTTAAACGCGCGGTTATACAGGCTCATCACAAACTGAGTCGGGCTGTGCGCAGAAACCGCCCCCTAGAAGAATTTATAGCTGAACGTGACAGACTCAGGCGTCAATACTCCAGTGCCTTCTGCGCCGCATCCTCGAAACATTTCCGAGAATTTTGCGGCAGGCAGAAGAAAGAGGACGTCTGGTCTGTCACGAACAGAATAATCAAATCTCGCCCAATGACACAACCACCAGCCACACTTCGACTGGAAGATGGTACCCACACTACCGACTCTAGGGATACTGCCTGCGCACTGCTCAACAATTTTTTCCCAGACGACACCCCGGATCAAACTTCAAAACAATCTAGAACTCGCACCGAAATGCACCATACTATGAATACGCCCAATGAACCTCCCTTCACTTATGAAGAAATCATCAATGGCTTAGATGGAATGAACCATAAGCGAGCGCCCGGATTAGATCACCTAACGGCGGATATCTGCCTCAGGGTTGCCCTTTGGTTCCCAGCCGAAATACTAGGCCTCATGAACGCCTGCTTAAGGTTAAAGCTTTTCCCTAAGACCTGGAAAACCGCGACCGCCAAAGTCATTCCAAAGCCCGGCAAAGGTGACTACACCAACCTCACCAGCTTCCGGCCCATTGGGCTTCTGAATGTCTTTGGCAAATTACTGGAGCGCCTCATCACGAACAGACTCTCTCACCACCTGGAAGTCACTAACAACCAGTCTCCAAACCAATTTGGTTTCAAGACCCAGAAATCCACAGTAATAGCCATAAATAGCGCTCTCAACATAATAAATAGGGCTAAATCAATGGGAGAACAAGTAGTCGGCGTATCTTTAGACATCAAGGCCGCATTTGACCGCGCATGGTGGCCGGCCGTATTTAAACGCTTGAGAGACGTCGACTGCCCTAATAACCTCTATCAACTATTACTAAACTACGTTCAGGATCGAGAGGTCCTGATTCAATTCTCGGACTGCAAAGTGTCCAAGTTCACGTCCCGCGGCTGCGTGCAGGGTTCAGTGATTGGACCAACACTGTGGAATCTGATTCTTGACCAGCTGCTATACATGCCTATGCCTGAAGGCTGCCACCTTCAGGCGTACGCTGATGACGTGCTACTTGTAGCCCACAACAAAGACACCTGCACACTGGAACTGACCGTCAACCAAGTCCTAGATCAAATCACAGATTGGGGGAAAGAAGTCAAGTTAGAATTTGGCCCTGACAAGACGCAGGCGATAGCCTTTACCCATAGAGCTAACAGATGCAAACTACAAATAAATAACAAAACCCTTAACTTCACAAACCAAATTAAATATTTAGGAATCATCATAGACAGTAAATTAAGCTTCGTTAAACATGTTGAATATATAATCGAAAAGGTAAAACTCCTGTATAACAAATTAAGCATCTTCATACGACCAACCTGGGGCGTCAGCCCTGAAAATGTTCGAATCATATATGAACAAGTGATAGAACCAATCGTGTGCTATGGTGCCGGGATCTGGTACCCAGCACTTAAAAATAAATATATCAAACAGAGACTTCTTTCACTACAAAGAATATTTGCCATAAAAGTAATACAAGGATTCCGGACAGTTAGCACGGCTGCATCTATCACGTTGGCACAACTTACACCTCTTCCTGACAGAGTCGCTGCAACCGCAGATATAGAAACCACCAAACTCTTGGGAGTTTCCACGCATTTGCCTGGGGACGTCCCAATTGAAACACCGTGCCCTCCGTCAGAGCTACTCCACCCATCTGAGAGAAGAGGCATTGAGTTTGTGGAGATTGCCTCTGCCTCGGAATTCTCTCAGATATGTGCCAACGACTCTTGGCAAGTTTACTCAGACGGCAGCAAGCACAGCGAATCGGTTGGCGCTGCATTCGTAGTCTACAACCCGACCAGGGAGCGGGTGGCAGTCGTGAAGCTCAAACTTCACGACTGCTGCTCCGTCTTCCAGGCGGAGCTACTCGCAATCGATAGGGCCTGCGAGTATATTGTAGAGCATCAAATAACACCCGTCACAATACTTTCCGACAGTAAATCTGGACTGCAGGAACTTGGGAACAGTAATACACGCCACCGAATAGCCGTCAATATTCATAAGAACCTTCATAGAGCCCGACTTCTGCATGTTAACGTAAGGTTCGCATGGGTTAAGGCCCATGTTGGCCTTTCAGGCAATGAAACAGCGGACGCTGCGGCGAAACACGCCGCAACCCTGCACAAAACCCCGGATCTTCTAACTACTCCAGTTAGCTACATTAAGCTACAAAATAAGATAAGATGCACTAAAGCGGCCGAGGCCTTGTACGCGGAGCCTAATAAGTGCACTTACACCAAAACTCTCTTCCCTGATTACAATTCTATAACAGAATACCTATCAGCAATTAAACCAACGTTCGCTTTAACACAAATGCTTACAAATCACGGATTCCATAGGGAGTACCTAGCACGCTTCCGCATTGTCGCTGTGGACACCTGCCCCTGTGACAACACACACACTCAAACCTGGAAGCACCTATTGGAATCGTGCCCCCGTTTCGCAAATGATCGACATAATCATGTCACAGCCTGTCATCTACTTAATATAGAACCCTTCAGACTACAAGAAATATTAACCAAAGAAACAACCATAAATTCATTCAACAACCTTGTCACGCTCATCGTGAAAAATTTAAAAGAATTTAATAAATAAATACAACTTAATTCAACAAATGTAAAACAATACCTCCAAAAGAATGAGCACACCGTTGTGCTCGCGGAAGTAATTCAGTAGCTTCGCGAGTACAACAGATAAAAAGTTGTAAACATTTAAAAAAAAAAAAAAAAAAAAAAAAAAAAAAAAAAAACCTAACCTAACCTAACCTAACCTAACCTAACCTAACCTAACCTAACCTAACCTAACCTAACCTAACCTAACCTAACCTAACCTAACCTAACCTAACCTAACCTAACCTAACCTAACCTAACCTAACCTAACCTAACCTAACCTAACCTAACCTAACCTAACCTAACCTAACCTAACCTAACCTAACCTAACCTAACCTAACCTAACCTAACCTAACCTAACCTAACCTAACCTAACCTAACCTAACCTAACCTAACCTAACCTAACCTAACCTAACCTAACCTAACCTAACCTAACCTAACCTAACCTAACCTAACCTAACCTAACCTAACCTAACCTAACCTAACCTAACCTAACCTAACCTAACCTAACCTAACCTAACCTAACCTAACCTAACCTAACCGGGCATGCCACAGAGTAACCTCCTTGTGCGGCGGGGTGTTATTAGTTACATCTGGTTACGACCGGGTGTAAGGAATAGCATCCTGTCCCGGTGCATCCTGGGCAACGGGGGCTAGTAATCTCCTTTGGGGGATTGCTAGCTCACGGCTAAACTCTGTCAGTGCTGCTCCTTTCACTGCTATGCTTTGCATAGCGGTGCAATGATGTGGTACGAAGCACACCGTAATCTGCCCTTTTCAGGGCCGACCGGGGGTCCAGTTTAGCTGGGTCGCGAGGCGGAAGCCTCTTTAAAAACTACCACGCGCGGCAGTGCTCGCCTATAGTCAGCCGTCGCTGACTGGCGGGTCGCCGGGCAAACCGTTACCCCAATTGAGGGGCCGGGGGCCGTCGGGGC
Source organism: Anania hortulata (assembly GCA_963576865.1). Lineage (NCBI taxonomy): Eukaryota > Metazoa > Arthropoda > Insecta > Lepidoptera > Crambidae > Anania > Anania hortulata. The sequence continues at coordinate 21,466 of OY756409.1, forward strand.
ATCTGCCCGGGCTGCGAGGAAGGACTACCTCAATAAAAAACCCATGTATACCGTAACCCGCCTTCACGGGCGGAGCGGGGGCCTTACGGGGCCGCGAGGGGCGAACCTCTATAAAAAACTGTAATACCGAGCCGCTGTGGACGCTGGCGGCCCGGGCCTCCTCCGGGGGTGGACACGCAGGCGGTGTTCCGAAATGTTAGGCGCTACCCTGAGGCCCCGCCCGCCCCCTCAGGTGTTATTTTAGACGGGCACCACATGGAAATTATGACAACTAGGGAAAAAATCGTAACCCTGGTCGGTACCGCGGGATGCGGAGAATCCGACCCTGTGGCGCAAGCTGCAGGCACGCCTTCGTATCAGGGAGGAGGCACTTACTGTCACGAGTTTCATGGCTCGGGTGAAAGGGGCGAAGTTGAGGCTCTTCGGGGCCAAGAGACTTCCGACCGCGGGAGTTCCGCGAAGGAGTCGGAGCAATCTGGCTCGGAGAATACTTCGGAGGTGCCGACTTCCTTTGAAGCCCGTTTAAAGGGCCGTATGTTCGGCGGACCACCGAAGAGTAAGGCTGCGGTGAAAATATCTTCTAAGGCGGTAGAGACTAAAACAGCGGTTCTGTCCCGCTGTGAGTCTCCCGCCCTCAGTGTATGCAGTGTTACTAGCACCCTGTCACGGGCAGGTGCTAAGCGCCCTTTGACCGAAGATCTGTTACCTGATGATCCGGAGAGCTTCTTCGCAGCACTTGAAGACTGTCAGTATGTAGACGAGAATGATTCCGACTACGACGGAATGAACATGGAAGACGACAATCCCGACCTTTCGGACGAAGATAACACAGAGACTTTTGGCCTAGCTAAGGTCGCCAAGCTGAACAAGGGTCGAGGTGGAATCCGGCAGGTTTCTTCTGCTGCCAGAACCCCAGGCCGTAGTCAGGGACGCGACAAGCCTATAAAATCAACACCAGAGGAAACGTTGGCAACCACTGAGCCAACCGTATCACAAGAGACTGCTGCATACGTTCACGCCGCGACGCTCTTTACAGATTCGGACTTTGCGTCCGAAATACACGTAGAGGCGCAAAGAATAATGGACGTTGCCGAAAATCTGCCAAAAGCCGTGCCGGATCAGCAATACAATGAGATCTTGTACGCTGCTGATTCCATAGTTAAACTTGCAGCGAAGTTGCTCCATAGCAAAAGTTCAACAGGACTCGGCACATCCATTAGCACTGGCGACACTCAGAAAATGGAGGCCGAGATTCGCACCCTACGAGAACGAGTTGCCACCCTTGAAGGACACTCTGTTACCTACAAGCAGGTAATGGCAATGCGCGATGCCACAGAAGATCGGCACGAGGCAGAGATAACCAAACTTCAGGCAGAGAATAACAAGCTCTGTCAGGAATTGGCATCGCTGCGAGTCGCAGTTGCTGAACAGGGCCACCTGCCTGCTCGCAAAAAGCGCTCTACTGCTAAGGCAGCATCGGTCCAAACCGAATCGGATAAGGATCAGAATGTCAATTCAGGGATTTCGGACGAAGCAGCGTTCGACGCCTTTACTGCTTCCATGCTCCGGCAAATCGGCGGAATGATCGATGCTAAGCTGGAGGTCTTCAGAGCTCAGCTCCCTCCTGCTCCCAGAGTTCGACCACCTCTTAAAGCGGATAACCCTATTAAAGAGACCACTATGGCGTCACCAAGGGTTGACTTTAGCGACATTCTTGTCTCCAGCACCCGGCAGCCTGTTAAGGAAAATACCGCTACACTACCAACTCCGGCTAGCTCTAGAGATGCTCCAAAAAAGCCGTGGAAGGGGAAGGGAGTGGGGAAGAGAACTACCTCTGAACCGGCACCCAACCTATCTACGGCTACGAAAGATTCCACCATCCAACCAGGCACCTCCTGGGCGGAGGTGGTAAAGCGAAGGCGGAAACGCGGAAAGGGACATGCCCCGACTGCCACGCCAACTGACAAAGAAACCACTTCAGTGGATAAAAATGACAAGGCTCAAATGAGGAAACGCCCTCGACTCCGACCACCAAAGACTTCAGCTGTGGTGCTGGAGCTATCAGCAGAAGGCAAGGAACAAGGGCTAAACTTGCCCAAACTCATTAAAGAGGCCCAAAAGTCCATAGACTCTAAGTGGATCAAAGAAATTGGCCTAGAAGACCGCCTTACTTTACGGCCCTCCCGAATGACAGGGAATCGCGTCATCGAGATAAAGGCTCTTGGTGACAGCGCACCCGGGGAGGCTGATGAAAAAGCTGATGCCCTGGCTGCAGCTCTCGTCTCAGGACTCCCAGCTGATATGGTCAAGGTATCGCGACCCACTAAATGCACCCATTTACGATTAGTGGACCTGGAGGAAGGCGTCACCGCCGAAGAAATAAGTGACGCGGTGGCTGCACAAGGCGGCTGCGACCCCGCTCATGTCAGAGTCGGTCGCATTGTAAAGGGTTTTGCAGGCAGCGCTGCGGCAATACGATGCCCGATTGCCGCCGCCAAGAAGCTGTCTGATGCCCGGAAGCTGAGGATAGGCTGGGCCATAGTGAAGGTCCAGCTACTACCACCCCGCGCCCCAAGATGCTCACGTTGTCTGGGCACAAATCACGGACGGGCCCTGTGCCAAGCCACGCTCGACCGCACTGATGTCTGTATCCGCTGCGGGGAGTCTGGCCACAAGGCTATCTTCTGCGAGGCTCCGTACCGCTGTTGCCTATGTGCAGCAGCTGGACGAGAAGCGGACCACCGGATAGGGACAAACAACTGCCCAAACCCGAAGGTCGAGTGGAAAACCAAGCCCCCTGAAAAGGTTGCTGGCAAATCAAAGACCCTGGTTGAAGCTCCTGACATGAACGTCAGTGAAAGCTCCCAGGCAGAGAAAGCTATTGCCATGGATGCACAAGATTTTGAACGTCCAGTGCGCAGATCTGTGCGACTTCGGTTCCCCTCGATCTCGGCTAAGCCAAAAAAATGAGGGATAAACTATAAAATAAGTGTAGCAGCTTCCTGCGGTAAGAGCGAATCTGGTTAGCAAGAGTGAGGCTTTGCAGCCCTGAACGTCGCGGTTAGCAGTGTCAAAGGGAGTAATTCGAAAGCACCTGTGGCACTGCGCAGCCAGCAATGTTCTCAATCCAAAAAAAAAAAAAAAAAAAAAAAAAAAAAACCTAACCTAACCTAACCTAACCTAACCTAACCTAACCTAACCTAACCTAACCTAACCTAACCTAACCTAACCTAACCTAACCTAACCTAACCTAACCTAACCTAACCTAACCTAACCTTTTTTTTTTTTTTTTTTTTTAGGCGGGGGGAATGCGTTTACGCACTGCCTACGGCAGCTCGGGGGAGCCACCGCAGGACGGTGTGGGACTCGCCCTATTTAACGGGCCATACCCACTAAACCCACCCTCCGTGTACCTCTCGCGCATGTTACGTGACGGTGAAGGGTAAGCCCGTAGGACTGCGTCTCATACACCGTCACGTGCGCATGTCAAAACATGACCCACTCGTAAGCAGTCAAAGCTGCTCTTGCCGCTCTGGAGGGACACGCGGGTACACCGCGCGCGCCCACTCAGGCCTTTGAAGTAGAGGCTTCGGACGCCCCCGCGTCCGATCCTCTAGGCCTACGGGATAACGGGCTCCTGTCCCGGACGCCTGCAGATTTCTCTGCTGGCGCCTCCCGTGCCCTCCGGGAGACCTCACGCTGCTGCGTTCTTGGTTCTTCAACCGGAGGGTTTGTCGCGTCTCGTTTGGTCGGTTGGGGGCAGTCGCGCGACCCCAACCGATGCTGGTCATTTTGGCCAATGGATGCACAGAGTATGCAGCGGACTCCTCGTGTGCACCCAGCTGCCTTGTGGCCGGCTTCGCCGCACCTGAGACATGTGTTGCTATGGTCTACAAGCGCAGCACATCTGGTGCGGCCGTGGCCTTCTCCTAGGCACCTAGAACACCTGAAGCGCCGTGGCTTCAGGAGTACGGCCTTGACCGTGGTCCAGCCGACGGTGAATTTGCTGTTAGCCAGCTTCTTCGCGGTCTGTATGGGGCAGCGTACAACGACACTGCCGCTAGTATTGCCCTCCGAGATCCGGCCAACCCGGATTTTCTCCACCTGGCATTCACCGTGTCTGGCCACTGCTACAGCGACCTCTGCGGCGGTTATTGTCACATCAAGGCCGATCAGTCTGATGTCGGTTGACTTAATCGGCCTAGATATCTTAATCGCTCCTGGCGGGTAGATGCCGGCGAGCTGAGAGGCCATTTGGTCCGCCTTCTCGTTCGCCTCGTCTACGCTCTGGCCCGCCAGGGCGGTGATTTCCAAAATATAACTGGTTGTTGGGACCGACTTCTTAAAGTGAAGTCGGCCCGCGACGCCCAGTTGGTTCGCGTCCAGTCGAGCCCTGGCCTCCTTGAGGAAACCACTCAGGCTCAGTCCTGCGGCTATGCCCTCCTGCTGCATTTCCAGCACAATAGCGGCAGAGCGCGGTGCTCGAAGTCGAGAAGGGTTTCCCAGTTTGGAGGGTTTCTTCTTGCTAGACGTTGCAGGAAGCTTCGACCTCTCCACAGGTTGGTGCTTTCGGGCAGCAGGAGCCGGCGTCGGAGCGCCCTGGGCCTTCCTCTGCTTCTTCTCTTTCTTCCCCGAGTTGTTAGGGGGAGCCGCTCTGGCAGGTTGAGTGGGCCGGGCTGCGGCCGGGACTGCTGTTGGGCCGGCTGCCCTGCCTCGCTTCTTCCCACGTCTAACCACCTCAGTCCACGTTTCGGGCTGGAGGGTTACTTCCATCGCGGTGGCAGGTGGAACGGGAGTGGGGGTGACCGCCGGTTTGGAGGTCTTCCCCTTTCCCTTGCCTTTGCCCTTTGTGTTGGGTTGGGGTTGAGGCGTTGGAGTTTCGGCCTGGCTAGTCGCGGGACGAGCTAGATCCCGCTCACAAGGAGGGGGACGCATGCTCTCCACGACAGGAGCTCGCCTCCTCTCATACGCCTCAAAACTGTCCCTTATCATCTCGCCCACATGAAGGAGAATGGAGCGAGTAAAATCCTCAACTCCACCCTCCCCTACGGGGCGAGATGAATGTACCGTCGATGTCCGGGGAGGGGCTTGGGATCCGCCTTGGTCCCGGAGATGTTTTATCTCCGCTCTGAGGGTGCTGACTTCAGCCGTCAGATGGTGGTTCTCCACCCTCATCTCAGCGAATTCCCTGCGAATCCGCTCTTCTCGCACTCGAGTCGCCGACAACTGGTTTCGCAAATGCGCAAGCTCCATCTCCAGCGTGCAGTTTTCGCTGGTGACGGTGCGGTTGCGCATTGCGTAGGCGTATTCTTCAATGTCGCCCGCGGCCTTTTTGAAGTCGCGGACGTATGTCCCTTTAAGGTTGCCCGAAGTTTGGGCAAGGTCTCTTACCCACTCGCAGCACCCCTGTATTTTTAAGTACAGGTCGCCGGTCAGGTCTGGGGGACCAGCTTCAGAGGGTAAATCCCTGAGGGCCTCTCTTCGTCTGCGAGTTGCTGACGGTGTGCGGGACGTCGGAGGTGGTGTCGGGGGTGGCATCAGGACGGAGTCCCTGGAGCCATCGCCAAACACCGGTGAGGTAGGACGCCCTGACACATCGTCAGGTTTGTCCTTGCCCGATTGCGTCCTGTCCGGTGAGGGAGTGATCGGGCTATCCGCCAGTTCCCTTTCTGCCAACTCCTGATAGTAAGCGTACTTGTCCTCGATGCAGTCGAACACTGGAGATGCTCGTCTGGCACGGGACTTTCCGCGTGTGGGTTGTCTACCCCTGCGACCTCCAGGCAGTTTAGTTGCCTTGGGGGTGTTGGGCGTGTCCCGGTCCAAGTTATCCTCAGGTGACGTGATGTCATCCCCGAGTTTCCTCTTGGATCCGGGTCGGCTGTCGTCGTAGTCGTCGCTATCCACGGAGAACACATCCTCATCATCATTGACGAAGTATGTGTTCTCCCAGGTAGCGGTTCTATCGGACTCGGCACTCTCTCCCGAGTCTCCTGCCTTGTCCTTGGATGCGCCTGTTTTAGCTCTACCGCTTGCGCGGGAGCTGTCTCTACTCCTGCTGGAGCTGCTCCTTCTCTCTTTCTCTCTGTTTCCAGGTTTTCCCTTGTTTTGGTCGTCTGCCTTGTCTCCGGTACGATAGGCGAGAGATATGCCGCTCGCACTAGGCAAAGACTTGGGATCACTCCCGGTGGTAGCATTGCCACCCTTCCCTATCTTTTTGGTCGACCCACCGAACATGCCCTTAAGGCGAGATTCGAAGGTGGGTTCCTTCGTCGCTTTCCCCCCCAAATTCCCTTTCTTTGATTTTTCCATTAAAATCCCACGAGTCTGGGAGAACTAAGATTCCATTCGGCCAGAGGTCCCAGAATAACCGAATGACCCTAGGGTACGCCCGGGGCGGCGGGAAACCCCGGGGTGGCCGCTAGCTGGTTGGTCCAACTCTGCCAACCACTCTGCCTCACTCCGCGCAAGGTCAGAGACCCCGTCGCCGCGCAGGACCCCGTAGGGCGCCCCAACGACGGGAATTGGAGGATTTTTGAGAATATTTGGGGTCAAGGGCTGAAGGGGCACAGTGCGGTGATGAGTCCTGGGATGCTAAGCGACCGCGACAGTGTTGACAAGGGAGGGACAGAACCTCTAAAACCATGTCAACACCGAAGAAGCCGCGCACATCCCATTATCACCACCACACTCCGCCGCAACAGACCCAGCCCCCAAACACTCCCTTTGGGGTTTACTCCCCGCAGCCCTGGCAAGCAGGGCCCCCGCCCCGCCCTGAAAAGGGCAGAACGGTATGGTGCAAGGAAATCGACCGGTATGTAACCCTACCAGTCATACGCCCTGGAGCCCCCTTGCGAGACTCCAGAACTAGGGGGAAGTTTTATTGAGTTTACCATACTCGCGGCCCCGAAAGGCCCCCGGCCCCGATTGGGGTAACGGTGTACAGGGGTTTTTTAGAGAGGTTTTCCTTCCTCGCGGTCCGGACAAAAGCCCCGCAACCCCCGGCCCGCCCGTGAGGACGGGTTACGGTAAGCCTGGGTTTTTTATTGAGGTTTTCCTTCCTCTCGGCCCGGACGAAGTGCCCCCGACAGCCCTCGGCCCCCACGGGGTAACGAGTTGCCCGGCGACCCGCCAGTCAGCGGCGGCTGACTATGGGCGGGTTGAGCCGCGCGTGGTAGTTTTTAAAGAGGGTTCCGCCTCGCGGCCCAGGTAAACTGGGCCCCCGTCCCGTCGATAGCTCGAACGGATTACGGTGTGCTTCGTGCCACATCCTTGCACCGCTATGCTTAACATAGCGGTGCAAGGAGCGACACTGGCAGAGTTTAGCCGTCGGCTACCAATCCCCGAAGGAAATTGCTAACCGCCGTTGCCCGGGATGCACCAGGACAGGATGCTATTTCTTACATCCGATCGTAACCGGATGTAACCAATAACACCCCGTCGCTCTAGGAGGTGACTCCGCTGCATAACCCTTTTTTTTTTTAAGGAGGAACTGCGACTGCAGAAAACCTCCTGGGTTGCCTCACGCGCAGAAGGCTGCGCTAGCCGTCGGAACGGCCGGCCGCTCGGCCCTAGTATCCGGGAGACGAATCTCGACCACTAGGGCCAGGGAGGGTTGGGCTGTCTGCCCCCGCGCCGACGGTCTCCATCGGCTCCTCCCTGCGGCTACTCCCCGTTCCTCGGCGCGAACGCGCCATTGGGGCTGTCGGGGGTGTGACTCGCGCAATCTTCGGTCGGGGGCATTCCTTCGACGAACCGAGTCGGTGGTCCGCCCTCCGACCAGCCGCCGCACAAAGGCAGCAGCGGTACGGGGCCACACATCCGGCGGCCTTGTGGCCGGGCTGGCCGCATCGGATGCAGACGTTGCTGCGATCCTCCGCGGCCTTGCAAATGGCCCGGCCGTGACTCTCGCCGAGGCACCTTGAGCATCTCAAGGCCCTCGGCGGCAGCAGCTGGACTCTTACGGAGATCCAGCCGACGCGCAACCTCTTCTGCTTGAGCAGGTTTTTGGCTGCCGCAACGGGGCACCGCACAACGACGGAACCGCCAAGCCTAGTGTCTCCAGGCCTGCCCACTCTGACATTGGCTGGTTCGCAGCCGCCCTGTTCGGCTACAGCCTTTGCGACCTCCTCAGGAGTCGCGTCGTCTCCGAGCCCCATGAGGCGTATGTCAGCGCTCCTAACAGGACGCGTGACCCTGACTGCGTGTGACGGGAAAACCGAGTTTTTTTTTTTTTAGGAGGGAAACCGCTCTGCGGTGAAAACCCCCCGGGTTGCCACATGTGCCTTGCGGCACGTCCCGATGTTCGGCACCACTCCAAATTTTGCTGCCTACCCTACCTGCGGGAGACGGGTCTCAACCGCGCGGGCTGGCGGGGAGGACAGGACTTCTCAGTCCGTCGGTCGGTGGGGTCCACCGACATCTCCCCTTCCTCAGCGCCCCCACGCAAAGGCGTCTCCGGGGCAGCTGAGGGTCTCCCTCTCCTGGTTCTGGGTTGGGGGCAGTTGCCCGTCCCCAACCGGTGGTTGGCCTGTCGGCCGGCAGACGCACAGAGTGCGCATTTGAACGCGGCCGCGCAGTTGGCAGCCTTGTGGTCGGGCTCGCCACACCGAAGGCACGTGTTGGTGCGGTCATCGACCGCCTTGCACATCGCCCGACCGTGTCCCACACCAAGGCACCTAGAGCACCGCATGGGTCTCGGTCTCAGAGGGGTTTTTTTTTTTAGGAGGGAAACCGCTCTGCGGTAAAAACCCCCCGGGTTGCCCCATGTGCTTTGCAGCACGTCCCGAAAATCGGCACCGCTCCGAGGTTTTGCTACCTGCCCTACATTATTTGCGGGAGACGGATCTCAACCGCGCGGGCTGGCGGGGAGGACAGGACTCCGAGGTCCGTCGGTCAGTGGGATCCACTGACATCTCCCCTTCCTCGGTGCCCCCACGCAAAGGCGTCTCCGGGGCGGCCGAGGGTTTCCTCGCCGTTTTCGGTCGGGGGCAGTTTCCCGTCCCCAGCCGGTGGTTGGCCTGTCGGCCAGCGGACGCGCAAAGTGCGCATCTGTACGCGGCTGCGCAGCTGGCAGCCTTATGGCCGGGCTCGCCACACCGTAGACACGTGTTTGTGCGGTCCTCGACCGCCTTACACAATGCCCGGCCATGTCCCTCTCCGAGGCACCGATAGCACCTCATGGGTCTCGGTCTCAGAGGGGTGATCCTCACCGAGACCCATTCAACGCTTATGCGCTTCAGTTGCGCAAGCTTTTTGGCAGCTGGAGCCGGGCAGCTGACTATGACAGAGTCACCAGCGCCGCCACGGCTAACCTTGCCCACACGTACGCTCGCCGACGAGCATCCTCCATATTTGGCGACCGCCGCGGACAAGTCCGAGGCAGTCGCTGACTCGTCAAAGCCTTGAAGCCGGAGATCGGCTGTCTTAACCGGGCGGGAGACTTTAGCGGCGGTTGGCGGAAAAACAGCAGTAAAGACGGCAGCGAGGGCGTCTGCCTTCTCGCCGGCCTCGTCAATACTTCCCCCCTCAAGGGCCGCGACCTCGAGGACGCGGTTCCCTGTGGTACGGGAACGCCTAAACCGCAGTCTCCCCTCTAAATTGGGATCTTGCTGACACGCAAGGGCCTTCGCGTCTTTGAGGTAGCGGGCGAACTCCGCCTCTCCTTCGGGCTGAACCTCAACCACGATTGCCGCGGTTTTGGGCAATCGGATCCTGGGAGGTTTAGCCTCTGTAATCGGCTGTTTGGCGGGCATCTTCGCCCTGCTAGCAGCCGGGTATACCTGGCTGGGCCCTGCCGCAGCGGACTTGCCCTGGGATTGCGTTTGAGTGGGGATGGCCTGGGCTTTGCCCTTGGCTTTCCCACGCTTTCCACGTTTGGCCACTTCGGCCCACGTATTCGCAGGAGCGGCCGGACTCGACGTGGGAGGGGGCTGAGGCACTTGGGGAGCCTTCGTGCTCGACCCTTTGCCTTTGCCCTTTCCCTTCCAGGGTTTTGGCGCTTCCTTGCTCGGGCCAGGAGTAGCCGCAGGCACAGGTGGCGCGTTCTTTTTGCTGTCCGCTCGTAGTGGCGGACGAACACTCTTGACCGGGTTTAGTCGGTCCTTTATACCCGCCAACTTGGCGTCCATCATCTCGCTGATGCGACCTGCAGCGAGACGGTACAGCCTTTTAAGGTTGGGGTCGGTCACACCCTCCGGCATGTGAAAGCCGGGCAAATCTGCGGCCGGTTCTACGGACTGTGTGTCCATAGACTCGCCAGCAGTCCCCTCGCCAGATTGAGAGCTTCGGCGGACAGCCTCCACCTCTTGGCGTAGGGTGCCCAGCTCTTCGCGCATGGCTCCGAGTTCGGAATGCAGGCGGGAGTTCTCGCCACGCATTTCGGCCAGCTCTGATCGGAGCTTGGAAAGCTCGCTCTCCATTTCGGCTGTCATGTCGGCGTCCGTTCGACTGCGGAGCGCCTGGACAGCCTCCACGATCGACATAGCGGCTGTTTGGAGGGCATCTGCTTGGCCGCGCTCCAATGTCGAGGAGGAGTTCTCAGCGATGTCGAAGATGGTCGCAACATCCTTCTCGACACGATTTGCCAGCTCCACTACGGTCTCCGTGTTTTTGGCCGGGTCGGCCACAGCTGGGTTCCTGACCGGGGATCGGGAACGGGATCGACGTCGCCGCTGGTCTTGGGCTAGGGCCACGGCAGCAGAAGAAACCTGCCGTAAACCACCCCTGCCTTTTCGCAGCTTGGCGACTTTAGGAAGCCCGAAGGTCTTCTCGCCCTCTTCGCCCGAATAATCGCGCACATGCGCGGTTTTGTCACTTCCGGTTACGTCGCGCCTAGACGCGGATTTGTCAAAATCGGTATGGCCGTCGCCCCTTAAAGAGGCTTCAGCCGAATCAACTGCCGAACACAAATTAATGATCTCATCGGCGGACAGCTCAGGCTCGGGTTCAGTAACCCGATCGGGCAACCGACGCTTGGCGCCAGCCCGAGATACGGAGCTGTCTCGACTCCCGAGACCACTGCCAGTGCTGAAGGAGGGAGACACGGTGCGGGAGGTCCCCGCAGACACTGTCTCAACCTCTTTCGACGTGGCTCTCGTAGCAGCCCTGCTGCTTGCAGCCCTGCTGCTCTCCCTTCTTACATCACCCCCCCCAAAAGTACCCCGATTGCTTGGTTTATCCATGTAAGACCCACGAGTCGGGGAGAAAAGATGGTCCATCTGGTCAGAGATCCCCGAGTAACCAGATAACCCTACTTACACCTGAGGGGTCGGGCTCCCCCCAGGGTGGCCGCTAGCCGGTTGATCCCACTACGCCAACCACTCCGCCTTGCTCCGCGCAAGGTCAGAGACCCCGTCGCCGCGCGAGGCCCCGTAGGGCGCCCCAACGACGGGAATTGAAGGATTTTTAGGAACATTTGGGGTCAAGGGCTGAAGGGGCACAGTGCGGTGATGAGTCCTGGGATGCTAAGCGACCGCGACAGTGTTGACAAGGGAGGGGCAGAACCTCTAAAACCATGTCAACACCGAAGAAGCCGCGCACATCCCATTATCACCACCACACTCCGCCGCAACAGACCCAGCCCCCAAACACTCCCATTGGGGTTTACTCCCCGCAGCCCTGGCAAGCAGGGCCCCCGCCCCGCCCTGAAAAGGGCAGAACGGTATGGTGCAAGGAAATCGACCGGTATGTAACCCTACCAGTCATACGCCCTGGAGCCCCCTTGCGAGACTCCAGAACTAGGGGGAAGTTTTATTGAGTTTACCATCCTCGCGGCCCCGAAAGGCCCCCGGCCCCGATTGGGGTAACGGTGTACAGGGGTTTTTTAGAGAGGTTTTCCTTCCTCGCGGTCCGGACAAAAGCCCCGCAACCCCCGGCCCGCCCGTGAAGGCGGGTTACGGTAAGCCTGGGTTTTTTATTGAGGTTTTCCTTCCTCTCGGCCCGGACGAAGTGCCCCCGACAGCCCTCGGCCCCCACGGGGTAACGAGTTGCCCGGCGACCCGCCAGTCAGCGACGGCTGACTATGGGCGGGCTGAGCCGCGCGTGGTAGTTTTTAAAGAGGGTTCCGCCTCGCAGTCCAGGTAAACTGGACCCCCGTCCCGCCGGTAGCCCGTTGCGGATTACGGTGTACTTCGTGAACACATCCTTGCACCGCTATGCTAGTCATAGCAGCACAAGGAGCGACACTGGCAGAGTTTAGCCGTCGGCTACCAATCCCCGAAGGAAATTGCTAACCGCCGTTGCCCGGGATGCACCAGGACAGGATGCTATTTCTTACATCCGATCGTAACCGGATGTAACCAATAACATCCCGTCGCTCTAGGAGGTGACTCCGCTGCATAACCCTTTTTTATTTTAGGGGGAAACTGCTCTGCAGTGAAAACCCCCGGGTCGCCTCTCGCGCAGATGGGCTGCGCTAGCCGTTGGAACGGCCGGCCGCTGGGCCCTAGTAACTGGGAGATGAATCTCGACCACTAGGGCCAGGGAGGGTTGGGCTGTCTGCCCCCGCGCCGACGGTCTCCATCGGCTCCTCCCTGCGGCTACTCCCCGTTCCTCGACGCTGAAGCGTCCTTGGGGCTGTTGGGGGCCTCTCTCTCGCGATCCTCGGCCGGGGGCAGTCCTTCGACGCACCAAGTCGATGGTCTGCCTTCCGACCAGCCGCCGCGCAAAGGCAGCAGCGGTACGGGGCCACGCATCCGGTGGCCTTGTGGCCGGGCTCACCGCATCGAATGCAGGTGTTGCTGCGATCCTCTGCGGCTTTACAAATGGCCCGGCCGTGGCTCTCACCTAGGCACCTTGAGCACCTCAAGGCCCTCGGTGGCAGAAGCTGGACTCGGATGGATATCCAGCCGACGCGTATCCGCTTTTCTTTGGCCAGTTTCTTGGCCGCCTCTACGGGGCACCGCACAACTACGGAGCCACCCAACCTGGTCTCCCCAGGTCGGCCCACCTTAACGTTGGCCGGTTCGCAGCCACCTTGCTCGGCAACAGCCTGCGCGACCTCTTCCGGGGTCGTGTCGTCTCCAAGCCCCATAAGGCGGAGATCTGCCGACTTTACGGGGCGCATCACCTTTACGGCGCCTGACGGAAAAGCCGCTGTAAGCCGCTCCGCGAGGGCATCCGCCTTTCGGCTGGTCTCCCCGGGAGGACTATCTTTGACGGCCCTGATTTCAAAAATGCGGTTTCCCGTCATGCGCGACGGCCTTATACTAAGCCGCCCCTCTAGGCCTGTTTTGGCAATCCAAGACGGACCAATGTCCGCCTTAGCCTCGCGTAGAAGGGTGCTGAGGTTTAACCCCGCCTCCTTGGCCTGTGGAGTCATCTCCAGGACAACCGCAGCCGATTTCGGCGGGCGGAGCCTGGGGGCTCGTTTCTTCTTTGCCTTGGGGGCATTGGAGACACTCGTGGCGGCCTGGGTGGGCCCGCGCTGGTTAGGTTTAGCTGCTGGGGCAGCGGAATTTCCTTGTGCGGGCGGTGCGGTTTTGGCCTTAGCCTTGCCGCGCTTGCGTCCGCGCTTTACCACCTCCGACCAGGGCTCGGGCGGAGGGGGCGTGTCGGGTCTGGTTGAGGGTCCAGGCTTCGGGTAGGCGTTCGAGGCGCCCTTCCCGACTCCTTTCCCCCTTGTGGAGGCAGTGAAAACCTGGGCGCGACTTGATCCGGGCTGAGCCGGCGCAGAGGTGGCGCCCAGGGACTTCTGCCTGAGGGGTGGGCGAACGGACGGGGCTGGAGGGAGATGCTCTTTAAGAGCATCCAGCCTTGCGTTTATAAGGTCGCCCACCTGCGTCATCACCATGCGAGCAAATTGCTCCAGCTTGGCGTCTACTGCATCAGCGGGATGTGCCGCTGGTTTTGGCCGAGGAGTCGGCGATGGGTCGTGGGCTGAGCCACTCTCCCTCGGTGCCGGCGCAGCGTCGGTCTGGATGCCAACAGCCTTGCCGGGTTTTCGGGTACCGCTCTTGCCACGGCCCATCTCTTGTCGCAGGCTGCGCATGTCCTGCTGGAGGCGGAGATTCTCCTCACGCAAATCGGAAATCTCGTCGTCGAGTTTCCGATTCTTCTCCTGCAGTGTGCAGTACGCGTTGCGCCCGTACTCGCAGGAACTCTCGAGCACGACGATCCTCGCTCGGAGTTTCTGGACCTCCTCGGATTCCGTGTGGTGGGCTTCAGTGCCAAGTGCACGAGCCCGCAACGTTTCCACCGTTAGCCCGATGACCTCGGCGATTCCCGTCAGGGTTTCAGCCTCAGTCGAGTTTCGGAGTAACGGCGAGTCAGTGACGTCGTGGATGACGGCCACACTGCGCTGAATTTTGTTAGCTAATTCGCTCGCCAGCTCCACTTCTGGCTCGCTTTCAGCATCCCACTGATTCGTCATCGGCCTGGACGGGCCGGGTTGAGGGTCGGATTGAGCTGCTGCCTGCGCAGCTTCGAGCTGCGCAGTAGCAGCCCTAATCTTCCTGATGGTGGCGGCAGCCTGCCTTATAGCACCTCTGCCGCGTGGAAATTTAGCCACCTTGGCGAGGGCGAAGGTGGTGTCCTCTTCTCTGCCCGAGTTTTCGCGCCGTTGGGGCACGCTTCTGTCTCTCCGAGTATCTCGCTGCCGCGAGTTGTCAAAGCCGGTGTTTGCGCGCAAGCGCGCAGTGTCAGTCCTGTGTTGTGCGCGTCGGCCTGAAGCCTCGGCGCCGTCATTAATCGAATTGAGGTCGATCACGTCGTCCTCATCCCCCCCAGAATCCCCACGTGTAAAAGAGTCCATGTAGTACCCACGAGTCGGGGAGATATAAATGGTCCATCTGGTCAGAGATCCCCGAGTAACCAGATAACCCTAGGTACTCCTGAGAGGTCGGGCTCCCCCCAGGGTGGCCGCTAGCCGGTTGATCCCACTACGCCAACCACTCCGCCTTGCTCCGCGCAAGGTCAGAGACCCCGTCGCCGCGCGAGGCCCCTAAGGGCGCCCCAACGACGGGAATTGAAGGATTTTTAAGAGCATTTGGGGTCAAGGGCTGAAGGGGCACAGTGCGGTGATGAGTCCTGGGATGCTAAGCGACCGCGACAGTGTTGACAAGGGAGGGGCAGAACCTCTAAAACCATGTCAACACCGAAGAAGCCGCACACATCCCATTTCCCACACCGAACTCCGCCGCAACAGACCCAGCCCCCAAACACTCCCTTTGGGGTTTACTCCCCGCAGCCCTGGCAAGCAGGGCCCCCGCCCCGCCCTGAAAAGGGCAGAACGGTGTGGTGCAAGGAAATCGACCGGTATGTAACCCTACCAGTCATACGCCCTGGAGCCCCCTTGCGAGACTCCAGAACTAGGGGGAAGTTTTATTGAGTTTACCATCCTCGCGGCCCCGAAAGGCCCCCGGCCCCGATTGGGGTAACGGTGTACAGGGGTTTTTTAGAGAGGTTTTCCTTCCTCGCGGTCCGGACAAAAGCCCCGCAACCCCCGGCCCGCCCGTGAAGGCGGGTTACGGTAAGCCTGGGTTTTTTATTGAGGTTTTCCTTCCTCTCGGCCCGGACGAAGTGCCCCCGACAGCCCTCGGCCCCCACGGGGTAACGAGTTGCCCGGCGACCCGCCAGTCAGCGACGGCTGACTATGGGCGGGCTGAGCCGCGCGTGGTAGTTTTTAAAGAGGGTTCCGCCTCGCGGTCCAGGTAAACTGGACCCCCGTCCCGCCGGTAGCCCGTTGCGGATTACGGTGTGCTTCGTGAACACATCCTTGCGCCGCTATGCTAGTCATAGCAGCACAAGGAGCGACACTGGCAGAGTTTAGCCGTCGGCTACCAATCCCCGAAGGAAATTGCTAACCGCCGTTGCCCGGGATGCACCAGGACAGGATGCTATTTCTTACATCCGATCGTAACCGGATGTAACCAATAACACCCCGTCGCTCTAGGAGGTGACTCCGCTGCATAACCCTTTTTTTTTTTTTTTAAGGAGGAACTGCGACTGCAGAAAACCTCCTGGGTTGCCACCCGCGCAGATGTGCTGCGCTAGCCGTCGGAACGGCCGGCCGCTCGGCCCTAGTATCCGGGAGACGAATCTCGACCACTAGGGCCAGGGAGGGTTGGGCCATCTGCCCCCGCGCCGACAGTCTCCATCGGCTCCTCCCTGCGGCTATCCCCCGTTCCTCGACGCGAACGCGCCACTGGGGCTTTTGGGGGTCTCTCGCGCGCAATTCTCGGCCGGGGACAGTCCCTCGTCCCGAGACGATGGTCTGCCTTCCGGCCGGCTGCTGCACAGAGGCAACAACAGTACGGGGCCACGCAACCGGTGGCTTTGTGGCCGGGCTCGCCGCAGCGGATGCAGATGTTAGAGCGATCCTCTGCGGCTTTACAAATAGCCCGGCCGTGGCTCTCGCCGAGGCACTTGGAGCACCTCAAGACTCGTGGTGGGAGGAGCTGCACTCGGACAGAGAGCCAGCCAACCCGCACCCGCTTCTCCTTGGCCAGTTTTTTGGCCGCCTCCACAGGGCACCTCACGACGACAGAGCCGCCCATTCTGGTGACCCCGGGTCTCCCGACTTTAACACTAGCCGCATCACAGGCACCCTGTTCGGCGATGGCCTGCGCGACCTCCTCTGGAGTGGTCTCGTCACTTAGCCCCATGAGGCGCAGATCCGCGCACTTGATGGGGCGCGTCACTTTGACGGCGCCTGGGGGGAAGACGGAGATCAGGACTTCCGCAAGGGCGTCAGCCTTCTCCCGTGCCTCCCCCGACGGGCCGTCCTTGAGCGCCCTAACCTCAAAGACGCGGTTCTGCGTCATACGCGATGGCCGCATCTTGAGGCGGTCGACTAGGCCCGTTTCGGCGATCCAGGAAGGTCCGATGTCGGCCTTCGCCTCTCTAAGTAAGGCCGTCAGGTTCTGACCTGCAGCCTTGGCCTCTTGGGTGAGCTCCAATACCACCGCCGCAGATTTTGGCAGGCGGAGTCTGGGGGCTTTCTTCTTCTTAACCTGGGCGGCGGCAGAAGGGTCGCTGGTAGAGGCCGAGGTAGGCCCTTTACTGGTATTTTTGGCCGTAGGGGCGGCCTTACGTCCTTGAGCAGGAGCTGACGAGCCAGGTTGGGCTTTCGCCCTTCCTCGCTTGCGCCCGCGTTTGACCACCTCCGACCAGGGTTCCGTCGGAGGGGGTAAGTCAGTCCGGGATGAGGGTCCAGGTGTCGGGGGAGCTCTGTTACTAGAGCCCTTCCCAACACCCTTTCCCTTGGGCGTTTTGGCCTGAACGCGACTTGAACCCGGCTGAGCCGGCGCAGAGGTCGCGTTATTGGCGTCTGCACGCAACGGTGGGCGGATAGGTGGAGCCGGTGGGAGTAAGCGAGCGAAGGCTTCCAGCTTAGCATCCATCATGCCGCCGACGTGTAGCATCATACGGCGGGCAAAAGCCTCGAATTTGGCGTCCTCCTCAGTCAGATCCGGTTGGGCGCCGGGTTGTTGGGCAGCCGACTGGCTGTCGGTCTGCGTGGCCGCACTTGGAGCGCAAGAGGGCCGGGGCTTCAGCAGACCGTCCGTCTGAGTGGTAACTGTTTTACCAGGGCGGTTGCCCCCTCTCTGGATTTTGCTCAGGTCGCTACGGAGAATATGCAGCTCATCTCCGAGACGCAGGTTTATCGCCTCAAGGTTGTTAACCTTGCTCTGGAGGGATTTGTTCTCGGCCTCGAGAGAGGCATAGGCTTTCACGTGGCCCTTATTAAAATTCTCGAGGGTCACCATGCGCCCCCTCATCCTATGGAGATCCTTCTCTAGGCTTTGCACATTCTCGGAGCCGGATATGGTGCGCAGCTCCTCGACCGTCAGGCTGATTAGCTCGGCCGCTCCCGCCAAGACATCGGCAACTTCAGTCCCTCGTAGTAGACTCGTGTGAGTCAGGTCGTACAGTTTGCCGACGGCGCATTGGACTTTATTTGCCAGATCGGCAGCCAGCATTTGCTTAGCCGGGTCCTCCTGCGATGCGCCGTCGTCGTCCCAGTGCTCGCCCATAATCGGCCTGGATGGGCCGGGTTCTGGGTCTGGCGTTGCTCGCGGTGAAGCGAGCCTTCTACGTCTCTCAGAGGAGACTTGACGTATACGGCCTCGACCTGACGCCAACTTGGCGACTTTAGGGAGGCCAGACGTCTTGTCTTCTCTGGTCTCGTTGCCCGAAGCGCGCTGAGGCGCACTTGTGTCTCTTCCAGTGTTTCGCGAGTGCGAAGTGTCAGTCCGGGAAGTTGCGCGTGAGCGCGTCACATTCACGTAGGGGAGAGTCATTTGGCTAGAAGCCTCCTGACTCTCCGCTACCGTACAGAGGTCGATCATGTCGTCCTCAACATCCCCCCCATTATTCCCAAAGTTTGAATTGTCCATATGAAGACCCACGAGTGCGGGAGAAAAGAAGGTCCACCTGGGCAGAGATCCCGCGATACCCAGGTAACCCTAAATACGCCTCGAGGGGTCGGGCTCCCCCCAGGGTGGCCGCTAGCCGGTTGATCCCACTACGCCAACCACTCCGCCTTGCTCCGCGCAAGGTCAGAGACCCCGTCGCCGCGCGAGGCCCCGTAGGGCGCCCCAACGACGGGAATTGAAGGATTTTTGAGAACATTTGGGGTCAAGGGCTGAAGGGGCACAGTGCGGTGATGAGTCCTGGGATGCTAAGCGACCGCGACAGTGTTGACAAGGGAGGGGCAGAACCTCTAAAACCATGTCAACACCGAAGAAGCCGCGCACATCCCATTATCACCACCACACTCCGCCGCAACAGACCCAGCCCCCAAACACTCCCTTTGGGGTTTACTCCCCGCAGCCCTGGCAAGCAGGGCCCCCGCCCCGCCCTGAAAAGGGCAGAACGGTATGGTGCAAGGAAATCGACCGGTATGTAACCCTACCAGTCATACGCCCTGGAGCCTCCTTGCAGACTCCAGAACTAGGGGGAAGTTTTATTGAGTTTACCATCCTCGCGGCCCCGAAAGGCCCCCGGCCCCGATTGGGGTAACGGTGTACAGGGGTTTTTTAGAGAGGTTTTCCTTCCTCGCGGTCCGGACAAAAGCCCCGCAACCCCCGGCCCGCCCGTGAAGGCGGGTTACGGTAAGCCTGGGTTTTTTATTGAGGTTTTCCTTCCTCTCGGCCCGGACGAAGTGCCCCCGACAGCCCTCGGCCCCCACGGGGTAACGAGTTGCCCGGCGACCCGCCAGTCAGCGACGGCTGACTATGGGCGGGCTGAGCCGCGCGTGGTAGTTTTTAAAGAGGGTTCCGCCTCGCGGTCCAGGTAAACTGGACCCCCGTCCCGCCGGTAGCCCGTTGCGGATTACGGTGTGCTTCGTGAACACATCCTTGCGCCGCTATGCCAGTCATAGCAGCACAAGGAGCGACACTGGCAGAGTTTAGCCGTCGGCTACCAATCCCCGAAGGAAATTGCTAACCGCCGTTGCCCGGGATGCACCAGGACAGGATGCTATTTCTTACATCCGATCGTAACCGGATGTAACCAATAACACCCCGTCGCTCTAGGAGGTGACTCCGCTGCATAACCCTTTTTTTTTTTAAGGAGGAACTGCGACTGCAGAAAACCTCCTGGGTTGCCACCCGCGCAGATGTGCTGCGCTGGCCGTCGGAACGGCCGGCCGCTCGGCCCTAGTATCCGGGAGACGAATCTCGACCACTAGGGCCAGGGAGGGTTGGGCCATCTGCCCCCGCGCCGACAGTCTCCATCGGCTCCTCCCTGCGGCTATCCCTCGTTCCTCGACGCGAACGCGCCACTGGGGCTCTCGGGGGTCTCTCGCGCGCTATTCTCGGCCGGGGACAGTCCTTCGTCCCGAGACGATGGTCTGCCTTCCGGCCCGCCGCTGCGCAGAGGCAACAACGATACGGAGCCACGCAACCGGTGGCTTTGTGGCCGGGCTCGCCGCAGCGGATGCAGATGTTCGAGCGATCCTCTGCGGCTTTACAGATGGCCCGGCCATGGCTCTCGCCGAGGCACTTGGAGCACCTCAAGGCTCTAGGTGGGAGGAGCTGCACTCGGACAGAGAGCCAGCCAATCCGCACCCGCTTCTCCTTCGCCAGTTTCCTGGCCGCCTCCACGGGGCACTTCACGACTACGGAGCCTCCCAGTCTGCTGACTCCGGGTCTCCCGACTTTAATATTTGCCGCATCACAGGCACCCTGATCAGCGATGGCCTGCGCGACCTCCTCTGGAGTGGTCTCGTCACTCAGCCCCATGAGGCGCAGATCCGCGCACTTGATGGGGCGCGTCACTTTGACGGCGCCTGGGGGAAAAACGGAGATCAGGACTTCCGCAAGAGCGTCAGCCTTCTCCCGTGCCTCCCCCGACGGGCTGTCCTTGAGCGCCCTAACCTCAAAGACGCGGTTCTGCGTCATACGCGATGGCCGCATCTTGAGGCGGTCGACTAGGCCCGTTTCGGCGATCCAGGAAGGTCCAATGTCGGCCTTCGCCTCTCTAAGTAAGGCCGTCAGGTTCTGACCTGCAGCCTTGGCCTCTTGGGTGAGCTCCAATACCACCGCCGCAGATTTTGGCAGGCGGAGTCTGGGGGCTCTCTTCTTCTTTACCTTGGCGGCGGCAGAAGGGTCGCTGGTGGAGGCCGAGGTAGGCCCTCTACTGATGTTTTTGGCCGTAGTGGCGGCCTTGCGTCCTTGAGCAGGAGCAGACGAGCCAGGTTGGGCTTTCGCCCTTCCTCGCTTGCGCCCCCGCTTAACAACCTCCGACCAGGGTTCCGTGGGAGGTGGTGCGTCAATCCGGGTGGAGGGTCCGGGTACCGGGGGGGCTCTATTGCTAGAACCCTTCCCGACTCCTTTTCCCTTGGGCGTTTTGGCCTGAACGCGACTTGGACCCGGCTGAGCCGGCGCAGAGGTCGCGTTCTTGGCGTCTGCACGCAGTGGTGGGCGGATGGGTGGTGCCGGTGGAAGCAATCGGGCAAAAGCCTCCAATTTGGCATCCATCATGCCGCCAACTTGCAGCATCATTTGACGCGCAAAAGCCTCAAATTTAGCGTCCTCACCAGATAGAACTGGCTGGGCGCTAGACGGTTGGGCAGCCAACTGACTATCGGTCTGCGTGGCCGCACTCAGAGCGCGAGGCGGCCGGGGTTTCGGCAGGCCGTCCGTCTGTGTGTTGACTGCCTTGACTGGGTGGTTACCACCTCTCTGGACCTTGGAGAAGTCCTTGCGGAGAACATGTAGGTCGTCTCCGAGACGCAGGTTTAGCGCCTCCAGGTTGTTGATTTTGTCCTGGAGGGCTTTATTCTCAGCCTCAAGAGAGGTATAGGCCTTGACGTGACCCTTGTTAAAGTTCTCGAGGGTCACCATACGCCCCCTCATCCTGTGGAGTTCCTTCTCCAGGCTCTGCACGTTTTCGGAGCCGGATATGCTGCGCAGCTCCTCCACCGACATGCTGATCATCTCAGCTGCCTCCGCCAAGACTTCAGCAACCTCGGTGTCACGGAGAAGACTCGTGTGAGTCAAGTCGTACAACTTTCCGACAGCGCTCTGGACCTTGTTCGCCAGGTCAGCGGCCAGCGTTTGCCGAGCCGGGTCCTCCTGAGGAGCGCTATCGCCGTCCCAATGCTCGCCCATAATCGGCCTGGATGGGCCGGGTTCTGGGTCTGGTGTTGCTCGCGGTGAAGCGAGTCTTCTCCGTCTCTCAGAGGAAACGTGACGGATACGGCCTCGACCTGACGCCAGCTTGGCGACTTTAGGGAGGCCAGATGTCTCGTCTCCTCTGTTCTCTGTGCCCGAAGTGCGCTGAGGCGCACTTGTGTCTCGTCCTGTGTTTCGCCGCTGCGAGTTGTCTCTCCGGGTATTTGCGCGTGAGCGCGTCACGTTAACGTAGGGAAGAGTCATTTGGCTTGCAGCCTCTTGACTCTCCGCCACCGTACAGAGGTCGATCAAGTCGTCCTCAACATCCCCCCCATTGTCCCCAAATTTTCGAATATCCATGAAAGACCCACGAGTGCGGGAGAAGGGTAGGTCCACCTGGGCAGAGATCCCGCGATACCCAGGTAACCCTAAATACGCCTCGAGGGGTCGGGCTCCCCCCAGGGTGGCCGCTAGCCGGTTGATCCCACTACGCCAACCACTCCGCCTTGCTCCGCGCAAGGTCAGAGACCCCGTCGCCGCGCGAGGCCCCGTAGGGCGCCCCAACGACGGGAATTGAAGGATTTTTAGGAACATTTGGGGTCAAGGGCTGAAGGGGCACAGTGCGGTGATGAGTCCTGGGATGCTAAGCGACCGCGACAGTGTTGACAAGGGAGGGACAGAACCTCTAAAACCATGTCAACACCGAAGAAGCCGCGCACATCCCATTTCCTACACCGAACTCCGCCGCAACAGACCCAGCCCCCAAACGCTCCCTTTGGGGTTTACTCCCCGCAGCCCTGGCAAGCAGGGCCCCCGCCCCGCCCTGAAAAGGGCAGAACGGTATGGTGCAAGGAAATCGACCGGTATGTAACCCTACCAGTCATACGCCCTGGAGCCTCCTTGCAGACTCCAGAACTAGGGGGAAGTTTTATTGAGTTTACCATCCTCGCGGCCCCGAAAGGCCCCCGGCCCCGATTGGGGTAACGGTGTACAGGGGTTTTTTAGAGAGGTTTTCCTTCCTCGCGGTCCGGACAAAAGCCCCGCAACCCCCGGCCCGCCCGTGAAGGCGGGTTACGGTAAGCCTGGGTTTTTTATTGAGGTTTTCCTTCCTCTCGGCCCGGACGAAGTGCCCCCGACAGCCCTCGGCCCCCACGGGGTAACGAGTTGCCCGGCGACCCGCCAGTCAGCGGCGGCTGACTATGGGCGGGCTGAGCCGCGCGTGGTAGTTTTTAAAGAGGGTTCCGCCTCGCGGTCCAGGTAAACTGGACCCCCGTCCCGCCGGTAGCCCGTTGCGGATTACGGTGTGCTTCGTGAACACATCCTTGCGCCGCTATGCTAGTCATAGCAGCACAAGGAGCGACACTGGCAGAGTTTAGCCGTCGGCTACCAATC
This sequence comes from Anania hortulata, assembly GCA_963576865.1. Classification (NCBI taxonomy): domain Eukaryota; kingdom Metazoa; phylum Arthropoda; class Insecta; order Lepidoptera; family Crambidae; genus Anania; species Anania hortulata. The sequence goes on from OY756409.1 coordinate 44,415, forward strand.
CCCGAAGGAAATTGCTAACCGCCGTTGCCCGGGATGCACCAGGACAGGATGCTATTTCTTACATCCGATCGTAACCGGATGTAACCAATAACACCCCGTCGCTCTAGGAGGTGACTCCGCTGCGTAACCCAACCTAACCTAACCTAACCTAACCTAACCTAACCTAACCTAACCTAACCTAACCTAACCTAACCTAACTTTTAGGTTAGGTTACGCGGAGTAACAAACTCGTAGCAACCTAACTATTAGGTTAGGTTACGCGGAGTAACCTAACTTTTAGGTTAGGTTACGCGGAGCAACCTAACTTTTAGGTTAGGTTACGCGGAGTAACCTAACTTTTAGGTTAGGTTACGCGGAGTAACAAACTCGTAGCAACCTAACTATTAGGTTAGGTTACGCGGAGTAACCTAACTTTTAGGTTAGGTTACGATGAGTAACAAACTCGTAGCAACCTAACTATTAGGTTAGGTTACGCGGAGTAACCTAACTTTTAGGTTAGGTTACGCGGAGTAACAAACTCGTAGCAACCTAACTATTAGGTTAGGTTACGCGGAGTAACCTAACTTTTAGGTTAGGTTACGCGGAGTAACAAACTCGTAGCAACCTAACTATTAGGTTAGGTTACGCGGAGTAACCTAACTTTTAGGTTAGGTTACGCGGAGTAACAAACTCGTAGCAACCTAACTATTAGGTTAGGTTACGCGGAGTAACCTAACTTTTAGGTTAGGTTACGCGGAGTAACAAACTCGTAGCAACCTATTAGGTTAGGTTACGCGGAGTAACCTAACTTTTAGGTTAGGTTACGCGGAGTAACAAACTCTTAGCAACCTAACTATTAGGTTAGGTTACGCGGAGTAACCTAACTTTTAGGTTAGGTTACGCGGAGTAACAAACTCGTAGCAACCTAACTATTAGGTTAGGTTACGCGGAGTAACCTAACTTTTAGGTTAGGTTACGCGGAGTAACAAACTCGTAGCAACCTAACTATTAGATTAGATTACGCGGAGTAACCTAACTTTAAGGTTAGGTTACGCGGAGTAACCTAACTTTTAGGTTAGGTTACGCGGAGTAACCTAACTTTTAGGTTAGGTTACGCGGAGTAACAAACTCGTAGCAACCTAACTATTAGGTTAGGTTACGCGGAGTAACCTAACTTTTAGGTTAGGTTACGCGGAGTAACCTAACTTTTAGTTTAGGTTACGCGGAGTAACCTAACTTTTAGGTTAGGTTACGCGGAGTAACCTAACTTTTAGGTTAGGTTACGCGGAGTAACAAACTCGTAGCAACCTAACTATTAGGTTAGGTTACGCGGAGTAACCTAACTTTTAGGTTAGGTTACGCGGAGTAACAAACTCGTAGCAACCTAACTATTAGGTTAGGTTACGCGGAGTAACCTAACTTTTAGGTTAGGTTACGCGGAGTAACAAACTCGTAGCAACCTAACTATTAGGTTAGGTTACGCGGAGTAACCTAACTTTTAGGTTAGGTTACGCGGAGTAACAAACTCGTAGCAACCTAACTATTAGGTTAGGTTACGCGGAGTAACCTAACTTTTAGGTTAGGTTACGCGGAGTAACAAACTCGTAGCAACCTAACTATTAGGTTAGGTTACGCGGAGTAACCTAACTTTTAGGTTAGGTTACGCGGAGTAACAAACTCGTAGCAACCTAACTATTAGATTAGATTACGCGGAGTAACCTAACTTTTAGGTTAGGTTACGCGGAGTAACCTAACTTTTAGGTTAGGTTACGCGGAGTAACAAACTCGTAGCAACCTAACTATTAGGTTAGGTTACGCGGAGTAACCTAACTTTTAGGTTAGGTTACGCGGAGTAACAAACTCGTAGCAACCTAACTATTAGGTTAGGTTACGCGGAGTAACCTAACTTTTAGGTTAGGTTACGCGGAGTAACCTAACTTTTAGGTTAGGTTACGCGGAGTAACCTAACTTTTAGGTTAGGTTACGCGGAGTAACCTAACTTTTAGTTTAGGTTACGCGGAGTAACCTAACTTTTAGGTTAGGTTACGCGGAGTAACAAATTCGTAGCAACCTAACTATTAGGTTAGGTTACGCGGAGTAACCTAACTTTTAGGTTAGGTTACGCGGAGTAACCTAACTTTTAGGTTAGGTTACGCGGAGTAACCTAACTTTTAGGTTAGGTTACGCGGAGTAACAAACTCGTAGCAACCTAACTATTAGGTTAGGTTACGCGGTGTAACCTAACTTTTAGGTTAGGTTACGCGGAGTAACCTAACTTTTAGGTTAGGTTACGCGGAGTAACCTAACTTTTAGGTTAGGTTACGCGGAGTAACCTAACTTTTAGGTTAGGTTACGCGGAGTAACCTAACTTTTAGTTTAGGTTACGCGGAGTAACCTAACTTTTAGGTTAGGTTACGCGGAGTAACAAACTCGTAGCAACCTATTAGGTTAGGTTACGCGGAGTAACCTTTTAGGTTAGGTTACGCGGTGTAACAAACTCGTAGCAACCTAACTATTAGGTTAGGTTACGCGGAGTAACCTAACTTTTAGGTTAGGTTACGCGGAGTAACCTAACTTTTAGGTTAGGTTACGCGGAGTAACAAACTCGTAGCAACCTAACTATTAGGTTAGGTTACGCGGAGTAACCTAACTTTTTGGTTAGGTTACGCGGAGTAACCTAACTTTTAGGTTAGGTTACGCGGAGTAACCTAACTTTTAGGTTAGGTTACGCGGAGTAACAAACTCGTAGCAACCTAACTATTAGGTTAGGTTACGCGGAGTAACCTAACTTTTAGGTTAGGTTACGCGGAGTAACCTAACTTTTAGGTTAGGTTACGCGGAATAACCTAACTTTTAGGTTAGGTTACGCGGAGTAACAAACTCGTAGCAACCTAACTATTAGGTTAGGTTACGCGGAGTAACCTAACTTTTAGGTTAGGTTACGCGGAGTAACAAACTCGTAGCAACCTAACTATTAGGTTAGGTTACGCGGAGTAACCTAACTTTTAGGTTAGGTTACGCGGAGTAACCTTACTTTTAGTTTAGGTTACGCGGAGTAACCTAACTTTTAGGTTAGGTTACGCGGAGTAACAAACTCGTAGCAACCTAACTATTAGGTTAGGTTACGCGGAGTAACCTAACTTTTAGGTTAGGTTACGCGGAGTAACCTAACTTTTAGGTTAGGTTACGCGGAGTAACCTAACTTTTAGGTTAGGTTACGCGGAGTAACCTAACTTTTAGTTTAGGTTACGCGGAGTAACAAACTCGTAGCAACCTAACTATTAGGTTAGGTTACGCGGAGTAACCTAACTTTTAGGTTAGGTTACGCGGTGTAACCTAACTTTTAGGTTAGGTTACGCGGAGTAACCTAACTTTTAGGTTAGGTTACGCGGAGTAACAAACTCGTAGCAACCTAACTATTAGGTTAGGTTACGCGGAGTAACCTAACTTTTAGGTTAGGTTACGCGGAGTAACAAACTCGTAGCAACCTTACTATTAGGTTAGGTTACGCGGAGTAACCTAACTTTTAGGTTAGGTTACGCGGAGTAACAAACTCGTAGCAACCTAACTATTAGGTTAGGTTACGCGGAGTAACCTAACTTTTAGGTTAGGTTACGCGGAGTAACCTAACTTTTAGGTTAGGTTACGCGGAGTAACCTAACTTTTAGGTTAGGTTACGCGGAGTAACAAACTCGTTATAAAATAAAGGAAATTTTAGCGAGCGTGCGCGGAGTTGCGCTTGTAACCATCGTGTCCGGCGGGAGGCAGTGCCGCAGGAGCTGCTGCGGACGCGCTCGAGGCGCCGCTGAATTCAGTTCTTCCGTTCCATTTATTTCTGTGAAACGCACCATGTATACTCGTATCTGGCAAACAATCGAGCAAAAAAAAAAGGCACGGCCGTATTATCTTTTCTCGAAGCAGCTCAGGCCATTTTCGACCCCCAATAACTTCGTTGTGGAATAAACTAGAATCCTGTATTTCTAGTAACCGAGCGAGCATCGTATAGACATGGTATATTTCAAATTTCATTTTATTTGAACCAAATGTTTAAGAATTATAATTAGTCAAATTCTTAATTTTGTCACTCATTGACTGACCGATCATCAAAACTCTAAAGCACTTCTAGTTACTAACAGAACCTTCAAATTTTGAACACAACTAGTGTTCAGTGTATAAATCAAGGAAAATCTAAAATATTTTGCAATTTCTGTCCAGTTTTTTAGATACACTAACCTTCATTAATAACTTAGTAATCCTATACATTTATATGAGATTTCCGACGGTGATGGGGAACGGTTTGGTGTCGCCAACAGCGGTCCGAACCATAGAATCGGAACTGCGGTACATGTCACAAGCAATACATATTAGAGTAAATAAGATTGTTTAGTGCGATTGCAAAATCGCGCTGACTGAGTTGCGAGGCTTGGTTTTTTTACAAGTTTTGTTTTTGATGGCATTGTGTTTTCATGCGATGGCCAAGTCAACTTTTTTTTATTTAAACATAAAATATTTTTAATATTAATGTGGTCACTAATTACGTAATAACTTAAGACAGAATCTCCCTTAAGTAGGGACTGAATAAATCAATTGACTTGGTATTACATGGATCTCACAACTTTTACGATAGAAGAACTGAGTTGCGAGACTTGTTTTTTTTGCAAGTTTTGTTTTTGATGGCACATATTTTTCATTTTTCATCATTATAATAATATAAAAGACACATTTATAATGCAATTATTAAGTGTCACCTAAAACGTATTTTACTCGACCTTACACTTTGATATCATGAGATAAACTTTTTACCGGTTGTTCACCGTTGAAAACATAAACTTGAGCACGTAGGAATCGGTCTATACGAGCAATGCTTTGAAAAGTTTATAAATAATTTAGGTATTTAAGTTATCGCAAACGAAAGAAACGTCTTCTTCGGTCACAATTCTTTTTTTATATTTTGACTGTTGATTATTGTATCTAAATATTACCTACGATCCACAAGCAATAGTTTTAATTTAGATTCTGATACTGAAATAATTTAAAATTGTTTGAATCAATTAAAATTCATTTGGTGCAGATTGTAATACGTTTTGTTCTAAATATACGACTCGCTTATTTATTTATTGACTGTATAAAAATAGTCTTACTAATTCTGATAAATTAACGATGATCTGCGCATCAGAATATATCACTTAATTTGTTTGGGAAAGCAGACAGACAAACAATTGTTTTAATTGCTATAAATTCGTTAATAAAATGCATTACCAGTATAACTGCACGAATTTTTCGAAGCAGACATGCATCGCGCACCGTGTGGCCTGTTCTTTAGTTAACATCGAGCTTGACCTGGAATTGTATTCAAATACATTTAAACATGTTTAATATCAAAGTATTATTCAAATAACTATCTGCTATAAATTAAAGTAAAAAAACAGAAAAATCATGAATCAATCAATACATTGAAATTAAATAAATTGCACATATAGAAACAACTACCCAATTACCTATATTTTTTTTAATTAGACGATTTTTGTACACAGAGTGTAACGAAAAGGTGAAATAAAACTTTAAGGGGTTATTCTACGGCTAAATTACATCAACTTTTTCTATCGGACCGATATCGAATTCGCAAAAAAAAAACACTCCCATACTAACACGCGACCAGCTGGCATCAGTTTGTATGGAAATGTCAATTTTTTTTTTTGAGATTTTGTTGTTGGTCCCATAGAAAAAGTTGATGTAATTTAGCCGTAGAATAACCCCTTAAAGTTTTATTTCACCTTTTCGTTACACCCTGTATATGTCTGGCATCTTACTCGTAGATCTATTATATTAGAACAAAGGCTACCTTTTATCCTTAAAGATAACTATATTGCTGTTTGCAACAATCTGAATTTTGCAACAGTAGTGCGGCGTACAATTTTAGTTAAATATTAAAAGTCACAAGTTGGACGCTTTATGAAAACAAGTTTTACAAAAAATATTCGTATCTTAATGAAATGAAATGTTCATTTGTAACACTGTAGTATATTAATAATACCATCACGGTGCATATAATTAGTTTCCATCGTGATACAGTTGTAGGATAGTGATATAAATGTTTATGAATACTGACCCGAGCCGTTGTCTGCGCCGCGTTACAGTAGCACGTAGAAGGCGCAAACTCTTCTCTAGTTGCGACCTGGAATTACATGCGAGAATCATTTTAATCAACCGACTTCAAAAAAGAGGAGGTTCTCAATTCGTCGGTATCTTTTTTTTTTTTTTTTGTGTATGTTCAGCGATCATTCGTTACTGCGTTGACCGATTTCGATAATATTTTTTTTGTTTGAAAGATAATACTTTCAGAATGGTCCCATATAAATTTGGTTAAATTATGATGATGGGATCTATAAGAAAATCATCAAACATTGCATAAACTCCGTACCACGCCAACTGATTTTACCTATATCTCTGCCAAATGTGGACCGATTTTGATGATTTTTTTTTTATTGAATAGCTTATACTTCAAAGATACTATAATACATTTTTGGAAAAAATTTCACCCCTAAGGGTGGAAAAATAGGAAACGAAATCGGTGTTCAGCAGTTAAATTATGTTTGCACTCGTAAGATTTGATTTGATTAGGATTTATCACTAAAATGGATGAAATAAGTTAAATTTATAAAAAAAATAAAAACCGACTTCAAAAAACTAAAACGCTAAAAATAATCTTAACACTTAAGTACTTAATCAGTTACTTTTGGAGTCGGTGTCAGTCAATGAGAGACCGATGTTTTCGTTTGCACCGACTCCAAAAGTAACTGATTAGGTACTTAAGTGTTAAGATTATTTTTAGCGTTTTAGTTTTTTTTAGGTACCAAATCACAACTGCCAATACACAATCCACCTATTTAGTTGATAACTTCTTTGAGGTCTGTCGCTTGACCGAAATACTTACTAACTGACAGTTATAGAACGATGTTTAACGCCGTGTTAGTATATCGATTTTGAAATCCTAAGTAAGGAAGTGGGTTCAAGAGAGTAGGAGTTAATTTATCTAGCTGAACTTAACTGCGTCAAAAACCTTAAAAAAACGAATCCAATTTTATGATTTGCGGCGAAATTCATCATCGTCTCGGTCTAGTGGTTCGCGCTTCGGGCTACAAAGTCGCGCGTTTGATACCAGCTCAAAGTGGTTTGTAGAGTCATGATATTATCATTATATTTATATGTATACGTTATCTAGTCGCCGTAGTTACTATTTCTTTTGGGGCTAGATAACTGCTATCTAGATTGGTGGAAGAACTCATACTTTTTTTAACATACTTAAATGCTGTAACTATACTACATAATGCATATAACAATCATTCTCTCTAGCAATACTGCGTGCTTATTCTCTGGTCAAGCAATATTAATTAAGCTACTTAACTCTTGCTTGACGATCCTGGAGGCAGCTGGTTTGCGTTTGAAGTGAAGTCGATGCTTTGTACGACTGGTGAACATCTGAAAAACACGTGAAACATAACGATAAAACAATAAAATCATCACAATGACTATTGTATCGTTTACCACATCTTGTCAAACTGAAATGTTCTAGATGAGAAAAAGTCACATTAGTATATTAACTAAAAAAGTAAAACTTTGGCGAAAGAGAACGGGCACGCACGATCAATGGACGCCACAAATAAAGGAAAACTTTGAATAAATAATGAATATTCTTAAGTTTTATATTCGTTCTAGCATCCATGACTACATTAGTAACAATTTAAGTACGAGTGTGACCGCTGTTTGTTAGTTGTTGCAGTTAGGGCAACTGATACAAGGACCTGATTCACATCGTCATATTGCATAGATGTTTTCCATAGTAAGTCGATAGGTCAGTGTCGATAGATTTCTTACGAAGTGTGAATTAATGGCTTGCTGATAGACTAAAATTGGTAATTGGTTGGTTTACAAAAGTCACAAAACCTCGAGAGAGAGGTAATTTTTTTGTGGTTCATCAACATAAGTAACTACCTTAGTTACATAATATGAAGAAAAAAACTTAACTGGTAAATGAACTAAATAAACCATTTCGAACGAATATTTGACAATGTCAGTAGATCTGGTTGGCTGGGCACGCCGAGACCTGAAAATACGTGAATAATAATTATTATTACATAATTACTAAACATATTTATATCAATCACCTTGAGCGCAATTTTGGATTAAATTTCAAAACTGGTAAATTAATTGGTTTGGGTCTGGGTGTGCTAGGCTACCTTGCACACACACCCAGCTCCGAGCGAAAAGTATTGTTTGACCTTGAATTACGAGGTAGGTACCAAACAATGAAATTTACCGTACTCGTAATTCCTTACTTTGAGAAGATAATAACTATTGGTGTGTTTTACTTAGTTCATGTTATCAGATTAAATTAGTGCCACAATCATTTTATTGGAATTAAATTTACTATTACTTGATCTTCCATTTGATAATTATTTTATTTATTTGGCCAATAATACTAAAAAGATACGAATAGTAGGATAATCAAACTACATAACCTTAGAAACACGTGCATTACATGCTGATTCCGAATTTTTCTCTTGCACTTTAATTAGTTAGTGCCTTACTGTTGGTTTGTGTCACGACCTGAAAAACATGTGAAGATCAACAATTACTTATAAGATATACAAGTAGCACAAGCTGTTATATCTCAGAAAATAAAAGTTGATAAAAAAAGTCGAGCAACTGCAACTGACCCTTAGTTACCAATATCGCCCCTATTCATCCAGTCATCATAAGTATGAAATATACATTATTTTTTAATGAATTAAGTAAATATACGAAACTGTTGGTTACATCTAGATGACTTTTAAATGGGTCCAACTTCAGTTAATAATAACTTACACTTGAGAAAGAAGCGTAAAAATTGGTCTTCAATAAAACAAATAAGACATAAAAAATATTGGTACGCGTCAAAGAAAAAGTTTTTCTAGTCGTTTGAAAATAAAAATTATTTTCCCTTCGCGTGCCATAAAAAAAATCTCCATTGTTTTTCCAGTCTGCCACGGGTAAGCCGAACGCGAAGGGTTGGTATTGCCCATGAGACCCGCCTATGAAAACTTACCCCAATCGTATTCAGATAGCCATTTTTAAATACCTACATTACAAATGTCTTACTGAAAATAAAAGTAAAACTATTAAAATTTTCTTAATAATATACACGCCACAAAAGAAACAAAACCACACACTTTTTAACAACCCGCCAAAATATTTTGACTTTTTTTTAACGTCGTAAATCGTGAGCAAGGAATTCATAATCATAAGAATTCCAGAAGAAACGCTTGCTTTTAGTTCATCACGCCCAAATGTAGGCAAAGGTAGTTAGATTATACAGCCCATGTTGAATGCCTAAGTGTTTTGCAAGGTTGAAAAATGCTGTTTATTTATATTTATGTAGATTGATGAAACAAGACAAATGTGTTTCACAAGCGATTAACTGCGCGACACGCACGCAGAGACGCGCGACATTATCTAGCGGATGACGGAGTGGCACGTTTGTGAAAAATGTGTTCGGTAGCGCGGCGAGGCTGACTTATGTGGCTGCGTGCCGCGCGTCCGCCGCGCGACTCTCGCACGTATTTTAATGTACACAGTACCAATCTACTATGGCAATATTTATGGTGCAAGGTTATCACAAAAAGGTTTTCGCATGTGTCTGTGAATAAAAAATTATGCAAATGGCACCAGTTTGCATGAAATAATTTATGATCATAATATTTTAGTTGCTACACGAACACTAGCGTAAAATTTTTCACTTATTACTATGTGTTTTGATAAGGCATATCGTGTTCAGGTACTCGTAACTATCGCAATGATAACTTAGAAGCCGCCACTAAAATTGTACCTAATATACGATATTGATATTGAGTTACCTAGTGCATTTTATTTGGCAAATTGTAGAGCTCTAAATATGACTGAGCGAACTACTAGTCAGATGACAGATACTCGCGTCCCATTTATTATATGAATAACTAGCTGTCCCGGCGAACTTCATACCGCCTCTTAATTTTTTTTTCCGATATATTATAAGTTATTCTGCTATTCGGAGCGGAGACAAATTCAACAAATAAAAGATCATAAAAATCGGTCTAGCCGTTCTCGAGTTATAAATGGTGTAACTAACCCGACTTTGTTTTATATTTATGGATAAAAGATAGATATATTCATTATCATAGATTTAAAAAACCTTTGTTACTAACGCTTTATAGGCAATACCCAGAATAAATGTTATAGACCTAATTAATATGTCATTAGCTGCAATAGTTCCTGTACACATGCTGGGTATAATCTCTGATTACATCCCATAATGTAGACAGAGATCGGATACAGCAGTTTAACACTTTCAAGTTTGATTATACACAGAATATGTTATACATGTTTAATCCAGGGTTTATTAATACATACTTAGTTGAATCAAAAGGGTGGACCCATGACATCGAAACTAGTGAAAACTGTTTTTTTAGTGTCAGTGTCATTGGGGTTAGTAAATAAGTATTTTGTTATGTGATTATAACTACAACATACTATGACTAAGAAGGGGTCCAGAACTGTAAAATGTGTGTCATAGTAGCCCACTGAGTGGGAGTACCCTTCGCAATCTTATTAACTTAGTGGTGGACAAAACTCAATCGGGCTATCAATAAAGCCTCAGCCGCACCGCGTAAAAACCGGCTGATTGAATTGCGCGGAGCTCTCAGGCGGCGTCGTAGTGCACCAAACTCAATCAGTGCGTCTGCCTACCCGTGGAGACGAGTGGACACAGTAGGCTCGCCGGGCTTGGCAATCCGTACTCAACAACACAGAACACTTATAGTTTCGCTATGGCCGACTGTCTGTCTGTCTGTCTGCTGCTTAATTCAGACTCTTAGTGCTAGGAAGCCGTAATTTCGCATAGATATACGAGGTATAGGTATAGGTATAGAGGTATATGCATCACGCGCAAAAAATATACTTAAATGAAGTTAGTTTGTACTGCATGTTGTGACGGGCAACTACGAAACCCATTGTGCGTGGCCCGACACGCACTTGGCCGGTTTTAAAAAAAATTGTTTTACGAGTATGAGCTCCCTATTACTTCCTGCCATTTAAAAGACCCTCTCGAGAAAACTTATAGGTGTTGCATATATGACGTTTTTATTAGTGCATATTGGAGGTAGATACGAGTACTTATAACCACTATGATGTACAATCCTTTTTTAGTCATTCGGGCAATAAACCGAATATGTAATAGATGTGCGGTGTTTTATTTATCAATAGGAACCTTAACATTTTCTGTAATGTGCTTTGTTATTGCTCAGAAAACGTTAAAAAGACTCCTACAACCGCCAAAATTAAAGTGTTAACCAAACGTTCTACCATAGATAGATAGATAGATAGATACTCTTTATTGTATACCACACAAAACAAACAAATCACAGGAAAGTAGTTAGTGAATAGCACAATTTAGGCGGTCTTATCGCTGGAAGCGATCTCTTCCAGACAACCATACTACCATAGTTCATTTCGAGAGTTTCGTTCATTATTCGGCTAGCAAAGTTTGCGTTAAACTTCAAAAATGTCGTATATAATTCCCTGGCTACAATTAAAATGTTGTACCTTATTGGGAAGTGGCCTTACTGAAATCTATAGCAGTGTCGCATCTCACGTGTTCTCGCGCGCAGGATAGAAAGGCGAGCATGCTCGTCATTGACCGGAGCGCGGGGTAAACTGATACAGGGTGACTATGGAATCAATAGTAAAATCATAAAACAAGTATGATGAGTAGCACTGCGACTTTAGTATCGAAAAGCAGATTTTATTTTACTATTGGTCTCACAATAAAAGTTGTTTATTTTCATGAGTCGAAAAAGTATATTAAAATTTGTGTACTCATAAAAAAGTCATCCTGTAAAATATCTATAATATATTGTAGTAAAGACAACAGCTCGTCAACCTACAATAAAACGTCAAATTTTCTCAATTGATACTGATGTCTACATGTCGACTTAGAGTTAAAAATTGCTTCAATGACCTTTTGGGTAGGTTGACCTACGGGCCGTTGTCTGTACATAAATTATTAAATATGAATTTAAATCTAAAGCCAGCGCACAATGCGCCTTATCGCATCCGCGATTGGCATCGATGCTATCTCGCGTTGAGGTGACCCTCTGCGATCGATCGCTCATCCACGACCAGCATCACAGAGATCGCATCGCATTTTCGCGTCTTTTAGATTGAGATTGAGCTCCGGTGGCCATTTATATTTTAGATCGCTTGTTAAAACACGCAGTGCACACTGCGTTAGGGCGCAAGCCCTAACATGAAACGTTTATTCGTGTGTACTTATTTTATTATCACTTATCACATGAGATTGTAGTCAAACGCTACAAAGATAATTAATTTATTATTTTTAGGGTTCTTTACCCTAAAGGCGCAAGGGGTCACTTAACTTAAACTATGCCGTTTGTGTCTGTTTGTATTATCTACGTATACATAAAGCGGTGTAGTTTTTTAACTTTAATTGATATGGCTACCAATTTAACTGGTGTTTAATACTGACAGGTGTGTCCTAAAAATAATAGAAACCAGGGAAATGCGAAATGGACTGAAAGCACCGAGGGTTCTTTACCGCTTATATAGCATCCGTGGTACAAGCTAACCAACGGTAACAACCAAAGGTAATGCAAAACTCGAAAACTTAAATCAGACTTACATGTAACGTCCAGCGTAAGCGTTGGTCTCGTTGGCGTTATTTGGGTTCGGAACCCGAAAATTCAAATATGAATAATATGTGAGTAATTTTCTCTTGACTTATTATTCAAATTAGGGAATCGTTAATGTTTAATGATCTACTCGTCACGGGATTCTTAATCTTTCTTGCGAATTTTATCATCACGAATATAATAAATACATAGTATAGTATCTACCTACGTGTTATCTGGTCTTACATAATTTCATTTTATTTATCTTACTAGGTATTACCACTATTACGTGAAAATTTCGTAGTTATTCTTAAGCGTGACTACGAGATCGCATTCTGTCGCGCTCGCAACTCGCCGGCTCCATTCAACACTAAAAGCTTTTATTGAGGCGCCGACTCTTTGTTCGAAGCCAATTATTGTTTATTCGTTCCTTTTATCTTAGCTTTGAAAGGCGCAATCTTTCAATTAATACAGATCTACCAAAGCCTACGTTGTTGCAACTCTATTAATGACAGGGAATCTTAAATTTGATTGCCTCTAGGAGTCGCTATTGCGCAAGAACTCCATTCCATAGAGTACAGTGTTTATTTCATAGCTACGTATAACATGTATGTTGTTTAGTGTAGTGACATTAATGAAATACGGACGCATAATAAATTAGTAAACACAATCACTGCGCAGGTAAGTTTTCGGAAAGGTCGGACTGCAAACTCAAACTTGATCAATTTGACTTATTAGATATGCATTACGAACCGGCAATTAGTCATTACAGGGGTTGACAGCACGGGAGGGGCCGCGCACGCAACTTTATGCATACATCGTTAGTTTATTCAATAACTTGATGCTTGATTGATCGAGTGATCAATTAAGTACAATACAGAAGTCTGTATCATTTAGAAACAATGTAAGGTATTTTATCATAATCTCTATTGCCTCAAAATTAACAGAGGGATCCAAGTTCTTGAAAACAAATCACAACCCTATTTATGTGTTAGGGTATGGGTTCAACATCATCATGCCAGCCTATCGCAGTCTACTGCTGGGCTGGACGTAAGCCTCCCCCAAAGAGTGTCAAAGAGCACGATCTCCCGCTTTTTTCACTCAGTCACTGCCAGCTCGTCCTAAGGTCGTCGGTCTATCGAGCTGGGGGGCGTCGTCCTACACTACGTTTGCCAAGGCGCGGTCTCCACTCGAGAACCCGGTTACTCCACCTTTCATCGGTTCTGCGACAAATATGGCCGGCCCACTGCCACTTTACTTGCTACATTTTTGGACTATGTACATTACTTTGGTCCACTGTGCTATGTATAAATTAAAATAAAACTATTTAAAAACTTAGTGGTATTTGTATTCGAGCTCGACCGAAAACAAAATTGTCCTGGATCCAGGCGGCGCGGCCGGACGTGATTAGGCGGCGCCTCTCACGCCTCTTTAATTAGGGCGCTAGTCACGCGCGCCAATATCACTGAATCCCATCTTTCAGCATTTCCGTCTATCCGCCTTTCAAATGTTAGTTCTAGTCATGTTCTAGTCAGCATCACATTTTGAATATACTAAGGTAAAATAAAAATATAAATAAGAAGAAAAACCAAGCTTACCGACGTAGGCCTAGAAATAGCGCGTAAGAAGTGGATGTGGGCAGGTCATATTTTCGAAGAACGGATAGTAGATAGGTCAGAAGGGTGTTGGAGTGGGGGCCTAAAACTAAACGTAGGAGCGTAGGCAGGCTGCGAGCTAGGTGGACCGATAACCTGGTGAGGGTGACGGGGAAGGGATGGATGCAAAAGGCTCATGATCGTTTGGAATGGTGTGCTATGGAGGATACCTACATAGCATTTCTTTAGCATTGGGTGGAGACAGGTTGAAGAAGAAAGAAGAAGACGGTAAAAAAACTGTAATTTGTTTCTATTATTTTATTCAAACCTTATTTTATAAATAAACAAAAAAATACAACCTCAAAACGAAAACTAACCTAAATAGTAATCCTAAAAAGAAAAAAATATAGTAAAATTAAAAACGATATTTACACTTAATCCGATATTTTAGCTATAGGAAAAAAAAACCTATAAATAAAATATCTAACCGGAGGCGATAGAGCGGAACCAAGGCTCCAAGGCTCCAAAGTTTTCGCAAGAGACATGTCTATTGGGCAAAGCCAGCTGACGAAGCAAGACGGAGGACGGCAGTATAACGTCGACGAAAGCCGAAGTTTTGAATATCTCCACGTACCGGCAAGCGCAGCGTAGGACGTCCACCTACAAGGTGGACAGACGACCTGGTAAAGGTTGCAGGAAGCCCCTGGATGCGAGCCGCTTTCAACCGGCCAATCTGGAAATTCACTGGGGGAGGCCTATGTTCAGCAGTGGACGTCCTATGGCTGAAATGATGATGATGATGATGAAAATATCTAATTGAACTCGCTGTGTTGTGTAGGGGAAAGGTGCCCAAAAGGCTGGCCAAGTTGCCACGCTGAATAGCTAAACTAATGCGTTGTCTCAAGTATTGGCCAGCCTGTATCGATCGTGGGATGTCTCAGCTAATTGCAGCTTGGCTTAGTTATCTCTTTATTACCTTAGTTGAAAATACACCGAACCACAATAAGCTAAATAGACTGCGTAATCTAGGAAAAGCCTGATAGATGTGCTTGTACACTAAACTTATGGAGACTCTTATAGAGATTTGCGATTTCAAAGAGTATTAAAATAGTTAGCTAGTACGAGTATCAAAGTGGAGAGCGGTAGCTTGTGAGCATTGATAATCTCCCTTAGAAATCAGATACTACGAAGATAAGCATTTCATGACACAGGTCTTAATAAGTGTGTAGTAACAGTTTACATTTCTGAGACCATTTAAATATTTGAGTTGCCGGCAGCGCATCGCTGGAGATACGAGCAAAATAACAATTATCTCGGAAGCCTCGCGTCAAGTGCGTGCCGTGTGAGCAACACGCTATTATGAACTATTATCGCAACGCAAGATACTTCTTCTACAGAAGTTACGCCTACAGTTTTATTTGAAAGAAAATATTATTGTTATACAATCTAGTCACATCAAAATCAATATTCAACGCTTCATAAATTATATTATTATCGAGGTAGATTGTTAAATAAAAGACAAATGTGAAGTGAGAACGTGTCGGAGCACATGGCCGTTAGCTGTTGTTTACCGTGAAACGTTTCCACAATAAGATATACATTAAGTCATAAGCCATGGATAATTCCCTTGTGCAGTAACAATTAATACTGAACCAATCTTCAGATTTTAGATGTTTGCTATTAAAACTGAATATATCTACAATTTGGCAAGTCAGTGCTATAAATCATGACGAGTTTCCTTGTATGGAGGCAATCCTAGCTGTAACTTTACGTTGCTATCAGCATACTTCAGAATCGCAGCAGCAGTGTGTGGCAAACGTGTATAAAATAAATAACGATCTTATTAGTTACATAAAAGTGATCGCCCTTTAACGGCTGTTAAGACGGAAAGAAAAACAGAATAGACGAATCACGTTGAAGCAAGTAGAAGTATTAAATCGGGAAGCATTTGCGGAATCATAAACGAGCACAATTGTGTGAGAAGAATTGATCCGCGCTGGGTGCATAAACATACAGATGCACATTTGAACCAGGCCTAGGGAGTTGATTTCACAGTTTGAAATAGGCTTGTCTTATGGTTTTTGTGTGTTTACAACGTTATTATAGGTGATTATAATGTTAACACGTCGTCATTACGTTATTATTGTCGGCTGTACATGTCAAATCAGTAAGTAGTAATTTATCAACTTTAGTAAAGCGTGTATTTATGAATCACGAAGAACCACTCTAGATTAAACTACCTAGTGACAGATTAGATAAACTATTAAATTCGACAATGACAGCGGTATTTTATCATTTTGTTTATCTAGGTACCTATAAAACAGTTAAAGCTTATTTCACGGAATTGTTGGGCTTAAACATCAAGACACTCGAGACAGCGTGTTTATTACTAAGTGCCTACTGCGTGACCTCTATAATAAAATTTGTTTACGACAATCTCTATGTGCTTCGCATAAATACATTCATGTGTGAGATTTATTGACGTATCAATTTAACATAGCATTCTCTTTGAAATAGAAGGTATGAAAAGATGAGAAGAAAATGCTGATGTTATGAGAAAATCTTCACCTGCAATGATTTAGCTTTAACAAATTTTAATCAGTTGTCCTAAAGAATTTACAGATGTTTAAAAAAATAATTGATTATGTTTAAAAGGTGACGACTCAAATGATTCAGTTATCAACGTTTGTGTTAATCATCACTGATTCTTGACTTTGACAGATGTGCCTCTTTCAATCAACTGCAAAGTTATCACAGGAAACATTTATTATAGGACAGTAGTAGGTAATACTTAAAGGAGCAAGGACAACAACTAAGTCTAGTACCTGGTTAATAGGTAAATGTTTACGATGAAAGAGTCGATTAAACTGCAAATAAAATTGCCCAACTGAGAATATACATAGTATAGCGGCCTAGCTGCGCGTAGCGTGTCAACCTGTTCTGTGCGTGGCCTAGTATTAGTGGTGAACCTTAGATTTCATTTTATCATCGGCATTTATGTTTCGTACAAACATTTTTTTTACGATTTTAAATAGTATTGATATCGTCAAGCTTATTACGAGAAATTGAGGCATATCCAAACTACTGGTTCAAACTGGATAAAAAATTCTTAGAACTAATTTCAATATAATTATCTAACAAAGAGGAACAATCAAAATGGACGGCCTGATTATAAGTTACGTGTGGTCGTAAATATGTACACGGCGAACTGAGAACCTTATAATTTGACTTGACTCTGATTTAGAACATCGAAGATCGAGTCAGCTCGACCGCCGGATTTTTATGTATTTGGTGCACCTAGAAGGATATATTTTTAATGGTAACATAAATGTATAGAGTCGATATAATATTTGCCGATTTTCTCATGATAGGATCTATGCTAATTTATGTGGGATCACACAGCTGAGTAACCCCTACCCCTGGTATGTGAGCACGATCCGTGCTAGTACTGTTTGCTTCTGCTCCATCAAATCGCGATCCCTATCTTTTAATATTTCGTAAGCATGGGCGCCATGACTCATGGGCAGTATCAGATCAATCCTATGCTTTACTTCATAATTGCACCAATTTATTATAATGTATTCCACTCTTTAAGTTGCCGACAGACGCAGCCTAGCTCCAAAAACAGTCTGTGTTCTCATACTTTTTTCTGTTCATAGACAAGGTCAGCAACGTGTTCGATCAAATTCATTTGATTTGTTAAGCGTGAGCGGAATACAATCTACAGCAATGCAATATTTGTATTTGTGCTCACGTTTAGTTTTTAAAACGAAGGACGGTGACGACCTCCGTTGCCGAGAGGCGAGCATACCGGACTTGGTGGTCCTGGCTATCTCTGAGGTCCCGGGTTCGATTCCCGGTCGGTCCAATGTAACGTCGTTGTTTCTGATTTCTGTGACACATGCTTAAGCTACTTATCATAGGATCAGAGCAATGTAGGTGAGGTTGTCCAATATAAATGTATTTATTATTATCTAAAAACCTCCAAAACCGTGACACAACAAAATTGTCATCGGTACGTGGTCTCATGCGACCGCTTTATGTGTTGACAAATTAATCATACTCGTAGCACCTGTCTCTATTTGCAGGTAATATTATAAAAACAGAAGTGCCTAACTCTTTTTGTTAACTAAGTCACTGTAAAAGAAAGATCACCATTAAATATAATGAGGACCTCCGTAGCCGAGAGGCAAGCATTTCGGGCTTGGTGTCGTTATCCCCGGGTTCGATTCCCGGTCGGTCAATGTACAAAAATAACTTTTCTGTATTGTCACGGTCCAAACGTCTCTACACCAAATGGCGCAAACACGTATTATTCACTTGCAAGAGACTCGTATTTGCGCCGCTTGGCATTTTCTGCTAACTCTGTTGCAGCCCCTGCTTTTACAGATGATTCCCTGAGGTGAGAAGGGGCCAAGGTATCAACACAAATTGCGTCCCATACTAACCGACCCCTCTCCCAGGGAATCAGCGTAAGACCATCAGGTCTCTTGCTGTCATCACGGACCAACCCACGAGGTTCCAGCGTGGAAGGAACGTTGATGCTTGGACTTGTGCGGAGGATGTAAGTGAATTTTGGAACAAAAAGGCAGAATTTCAAAATTGTAAAAGCAATACAAGAAGACTTTCCAATCTGGAGGCCATATTTTTGAATTGGTTAATGATTTTTTGATTTGATTGCATAATTAATTAGTCGTCATGTTGTTGTCGGGAAGTGAAGAAAAATAAAGTTCACGATCACATCTTTCTGCGTTGTCAGATAAGGTCCGATGGTTAAAACGCGAGCCCGTCTCGCCGGCCCGCCAGTCGGCGCGCGCGCTCCGTGCCCTATTAACAGCGAGTCGATAATAAACTTCCAACTCCTCTTGATTACTTCCTGATTATTTATTTGCGGATTCTAAGATAGTTTAGATTTTCATTGGATCTACTGAACATTTACTGGTTGGGTTTATATATTTATGCAGGAATTGCAGTGCTAGGAACTAGTAGTGGGAATAGTCCTGTTACAGCGGAACTGTTTATTGGACTAGAATAACATTACAAGTAAGTATTTTTTTATCAAGGTTAGCTAACTGTTGTGACTTAATGATTTATATTCAGTGATTCATGGTCATCTTGAGCATTTTTGATCTGAAGCTCTACACTGCGTGTGTAAGTGTAACACTGAATGTTGCGTAAACCGGTGGAGTTCCACCTTTAGTGCCCTTTATGTCATCTGCACGACGGATGGCCTAAGCAAAGCGAAACAAAATGCCGTAGAAGTGGCCAAATTTTGGTCGAAGTTTGTCTAGAGTCGAGTTATACGACAAAAAAAGAAGAACCCCGAAATTAACAATTTAAACTTAAAATTCAGTTGACCAATACTTAATTATCAACCCATAACTGCCATACTAAAGGATGTACCTTCCCTGTTTCAAAAGCAATTCAGTGTATAATTTTGTTTTACTAATTTACATAAAATATCATACTTATCTACATAAATTTTATTCTGATTTACTCGTAATAAAGTTCACTTTAGTGCCAAAATAAAAGTGAGTAGGTATGTGAAGTTTAAATCATTAAAAAACAAGTTTTTAGTTAAAAACAAGTTAAGAGATTATAAGGATCACGAATTTTTTGGCGAATCGACATTTTACTCCTTCCTGTTTAAGTGTCGTATGCATTAGAGTACTCAAAAAAGAATTTAAGTCAAATTAAAAAATTTTGAGTAGTCATCCCAGATGATAGTTAAATCTGATAATATCAGTGGTTAGCGAGATAATCGCATCATTACAAGTGCACGAATCAGGTTTCAGCCTTTCAGGGTCACATTGAGATTTAATCTTATTTATGGCGATGACCAAAAAACAAAGCGTTTTGATATCAATATAGGTACAAAATAATGTTATCATGAATACAATGATTTCCAATTTTATATGATGATATCTACATGACTTACCGAAATTTAGGAACATTTGTTGTGATAATTCTTTTATATAATAATAATTTGTAAAGTGTTTTAAAATTATGTTTATCTGACTCAAAATAATAAACAGTTGTAGAGACTCAAACACCTACATGGGGCATACTAAATGTTTTGCACTTCTAGCTCATCGGAACTATTTGAATTTCGAATGTTACATTTTTTTAAACGTTGCAACCTTAATAGTAATAAAAAAAATCAATTGGCGGGAAATGATTTGTCGTGGTTCGTACGCAACGAAAATGGAATTAAGTCGAAAAGATTTTAGAGCGATGACTTTTTATGATTTTAAAAGTTCTCTCTCTTCGCAAGACTGTGCCGCTCGTCTTCAAAATGCTTTTGGGAGAGAAGCACCTTGTTTGAGCACCGTAAGGCGATGGTTTGCTGAAGGCTTCTTCACACGTGGCCAACAAAACAAAGTCATTTTTAGCTTCCGAAAAAGTACAACTCGTCACCCATCCTGCGCATAGCCCCGACCCTAGCACCCTGTGATTTCTGTATTTTCCCCAAAATCAAAGATTTGATGAGAGGTTTTACTTTTACCAACTCCAAAGAGGCAGTGATAGCGTTCAATCAGCACGTAGAAAACATGCCTTCAGATCGGTGGTCCTCCTGTTTTAAAAAATGGTTCGATCGCATGAAAAAATGTTTGAAATGTAAAGGAGAGTATTTTGAAAAGCAATCAACCTAATATTTTGGTTATAACATGTTGTTTTTTTAAATTACGCAAAACTTATAGTGTGACCTACGTATTTATTAGTTTCTATGAGAATAACCAAAGACCCCAAGCCGAAAGAAGAAAAGAATAAAAAAGTTAAGAAATTAAAGTACTATTTGACCAGCTGTTCTTATAGACAGTGAAACTGTGAACACAATATAGTTTTCGGCTTTGCATACATAAATGTATTTTTCCTGGATGGTAATGCATGAAGCATCTGAATATTGTTCGCGATTTCAGTGGTGATCTCGAAGTTAAATTGGTTGTAGGGAAATAATGTTATTGACAATCCATGCTTTACCTACTATTTACAAAAAAAAAGATAAACACGCAAATAAAAACGACTTCTCACTAACTATTATTATAAGGAAATGTAGTTGTTGAACTGTGAAAAGCGTATAGTAAGTGGCAACCCGATTGGCGCAGTGGCGTGGTGATTTGCCTAAAATGCAAAGAATTGATTCCTGGTTCGGGTCAATTCAGAAAACTATATACTCTTTTTAATGGCTTCGGGTATGCGTGCCCTGGGAGACGCACCTGGTAAAATTCACTGTCTTGTAACTCGTCACATAATGAGGGTAATTTCTTAGACCATAACTATAATTGCTGTATTTTCTGGCGCATATTTATATTATTTAATAATGAAGTATTTCTAAATTCATATTAAGTGTCGTAAGCGGCTACTAATTCCTGTAGCACGAGACGGGCAGCAGTGTCTGCGTGCTAAATTTAAAACTGCGCTCGCCAACCCGCCTGCCAAGCGTGGCGAGTATTAACAATCCCTCCTGATGATAGGTCGTTGGTAGAGGCATATGTTCAGCAGTGGACGACCTATGTCTGAAATGATGATGAATTTTGAATTCTACTGTATGACTCCATTGAACAAAGTGGAATCAACCGCATCTGCATACTCGATTTAAAATGGTATTTGTGCAGGCATGTCGCATGCAGTGGTGCGCGGCGCGGCGACGCCGGCGCAACAGTACCTGGACCGCGCGCTGGACGCCGTGCTGCGCGCGCGCCACTCCGCGTCCCCCCGGTCCCCCGCGCCCCCCGCGCCCGGCCCCGCCGAGCGCGCGCGCGTCTCTATGGCGCAGCTCATGCTGCACTGCATGCGCAGCGCACCTGACGTAGTGTTTATGGTAAGCCTCGACGCATTAATTAAGTCATCTTTACCGACCTTTTTGGTACAACGTCACGATGAGTGCAAGGGTCCAGGGTTCGATTCCCTGTTGGCATCAAATAAATTCAGAAAAACAACATCCCTAAATGAGTTTGATTCCGGGTGTTCTGGGAGGAAGGTTGCAGTCAGATAAAGCGGGTCTCTTGTAAAAAAACTAACGACCACGACGTCGGTATTTTTTCTCAATAAATACGTTATCTAGATAAACGGTGCTACCGGCAAAAAGACCACAAACAGTGAAATGCTGGAGCTGGCCATCCCACTCGCACGCAAGCTTCGCGCCCAAGGCCTGAATGAGAAGACTGTGATGCTGGTGGCGCGAGACCACGAGCGCACCGTGGCCGTGTTCGTAGGCCTGCTTCTAGCAGGCGTGCTGGCCTACCTCACGGATCCAGGATCTACCAAATGTATGTAAAAACTAGATCTAGTTGCTAGAGCCTGGTCAACAGGATTTTGAAAAATTCGCTAACAATATTCGATTGCTCAGCAACTTAATAGCTTTGTATTTTGGATCTATGCTACAGATTGATAGATTATTATTTAATCAAGATCCTAGATCCTAGATCCTATCCAAGTCCTAATTTTCACTGGCCCAACTCTACCACTTAATTCCTTACTTAGCGATCTGGTGGTTAGTTCCTCTAATGACATAACTATCAAATCCCGCAAAGGCTGAATACCACCATGCCAATGTGTTAACATCACAGTTTAGCATAATACAAGTATGCTGAGATAATAATATAATCTTTGTTTTAAATTACATACTGTTATTATAATGCCAGTACACTGAAGTAAAACAATAAAACCAATTTGCAAATAGGCCAAAATTAGGCTCATTTAAACATCCTTCTTTCTTTCTGGTCGTTCCCTTAATGCTGAGGATCGTGACAGGATGTCAATCTTCTCTTCGGTCCGGTTCAGCGCCATATGCGTACCGCTCCCCGTATCTGGCCTCCAGTCACCTCCTTGAGTTGGTTCACCCATCTAGCTGGCGCAAACGTCCTAATTAGTTTTTTTTTCCACTGCTTCGGGACAATTGTGTGCTTAGAAGAAGCAGCGCAAGAATCTAGGTCAATAAATAGAATGTTAACATTACAAGATCAATTGTATCAGTGCGAGCAAAGCAATATTTCATTCCATACATTTTTATCATTTAAATAGTAATTTACAGAGTAAAAACTTTTTTTAATTGAAAACCTCTTGACATGCGATTTAAATTTATAAAGGTAGTTTAGCAATAGATAACAGTAATTTGTTAAAAAATAGGACTTATTTTCCTATGAACGAATTACCTACTTTATGCAGTCTGAAATTTGGAACGGCAAGTTTGTCTTTATACCGGGTATAAGGATTATAAATGTCACTTTTCTTAGGGAATAAATGCAGGCAAATAATTGTGGAAGCCACTATAAGTATAATAATTTCCTTGAACATAATATATTATCTTTTAATGAGTCTCGGGGTCTAGGTCGTAATTTGACTGTACAGCTCTCTTTTGTAGTAGAACAAAGATAGATTCAATATCTGCTGCTAAGCCCAATAACAATATTCCATATGAAATTATACTGTGAAAATAGCTAAAATACAACAATAATGATCACTGATGATAGTAGCAAGAGTCAAGATAAGTAGAGGAACTAACAACTATCTTAGATCTTACTATCATATATTTACATTAGAAAAATACATTAGATAGATAACGCGTGTGTTAAACACACACGTAAGCCAACGGCCACACGCCAGCCACACGTCTAGCCAAGGAAATGGCCAAGTAATTTCCAATGGAATATAATTATTTTACTTACTTGCTAAGAAAAATTGTGATGTGATGATGACATTCCATCTTAATCGTAAATATTTTTTTTATAACATAAGATATGAGATTACTACTCGAAGAAATGAAGTATTGATCTCATCTTATCTCCGACAAAGATACAAATAAAAAAGTCTCATAAATTCGATTTTAATTTTGGACTTAACCTACTCAGTGCAGGGCATAACCATAAACGCACAATAGTACAGACAACAGCACGTCAACCTACCACATCGTCAAATTTTCTCAATTGATCTCTCTTTACATCTCAGACTAAAATTTAAAAATCGGTTCAACGACCTTTAACTTTTTGGGTAGGTTGACCTACCGACTGCCGTTGTCTGTACATAAGCAGTATTATTTTGACGTCAAACTCAATACAGAATAAAACACAACAGGGTTGAATGAAGTAATGCTACAATGTGAGATAAGCCCCAGGAGCGAGTACACAGCGGACCTGACCTGACTCACTATGTCAAACTAATATGTGGCTTCCAACAATTCTAATTTCATTTGCCATGACAGATGACAACACAAGCATAGCACTGCTAAAATCAGAACCCTTTTATTAGCTTCCCGCAGTCAGGTAATTTAGTGGTGTAAAGTTTCACACAGGCACTGCGGCCAGGCCAAAACAACAGTTGCAAGCGATTTCAAAATATCGGCCTAGTCACAGGCCCTTGTGTACATCGCAGACGCACGTGACGCCAAAAAAGCTCATTATTTACAACCTATATAATACATCGATTTTAAAAAATACAAGTCACATCATAGCCTTAACAATTCTTGTTGCTGATTCGGGTATCGTTGTTGCAGTTGTTGAGGTAGTTACAGCTAGAGCATGTGTCGCAGTTTCTGCAGTAGTCGCAGCTGACGCAAGTTACGCGTGTGTTAAACACACACGTAATCTGTCCGTCCCAGATAATTAAATACTAGAAACAAATAAAACTTGGCATGATTTCATACCACGATGTAACAGTGCAACAAAAACGAATTTATGCATTGAGAAAATATTGCATACAATTCAATAGGTCATGTAACTTAGTGTTAAAATAATTACATTATTATGATGACGAAAAATTTGCTTCTAGGGTGTCAGCTTCCTGATATTGGAACGAAAGTGTTGCGTGTTTACAACGCAATGCCGTCTATTGCTGCTTGATTGACACAGTTCACTATTTGGTTTGTTCCCGTAGGAAGTCAATTTCTGTATATGGAAAAAAAACTTTTCATAGGGAAAGTCATTGTCTGTTTTTTTAAAGTTGACCGAATATTAAGTATAGTTAATTTTGAAAACCAAGCAGGGCAGGGTAAATGTCACTATAGTATATAAGTATATACTTGCTATGGACCAATATCTGTCCTTTTGTTCCCTACACCTGCTCTAGGGCTCTAGGGCTCTAACGTTAGTGTCATTGACTCTACGAGGACAAAGTTGCTAGCCAACGTTATTAAATCCTTTATGAATAAACTAAAGACCACGCAAACGTAGTCGCGGGCTAGTATAACTATACTATATATAATTATAAAATAGAAATTTGCTTTGTTAAAAATCAAGGTCAAAGTAATTATTTGTTAGATACTCGCACTCACACAGAAATGTTATAATTTAAATCCTGCTGTGTCGTTTAATATCTAAAGCATGTTATCTTAGAACTGTGGATTCTGTGGCATAAATAAATAATAAACAATTAATCAACTGCTTAATTAAAAACTACATATTTCCTCTTATTTTGTTTTTTTGTTTCGATTTTTTTATAACATTACCTATTCACCACCGATTGATTAAAAACTTAAGTGGTCCTTTCGATGTCCATGAACAGTGTCATATCAAATATTTTCAAATTTGAAACTAAAGACAAAAATTTGTTCTAGTTGAGTTGCAATACTACCTACAGCTGGTGGAGCCGGCCTTGGTGTTCTGCGACGAGGCGACGCAGGCGTCTGTGGTTGACGCGATCGCTAACACAACCGACGTATTGCCAATACACACGGACGAGTTCCTCGAATATATCAAAGGATACAGGGATGATCTTGACTCTTTTACGTACGTAACACTTGTAAAAATAACCAAATAATAAAAGGCTAAAATAATCGAAATAAGAATCAAACATAGAATAAAATGTCCACAAGTAAATATAAATATATTTTCTGAGTCGCGTAATTAACTTTCAATGTAAATTGACGCCTCATTCTGCGTCGTAGTATAAGACTAGATTTGTCATAAAATATTAGATCAAATACAGTAACGGGGTTTTTAATAACGTAAGAATACAGCAGAAATTACGCGACACACAAAGTCACAACTCGCAAAATTACGCTCGTTTCAAATATGTACATCGTCGCCAAGTCAAGCAAAAAAAAGCGGTACGGCCGCACTACCTTTTCTCGAAGCAGTTCATGCCATTTTCGACCCCCTGTAACTTCGTTGTGGATTAAACTAGAAACCTGTATTTCTTGTAACCAAGCAAGCATTGTACAAACACGGTATATTTTAACTTTCATTTAGTTTGAACCTGTGGTTAAGAATTATAACTAGTCAAAGTCCTTAATTTTGTCACTCACTGACTGACCGATCATCAAAACTCTAAGGTAGTTCTACCTCTTCTAGTAGACATAGAAGCTTCAAATTTTGGATACAATTAGTGTTTAGTGTATAAATCAAGGAAAAACTAAAACATTTTGCAATTTCAGTCCAGTTTTCTAGATAAACCGACTGCATAAATGGATTGGCCAAGTCAACCTATTTTATTTAAACGTAAAAGATTTTCAATATTATTGTGGTCACTATAAGATGTTGTTAGTTTAGCTAATTACGTAATAACTTAAAACAGAAGGTCCCTTAAGTAGGGACTGAATAAATCAATTGACTTGGTATTACATGGATCTCACAACTTTTTACGGCAGAGTTGAGTGAGTTTATTTTTATTTATCTTTATTAAGGAAACATACAGCATTTTAATAATACATATAGCTAAGATTAAATTAATTATACATGAGCATTTAAAGTTTCCAATGCTAATTGGTACATTTTATGTTGATAAGAGACACATGCGGGAAAAAAAAAAACAATCGAGGAACAACAACCAAACAAAACTACATCGATTAAACAATAAGACATGCCTAACTTAAATAGAAGGCAGAAGAAGGTAGGTGTGCGGTTAGGGCTTACGTGGATTTCAAAAGACGACGAAACCTCGCCATACGCTCACTAAAAATGTCTATGTGACTGAAAGCTGCATTGTATTTGTTTGTAGCTCTTACAATAAATCTATTTTTCCGGTACTTGGACCTACAAACGGGTGCAACAAAAGTGCTTTTGTTTTTGTTGCGAAACTTAGTTTTTTTACAAGTTTTGTTTTTGATGGCATTGTTATGACACCTAACTAATCGTCAAGTACATTAACAACTGTGTGAAATTTGACCAAGACGCGATGTGGTAATTAACAAATGAAAAACGCGATCATGACTAATGTTAGCGGATGCTCATGCAACCCGTGTGATATTGTATTCAATAGTTCCGAGTCGTATTATATACCAAAAATATCACCCTTCTTCTGGGTCAGTCGGCTAAAAACTGTCACTTCTTTTTTACTATGAATAAAGAAGTGATATTAATGAAGACTATAAAGATTCTTATACGTGGTTTATAATTGTTTCTATTTATTTGATTACGAAATTAAATTTACACATTTAGAAGTTTTTTAAATTTTATCGAAAGATACAATCAGTTTTTCTCGTACAACAGAGTACCTGATGCAGAGCCGTACTCGGCTGCGCTGCTGCTGCCCACCAGCGGCTCGACGGGGATGCCCAAGGCCGCCATATACAACCAGCACGCGTTGGTGTCGCAGCTACCGATCACATGGTCAGTCAGTTTATGCTTACGTTACTTCCGGGTAATTTGTAATTACGTACTGTAATTTCAACATTTTCAACTGTCAACTAACTTATTAAAGAAAATATTTGGAGTCTAAAAAATAACTCAGGAACTCACCTGGTAGTCTCCCAATACTAGGGGCTTTAGGGTTTGTAACGAAATGACATGGGATAGAATCCTTCCTTCTATATTATTTAGAGTTGACAGCGCAGCGCAGCATGGATAACATTTTGTACATCACCAACCAGAGGATAGACTACTTAGTTGACACGCGACCTTCTGTATCTGCCTTGCGTTATTTGTGCTTTAGTATACACTGGCTAATATAAAGGTGTACCTTAATGTTCACTTAAGACGCAATAAATGAATATGAATAAGGCTATGTTACACAGGATGCACTATAAGCGGTTCCCGACGCCGACGGAGCGCGTCATGCTGCTGACTACGCCGCAGTGGGGCACGTTCACGATCATGGTGACCACGTGTGTCGTGTACAACATATCGCTCGTCATGTCCCCAAAGGAGGCCAGCGTCGACAATGTGCTCGATATGATGCAGAAGTGCCGGGTATAGTAAACTTGAATATTACGTTTTTCTTGGCATGTCCATAGCAAAACACCTGAAAAGTATCAGTCCAAACATTTACTATCTGCCTTTTAAGTAGCCAAATGAAATTCTGACCACTTTTACGATTCAATATACTATTATCTGGTCTGCTTTGGGGCTTTCTAGCCCAACTTGGTGTGATTGTTACAAATTTTGCAAGAGTTATTTATTTAAACGTTGATTACGTAATCAACTTTTGAAATTAGTAGCTGTAAGCTGTATTTTGTTAGTGCGCCAAGGGTAATTAATTCATTAATATATAAACCATAGATGTGCACATTACCCATTCACATAAATGTATATCTTGTAAGTGAATATAAAAATTATCACTTCTATTCTAACACTATCACGCGACTTCGATATTAAAAATATACACTCCAAAAGAGTCCAATGTGAGCAATTCTAAAGAATATTAATACAATTGTGTTAAATATCATTTAATTTGACGACCTCCGTAGCCGAGAGGCGAGCATACCGGACTTGATGTCGCTATCTCTGAGGTTTCGGGTTAGATTCCCGGTCGGGTCAATGTAGGAAAATAACTTTTCTATATTGTCTCGGGTCTGGGTGTTGTGGTACCGTCGTTGTTTCTGATTTTTGTAAGACAAGTGCTTAAGCTACTTATCATAGGATCAGAGCAATGTATGTTATGTAAATATTGGACATATTTATTTATTTAATTACGAGTCAGTTATTCCCTAGCCAACATGGACATTCTTCGGGCCGCCGTTTGTCAAGAAGCTGGCAAAGGCGGCGACTCCAGACCACTTCTCCTCGCTGGAAACCGTGCTGACGCTCGGCTCGCAAGTCACGCCCGACATCATGGCAGCGCTCAGGGTAACAACTAATCTCATTGTTTAATAGAGTTACACTTGGTTTTAATATGAACTAGTAGTTAATTTAATGTAAGAGATATGGCATGTGTGGCATGATCCATTCTTTTATAATCATTATTTATTTATTTATTTATTTATTTATTACAGGAAAACCAGGGTTTACACATTATAAAAAATATAACAAAATAGCAACTATTAAACCACTTATAGGTCTTCACAAGTAGTGACGAGCTAGAAATTAAAAATCATATCGAAACATAACCAAAAAGTTCAAGAATGAACAGACGCACAAAACTTATTAATATATTATAATAATAAAAAAAACTATTTATTTTTTAAAAAAGCGCTCGCTTATCTGCCGCCTCGCCGCACCAACAGTAGTGTGGTGAAGGTCAAACTTGCCATCTAGAACCACTTCATTCAACCTGCGACCAGCACGCCAGAGATAACTATTTTGCCTATATTTTGCCTTAACTATTGGGAGATAAAGTGGAGCGTTACGACGCAAGTTCTTCCTAGGAGCGTTAAAATAAATCTTGGCTAATAGGTCAGAACAATCAATCTCGGCTGTAACAATTTTCATCAAATAGATAATGTCGGCTATTTCGCGTCTGTTGACTAGAGGAAGGAGATGGTGCTTACGGCAAAGATTGAGGTAGTCCGTGGTTTTGTACTTAATCCTAGTTCGAAAGCAGAGAAACCTAATAAACCTTTTCTGTATATTTTCCAAACGCAATATATATGTCTGGTATATTGGGTTCCAAATCTGCGAGGCGTACTCAAGGTGACTGCGGACAAAAGTGCAGAATAATATTTTTAAGGTTTTTATTTTATTAAAACACACCGAGTTGCGCATCACAAACCCGAGCGCCCTCGAAGCTTTACTTACGATGCTATTGATATGATCATCGAAAATTAGCTTGGAGTCATGTATCACGCCCAGGTCACGAACAGAAGTTTTTCTCGGCAAAACGTAGCCTTTCATAGAGTACAGGTGCAACTTGGTATCGTGTTTACGGCTAAAGGTCATGATAGAACATTTGGATGGATTAAGGTCTAATTTGTTTAGATCGCAATAGTTGCAAAGTCGCGTCAGGTCAGCCTGCAGAGCATCAACATCATCTTGTGAACTGATTGATGTATAAACTTTCATATCATCGGCGAAACAGAGGAGACGAGATGAATTAAGACATGAACCAATGTCATTAACGAAGATAACAAACAGCAAGGGACCAAGCAAGGATCCTTGAGGAACGCCGCTAGGGATAGGTATCCAACTAGATATATAGTTTCTCACAGCCACAGCCTGGGATCGATTGGAAATGTACGACGAAAACCATCGTAGCAGGTCACCTCTTATGCCTATATCTTGCAATTTACCTAGAAGAAGTTTGTGGTCAATCCGATCGAATGCCTTGCTATAGTCGGTATAAATGACATCCACCTGCCTGCCGCTATCCATGTTATGAGTAATATAGTCGTTAAGTAAAACTAAGTTTGAGACCGTCGATCGTCTCTTTAAGAACCCATGTTGAAAATCACTGAGAGACCTCTTAACCGCATCGTATACTTGATCATATACTACCTTTTCAAAGACTTTCGAGATTATAGTCCAGGACTCCGAATAAACTATGGGCAATCGAGCCAATGCCGTTTATTAACCCACGACGCTGTCTAGACGGAGGTGCTAGCCGCTGATTAAGCAAAATAGTATTATAGTAATCGTATTCCGCGTATCCATGTTGTAATTGGGTCAGCATAACGTCACACTGCGATTTTATTTTAGAATTCGAACATATAGTTTGTAAGTGATCAAGGTATTTATTAAACAATTCATTTCCTTGTCGGTATGGTTGTAGATTATAGTAAACGATTAGTTTCCATTCATCACGAACGAGGTACATGGTCGAAATTTGGTCGAAATAAAACATATTGTTTTGGTTTTGAAGAGAGGATACGTGGTAACTTCCGCTGATAGGGGTCCATAGCAACATAAACATCATTAGTACGAATGATAAAAAATTGCAAGACTTTTTGGTTCGTTTATTATTATTTTGGACGTCCGATTTGAGTTCTGGTAATGATTCTTTTTTCGTTTGTTGGTCAGGATGAACAGGTAGTTTAGATAATTTTACTATTGGTCTTTTTATAGTTCCATTCTTGGTTTTAATAGTCACTACTCGGACGTATCCATCTTTACCAGGATGGAGCTCTACAACCCTGCCTAGCGCCCACCTTCCAGCTGGTAAGTTATCGTCGTGAATTATAACGACGTCATTTATTTTCATATTTTCCTTTGGTTCTAGCCACTTAGTTCTAGCAGTCAACTGAGTTAGATATTCAGCTTGCCATCGCTTCCAAATATCTACAAATATTTTTTGGGTAAGCTGCCACCTAGTTCGTTCGTCCTTTTCTGTTTCAAAAATGGTAAGCAACGGTCCGCTGTTAAGAAAGTGGGATGGTGTTAAATAATTTAGGTCGTCAGGATCTTCAGTGAGTGGACATAGGGGTCTGGAGTTTAGGCAAGCTTCGATTTGAGCTATGATGGTGGTAAACTCCTCATAGGTCAGCTTCTGCTCACCGACAACACGTTTCATGTGGTACTTGAGGCTCTTAACAGCCGATTCCCAAAGTCCTCCAGCCGAGGCCCACGTTGGGGCGTTGAAATGCCACTCTATGCCCATTTCAGTGACCTCTGACAGGAATTCGTCCGTAAAGATATGCTTAATTTCTTCGAATTCCCTGTTTAAAATGCGACTGGCTCCTACGAAATTCGTCCCATTGTCGCTGTAAATATGGTATGGTAAGCCTCTTCTTGCCACCATTCGTCGGAGCGCAGCCAAAAACGACGACGAGGTCAGGTCTGACACTAGTTCCAGGTGTACAGCCTTGGTCACCATACACATGAACACGGCCACGTAACCCTTGGTAGTCTTGACTCCTCGTCCCTTATTGGTTTTAATAAGGATGCTTCCCGTATAATCGACTCCCGTGTGGTAAAAGGGTCGAGATGGGTTGCTCCTGGAGGCTGGTAAATCTCCCATTAACATTCTTGGTCTCCCAAAACATTCTTGTTTTGCGTCATGGTTTGGTATTAGTTCTGGTATATTGGAGCGCCATTTTCGCAAATTAAATACGCCAGATTTTAAAATTTGAATTAAATCCGACTGAATTTGTTTAGTTTCTTGTACGGATTGACTTCCATAGAGTAAATCATCCATATAAAATGATTTATCTAAAACCATTGGTGCCTTACTAGCTTGATAATTTGGTTTTTCATCACTGGCCAATTGTTTTAGTGTCATCATTGCTAGGAATGGCGCTGCCTTTGTGCCATATGTGACGGTGGTAAGCTGGTATTCTTTTAACATATCTTGTGGTAAATCTCTCCATATGATCTTTTGGTATTTTTGGTCGTCAGGGTGAATCCAGATCTGGCGAAACATTTTTTCAATGTCCGCAGTGAAGGCGTAATGGTATTGTCTCCACTTTAAGATCAAGGATTGCAGATCCTGCTGTAAATTAGGTCCTGCTTCCATTAGGTCGTTTAAGCTATGCCCACTGCTGGTTTTAGCAGAAGCGTTAAAAACGACTCTAAGTTTTGTAGTCGTTGAGTCAGGGCGCGAAACTGCATGGTGCGGTAAATAATAATCATGTGACGTATTACCGGCCGAGACGCGCGGCGCGTGAATCATATGACCTAATTCTCGGTATTCATTTATAAATAATTGGTAATCTTTCGCTATAGTCAGATTTTTTGAAAATTTTCTTTCTAATTGGCGAAATTGCGCAACGGCCATGGGTTTAGAAGGTCCCAATTTGTCTTCCAAGTTAGGCTTCAGAGGAAGTCTCACTGTGTATCTTCCTTCTTGATTTCTCTCGGTGGTAGATAAATAAAACTTAAGGCATTGGTCGTCGGCGGCCGACATATTTGTGTCAGGTGTTATATCTTCGATTTCCCAAAATCTTTGAAGATCTTCTGTATTTCTTAAGACAACATTGCACTGATAAGTTTTAACATTGCCGCACAGAATCCAACCAAATTGCGTTTCCTGTGCTACTGGGTAGTGGGGATCGAGTTTTATTATTCCACTCAAGATAATAGACGCGTATACGTCGGCCCCTAGTAACATGTCTACGGGACGACTGTTATAGAATTCGGAATCGGCGAGTTGAATTGTGTCTAAATATGGCCAAGATGGTTTTTGAAATGAAAGATTTGGTAACTTGTTAATTAGTGTGTTCATAATAAAAACGTCTGCCGCCATGGTAAAGTCGTTGTGTAGGGATGACAGTGTTATATTAAGAACACCCTTGCAATTGTTCTCCTTTGCACCCACTCCATATATGACGCCTTTGCAACGATGACGTGGTAGATGTAATAACTGAGCAGCGTTTTCAGTTATTATTGAAGTCTGTGACCCCTGGTCGATGAGAGCTCGCATTTTATGGTAAGTTCCATCAGCAGCTTGAACGTTAACATAGGCAGTCGCTAGAAGAATTTCGGCTATATTCTCTTGAGATACATTGCATTTCTTTTGGTTAGCTTCCGAATTTGGTGTATTGTTAGGCACTTCGCTTGACGTCACAAGTGCATCGTGCAATAACGTATTGTGCTTAGCGTTACATTCTCGACACGTTTTTGTGGATAAGCATTCTTTTCCTTGGTGATTGAAAAGACAGTTTTTGCACAAATTGAATTTCGCAACTGTTTTCCGTTTTGCGTCTGACCTAGTTTCACGGAACGACTTGCAAAAGTAAAGCGGATGATTTTGATTGCAAAATACACATTTGTGTGTTTCTACGTGTAAAGTTTTAAATGTTGATGATGGTTTGAATGATGGTTTATTGAAGTGGTTATTGGTTCCTTGGTATAAGTTTGGTTTCTTGAATCTATTTTCTTCTTGCTTTGTGCCATCTTGCTTACGCCTAAAGGCTTCTAAAGATGTAAATTTGGATTCGAGAAAGCTTAGAAAATCGTCTATTGTTGGTAGCTCCCTCGGTTTTTGAAGTGATTCGATATAGTCATCATGGGAGTCAGCGTCCAACTTTTGAGCCAATAAATGTACCAAAAGCGGACCCCATGTCGATATATCGACTCCTAATTTTTGAATGGCGTGCAAACATTCATTGGTAGTGTCGTGCAGCCTCTTAATGTGAGATGATGATTGACTCTGCATTACTGGTAAATTTAGTAAAGTATTGACGTGAGATGTAAATATTAATTTGGTGTTGTTAAAGCGATGATTAAGTATTTCCCACGCTACTTGGTAGTTTTCTGTGCTTATGTTTAAATGTTGCACAAGTTTTTCAGCCTCTCCCTTGATTTTACTTTTTAAGAATTGAAGCTTTTGCGCACTAGATAGCGAAGGGTTGTTGTGTATAGCTTCTTGAAACAAATCCTTAAAGGCTGTCCATTGCTGGTAGCTTCCGGCGAAAACTGGTATATCCATTTGTGGCGTCATCTTTTCGCGATGCGAAACCGACCACATTTTGGTATTGATCGCTTTTTTCATGTCATTGAAAGTTTTTTCGTGGTGAGAAAACTCAAGTTCATACCTCGGATTTTCTCCATCTAATTCGCTGTCGATTTCCCAATGTAGCAAATCGATTACATTCCATCGCGACTTTAAGGTTTTCAAGACATCTTCAAATTCCCATTTTTCGGCGAGTGCAGGTAAATTAATGTTGGATACCGTACGGGAAAATGCCTTGAAGTTGCTAGTTTGCTTCCTTAGCATTTCGTCCAGTTTGCTGCTGGTACCCTCCGACTTCCTTAAGGAAGTAACCGGAGGTTGCTGGTTGCTAGTTTGAGGTAATGGTGTTGCTGGTTTGAGAATTGGTGTAGATGGTCTACTAGTTGCTGTTTGGTAGCTTGCAATAGTTTGCCTAGTCCGATTATAAAAGTCCCTTGTTTTTTCATAATCGTTATCCTTGAAGTACGCATAATTCTGGTCCCCATGAGCACACAAGGATACATGGTTAGTATGAAACTCTTGCCAGTAAGAGTCTAAGGTCTCCAACTTTCTCTTAATAATTTCTGGTGTTTTACGATCGTGGCCATCCTTTTTAAAATTAGTCAAAAGTTGGTCCATGCCCATCATCAATTGGTTTTGTGTTTCCAACAATGCCTCCATGGTGTCGAAGATGTTGGAAAAGTGAAAAATAAAATGGAAAGATCTTACTGGTTTTTTGATGAGTGGCTGGTGGAGCGAGTCTGCCTGACTCACTGATGCTGGTATAGCAAGTCTACCTGACTTACTACTGTTGCTGGTTACTGGTTGTGGTAAGAGAACTGGTAAATCCAATGGTACTGGTTGGTACAGAACACTCCTCGAGCTTGTAGTTAATCACTATGGCTTGGGTCACTTTTCACTCGCGGTTGGTTCCTTTTACGAATCGAAGGACCATTTAAATGTACGGTTAATGTCCACACATTTAAAGAATGTTGGTAGATAAATGAAAGTCACTGGTATGAAAGATTTTTAACTATATTCACTTTATCTACTACGCTATGATGGTTGAATGGTAATGGTATGTATGAGCACGCGCGATATGTTTGGTGATTCGTCGAGTACTGGTCAAATAATAAAATTATACAAAAAATGCAATATTCAATCGATGCGTGAAAATGATGACGGCGCACTGTTGCGCGGCGATTTCGCAATGTACGTAAACCGTACACAAAGCTTAGAAATAGGCCTGTAATTAGTTATATCGGTTTTGGAACCACATTTGTACACCGGAGTGATAAAAGCTGATTTCCATAGTTTGGGAACGGCACACTCCATAAGAGATCTTTGGAATAAGAGTGAAATCGGGACCACTAGACTTACAGCGCAATTAATAAGAAAACGCGCAGGAATGTGATCAGGTCCAGCGGATTTAGCTGGGTCTAACTTAGACAATAATTTATGAATGGCGCACGGATCGATTTCAATTGAGAAGAGGTCAGAGGCGCAGTCCACCAAGGATGGTTCAGCTGGTAAAATAGGTTGGTTAGTGTTTGAGTCCAAAAAAGAAGAATGAAAATAAGACGAAAAGGCATTACATATGTCATCACCAGTGTTTACCACCGTCGCTCCGTAACTCATACTACTAGGAATAGCGTTAGAACCACGACGTGACTTTATGTAAGACCAAAAATGCTTGGGGTTACTCTCGATACTGTCCTCGACTGACGCAATATATTTTTGGTAGCACGCAAGTTCAGAATCTTTTATTCTTTTACATAAGATACGATATGATTCAAGGTCACAACGGTTTTTGTAGATTTTGTACTTATGAAAGAATTTACGTTTCTCTTTAATCATTTTAATTAGAGAAGAAGAGTACCACTTGGGGTGATGGTTATCCTTTACTTTTACAGATGGAATATAAATATTTTTAAGCTTGTCTAAAGTTGAGTAAAAAAATGTAACACAATCCTCGAGGGATCTCACAGAAAACTCAGTGTTCCAATCGACCTTTGCGATATGATCAATAATTACATCATAATTGCCTTTATTATACCGATACGTAATTGCTGGAGACGACTTAAGTGTATCAAATTGCAAAACAGACATAGAAAAGGTGAGGGCGTTGTGGTGGGGGTCTATGGGAACCATAGGATCGACACATTCAGTCACGGACACGAGATCATTAGAAAAAACCAGGTCCAGCAATCTGCCATACCTATTCGTTACCCCATTGTACTGGTTTAAGTCATGTGTGCTAAGCTCGTCTGTCAGCAACTGCTCGTCCAGGGAGTTACAGTTTGCGGGAGAAAAATAGCCATTGTTGCCAGGAAGCCAAACAATACTACTCAAATTAAAATCGCCTACAATTAAAAACTTATCATGCGGGTTCCTGTTAACAGTATCATTCAGAGAAGATAAATAATTTGATAGCTGCTGGGAGAATGAGAGTCCTAAATTTTGACTACACAAGTATAAAACACACACGTGTAACTTTATGGGTGATTTGATAGTTCGATGTTTGATAAGTAAAGTAATCCAGAGATCTTCTGCTGTAGAATGGTACTGAGGTTGGGGTATTACTGTTAAGTCTCTGTGAGTGGCTATCAACACACCACCCCCACGCCCTTGCCCCGTTCGGGCATAATTGCGATCTCGCCTCCAAACAACATAACGACTATCAAATAACTCCGAGTCCGCTATTCCGTCGATTAACCACGTCTCCGTAAGTAAGATTACGTCGTAACGAGCCAAAGATAAATTACGATAAAAAGTTGTAGTTTTCGATCTAAGCCCGCGTACGTTTTGGTAATAGAATGATAAATTTCGACTCATTACATTCTTATCACTCATTCTTAAGGGAAACATTAATTAACAACACCATAATAATATAATAAAAACATAGTTCCAACACAGTTAAATCGGTCATATAGATAACCGCGGGCAAGTAATGCACTCCGTAGGCATTAAATAGCAAAAAATAATAACCAGTCCAATAGCAATTATAAAGAATAGTAAGACGCGACGGGTTGAATTCCCAATGAGTGATAAGTGCGTAAGCGCGGCAAAGTAAATAACGCAAGGCAAGAGGTGCTAGCGCAAGCGAGACAGGTGTTGGTCTAGTAGCAGGCCATTTACGCAAAAATGACCAGAAGCGCGCAACACAATAGGCAAGCGTTAACTTACAAGGAATGTGCGTACAGCTAATAGGCGAGGCAGTGGTGACAAACCTTTTAAAATTAACGATGCAGCATATCACTACACAAAGCACAATTAAATAATTATGTGCCTTTGGCAATGACAGAGTTGCAACAAAAATATTATAAAACACTATACAACTATACAAATTAAATACAAAAACTAAGCATATTAAGATATAACCTAGATAAGCCTGTTTAAATCCGTCTCAGTATGTATGGTCAGCACATGAGAGGTGTCATTCTTCCGTACGTGTATCTTTCCATATTTTACCCAAATGTATCTGTAATCTTTGGCTTTCAGGGCTGTTTTAGTCTTGGTTAATAATTTTTTGTACTCAGAGGTCAAGTGATCGTTAACAAAAACACGCTGCGAGCTTCCTGAGACTCAGCATTACTCAGCATTACTGTGTTTAAAGCTCATATTTCAGTAGATATTGCTTTGCTTATGTCTGATTACATCTGATATTCAAGTCAAGGTTTTCATGTAGATTTATTGTCTGTTTTTATGTGTAATATGGACTCGAATCTCACTTTTTTTAGGGTGTCCGCTGAAAATCAACACACAAATTATGCTGATCGGGGGCCTATTTGGTACATGATCTTTTGTAAATTTAAAACTATGTACGATCTTGTACTCTATAAAACTGTGCCAAACGTAGCGTATTCTAAGTCTATGGTGCCAAATAAACTTTATTCATTCATGCGTGTGATAGTGCTTATTAATTTAAAAGCCTTTTCTTGATCATAATAGGGTTTCACAATAATAGTTTTAACACATGGATAAAAAGCCAATAGGTAGAGTATTTCTGTACCAGTGTGTCTTAACATATGGCAGCGTAATAGTAACGCACACTAGTGCAAGAAAGTGCACTGTTAAAATCCCGCTGGTAAACCTGAGGCTGATAACGGTGTCAATCGTGTTTGCAGGAGAAGATGGCTCCCGGTAGCAACGTGTTGGACGGCTACGGCATGACGGAAGCGCACGGGTTCCTCACCATCATGGAGCCCGGCGCGGAGCCCGGCTGCAACGGAGCCTGCGCTAATATATTCCACTTCAAGGTACAATTTCGATTCTAATTCTACATCAAAAATATGCACTTTGTTTTTTAGAAATAGTTAAGCACATTAAAATGCTCACTTTTGTTTCAGCTTGTCAAAAGCGACGATGAAGAGGCCGTCACCGATGAAGAAGGAGAACTTTACGTTAAGGGCTCTACTA
Organism: Anania hortulata; assembly: GCA_963576865.1. Classification (NCBI taxonomy): domain Eukaryota; kingdom Metazoa; phylum Arthropoda; class Insecta; order Lepidoptera; family Crambidae; genus Anania; species Anania hortulata. The sequence goes on from OY756409.1 coordinate 83,563, forward strand.
TTATTAAGGTAGGGTCGTGACGATGATCTGCTGCGTCAATGAAAGGATGAATTCAAAAGCTCAGAACTAATTTTGGGAATTTGTGATTAGGTAGTTTGTTTGAGGAATCAATGACTCTTTGCGACTTTTGCCGGTTTGCGGCCAGTTGTTTGTATGATCCGTAAAATGATTTAATCCAGGGCTACCATAAGAACGACACGGAGCTGGCGGAGAGCACAACGGCGGATGGCTGGTTCCGGACCGGCGACGCGTTCCGGCAGGACCGCGAGCGGCGCCTTTACTACCGCAGACGGATCAAATTTTGTTTTAAGTACGAGAATCTGCTGGTGAGATACTGTCAATATCTGAATTTGTTTGGGATCAGTTCTCCCAGTAGTCTACGCAGGACTACTAGAATTACTGAGCTCGCATGATTGTGGGTTGATGAAACTGTGTTTGATGATGAAACAAATAAACAAGCTACGTTAACGCGGATAAACATCACAAACAAAGTTTATGTACTGTGGCTAGCGCCACCAGAAATCCCATGAAAAGCTACATATCAAAGTCTCAAATATAAATAGTACTGAAACTATGAAAATTGTTATAATATTTATGATTCCCATTCACCAACTAAAGTACTACAAAAAACGCACCTTGTCCGCTCAATTATGTTACTCTACATAATAATTTGTCAATCTTTGCCCCTCTAAGTATTCAATTTTGTCTATCTTATAGGTACATTGAGTTGAGAGTAGACATGTCGTTGCGAACTAAAATTAACGATCTTAGTTATGCAGTATATAGTTTATTACCGGGTGCAGTACAGATTGTACCATACAGTAAGTGTTAAGTTTTTGGCGCTAACGAAGTTTAGTTTGCAAATACATCAGACGGCGCCTTCGCGAACTCGCTCCAAATGAGGAGAGTGCTTTCTTGGCCGAGTCGAGGATTTTATGCGTCGTGAATTAGAGACTAGTTTCGGGTACTCGGAACTGTCAAGTATCATACAATATTAAAACGACTGAAGTTTAACTTGCATTTATCTTAAATCACATTTGAGCATTAATTTGCTGCTGTGAGCATAGACGCAGCAATATTTTAAAAGTAATTAGTGCCCCGATTGAAGTTGAATAGCTCATTTAGTAACGAAATTAAATGTAGTAAAATGTTATCGCCAAGTTTATTAATGCTTAATTCATACCAAAGTAAATAGTATACAATTATGTATGTTCAATTTAAGTAGTTTTTACTCAAATTGCATGAAATCTTTTTTAATTTTTTAATATATTTACGACTGAGTTGACTAATTCGTTTCCGAAGTACGGTAGAGCTCTTAAATTGTCACCGCATGCTTCTTTGTGAGGAGATAGATGATCAACCTGACTGTATGAAAAGTTATTTTTAGTTTTTTAGTGTTTTTGAAGTCGGTTATTTTTTTATAAAAAAATATTTTATTTGTCTGTTTTCTAAATTCTAAATGGCGATCTGTGATGTGATTATAGCTAAATTGCTTCTCATGACGATTCAAATAAGTCCAAACACGGTTATGATACATTATTATATCACAGAGTTCCAGTGCTTACCGTCCGTCTTCTTCATTAGATCAGTTTGATGGTATCATTCTCACCAGAATCATTTACTAAAATTTGATTTATCGACTATGACAAGGCTTAACTGTCTTAATGAAAATAACTTATCGCGTGGGTGGGGCGTGCGTACCTTACTCGTGGAAGACTATTGTGGCCAACTATGGTCTCCTTCATCAGTTCCACCTTAGCAAATGATACTTTCTAAATGCAGATGCTTGACTTGTTGTTAAATATACTAAAATTACCTATAATATTTTAGGAGTTCCCTTAATTCCTCATGGGTCCCATCATCAGAATTGAATTTGATGAAATGAATTGAAATGAATTGAAATTGAATTTGACTAATCTGGAGGTACCCTTTCAATTGAAAAAAAAATTTTTCAAATCGGTTCATTAATGGCGGAGTTCTGAGGTAACAAACATAAAAAAAACACAACCGAATTGAGAACCTACTCCTTTTTTTGAAGTCGGTTAAAAACTAATCTTACTTAGCAGGCTAGTCATCTGGCCAGTTTCCAATAATAATGCTTTCCTATTTGACATCAAGCGCACCTTTGTTCAGGTATCCCCAGAGGAGTTGGAACAGGTGATCGGGCAGGTGCCCTGCGTGGCGGAGTGCGTGGTGAGCGACAGCGCGCGCGGGCCCGCGGCCGCCGTGGTGCTGCGCCAGCCGCGCGCCGCCGGCGAGAGCGACGCGCGCCGAGCGATACACAACGCTGTCGAATGTACGTAACACAATCTATTAAGGCTCAAGACACATAGGTATAATCCCCGGCACGGATCTTAAGTGCTGGAGGAAAAATTGGGGATCTTACGAGACGTTCATCGTATCAGAGATGCTTTAGTGCAGAGCAAGTAACCGATCCCGGCTGGAGGTGCGGGCGCGGCGTGTGACTAGCTAATCACGTAATCGTAATGGTCTTCTGCGCACCTTTCGCCCAGCGTTTAAGATCCGGGCTGCTAGTTGCAGAGGAGCTTTTTTGTTTGTACGCTTGGTGAGTGGCGTAGTTCAAAAACTAAACATTTCTCACACAGCACAACATCAAGCGTCGTGGACTTGCTGAAATTCACACAGCACTGAAGCGTATTTATTTATTTAGACTTTATGGCACAGATTTAAAAAATCATACAAAAGGTGGACTTAATGCCATGAGGCATTTTCTACCAGTCGACCATTAGGCTAAACAAAGAGAGTATACCCTTTAGCAATATCGTTGGAACATTATTCCATATGAGCTACCGAGAGTGTTAGTTAACCTGGCAATTTTTTGTGTTTCGCTGTTGAAACAAGATTTGTCTAATCAATGTTTTAGGTATACGTAATAATATGGTTTTCATCCATATTATTTTCAAGTGCGATATTAATTAAGTATAAAGCATTGAATTAAATTTCACACTAATATGCTCTACGCTTCGCACCATTCTCCCCTTTGTTCTCTACCTATACTGATTGCAGCGACGCTGAGCGACCACAAGCGGCTGCGCGGCGGTATCGCGTTCGTGGCCGCACTCCCGCGCACGCACACCGGCAAGGCGCACCGGAAGAACGCCAAGGAGCTCATACAACGTCTCGTGCAAGAGGGCGTCTGCTGTTATTAACACAATTTTATACGAGTACAGCTAAAACTTTGAGTGTTCCTAGATAAAACCGTCAGAGTTTATGCAACTCGATTAATGGTCTACTTGTTATAATACTCTTCAGACTCCACTTGTGCCGCGATTTATTGTCCTAGAACAACTGTCTTTAAAGTAACTGTCACTTTAACTGAGTACCTTCGGTATGAAAGAAGACTTTATTTTGACTGTTTGTCAGGTAGATGAGTACATACTATGCCATGAAAAACAAAGTCTGCTCGCTTTGTGTCACACACGTTGGTTTTGATCTAGTGTATTATTATTACCTCAATTGTACCATACAAAGTATATTAATGCTAATTTTGTATTCTGTACCTACGTACCGACCGATGCTGACTGCAAAGTAATATATATTTTAAAGTTTTTTACATAAACCAGCCATGCCATTTAAACAAAGTCTCAGTTGTTTGTAATAACTAAATTAAAACAATTTTACAGGTAGTAAATATATTTTATAAAAAACTTAACTGACTAGAAACTGTAAACAAGGTAAATAAAGTGTCTTATTTGCAAAGTTGTTAACAAATAATAATAAAATTGCCAAGTTATGTGTACACGTACTGTTTTGGGAACTATATCGAATGACTTTGTTTTCTTTTGCCATTTAAATGATCTATATAAGTATTTCTTTTTACTTGAAATGAATAAGAGCAGCAAAGCTTCCAGGTTGTTTGCGTCAATACGAGTTTAAAAGATGATAATGTTATCAAGCAGCGTTAGTAAATAAATTTGTTCCTTATCAACTCATTGTGATAAAATTATATAACATTCATTATTTATATTAATTAATTACACACTAAGAAACACAAATATAGGTGATGACCTGTTTGGTGTAGTTTTTGGTAAAATGAATTATCAAGTACCTCGCAACGTCGCAACACAAGGATGGTTTATCTTTCATCATCATCATCATTTCAGCCATAGGAAGTCAGAATCATCGGGGGCATTGCCAATACTCGCCACGCTTGGCGGGCGGGTTGACGAGCGCAGTTTTTTTATAAGATTTCGCACGCAGACGCTGCTGCCCGTCTTGTGCTACAGGAATTAGTCGTCTCATACGACACACCTCCTATTGGCGGTGGGGAAGTGTATTCTTTACGGCCGTCCCCACACGGCACGGGTTTATCTTTACATCGGGACAATGGTAGTTGGAATGTTTTTTGGCACTTATTTTTATTCATTTTATTCATTTTTTTTTCTTTAAACAAAAACCAATAAATGGATTTACAAGAAATGTCATTGTTTAGTCTCTAGAAAACAAAAGAGTGCATCATCCCTCTGCAGTGAAGAGAGGGAAGATCCAATTTGATGAATGAAAATGAATCCTTATTCCGACCCTCACAATGAAACAGCATAATCTTATTAGGAGCCCCGAGAGGAAATGCCGAAGTTAACAGAAATGTAGGTTATTGAATTTTATATCTCTTGCAGTGTCAGGAAACATTACTTACCACCTACTTTGTATTGTTTTTAAATAAAATATGATAAAAATATTACGCTACAATTGTTGTCAATTATTATGCAATTTGATTTTATAATGAATAAATAATTCATCATTGCAGTATGTGTTTCGATTACTCAATTTGCTTTGCCATCCTAGTTAAATACTGCTCGGAGTTTCACAATACTATCAACCTGCAAGCCAGTGGTTTGTCTACTGCCTTTGATCTTCCATTAAATATGAAAATCCATTAAAATAAATTGTAACTGCGCATAACCTGCACAAAGTTGAGACTAAATATTTGTTCCTATTTTCCAAAGCGTTCATTCATTTTAGCATTCTGTTAACACACATGCTTAAAACATTTCTAAACCTCGCAATTGCCCTAGTTTCATCGAACCAAGTAGATACAGGGGATTAGATAGATAGATAGATAGATACTCTTTATTGCACACCACACAAAAAAAAACAGTACAGAGAAACAATAAATTTAGAATGGTACAATTTAGGCGGTCTTATCGCTAAGAGCGATCTCTTCCAGACAACCTTCAGGTAGAGGAAAGTTGGAAAAAATAACGTTATAAGGGGAGGCAGTGAAGAGTTTAAAGTAATTTTATATTTAATATATTACATAATATATTATATAGATAGATAAGGTGAAAAGTTATATTTTCTGTTCTCTTTAATTCTATCTATGGATCACAAGTTCTAACTAAGTACTTAGTTTCATATTTCTCATAACAAAGTAAACCTGAATTATTCAGGAAAGTTAATGCCATATTTATAATATTATTATACGTTGTAGTGGCGTAGTTATTCAATTAGAACGCAGAGTCCTGGGTTCAATTCCCGGTTTGGGTTAACTGAAAACGAACTTCTTTAAATAGGCTCGTATCTTAATGTGTTACCTAGCGCAAATTTATTTATATAATTTTTTTATTGCCATTGAATGATTTTTCCATGAAAATGTTTTTAGAATACAATCTACAGCAATGCAATATTTGTATTTGTGCTCACGTTTAGTTTTTAAAACGCAGGACGGTGACGACCTCCGTTGCCGAGAGGCGAGCATACCGGACTTGGTGGTCCTGGCTATCTCTGAGGTCCCGGGTTCGATTCCCTGTCGGTCCAATGTAACGTCGTTGTTTCTGATTTCTGTGACACATGCTTAAGCTACTTATCATAGGGTCAGAGCAATGTAGGTGAGGTTGTCCAATATAAATGTATATATATATATATATAAACCTCCAAAACCGAGACACAACAAAATTGTCATCGGTACGTGGTCTCATGCGACCGCTTTATGTGTTGACAAATTAATCATACTCTTAGCACTTCAGTCTCTATTCGCAGGTAATATTATAAAAACAGAGATGCCTAACTCTTTTTGTTAACTAAGTCACTGTAAAAGAAAGATCACCATTAAATATAATGAAGACCTCCGTAGCCGAGAGGCAAGCATTTCGGGCTCGGTGTCGTTATCCCCGGGTTCGATTCCCGGTCGGTCAATGTACAAAAATAACTTTTCTGTATTGTCTCTGGTCTGGGTGCTGTGGTACCGTCGTTATTTCTGATTTATGTAACACAAGAGCTTTGACTACTTACCATAGGATCAGAGAAATGTATTATGATGTTGTCCAATAAAAAAACATCGAATATCACTTAACTGTCCTATTGCGCAACTTATAGAACAAACAAGATATTTCAACATTCCACTCCTTGGCTCCTTGGTAAATCCATTTATGTCGTTGTAACGCTAGTAGATGATCGGAATAGATTTGATAATTAAAGATCAATTTATACTTAATTAAATTGCTACGAACTATACATATTAAATGATAGCATTAATAAAATAAAAAACTTTAAATAAACTTTATTAATCTAAACTAAAAAATACCTACTCAAAAATAAAAGCGTGTCCGCGAGGCATGGGGGCGAGGATACTGGCAGCGTTTCCTTGCTGAATTGCTAAACTAAGCCTTTGTGCGAAGCTTTTTTATTTTCCGAAATAAAAAATCAATTTTAGTGCTATTTTGCCAAAAAGTCCATTAGCATGCGGTCCCCACGGTCCAAACGTCTCTACACCAAATGGCGCAAACACATAGTCACTTGCAAGAGACTCGTATTTGCGCCGCTTGGCATTTTCTGCTAACTCTGCTGCAACCCCTGCTTTTACAGCTGATTCCCTGAGGTGAGAAGGGGCCAAGGTATCAACACAAGTTGCGTCCCATACTAAAGCCCGACCCCTCTCCCAGGGAATCAGCGTAAGATCATCAGGTATCTTGCCGTCATCACTGACCAACCCACGAGGTTCCAGCGTGGAAGGAACGTTGATGCTTGGACTTGTGCGGAGGATGTAAGTGAATTTTGGAACAAAAAGGCAGAATTTCAAAATTGTAAAAGCAATATAAGAAGACTTTCCAATCTGGAGGCCATATTTTTGAAATAGTTAATGGTTTTTTGATTTGATTGCATAATTAATTAGTCGTCATGTTGTTGTCGGGAAGTGAAGAAAAATAAAGTTCACGATCACATCTTTCTGCGTTGTCAGATAAGGTCCGATGGTTAAAACGCGAGCCCGTCTCGCCGGCCCGCCAGTCGGCGCGCGCGCTCCGTGCCCTATTAACAGCGAGTCGATAATAAACTTCCAACTCCTCTTGATTACTTCCTGATTATTTATTTGCGGATTCTAAGATAGTTTAGATTTTCATTGGATCTACTGAACATTTACTGATTGGGTTTATATATTTATGCAGGAATTGCAGTGCTAGGAACTAGTAGTGGGAATAGTCCTGTTACAGCGGAACTGTTTATTGGACTAGAATAACATTACAAGTAAGTATTTTTTTATCAAGGTTAGCTAACTGTTGTGACTTAATGATTTATATTCAGTGATTCATGGTCATCTTGAGCATTTTTGATCTGAAGCTCTACACTGCGTGTGTAAGTGTAACACTGAATGTTGCGTAAAGCGGTGGAGTTCCACCTCTAGATAGATAGCTACTCACCTGCCCTTTATGTCATCTGCACGACGGATGACCTAAGCAAAGCGAAACAAAATGCTGTAGAAGTGGCCAAATTTTGGTCGAAGTTTGTCTAGAGTCGAGTGATACGACAAAAAAAGAAGAACCCCGAAATTAACAATTTAAACTTAAAATTCAGTTGACCAATACTTAATTATCAATCCATAATTGCTATATAAAGGATGTACCTTCCCTGTTTCAAAAGCAATTCAGTGTATAATTTTGTTTTACTAATTTACATAAAATATCATACTTATCTACATAAATTTTATTCTGATTTACTCGTAATAAAGTTCACTTTAGTGCCAAAATAAAAGTGAGTGGTATGTGAACTTTAAATCATTAAAAAACAAGTTTTAAACTTTTTTAAAAAGGGTTTGGGGTAGTGACGCGCTGATTTGCTTAGAACGTGTACAACAATTAAGAGATTATAAGGATCACGAATTTTTGGGCGAATCGACATTTTACTCCTTCCTGTTTAAGTGGCGTATGCGTTAGACTACTCAAAAAAAAATTTAAGTAAAATAAAAAAAAAATTGTAGTCATCCCAGATGATAGTTAAATCTGATAATATCAGTAGTTAGCGAGATAATCGCATCATTACAAGTGCACGATCATCAGGTTTCAGGGTCACATTGAGATTTAATCTTATTTATGGCGATGACCAAAACAAAGCTGATAACAATGTAGGTACATAAATTTTATTTAAAAAAATAAAACCGACTTCAAAACACTGAAATGCTAAAAATAATCCGAACACTTAAGTACCTAATCAGATACTTTTGGAGTCGGTGCCAGCCGATGAGAGATTCAATGTTTTTGTTTGCACCGACTCCAAAAGTAACTGATTAGTTACTTAAGTGTTCGGATTATTTTTAGCATTTCAGTGTTTTGAAGTCGGTTTTATTTTTTTTAATAAAATTTACTTATTTCATCTATTTTTAGTGATAAATCCTTATCTAACTGCTGAACACCGATTTCATCCCCTATTTTCTTACCCTTAGGGGTGATTTTTATTTTTCAAACTTTTATCATAGCATCTTTGAAGTATAAGCTATTCAATAAAACGAAAATCATCAAAATCGGCTCATATTTGTCGAAGATAGGTAACAAGAACCACAACCAAAATATTATCTGGGTATATATTTGTTGATTTTCTCAAAAAGTTCTAAATCAATTTCGATAAAATTTATATGGGACCACCTCTGAAGTATGATCTACCAAACAAAAAAAGAATCATTAAAATCGATTCATAATTGGCGGAGTAATCGCGTAACAAATATACAAAAAAAAAAAAAAAAAAAAAACATACAGTCGAATTGAGAACCTCCTCCTTTTTTGAAGTCGGTTGAAAATAATGTTATCATGAATACAATGATTTACAATTTTATATGATGATATCTACATGACTTACCGAAATTTAGGAACATTTGTTGTGATAATTCTTTAATATAATAATAATTTGTAAAGTGTTTTAAAATTATGTTTATCTGTCTCAAAATAATAAACAGTTGTAGAGACTCAAACACCTACATGGGGCATACTAAAAGTTTTGCACTTCTAGCTAATCGGAACTATTTGAATTTCGAATGTTACATTTTTTTAAACGTTGCAACCTTATTAGTAAAAAAAAACAATTGGCGGGAAATGATTTGTCGTTGTTCGTACGCAACGAAAATGGAATTAAGTCAAAAAGATTTTAGAGCGATGACTTTTTATGATTTTAAAAGTTCTCTCTCTTCGCAAGACTGTGCCGCTCGTCTTTAAAATGCTTTTGGGAGAGAAGCACCTTGTTTGAGCACCGTAAGGCGATGGTTTGCTGAACGCTTCTTCACACGTGGCCAACAAAACAAAGTCATTTTTAGCTTCCGAAAAAGTAAAACTCGTCACCCATCCTGCGCATAGCCCTGACCCTAGCACCCTGTGATTTCTGTATTTTCCCCAAAATCAAAGATTTGATGAGAGGTTTTACTTTTACCAACTCCGAAGTGGCAGTGATAGCGTTCAATCAGCACGTAGAAAACATGCCTTCAGATCTGTGGTCCTCCTGTTTTAAAAAATGGTTCGATCGCATGAAAAAATGTTTGAAATGTAAAGGATAGTATTTTGAAAAGCAATCAACATAATATTTTGGTTATAACATGTTGTTTTTTAAATTACGCAAAACTTATAGTGTGACCTACGTATTTATTAGTTTCTATGAGAATAACCAAAGACTCCAAACCGAAAGAAGAAAATAATAAAAAAGTTAAGAAATTAAAGTACTATTTGACCAGCTGTTCTTATAGACAGTGAAACTGTGAACACAATATAGTTTTCGGCTTTGCATACATAAATGTATTTTTCCTGGATGGTAATGCATGAAGCATCTGAATATTGTTCGCGATTTCAGTGGTGATCTCAAAGTTAAATTGGTTGTAGGGAAATAATGTTATTGACAATCCATGCTTGACGACCGTCTGGTGTAGTGGTTCGCGCTCCGGACTACAAAGCCAGCGGTTGTGGGTTCGAATCCCGCAGGGGTAAATATTTGTGTGATGAGCACGAGCATTTGTACTTAAGTCATGGATGTTTATAAAAGTATTTAAGTATGTTTATCTGTTATCTAGTCGCCATAGTACAAGCTTTGCTTAGTTTGGGGCTAGATAATTGGTGTGATTGTGAAAAAAACAAAGAAAACAAATGCTTTACCTACTATTTACAAAAAATAGATAAACACGCAAATAAAAACGACTTCTCACTAAATATTATTATAAGGAAATGTAGTTGTTGAACTGTGAAAAGCGTATAGTAAGTGGCAACCCGATTGGCGCAGTGGCGTGGTGATTTGCCTAAAATGCAAAGAATTGATTCCTGGTTCGGGTCAATTCAGAAAATTATAAACTCTTTTTAATGGCTTCGGGTATGCGTGCCCTGGGAGACGCACCTGGTAAAATTCACTGTCTTGTAACTCGTCACATAATGAGGATAATTTCTTAGACCATAACAATAATTGCTGTATTTTCTGGCGCATATTTATATTATTTAATAATGAAGTATTTCTAAATTCATATTAAGTGTCGTAAGCGGCTACTAATTCCTGTAGCACGAGACGGGCAGCAGTGTCTGCGTGCTAAATTTAAAACTGCGCTCGCCAACCCGCCTGCCAAGCGTGGCGAGTATTGACAATCCCTCCTGATGATAGGTCGTTGGTAGAGGCATATGTTCAGCAGTGGACGACCTATGTCTGAAATGATGATGAATTTTGAATTCTACTGTATGACTCCATTGAACAAAGTGGAATCAACCGCATCTGCATACTCGGTTTAAAATGGTATTTGTGCAGGCATGTCGCACGCAGTGGTGCGCGGCGCGGCGACGCCGGCGCAACAGTACCTGGACCGCGCGCTGGACGCCGTGCTGCGCGCGCGCCACTCCGCGTCCCCCCGGTCCCCCGCGCCCCCCGCGCCCGGCCCCGCCGAGCGCGCGCGCGTCTCTATGGCGCAGCTCATGCTGCACTGCATGCGCAGCGCACCTGACGTAGTGTTTATGGTAAGCCTCGACGCATTAATTAAGTCATCTTTACCGACCTTTTTGGTACAACGTCACGATGAGTGCAAGGGTCCAGGGTTCGATTCCCTGTTGGCGTCAAATAAATTCAGAAAAACAACATCCCTAAATGAGTTTGATTCCGGGTGTTCTGGGAGGAAGGTTGCAGTCAGATAAAGCGGGTCTCTTGTAAAAAAAACTAACGATCATGACGTCGACGGTATTTTTTCTCAATAAATACGTTATCTAGATCAACGGTGCTACCGGCAAAAAGACCACAAACAGTGAAATGCTGGAGCTGGCCATCCCACTCGCACGCAAGCTTCGCGCCCAAGGCCTGAATGAGAAGACTGTGATGCTGGTGGCGCGAGACCACGAGCGCACCGTGGCCGTGTTTGTAAGCCTGCTTCTAGCAGGCGTGCTGGCCTACCTCACGGATCCAGGATCTACCAAATGTATGTAAAAACTAGATCTAGTTGCTAGAGCCTGGTCAACAGGATTTTGAAAAATTCGCTAACAATATTCGATTGCTCAGCAACTTAATAGCTTTGTATTTTGGATCTATGCTACAGATTGATAGATTATTATTTAATCAAGATCGCAGTATAATTATGCAGGTCAGTCCTAATTTTCACTGGCCCAACTCTACCACTTAATTCCTTACTGCGTAGCGATCTGGTGGTCAGTTCCTCTAATGACATAACTATCAAGTCCCGCAAAGGCTGAATACCACCATACCAATGTGTTAACATCACAGTTTAGCATAATACAAGTATGCTGAGATAATAATATAATCTTTGTTTCAAATTACATACTGTTATTATAATGCCAGTACACTGCAGTAAAACAATAAAACCAATTTGCAAATAGGCCAAAATTAGGCTCATTTAAATATCCTTCTTTCTTTCTGGTCGTTCCCTTAATGCTGAGGATCGTGACAGTATGTCAATCTTCTCTTCGGTCCGGTTCAGCGCCATATGCGTACCGCTCCCCGTATCTGGCCTCCAGTCACCTCCTTGAGTTGGTCCACCCATCTAGCTGGCGCGAACGTCCTAATTTGTTTTTTTTTACCTTTCCACTGCTTCGGGACAATTGTGTGCTTAGAAGACAAGATCAATTGTATCAGTGCGAGCAAAGCAATATTTCTTTCCATACATTTTTATCATTTAAATAGTAATTTACAGAGTAAAAACTTTTTTTAATTGAAAACCTCTTGACATGCGATTTAAATTTATAAAGGTAGTTTAGCAATAGATAACAGTAATTTGTTAAAAAATAGGACTTATTTTTCTATGAACGAATTACCTACTTTATGCAGTCTGAAATTTGGAACGGCAAGTTTGTCTTTATACCGGGTGTAAGGATTATAAATGTCACTTTTCTTAGGGAATAAATGCAGGCAAATAATTGTGAAAGCCACTATAAGTATAATAATTTCCTTGAACATAATATATTATCTTTTAATGAGTCTCGGGGTCTAGGTCGTAAATTTACTGTACAGCTCTCTTTTGTAGTAGAACAAAGATAGATTCAATATCTGCTGCTAAGCCCAATAACAATATTCCATATGAAATTATACTGTGAAAATAGCTAAAATACAACAATAATGATCACTGATGATAGTAGCAAGAGTCAAGATAAGTAGAGTAACTAACAACTATCTTGGATCTTACTATCATATATTTACATTTGAAAAATACATTAGATAGATTACGCGTGTGTGTTTACGTCACGCGTGTGTGTCCCAGATAAAATACTAGAAACAAATGAAACTTGGCATGATTTCATACCATCAGTGCATCAAAAACGAATTTATGCAAGTTGAGAAAATATTGCAAACAATTCAATAGGTCATGTAACTTAGTGTTAAAATAATTACATTATTATTTCTTATTATTATTTCATTGATTCAGACAACGCAGGTCCATTTTATTAGTAAGATCTTATAAGCTATATTAGTAACAACAAAAACAAAACAATAAAAACAGAGAGAGCTACAGATGACAGCGGCGGGTCAGCCAGTGTTCCTCTTGACCAGCACCTTGGCAAGATGGCGAGTTATAGGAGAGTCATATCGTCGCCGTAGAACGAAAAGTCACCAAGTAGGTCAAAACGTGTTTCGAGTTATGAAGGTTTAAAGTTTTATAAAACAAAAAAAAACATTACTTGGTTTTGGTTCGAAATCATTCTAATTTTATAGTTTTGTATCTTAGAAAATAGGCAAGGGCATAATGTGATGTTATTATTTTTAATAAATTACGTATAATTACTGGAATAATGACAAAATACTAACTTAGGTATTTTTCGCCCTCAAATCCTGTACCAAGATTTTTGGTTATAGAGTTTTAGTGACTTTTCACCTGTATCTAGGACCATTGTTAAAAAGAATAACTCTAGTTAGGTAGAATATTACTTAGTTAAGTAGTTCAATAAATCTTTTAATGAATTTCAACACTATTATTTACACTGTTTTTTATTTATTATTAGATAAAAATCAAAGCAATGAAATGCGGAAAACAAATACGTTACTTATTATTAGTTTATTAAAAAATACACAAAGAAACACAATTTATGACAAATTATATTCTATAACTAAATTAATCCGACTCTTCACTTTCATCGTTGACATCAGGTTCCAATGCCCTATCCTGAACGTCATTGCTGGTCGGTAGAGACTCATACCATGAGTGTAGTTCTTTGGGTATGATACCCTTGTGACAGAGACCAATAAGGTCTCTTTTTTTAGCCTCTGAAATCGGAAGTGGAGCAGAATAAGCCATTGGAATAGCATACGCTTTTAATTGAGCTATCAAATCGCTTATTCTTGTTTCCGAATCACCCTCTCCTATTCCATGCTCTTCCTGAATTCTTCTTCTTTTTCTTGTTCTAGGAACCACTTTTTCTTCTTTTTTAAATACGTCAAACTCAGAGTACGGGCCATCGTGAGTGTAACGAAACTTAACTATGCCTGGAAATTGCTTTTCAAACCTAAGACATTTGATTTTCAGCCACATAATTTTCTTTCCGCGTATATCCTTACTTGTATTACTGACAAATTTTTCATTTAGAGCCTTCACATCAAGCATTTCATTATGAGTAAGTTCTTTTACTATATAAGGAGATGCTGTTTCCCGATGTCTCTTTGAGCGTGCGCGATACATGATTGACTTCCAGTCAATCATTGAGTAAACTGGCGTATGTCTTTGCTCTTTTTCTATAGCGCTGTGCATGGAGTCAACCTCCATGTGCGTGTGACCACTTTCCAGGTATTTCTGCTCAAAAACGTCCAAATGTAAATCGGGTCTTTGGATCAGATGAACCAAAAAGGCAGTTATAAATTGGTTTCGATTTTGCCCTGCACAAGTGTCACTATAAATACAGATTTCTTTAATAGTAGGTGGCACCTGATTGATCCACCAGTTTAAAGCACTGGCAATTTCAACACTTCCTCTTTTGCCATTTACTTCGTTCCATGTTATACAATAGGCTTCATTAGGAGGCTTTGCTGTATGAATCGTGTAGTTCTGGACATTGAGTTTCCTTGTGTAGTATAGAATGCCGACACCACAAACAGGTATGTGCAACGTAGATTGCATGTCAGCAGTAAGCACAAGATAGGTTTCGTCTGTAATAGACCGTTCCTTATCACGTTCTTTGGCAGTTTGTGCCGCGATTTTTCTCTCAATATGGGCATCATATTCTTCTTTAAGATTATCTGGCCGATCTGCATTATCGAACCGTGTGCATGTCATGCAGAGATCCTTTTTTGGAGTGAAAAATGACAAGTTAAATTCAGATCCAAATATTCTTTTATAAACATAAAAAGAACACGGGGTATCATCAGTTAATGCCAGGTTTTCTTTGTACATCTCGTACATTTTGGCAATGCTGAGTTTGCTCTCCAAGTATTGCCTTTGGGAAGTTTTTCTGCAATAATGAGATTCAAGTCGAGGAAAGGAATTTATGTGATCAATAATTTTTTGCTCAGAATCACGATCGGTTTTATTACTAGGAATATGGGAACCACGCCCGTCTTTACCCTCAAAAAAGCCAAACTCGTTCTTTTGTTTGACAGCTTCATTGACCGGTCCATTTGAAATGCATAATGTTTTGAGGAAAAACTGCTTGCACACTCTTATTTTAGAACCATTTTTGTTAAAATAGTATTCATATGACGCACTTCGATGTTTATCTTTTGAAATAAGGACTTTCAATATTTTTACAGGTTTGGCAACTATCAATTGCAATAAAAACTGTTTTTGTGCCACATAATCCGTAATCTTCCAGTATTGTTGACATAGAGATACTCTATCATCTTCAGTAAAATTATTCAAACAAAGAAAACGACATTTTGTTTCACATTTCACAGGCTTAGGCATCTTAGCGGGCATTGTTTTCCCATTTTTATTTTTATAAGGCACACAATTATGTCTATTCGCTTTTACTTGATTCTTTTTCCATTTACTTGGGCAGCATTTTTTCCATCGTTTAGTATTTTTGTTATTTGTGGTAGCAGTGGTAGCTGATGCTAAGTTTTGATCTTCAACAAATTCTTGTGTATTCGTTTCTGATTTATCCGTTTCGACAGAGTTTGAAACGGCACTAATAGTAGCCGATGCGGAGTTTAAATGTTCAACGGATTCCGGTATTTCAATAACTGCTTTTTCGTTTTCTGCTGCGTTGTTAGTTGATATTGTAATTTCTTGCTGTTTATTGGATACTTCGTTTTCATTGGCAAAGGTATTAATGGATGTATTTTGATTTATAGTAGAATGTCTAGGTAGATCTCCAACTGTAAAGTTACTGTTTCCATCCTTACTTTGTAAATAAGAATTTATCAAACTCTCGCTATCACTGCTGTCACTTGAAAGTTTTCTAATTACTTTTCGTTTATTCTTCAAATAGCGTTTTTCATCACTATCTGGATACCAAGAAACGCTTGAATCAGAGAAATCACGAACAGGAGAACTACTCAGATGTTCGACACCGCTTATAAAAGAGTAAGGACTCTTAGGTAAAGCATCATCTTGAATAAAGGTTTCCTCAAAGGCGGGTTCATCGGTATTCACAGCAATAGAGCTTGAAACAAGCTGTTCAGTTGGTGAATTTAGAAATGGATAAGGACTCTTGGCAGAAACATCTTGTTCTGAAATCAAGTCTTCAAGATTAATGAGGTCATCATCTGCGTTGTTTACAACCGAGGGAGCGGAATGCGGCTGCTGGATGGTGGGCACTTTATTTGGACTGAATACAGCGGAAGGTGGAGCAGACTCATAGCAATCTCTGTTTTGAAACAGCTCATCCACGTCGAAGCTCTTTGATATTTCATCATTAGTAAGTCCTCCCTGAAAGTAATAAATACAAATAGAACAAGGCAAAAAAAGCAATAAAATACGGTGCATTAGTAATTAGTTGCATTTAACTAAGAAAAAATTATAAAACTAGTAGTTGCCAACAGTCCCAATTTAAAAGCAATTTTTAAAAAATGGTTATGCTGTTATGTTAGTAGTAATTATGCATGTGCCAAGGGTCATAAAGTCAGTATTTTTAGGTTTTGTCTAGCATTTCAAGTCAATTAGTAGGTGATGAAGAGGTGCAAGCCAGTGACATTATAAACGTAAGTAAAGTATACGTTAGCAAAAAAATAAACTGTTTTCGGTAGTAATTTACAATACTTTTTACACTTCCTAACGTTACTGACTGTACCTTGATACGTAATGTTATTTGGAAATATTTTGTTTTTAATGTGCCTAATGTAAAAAGAGGGTTATTTAATGAATACCACTTCACACTTCAGTATATCAAAGAACAGCAAGCACACACACACACATACACTTCAAGCTAGCAAGTATTGAGTGCCACAACAACCAAAATAAATAGTAGAACACATCATTAGCCATCAAAAAGGCAACCCACTGAGTGATAAAATAATATAAAAAGTAGTAAGTAGCAGTAGGTATAAATAATTGCATAAGTACAGTCAACGGCATGTCAAACTACTCAAAAGAGATAGAGATCATTATCAATTAAGAAAATTTTACGTTTTGTGGTAGGATGACGTGCTGTTGTCTATACTTAAATATCAAAGAAAAGTGTCAAGTCATTAAAAAGTGCCACACCACAACTGTATAAACAAGGTAGCTACCAAAAATAATTACACTTCTCAAATCCTGTCTGTCGCATAATGGTCATCTGAATAAGTAGAAACCTAGAAAATGCAACAAAACTGCGTTTATCGGGTATTTCACCAGAGATTAATAATCAGAAAAGTCTAATAAACACTTAAATCACTCACCTGTACAGCAACATCTTCTTTATTTAATAAATCTAAGATTAACTTTGCACGACTCATTGTTTATTCGAGTTAATAAAATCACGTACAAAAATACTACGCGGACGCGTGCGCATCGGGCGGCGTTCCGCCGAGAATAAAAGTCACCAACGCGTGCTCCCCAACGGCCAACGAACCCAGATAGAAGAGCAAAACTAACCAAGTCGCGCGCAAATATCACTTAAGTATCGTAGCTCTACACATTTTAGATTGAAATATTCACCAAAAAAATTTAGCGAATATTCGAAACAAATTTCGGTGGCAGTAGCATTAGGATAAAACTTATTATAAAAGTTTGATGATTTCTTGCGTTTAGATTATGTTCATATAAATGTTACTAAAATGTCGGTCGAGTAGTCATTAAGTTGACTTGATTAGTTTTCGCCTTCTATTTTTTATTGAAGAAGTCATTCTTAAACTAATTAAGTTAAGTAAGTTAATATTGCCTTTGATTCAATCCCAGTTATGATTTATTTATAAAGAAGAAAGGTAATCAAACCGACTTAAGTACAGAATTGCAATCACACCGAATAATGAAAAAGTATTTAAGTAAATTAATTAATTTTCGACTAATGTGTTGAGAACCAAATGAAGAATAAGTGATTTTTTGTTAAATCGAAAATGACAACTATGATACGTATGGACATGGGCGTAAGGATGATATTCGTAGAAAAAATTGGACATTTTGATGACATATCTAAGTCAATTTTGGCCAAATGTCGACTTGGTGATTTTTCGCTCTACGGCGACGATATCTCCCCGCTATGGTCTTCAGGAAGAAGTTGGAGCTGGCCCGTACCCTGCAGAGCAACGACGCTGCTTTTTTACGCATGATAGCATAGAAATCGTCAGTGCGTGCCTCAGCGAACATCCCTGAGGCACTGCAAAATCGAGGCAGCCCCAACAACATTCTGAAGCCATTGTTATATTGGACACGTAGAGCATTGACGGTTTTCTGCGTGTATTATGATGACGAAAATTTGCTTCTAGGGTGTCAGCTTCCTGATATTGGAACGAAAGTGTTGCGTGTTTACAACGCAATGCCGTCTATTGCTGCTTGATTGACACAGTTCACTATTTGGTTTGTTCCCGTAGGAAGTCAATTTCTGTATATGGAAAAAAAAACTTTTCATAGGGAAAGTCATTGTCTGTTTTTTTAAAGTTGACCGAATATTAAGTATAGTTAATTTTGAAAACCAAGCAGGGCAGGGTAAATGTCACTATAGTATATAAGTATATACTTGCTATGGACCAATATCTGTCCTTTTGTTCCCTACACCTGCTCTAGGGCTCTAGGGCTCTAACGTTAGTGTCGTTGACTCTACGAGGACAAAGTTGCTAGCCAACGTTATTACGTCCTTTATGAATAAACTAAAGACCACGCAAACGTAGTCGCGGGCTAGTATAACTATACTATATATAATTATAAAATAAAAATTTGCTTTGTTATTATAAAAAATCAAGGTCAAAGTAATTATTTGTTAGATACTCGCACTCACACAGAAATGTTATAATTTAAATCCTGCTGTGTCGTTTAATATCTAAAGCATGTTATCTTAGAACTGTGGATTCTGTGGCATAAATAAATAATAAACAATTAATCAACTGCTTAATTAAAAACTACATATTTCCTCTTATTTTGTTTTTTTACCTATTCACCACCGATTGATTAAAAACTGAAGTGGTCCTGAAGGGGTCCATGAACAGTGTCATATCAAATATTTTCAAATTTGAAACTAAAGATAAACATTTGTTCTAGTTGAGTTGCAATACTACCTAAAGCTGGTGGAGCCAGCCTTGGTGTTCTGCGACGAGGCGACGCAGGCGTCTGTGGTTGACGCGATCGCTGACACAACCGACGTATTGCCGATACACACGGACGAGTTCCTCGAATATATCAAAGGATACAGGGATGATCTTGACTCTTTCACGTACGTAACACTCGTAAAAATAACCAAATATTAAATGGCTAAAATAATCTAAATAAGTCTCAAACATACAATAAAATGTCCACAAGTAAATATAAATATAGCTTACTAAGGCTGAGGTCAAACGATCTTTATTTTATGAGCTCTGAGTTTCTTAGTTGCGTAATTAACTTTTAATGTAAATTGACGCCTCATTCTGCGTCGTAGTATAAGACTAGATTTGTCATAAAATATTAGATCAAATACAGTAACGGGGTTTTTAATAACGTAAGAATACAGCAGAAATTACGCGACACACAAAGTCACAACTCGCAAAATTACGCTCGTTTCAAATATGTACATCGTCGCCAAGTCGAGAAAAAAAAAGCGGTACGGCCGTACTATCTTTTCTCGAAGTAGTTCAGGCCATTTTCGACCCCCTGTAACTTCGTTGTGGATTAAACTAGAAGCCTGTATTTCTAGTAACCAAGCAAGCATTGTATAAACACGGTATATTTTAATTTTCATTCAATTTGAGCCAGTGGTTTAAGAATTATAACTAATGAATTATTCTTAATTTTGTCACTCACTGACTGACCGTTCATCAAAACTCTAAGGCACTTTTAGTAGACATAGAAGCTTCAAATTTTGAATACAATTAGTGTTTAGTGTATAAATTACGGAAAAACTAAAATATTTTGCAATTTCAGTCCAGTTTTCGAGATACACCAACTGCATAAATGGATTGGCCAAGCCAACCTATTTTATTTAAACGTAAAAGATTTTTAATATTAATGTGGTCACTATAAGATGTTGTTAGATTAGCTAATTACGTAATAACTTAAAACAGAAGGTCCCTTAAGTAGAGACTGAATAAATCTATTGACTTGGTATTACATGGATCTTACAACTTTTTACGGCAGAGTTGAGTGAGTTGCGAGACTTGGTTTTTTTACAAGTTTTGTTTTTGATGGCATTGTTATGACACCTAACTAATCGTCAAGTACATTAACAACTGTGTGAAATTTGACCAAGACGCGATGTGGTAATTAACAAATGAAAAACGCGATCATGACTAATGCTAGCGGATGCTCATGCAACCCTAGTGAGATATTGTATTCAATAGTTCCGAGTCGTATTATATACCAAAAATATCACCCTCCTTCTGGGTCAGTCGGCTAAAAACTGTCACTACTTTTTTATTATGAATAAAGAAATAATAAAAATAGAAATAGAAATAGTATTTATTGCATAAAATATGGTAGTACAGGTGGTCACAATAATAATGTCCGCATATTTTACCGCGATTCGGCATGCAAAATTTTAATACATTTTAATTAAATTTAAAATTACAATAATAATCGATAGTTAACTGAGCAATAACAAGTAATAATTTAATTCTATTAATAAAATACTTGAAATGTCACAAACAAACAATAAATAAAAATCCTACGGTCAAATAAATATTAAATAATAATAAAAATGTCAAAATTTAAATATTAAAAAGAAAAAAATAAAATGTCAACAATATCAATAGCAAAATCATTAAAAAGTCAATAAATTAATAAATAACAAAATACTACAACAATTAAATTACAATTATGTTTTAATGTCAAAATACTCCTTCAGGCTATAGAAACTCTTTTCAATCAGCTACTTTGTGATAATAATGTATAAGTGATATTAATGAAGACTATAAAGATTCTTATACATGGTTTATAATTGTTTCTATTTATTTGATTACGAAATTTTATTTACACATTTAGAAGTTTTTAAAATTTTATCGAAAGATACAATCAGTTTTTCTCGTACAACAGAGTACCTGATGCAGAGCCGTACTCGGCTGCGCTGCTGCTGCCCACCAGCGGCTCGACGGGGATGCCCAAGGCCGCCATATACAACCAGCACGCGTTGGTGTCGCAGCTACCGATCACATGGTCAGTCAGTTTATGCCTACGTTACTTCCGGGTAATTTGTAATTACGTACTGTAATTTCAACATTTTCAACTGTCAACTAACTTATTAAAGAAAATATTTGGAGTCTAAAAATAACTCAGGAACTCACCTGGTAGTCTCCTAATACTAGGGGCTTTAGGGTTTGTAACGAAAAGACGTGGGATAGAATCCTTCCTTCTATATTATTTAGAGTTGACAGCGCAGCGCAGCGTGGATAACATTTTGTACATCACCAACCAGAGGATAGACTACTTAGTTGACACGCGACCTTCTGTATCTGCCTTGCGTTATTTGTGCTTTAGTATACACTGGCTAATATAAAGGTGTGCCTTAATGTATACTTATGACGCAATAAATGAATATGAATATGAATAAGGCTATGTTACACTGCTACTTACAATGACTGGTGTATTTCAGTTACTTTCATAGTATTATGTCTTATGGTCTTCTCTTGTGGGGTTCTGCTGCGGACATCGATACCATCTTTATTTTACAGAAAAGAGCTATTCGTGCTATATACAAACTTAGTCCGCGTGAATCCCTGAGAGATTTCTTTAAAGAAATTAACATACTCACTGTGGCCTCTCAATACATATTTGATAATATCATGTACGTACGCAAAAATTTAGATCTTTTTATAAAGAAAAGTGATATTCATTCATATAACACCAGAAACAAAAACAAACTTGTAGTCCCAAACTTTAGATTGGCCAAAACAAGTAATTCATTCTTGGGAAATTGTATTAAATTTTTCAATAATATACCTCACAATGTTACCAAACTTCCTATTAATAAATTTAAGTCACATGTCAAAACTACACTGATGTCTAAGGGGTATTATAAAATTCAAGACTATCTTGATGACAAGAATGTATGGTCAGTCCAGCCTGCACTAAACTGTTTATTTTGATTTATATTTTTTGTGTGGCAGCTAGTGGTGACTGAGTTTGTTCCGGCGTTTCTTCTCAGCACTTGCCAGATTGTCTGTGTCTTGTCTCGAAGCGCTAGTAGGGCCCTAAAAATAAGGAGACATGTTCTGGCCCCCTAGGGGCCTATAATGTTGTTATTGACGTTCATAAGTGGCAATTTTGTCCTGAATTGAATAAATGATTTTTGACTTTTGACTTTGACTTGACTACATAGGATGCACTACAAGCGGTTCCCGACGCCGACGGAGCGCGTCATGCTACTGACTACGCCGCAGTGGGGCACGTTCACGATCTTGGTGACCACGTGTGTCGTGTACAACATATCGCTCGTCATGTCCCCGAAGGAGGCCAGCGTTGACAACGTGCTTGATATGATGCAGAAGTGCCGGGTATGGTAAACTTGGGTATTACGTTTTTTCTTGGTATGTCCGTAGCAAAGCGTCTAAAAAGCATCAGTCCAAACTTACCGCAGCAACTTCCTTTTGAGTAGGCAAATGACATCCTGTTTACTTATTATACTACAATCTGGTTTCCTTAGTACAAGCTATGCTTTGGGGCTAGATACTTGGTGTGATTGTTGCAAATGTTGCAAGAATATATTTATTGAAACGCTGATAACTTAATAAACTTTTCAAATCTAGGAACTGTAAGCTGTACTCGTATTTGGTTAGTGCGCCAAGACCATCCAACCACTGAATGCATGTAAATTTTAATATACAAACCATAGATGTCCACATCACACTTTTACTTGGATATCTTGTAAATTGAAAATTACCATGAACACACGACTTCGGATTCAAAATATAGGTATACCCTCCAAAAGAGTCCAATGTGAACACTTCTAAACAAGGTTAATTCAATTGTGTTAAATATCATTTAATAACGAGTCAGTTATTCCCCAGCCAACATGGACATTCTTCGGTCCGCCATTTGCCAAGAAGCTGGCGAAGGCGGCGACTCCAGACCACTTCTCCACGCTGGAAACCGTGCTGACGCTCGGCTCGCAAGTCACGCCCGACATCATGGCAGCGCTCAGGGTAACAACGAATCTCATTGCTTAGTATAGTTACTACTCTTGGTTTTAATGTGAACTAGTAGTTAATTTAATGTAAGAGATATGGCATGTGTGGCATGATCTATTCTTTTATAATAATTACTCGGCATTACCGTGTTTAAAGCGATTTGATAAAAAGGATAGACCACCTGTAGTCATGTAGTAAAGAGTCCATATAGTTTTATTGTGCACCAATACTTCAGTAGATATTGCTTTGCTTATGACTGATAACATCTGATATTCAAGTGTAATCGGTTTTCATGTAGATTAATTGTCTGTTTTTATGTGTGATATGGACTCGAATCTCATTTTTTTGGGGTGTCCGCTGAGAATCAACGGCTAATTTTGCTGATCGGGGACCTATTTGGTACATGATCTTTTGTAAAACTATGTACTCTATAAAACTGTGCCAATCGTAGCGTATTCTAAGTCTATGGCGCCAAATAAACTTTATTTAGTCAGTTTGGGCATTAGTTAAGTACATTAATGCAACAAAAGTGTACTGTCCAAATCCCGCTGGTAGCAAACCTGAGGCTGATGAAGGTGTCAATCGTGCTTGCAGGAGAAGATGGCTCCCGGTAGCAACGTGTTGGACGGCTACGGAATGACGGAGGCGCACTCGTTCCTCACCATCATGGAGCCCGGCGCGGAGCCCGGCTGCAACGGAGCCTGCGCTAATATATTCCACTTCAAAGTACAATTTCAGATTCTAATTCTACACCAAAAATATGCACATTGTACTTTTTTTTAGAAATAGTTTAGCAGATTAAAATGCTCACTTTTGTTTTAGCTTGTCAAAAGCGACAATGAAGAGGCCGTCACCGATGAAGAAGGAGAACTTTACATTAAGGGCTCTACTATTATTAAGGTATGGTCGTGATGATGATCTGATGCGTCAATGATTCATGATTAATCCAATAGCTCAGAACTAATTTTGACAATTTGTGATTAGGTAGTTTGTTTGAGGAATCAATGACTCTTTGCGACCTTTGCCAGTTTGCGGTTAGTTGTTGGTATGATCAGTAAAACGATTTAATCCAGGGCTACCATAAGAATGACACGGAGCTGGCGGGGAGCACGACGGCGGACGGCTGGTTTCGGACCGGCGACGCTTTCCGGCAGGACCGCGAGCGGCGCCTTTACTATCGCAGACGGATCAAATTCTGCTTTAAGTACGAGAATCAGCTGGTGAGATACTGACAATTTCTGGATTTGTTTGGGATCAGATCTCCCAGTAGTCCACGGAGAACAACTAGAATTATTGACCCCGCATGATTGCGAGTTGATGAAACTGTGTTAGCAAATAAACAAGCTACGTTAACGCGGATAAACATCACAAACAAAATTTATGTACTGTGGCTAGCGCCACCAGAAATCCCATGAAACGCTACGTATCCAAGTCTCAAATACAAATAGTACTGAAACTATGAAAATTGTTATAATATTTATGATTTCCATTCACCAACTAAAGTACTATAAAAAACGCATCTTGTCCGCTCAATTATGTTACTCTACACAATAATTTGTCAATCTTTGCCCCTCTAAGTATTCAATTTTGTCTATCTTATAGGTACATTGAGTTGAGAGTAGACATGTCGTTGCGAACTAAAATTAACGATCTTAGTTATGCAGTATATAGTTTATTACCGGGTGCAGTACAGATTGTACCATACGGTAAGTGTTAAGTTTTTGGCGCTAACGAAGTTTAGTTTGCAAATACATCAGACGGCGCCTTCGCGAACTCGCTCCAAATGAGGAGAGTGCTTTCTTGGCCGAGTCGAGGATTTTGTGCGTCGTGAATTAGAGACTAGTTTCGGGTACTTGGAACTGTCAAGTAGCAAACAATATTAAAACGACTAAAGTTTAACTTGCATTTATCTTAAATCACATTTGAGCTTTAATTTGCAGCTGTGAGCCTATGCTCTATACGCAGCAATATTTTAAAAGTAATTAGTGCCCCGATTGAAGTTGAATAGCTCATTTAGTGACGAAATTAAATGTAGTAAAATGTTATCGTCCAAGTTTATTAATGCTTAATTTATACCAAAGTAAATAGTATACAATTATGTATGTTCAGTTTAAGTAGTTTTTACTCAAATTGCATGAAATCTTTTTACATTTTTTATTATATTTATGACTGATATGACTAATTCGTTTTCGAAGTACGGTAGAGCTTTTAACTTGTCACCGCATGCTTCTTTGTGAGGAGATAGATCAACTTGATTGTATGAGACTTGACTGTATGAAAAGTTATTTTTAGCTTTTTAGTGTTTTTGAAGTCAGTATTTTTTTTATAAACATTTGTTTTATTTGTCTGTTTTTACATTCTAAATGGCGATCTGTGATGTGATTATAGCTAAATTGCTTCTCATGACGATTCAAATAAGTCCAAACACGGCTATGATACATTGTTATATCACAGAGTTCCGGTGCTTACCTTCCGCCTTCTTCATTAGATCAGTTTAATGGTATCATTCTCACCAGAATCAATTACTAAAATTTGATTTATCGAATATGGCGAGGCTTAACTGTCTTAATGAAAATAACTTATCGCGTGGGTGGGGCGTGCGTACCTTACTCGTGGAAGACTATTGTGGCCAACTATGGTCTCCTTCATCAGTTCCACCTTAGCAAATGATACTTTCTAAATGCAGATGCTTGACTTGTTGTTAAATATACTAAAATCGCTATATATTTTAGGAGTTCCCTTAATTCCTTATGGATCCCAACATCAGAATTGAATTTTAGAAAAAATGGGACTAATCTGGAGGTATACCCTGTCAATTGAAAAACATTTTTTTCAAATCGGTTCATTAATGGCGGAGTTCTGAGGTAACAAACATAAAAAAACACCACTGAATTGAGAACCTCCTCCTTTTTTTGAAGTCGGTTAAAAACTAATCTTACTTAGCATGACTTAGCTAGTCATCTGGCCAGTTTCCAATAATAATGCTTTCCTATTTGACATCAAGCGCACCTTTGTTCAGGTATCCCCAGAGGAGTTGGAACAAGTGATCGGGCAGGTGCCCTGCGTGGCGGAGTGCGTGGTGAGCGACAGCGCGCGCGGGCCCGCGGCCGCCGTGGTGCTGCGCCAGCCGCGCGCCGTCGGCGAGAGCGATGCGCGCCGAGCGATACACAACGCTGTCGAATGTACGTAGCACAATTTATTAAGGTTCAAGACACATAGGTATAATCCCCGGCACGGATCTTGAGCGCTGGAGGAAAAAGTTGGAATCCTACGAGACTTTTATGGTATCAGAGACGCGTGTGTGCGGAGCAAGTAACCGATCCCGGCTCGGCGTGTGACTAGCTAATCACGTAATCGTAATGGTCTTCTGCGCACCTTTCGCCCAGCGTTTAAGATCCGGGCCGCTAGTTGCAGAGGACCTTTTTTGTTTGTACGCTTGGTGAGTAGCGTAGTTCAAAAACTAAACATTTCTCACACAGCACAACATCAAGCGTCGTGGACTAGCTGAAATTCACACAGCACTGAAGCGTATTTATTTATTTAGACTTTATCGCACAGATTTAAAAAATCATACAAAAGGTGGACCTAATGCCATGATGCATTTTCTACCAGTCAACCATTAGGCTAAACAAAGAGAGTATACCCTTTGGCAATATCGTTGGAACATTCTTCCATCTGAGTTACCGAGAATGTTAGTTAACCTGGCATTTTTTTGTGCTTCGCTGTTGAAACAAGAGTTGTCTAATCAATGTTTTGGGTATACGTAATAATATGGTTTTTATCCATATTATTTTCAAGTGCATTATTAATTAAGTATAAAGCATTGAATTAAATTATACACACACACTAATATGCTCAACGCTCCGCACCATTCTCCCCTTTGTTATTATCTGTCCTCTACCTATGAGTGCTCTGGAAGAGATCGCTTTTAGCGATAAGACCGCCTAAATTGTGCATCTTTCTGTAAACAGCAATTGTAACTGCTTTGTATTGTGTATAATAAAGAGTATCTATCTATTGATTTATGTTCGTTGTAGTAATGTGCATTTGTCGATATTGTGTGTTATGTAGGTGGCTAAATAAATGGTTCAAATGATAAAATGATTCGATTAATCACTTGCTAATACTGATTGCAGCGACGCTGAGCGACCACAAGCGGCTGCGCGGCGGTATCGCGTTCGTGGGCGCACTCCCGCGCACGCACACCGGCAAGGCGCACCGGAAGAACGCCAAGGAGCTCATACAACGTCTCGTGCAAGAGGGCGTCTGCTGTTATTAACACTATTTCATACGAGTACAGCTAAAACTTTGTGTGTTCCTAGATAAAACCGTCAGAGTTAACCGAGTTGCATAACCGAGTTATGCAACTCGATTAATGGTCTACTTGTTATAATACTCTTCAGACTCCACTTGTGCCGCGATTTATTGTCCTAGAACAACTGTCTTTATAGTAACTGTCACTTTAACTGAGTACCTTCGGTATGAAAGAAGACTTTATTTTGACTGTTTGTCAGGTAGATGAGTACATACTATGCCATGAAAAACAAAGTCTGCTCGCTTTGTGTCACACACGTTGGTTTTGATCTAGTGTATTATTATTACCTCAATTGTACCATACAAAGTATATTAATGCCAATTATGTATTCTGTACGTACGTACCGACCGATACTGACTGCAAAGTAATATATATTTTACAGTTCTTCACATAAACCAGACATGCCATTTAAACAAAGTCTCAGTTGTTTGTAATAACTAAATTAAAACAATTTTACAGGTGGTAAAATTATTTTATAAAAAACTTAACTGACTAGAAACTGTAAACAAGGTAAATAAAGTGTCTTATTTGCAAAGTTGTTAACAAATATTAATAAAATTGCCAAGTTATGTGTACGTACTGTTTTGGGAACTATATCGAATAACTTTGTTTTCTTTGGCCTTTTAAATGATCTATATAAGTATTTCTTTTTACTCGAAATGAGTAAGAGCAGCAAAGCATCCAGGTTGTTTGCGTCAATACGAGTTCAAAAGATGATAATGTTATCTAGCAGCGTTAGTAAATAAATTTGTGCCTTATCAACTCATTGTGATAAAATTATATAACATTCATTATTTATATTAATTCATTACACACTAAGAAACACAAAGATAGGTGTAGACCTGTTTGGTGTAGTTTTTGGTAAAATGAATTATCAAGTACCTCGCAACGTCGCAACACAAGGATGGTTTATCTTTCATCATCATCATCATTTCAGCCATAGGAAGTCAGAATCATCGGGGGGATCGCCAATACTCGCCACGCTTGGCGGGCGGGTTGACGAGCGCAGGTTTTTTATAAGATTTCGCACGCAGACGCTGCTGCCCGTCTTGTGCTACAGAAATTAGTCGTCTCATACGACACACCTCCTGTTGGCGGTGGGGAAGTGTATTCTTTACGGCCGTCCCCACACGGCACGGGTTTATCTTTACATCAGGAAAATGGTAGTTGGAATGTTTTTTGGCACTTATTTTTATTAATTTTATTCATTTATTTTTATTTTTTTCTGTATACAAAAACCAATAAATGGATTTACAAGAAATGTCATTGTTTAGTCTCTAGAAAACAAAAGAGTGCATCATCCATCTGCAGTGAAAAGAGGGAAGATCCAATTTGATGAATGAAAATGAATCCTTATTCCGACCCTCACAATGAAACAGCATAATCTTATTAGGAGCCCCGAGAGGAAATGCCGAAGTTCACAGAAATGAAATTTATTAAATTTTATATCTCTAGCAGTGTCAGGCAACATTACTTACCACCTACTTTGTGTTGTTTTTAACTAAAATATGATAAAAATATTACGCTACAATTGTTGTCATTTATTATGAAATTTGATTTTATAATAGTTAAATAAATAATTCATCATTGCAGTATATGTTTCGATTACTCAATTTGCTTTGCCATCCTAGTTAAAAACTGCTCGGAGTTTTACAATACTATCAACCTGCGAGCCAGTGGTTTGTCTACTGCCTTAGATCTTCCATTAAATATGAAAATCCATTAAAATAAATTGTAACTGCGCATAGCCTGCACAAAGTTGAGACTAAATATTTGTTCCTATTTTCCAAAGCGTTCATTTATTTTAGCATTTTAACTTTTTACTTTAACTTTTTACGTTAACTGAAAACAAACTTTTCTAAATAGGCTCGTATCTTAATGTGTTACCTAGCGCAAATTTATTTATATTATTTTTTTAGAATAGAATAGAATAGAATAATCTTTATTTGCATAAAACATGGTTACAGATAAAGTTCTTACATTTATAAATGAGCATTCATGTTTAATCGATCTATCGATAAGCAAATATTTTGTCATCGTCGTGCAAACAAATTAAATAGTGAAAATTAATGAAATAAATATAAATTACAGTCAAATCAGTACAACTAAGTCACATAATAAAGAATGTCAGCATTTGAAAATAAACAAAACAAAATGTCAAGAAACACCGATAAATTGGACACTGCTAGTCAATTTCTGTGCATACAATGCAGTGTCAAAATTTACAACTATCCTCAAGCTCAAACACAGGAGTAACAACCAGGTAAGTACAACAATAAATTACACATTTAAAACCAAGTATAAATATTAACGATTATTCAGTCAAACCAATAGTCAACTTTTTAAGGTGTCCGTCACGGCAAAATTTAGTAAATTCATTAATGTCATAAAAACAGTTGTTAATAAGAATTTTAAAGATAATTTTCTTGAAAAGAGTGAAAGGAAGACATTGGATACATTTTGGAAGTAAATTAAACAATTTAATGCACATGACATAGCTGTTCCTTCCAAAGCAGGCTGTAGCTGATGGTGGTATTTCTAACCTGTACGGATACCTCTGTTGGACATTGCTCATCTCGTGTTTTTTTGAAAAAATATTCATATTTCTCTTAATAAACATTAACACTTCAAAAATGTATAGGGATGGCAATGCGAGTATATTCAGTTGCTTAAAGAGAGGTCTACACGATTGCAACTGCCCAACCCCACATATAGATCTCACACATTTCTTTTGAAGAATGAAAGCACGATTTATTGCTATTGAATGACTTTTCCATGAAAATGTTTTTAGTGGATTCGTGGAAACAGATCGTGGGAGTCGGGTGACAGAATTCTCGAAACGTCCCGTGGATCGTTAGCGAGATGCGATGCGACGCAATTCCTGTGACTTTTCACAGTGCAACTGTCACTCTCATGTTAACTTAAAGTAAGCAGAAACTTGAACGTCAATATAACTTTTACTGAAATTACAACTAAAACATTAATATTTTAGTTGTACATTAGCCAATTTTCGTTGATTTTGGAGATAGGTATACGGCTTCAGGGTACCCGTCAGGCCACGTAAACGAGACACGGCGGAAATTTTAATGTTACGCGGCAAATTTGGATGGAGCTTATCAGATTAAGTCACTTTCTCCCATAAATATAGCAACTTGATTTTCATAGGACCATCGAAATCCCAAAACTACACTACCTACCCCATACCATATCGCCAACCAACTGATTTTAGTTTTGATGGAAAATGAAGTGTTTTTTGAGATTTCGATGTGAGTCCTATAGTTAAAGTTGTTAATAAATTTGGCAAGTTAGTGTGTGCGGCTCCAAAAACAACGAAAATTCGACGTGCATTAATTAATTTATAATCTGAATAAAACTTGAAATAATGTTGTCGTTTTAGTATCGAGCGACATCTTTCGTCGTGTCCGGTGTATGTCTCATTTTTCCACCCTACTGCTGCGTCGGGACGGGATAGTATTGTACGCTCGTGCTAGGAAGGACATACACGTCTCTAACGATTTGAATAAATTTAGCAGGTACTTAAGTAATTTAAGTTATTTCATGCAAAAAGCAAAAACATAAAAAAAAAAAAAAATAAGTAAATAAAAAAACCAGACCGCATAAAAAGTAAACTAAATAAAAAGTGAACTAAAAGAACGAAAACAAGATTTAAATGTTCAATTTTCAGTAGGAGGCATCAAATCCATCTGACAGGCGCTCGCTGAACTGCCCGCTGAAGCTGTATAAGGCCTTCCTCAAAGCCCACCAGCGATAGTGCCGTCGGAATTAAAGTAAAAACCCGTACTACTGTGTGTACCCGTACTGTTCCCGTAGGAATTTCGGGAATAAAGTATAGCCTACTATTAGCACTCATATTATGTAACTTTAAATGAAAATTTTGATATCAAGTAAGTAGTATTGGAGATCGGTTTTTACCACATTATTTCTGTCCCATGAGAATTTCGGAAAATGACCCACAACTGAGACAAATCTAATGACATCTCATATGTGGAAATCCGTTAAACGGTTTAGGCTGTAGAGCGTGCCAACGAAATAGACATACATACATACATATATGCTTGAAAAACATAACCCTCTTTTGGCATTCGGGTAATAAGACGTTAACGATCACAACTTGGTAAAAGCTGCAAAAGTGCGAAACATTCACAATATTTTACCGCTAACAATAATATTTTCCTAGCCTCTGTGTCTACAAAGTGTTTTTATGATAGATATTACCTCATTTTCGACTCGTGGACTAACCTCTGGCTCTCAAGGCACTTCCCAAAAGACATTGTCACATCAATCATCCACGTTATTGATAGTGTAGTGTGGTGAGTGACGAAGTGAGTGAATGAGGAGGTGGCGGATAAGCCGACCTACTCTTGAGTGAGTAGTATTCGCCGCTACAAACATTTTAGGGCTTCGTGGTTGGACGAAACAAAATCTTTGACATATTAAAAACCCATTTTACGATACGCCATAAAAACAACTTTGTATACGATAATTGTTACTAACTGTAATAATATAAACCCATAAACTAATGGCAAAAGAAATTCAAATCTTAAAAAGATGTACATAATACCATTAAAATTCGATTAAGTTACATATAGACGGCACTTGTGCTGAATAGCTGAACTAGGAAGCAAGGAGGTGTTATTACAGAGCTTATTGTGGCGAGCAGCCGGCGCCGCGGGCGCGTGCCGGCTACTCCCGCTACAATGCGATACAAGTTCGCGTATTGCAAAGAGTTCTCTTGCCTCGCACGGCCGGTACGTGCTGCCATTGTTTTAAGTTTCGCCGATAAACTATTGTGGCCGATATTTTCAACAGTTGCAGACGTTATTTATTTGTGGTTTTAGGTAGGATAGCACAAATAAATAACTAAAGACAAAATGGTAAATATCCATTTACAAATAAACAAATACTGAAGTATGAGTGATGTTAATTAAAGAAATAATTACAAGTACCAACTACTGCTAAGTTGATTCCATGGATATAAAATTCTGAATTTCACTGTGAATAGGTTTTGACATATTGGCATAGGCGGGCCACCTGATTTGCAGATTTCCAGTTACTGACTTAGGCTGCCATCGCATACTCTGCTAATACATAAGATGTTGTTAAGTCTCAGTGGCAGAAGCAAAAGGAAGAAATATCTTCAGCAATAACTGATCTGTTGAAGCATTTAACAGTGTTACATTCAGATTTATTGGAACACAAATAATGTCAGTAATGAAGTAGTAGTAGCCTGCAACCAGTCAAAGTTACGGATTCATTTCATTTACCATAAATAAACTTAGTTACTCCTATTATAAGTTTTAACTTCAATCGCATCAAATTTGAAGGCAATTCAAAGGATGTGCAGCAACACAGAACTGGATGTAGTTCCACTAACAATATGTAGATATGATTTGTGGAGCGCGGGGAGAACTCGCAGCAATCACACACACAAGCGGTTCTGATAACCCGTCAAATACGAGCCGGCTACTTACACAGCTCAAGA
This sequence comes from Anania hortulata, assembly GCA_963576865.1. Classification (NCBI taxonomy): domain Eukaryota; kingdom Metazoa; phylum Arthropoda; class Insecta; order Lepidoptera; family Crambidae; genus Anania; species Anania hortulata. The sequence goes on from OY756409.1 coordinate 116,724, forward strand.
AGAAAAGCCCGTATGATTTATGCAGCTCTATGCTAATAATTATTCGCTACTTTTATGGTCCATTCAGGCCATCTAAACATAGAAAGGGAACAATCAAATCGGATGGTTCAATCAGGTCTCTTCCAACCTTGTGTTGATGATATCGCAAAAGGAATGTAACTGAATAGCGTAGATTTGTCAGTTGTAAGTATTACTTTACTACCTTGCAAATATTGTGGAACGCATATTTAAACTAACAAAGCCAACTCGCCCATGCCGGACTTAACCCCATAACTCCTGCTTAAGGTATAGGTTCTTTAATTTGTAACATCTATATCTACATTATGGTTTTGCAATAAGTTATTGAGTATTGTTAAATTTGTAGTCTAAACCAAATGAGAAAATCAAGCTATTAAACTCATTGAATTTTAGTTGCATTGCTTGAATTGAATTAATATCAAAACTAGCCCTATTTCGCAAGCAATGCAGACGTTTATTAAAAATAAATAAATAAATATTGGACAATATCACATGCATTTGTTTCAGACACTCAGACATTCAGACACTTTTATATCGCTGTTTTTACAGACAATGCATAACTGTCTGAAAAACCTGACAATGCATAACTGTTTGTTCCCTTCGTACTATGGTAAAGTCTCAAGTCGCTTTTACGATACAGGTGTAGTTACGTTGCAACGGCGGAGTTTGCGGAGGCCATTCTGACGGTCGCCGCGGGCCGCGTCGATAGCGCAGGAACGTTTTACTGAAGATATACGGGTTCCGACTTGGTCATCTAACAAAAACCGGCCGTTAGTAGTGTCCTTTTCTTGGAAAATTTAATCAATGCACATTAATTGAAAAACACTGCAAAATATATTCGGGATGGCAGTGTTGATAAATTATTCAGTTTAATTATAGAGGAAAGAAAGAAAACTACACTTTTTATGAATGCAGGTAGGTAGGAGGCAGGTAGGATATACCTGTATATTTGAACAATAAGAACTAACTTACTATACTCTAGAGTGTATCATCATCATTTTAATATCCACACAAATAACTTGTTTTATCTTTTTCATTGCAAAATTATGAAAAATTCTTTATTATAGCAGCGACTGCCAAGATCTTACTGTACTACTACCTTAAGTACATAATAGGCAACGCACAGTTGTCTGTTTTCAGGATATCTACAACACTACTATCTACAATGCGATACAACCTTTTATCACGGGGATCAGCTCAGGGCAGGAAGATATGGATGCGTATTTTTTCAGCTAATGCGGCGCGGCCGCCCAAGTCCGTCCCTTGGGCTGACTGTCGCCATGCACTCACGCCCCATCTTACCTTTACGCTCTACACGGGAATATGACTTTGCTTACATCGGAATCTTTGCGTTAATTGTTTAATGTAATTTAATGATTAAATCATGTTCGGTGTAGATCATCTACAAATTTTTGTCTTTCCACCTTGCTAAAGGGGGTTACACTGACAGTAAAAAAAAAGACGAAATGATGAAAAAGCCGGCAAATATTTTGATTGCTTTTTAAAGTAGTCTCCGTTCCTATTGTTAATGATAATGATATTAATTTATTTGCAAGTAAACATTGTATACAAAGATGTTACAGACAGTGAGAACCAAACATTTTTAGCCAAACTTAATTAGCATGCAAAATTTTACAACGGTTTTATGTCATAAATGCAAATGAGCGATGTTAATACAAAAGAAAAACAAAATATCAGCACCTACACGATATTATCTGTTGTGAACGTAGAAAGGAGAGGAAATAAAAGTCTGTATTCCTTAACCTGCTTTACTCCTTACGTCACAATAATAACTTCAAAAAAACGTAAAACAAAAACGTATCAAAAATAGATAAAAAGGTATAAAAAACATAGATAATATCAAAGAGGTCGATCCAGCCATCGGTACCCAACATCCCACCCTCCTGTGGCGAAGCCACTACATTGGAGCTACCGATAACTGAACCAGCTTAGAGAGAGGTCGTCGGAGACTGCCCCCAGCCGTAGACACCTCCGCCACGCGGATTATCCCGTCGCGGCCAGGGAAAACCTTGGAAACTTGGCCACGGGGCCACGTTCCTCTGGGTAGCGCAGGGTCCACAACTAAGACCACGTCTCCGACGGCCACTGGGCGCTGACACCTGTCAGACGAGCCACGGGGTAGAAGCGTCGGCAAATATTCTTTGACCCACCGACCCCAAAAGATGTCCGCAAGGCGTTGGGACTTACGCCAATCGCTTCGGCTCAGAAGATCACCGTTGTCAACGCTCAGTGGAACTGGATAAAATGGTGACGATGACCCTAAGATGAAGTGGAATGGGGTGAGTGCTTCAGGACAGTCAGGATCCACGGGGAGGCTGGTGAGTGGGCGGCTGTTAACAATAGCCTCTGACTCTAACAGAGTTGTCAGTAGCAGCTCTTCTTTTGGAGCACGATCGCGCAGCATGGTGTACAACGCTGTCTTCACAGTACGGACGAGTCCTTCCCAGACTCCGGACATATGAGGAGCCGCTGGAGGTTGAAACGCCCATGTGATTCCGCTATTGGCTCCAGCCTCAGCCATGGACTTAAATATATTGTTTGCGCCAATGAATGCCGTGCCGTTATCTGAAAACACCTTCGTTGGAGTGCCACGTCTAGCGATGAAACGTTTCAGTGCCATTAGTGCGCTGTCTGCGGATAAACCGCTCACGAGCTCAAGGTGAATCGCTCGGGCAGTTAAGCACGTGAATAATGCAATCCATCGCTTTTCACGCCTTCGCCCCAATGTGACGAGGACTGGTCCCATGTAATCTAGCCCCACAAATGTAAATGGGCGTCTGTGGTGAGCTAATCTCTCCGGGGGTAAGTCACCAATCGGAGGTCTCACCGGTTTTGATTTAGTAAGGATACACCAAGCGCAGCGTCGGACTATTGATTTAAATGCGGCTCGCAAGTGTAGCACCCAATATCGTTGTCGCACCTCGTTGATAACTAACCTTGGATGAGCATGGGTGGTCTTTCGGTGATAATGAGCCAGCAAGAGTTGAACAGAAGGATGACGGCCATCTAAAAGTAATGGTCGTCTAGTCGACACTGGGACGTCTGCTGTTTCTATTCGACCACGTAGGCGGATAAGACCATTGGCATCTAAATAAGGCGAAAATTTCCAGATGCAACTCCGCTTCTCAATCGGAATGTTCTTTCTTAGTGCCTCCAATTCTTCTGGAAAGGATTTCCTTTGACTGCTCATCAGAATGTGCCGCTCCGCTTCCACCAAATCTTCAGCTCTGAGCGGGCTTAGCAATGTAATGAATTGGCGAGGTTCTAGTGAGCGATGGGTATGAAGATCCAATAGGTTATCCAAATGAACAGACGCTCTTTTTAAATTTAGACGCTTAATGAAAATTTGAATAAACTGATGTGCGCGAGCGGTTGCGCGCACCAATTTCAACCATAAAGAAAAACGTGATTCATCTGCTACAATCGGTGACGGTAGCAGACGCGGCGACGGATGTGTATCAGTAGTAGCATGAATGGGCACGGGAGTTTTGAACTCTCGTAGACATTCATCACTCATGATTGGCGAGACTTCAGTGGGCCAGGTGTCGGGAGATGCGGACAAAAACGAAGGACCGCGAAGCCATCGTGATGAAAGACCTTCACCTACTCTAGTGGCATCATCAGCGGCGTTGAATTCAGACGGAACCCAATGCCACTCCTCCACCTTCGAAGTCTCTGTAATCTCGCCAACTCTGTTGGCAACAAAGGTTTTTAAACTACGTCCCTCGGTTCGAAGCCACCCGAGGACGTTCATTGAGTCTGTCCAAAAGAACCTACGACTCGGCAATAAGTTATGTTCTGCAAGAATAGTGCAGGCGAGACGAACTGCAATCAAAGCTGCCTGGAGCTCAAGTCGTGGAATAGAGACAGGCTTATTCGGTGCTACACGAGCATTACTGGCTATAAAAGAAATATGGAACTGACCGTTCACATCAATGAATCGCCAATAAGCTACGCAAGCGTACGCGGATTCGCTTGCGTCTGCGAAAAGATGAAGTTCTGTTTCATATGGTAGGAAATGAGAGAATAAATGCCATCGAGGAACCTTTAAATTTTGAATTTGAAGTGTATTTTGAAACCATTTTTGCCAAAGATCGAGTTGCCCATTAGGCAAATTCTCATCCCAATCAATTTTTAAAGCCCAAGCGCGCTGAAGAAGGATCCTTCCATGAATAGAGACTGGAGACAAAATGCCTAACGGATCAAAAAGACGCATTACGTATGAGAGCGCGGAACGCTTTGTCAGCACGGAAGGAACCTTCTCCGGAAACTCCGGACGGAAACTTAAAACGTCTTCAGACGCATTCCAAAATAACCCTAACGTTCTAACATGTATAGGTGGAGTAAATACCGGAACTTCCATGGACTGGACAGCTAATAAATCAGTTGGCACTAGTTTTAATGCCTCAGAGCAATTTGAAATCCACCCTCGCATTTCAAAGTGTGCCAACTTAAGAAGGTCTACAATATCTCGCACTAAAATAGCTGCTTTTTCCCCATCAGAGACACTACCTACGTAATCATCCATGTAGATGTTCCTTTGAACCTCTGCTGAGGCGTCAGGGTATAGGTGAGCGTTATCTTGCGCATTTTTGTTTAAAAGGTGAATCGCTATGCAAGGGCTTGAGGCAGCACCGAAGATCATCGAGCTCATGCGGAACTCTTTTATAGGAGCTCGAGAGTCTCCGTCGCGCCACAAAAAGCGTTGCATGTCCCTATCAGCTTCCCTAATCTTAATCTGAGGAAACATTTCTCTTATATCAGCCATCAGAGCTACGCTACCTTCTCGCCAGCGAAACAGAATACCTAATAAAGATCGAAGCAAATCAGGACCGGTTAGTAACAAAGAGTTCAGACTGACACCATCTGTCTTCGCGGCAGCGTCATGAACAACCCTAATTTTGCCTTTCTTTGGATGAGTCACGGCAAAATGTGGGAGATACCAGAAACGTTTACCCTCTGCTACCAAACTGTCATGATGAGCCTCACACTCCTCGGCGTAATGTTTCCGAATCATTTCGGTGACATTACGCCGGTAAGAGACGGCAAATTTAGAGTCTTTAGCCATTTTCTTGTCTAGCGATGAGAGTCTCCTTAAAGCCAGTGGGAAACTATCTGGAATGACAGGCTCATCCTCTCTCCAAGGCAAACCAACTTCAAACTGGCCATTGGGGAGGCGATGAGCTGTCTCATCAAGGATGCGAATAGCGCGTTGATATTGAGAGCCGAAAGAGTTTGGGTACTTAGAGACTCCTAGAGCATCTAATTTGAAATTCTCCCTGACTAAAGAATCTAAAGTTTCTAATGAGGGTTCTTCCAAAATATCAGAATGATTAACGAAGGCGATTGGTTTGGTCTTACTATGCGCAGCACCATGTACTACCCAGCCTAAAAGTGTCAATGTCGCGACTGGTTGGTTCTTCGTAGAAGACTTGATATCGCGAGCAATAGTAAGATGCCAATCTCCTGCGCCAATCAAAACAGTGGGGGTGCCTTCCTCAAAAGACACCTCTCGAGCAATTTCTAAAAGATGTGGGTATTTAGAAATATCAGAAAATGTCACAGCTTGTTTAGCAAGATTCAAGTTTTTAATAGTTTTCGCATTCTGAATCGTATGGGTTTCAAAAGTGTGTTTACCTTTAATTTTGAAATTTACAAAACAAGTTTTATCCTTTCTGACCATACCACCTACTCCCTGAACTTGAATATGACCTTCAGGGCCGCTCAGACCTAAGCAGTCGGCTATATCTGCGTCAATCAAAGTGGCGGTCGAGCCGTCGTCCAACAAGGCAAGCGTTTCGATGTCACCTAAAGGGCCACTAATTATAACAGGTAAAACCTTTAATAAAACCTTTTGATGTTGAGGTTGTTTAAAGGAGCATGCATAAGTTACGTTATTTTCGGGTTTCGCAACACTAGGTTTTTCAAAAGATTTTTCTGAAAAAGTTCGCATATAGGCTGAGTTAATCGGAACTTTTTGGTGTGTCACTGATGTTTCATTTTTTGACATGTTAACGCCATGTAATAATCGATGATGAAAATATTGACAACCGTCAATGACACATCTTTCAGATTTACATTTACGCCAATTGTGACGTTTGTCCCCTAAACAATAAAAACATCTTTTGTGAAAACGAACGAAATTCATTCTTTCATCTGGGGAAATACTTTTGAATTTTCTGCAATCAACTAAAATGTGTTTCTCGTTACAATACCCACAGATTCCAGAGTCGTGTATGATGCAAGCTGTGTTACAAAAATCGACACGTCTGTGCTTGGCAGCGTGATCACTGGGAATTTGGAAATGAAGACCGAACTGAGTGTGGTTGCGTGCTTCATCTCGAAGGAAATTGGCTAGCATTTCCAATTTTGTGCATCCCGTAGGATGTTCAGCTGCATAACGGACCCATAAGTTACGCATAAGTGGTGTTAATTTAAATAAAAGTGTGTTAAATAGTTCTGGAGAATAAAGATATTCGGTGTGATTTAAATGTTTTATTACAGCCACTAAATTTTGTACACGACAAGCTATTAGGTTTAGGTCTTTATTGTCACTTTGCAGTCTAGGTAATGCTCGGATTGATGCAAGTTCCTCCAACACTACGAACTCAGGGCGAGCAAATCGATCCTCAAGGGCTTGTAGCAGTTCATTAGGATCGGTGCAAGTGACTGACAAAGCTGAGACAGCTGAACTAGCTTCACCCCTAAGAGCTGATCTAATGCGAATTATATTCTCATTATCTGAAAAGCATTTACAAGCTTGCTTGTAAATGTTTTTGTTGTTGTGGTGAGACGACAAAGGTGCAGCATTTGCAATGGAAGGAGATGGATGGGAATAATAACCGGGTTCTGGATCGTGATTAGAAGCAGGTGCACGAACGGACGAGTCGGGAAGCCCTGGAGTTGGAACAAAGGCAACCCTCGGACCCACGGCTTCAGGGATGGGCGGCCGCGCTGATGAAGGTACTGCTGGCTTTGCTGGCTTCTCCGGGGCAATGACGTCAGCGGGCACACTGTGAACCCAGGAAAGAACGGAATTGTGAGGTTGTGAACGAGTACAGCTGGAGTCTATAGCTGCAAGCTCTGCAGCTAGAGCGCGATTTTCTGCCTCAACTCGTAAACTTAACAGACGAGCCTCCTTTTCTTCTTCTAGACGAAGAATAGCGGCAGCATGACGTGCCTCTGCTTCGAGGCGACGCCGCGCCGTGCCGCCACTTCTGGATGAAGAAATCGAACACTGAATTGGTTTGGGTTGGGGCTGAGAGGAAGTAGTCGCGCACGGTATTGGTTCGGACTGGGGCTGAAGATGAGCCGCATCAGGTTCGAAGGCGGATGCAGAGTCTGGCACCTTACCTTTTGACCTGGTTATCATTATACTCACGTACGGCTGAGATCCGGCTCGAAAATGTTATGAACGTAGAAAGGAGAGGAAATAAAAGTCTGTATTCCTTAACCTGCTTTACTCCTTACGTCACAATAATAACTTCAAAAAAACGTAAAACAAAAACGTATCAAAAATAGATAAAAAGGTATAAAAAACATAGATAATATCAAAGAGGTCGATCCAGCCATCGGTACCCAACATTATCAAAGAACTCTTTTAAGTCATAAAGGGTTATTATTCTAAATATTTAATGTCCTAAATTATTTCGGTATTTTATTAAAGATCTTGATACACATAGTTAAACAGCTATCTCTGTACTGTTTTGTTTTCGGGGTGACCAGAAGTACCAACCTATTCGCATCTCTACTATTTCTTGGATAGTAATCAAATGCCCTTTCAAATAAGTGTTTATTTTGCTTTACAAATACGCATGTGTCAAATATATAAAGTGATGTCAGAGTTAGTAACTGCATTTGATTAAATAGCAATATTGCTATTGTTCCATCGCATGCCACGGTAATGTGTTAGGGTCGCATGAGATAAAACAATTGATTGAAGTAATCCTACTCTTCTTTAGGGATAGTGATCCCTAAAGAAGGAAAAGAAAAAAAAAAGGCGTGGAAGTGTCCACGCCTTTTCCAAATGCAGCCACGGCATCTTCAGACTTTATACGAATTTTTCTATGTTTATCTTTCATTACAGGTTACCATGTCGAGACTGTAAGGAGGATGATTTACTAACTCCGCACCTACGACAGGCAAATATTATATAGTTGGTCTGGTGGAGTGAGCTGGTCTGTTGTCGTGGTGGAGGAGGATCCTGCTTCTTGGGCGCTGCTGTCTAATATTTTCCAAGACAACTGGTAAACAATGACTGACATAACAATCTGCAGTAACTATTTTATCTTCTAGAAAAATTGTTGCGTCTATCCAATCCAATCAGGCAATCATCTTTTTCCCTTAACTTCTGCCCTTATTTATTTTATCGGCAAATTTTCAAATGGAAACATCTATTGGGCTGATTATCTTTTGGTTTCAGGTTTGTAACAATATATCTAGCTTTAATTACCTGTGACAATGTCATATACAGCGTTTAAGTCACCTCTGTCATACTTTTGAAGCATTAGCACCAATTCATAGACTTAGAATACGCTACGCTTAATATTATCTTCTGTCAAATTATAAGGTATCCTTAGTGTTTATCTGAGATTTTTAATCTATGACTTATACCAATGCCTAAACCTGCCCGAATCTGTTAATATGACAACCTTCGTTAGTAACCTAAGTTTGCTTCGACCACGCTTAACCTCATTAAACCAGGTGTAAACAGTGGCACGGGGTGAGGCTTTATCATGATATGCTAATGGCTGCCTATCGTAACATTGTTGTTAAGTAAGACCGCAACGAAAGTAGTGACAAATTGAGCAAAAATTTTCTGGAGTCAAACCCATTTTAACGCATGCCAGACACTTTTTAAATTGTCGAAAATAGGTAAAAACAAATTAATTTAAAAATTAAAAAACCCGACTGCATAAAAAGTCAACTACTCGTAAATAAAAACTAAATGAACTAAAAGGACGAAAACAGGGTTTAAATATTCAATTTGCAGCCGGAGGCAACAAATCCATCGTGTGCGTAATACGACTTTTGCTAAATAGATTTCATGTCAACATGAATACAAGACTATTATACAAAATAGACTAAGAAATTTAATTGCAAAACAATTATTAAGAGCTATCAACATACAAAGTTGCATTTTTTTAAAGGAAAAAAATGAACCATTTGCAGACACACACAAATTCATGACTTGGTTTTTGAACTTAGGTAACATCGACGGTCCCTACGTATAATGTCATATCTGCAAAAACTAAATTTTACAGGAGAGCGCTTTGAAGTTTCAAACATGTATTGTTCAAGTTCTATTATTCCTACAGTTATGAAATTTGGCGCCATATTTAAATAAGTGCTATATTGTATAAAAACACTAAAAATATGTTACTATGATTATTATTTATATGTTATTTATCACATATTTACTTTTACATCGGAATTAGTCAAACTACAAACGACGTAACTGGTATTTCTGTATAGTTACGGGGAATTTATAACATCGACATTACCTATAACTGCCATGAATGTAGTTTTACGTCGAATATAATATACACATACGGGATTTGTGGGTTTCTTATTTTTTATAATATAATGAGTAATGAGGCCATAAATTCAATTATTTTATTAATTCTTGTTTTTTCGAATTAGGTTATAATGCGGAACCACTTACAATATTTATTCCGTAAAGACGAAGTTACATTAAAATAAAGTGATATTTTGTGGATGATTAAATCTAAATATATTATAGTAGATAACTAAACAACAGAAGCAATAAACTCAAAAGTTTAAAAAACAGTTCTTATAATTAGTCTTATTTTCTTAAATTAAGAGTATCTACTTATATGTTATACATATAGGTACTTTAGTATTCAGGAACTTTGGTTTTTATTTTTACATGACAAGATTTACAGTTATCCTAAATTAATATTTAATCATATAATTTAAATAGGAGAATTATGTTAAGGACGTATAGCGATTGCCAGGTAAAAAGGAATCTTTGTTTCCCTATTAGAAACTAGTATAGTTTGACCTAATTTTAAATAATTAACTACCATTAATAAAAAATCTTTAAAAATACTCTAAATCACAAAAACGAATATAGTTTCTAAAAAAACATAATTCTTGTCTAGATTCCTAAACAAATAAAGTTTTGGCGTGTTAAACACGAATACCTACATTAACAAATGCTTTTAAAAGGCTACATTTTAATGATTAATAAATAATTATAGGCAGTTTCAGACTTACAAAGCTAGTTCTTAGTGTGTTTTAAAATAACAACCTAATAAAAGTTAAGGAACATAAATCAACTATTAATTTCGACACCACATAAATTCTCTTTAACGTGGCCATTATTTTTGCCTCCATCTATTCTAGACATTACAACCGCTCTATCTATTATAAGGGCATTATTAGGATGAACACTGATGGTATATACTTATACCTAAACTAAAAAATACTACTTAGTCAGTCTTACACTCGTAAGTAATTATCACAACGAAACAGTGGTTCTCAATTGAAATATAAATAAAAAAATAAATCACGTAACAAGTTAGCAAGTAAAATACCTATTATCTATTCTTCATCGGAACTTGATACAACTACATCACCGGATGTAAGGGAGTAATAGAAAGCATGGTATTGTCGAGGAACTATATTGTGCTCGCAAATATACTTTAAGTCCGTTAATTTGGCACTAGGGATTGGCAATGGTCCAGTGTAAGCTTTGGTCAAATCTTCATTTTGACGATCTTGACGCTTCCTGTTTAGTGATCTTCTTACATATAAGCGCTGATAGGACTCATCAAAGTTTACTTTATAATAAAGAATGTCGGGTTCAGCAGACGATACATGAACTTCTCTGATTTTTGACCACATAATTTTTGAGTTTTTATCGTTTTTTGACCAGTTTTTACCTATTAGCAACTGTTTAAAATCGAATATGTCATCTGTAGTTATTTCTTTTACAATATATGGATTGCCATTCTCCTTGGCCCATCTAGCTAATGCAAACCATTGATCTGGAGTATAAATTTCTTTATTTTTAGCACAACGTTCTATTAAAGCATGAATGCTGTCATTTTCGTTTTGGGTATGACCCTTTTCTAAAAACAGATGTGTTATGGTAACTTTCAACTCTTTGGCAGCAATCAAATACATCATGAACACGATTCTGTTACGATTTTGACCACCGCAATTATCTGAATATAAATTTACCGTGTGTATACCTTTTGAACATTCTTCCTTAATAAAATCATAGACGCAACTGGCTACTTCATTCGCACCACGTTTGGCAATACCTTCGTGCCACATGTAACATCTGCCAACTTTCTGCCCCATCTCGAAAATTGTAAAATTAAATACATTTAATTTTCTTTTATAGTAGAGCATACTAGCTTCAGCATGGGGACACGAATGCACTTTTTGAAAATCAAATGCTGCAGTTGCAACAGTGCCTTGTGAATTAATAGCAGACAATTTATCTTCATTTTTGAGACTTCTCGCTAAATCCTTATTTTGTATGTGTTTTTGATATTCCTCATATACATCTTGATTTGCTGGCTTTAACAAGTTTTTGTAGGCAATGCAATCGCAGCATTGGTCTTTTTTTGGCCTATGAAACTCGATGTTAAGATTTTCATTAACAATATCAGTGTATTGCCTCAATGTCCTAGCTTTATCTAAATCGCTCTCATCGGAATGAATGTCAACCCAGTCTTTATACAATTTGAACAGTTTAGACATGCTCAAATCACCATGTAAGTATAATTTAGAGGAGTCTTTCCTAGTATAGTGTGCTTCTACGGGGGCTAGTGATTTCACATGATTACAAACACTTTTGATCATATTATCATTTTTAATTTTAGGATGATTAGCATGCCGTCCTCTCTCATCACGCGCAGGCATTATTCCATCACCGCCATAAATTTTTTTTAAGGCTGTTCGGACAACACCGTCACCAATGGCAAAAGTATTTAAAAACATTGTTTTGCACACTTTTACTTTTTCGTCTTTGTTACTATCTAGCGTTATGGGCAAAAAATATCTAATAGAAAATATTCTTTTTGATGGTAACTCTGTTGTAATGCGTCTTTTCAACCGACTTCAAAAAACGAGGAGGTTCTCAATTCGACTGTATGTTTTTTTTTTTTTTTTTTTTTTGTATATTTGTTACGCGATTACTCCGCCAATTATGAATCGATTTTAATGATTCTTTTTTTGTTTGGTAGATCATACTTCAGAGGTGGTCCCATATAAATTTTATCGAAATTGATTTAGAACTTTTTGAGAAAATCAACAAATATATACCCAGATAGTATTTTGGTTGTGGTTCTTGTTACCTATCTTCGTCAAATATGAGCCGATTTTGATGATTTTTGTTTTATTGAATAGCTTATACTTCAAAGATAATATGCTAAAAGTTTACAAAATAAAAATCACCCCTAAGGGTAGGAAAATAGGGGATGAAATCGGTGTTCAGCAGTTAGATTAGGATTTATCACTAAAAATTGATGAAATAAGTAAATTTTATTAAAAAAAATAAAACCGACTTCAAAACACTAAAATACTAAAAATAATCCTAACACTTAAGTACCTAATCAGTTACTTTTGGAGTCGGTGCAAACAAAAACATTGAATCTCTCATCGGCTGGCACCGACTCCAAAAGTAACTGATTAGGTACTTAAGTGTTAGGATTATTTTTAGCATTTTAGTGTTTTGAAGTCGGCTTTATTTTTTTTAATAAAATTTACTTATACTAATTCTTTGGCACCATCTGCTTAGCAAATCCCATTGTCGCAAACGATCCCCAAGAGACCAATAACTCTTAAATACTTGTTTTCTCACGTCCTCTGATACTTTTTCCTTGCATTTTAATCGGCAATTTTCATCACAAGGAGGTAGCAAGTTTTTTTCAGATCGCACTTTTCCGTTTCTGCTAATATATTTAAGGCCCTGATTTTTTAAGACTTTTCTCTTCGTATCTATCCATTCAGACTTGTTAGCTTTTCGAATTTTACCAATATTAATTTTCTTTGTAAGTTTCCTCTTCTTCTTTTTTGGTTGTGCATCTTGATTACTATAGGTTGTATTATCGTCACATGATGGGACATAAGTACTGTCACGGACCGGAGAACTAGGAGCGCACGATGAATTGGGGGTATTAATATTAAAAGAACTAAGGTTGTCTGTTTCAATATGGTGCATAATAGTTGACAAAGAGGGTGATCCTAAAGGGGTACTTGTGTCCAAAGGTGGATTAGGTACGGGTAAAATGTCGATATCTTCTATAATCACATTATTTTCCGGATCATGAGAGGTTCTAATAATGATTTCTTGTGTAACTGCATATGCTTCTTTAGATTGATCTGTCTTGTTAATTGTTTCATGATTTAGGGTACTAGAAGGTAAATAAGGAGCAGGCGAAAAAATGCTTGTTGAGTGAGCTTGCAGTTGAAGAGTTGTATTTATAAGTGTAGGTGACGAGTCTATGTATTCTATATCATCCAAATTCGAAATTACAGCACCGTTGGGGCGAGAGTCATTGATATGTGCACCACCTAAAGTTTGTGTAGATTCCGATAGTGGCTGTGATGATTGCAATACATTGATTATGTCAGAATCAGATAGAAAAACTGCCGGAGTTGTAATTTTATGAACTGAACCTGATTTGGGTAATCCTTGTGCGTGAATTTGAGCCATAACCACAACCTTCTCTTGACATAGATCTTCACAGTCGGTTAAATCATCGTCAATTTCTGTAAAGAAAACACCATATCATTAAAAAAAAACATATCATCATCATATCATTAAGGTATAAGTAAAGTTTAGAAAACATTTGATATTAAATAATTTTTTGACAAAAACAGCAATAAATAGAACAAAACATAACCCTAAACCCGTTAATCAAACCTAGTCACGGTATCCGTTTTCTATGTAAAATTGCGTAATTGGTAATTACTGGCAATACTCTAATAATAGTTCTCATTGAAAAACATTGCATCTGGTAGTTAGTAACAACATAGCTCTTTACTCTCCGGCGTAAAACTACACAATTACCACTTAAGCCGTTTTTAATTTTTAAATTATCCGCGTAAAATTACACAACTACCACATCGTGATAATAACTTTGAAAAGTGTTAAATTAGTTTGATTTTATTAAAACACAAACAATTTGACATTAAACCTATTGAATATACACTAACTATTGTCAAGATAACAATTTTAATTAAAAAAAATATTAAAATAATTTTAAGTAACTTATGTGGTAGGATTTTTACACTAAATTGTTACGAAATATCATTTAAAAAACAAGTATAAGGCACAAAAATAAAAAATAGGCTTACCTGAAGACATTTCGACACGTTTATTATATATTGTTATGATGGAAAATCGACACAGCCACTTTAAACAGAGTTTACAACTTTCACCTAGGCCGTCTCGTGCGCAACAACGCTCAACTGGCAGTTGCCGGGGAAGCGGGGAGGGTAAACGGCAACGTTCCGAAGTAGAAGGCCTTTAGTGGCATTACAGTATTTTTACGTCGGTCGTTGTGTAGTTAAGTAACTTGTCGTACGTGGATTTAGCGTATTTTTAGGCATATTTTCGACCTTCTGTTTTAACTAAATGAATGTTTAGGTTAGTTTCTGGGTTTTGCAATAAAAACATACACATCCCTCAGGTGCCACTTGCGGACTTGTACGTAGGGACCGTCGACATAAGGTTAATTATGGCAAATTCCATTAATTCCACACATAAATTAATCAGGACGAGAAAAATTACAAGAGAAATTACGATTTAATTAAATTGTTAACTGCTCAGGTTTTGACGAAGGGCAGACTCATTACGGGGCCTCATGTAAAAGCGCACGCAAAAAATAAAGCTAATTGTTCATTAGCGACTTTAAAGGCCCACGGAAATAGCTCCACACGATGAAAGATGTCATTAACGTACTAAAATATACTGCTTCTTTAAGGTGCTACTCGTATATTTCTCTTTTGATGTTCTTGTTAAGGTTTTCACCTATATCTTAAGATAATTGGCTTATTAAATTTGAAACAGATCTTAATTCCTGATATACCTACACACTCGTAGATTATAAAGAAATCATTATGTTGTGGGATGTTTATCACTCTCGAATTTGTTGTGTTAGTTAAACGCAAAAATATAATCAATTTCAATTTCAGATCATTTCATTAATTGCACTTCATATGACCTTATGAGCATTTTTGGAAACAGGAAATAACAGTATCTTTGGACGGGTTTTTTCAATTTACTCAAACGAGTAAACTTTTCTTAATATTTATAAGATGTACAAGAAAGCCAAGGGCCGGCATAATTCGGGGATAATCATTACGGGGCCCAGTTGACCGAGACACGCTTGTCACCGCCACTCCATCCCCAGTTATTGGGATATCCTCCCATTAAACTAAGGGTCGGACCGGAACGATGCTCCGAAAAAGGTTTAACTCTTATTTTTATACAAGGAACAATATTTAAACGTCGCCGCGTCGTGATTTTTTAGATAAAGTAATCTTTTAACATATGTTTAGTCTGTAACAGTAGTTTTGTATACTTATAAAGGATAATATTTTCACCCATTTGTAAAAATACTAAGTACATGTTTAAAGACATTTACGGTGATGTAAATAGTGGTATTTTAATAGTTCATTTCCTTTTAGGGGATAATTTTGAATGCTCCACAATACATTAAATAAGATGAAAGTAAGAGTAAGATAAACAACATCGGATATAATGTTTATTCAATAAAAAATAATTTTGAGTAAAATATCGTGTCTAGTTAGAAGGTGTCGCCTTCACCACGTGTTCGAAATGAAGTTAACTTTACAGACGCTTTTAACATCTGTATTGCAAATATGATCCCGCAAGTGCTACAACGGTTTTATTAATAAAGCCAAATCTAGACAAAACAAAATATTAATTTCAATGGACTTATTTTTGAAATATTTCATTTAAAAATACTTGAGAAATATTTGCACAGATACACGCAATCTAAATGAGTTAACAAAAGTAAATAAGGTCTCAGAAAAATTTCAATTTTGGATTTCATTAATTCTGCTTCAAATTAAACCATAATATTAATAATATTATTGTTGACAAAGTAAATATTTTTATGCTAGCAGACTATGCTAATGTATGAGTACGTATTTATTAATAATTCATTGCCCCCGAAGCCAGACAAGTTACCATAAATATGATACTAAATGACTACTGAAATTTTAAACCACTTACAGTATTTCATTAAAAATGTGTATGATTTGTGAAACCGTTTCATTCTGTGTAAATTAATTCTGTCACGATGCAATGTGAATTTCAACGAATTTATTATGAAAGTGGCGTAAAAGTAGAATTACACTCGTTATTTCAATAACATATTCGCTGCGAATGCGTTTAATGGCGGCATTACGGGCGATGCAGCGCTTATTAACTGGAATTATGTAGCGCGCGACATGCTAGTTCCGTCCTCTGGTAATGGCAGAACACTATTTTTCTACTTGGCTTGACAACGCGTTTGTTAAAAAAAATAACACTTTTTTGTTCTATTTCGAATAGAAATACAACATTTTTTTTAAAATTTAGTTTTAATCATGTACTCTAAATATCTCTACTGTACTCTCTCCCGGGCATTTAATACATTTGGCCTCTGCACAGGCAAGTAAAGTGTGTCTACTGCATGGACCCTCAAACCATGGATCATCTCCTCGATAGCCCTCTGTGCCCCTAAAATGCATAACGGTGGGTCTAAATACGGCGATGAATAACGCAGTCGAGGTCGCCAAGTTTTGGTGGGATTCTATTTGATGTCATTGACATGAAAGAAGAAGAAAAAGAAGATTACATATGGAGCGATTGCCACCAAACGTCCACCAGACCATGTTTTTCCTCACCGTCGAGCAAGAGGTATAAATCTGCAGGGATTTATGATATTCAAATCACGGAACATGTTAAGAATACAATTTTATAATTTCCTCAAACAACTCTAGTGATTGGATCTGATTCAAAAACCGGTCTTGAGAAATATACCAC
This sequence comes from Anania hortulata, assembly GCA_963576865.1. Lineage (NCBI taxonomy): Eukaryota > Metazoa > Arthropoda > Insecta > Lepidoptera > Crambidae > Anania > Anania hortulata. The sequence continues at coordinate 133,801 of OY756409.1, forward strand.
ATCATATAGAATAGTTATTTTTGTCATCATATCATCATCATATCTCAAGACCAGTTTTTGAATCAAAGGTTTATTTTAAGGGAATATATAAGACAACATTTCGATGACAATTGTCAACAGTCAGGATGTATTTAGGAAATATCGCAAGAGTGTATAATGTGCTCAGTCGTATCACGTATTGGCGTGATTTCTCCCGGGAGGGCCGACGCTGATGAGCCGTGTACCGGATTCGATGCAGGTGTCTCAGGTCTGTCTCAAGGGGGGCTGCAATCGGCGGTTAAAAATAATGGAAATAACAAACAATTCCAATTATTTAAATCGCGATATATCTTGAATATTTTGTTACTCCCCTTACACAAACGCTACTTATATTTTAAGAAAACAAGCTTGCTTACCACGCTGCTATTACTACGACAAAATGCAAATCTTGTATACAATTCTAAATAATTATGAAAATGTAATTATTTTGCTTACAATTTCTGCTAAGTTACGCCAGCATAGGCACTCCAATCACACCCCCTGCACCCACACTCCGTGAACAAACATAAGCAAAATGCAAAGGGCACCATTCGCCCTCTCTCAAATTGCATGCGAGATAGATGAATGCAAAAGATAGTACTCAACACCGACATAAACCTCAACTATAGTGTCACAACTATGGTGGGAAGAAAGCATAAAAGGCCTGTTTGCCAGCATTCACAGGTTAGTCGTCACAGCGCAGCCGAGCCGACAACATCTCTCCTGAAGATGCCACGTGAAGTCGCCAAACCCCGTTGAGGCTTTTATGACGGTGTCGGGTATTTGTAGTTCGTTAGTAGGCGTCATTTCTTGCCAAATTGCCATAGTTCTAAGTCTATTTTTATTATTAAACCTATTTTTTTCTCCTTTTCTTTTGAGAGTGTCGAACGAAATAAACGTTTTAACAGCAAAAAGATAAAAGGTTTTCGGACAGACGGACACCAAAGTGATAATAATGTTCGGTTTTTTTTCTTTTAAGGCACGGAATCCTATTAAAGTATTCAGTAAAGGTGCAGGTCTAGAATAGTATTTTGGCAGTTCTTACTAATAAATAATGAAAATTGTTGAAATCCATCAATTATGTCGAACAACCCAACCAATTAACAATCATGCAGGCTTCGCATCTTTGGTGATTCCCTCTCGCAAACAAACTTATAATCTGGAATCCTATCTTCCAAAATATTATAATATTTATTGTAGTTCGTTTTTTCAAAGCTTGGAGAGTAGCATGATAAACTGTAGTGCAGATTGTGTGGATGATGGATTCACGTCGTCGTCAGAGATCTTTTATCGTTGGTTTATGGTGGTAAACTGAAAAAACATATTTTCTTTATTCATTCAATCCTTGGGATTTATGTAGGTATATCTATATCAATGAGTTGTGCTTAATAATTATTTTAAGAATCACTGTGCAGTCGGTTGAAAATGTTACCTACACTACTCTCTATAAATTATTGAATTCTTAAAACTTGAACTAGTGTGCTCTTAAGTAATCGTTAAAAAATATTTGCTATGAACAATTTCAATCATAACGGCTGCACTTTTTATCAAAATAAAATGAATGCATAAAATTTAGTCCAATTCACATCATAGCATTAAAGCGTGTGGTTTTTCGCATGCTAGTGCGGTCAAATGATTTATGTTTTATTACAGTTCAGCGGGAGTATAAAATTGTTCTCAATTTTGTTTAAACTTTGCAAAGTTACACTTTTAAAAATTACCCCGGAATTACTTACTTATTTCAAAGTCCTTTAATGTAAGAATGGTATCAAATTTATAATTAACGCACTCAAGAACAAACTCGAAGTTGAACCCCTTAGAGCCGGGTCGCAGGTTCGTAAATATTCCCACGGCGGCCCGCGCCTTGGCACACATTTTATGGTTGCTATACCAAATATTTCCGCAATAAAAACGAGGATGAAAATAAAATCTCAAACATGAACAAGTGTTCCATATTAATGTTGTAAAGTAAAAAATACATTTCAACGACTCTTCAAAATATTAATTTGTGGATTGCTTCCGGAGAACGGGACAAGTCCCACTTGTTTTTACCACTACAGTGTCTCTGTAGCCAAAATCATTAGTGAACTTCAATCAAACAAATGCACTTTGTAACGAATCGATATTTTTTTTTCAGTAAAGTAATAAAGAAAAAAAAAAAAGGTTTACTAGTATTAATCTGATGAGGCACGATGTAGTCCCGGCGCGATGGCAGCGATGACTGAATAGGTCAATTTTTCATTTTTCGCTGTAACAGATTAAGTTTGTGAACTTTGACAAAGGGTCCGTAAACTCGTAATTGATTCCGAACACCCGTCATTGTGTCCAAAAGAGACGTCGCTCTCATTTCCGGGTCACAGTGTAGAAAGGTGCAGTACACCGGGATCGGGCTAACGAGTTGGGAGAGGTGCGCTAGTTTGGACAGACTGAAAGGAGTTTCTTTATTCGGGCATTTACCACTGGTACACTCTTGAGTTAATGTTGGAAAAATACCGAAACCATATATTTTAATCAAATTAATTCGTATTGCACACTTTTGAAAGTATCCTTTCAGAACCCTAAAAAAATTGTAAAAAAAGGAGGTTTGGTTGTGTTAGATCTACCTATCTTAGACCTACTGCCTAGTAGTTATGGATGCAGCGCTAAGAAATCCATGTGGGCAGATTATATACTGTGAGTAATAACAAGTCTACAAATCACAATCTTATATCTATATATATAAAAGAAGAAACTGACTGACTGACTGACTGACTGACTGACTGACTGACTGACTGACTGACTGACTGACTGACTGACATATCAACGCACAGCCCAAACCGCTGGTGCTAGAGATTCCAAATTTGACATATAGGTTGAATATTTGATATAAGGTCTAAGGGTGCACTAAGAAAGGGTTTTTCAAAATTCACCCTCTAAAGGGGTGAAATGGGGGCCCAAAGTTTGTATGGGGAAACAAGATTAGTTAGACTATTTTATTCGAAACTTCACAGGAGTATTCCTAACAATAAATGATTAAACACGTGTTTCAGGTTTTTTGCAAAATCTACCCCTAAAGGGGGTAAAAGGGGTGACCAAGTCTGAAAATCAACATGGGTATTGTTTCTATGGTTTATCGGGTCGCTGATTACGAAAACAACAACAATTTTAAAATACAACTTTGCGGACGTGAAATATCATCCCGATAGTGGGGTGCGATGGGGTTGAAATGTCTAAATATCAATATGGGTGTCGATTTTATGGTTTTTTAGGATGTTAATTACGAAAAAGACATCGATTTGGAAATTTAATATTGTGGACATAAAAAATTCTTGAATTCAACCCTTATGTAGGTAAAAAGGGGTAAGAAACTTTGTATTTCAGTTATCTCATCATCATTTCAAACTCAAACTCAAACTCAAACTCAAAATCTTTATTGCGTGTCAGCCATAGGACGTCCACTGCTGAACATAGGCCTCCCCCATTGACTTCCAGATTGGCCGGTTGGAAGCGGCCTGCATCCAGCGTCTTCCTGCGACCTTTACCACTATACCAGTATACCATTTATATAAAATGGTAAACTGACTAATTGTTGATATATCAACGCACAGCCTTACCTTATACAGTGTAGACATCCATTAAAAAAGGTTTTTTTGGAAATTATAGCCCTAAGGGGGTAAAATAGGGGATGACAATTTAATGAAAGCATATAGTTTCAAATAATAATTTTAAAATTTTGTATTATGGTGACGATTGAAAATAAATTTATGTATTACAGCGTTCTTAATTATTCAACCCCTGAAGGGGTGAAAAAGGATATTAAGTTGTGTCTTGAAAGTCCTTCATTTTTAAAGTTATAATCACTAAACTTATGTTTATAGTAAACTTACTCAATACATTGTTATTTTCACACGGCTGCCGTAGGAGGGTTATGTTTTTCGAGCGTATGTATGTGTGTTTATAAGTTTTTGGCACGCTCTACAGCCTAAGCCGTTAGAGATGTATTTCATCATATAAGATTCTTCTCAGTTGAAAGTGACATAAAGCATATCGTTTTCCGGAATTCCCATGGGACATAGGAATTACGCGGGGAACTCTGATCTCTAATGCTACTTACCTGATTTCAACCCTCGATGAAGGTCTGCTTTTAGATTAGTTTAAATGCTGTTGAAGTGTTCCAGAGACGTCGCCTGTGGTCTACGGGGGCCAAAATTTTGTTTATTTTGAGCTAGGACGCACCGTTTTCGAGATATCAAGGCGCTGCGTAAACGACGTAGCAGGGCGGGCCGGACAATTTTGCCGCGAACAATAGACCAAAGGGAATCGTATACTGCAACGCACACGGCGGTCAATAAGACCGCGCCGCCAGTGCCCGCCCCGCACCGCGGCATGTCCGTGGCTGCCCGCCGTGGATCGCACAAACCAGTTTGTATACACTAACGCAGACGGCGGCGCGGGCGACTAGCTTAGTCTGCGTCGCGCGCTCTAATAGAATGGTTGTCCTGAACTGACCGTCGTGCACGTTGAGTACACGGCGCGGGCAGCCGCGGGCATCGATGAACAGACGCGGTCTTTATTGCTTCACGGTCAAAAAGACCGCACCACTGCGTCGCAGCACCTTACTCCATTCTATATTAATTAATCTATATACATATATAAAAGGCAAAAGTGATTGACTGATGTATCAACGCACAGCCTAAACCGCGGGTTCTAGAGATTCCAAATTTGACCCGTAGGTTTCTTATAAAATCTAGGGGTCACTAAGAAAGGATTTTTCAAAATTCATCCCCTAAAAGGGTGAAATGGGGATCCAAAGTTTATATGGGTAAACAAGATTAGTCAGACTCTTTTATTCAAAACTTCACAGGAGTAAGTTCTCCTTACGATAAATGAGTAAACATGTGTTTCAGATTTCAGGGGGCTGACAAAGTCTGAAAATCAACATGGGTATTGTTTCTATGGTTTATCGGGTCGCTGATTACGAAAACAACAACGATTTTAAAATTTAACGTTGCGGACGTAACAAATATTTTTTAAGTGTGGTTTGAAATCTTTAGCACTGACCTATTGTACTCCTACAAGGCGGTCCCTCTGTATATTCTTTATTTTGTATCCGGGTCGAGCCTTCCATTCAAATTGCTGTATCTCCGATATTTCATGCAGCCATTTTTCACGCCCCCCTCGGGTGCCGTAAATAAACTTTCCAATATTGTTTTACAAAAGCAATAGGTACAGATGTTTATTATTTCGTATTTGATACGTGATGTTGAATCATTTTGGATTTATTTGTTTTAATTCCAACGCATAAGGTTTTTTTTTGTTTTTATTAGAGGATCTACTGTCTATCTCAGGTAAAGTAAATATCCTCATTCTACAAACCAAAGGTTCAAGAAAACATGTCTGTAAACTACTTTGTATTATCATATTAAGTAACTTGTTAATGAGTTTATAAAATGGATTCAGCATCTTCGTCAGCAACTGCAAAGCTATTGCGCCATAGTTAATCAATAACTTCCCCAGATTAATTCTGTATTCGACACGACGCTGCAGGCAGGCACTAGTGTAAATAAGTAACCGAGGGAGGAATTCAAGTTCATAATTCTGTTAACCGTTCATTACTATCAGTTAAGCAGCTTACGGGATCAAACAAGCGAGGTCGTAACGACCCATAAAGTTAACTAAAACAATAACGAAGATGAGTTTTAGGTTAATGAATCTTTGACTTAAAAAAATATGAACATTGAACAGTCACAACACCTGCATAAACAGGGCGATTTATGAAAGTAGTAACTTTACGCAGAATTCCCTGTATTTATTCAGTTATTTCTAGCATAAACTAAAAAAGATCGTTAAAACTTTGTACCTGCTAAAAGAGTACTTCTTATGAAGTATAGTTGAGCCTCTTAGTAGAACCAATCTATCTATATAAATAATAAAAGAAAGTCGGTTTAGTTACACAATTTATAAGTCAAGAACGGCTGGACTGATTTTTATGATTTTTGTTTTGTTGAATTTGTCTTCGACCCGAATAGCAGGATAACTATAAAAAACACGAAAAAATTTAGGAAAAAAAATGTATTGTGGTACGAAGTTCGCCGGGACAGCTAGTACATCTATATATATAAAACAAAGACGGGTTAGTTACACTATTTATAAGTCAAAAACGACTGGACCGATTTTTATGATCTTTGATTAGTTGCATTTGTCTCCGCCCCGAAGAGCAGAATATCTGTAAAAGCACGAAAAAAAAAGTATGAAGGGGAGATACGAAGTTCGCCGGGACAGCTAGTAAGTTATAAAGCACAGTAAGTAATAACATGGACTAATCACTTATTACTTATCGGTTTTGGCCAATGTTAACTTATTAACAAAGATTTTGTCTACGTATAAATTTTATTGCTTTGACTACATTCTAGTGAATTTATCAAAAGTTGATATCTCGCCTCTCAACTACAAAGGTCGTCATATGTTTAATTTTATGTCGTGTTTACGTTTGTCCAAGACAAACAATTTTTTAGCGGTCTAATAGGCCTCACTAGACCATTATCAGGTTAAAGAGGATTTGGAGAAGAAGTAAATTGAAGCGAGACAGACAAAGACTTGCCTAATGCGTTTATAAGAACCGAGTGGTGGCGAGCGGTCGCGGCGTTGCGGGGACACGCCTGACTCTGATTAAATTGTAAACAGTTGGCTTGTTAGCTGCGAGTATGGTATAGAAGTAGATAATTAATACAGAGTAGAAATCTATATATAAATAGTTATCACACATACTGACGGGCTAATTATCTGATATTACACATCCTAGAAACAAAAACATAATAAAGTAGCTATAATTAAAATTATTTTGTTAAACCTATTAATTATTTGGGTTATTCACCAAATCGACACAAGAGACTGGACACACGTGTGTTGTTGTTGGTGGAACTTAAAATAATTATTTCTTATTATTTGGTCGTCTAGACATGCCAAGATTTTTACGCGTTTCCTCATAGTGAATCTTAAACAAAACCACTTTTATGTTTTCGCCAACTGGACACACGTTCACATTGTAAACGAATTCATGACAAAGTACAGTCAAGCAGATTATATTATAATTTGCTAAGTTAAATTATTTATGTACTTATTTGACATTTCTATGATATTCGAAGTGATGATTTCAAATTATTAAGTATATTTAGATTACATTGAATATTTTCACGCTATTCCTATAGGTAATCAAAACTTGTCATTATATTAATAAATCATACAATTATTTCATTGTTGTATATTTGTTTTATTTCAAATTTAAGAAGCATAACGTTTTACCAGCAAAAAGTGAGGCAGGTTATTTACTCGTATGAAATCGTCTCGTTCATTAATTTAATTAACGAGGCGATTATTTCCCTGACTGTACCCTGTTTTGCAAAAAACAACGCAGTGGGTCCAATTAGCGAAAACATAAGTGATTTTATTTCACTTTGTGGACACGCGTATGAATCTTGGCGTGTCCAGATGACGAAATAATAAGTAATAATAACTTTAAGTTTCACCAACTCGACACAAGAGACACGTGTGGCACCAATTATTTAATAAATTATTTTATCGAAACATGAAACACGGGGTTTAATTTAATATTTAGTTTTCGTTGTGTAAAAACCCGTCATGTTTCGTAAAATTTTGAGTAAAATGTGACAACACTTAGTTTTCGTCATAAATCTTCTTTGTTTTATAGATCTAAATATTTAAATCTCCGTAGAGTTATTCCGAGCAATTTTCTCTCGTCATCCGTTCGGAATCTGAATATTTGTGGTTCCGACAATCCGCACGCGTGTGCCATCAGATCACAGACAACTAACTTTTTAGACACTACAAAAAATTAAATTCTGTTCAAAATTGTATTTTGAAATGCAGAACATAAACAAGATGAACATCTTAATTTGTACTCTACAATCTTACCGCAAGCCACAGGGTGGACAGACGACCTGGTAAAGGTTGCGGAAAGCCGCTGGATGCAGGCCGCTTCCAACCGGACAATCTGGAAGTCATTCGGGGAGGGCTATGTTCAGCAGTGGACGTCCTATGGCTGAAAATGAAATGATGATAATAAATCTTGTCGCGTTTTTTTAGCCATTCTTCGGTAAAAAATTATGCCCACATGTTTAGCAGCATATTACACCTCATATGTCTGATGCGAATGTTTTTGGTTTCTCTGTCTTTTTCGTCTAAACGGGTCAAGAGAAATAACATACTCGGGAATCATCGCGCACTGTTGTGCAACTTTTTACAATATGTTTAGCGTCACGAGTTGCACATCAAACGTTGTGGCTTAGTTTTTCGTACCTAAGTAGTTTAATAATAGTAATTTCTTTAACTTTTAATGTAATCACAATATCCTAGATGAACTTTACGTACCTTGCATACTTTTCACTGTTTTTCTGATCTACTATTTTGATGAATTCGCAAATGTTATGTACCTATATCTGTAATGGGCAATCCTACTTGAAATGGGAATTTAAATCTTGTGTGCATAATTAGATCAGAATCAGAGCTAGTATTCGCTTTTTCTAGTCGCGACTACCGGTTTAAGTTGTCTATGCTTACCAGGAAAACTCATTTGAGGCGATTCCGCGAATTCCCCGCAGTGAGTAACGCCAAGCTGACGTTAATTCTACAAACAGCTCACCGAAAAGAGCCGGCACTTCCCATAACAGGTAAAAAACCGTATATTTTGTCAACTAAAAATAGATTCAACATTTCATTGAATATTTGCTTATCTGCAGAAGCGTAAAATAATTATGTAAAACCTTTGTCAACAGCTATTATAAAGGAATTTAGTTTTGTTGCGCTTAAAAGTGATAATAATACCTTAATTGAAATTATCCGTTTCTTCAGTATATAGCCATTAGTCAAAGAGTTCTTTTGAGCTTTTGTTAACTACTACACTAATATTTACAGACTTCATACATCATCATCATCATCATCATTTCAGCCATAGGACGTTCGCTGCTAAACATAGGCCTCCCTGAATGACTTTCAGATTGGCCGGTTCGAAGTGGCCTGCATCCAACGGCTTTCTGCAATCTTTACCAGGTCGTTTGTCCACTTTTTGGCAGCGGCAGACTTTATGCGTTTACCTTTGGCCTATGTTTTTTAAAATATAATTTTTCGTTTTTCCGTTGTTTGTTGTTTACGGAGAAAGCAATGTTTTATTCAGACTTAAACTCATTCTAGATTTAAGTAAGTTGTACAAGTGAATGTGAGAGGTCTAGAGTCAAAGCATTATGCTCGAGTAGCGGCTACACCAAATCACAGCTCAACTCAATCGTGAGTCCGGAATGTTGAAGTCACTGTTACAAAGTAGAAGGACTCAGGAGGCCTGTTCATGATTGCCTTCGGTAGATAACCTCAGGCTGCCACTGCACGTCAGTGAATTCCTCATTATTAGCTTGTACTTTGGTCTCTTATGTAGTGAGTTTTACGTTTCTAATATACTATCACCAGAGTTGAAGTAATGAAGCAAATTCGCAAAACAGTGTTTTGGCGTTATCACTTAATGGCGTTGTACTTTATAACTACAAAAACAAATTTCCACAAATAACGCACGAACAAGTGTTGCAATTTTTTTAAATAAATCCCTGGAGAAAATTATTGCAGGCTGCATTAAAAATCTATAAAATAGTTGCGAAATTAGACTATTCCATAGTGATGATGATGATGCTTCCTTGGCCCCTCATCAGGGACATAGAGCTCGCAGAAGGGCTTTCCAATTTTGTCAATCCTGCGCAGCAACCTCCCTCCTCTCAGCTTAGACCAGTTGAAGCAGCCTCTTGTCCAACTGATTGCCGCCAAGTCAAGCAGGGGCGTCCTCGTTTTCTTTTGCCCGATGGTTGCCACTTTAGGCTCTGTTTTACAATGTGGCAGTCTTCGGAAAGTGTGCCAGATCCAACGCCATTTACGGAGCAGTATTTCTTCTCCTAACGGTTTTTGGCTCGTTAGCTCCCACAGCTATACTATATACTATTCCATAGTAGTACTTCAAATAAAAATATTTCAAAATTAAATACGTAAACATAGAAGCTGACTTACTGTTCAAAGCTATATTGTGGCCTTGCCTACTACACGGTAGTGTAGGCCGCCTACAGACGGTAATGGAATATAAATTCGCCGCGTAAATGGGACCTGTCATGGGTCCACGTAGTTGGTGTCTGCCGGGCGCCGGCCCGCCCGTACAAATAATGCGTTCCTGGGAAAATCTACCCACATGACTTAAGTATATTTTAGAAACCAGATAACTTACAGTAAATGTAGGGTTTAAAATTATTTAATGTTTGATGAAGGCTTGTAGGTGCGCCGGAAAAGTATAAGGTTTAAAATATGTAAGCTATCAGAACTTAGACCTAACTAAAACTGTAGACAGTTGAAATATTTTGTCTAAATTTCTGTTGAAAACTAGAGATGGGAGTAGGAATAATAAAGAGAAACAACGGCATAGATTATAAAAAATAGGTATAAGAGTGGATTTATTATTAAATATCATAATAACATTCCAAATTTTTGGCATAAAAAACTTCAGAAGATCAAACGTATTTCAAGGGTTTCGGAACATAGTTGTTTCGCTACAATAAATAAATAAAAAATTAACTCTTTAAGTAGCAGCTTGGTACGACGAAACAAGAACGATAAAAAATAATTAAAGAAATTAGCAGAGAATTTGTTTAGCTAAATAATTAAAATTACAAAATATTTTCGCACTATCTGAAATTTCAGTAACCTGATAAATTATTGCCTTTATTAGAGGAGAGCTTGAAACAATTTGGGATGCTACTGGAATTTTTGGCACGAATAGCCAATCTCGCTAGAAGTTTTCCTTTAAAATCCCAAAGGTAGGTACCAACACCTATTTTATATTTCACTAGCGACCGCTTGCGAGTCCACTCGCGTGGAATATTAAATATTTTGTTGCATGCAGTACTCTTCTAACATTCATGTTTAGGTGTCAGATTGGACACGTGACATTGTGAATCTGACACTGACATAAATTTGAATTTCACCCTGTAAAGTACAACGGTTTTTATATTGACGGGACTTTATCTCTAAAACAAAACTCATTCATCACGTTATAATGTTACATCTTAATAACTTTTTTATGTTTATATACATAATAATTGTGCTCAGATTCGTGGAGCGTTCAATTCTCGTAAAATCTGATGGATTTGACACAAGGATAGATTTTTTTTGCGCGGTTTTTCTTATGTTATTCTTAGCAGAAGTTTGGCGGTGAAGGTAAAGCTTGATAGTGTTTTGTTTAATCTGACGCTGTAGTTTTTAAGTAATCATCATCATCATCATTATCATTTCAGCCATAGGACGTCCACTGCTGAACATAGGCCTCCCCCAGTGACTTCCAGATTGGCCGGTTGGAAGCGGCCCGCATCCAGCGGCTTCCTGCAACATTTACCAGATCGTCTGTCCACCTCATAGGTGGACGTCCTACGCTGCGCTTGCCGGTACGTGGCCTCCATTCTAGAACCTTTCTGCCCATCGGCTGTCAGTTCTAAGTGCTATGTGCCCCGCCCACTGCCAATTCAGCTTGCTTATCCATTGGGCTATGTCAGCAATTTTTGTTCGTTTACGAATCTCCTCATTCTTGATTCGATCTCGCAGAGAAACACCGAGCATAGTGTACCAACCCTACCCTTGCAAATCAAGTATAAAGATAAAATATTATTTAAAAAAAATACATCTTATTAGAAAATAACAATTATATGACGAATTTTCTAATGACCATACTTTCTCTGTTAATTGCCTACAGCGAACCCTGACTTTGATAAAACAAAAGAATACTAGATAGCTATACTACTAATTCTGAAGGCAAACACACGTGCACACCATACAATCGAGCAAGAACACTCAAAGTCAGATATGGTCAACCTTTGAATGTTTAAAACTTTCCAAAAATTAATAATATTTAATTTTCATATTGTATTTAGTGAAGTAGGCCTTGAATATGAGAGCATTTAGTTATTTATAATAAGTTGGATATCTTTACATCAATTAACGTTATTAAAGAACATTTACAGAATAAATAAAATGGAGGGAAAAGAGAGAAAATTAAACTTTCAGTCACTCATGCTTGTTTTGGTTATTGGTAGGAGAATTATTAGGAATCTAGAAAAATTAATAAGTGTTTGAAAATATGTCATGTTATGTTAAAGCCAGACTCGTAGATTATAGAAGGTTGAGCACCCCTGGAAATTAGGAGAGTTCGGGTGTCAGCTTTTAAAACATGGGACGCGGGGGATAGATGATGGTTAAATAGGTTTAACAGCTGGATCTCGGGACAGTTGACCGTGAGTGGCGAATTCGATTACACCCTGTTGGGTGGGTGACGTGTGTGTACTACGGCAGCGTCCGTGAGTTACGTTGATCAGTTAGAATACCTGTTGAGAAGTTAATTAATTTATATCTGATGTCAAAGTTGTAAAAATTATATTTAACAATACTTTTGAATATTAATTACCATAACTTTCAGGATTTTATTATTGACACAATTTCTTTCAACAGGATTTTAACAGTTTTATTATTATTTAAAGAACCCATTTCTAATTTCTATTATTGTAATGCATATTAATTTTGCTTGAGTAATTTTAATTATGTTTTACTTTTATTTTTAAATATTGATTTACAGTAAATTTAAGTGTGTTGTTTAAAACTCACTTGAGTGTATTTTACAAATTGAAATTAATTGATTTGTTTTATTTGACGGTTTTGATTACGGTTTACCTGTACTGGTGCGGTTTTGATTACTATTTTAGCGCTTATTATTTTGTGACGTTTTATTTTTGAAGTCGTTTATTTTAATATTTCTAGGTTCGTAAATATGTAGTTTAGCTGGAGGTACTGTTAGGTAGGGAAACCCTTAATCCTATCCTAATCTCTGTCTCATCCCTCACTCTAAATGTAGCTCCATTCATTTAGGTTTTTGGTGTAGTTAGTAAGTAGGTAGTTAGCGAATGGGCTATTTTTAGGCTTCCATCCTTATTAAATCCTTTATACCATATTCCTATATCCACAGAACTGAGAAAAGAATTTAATATAAATTTTGTACTTTAAATTTTAAATATTTTAAAATAAGTTTTGTCTCTTACTTCCGACTATCGTGAGAAGACTACCAAGGGTCAAGTACTTCTGAACGTTTTAAATCCATGCAATGAGTGTTGATGTAGGGATATCGATGGCTTTTTAGGTCACATCTCAAACACCCTATAAAGAAGTCATGGGTATCTTTGGATCGACTTGTATTATAAAAGGGTCATTAGTATATTATCAAAGTATAACTGAAAGTGTTGATTCCGGGTGGTGCGGGTTGTTGTGGTAATACCGATGACATCACATAGGTCGAAGTCTTCAGGATAGATCTATAAGAGTTGTCATGGGTGTTGTTGGATCAACTTTGTATCATTATTTATGGATTTAACATTTTCAGTTAAGTAAATTATCTTAGGGACCCCGTACCTTTGGTTGACTTTACATGAAGTCAGGTAGATTTTAAGTTTAAGTAGTTAGTATTTTATATTAAATATCTTTAGGCTCAGTCATTCCCTTACTTGCGCATAATTTACGTTAAATGCGTTTTTCAGGTAGGTCCTATTCTTATGGAGGTGACAGATTGCTTTTGGGATAACGTTTATCATATGGTCACCACTCCTGAATATGAGCGTTTGGTGTGGGGCTCTTCAGGGCCCTTCGGGGCTTCACTTTCCTCTTCCTTGAATGCGCATACACCCAGGAAACTCTAGAGAAACTTAATTAAAGCATCCACGTACCTCTAAAAGAATTTGGTTCACTACTATAATCACAACGCACGGTCCTACCATTTGAACTAGACGATCACACAGCCAATATAGATTTCTAAAAGAAAGAACCAAATAGGTTAGTTAAGCATTTAATTATTTATATTCAGATTAAAATATTTAAGGGGTAAGGGGGAATTGTTACAATTGTTGCCGCGTGACCCAGGATCTTAAAAAACACTGGTTCATGTTTTTAGTAGGCTTATAAGCCTACAATTGTTGTCTGTGAAATGGAAAGAGGTTGAAAACGTGGATGTTTGATTCAAGGATATCTGAGTTTGTTGGTGTGCGCATTTGAGGAATTTGGAATAGTGGGGGCGGGGTGTTTAGTAAAAATGTCACATTCATAGTAAGGGTTACAGGTACAGAAGTACAGTTCATAAAACGAATAGTTTAAATCAATGAAAATAGATTCATTCATAGGTCCTGTTTATTTTACGGCATAGCATTAGATAGCATAGCAATAAATTACATTTTGTGCGACTATTGTTATATTATTAATTTATAATTATTATTTAACTGTAGGGGTTTTATATGTTCTACGGTTGATTACGTAATTTACGGAAATTAAATGTACAGAGGGCACAAATTACTTTGGTGAAACAACACACCAAATACTAATAGGTAAAGCTATTTTTAGAATAGTCCAGTGCCAAAGAATGCGTATTGTATACAACAGAGGTTCTCAAACTTATTTTGTCTACCGCCTACTTTGAATATCAATAGTTTTTCAACGCCCAACGGAAATGGTTTTAGACAAAGAAGGCACAAAGGCGAAGATGGATTTATGGTATTTTCACTAAATTCATATTTAATTTATTCTACATTATATTGCGGTCTCTTCCTTTTGCTTCCGATATGGTTTTGTTTTCACAAATAAGTTAGTAAAGTGTTGAACTATTCTACGAAACCTATGTTAAACATTATTAGTTTTATACAATCAAACAAGGCGGAAACACGAAATACTTAAATCGATGTGTTTGATTTTAATTTTGCTCCTTACCGCCCCTCTAGTCCTTCGGCACCCACAAAGAGGCGTTATCGCCCACTTTGAGAATAACTGGTATACATCAATGCAGGTGTTCTGTTAGTTATATCACATTTCATTTCAGTCAAATAAACATAACAAGATCACAGTTTAGTTCTTTGTTCAAGATTGTCGAATCAGTTAATAGCTTAAGTTCATATTTCTATTCTTTGTTTTGCTAGCTCGAGCTATCATATAAACACTGTGCGTATTTGATAAACAAAGATAACAATCTTGGTCCATAAGCAAAATTTGATAGCTTTAACTTAAACAACACTCGCTTTATCGTTTCGTAGTAGATCTTGAACGTGGGAGACCTTTTGTAACATTAGCGACAAAATATGTGTTGGAATTTCAAGTGCATCCATAAGTCCAAATGTTGCGTTGAAAAGTAATAAATTACAGTTTAGGGTTTGTCAAGTGTGAAATGTGCTAATTGCGTAACAGGTTTTTTAGAAATTTGTTTTTTAAATTTACTATTAATAATAGCTTGTTAAATTATTGATTGATCACAATAGGACTATTCAGTAATTACATGTTTTAATTTCTTACGTGTGTAGGTAATATTAATTAATAATAAATTATAGACTTGTCTGTATGACAATGGGCTCATTTTAATGTCATTCTAAATTGGCATTCCTAGCGGATCTATTTAACGTAAACTTACTAATATTAATTTTATTTAGGTCAATAGTTAGTTTAGGTACATAAAAAAATACCCTATAGTTTAGTGGTTAGAAAGTAAGTAGTTCCTAATTTAATAATATTAAGATTAATTACGATATAAGTTACCATATAATGGTTTATTGGTAGCAAATGCTTTGAAGCATTAAGTCCGCCATACGACAATTAGATTATAAGTCATAAAGATAAAAAAAACCTAACCAAAGTCATACGTGAATTCCGTTCTATTTATAATCGATTGGTATTATAAACCCTACTTAGTATCCTATGACTTAGTGGTTGGAATACGAATATGGCCTCAAATTCGATTACGTGAGCAGATAGGTGACAGAAGATTAGCTGTGTTTCATGGGGCGACTGATTATTAAAATGACGTTTATATTTTATTTTGTACAGATGGCTCATCGGTTGAAAGTTAATTTGGTCCCTGGTTCGAATCCATTTCATGCTTAATTAGTTTTCTTTTTTATGGGGGCGTTTAATTAATTAAATATTGAAGATATATAGCTTACTAGCTGAGGGAATGACAGGTTCTGGTTCGATTCCGGACGGAGTCATATAGATTTCGCTATCACGAAATAATGCTAATAGCTCAGTGGTTGGAAGACATACTAAGTCCCTGGTTTGATTCCAGGATATGGTTAAATAGTTAAGATTTATGGGGGCGAATAATTAATTAGAAAAGTTATATATTGCTCAATTTCTGGAACAATGACATAGTTTCTGGTTCAATTTCGGAAATATATTTAATAAGTAACTGGTTTAAATCTAGCTTAAGGTCAGATTCAGGTTGTTAGTTATTTCAAACGATTTAGTAGTCATAAAAGTTATACATATAGCTCAGTGATTGGGAGAATAACATAGTCCCTGGTTTGATTGCGGTATTATTTAATGATCAATAAAGCTGGTTCGACTCTAGCACAAGATCAGATAGTTTGTAAGGCAGTAGATGTAACTGAGTTATAACAAAAGTTATATATAGCCAGTGGTTGAAGGGTTAACATAGTCTCTGGTTCGATTCCAGTATACATATATTGAGCAAGGGAGGCGGTACGAGTTAAGCACAAGGTCAGATAATTGTAAGTCATCACAGGTGATTGAGTAATTATAAAAGCTATACATAGCTTAATGGTTGGAAAGTTAACATAGTCTCTGGTTCGATTCCAGTATATATTACAAGGCAGTAGATGTAACTGAGTAATAATAAAAGTTATATATAGCCCAGTGGTTGAAAGGTTAACATAGTCTCTGGTTCGATTCCAGTATATATTGATCAAGGGATGCGGTACGAGTTAAGCACAAGGTCAGATAATTGTAAGTCATCACAGGTGATTGAGTAATTATAAAAGCTATACATAGCTTAGTGGTTGGAAAGTTTACATAGTCTCTGGTTCGATTCCGGGGCTATAAACAAATGGATGTTTGGCATAGAGAAGTGTTTGTTTTATAATGATTTAGATATAAGATAGTTCTAATTATGTGATAACAGATTGGTGGTTGAAGATAACATAAGTCACAGGTTCGATTCCGTGACTAGTTATTTAAAAAATGACTGAATTTAGAAAAGGTTAAGGGGTATTTTAAGATTTATAGCTCATAGTAGCTGGTTGCTTAATTATGAATTAGATATAAGGTAGTTTTAATTTTATGATAAGAGTTCGGTGGTTGAAAATAACATAAATCAAAGATCCGACTCCGGGAGGCTGATTGAAAGGATTATTTAATTTAGAAACGCTTAAGGGCTATTATAGATTCATAGTTCATAGTAATAATGGGTTCAACTCGCACTTTACCACTATCTTTAATTTAAATAAAATTACGTTTGATTGCATTGCAATTGACAATATTATTTAGGTTCTGTATTTATAGTACAGACTGATAGTTTAGGTTT
Organism: Anania hortulata; assembly: GCA_963576865.1. NCBI lineage: Eukaryota > Metazoa > Arthropoda > Insecta > Lepidoptera > Crambidae > Anania > Anania hortulata. Next base: position 151,229 of record OY756409.1, read on the forward strand.
GTGTTAAATGTTGCTAGGTGATTTATAGCAAGACTTATGTCACACTTAGGGTTAGTTTGTGGGAGTCGTCTTCGAGATTCGATAATATGAAGAATGAGTTGAAATGAAATAGCATTACTTAAGAAAATTTAGAATTAATTGAATAAAAACTAAAAATAAAGAAACACAAAATATAAATGCGGAACGGGTGACAAACAAGTATTTGCGTAGTTAGCGATCGAGTGATCTCGCAAGTCATAAGCGGCGGCCAGCGTGACGTCATAGCGCAGGTTAATATATGGGTGCTCGATTTCATAGACGGAGTGGAAAGTGGTACTGTGGATATAAAAATAAAATAAAAAAACGTTTTATTGATTTGAAGGGTTTGGTTGCTTGAATTTTGAAAATTTATACTCTAGTTACTTACGTACGTACGTCTACGTATAAATTTTGGGGCGATTGTACCAACCCTACCCTTGCAAATCAAGTATAAAGATAAAATATTATTTAAAAAAAATACATCTTATTAGAAAATAACAATTATATGACGAATTTTCTAATGACCATACTTTCTCTGTTAATTGCCTACAGCGAACCCTGACTTTGATAAAACAAAAGAATACTAGATAGCTATACTACTAATTCTGAAGGCAAACACACGTGCACACCATACAATCGAGCAAGAACACTCAAAGTCAGATATGGTCAACCTTTGAATGTTTAAAACTTTCCAAAAATTAATAATATTTAATTTTCATATTGTATTTAGTGAAGTAGGCCTTGAATATGAGAGCATTTAGTTATTTATAATAAGTTGGATATCTTTACATCAATTAACGTTATTAAAGAACATTTACAGAATAAATAAAATGGAGGGAAAAGAGAGAAAATTAAACTTTCAGTCACTCATGCTTGTTTTGGTTATTGGTAGGAGAATTATTAGGAATCTAGAAAAATTAATAAGTGTTTGAAAATATGTCATGTTATGTTAAAGCCAGACTCGTAGATTATAGAAGGTTGAGCACCCCTGGAAATTAGGAGAGTTCGGGTGTCAGCTTTTAAAACATGGGACGCGGGGGATAGATGATGGTTAAATAGGTTTAACAGCTGGATCTCGGGACAGTTGACCGTGAGTGGCGAATTCGATTACACCCTGATGGGTGGGTGACGTGTGTGTACTACGGCAGCGTCCGTGAGTTACGTTGATCAGTTAGAATACCTGTTGAGAAGTTAATTAATTTATATCTGATGTCAAAGTTGTAAAAATTATATTTAACAATACTTTTGAATATTAATTACCATAACTTTCAGGATTTTATTATTGACACAATTTCTTTCAACAGGATTTTAACAGTTTTATTATTATTTAAAGAACCCATTTCTAATTTCTATTATTGTAATGCATATTAATTTTGCTTGAGTAATTTTAATTATGTTTTACTTTTATTTTTAAATATTGATTTACAGTAAATTTAAGTGTGTTGTTTAAAACTCACTTGAGTGTATTTTACAAATTGAAATTCATTGATTTGTTTTATTTGACGGTTTTGATTACGGTTTACCTGTACTGGTGCGGTTTTGATTACTATTTTAGCGCTTATTATTTTGTGACGTTTTATTTTTGAAGTCGTTTATTTTAATATTTCTAGGTTCGTAAATATGTAGTTTAGCTGGAGGTACTGTTAGGTAGGGAAACCCTTAATCCTATCCTAATCTCTGTCTCATCCCTCACTCTAAATGTAGCTCCATTCATTTAGGTTTTTGGTGTAGTTAGTAAGTAGGTAGTTAGCGAATGGGCTATTTTTAGGCTTCCATCCTTATTAAATCCTTTATACCATATTCCTATATCCACAGAACTGAGAAAAGAATTTAATATAAATTTTGTACTTTAAATTTTAAATATTTTAAAATAAGTTTTGTCTCTTACTTCCGACTATCGTGAGAAGACTACCAAGGGTCAAGTACTTCTGAACGTTTTAAATCCATGCAATGAGTGTTGATGTAGGGATATCGATGGCTTTTTAGGTCACATCTCAAACACCCTATAAAGAAGTCATGGGTATCTTTGGATCGACTTGTATTATAAAAGGGTCATTAGTATATTATCAAAGTATAACTGAAAGTGTTGATTCCGGGTGGTGCGGGTTGTTGTGGTAATACCGATGACATCACATAGGTCGAAGTCTTCAGGATAGATCTATAAGAGTTGTCATGGGTGTTGTTGGATCAACTTTGTATCATTATGGATTTAACATTTTCAGTTAAGTAAATTATCTTAGGGACCCCGTACCTTTGGTTGACTTTACATGAAGTCAGGTAGATTTTAAGTTTAAGTAGTTAGTATTTTATATTAAATATCTTTAGGCTCAGTCATTCCCTTACTTGCGCATAATTTACGTTAAATGCGTTTTTCAGGTAGGTCCTATTCTTATGGAGGTGACAGATTGCTTTTGGGATAACGTTTATCATATGGTCACCACTCCTGAATATGAGCGTTTGGTGTGGGGCTCTTCAGGGCCCTTCGGGGCTTCACTTTCCTCTTCCTTGAATGCGCATACACCCAGGAAACTCTAGAGAAACTTAATTAAAGCATCCACGTACCTCTAAAAGAATTTGGTTCACTACTATAATCACAACGCACGGTCCTACCATTTGAACTAGACGATCACACAGCCAATATAGATTTCTAAAAGAAAGAACCAAATAGGTTAGTTAAGCATTTAATTATTTATATTCAGATTAAAATATTTAAGGGGTAAGGGGGAATTGTTACAATAGCCCTTTCCATAGCACGCTGTGCAACCTTGATCTTTCTTATGAGGCCCATAGTGAGAGGCCACGTTTCAGTTCCATATGTCATCACTGGTAACACACACTGGTAGTAGACTTTCGTCTTTAGGCACTGAGGTATATTGGACGAGAAGACGTTACGTAGTTTTCCGAACGCTGCCCAGCCGAGTTGGATTCGACGATTGACCTCCTTATCAAAATTTGACCTACCCAACTGGATCACTTGTCCCAGGTAGACATATTTGTTAACAATTTCGAGAGTAGAGCTCCCAACTGATACTGGGTAGGGCGCTACATGGGCATTGGACATGATCTTTGTTTTGTCCTTGTTCATCCGAAGGCCTACTTGTTGGGAAACTCGACTAAGGCCATTGAGCATTGTGCCGAGGTCTTCAAGCGATTCTGCCATGACCACGATATCGTCGGCAAACCGAAAGTGAGTGATGTACTCGCCGTTAATGTTGATGCCGAATCCTTTCCATTCCAGGATTCCATTCTCGCTTCCAGGAGCATTTTTAAGTAATAAACATACCTAACTTCTAGATACATTGTATAAACGTCTATTGTTGTTGCTCAGCACTTTTGTTTTTGTAAGTTACGGGGTACGAATTGGCAGTGGCGGTTGGTTTATTAGTCCGGTTTGCACATTACTACTACATGAGTTTATTGCAAACCAGGCGTAGTTTACGAAATCAATGATAAAACTAATAATGCGTTGTTTACACTTTATACCATGACTATCCTGGTTACAGAAATAGTTAAATAAGCAGTTTTCATTAATCAAAACTAAAATCTGGATGCCGCCAATTGGATTTGAAACGAAAAATACATTTAGATCATTCAATCAAGACTTTCTATTGAGTGGAAGTGAAGTTTGGAGTTCTTTCAAGTTGAGGACGTCATCAATTTTACGGCAGCTCGTAAATTTGGCGATGAAGTGGGTTCATTCGTTCATCGCTCTGAATGAGACCGTCAAGACCGCCAAGCTGACCGATTGCGGTAGAATTGGCTTTTTGAAATTCCTAAAAGTACTGTAGGTACTTCACGGCAATATGAATACGGTTTCGCTCTGCTTATTTTTTGGTCGTTGTAACCTTCTAGTGCTTTCAACTGTATTCATATTGATTAATACCTTTGACTTTTCTGAATAATTTAAATAGTTTATTTACTCGTAGGTAACCATTCCTGTAAATAATATAGGTCTCAGCGTCAGAGTACTTTTTTCTGTATTTTTTATCTTCACTTATCAGTTTTATTTTGATATATTTTAGTAATATTTATTAAATAAAGCGTGTCTGAGTACTCGTAGATAAGAAGGTCTTAGGCCGAAAATAAAAAGGCACGTCTGAACAAATGATGTAATTATTCACAAATACTTTCCAGAAAATACTCAAAGGTTGCCAAGCAGGTGGTAACTTCATTTGACTTTTATAAAAGCTTTTAAAAGCGTGGGTGTTTATACAACACGGCCCTTAAGTTAAAGGACGATGAAATGAGAGTCAGGTCATCGGAAACACACAATGTGGTACAATGAAGCTGCTTTGATGTTTTTTTTAAATTAAGTAAAAGCTGCAAGCTTCTTTATTCAAACATTATAAAAGTGACTTTTATTGGTCATAGTATTCATATTCATATTCATATTCATTTACTTCATAATGTACATTATAGATGGTCAATTGTAACATTACAACCTTCATAAGGCATTCGTAAATTAAAATTATTTAAACAAATTAAATTTATAATTACATTTACATGTCATCATTATATTACATTCATACAATATTAGATTCATAAATTGGTCATTCATAAAAAAGTCAAAATTTACATTTTAAAATTAAATTACAATTGTCAAAATAAAAATTCAAATTTATACATAGTCAGTTTATCATTATATTGTAGGGAAAAATAACATTAACAGTAAAATTATGTCAAAGATGTCAAGAAATTATGATATTTAAAATTTGTCCTTGAAATATTCATTCAAATCATAATATGCCTTGGCAAGTAATAATTTTTTTAACTATTTATCAAGTCATGACATGTTAATAACCCTCTTTTGGCATTTAGATAAAAATAGAGGAGGTTCTTCGATCTTTTGTTTAAAATATATATTACGTGTCTGTGGTTGCTTAGATGTAAGTGAACCAATTTGGCTACTTGATGTAAACTTTTTTTCAAGTAAGTACATTGTTTAGCCCGCTTCCAATTTTCTTTCTAATTATGTACGTCATAAACATATTTGTTTAATGTTCCCTATTAATTACCCAACACACGTATCCCTTCCGCAAAACAGGTAACCCCTTTGAGTTAAACGTTCCTTTGCACGGCCGCATACGAACGAGCTCGATACCATAATATAAGGCCAGTTACGAGACGACGAGCTCCGAACAGCTACGAGCTACGGGTGGGCAGATGTAACGTAATTCCGCTCCTTTTAACCATTTATCCGGCACCGGAAGTGAGCCCGTCGTCATGGCGACCGTGCCCACTCCTCGAAAGCCTTTATCTACGTATGCACGCGAAGGTAATGGCTTGTAGTAGGTGAAAGTGGATCTTCTATTTGCGTAAAGGAATTATGTAAGGGAAGCTTTTAATACCTTGCGATACGATAAGGGCAGGCATTGTGTTGTCTTGGAACTTGATATAGGAGATAAGATATAAGTGGGTTTTTCTTTAATAAACAAGAATAAAGAACCGGTACATACTTTTTTAAAACTATGAGCAATCAATCAGAAACAGACACATAGGTAAGCTAACGTCCTCGGTAGCTCATTTAGAAAAGCATGGGTTCGATTCCCTCGAGGCCTCAATCGATTATTTTAAATGAGATTAATTTAAATATCACTGCATTTCAAAAACAAATTGTTAACTCTCGCGGGACCTTAGTACCTATGTAAGCCTTTTTGAAACGTTTTCACGTTAATATTAACATAAATTTCATCTCATCAAATAAGAGTGCAGAGGTGGACTATGATGGAAAGCCAAAAAAAAACCTATCACATACATATCTTGTTGAAATGTATGCGGAGCATAAAAGCGAATGTAAATTTGTGCAGTTCTTTGAGAAGAGACTGCGTCGGAGTAGTAAGATATATTTTCTTAACCCTAAGCGTGTTGTGGGTCAAATTTGACCCTGTGGGCCAACAATACCCTCCCTTATATTTTACACGTTCAAGCTACACTAGTTTGCGTCCACATGTTCTAAGTACAGCGCAAGCTGCGGCGGGGGTTGGATGTGCAGCATTGTGGCTATCTTTGAAATTGAGATATGTATCCGGCAGGGTTTAATTTGACCCACGATACCAATTAAGTATCTTTTCCCATTAAATGTATTTACTACATTCTTCATTTAGACCATTTAATAGCAGTAGCGAGGTTTTTAAATGTAAACCAAATTGAAGTTGTTTAACGACTTAGTTGATAATTTTTATGGTGGTATTTTAATGGTGGTGAAAGTATTCCGAATCTAATAGCTAACTGAATTTTGTGACGAAGAAATCATCATCTAGCGATAGACAGTCTTAAACATGTTCGTAGTTTTTATATAAAATATATCTTGTTATATACTTCAAAAAGTATACAAACTGCAAAACATTAATTTATTTGTATTTTTTTGTCTTAATACGTTACTTTTAAAGTATGTTTTTTTTGCCTTAATAAAGGTATACGCAATTTCTAGACTACTGATTTCATTTTGTGGGTCAAGTCACACCCATGATCCTTAAAGTGTTGCCAATAATAGTGACACCAGCTAAGGGTTAAATTTCTTACCCTTTCCATCGACGTTTTCCCATTAAGATTATCGCAGTCGTTAGCGCAGTCCATCTCGCAATGTTGGCCGCTCGCCAGCCTCCCCCCCCCCCATCCCTGCAGCGCACGCGTCATTTTGACGGCCGTTACCATTCCGGGCCGCACCGACTTAACTTACAGCGCCGTTACGCCCATCGGAGCTTCAGAAGAACGGTGTTATAATGTTGAAACTGCTCAGATGAAGTGTTATAGTAACGCTATGTGAGAATTGATGTACCGGTTAGTACCTATAATACATTTTAAAAAAGAAAACAACTTAAAAATGCTATTTTTTTGCATTTTATCCAGAAGTCTTTAACTAAACTTTAAACAGTCTTGAATAATAAAACTGAATGTAAATGTTTTCTTTAGGTTAGATTAAAATCATAAATCATAAATCTTTATTGTGGAGCACAGGTGTACATTGGTCTTACAAGGGTTTGTCTTAGAACTAACTGTGTCCTGCCTTCTTGGCGTACAATTCAAAAAACAAATTAAAATCTGCCTTAGTAGGCGTACAAAAACAAATTGAAACGATCGTAATAATAAAAAAGAAATACAATTATTAAAGGCACTTGCAGTAAATAAAAGTATACAGTACACAATAAAATAATCAGTCCAAGAGTTTATATATGATTAAAAAGGAAATTAACCGGCCAATCTAGAAATCACTTGGGAAGGCCTATGTTCAGCAGTGGACGTCCAATGGCGGTAATGACGACGATGATGACGAATGAATTACATTACAAATGATGAATTACATCACAAAATCAACATATTGTGTCTATAAACATGCCCACCGTACTTTTAAGAAACTAATTACATGTTTATTCAGAAAATTGAAAATCTGGAACAATTACCGACTAAATCATCCTAATTATAGCTTAATCTTTGGTAAAACAGAAAGTCACGCCAGGTACTTCTAAATATAATCATAAGTAGAATCTAATCATTATCATTCGCCTGCCCTGTTGCAGGTCATCTTAGGTCGGCGTGGAATGCTTTTCTCTTTCATGCAATCCGGTCACTCGTCATCGAGTCATCCCCTTAAGCAGAAATAAGAAACATTAATCTGAATAATGTATAAGTGGGCATCGCCGTCAAAATGACAGGCAGCTTCTAGAGCTGGCGAGCGGCCAGGGTCTGCCAGGGAGCCAGGCAGGAGCGAGCGCACTGAAATATGCTTTTTAATTATTGGACGCAAATTAGTTTCTTTCTGCAAACAACTCGCCGGTTCTTTATTTCACCAATTTCCTGCTGAGCACCATTCGGAAGTGTAATTATAGTTTTCCATTTAACTACATTAAGCTTATGGCTTATTTCTGTTCCGTTCATAATTCAATTGAATTTAATGCCCCGGTAGCCTTTGTTTAGCTACTTGTTTTGTTAGTTTATAGCTCTTTGACTCTATTTGTACATTAAAAACCAATAATAATACCAACATTAGCTATTAGCGATAAGACCGCCTAAATTGTACATCTTTCTGTAAAAATCATGTGTATTTTACTTGTATGGTGAGCAATAATAAGTATCTATCTATCTATCTATCAATACAACCAATTTATTTCTGTAAATAGGCCTAAATTAAGCTCTTTTAAATATAATGTTGACGTAATTTAACGATTTATAGAGTTTCTTAGTCGTATAATTTTGTCATATCTGTCCGTCTGTCTGTCTGTCTATCCGCGGCTCAGCTCAGAGACTCTTAGTACTAGATGGTCGTCATTTGGCAAAAAATTAACAACGCCGACATAGAAGAATAAAATCTTTAAAAAAAAAGTGTATCTCCTCAACACGTACAGTGGGGATGTCTTTTTCGTCTCGTCTATCCCATCACATGGTGTACGGTGTCGTTGAATAGGTCATTTATTGTGGGCGTGTTTTCTGTGCAAAAGGCTGCCAATGCGATGTCCAACTGATCAAATCATCTCGATGAAGCTAAATCTTAGCATGTTACTGAAGACCGCAATTATCACACAACATAACCATTTTACACTACTGCAAACTGCAAAATACCACAACCACAAATTTTATCACGGTAACAAAAAAAGAAAATAATATTTTCCCCACAAAAACGTTGTCAAAATCCTTAGCTCTATTAACCAAACGAGCACATCGGCATTCACGTTCCCCAGATAGCACCCGCACATCCTCATTCGTTTCATTTGTCTGCATAATTATCCTCATTTTAAACCGTATTTGTAATACTGTGTCAACAAAAAAAGCGTCAAGTGTGTGGTGAACATATGTTAACAGGTTCTGTAAGATTTTACTGATTGCTGACCGCAGAAGTTTTTTTTCTTTTGTATAACTTGAAGTTGGATATTTAGGTTCATTAGGGTCTAACTCCTCAACATTCGTAACCCTTGATTACACATTATCTGAATTATAATTATGTCCTTATTAACTTAGGATAAACTGACAGCTATAACATTGATGATTAAAACTGTTTTGTGTAGCTTAAATTTAGATAACGCTGTGTACAAGGGGCGTCTCACAATCATAGAGAGGCAACCAAATTGAAGAGATTTTAAAGCATTGAACAACAATTTTATTTTTTATTTTTTATTGAACCCTGAAAAGAGTAATTAACCGTCAGGTGACGGACAGCACCTGAGGGACGCCCCCCCCCCCTTACTCCCTCAGAGTCGCTCGTGATGTATCACCGTTCGACACAACTTCTGTAATGAAATTTTGTTCGGACTGTGCAGCAACACTTTTGAGGTAATGTTAAATTAAATTGTACATATAGAAATAGATGCTTCAAAGTTTCGGAACGAGCTGAATTGAATGTGCACAATAACTCTAAGCTTAATTATGATCAAATAATTTATTATTTAAGTAGATGTATTCTGTGAACCGCATTAAGAATTTCACACCAAATTAGAAACAAAAAACAATAAATTTTGGGGGGGAACCCCCATACTTAAAAATGAAACTCAAGTTTTTTTTTTCATCAAACCCTTCGTGCGGGGTATCTAACCCCACACGTTTTGATGAAAAAAAAAACTGGATAGGTCTTCAAAAATGATATTGAGGTTTTTAATATCATTTTTTTCTAAACTGAACAGTTTGCGCGAGAGACACTTCCAAAGTGGTAAAATGTGTGCCTGTAACTTCTAAAATAAGAGAATACTAAGAAAATTATATCATGTACATTACCATGCAAACTTCCACCGAAAATAAATTTTAACGAGATCTAGTAAGTAGTTTTTTATAATACGTCATAAATCGTAAACCGCAATTTACCTTTCGTCATGTTATGGATTTTATTTTGCAATAACAACACCATAACTATGACTCGATTGTCGTGATGGGTGAACTTTTACTTCTATAGGTACCTACAGGTTTGTACGGAACCCTCGGTGCGCGAGTCTGACTCGCACTTGGCCAGTTTTATTTTACTGTGTTCATTATAATTGTAAATCGACAAAAACTAAGTCACGAATCAAAATGAACGTAATTTCATACACGATTTCTTTTCCGTTAGACCACCAATTTACATATACCCATACTTATAATAATGTAATAGCTACACTTTAGAACATATCTAAATTATAATTAAAATTATATAATTCAATAGTTTAAACAAGTCTTCACGACAAAAGGAACACGACACTTGGCGTCCTAGGGACTGTTTGTCTCTCGTGCATATTTAGTATACCTAGTCTAGTAATTAATACGAGTAAGAACTTTGTAACGTGACTGTAACATGGACTTAATTTGTAACAGTGTTTATTTGAACTGAATAGTAATTCTATTATATTCTTGCATCGACCATCCAGTTATTGTCATTAAAATATTTTTTGTTAATTTATACTGCCAAACGTAGTGTAAGACTCGATGGACCGACGACCTTAGGAAAATAGCTGGCAGTGGCTGGATGAAAAAAGCGAGAGATGGTGCTCTTTGGCGTTCTTTGGGAGGCTTACGTCCAGCAGTGGACTGTAATAGGCTGACATGTTTATGATAATGAATTTATACTGGATGGGAACCAACTTATACAAATAAAGCAGTCGCATTACTCAATTTGCATGATTCCCACTCAACAATAAACGTGTTTATCTAAACGTTTCTCTAGATAGGAGCCTCAATGCGTCGTTCAGAGCGCATTACGCCTTGAGCGCAAACTAACGGCGACGATAAGACGATACTTTTCTAGCGTTACGAACATAAGTGCCCCGAACTCTGCACTGATGTCTGAACTCTCTGCTTCATAAGACAAAGCAGAGAGATTACACAAAAATTGAACAAATTTTTTTCAAATTGCAAGTTATTTAACTTTATCGATTAGTTACCATGATTTTAAATTGCAACTATTATGAGTATAACACTTTACGTGGTGTTTATCCTATTTCTAGTTATGATACTAGAGCTTTTTTTTTAAAAATCAATTATCAACTTGCCTTAATCAATAACTGCTGCCAATTCAACTTAAAACTTAAAATTTGTATAAAAATAACATTTACACTCATTATGCTAATCACTGCACTATTTGTGTACTTACCTATTTATCTAGTACAGTTACACCTCGTAAACATAATCAACGTTGTGAAACTCTGTTATTGGCTAAGTGTTTTTTGTATTATTTTCATTTAAGCATGATTGTTAAAATAAAACTGTTGAGTTTCCTAATAAATAAAATAAAAAATAAAAAGCTTACAACTTCGGAGTTATCAGGACGCTATTGCCACATGACTTTTGTATGGGCACGGCCAGTGGAATGAGACCTTTCATATGTAGGCGCTGCGAAGACGATGGGGCGGGGTGGTCTTTTTGACTATGAAGCAATAAAAACAGCCTGCCCGTTAATGCCCGCGGCTGCCCGCTCCGCGTAGTCAACGTACAGGACGAAAAAGGGCGGTCAGTTCAGGACGATCATTCTGGTAGAGCGTGCGGAGTGGACTCAGCTAGCCGTCCGTGCCGCTGTCTGCGTTAGTGTATATGTCGTGGCCAGATCGTAAAATTGATAATTTCATTATGTGACCGATCATTTCATAAATTAATGGTATTTCATAATATAATTCATAATTCATTTATTCACTTTCATACAGTAACAGTAGTCCACACAATAAAGGTATAAAAGGTGTTCGTTTTGTTACAGTATGACCTACTAAGGCATTCGTGATTTTTAGAAATAATAAAATCTTAAATTAATACATTTTAAACATTATAAAGGTATTCGAATTCTATTAAAAAGGAAAAACATAAAATAATAATCATAACAAAAATAACTAAAAATTGACACAATAAATTATGTCAAACTGAATAACACAAATGCTGGAATTGATAAATTGCAAAGATGTAAAAAAAAATGACAAAGATAAGGCTTGTCTGTCAATAATCCCATTTTAGTCATTTTATAGAACAGAGCACGCTGCCTACATCATGATGTGGTCTGACCAGATCAATGAATACTCAGCGTTTACGATATAAACAGCTAAACGCACGAATACTTCATGAAATGGTCAAACATTAGTGATCATATCGTAAAATCGTTTCATTACCCACCGTTAGAGGCGCTAATGTTGCTTTGTTTTTGTGTTGAGTAATGGCGGCGGACAAATATTTTATTTTAAAAATGAATAATAATGTGTAAATTGAAGGTGAAAGTGCAGTAAAATATCGTTACGACACCAAGCTAGGCGATTTTTATGAAAGTCACTCAAAAAACAAGTGCAACGTCAATAAATCAAGGAGATCGGAACGTAATTTGAGAGGTTAGTTAGGTTATTTAGCTATTCACGTGTTTTTATTTATTAGTTTAGTTTAAAAATAATAACTAAGTATTTAAAATGTTTAATTATCTATCGACCAAGATTACAAATATTAAACAAATTCGCGTAATTTTTAAACATATTTTTATTTTAATGATATGGCCAAACGTGGATAGTCATTTCATCAAATGTTGACATTTAAACGATATGGTCAGTTTTAGTTGGCCATATCATGAAATACCTCCATTTTATGAAATGATCCACGGCGGGCAGCCATGGTCATGCCGCGCCACCGCGTACCCAGTGGGTACTGGTGGCGCGGTATTTTTGACCATCGTGTGCGTTGGCAGTATACGATTCCGTTTGTTCTATCTTTATGAAAAATGTTTTTACTCAATGGAAGAATATTTCGATTCTTTTAAAACCCGGATGTTGTAACCCACTTAATTTAAAATCGATTGACAAATAATATGTGACATTAATTTTATGACTGCTAATATATTTTGCATGCCATGTTATGGTATAATGTGTGATCTGAAATACTATATCTATATTATAACATCTCTGTACCACATTTAAGCAAAATAAAATATTCTGATTCTGATTCTGATTCTTTAGCGGCGAACTTGACCGGTCCAGCCTAACCTGTCGTCTTCGCAGCGCTCTTTTTGTTATCCGATTTCAGAGGTTTCCTCTAGGTGTTTTCCTTCACCGCAGGCTAGTGGAAAAATTACTACTATAATCTCGTATGTATTTATTCCAAATAATGCCTACGCGCTAGCAACATAAGGACCATTTTAGTAAACCATCAAGCTGTCGCTAATTTGGTATGAAGTTTGTTCGTGCTCCAGGTAAAAAAGGGCCTCCAATAATCCACATAGTTAACCTTAACCGATTTTCAACTGGACCTCATGCTAACTACGTTACCATTTTCATTCAAAAATCTACCTTACCGCTATTCCCATTAGGTCAAACTTAGGATGACAATTTGAGGGTATTATACCCCGATCCTGTCCCTTCTAATGCTCATTAGTTTGACGTAAACCCAGTTATCTAGTTGCCGAACTGCAAACAACAATAAAGTCGCGAGATGGCGTTCGGTGTAAAACTCGTAATGACCGGATTTGCATACGCCGGCAGAGGCAGGGGCGGCGAGAACAATTATAATAATTAATTCAATGCTACGTTTGCTCTTGTTACGAGTATACACTACACAACGAAGTGAGAATTTATTGTGATGTCATTGTTACACTAATTGTATAGGATATACTTGTTTTTCTATTAAGGGGTATGGTCAAATAACCATAAAAAAAGTTTAACAGACATCATACAGATATCTTTGTGTAAAGACACCTAATGAGTTTGTATGGTCCTCCCCTCTCCTAATTGCACTGCCCTACAGGGCCCATAATGTCTTATAGCTGTAGTCATCTGGCTTTAAGTTCATTATGGAAGTAATAAAGATTGAGTATCGAGTATTGAGACACACACAGGTCTCTTAAATACCTTAAAATCTACTTTTGTGTATTAATTGTAAATACAATTTTGTATTTACAAATTGTGTATTTATATTATGTTATAAATTGTAATTGTATTTACAATTAATACACAAAAGTAGATTTAAAGGTAATTGTATTTACAATTAATACAAAAAAGTAGATTTTAAGGTATTTATGAGACATTATGGATGCATAATGAACTTAAAACTAGATGACTACAGTTATAAGACATTATGGGCCCTGTAGGGCACTGCAATTAGGAGAGGGGAGGACCATACGAACTCATTAGGTGTCTTTACACAAGGATATCTGTATGGTGTCTGTTAAACTTTTTTTTTTAAATCAGCGGCAGATTTTTTAGAGCAGAGCAAAGGCCTTTCCCCAAATTTTGGTCATCTTTTTCTTGGCATATACCTACCCTTTAGTAGGCGTCTACTTATAGTATGTCTGTCACACTAAATAAAATCTACAGGGGTACATTACAAAGGAGTGCCAAATTTTAAAAATAAGATCTAGGGAACAATGTAAAGAAGCGGCTTAATTATTATTATACTTAATAACCAGCAGTGCACATACGGCGCAATTTTTTCTGAATGATTTAAATTTAAATATTTTTTTTGTTCTTTGCATAGGTAGTTCGATTAAGTTACTGATTCTATCCCTCTCCTAATGATTTGGCACCCCTTTGCAATGTAACCCTGTATAATAGACTGATGGCGCTGAGCAAAATAGCGCGCGTTGACGTAGGCCTACACTTAGCAGTGGACAGCATTAGGCTGATAACAAGAGAGCAAGTACGGTAAGACTGGATTAAACACTCATTTGTAAACACTTACGTAATTATAATGAATTATTGTACATTGAGTTAAATTAGAATATTGAAATGTAATTTTTTTTTTATTTCAATAGTTCAGAAATTATACTGACATTGCGCCTGCGCGCGCGACACTTCTTCTTCCTCGGTCCCTCACTCATGAGGATCGCGACCACATACAGTTTTCCTCCACAGACCGCCATCATACGCTGTGTGGACCGCACGATGCATATTTCCGCCCAATGCTTTTTTCACCGCGTCTTTTCCGCGCGCGACACACTCGCTTTAATAACATTGTTATGATTTATTATTTTAGTGCAATAAACACTCTCTAGGAAATCGGACACAGTTTCGATTACCACATCCTGTGACGTAAATACAACTCACAAGCAAAACCAATCAATTAAATATAGAAGGTTACAATTTACAAAAACACCCTACAACCACTACACCCTACAACCACTACACCCTACAATAACTTAAATTTGATTAAATATTTGTGTTCACGAATGCCTCATGGAGGTTATAATGTAACTAACTATTAACCATCTTTAACAGGAGGCGTGTCGTAAGAGGCGACTAATTCCTGTAGCACGAGACGGACAGCAGCGTCTGCGTGCGAAATCTTATAAAAAACTGCGCTCGCCAACCCGCCTGCTAAGCGTGGCGAGTATTGGCAATCCCCCCCAATGAAAGTAATTGGGGGAGGCCTATATTCAGCAGTGGACGTCCTATGGCTGCAATGATGAGGATGATGAACCATCTTTAATGCTAATGTATAGTATTTATTACTGCTGTTACATTATGAAGTGTATAAATATGAATATGAGTTTCAAATGATGCGCGGTTATCTTTGCCAGTCGCTGACGCCTCTAAGTTGCACACACTGCAAGCTCATTGTCTTGCTGATTTAGCCGTGGACAGCCCTGTCGGTTGTTTTTGTCCACAAATTGGTGAAGCGGCTAATCAACACCAACGGACGCGGGTCGCGGCCCGTAGTTTGTTCAGCCGGGCCCGCTCGCGGCCCAGCCTTTGAGGCTCCCAGATTTAGTTCGCACGTGCCTTTGATAGTCTGACGCACAACCGATGCGAAAATCTGATACCTAGATTTGAAAACTTTATAACCTGACTGATATTCGTTATACAAAAACTGTAATTCCTACCAATGCAATGGATACGTAAATCCTATCTACACACAACATAGGTACTCTTCGTTTCTCTTACAAATTCTGTAACACCCAAATATTATAAGGTAGTGTGTATACAATTTGGTTATCAATTTAGTCCTAAATTACTAACCATTTGTTGTAATACTAACCATCGATTGTCAACTGTCGTATATGCCAAATATAAAGAAGGGACTCTTCTTTATATTTAGCATATACGTACGTATTCTTAGTAAATTCAAATTGTTTTATATGCCTGGAATATGGTATAGTTCACATCAAAATTAGCTTAGTAGGTATCTGAATTTTTTCAAAAGAATCTCATTACAGAACATTCACTATAGTCTAACAAAAAAACTATGCAAAAATAATAAAGGAGTCAGGATATTGTGACATTTGGAAAAGTCTGTGCTTTTGATAATTTGATTTTGATTAGCTAATTTTGATATTGACTGTACATATATGAGATCTACAAATGACAAAAAATTCATGGAGTTAAACGGATAATTTTTAGTATTAGATAATATATATTAAACAAATTAAAAATAAATTAAAATAATGTCGAGACTATTGGCAATGGCAAAAAATGTTTCAAAAACAAAAAGTTCAACTAGGCCTTATGGTATCAAAATTTAACTATTGTACCAACATCGAAAATAGTTTTCAATTCCATAAGAAAATAAAATTGAGTTTTTGATGTCGATAGTCGAGTCGAAAGACGATAATTTTTAATTTATTTAAAATATTATACTTTAAGTATTATATTTTATGGAGCTACTGATTTCGTACCATTATTGTATTGAATCAATACATCCATACACTTTAATTATGTTTATTAAGTCTATGACTTTCTCTACTCTACTAACGAGAAAAACACCTATCAAGTTATTTATTTAAAGTTTTCACCTACTAATCCTGAACTGAAGCCGCGTTCGTTCTAAGCGATTACGCTTCACCTCGGAAAGTCTTAAATAGTGATTACACCAACGCTTAGTTGCGATAGTTAAGGCCAACCGAACAACATGGAATCCTTTTCGCAACGAACTTCCGAGGCTACGCATTAAATTTCGCGGGATTAGTGATATCGACTAGGTATACTAGCGGGTCTGATATCGAACCATGAACTCTTTAAACAGTATCACTTCAACCTTGTTTTGATTTGACAAAGGTGACTGAGTTTGTTGCGCCCTTTCTTCTCATCACCAGCCTATATGTAGTCTCGAAGCGGTGGTAGGGTAAACCTATATTTTGGGACGTGTATAAGTGCCCGAAAGAGGGCCTATATACTGAATAAATGAGTATTAATGAGAATTGATGAGTATTAATGAGTGTTAATGAGTATTCATGAGTATTAATGACTATCTTCCTTGAATCAGAATCAGAATCAGAATATTTATTTGCGTAAAACATGGTAT
The DNA here is from genome assembly GCA_963576865.1 of Anania hortulata. Classification (NCBI taxonomy): domain Eukaryota; kingdom Metazoa; phylum Arthropoda; class Insecta; order Lepidoptera; family Crambidae; genus Anania; species Anania hortulata. The sequence goes on from OY756409.1 coordinate 168,398, forward strand.
TTGATGATGTTACAACATAATATAGTTCACATGTTTCGCTATTACAAATAGCATGCAAAATTTACATTATATTAATTGAAGTAAGTGTTATCAATAAACAATATTAAACAAAATTTGTATCTAATTACTAAAAATAAAATTAAAATGAAGATAACTAATATGTCAATTATAATGAATTGTATTAGGAATTAAATTTCATGTCAATAAAATCTTTCATGTCATATATTCTTTTGTTAATAAGCCACTTATGTAATTTTGATTTAAATTGGTTAAGATTTAAGTTTTCTATGTCATTCGGAATTTTATTGTATATTTTTAGACACATTGTTAGGCAGCTTTTGTTGTATTTAACTGACCTTGGGATAATGTCTAACACCAGTCTATTTGGGTCCCGTTTCAGTCTTGTGTTCCTATCGCTTGCTTTCATAAATAATTTGATATTACTTTTCACGAAACAGCTTATTTCAAAAATATACAGTGCTGGCAGCGGGAGCAAGTTTAAGTTTGCAAAAGCTGTTCTGCAGGACATACATCTTGTAGTTAAATAGTTTGATGTGAAAACAACACTGCTTAGGTAATACACTGTAAGAGTTAATTAAAAGACCCCTAGGCGTTTACTAAAATTATACATAACATTTTTTTACAAAAGGGAAGACAGGTCAAAACCGGGTGGGCTACCCGGCCCAAAACGGGAAAGCTTATACATATAATATCAGACGTTTGAATTTAAAAATATAACACAAACAAACATTCTTAATAAGTCTTGTACATAGTTCCTTGATCTCCGTAGCTGAGAGGCGAGCATACCGGACTTGGTGTCGCTATCTCTGAGGGTCCGGGTTCGATTCCCGGTCGGTCAATGTAGAAAAATAACTTTTCTATATTGTCTCGGTTCTGGGTGATTTCTGTAACACAAGTGCTTAAGGTACTTATCATAGGATCAGAGCAATGTATGTGATGTTGTCCAATATTTGTTATTATGTATTTATTAATATACTTTATATTTGAATCTTGACATAAATGCACATAAATCAAAATGGGCAGTATTTGGTAAAGCTACGTGACTTACGATTTCGTCCCATAGTTAAATTTGTTATATTGAAGCAGTATAGAATCATCCTCTAAACGGAAAACAAGTACAAAATAGAACCTTAGAAGCAAGGTGTTCAACTTTATTTAGTTAGAATCAGACAGATCAGGGTTTTATGATGTTATTAGGTCATAATGATAATGTGGCAGAGCAAGCGGCCGCTACACTCTCTAATAACTAATATACCTATCAACTATCAATAACTTATCAACATTAAATTTCAATAAAATATGAAAATTGTTAACGATGGTCTTCTATCTTCCGTACTAAGATTTCCAAGTTTAATATTTTCCCTACGTGTCTTTAATTAATTTCAACCAAAATCAAGATGACATGCATAATTCACATCTTATTGATTTGAAACAATTATTCCAGTTTATTATATTTCGACCCCTAAAACTTATTTAAAAAAATAAAAAAATTAATTTTACTTCGTAGCTGGCACATAAAGTTTTAGACGAACAATCGAACAACAGACATCAGAACTTTCCGAAACGTACAAATTCGGTCAGGCGCCCAAATTGGCCGGTCCCCTAACACCGCGAAAGTTTTTAATATCGCAAAAACACGCATCGCGCTTCAAAAACACGACTTTAAACTCTCCGGTGCAATTAAGTCCAGGACGTACAGTCACGAACGATAACGTTTAGCAATTGTTAGGTCCTAGGGTCGCTTTATTTAAGACCTAAAATTTAACTTACAGTTTTGTTGTCGGGTGTATTATCTAAGCTTTGGGTCTGGCAGTCTCGTTAAAATATTAAAAAGTAATACTAACTCTGCTGGAGCCAGGACAATGTCTTTAATGTCTAAAGTTACAGCTCTTTTTGCATTACATTTGTAATGGAGACCAAAAGCGGTGGCTTTCGCGTCTGACTGTTATCTTAAGTGACATTTTCTAAATGAAAGTCAGACTCTAGTATAATCGTATTTGTCATTACAATGCTTTTGATTATGATAATGGACCTATGTACGCTGTTAGTTACTGCTACCTACCTTACTACCTACTACCTTGATAAAAGAATGACAAGTCTAAGTCGACGACCTCCGTAGCCGAGGGACGCCGGATTCGCCGGACTTGGCGTCGCCACCTCTGGGGTCTCGGGTTCGATTCTCGGTCCCGACCTAGAATCGTGATGTTGTCCAATAATTAATATTTAATTTAATTCAATTCAATATATTTATTGCATTCTATAATGTTACACAGGTGTTATAAATAGGTACATATACAACCTGGAAAATATACAACCACATAGTTTTATAGCGACAAAAATAATAAGTAAATACAAAATTATAATGATACTTCAATATCTCTCATAGAGCAAGTCTTTTGAAATATTGTTGTTAGTAAGTTTTAGTTGTTATAAGGACGTAAAGTAGTTTAAACGTTTTTGTAATACTTTTTAATTTAATTTGTTAAATATTATCTGTGATATTAAATTGGCAAGCACTTAGTTAGCCCTCCCAAATTGCTATGCCCTTGCAGGGCGTCACATGTATACCTAGTCTGTACCTACCACCTAAACTAATTATTACTTAATGTGACATGCAATAAACAATTTGAATTTGAATTTGTACATAAAACTGATCATTATAGACCCTGTAGGGCACAACAATAAGATAGGCATTGTGGGCAGAGAGCTTTACTAGCTGTCCCGGCGAACTTCGTACCGCCTTTATTTTGTTTGTGTTTTTTTCCGATGTACTCTGGTATTCGCGGCAAAGACAAATCCAACAAATCAAAAATTATAAAAATTGGTCCAGCCGTTCTCGACTAATAAATGGTGTGACTAACCCGACATTGTTTTGTACCTCTACTAGCTGTCCCAGCGAACTTTGTACCGCCTCTTCATCCCTTTTTTTCGTGATTTTTTCCGATTTTTTAATAGTTATTCTGCTATTCGGAGCGGAGACAAATTCAATAAATTAAAGATCATAAAAATCTCTCCAGCCGTTTTTAATCTATAAATGGTGTAACTAACCCGACTTTGTTTTATATATATATATATAATATAGATTAATTTATGTAGACTAAGGTTTGTATCTATTTGGAAAACAAGGACGAGCTCGTAAATAAGTGCAAGCAAAGTAGTATTTTTTTCAATCCCTCTAGCTGCAAAAGGGTTAAGACAGCTTGCTGGGGACCGTAATTACGGTCTCAGAATGCTAGCGAGGTCAAAAATACTTTTGTGGAGGTACCTATAAGTACTACCCAGTACGGAATGATTCTTTTATTTTGAAGCATAGTGTATTCTTTAGTGTTTTACTTGTATATTATTATTAAGTATTGTATGAAAAAAAATATTGGCCGGATAGATCAGCGGTGTTTTAGATCTTTAGGCACAGAATATAGAATAGGACAAGCTTTGCGGAACCGACTCAGTATTCCGAAACACCAATGTCTGTGATCAAATATTTTTTTCTTCAAATGATAGTAATTTGTAAGATATTGGTTGCTTGGAGCTTTTTTTATCAATCAGTGAGTATTTTTCTACATAAAGTCATACACAAAGACTTACTAAACACAGAACAAATTTGTCAACGACGACACAGGAATACAAATTGTTAGCCGGATGGTGTCCGCTTGTGTCATCGGAAGTGACGTCACAACGTTGATACAGCCGGTGGCACGTGACCACAATACGTGAGCGCGGTAGCATGGGGAAAAGTAGCGGTAGGTTCCTTTAAATACTCTAGTATACTAACTGTTACATTATCTAATCCACTACCTACCTAGATAATTTTGCAGTATTTTCAATCACAGAAAATCCAAAAACCGTAAACCCCACTCAATAACAAAATAAAATATGCAATTATCACCTATACAGCATTCTTCCCCACTTTTACTTTTCTCCAAAGTTGTCCTCGCCCAGGCGGTTGTTGATCTTTCTGTAAACATCATTTGTATGGTTAAAATTTTTGTTTTTAGCAATTACATGCTTGTTACTCGTATACGAGTATCTAAGATGAATACAAAAAAAAATCGACTGCTTTAAAAAATGTCTGTCTAACTCACTTTTATTGTTTTTGGGCACAGGCTACCTATGTGGTGTTTATTAATTTTGCTAATCGTAGTTTTAATTATAATTATAAATACTTCACGTCTAAAGAGAAGTTATTATTTAATAAAAGACAAAAAATAATTTTAAATTTATAAAAAGTTATTTACTATGATGTGTATATCGTGGCCTATTATTATTTCATGATTTGGCCACCTAAATCTAACAATATCGTTAAAATGTAACATTTGATGATATGTAAATCCATGTTTGGCCATATCATTAAAATAAAAATACGCTTACAAGTTACTTGAATTTGTTTAATATTAGTAATATTTGGCAATAGATAAAACTAAGCATTTTAAATAGTCATTATTTTAAAATAAATATATAAATAAAAAGATTTGAGTAGCTACAATACGCTAACCTCTCATATTACGTTTCGAACTCCTTGATTTGATGTTGCGCTCGTTTTTTGTGTAACTTTCATTAAAATCGCCTAGCTGGGTGTCGTGATGATATTTCACTGCATTCTTCAAATTCACTCATCACCTCATCGCATCATCACTTTTAGAACAGAATATTTGTCCGCCGCCATGATTCATCACAAAAACAAAGCAACATTAGCGCCTCTACTGTTAAATAATGTTACGATTTTATGATAATAATATTATGATTACTAATGTTTGACCATTTCATGAAGAGTAGTGCGTTTATCTGTTTATATCGTCAAACACTGAGTATTCATTGATCTGGCTAGACCACATCATAATGTAGACAGCGGTTCTGTTCTATGTCATTAAATCGTTTTATGAAATGATCGGTCATATCATAAAGTGATCAATTTTCCGATCTGGCCACGACATATATAATACGTAGTTACAAGGTTATCCTTGATTTACAGGACACTCGTAAAGATTAAATATATTTGACAATATATTGTTTTAACACTAGTCAATAACATCATGCGATCAGTGATCCGTTAATATGTTGATGTCTCTGTCACCCGCACGCGGCCGCGTGGTGTGATCGCATTGTCATTACGGCATGGCCGCGATGTTGACATGACATTTGCTATTAATTTCAAATATCACTCTGACAAAAAGAACACCATGAAATGCCTGAAGGCCGGGATTGTTCTCATTTGTGATATATTTGATGAAAAGTAAAAATTCAGCCGTCTCTAACCCTCAGCACCGGTGCAAGTCTGATCAGCCGTTTAAACAGTAATACATCATGGTTCACATTGCAGCCTTTGATTAAGACGACACTGTCTTAGCTCTAAGACTGTATACCTTATATTCTCCTCCTATATATATAAGATCCGGTATTAGAAATATCTACCCTCATCTGATATTTGACCATGAAAAATATTGCATGATAGATAAATCGCTGACATAGCCCAACGGATTAGCAAGCTGAAGTGGCAGTGGGCGGGGCACATAGCACGTAAAACTGACGGCAAACGGAGCAGAATGAAGACCGCGTACTGGCAAGCGCAGCGTAGGACGTCCACTCACAAGGTGGTCAGACGACCTGGTAAGGGTCGCAGGAAATCGCTGGATGCAGGCCGCTTCCAACCGGCCAATCTGGAAGTCAATAGGAAAGGTTATGTTCAGCAGTGGACTCCCTATGGCTGAAATGATGATGATGATGATAAGATAAATGGCACATGGACTGCCTAGCTAAATCGTGTATCTTAGTTTTTCTCTTGTTGGTTGTCTTACATAATATCTACTTAATATCCCGAATCGGTTTTAAAAAATCTGAATAACAATAAAATAATATCTGCTGTCTGGCAATGTTGTCTGATGTTGTGTACCAATTGTCATGGTTTTGATGTAAGCCAGCATACCCTAGATTCAAGCCAATCGAATCTGAGACTCTGCGTTTAACGTGAATTATTTCGCAACTACACCAATCGGATCGTATTTTTATTATTCGAGGAACGATTAATAATAAACGAGTCTTACGTTAAAAAAACTAATTTCCTTTACATTTAAATAGCCCCATTCAACATCAGTTGGTCCGTCCCAGGGTAATTTATTCAGTCTCTGTAATATACTCGTTATAATCACACACAAGTTGGAAATTCTTTTGGAAATCGCTTCAGATCCCGATTCCCGACAACGGGAGGAGATTTATTACCGTTTTATGCCTCGAACACAAACTCGCGAGGTAGAGTTGCCAGGTGCTAAACAAATAAAATCAGGACAAGTGCGCTGTCTTCAATATAAATGACCATAGGGCACGGCGCCACTTGGCGTTGTAGTGTGCAAGTGTGTTGCAGGATGGCTAAACGTACAAATGTGTCTATCTTTACTGAGAGCGACTGTTTATGATCTGCAACCACCGCATCCTATCTTATTTGCCAAAAACTTAACTTTTCTAGGCTTTCAGCGTCTTGCTATCTTGCGTGACATTGTCAGACATATCCAGATAATATAACCAGTTAAAGAACTTTTGTTTGTTTTTACACATCTATATACATAAAACAAAGTCGGGTTAGTTACACCATTTATAAGTCAAGAACGGCTGGACCGATTTTTGTAATCTTTGGTTTGTTGAATTTGTCTCCGCCCCGAATAGCAGAATAACTATAAAAAACGGAAAAATTCACCAAAAAAAAATATGAAGGGGCGGTACGAAGTTTGCCGGGACAGCTAGTCTTTCCATAAAGCAAAGTCGCTGGAGACAGATCAATAATACTCAATAATACTCATTTATTCAGTACATAGGCCCTCTTCCGGGCACTTATACACGTCCCAAAATATAGCTTAGCCCTACCACCGCTTCGGGACTACATATTAGCTGGTAATGAGAAGAAACGGCGCAACAAACTCAGTCTCCTTTGTCAGCATTTTTTACAGGACAAGACATGTAGTAAGTGCAAACTAAGCAGGTTAAGTCCATGCACTCTTGTCGTTTAAATAATCGTCTATTTTAAAATATCCTTTTTTATTTAAGGATTTTTGAAATATGAATTTTTAATTCATGTACAGGGATTTCAACAAGAGTCTGTGGTACTTTATTGAAAAATTTTATACATTTCCCCAAGGATAAATTACCAACTTTGTGTAGTCTGTAGTAGTAGATCGTCCACACCTGTAAGCTCAATAAGCTTCTGGTGACTACGATATTTAGTAAAGTAGCGCCATCTTATCTTGGGCCGTCTTTTGCGGCAAATTCGGTCTTCAGGTGTCCACCGGGTTAAAAATTTGGGCTAACTTTTTGGAGTTTACCTGTGTTGTGTGTCCACCTTTGTTTAATGGTTGGTAAATTTACTTTGCCACACCGTGCTGCTGACTCCGCGCTATTTATAGCTGACTGATACATTAAGTAGCATTGTAGTCATTTCAAGTTTCGAGAGCACGATGAAGAAAAAAGATGATTCAGTACGAGTACCTACGTAAAAAAATAATTTAGTAAAAAAGCTACAAGCAGGAATTTTCCGCAAAAACTTCGATAAAGGGGAACACTGCCTTGGTCGTATGTGTGCCGGCCTTTTGCCGACTCATGCAAAAATTTTAATTTCCTTCGCGTGCCCCCCTCTCCCCCCTCGGCCCAGAATGTGGACTTCTCGGTCCAGCGACGACAAAGTAAAGTATGTAACAATGACCTTTACCAAAAAGGTTAAAAAAAATCTAAATTGGAAAAATGAAATAAATACAAAAGAAACAGTATTTTGGATTGCTTTAACGATTTTAGGGCGTAACTAGATTGTATAATCTTAATAGGTAAATACATACCTTTACTATTCAACCTAAATATATTTAACGTTTCAAAACTAGTTGAAAAGATTTACTCTTTAGTCGAACATAATTCATACGTTCAAACAGGATTTTATTTGATAAATTATTATACTTCTCCAATAAAGAATTTATTATGATATCATTTTGTTTGCCCAAATCCTTATCTAAATAACCCTTCAGAATTGATTACTTTAATATTGAAAAGTAATGTTTACTAAGCCTTTTTTGCTAGTCACTTTGGATAATAAGCTTTATTTGTCGATGTCTTAAACCGACACGTTTAACCTGCCGAGTGGGAGGTCGCAATAAAACAGACAAACACACACTCTAAAAACATACTTAATGACGCGAGGCACACCTGGTGAAATAGCTGGCTATCGTCACCTAGGTCTTTTGCAACACCCCCTTAGCTAAAAATTCATTGGATGATTCTGCAGCAGCATCTCTTATTTCTACGGTTGGCTACAAAATCATAGAGCCAAAGTTACAAGCGTACTTTATGACTTTGAATGAAAACTATTATTTATACAACAAAAACTTTTGAAATAAGGACCGCCACAGCCACCATCATCATATTTTAAAGTCATCGGCGAAAACCAAAGACATAATAATCACGAGTTAGGAATTGTTTCGTGTAAAGTTCGAGCGCCATCTGGCGGGTGGCTAATGTCAGCGCCGCGCACACCCGACGGACGATGCCGTAGCATAAAAAGAACCACATGTACACTTGGAAACTATAAAACTTTAGCAGTTCTGAAAGTTTTAAACAGACCACCACACTATTTAATGTTTAAGACAGGTGAACAGGGTTCTGGTGGTCCTGGTGAAAAAAAAAGGGTTAGATAGGAAGTAATCTAGTCTAATAGATTGATCTTTTGATATTCAGCCACAAAAACCCTTTAGACCTTTTGGGCTAAGAAAGAAAAATAAGTTTTTAAATCAGCGTGCTGGGAGATGCTTCCGGCAAAAAACGCTGTCTATTCTCATCTAAAACAAGGATGTTAATTCCTTCGAAACCATGACAATCGGTGAATTGTTACTCGGTGATTATCGACGTGAAGCTCGCGCAGGTCCTTCGCAACTTCGTCTCCACAGCGGAACCTTTTACGACCAACAGGTAGTCGGCCATTTGGTCGTCTCAAGTACTCTTGCTTCACCGCACGATCCTCTTCCATTTTTTCCATGTGGCTAAGCCAGCGAAGTCTGTAAGCTTTTTTTTCGGCAATGATGTTTGGCTCTGCTAACTCCAGGTTCTTCCTTCTCTCCTCCAGGTGCTGTTTGTACAGGCCGCAGAATCTTAGTCATACAGGAGTTTAGTCTCTTCTTTGACAGTTAGTGTCCAGATCTCGAAGCCGTACATAAGGATTTGTCTTATCAACGTCTTATAAATGCAAATTTTGGTACGTTTGCTAAGTCACTTAGACACCAAAACCCTGCCTAACCCGCACTACAACGGATGATTTATTATGAATAGTGTAGGGAAACCTTTTTGCAAATGAAGCATTGTTCAGACTATTGTAATTTATTTATTTTTTGTTTCCACCTGAGGCTGTCGACTTTCTTTATGTGTTCTGTGTGTGTATTCTAAGTGTATTTTATATTTCACAAGTCACGGGGCTATAATGCATTTATTTAATAGATTCTGTTCTTTACACAAAAGTAACTGTTTTATTCTAGCTACTACGAGATGTTACATGGATCCCAGTCCTCATTACCAAGTATAATACCTCTAAGTCCGCCCATACACGGGTACGAGAAATTGCGAGCTTTTGCAGGCGACTTTACACGTCTTGTGAACGGCGTTTACGAGTAATGTCGTTTTCTATTTGTCGTACTTAATCTGTCAAATTTATATTCAATTGAATATAGAATAGAATAAACAAGGGATGGTAATACAAACGGCCTTAGGACTCTTAAATCTCTTTAACACCTTACTAGAAATCAAAGTTAAGGATCCGTTTACAAGACATTGAAAATTACAATTTTAAACCACAAATATCATATTTATGTATAGGATTGGAGTGTGGGAACAGTATTCAGTATTTTTTTTTACAAGAAGGTAAATCCATAATCTGTTAAACAAGTTTAACAGCTGTTAAACATGCGATTAAACATATAGATTAAAACTAAACGCGCACAAGATGTTCAAAAACAATTAGTAGGAGCACTTTTTATGTTCGCACCAAATAATTACTGAAAATATTTTGGTGTCTTCTACGTGGGTTTAAAATGTGTTCGGCAAAAGTGTCTGAAAATTTTACCTTTTTCGAAATAACACTGTTCTTCTTTAGTCTTTCCGTGTATAGCCGCTTTATACAGTCATTTCGTCAAAACGAGCGACGCATAAAATTAGACGCAAAATAATGCGTTCGCGCAAACCTTTAACTTTCAAATCGTTATAGTAATCTCTCTATTACTGTTAATTAAATTAAATAGCACGCGTAGAAAATAACTGGAAGCCATCAAATGATACTTTATTGAATATTTAGAGATATAATTACTATTGAAAATTTCTTTCAATATTTAAAAAGAAAACTTAATTACGTATTTTGAAAAAAAAATAAAAGGCCATTCAAAACTGAACATGAAACTATGTTTTTTTTAGGAATGGAAAAAATGTTTTTTTCTGGATTTGGATTTTTTTTTCTGGAAAGGAACATCGGTTTTTTCAATTAGTGGCGAAATGCATTTTGAATTTGCAATTTAAACCATAGATCAAAATTTCAAAGATGTTTTCTTGAATGGAGAATTATTGTGGTGTATTTTGGCAGCCATGATGTCAAACCTAATTGTTCAGTCAGTGTTAGGGTAAAAAATAATAATAAGACCTGTAAATGAGCTTAATTTTGTCCTATTTACAAAACTGAATTAGTTGTAAAGGTTTCTTAAAGTCAAAATAATACTTACAGATTAAAAACTAGATCACTAGAAAACTAAAATCAATCAATACATGTTGGATTACAAAATTATTGCCTAGGTCGGTACACAATGATTTTTTGTTAGTTTTGGTGCTGCAAAATAAACATTTTTCTGTCCAAATACAACAACTTTTTCTGTGACACCAAAATCGAAATCTCAAAAAATACCTATCTATACACTAAATAACTCACCTTTATTAAAGCAAAACAATGTGTCCCTTTCGGCTTCGACACCAACAAAATTCACCGTGTAGGTACCTGATATACCTGATAACCAAATCTGAAGGAAGGTGGCGCCACTAGCGCACGTTAAGATCGAGTCCGTATTCATAAATTGATAAATAATAGTTATCGTGTACAAAAGTCAGTGCTTACATTAAAATCATGTATATTAACATTGGACTGAGTGCACATAGTGTTATCTTCGGTAAAATATAAAAAGTGCCATAAAAACAAAGGAAAAAGTGACTGAGTGAAAAACATTCTTAAAATAATAGTGTAACTATTTGGAAACTATTTTTTTATCATGAAAAACTATGTTGATATAAAGCTTTATAAAAATAACAATTTAAGGTGCTTGATAGTAGATTTTAACCAGTGATAATAAAAACAGTGGACGTTAAATTTCGCAATCAGCTTGAAATATTCAAAACAAACAACAGCTGACCAATCAGCTGATAGGATCTATAGCAACTCTGCCGCTGGTCACTGGAGGGAGCTGATAAAAAGCACGCTTCAATGACAACTGCAGCTAAGTCACCCACTTACCACTAGATAGCACTAGTAAAAGCATGCTATATTGTTGTACTCGAACCCACTTCTTTTTTTCTGTTTTAATGAATATTCTAATTGGCAACATGCTTATATTTAATTTCATTCAAACTACCAAACATTAATTATACAAATGTAATTTAATTGACATCAATATTATGTGTAATTTTGTAATTGAATTTTTGCACGTCTGCGAGCAGACTGAACACATGCGCTACCTGCTTTTAAATTATATCTTTATTTACTGTGTTCCTGGCAAATAAACGCTTGAGTTTGAGTTTGAGTTTGATTGATAAGCAAAATCTAAATCAAACTGTATTCAGGTTTACTATACCTATACTACCTTCATCGACCGCCAAACGTCTGTGATCCATATCACGCCTACGCTCAAATCTCCGTCTCAATCTGTGCCAGCCGAGGCCGGCCAGATGATTTAATGGCCAAACAGCCGGCGACCGCGCCTTAGCATTCAAATCGGATTACACCAATATTGCCAGTACTGAGTCACCGCACAACACGAGAGCGAGAGAGGCGTCTTGTGTGGGATAAATAATGATACCGATAAAATCAAAATAAATAGTAGTTATGTTACTTGAATATTAACATGATTGTAATACTATTAATAATAAGTTGACCTTAAGTGGTAGGGTAAATAATTACTATTATAGTTTAAAAAACTATAAACCCCACTTTTAGTAAAGATTGTGGACGCGTCAAAACAAATTTAATGAGGTCAAACACCATGGTTATATTAGAACCTATTCCAATATCCCACTCCTGGCTCCTTCGTCAGATCAGTACCGTGATGGTCTAAATTTTTGTATTGTCACATAAATGTAAAGATGAAATAGGGTAAAAATGAACTTATAATCAAACAAAACTTAAACAATTTACCTATTGTTTTCTCCTTACAATAGAAAATTAATCTAGGGCATTCACTTCATTGAGTAAATAAGTTACTTGTTAGGCTAATGTGAAATTGCCTTAAGTATGGACGTACAAAAGTGCCTTGTACTATTTGCATTGATATAGATGATTTTCTGAATAATCTTCTAATTAGCTTACCTACGGCAAAATTATAAAAGAAGTAAATACGGTGAGTTATTATGAATGATTAACAAAGATATTAAAGTAGAAACCAAATTTTCAAATTCTCGAGTTAAAAACAACTATTCAATCTATGAAGTTCATTTCCAAGTTCTGAGCACTCAAAGTTTTGGCCAGTCAATCATTTGTCTTGCAAACTTACTGATTGCCTAGTACCGCTTGAATTAGAATAAAATTTAATTAAAATCCGTATTAACATAGGCCTACCACATAAGAACGTAAAGTTTCTCAGCTCAAAGGCCGGAACGAGGCCAAAACAAATCAAGAGCCGTTTGCACAGTGGGGCAGATTTCATAATTAATTACGCTTTAATCTGCCATAATGGGCCCTCGAGTCAACTAATTAGATCGCCAACACAGCCAAAAGACAAAGAGAATAATTCAAAGTTAATTTATTCAAATGGCGTAAGGAACTACAAGTAGTGGAAAAGTACAAGAATTTCTATTGTTATACGTTTAATTACGCTTTAGGTATGAAGAAAAAATATTCTAGTTTTAGATTTATTTATATAAAAAAAATGTGTTTAATATGTGCTTTTATATTTATAACTTACTACCTAATGACTTTAACTTGAGATTAGTACCACAGAATACGTTGTACTTTATAAAAACAGTGACGTGTAACAACTGCTTTTATAATGTAAAGTATTTATTGACGTTTGTAAATAATTAAAAATTTGACATTCAATTGAAATGTGCATTTTTTTTTTAATTACATAATTTATTACCAATATAAGTTAATGTTTGCGCGTCTGCTTGCAGGAAGAATGCTCATGACTTAACTAATATAATAAGACCAGTATTCTTTCAAATAAATATTTGTTCCAAATTTATTGCAAAACTAGCGAATGCTAGCGGCTCCGTCCGCGTGTTTCTACGCAAAAAGGTATTATCGCTCATCACTTCCCTTCCCACAGGAACCGTGCATTTTTCTGGATTAAAAGTAACCTATGTCATTCGGTCCGCAAACTCATCAATACATGCTGTTCTGTCTCCGTTGGTAAGGTAACACCATCTCAGGAATACTTTATCGAAAATAGATAAAATAATATTATTAAGAGTATGTAGTTAATACAGTATTTTGACGCTATTCTGTAATATTTTAAATAAACAAATTCTTTCCACAATCTCACCAATCATCTTGCCCCAATCCATATTAGAAAAGCTTGTTCTGTTTCGACTAGATACACATTAAACATACTTAAATACAAATAAACATCCATCCACTTAGGTACAAATGCTCGTGCTAATCACACAAAATATTAGCTCCTTGCGGGATTCAAACCTAGCATCATTAAGTATATTAATTGTTAAGGTACACGCTATCGTGTGCTTACGTAATTGAGCTAGAGAACAAGAATCATAATGATGATGATGAGTTATTTGTGTGTCTTCGTGTGGACATTTAAATCCTCTAAAAGGTTAATTAAGCAGAAATATCAATGAGCCCAACAAAATTCTCCTGGTACATTCCCTATTTGGGGTCGGCTCTCTGATCCTTTACCGTTACTTAATGCGGTCTTTTGTCATTTCTGGAGCTAGGCCCAGCATCGTCATATCCCGGAAACGGTTCTAATCCAGGTGGATAGTGAACGACCTCTGTCTCTTTTGCCCTTATATTTGGCCATTAGTCTGACGAGTCGACGACGACGACGATTACTCAACAGAAGTACTCATTTGACGGAAGGCTTAGCCGTTCTAGCCTGAGTGCCTGAGTACCTGTCTGGAAGAGATCGCTTTTAGCAATAAGACCGCCTAAATTGTGCATCTTTTTGTAAACACAAATCGTAACTTCTTTGTATGGTGTACAATCAAAAGTATCTATCTATAACCTTCTTGAATTGTCAGGCGCTGTTGTAGGACCTTTAATTGCATTGTCTTTCTGCTTACCTCATTTCCTATAGAAAGTTTATCGATTACTTGGGCCTACACGAAAGTGCCAAAGGTTCTTCTTGGTGACTACAATGTCACTTATGACGATCCAATAAAACCAATTTATTTTCTGTAAGTAGGCCTTCAGGCTCTTTTGAGCAGTGGACGTCCTATGGCTGAAATTATATTTTACCCTACCACTGCTTCGGGATATTTGTGGGGTAAAACGGAGAAAACGCAGCGCAAAAACAATCAGTCACTGTTGTCTGTCTTTGTTTTAACAGTGATTTTACAATATAAAATAAAATGTACCTGTACGAGCAGGGCAGTATTTAATTCTATAAAATAGTCATTAACAGTGTAATAACCTTTTTTAATTAAAATCATCTTCATATGCGATTTAAATTTATAAGGTAGTTCAGCAATATACTGTGGTAATTTGTTAAAGAAGCAAATCTGTATTAGAAAACTAAATAAACAATTCAGGCTTGCGATAAATTCATTTTATGAACCTTTTTCGCAGCGAATAGAAAATTGGAGTAGATTTAAAAATGCTTATAACGCTAACACCCACCAGAGATTCGCACATTTAACAGCCAATTCTAACCATTCGTTTACCACAACTAGCCTTTGCAAGGCGAAAACCGACAAATCTTTAACCATTGCGATCCGGTTGGCATTCGGCGCGCGCTCGCGTTAACGACGCCTCGCAGCCGTCGGTCTTCCGGCGCGACAAATTGGGACTGCTCTACTGAAACTGCCAGAAAGAAGTTTCTTATTTATTTTCATGTAATTTTAATACCTCGTACGAGTATAGGTATTAATTCTACACGCTTGAAAAAAAAATTCTTAAAGAATTAAATTAAATTTCTCCACTTGAACAAAACTCGATTCTACATCATCATCACTTCAGCCAAAGGACGTCCACTGTTGAACATAGGCCTCTCCCAGTGACTTCCAGATTGGCCGGTTTGAAGCGGCCCGTATCCAGCTTTATTAAGCAAATTCGCTTAATTAGACCATAAATTATATTATTTTTATCTAAATGATCGTTTTAAAATTTTATAGTTCATTCAATTTAAAATTTTATTAATTCATTAAGAAGTACTTGTAGTCCAGTGGCGACAGCGTTTTGGTAGTGATTACCAAAGTTAAGCCACCTACGGCGCGGTTGTGATTGGATGGATGACCATTCCAACAATAATCAGTGTCATTTATTACAAGCATCTCCGTGCTTTAGAAGGTACGTTAAAAGTTGGTCCTGGCTAATATCGCTTGATATTAGCCTAGTCAGAGGCCTTAGGGCGGCTTCATAACATCTGACAGTAAGGTTTAGTCACTGTCTCACCGTGTCACCTTACAACACCCCTCTACCGCACCGCACTGGGCCCGCGCGGTGGAGTATGGCCCAAACCACTTCATAGTTGAGGTGAGGCCTGTGCCCTGCAGTGGGACGTATTAAGCATACTTTAACTTTACCATTTAATTAAATCTCTCTATGAAATATTAATAATTCAATTTAAACGATTTTTACAATTTAAAACAATTTTATTTAAAAAAAAACCGACTTCAAAACACTAAAATGCTAAAAATAATCCTAACACTTAAGTACCTAATCAGATACTTTTGGAGTCGGTGCCAGCCGATGAGAGATTCAATGTTTTTGTTTGCACCGACTCCAAAAGTAACTGATTAGGTACTTAAGTGTTAGGATTATTTTTAGCATTTTTGTGTTTTGAAGTCGGTTTTATTTTTTTTAAATAAAATTTACTTATTTCATCTATTTTTAGTGATAAATCCTAATCTAACTGCTGAACACCGATTTCATCCCCTATTTTCCTACCCTTAAGGGTGATTTTTATTTTGCAAACTTTTATCATATTATCTTTGAAGTAAGTAAGACTATTCAATAAAACAAAAATCATCAAAATCGGCTCATATTTGTCGAAGATAGGTAACAAGAACCACAACCGAAATATTATCTGGGTATATATTTGTTGATTTTCTCAAAAAGTTCTAGATCAATTTCGAAAAAAATTATATGGGACCACCTCTGAAGTATGATCTACCAAACAAAAAAAGAACCATTAAAATCGATTCATAATTGGCGGAGTAATCGCGTAACATACATACAAAAAAAAAAAAAACATACAGTCGAATTGAGAACCTCCTCCTTTTTTGAAGTCGGTTGAAAAGCAAACACGTTACACTGCACAAGTAGTTACTTTAGGTTTACAAACTTGGCGTACTCTTGACGTCTTAATTAAGGACCGCGCTTACGCTATATAAGAACAGTGGTTAAATTGGCCGCAAAGCAGGAGTGTTTTAAAGTTAATATATTGCCAGACTTAGAACTCAAACAACTTATAAAAACTGGTTCAAGGGGAAGCCGTAACGTGCTCTAATTAATTCAAACTCCGCTTCAGTTCCAGGTTTTTTATTACCCGATTAACCCGAAGGAGGGTAATGTTTATTATGATTTCGTTTTACACGACTTATGGCCTTTTGATCCTAGTCGACTGGATGTGTTCTACCCAGGCCTAAGGATCAGGAAATATCTTTGAATGACTAGCAGCTGTGCCCGCGTCTTCAATACGGGTAGTAAATAATGTTATTGCTTTTACATTCAGCATTTTTAGCGTTCTGTCCTACAAAAGGTAAAAATTAACCTGGATAGGATCACTTCAAAAAATCTAAATACAATAAATTTGTAGATACAAAAAACTCGGCAAAAGCGGTATAAATCTTTAAGACTATTGCCGGTATAGACGGAGTATTGAATATTTAATATTTCAAGTTTGTACGGGACCCTCAGTGCACAATCCGACTTGAACTAGTCCGGTTTTTTACCACTAATTAGGTGATTAGCGACATCAACGTTAATAAATGCCATCTATATTGATATCTGTATCTTATGCCTCTTAAGACTTTTTTGGAATTATAAACACTAGCGTCCATCCGGAAAGCTTAGTATAAATATTGGTCAAGGAATAGTTTAATCCGAATACGTAGTTCTAACGATTATATCCTACAGCTAATCAAACTTTACCATTTTATAACTAATGTAATTAACAACTACAAGTAAGCTAAGGCGTTCTAGAAATATGATAACAAATAA
Organism: Anania hortulata; assembly: GCA_963576865.1. Classification (NCBI taxonomy): domain Eukaryota; kingdom Metazoa; phylum Arthropoda; class Insecta; order Lepidoptera; family Crambidae; genus Anania; species Anania hortulata. Next base: position 186,021 of record OY756409.1, read on the forward strand.
TGTTATATAACACAATCATATATATTTGGATACTGCTTTACATATAAAGTAGGTAATATAAATATGGGACACAGACAGATCTAATATACTTATACTGAAAATAAACTTTTTTCATTTTGTAGAAAATATATTATTGTATTTAAAGTTCAGGAAAGCCACATTTATAGCTTTGGGAAAAACTTGTCTTTTGCTATTGAATAGGAACATTTTGTATCTACGTATTCCATACAGAGTAGTTATAGGTAGTATTTGTATTAGTAAAACATACACGAAGACCATTAGCGTCATGGCAATCAGGTTTAACCCAAAGGGGCCATGTTCAATTCTCAGTTTGGGGCAGTTTTAAAATATTTTTTTTCTGTATTGGCTCGAATCGCAGTGTGGTGGTCGACGCCACCGACAAAATGTATTATTTGGTACAGTTATCGGCAGCTCAACCTACCCATAAGTTAATGGTCACTGAACTGATTTTCAACTTTAAGTCCAACATGTAGAGATCAATTGAAAAAAATTGAGGTTTTGTGGTAGATTGACGAGCTGTTGTCTGTACCTTTATTTATACAAACACAACAGTTACATCAGTTCTGTTGCGAACCTCGACACTTTCATATTTGATAGTTCATTAGTCTTTAATATTCACAGTTAAAAGCGAATTAATATAAAGCCTACAACTTGATAACTTATTTACATATTCAATTAAAAACATACATACTCGCGTAACTTGTATTTTCTTTCAAAACATTCATAACTCGAGCACGCAACTCATGTAAGTAGTTAAGTTATTTTATGTTTACTTAGAAAACCAATAATTCAATAATAAATTCAACTCCGAGTTATGCCTTGATTACAAATTTGAATGAATTTCTAAGCAGATTGCAGTTTGAGTGTAAACCATTATGTTTGTTCGTTTCAATGTTCTACTCAAAGTGTGGTTTGTAATCAATTCATTATTTGATATAAAATATGCATTTGTCCCAAGGCTATGAAATGTTATTATTGGGACTGGCATAATCACCATCATCATTTCAGCCACAGGACGTCCATTGCTGAACATAAGCCTGCCCTAATAATTTCCAGATCGGCTGGTTGGAAGCAGCCTGCATCCATCGGCTCCCTGCAACCTTTACCAGGTCGTCTGTCCACCTTGTGGGTGGACGTTCTACGCTGCGCTTGCCGGTACGCGGCCTCCATTCTAAAACCTTTCTGCCCCATCGGCCGTTAGTTCTGCGTACTATGTGCCCGACCCATTGCCACTTCAGCTTGCTAATCCGTTGGGCTATATCAGTGACTTTACGGCTGGCATAATACTAAATACATATACTTTATATAATTTTATTTTACGAATCTTTTAGCTAGCTGAATGATCTCTACTCAGCATGGTCAATGTAACAACTCAAGCCTGATACAGGGGGCTGGAACTTTGTAACACAGGGTATCCTAGTACAGGTTCCGGTCCCTCACTTTGGCTACATGCATGCATACTTTAAATACGGGAATTAATTTTTACAACTGTTATTTAAACAATACAGAAGTTATCATGAACAGTTGAAAACTTTAACGGGCAGTCATTTAATTTTTCGGCGGTTAGTAAATTAGTGACTCAGTAAAACATAGGCAGTAAGTATTAAAAATATTGGTCTGTTATTTCATCATTCAATGTCAGTGCAAAAATTACTCAAGTAGTTTAATAAATTAATGAGCAGTAAACGGTTGGAATGGGCAGTTTGAAAATAAGTTTGCCAATTCACAGTGAGCGGCAGCATCCGAACGCCACTTTGATTGAAAAGAGAGGTAAACTTTCGTTAAAAGGGGCGGAGTTTAAAGCGCGCGAGGCGCAAACGACATGAACAACGACACGAAAAATATGTTTCAAAATCGCCTGAGATATGTTTAAAAGACTGGACGGACTCATATAATTGGGCTAAATTACAAAAAGAGATTGTAATCACTACGAATGATAGTGAAAATTTTACTTACTATCGAGTACCAGCTGCAGAAGTTAAGGAGTGTGCAGTATTTGAGAACCCACCCGAAAAATTCAATGAGTTTATAGAGCAGCTTTTCAGTAAATGGGAAATAATATTACCCAATAATAGAGAAGAATGGACTCAAGGAACATGCACTTGCCCAACATTTCATAAAATGTATATGTGTAAACATATATTTGGCTTGGCCATACGACTGAAATACGCTGTTCCTCCTGTTGAAGCCAAAAACATTCCTCTTGGACAAAAGAGGAAGAGGGGCAGGCCTTCGAAAGCCAAACCTGCTCTCATTATACAATAAGTTTCTGTCGCTGATTCATTTGACTATTAACATGTATCTTAGTTTTTGTATCCTAATTTTAACATGTATCCTAATGCCAAATTATAAATACTTACAGATTGTCGTAATGTTCTTTATTTTTACTCTCCGACCATGTAAAACATAAGGTAATGTGTTCATGATCAGCATTTAATGTGAAGAAGGAAAAAAAATGGATGGTTCATATATGGTTATGCTTCATATTTTTTCCCTTCTTGACATTAAATGCTGAAATACACAAGGAATACATTTTACCGCCTCATCGTTTATAGAACTGCTTAAAATAAATTTTATTACTAACTAATTACGATTTGTTTACTGTACGCGCTTAACCGCCCAGTTTAACTATTCCACTGCTCAGTATTTATTGAACTGCCCGTTTAAATTATTTTACGACTCATTTTTATTTAGTTTACTGCTCAGTTTTCACTGCTAAACTAGTTTTCAAACATGCGTTTTTTATTTTTTTACCTACCATAACTCAAATATTGAACTGCCGCTTTAATTCTATGCCCTTTAATACTACATTAAGCTAGTATGCATGCAATGATATAATGCATGCATAATGCAATGTTATGTGCCAATGTGATGGTTAATAAATGAATTTGAATTTGAATTGTGCGCTAAAGAATTAAAGAGTCGTATTTATTTCTCTAATACAAATGTAATTTGATTTAGGAGTTGCCAGCGACACAAATAATGTAGTTAGCATTTTTTCTTCCACGACACATAGTTAGAAATCCCCTAGAGTAAAGGATCTGCCGTTCACTACTTTGTCATTAAAGTTCCACTTGTCGTGTTTAAAAGCTATAGATAAGGCTGCTTCAAGTCCCTGAGGAACATTTAGCGGGACATATCACCTACACACGAGACGTTCGCGGAACATCCGACGGCATAACGCGTCCTCCGAGACCCTTTATAGGCTTTCTTAGTTGTTTGTCACTATTAACAGAATTTACACGATACGGAATTTACGATAAGTCATGGATTATTTAGTTAAGTAAGAAATAAAATCTTAAGCGTTGTTCCAAAGCATAAAATTTAAAATAAGTAATACGAGTATATTCACTGACACTATTGATTTAATATTTGACACTTTTTGTTGGAAGTTAAAACTATAACTATACTCTAGTTTAAAAAACTATAATACACACTTTTACATGTATTGAACTTGTCAAAACGAATCAAATGAGCCCAAACAGTAAGAATTTACTGGTGTTCGTTGAAGAGTTCTACTACCGACCTTCTGCCTCCATCATCAGATCAGCACGATAGTGTCTAATTATTGTATTGTCATGCGAATGCCAAATACTTAAAAAGTTTTAAATTGATACGTCAGTCATTTGAGATGGCGCCAGTTGCTGCAAGCACTTGTAAAAAAGTCGCCTATTGGCTTATGGCGCCTTACGCTAATAGGCAGTGAACACTGACAGGTGCTTGCAGGCAACCGGTGCCATCACAACATTGAATAGGTTAAAAAATACGTCCAAGGTTTGATTACATACTTATTTGCAAGTGATGATAATTAATGTGTGTTATTAATAAAAGTGTGTTTATATAAGAGTACAAACAAAACATTAATATATTTACACGTGTTTATTGTTTGACTCTCGAGCTATATTAAAAAGACTTAAAAGTTTCAGGTGTCTTACGACACTAACTAAATCCACCCGTGTAAATCAGGCTGAAGTGCGGACAGCGTCTGTCGTCCGGGTTCTCGTCCGGACGTGTCCGGTTACAGACACTAAATCTAGCGATAGAAATACGGTTCTTATGTACATCGGTCGGTGTTACTTACAATTTCTTAGTTATGTACCGTCGTTATTTCTGTAACACATAGGATCAGAGCAATATATATGGGGGTCCGGCCGTTATGGGCCCATTCCGTTATGCACCCGGCCGCCACGCACCCACATTGAAAAAAATGATATTCCGGTACGCCCCCGGCCGCGACGCCCACAACTAAAAGAACCATTTTTGGACAATATATTTTAAAAAATACTGTTGAAAACAAAAGTGTTTTTGAAATTAAATATGTTTTTAAATATTTTAAATTATTTTTGTTTTGTGGTGTGATTATTCTACTACTACTACTATTTTAAAAAAATTAAAAACGTCTATTAATTGTGATTTTTTTAGTGGACATTAGTTATATAAAAGTGTTGTATGCACCTGCAGAGGCATATCTTATAAACTTGTTTTTACTTCACAAATTGTTTATGTACGTAAAATAATATGTTTATGGTGTATCTTATTCAATAAATAAATAAATTATGTAACGATTATAAGATAATTGCCACACTGTAACTTAAATTGTATTTTTTTAAATAAACTTTCTTTAAATTATTTTATGCACATTTATATTTTGTTTATTTAATTCGTAAAACTGCCGTAACCACTTCCAATCAATAAAAATGATTACACAAGCAAACGAGTGACTTTTATTGGTAAGTAAGATTGTAAGATACGAACTCAAACACGAACCATAACCCATTATTATATAGTTCGCTCCCCGCTCCTAGATGGCGTTGGCCTTCAGTAACTCGCGGCAACGCCTGATGTTTATCAAATGTATTAAATTCGCACGATTAGTTCCACGTAACGGAATGGGACCATAACGGCCGGAGCCTGTATATGTTGTTGCTTATATATGTTTATTGATTTATTATTAATTATTCATTTATGTGGCCCCATACAAAATAAGGCTAAAATATTATATTACTGTTACTGAAAAAAAACCTCTTTTGGAATTAGGGTAAACACAAATGTGTAAGACGTAGGTAGGTTTACACCTTCGTGTTTAGGCTCATACTAACCAGGTAATGGCTACTAGTTAGTGGCTTCTGGTTTCGTCATCAGATTATTTCGATGGTATCAAATTATTGTATCGAATTCTGTATTACACATACTTAAAAAGTTTTAAGCAGATACAATAAATTAAAATTCACGACTGTCTGGTGTAGTGGTTCGCGCTCCGGACTACAAAGCCGGCGGTTGCGGGTTCGAATCCCGCAAGGTTAGCTTACCATAGGAAGGGATGTTTATTTTATTTTATTTATTTATTTATTGCAAATTCATTGTAATTTATCTTAAAAATTAAATGCTTACATAGCCAATTTAAAAGTTGGTCACATTAAAGTTAACAATTAAGGACGGTTAAACCCAGAAAGGCATCATCTTGTGATCATCCGGGCGGTATCTTCTAGTCTCGAGTTGGCATATATTTACATGGATAAATAGGTAGTTTGTAAACCTAACTAAATATGTTTTCTGGTCTGACTGCCAACCGACGTTAATCAATACTTCTCGCAGCATTGAGCCTTTTCTCGGAAAAGTTATTAGTAAGTATTTTTCTGCAGACATCGTTTGTCAAATAAAATTGAAGTTGAAAGCTTGAAATGAAATATAAATACCACTTGATTTTTCAATTTCAGACAAGACAAACAGGAAATTTTTATCCTAGTAATAGTAATAAACTAATGGAGTGCAATGTACTTTTACTGCTTATTTTATTTAATCAAAACCATTACATCATCAACGTAGATAATTATTCTAACGATGACATTTCATACCAAACTATTTGTAATTCCACTTCATTTCGTTTCAATGTTGCATTTTGATTAAAATTGAGTTATCATTTACACATATAATCAAATAAAATTCATCTGTAAACGGGGTGACTGTTTAGACGAGAAAATCTTTTTAGCATGACGTTCTACCCAAAGCAGACTACAATAAAAATTGGGGAATTGACATTTGTATCTCTCATTCTGTTAAAGCGATTCTCTCTTTCAAGTACCACCTGTTAGCGAAGATCAATGAAAGTCCAATAAAGTAGTTCTTCAAGTCACTGTTTAATACTTTACTCATTTTACTGGTTTATACAATTGAATGACTACAGGTATCAATTATTAATCTAGTACGCGCACTCTTTACTCTAGCTCAACTCAAACTGTCCGTCCCTTAAGATCACACACCAAATCAAGTTACCGCTAAACAAGCTAAATACAAAGGTAATATCAGAGCTCACACATGGGACGTAATTACATTAATATAAACAAACTGTACAAGACGGCTCATATCAAATACAGGGAACCCTACGTGTATTGGTCATTATCAAAACATCTAAAGACATTCCGGGGGCCCGGCCGTAGACAAGGCTCGCCGTTGTTCCTCGGTTTGCACACGTCACGCGGTGCTCCGATTGCCGACACGGCCATCCTGCAGTGTGCCTGTCCTCAGGCACTTCCGCAGATGCACCACACCATGCTGCAATGTGTCTCTGACAGCCCCAGGCATGGTCACTCCACGTCCTGATCCTGATTCATATATTGCCATCTGTATAATAATTATGAAATTTTAATCTCTGCATAAAACATAAGCCCATCAGCCTATCATGATATTCCCGATTTCACAAGATAGACTTAACTAACACACTGACATATTATAGCCCCTGGTGCTCCCAGTAGTCCCTTTAGTCTTAGGCGACCCTTGCCGCCAGAACACTATAATATTGTCGTCCAATCAAATCAGAGGCGCCCCTTTAGTCTTAGAACACGTCTCCGAAGATGGATTTCACTATCACATTGACATCATTATAGCATCCGGTGCTTCCAGCAGTCCCTTTAGACTTAGGTGACTCTTGCAACTAGAACACTATAATTTTGCCTTCCAATCAAATCAGAGGCGCCCCTTTATACTTAGGGTACGTCTCTGAAGATGGACTCCACTATCACACTGTCATACCGCTTTCATAGTCCTTGGTGCTTCCAGCAATCCTTTTAATCTTAGGTGACCTTTGCACCCTAAACACTATAATATTATTACCCAAGCAAACAGAAGCACTCATTTGGTCATGGTAGGTCCTACAAGAAGGACTCAACTATCACACTGACATCATTATAGCATCCGGTGCTTCCAGCAGTCCCTTTAGTCTTAGGTGACCCTTGCCGCCAGAAAACTATAATACTGTCATCCAATCAAATCAGAGGCGCCCCTTTAGTCCTTAGAGCACGTCTCCGAAAATTGACTTCACTATCACACTGACACCATTATAGCATCCGGTGCTTCCAGCAGTCCCTTTAGTCTTAGGTGACTCTTGCAACCAGAGCACTATAATATGTCTTCCAATCAAATCAGAGACGCCCCTTTATACTTAGGGTACGTCCCTGAAGATGGGTACCACTATCACACCGCACATTTGTCTTCCAATCAAATCAACGGCGCCCCTTTATACTAAGGGTGCGTCCTTGAAGATGGACACCACTAGCACATTGTGTATATTTTATCGTCCAATCAAATCAAAGGCGCCCCTTTACTCTTAGGGTACGTCTGTGAAGATGGACACTGCTATTACATTGACTACAATTGTCCAATCAAATCAAAGGCGCCCCTTTATTCTTAGGGTACGTCTCTGAAGATGGACACCACTTTGTACAATAAAACTAATTCTTCAGGCTTAAGAAATAATTATTCAATCGGTAAATCATCCAGAACATCAAAATTATTATCAGATAATATTGTCCAAAATTGTAATTTGCAAACAATCCAATCAATAATGCACTTAGACAATAACACCCTAAAAATCATTCTGTTTAGAATTTATTACCAACCTTATCATTTTTTTACCACCAACACTTTAACCGTAGACACTGAAAGTCAATCTTTAGTAACACAAACCTTGTCATGACCATTTTTTTTTAAATTTTAATTGTAACTAATGTCGTGAAAAATACAGAATTTCATATTATCTGCATCGGCCAGCCCTGTATTACTTTTTGTACTCGCCTTTGCTTTTGTAGTAAATACAAATAAGACAATTTTGATATAAGATTGCATTGATAAGGTGTAACACTTCATATATGTATCATTAATACAGACTGACCAATGATATACCAGGTAACCACTTTTGCCAGTAAAAATATTTATAAACAAGACTACAAAAATACAACATCGCATGTTTGGAAATTGCTAGCTTCGTCTAAGGCACTGATGAATATCACTTCGCCAATATTTCCCAAAATAATTTAAATAATATCTGTAAATTTACATTTACAGAAACTCTTTTGGATTTAAGCTCAAAAAATAATTAGTATTATTCGTACAAATTCAAACATGTTGCATTTTATTTGAATACCTCTTTTTCACAAACCAATTAAGTATTCTAGGTGTAATTGCATAACAAGGACATAACAAGTTTTTCTAAGCCTTACATATTTTTTTCAGGGCCTGGTAAATAGCCATGCTATCGTTTCATTAAAAGGTAGACGAGTCTATCACTTGTTACGAGACCACGACACAACATTATCAGTGGGCCAAACTCTTATACCGTGTTATTTAAATAAATAGTATTTTGTACTTACAATTTCAGCTTCTTTTTTTTACCATTTACCCATTAGACTGACCCTCTTATGTTTCCCGAGAGGCAAGATTGACATTGTCCAAGCACTGCAGCTACTATCCGCTCGGTGTCAATCGAGCTGGCTTCTTTTAATGCTTTTCTCAAATCACATGGTATATTTCGTGAGATTCTTTCCACTTCTGATGTTAGCGAAGATCAATGAAAGTCCAATAAAGTAGTTCTTCAAGTCACTGTTTAATACTTTACTCATTTTACTGGTTTATACAATTGAATGACTACAGGTATCAATTATTAATCTAGTACGCGCACTCTTTACTCTAGCTCAACTCAAACTGTCCGTCCCTTAAGATCACACACCAAATCAAGTTACCGCTAAACAAGCTAAATACAAAGGTAATATCAGAGCTCACACATGGGACGTAATTACATTAATATAAACAAACTGTACAAGACGGCTCATATCAAATACAGGGAACCCTACGTGTATTGGTCATTATCAAAACATCTAAAGACATTCCGGGGGCCCGGCCGTAGACAAGCCTCGCCGTTGTTCCTCGGTTTGCACACGTCACGCGGTGCTCCGATTGCCGACACACCTTATATTTTGAGCATGCACGGTTGATTTTGGTTTAAGGACTTAGTTATTTCTCATCAAGAATAATTTAAATACTAGACACACTTTTACAATGGCGCTTCTGGCTCTAAGACCAACTAAAATCATCGTTTTAGGCCCTGAAAGTTGATGTCCTTTTATTACTTCTATTAATCTACTTTTGGAGTAGCAGCTTAGTCCGCAGACAGCCAGTATTGGATTTACATTTTGTTACATTTTATACAATACGTGTTAAAGAGGGGAACGTGAACTTACACCATACAATCAACAATGTGCATAATATGTGTGTGTGTATGTATGTGTGTGTGTGTGTGTGTGTGTGTGTGTGTGTGTGTGTGTGTGTGTGTGTGTGTGTGTGTGTGTGTGTGTGTGTGTGTGTGTGTGTGTGTGTGTGTGTGTGTGTGTGTGTGTGTGTGTGTGTGTGTGTGTGTGTGTGTGTGTGTGTGTGTTACCATAACAGATTCCAACAAATGATTGAAATTTCATTAATAGACACACACATGATACAAATAAGTAATAATTTTTTAATCAATCATTGAGTGCCATCGTCTAACAAAGTTTGGAGAACAGTATGTGAAATCGTGGGCGGTCGCTGGCTAGGTCTTTCATTTCGCGGTAGCAGAGGCTCATCCAATCATGACGTCGTCAAAAAAGTCCCAAACTTAACAATAACAATTGTAAAACAAGTAAAATTAATAAACACACAAGACAAAAACATAAGAAAATCAATTGTCAGCATAACGATGCGGTGACTAATGGTTCAAGCTTATGCTGAACTAATTTTTAGCAAGAGCCCAGCTGCTTGAAACTTGTTACATTAGACAAGGTACACTACATAATCAAATAAAAATAAATATAATATCATACACAACAAAATACTACGATTTCGTATGCGCTCGATGTCATGACCATGACAATGACTAATCATCTTATAATGACTAACTGGGCATAATGAACTTAAGGGATGCAACGAATACCAATACATTTTTTTGTATTCGCCGAATATAATTACGACTACTGTTGCAGTTGTAGAAGTTTCATTTTATAATGGTAACGGGTTGACAAGTCGCCGTCAGAGATTCCCCATGTCATACTCTTGCTAGTTATTAGTATTAAGGCCTTGCTATTGAAGAAGTTAATAGAAATATTATGTTGTAGTTAATTGAAAGGGAATACTTTACTTAGCACAATCGAGAATTATTCATGCTATACAAAGCTTTTATTCGTCTTTCTTCATTGTAGTATGTTTCAATATAAAAAATAAAAAATCAAGTTAAAGTGGTATAGTTCAGAGTAAGTCACGAAATGTCTGGTCGTAAAGAAAAAAGTGTAATTACGAAATATTTTAACAAAATTGATTATTTTGTATCGGCTAAAGCACTAATATATCCGTAGTAAAAACGTTTGTCAGTTTGTTATTTTACTTTATTAAACTATGCATTATTTATCGTCGAACGCTATTCTAAAGTACGATAAATATTTAGCGATGCGCCCCGATCTCGAGGCTACTGTAGTTTTATCCTCAAGTACACGTTTTACGGCGTCAAAATCCTGAAGTGCAGTTTAGTAGTGGCTTTAGCACCCTTTGCATACTAACACAAACTTGTCTTTGTGTGGGCAGTTATGTTACACCGGGCGCTGGTTTAGAAAACTACTGGCAACATGTGACTCTTGATAGTTTAAATTAAAAATATAAGAACAAATCTTCAAATTTGCGAAATTAGTGAGCGAATAACACTGATTTTGTTACTACAGACATCACAATTGATGCACAAGTAAAACATATAATTTTGTATTTAGTTTCCTTTGACACGCAGAATAGAAAAAGTGCGCTGTATGTTTTCTGTGTCAGAAAAACTGTAAAACGGTAAGAGATTCAAGTCATAAATAAATACTGGACAACATCGACATTACATACATTGCTCTGATCCTATGGTAAGTAGCTTAATCACTTGTGTTACAGAAATCAGAGAGAACGACGGCACCACAACACCCAGACCAATAGTATAGAACCCAACAATATAGAAAAGTTATTTTTTATTTACCTTATAGTTGAGGTGAGGCCTGTGCCCTGCAGTGGGACGTTTATAGGCATAGACTTAGAATACATAACGGCTATACATACTAAATCTATGTTTATAGGTATACTTTAATTTTATTTTTCCATCCATTCCAGGAATCGAACCCGGGACCTCAAAGATAGCGACACCAAGTCCGGTATGCGCGCCTCTCTTCTACAAAGGTATTTTACATATTTAACAACAAATTCATCTAAGTAATTCTCTTCTCCAAGTACATTTTATTAGATAACTTGGTATTTTGTAATCTAGCTGCGATACTTTTCCTTTTGATTTCGTTACTTAAACTGCTAAGGGCCTCTTACACCACTTGCTGATAAGTTCCAAATAACCTATCTGGCACTTTTTTGACAGATAACCCATACAATTAGCTGTCAAAAAAGTGCCAGATAGGTTATCTAGAACTTATCAGCGAGTGGTGTAAGAGGTTCTAAATGTTTAGATTTTATTTTACCACTGTCGGCGTGAATTTTATGCCATATTAATAACCAATGCTAAATTACAGCGTTAGTTGTAATAACAGTCTCTCTCTCGCGGACAGACAGACAGACGGACTGACATGGTGAAACTATAAGGGTCTCGTGTTGATTACGGAACACTTAGAATGACGAGAAAACACATTACTAGGCACAGTAAATTAAAATCGATATTACATTACCTTTCGTAAAGTAAGTCAAAGCTCTGTGAATCTAAGTTACCTGTTGGATGGTAAATTTGACTGTTTAAAACGTGCAATATATTGGACCCTGCCATGTTTACTAAACAACCGAGTAGAGAGATCCTAAAGCTCTATATCCACGCCCCGGGCTCCGTTTATGTTTGCTGTCTCTCCATAGATCCTGTATGTGTCACCAAAGTCGACGCTGCCGATAAATATTTATGAAGAAACTTATTTAATTTAGACCCAGTCTGTCCTCCCCTACCCCCCCCCCCCCCCCCACTAGCGGACAACTTGCAGTTTAGAATAATGCCCGCTCTTTGTCGGCTGTCTTGAATAACTCCGTCGTACCTACCGCAGAGTTTTTTCTCTGAGAAAATATACAATTTAAATGATGCCCTTATTTGCATGGACGAAAATTGCTTTAATGCGAAATGTTTATATAGCTATACATATCTATTTGAATTAAACCAATAAAACCAATAAAACCAATTTATTTCTGCAAATAGGCCTAAATTAAGCTCTTTTACACGTCCCAATTTTTTTTTACCCTACCACTGCTTCGGGACAATTGTGGGCTAGTGCCGAGAAGAAGCAGCGGAAGAAACTCGGTCACTATTGTCAGCCTCTTTTTAAATAGTATGTTTACATTACAAGATAATATGTACCTGTGCGAGCAGGGCAGTATTTAATTCCATACATTTTTATCAATTAAATAGTCATTTACAGTGTAATAACCTTTTTTCATTAATACCAACTTGACATGCGATTTAAATTTATGTATAGGTAGTTCAGCAATAGACTGCGGCAATTTGTTAAAAAAGCGAATACATTTTCCCATGAACGAATTACCTACTTTATGCAGTCTGAAATTTGGAACGGCAAGTTTGTCTTTATTCCGGGTATTATGATTATGAATGTCACTTTTCTTAGGAAATATATGCAGGTTTTTACGAATGTACATAATATTTTCATAGATGAATTGAGAAGCCACTGTTAATATATTAATTTCCTTGAACAGATCTTTTAACGAGTCTCGGGGTCTAAGGTCGTAAATTGCCCGTACAGCTCTCTTTTGTAGCACAAAGATAGACTCAATATCTGCTGCTGAGCCCCATAACAATATTCCATATGACATAATACTGTGAAAATAGCTAAAATACACCAATCTTGCCGTTCCAACATCAGTCAATTGTCTTATCTTTCTCACGGCATAAGCAGCTGAACTAAGTCTTCCCGACAGAGTCTCAACATGAGCACCCCATTGCAGACGGGAATCTAAAGTTATTCCCAAAAAGGTAGTGGAACTAGACGTATCTAGTCGTTCATCTTTTACAGTAAGATATGTTGGGACTTGCTTTACGTTCGGCATTGTGAATTTAATACATTTTGTTTTATTTGCATTGAGCATAAGGTTGTTGGTAGTGAACCAATGCAACACTTGCGAGAGAGCATTATCTACATCGTCAAATGAATGTTTACCTCTCTTGATTTTAAAAATCAGTGAAGTATCATCTGCAAATAACACTGTCTCACAGAGGTTTTTCGTGAAAGAAGGAAGGTCGTTAATGTAAATTAGAAACAACAGGGGTCCTAATATCGATCCCTGAGGCACACCCATGGTAAGAGGCGACCCAGAAGACTCAGTTCCATTGATACAAACTTTTTGTGTTCTGCCTGTGAGATAAGAGTTTACTAAATCTAAGGCATCATTTGAAACACCATAGTGCCTTAGTTTTTTCAGTAAGGTTTGATGGTCTACACAATCAAAAGCTTTAGAAAGATCACAAAAAACACCCAAAGCATCCTGCCTACTCTCCCAAGCATCAAACACGTGTTTTAAGAGTGCAACTCCAGCATCAGTAGTACTTCTACCTTTCGTGAAACCGTATTGATTGTTATGCAGCAATTTATTGAGGACAAAGTGTGATAAAAGTTGATTAAAAATGACTTTTTCGAAGATCTTACTGAGTACTGGTAATATTGAAATCGGACGAAAATTAGAAGGATCTTTTTTCTCGCCTGACTTAAATAAAGGAATAATTTTACTAAATTTCATTAGAGTCGGAAACTGTTTATTGTCAATACATTTGTTAAAAATAGTTGCGAGATGAGGGGCTATCGCATTTATAATTGTATTGATAATGCTGACAGAGATTCCCCATAAGTCCTCAGTTTTTTTCATGTTTAATTCCTTAAAAGTTTTTATTACTATTTCAGAGTTTATATGCCTAAAATTTAATGGAGTTTTACACTCATCAACACCCGACTTGAGAAGGGATTCAGCTAGTTCAGCAGAAGAAGCCAGTTCCTTAGTTGTGGAGGGAGCTATGTTTGAAAAGAATGTCTCAAAAGCATTTGCAACTTCTGCATTTGAACTAATTATTTTACCCCCAATTTTGAGAGAGTAATCGTGATCATTCGGTTTATGCCTACATGTTTCTTTATTTATGATTTTCCATGTGGCCCTTGTTTTATTATCTGAACCCAATTGTGATAGATTGTCATTTTGTGCACGTTTTTAGAGGTTTATTGTACACAACACTGAGGTAATAATATCAAAAATAAAACTATCAGAGGCCTAATTCCCGTAATTTGACAATACTCGCAATCCGGTGTCGATCCGCTTCCAGTAACATTACGATCACAAACGGTATTCTCGTAAACTTTTAATTCGACGTAAATTTAACAAAACTATCCCAAGGCGACTGAAAATAAAGCAAAAAATAATCTAATTTCGGTTTCTTCCATTTTCAGTCGCATTAAGAACTTTAATAGCATTTTTTCTGCTTTCGAGAATACCGTTTGTGATCGTAATGTTACTGGGAGCGGATCGGCACCGGATTGCGACTATTGTCAAATTACGGGAATTGGGCCTCTGTTCGCTAGCTATACTCTATATTAAACTCTAAAAAAAACCTACATTGAAAGCTTCTATAGGTATTAAGACCATACTATTATTTTAATATGACTTAATCTGAAACAGATTTCACTTTCAGAATCCGTCATATTGCAAAATCAAAGCGAGGCGCTTTTTATAAGCCAATAAGTAAAATATGAGATATGTTTCCCTATGCAATAATCATATGGCATCACGCCAACGGTTCTTTTCTTTGTTTTCGCGCAAACTTTGGCAGTAAATCGTGATTATACACTCACATCCGATGCTGCAAAAAGAGAGAGAGTCTATTTACTTCCTAATCTGATTATAACTTACGGTGTAGGTCTTTATATGATCCTTATACCTTTGTGTCTCAGGTTACGAGATAACGTTTTAGCGACTAAGTGGAAGCTATAACCTAAGGTTAATAATAAAAATACCAACCTATCTACTGTTTTGCATATTAGGGTATTCAGTCAAAATATTGAATTTTCAAAATAAAAATAAAGGACATAGTATGAAAAAAATTAAAAACAACCCAACACATATATTAATACTCATTAATACTCATTTATTCAGTATATAGGCCCTCTTCCGGGCACTTATACACGTCCCAAAATATAGCTTTACCCTACCACCGCTTCGGGACTACATATCGGCTGGTGATGAGAAGAAACGGCGCAACAAACTCAGTCACCTTTGTCAGCCTTTTTTACAGGAAATACAATTACAAGACATGAAGTAAGTGCGAGCTAAGCAGGTTAAGTCCATGCACTCTTGTCGTTCAAATAATCGTCTACCTTATAATACCCTTTTTTCATAAGGTTTTTTTTAATGTGAATTTTGAACTCATGTACAGGTAGTTCAACAAGAGTCTGTGGAACTTTATTAAAAAAATTAATACATTTCCCCAAGAATGAATTACCAACTTTGTGAAGTCTGAAGCTCGGATCGGCAAGTTTATTTTTATTACGAGTATTATAATGATGAAAATCACTTTTTAAGCTAAACAAACTTAGATTTTTTCGAACGTACATAATATTTTCAAAAATGTATTGAGAGGCTACTGTTAATATATTAATATCTTTAAAAATCTCCCTCAGAGAGTCACGAGGTCCAAGACAGTATATTGCACGTATAAAAGAGTTATTGTGAATACACACACAGACAGACGAGCTGGACGAAATTATAATGGTTCTTGCTATGCTATTTGTCTCCGGTAGCCTTAAATGCTTGGTGATTTTTTTCTGCTGAAGACGATTTATACCAATATTATTTTGTGAATTTAATTTCCTCCGTAAAAAAAAACTAATAAATCATACAGATTAAAATGGAAACAGAAAAATACACAATGTTTTGAAATGAACTACCAAAGCAAACGTAAATTGGCTGCTAATCATAATGGCACCTTTCTAAAGCGGCAAGGGGCACGCCCGACGGCGCAATCACGTCTGGTTCACGGCGCGTTCACGACTCGCTCACGGCGCGTTCACGCCTCCTGCCTTCGCGAGAGGTTTATAAACCGCGTTTAGAATTCTAATCGGCCATAATCACCCAAGCAACCAACGGGTTAAAAGCATTCTCGCCGTTAACAATGCAAATTTTCCATTCAGCTTCATTTAACGTGAGTTGTGTTTAGGTAAGGTTAAGTGATACATGAGAGTAGGCGAATTAAGTTTAGAATTAATTTAGTTTTAGTGTTAGCGCTCTTGCGGTCGCGCGTAGGTTCAACTGGAATGAACTAAGTGTATAAACATTAATGAAGCACCTATTCAAATGCGCTCGTTTGTCTAAACACTACTAGGATTAAACTTTCACTTAAGTTAGAGATGTGAGTATAATGCTTTGCAATATTTAAATTAAACACTTACTGACCATCTAGGCCCTTAATTATGCAATCCAAGCTTTACGTTGGTAGATAGATGCCCTTTTTTACACCATTCAAAGATAATTGACGGCACACAGTTGGTATTTACAGACAGATGCCAAGTTTCAGGCGGTACTATTGCTAAATGAAAGAAGAGAAGAAGAAGACTCGTCTAGAGGAGTCAGTAACCTTTTAGAAAAGGAGAACTGAAGAGAACGGACAAAGTAGTGCAGAGTGCTCAGTGTGAAAATTTCGTAGCAGTCACTATTTCGAATGTTCCTTGTGAATCAGCCTATTTATTTATAAATCACATCAAAATATCTACAATGTTTTTAGATTAGTCTATAAAAACAAAGATTTAAAGTGCATCTCTAATCAATTTGGGGCTACTGGCTTCTGAAACCAGTCCTGGTTTTTTTTCGTGGTAGTATAATTATGCCGCAGAACTTTGTTCGTGACCCAATGCGTCCAGATTATTAAAAGTACACTTAAAAATAAAGCACATTGGAATAAAGATAATTAAGTTGAGACCTAGACGTAGGAGAGTGAGCTAGCCGCATGCTCAGTGGACCGATGACATGGTTAAAGTAGCGCGGAGAAGATGGATCAAGACCAAATGAAATCGCTTGTTATGGAAGGTACCTACATTCGACATTGGATAGAGACAGGTTGAAAGATAGAAAAAGAAAAAAAAATACATTAACAATATCGAATAAATTATGGCAACACATTTTGTCTCAACTCTTTTAATTAAAAGTTAAATTTAGTATTTAATACTTTGCAAAAAGCTTTTGAAGTAAGGCAAATTTTGTATGCTCGAGAAGTTTTGTTTGTTTCCAAAAAAAACTATTTCTATTATGTAATCTACCGAATTATTTATTTATGCAATTCCATTAGGTATTTTACTCAATGCAATAGGTACCGTGTGTATCATTTACAATTCCAGGTTTATTCGAGTGCACTAAATTGAAATAAATTGAATTTTAAATGT
Source organism: Anania hortulata (assembly GCA_963576865.1). NCBI lineage: Eukaryota > Metazoa > Arthropoda > Insecta > Lepidoptera > Crambidae > Anania > Anania hortulata. The sequence continues at coordinate 203,774 of OY756409.1, forward strand.
TCCCTAGCGGTCTAGTTCGATTTTTTATTTGTGGACGGAGCGGATACTTTGTACAGTCGATTTTAAATAATTTAGCGTTAACGTATCGAAACATTTTTAAAAAACAGTCACATCATTGCAGTCTACTCTTTAAATCAACTTTTCAAATTGCAATGCGATTTGATACAAGCTTTTCTATATTTAATATCGATATTATGATAAATTATAATACAGATTCAAAGTAGGAAACATCTTTTGTTATTAATTTTTAATAACGATGTTATTAAGGCGACGGGTAAGGCAAGTGACCTTGAGCATTGATTGATTGATTGACTAATGCGACTTCTATTACATGCCTAAGATAATACAAATGCTTCTCGCAGACTAAACATCCATCCGTTGCGCTCATGTGCAAATAGATTATCATTGCGAGCAAAATATCTGCTCATGGAAAAGTAGGCGCTAAGAGTAAAATCCATTAAAAAACCTCATAATTCTTAATAGGTTGACTATTTAAAAAAAAAACACTCTAAAGACACGAATATTATAAATAACTAAACTAATTTTGAAGCTAAACAAAAACGTCGTTTAAAATATTAATGTGTACAAACTCGCGATATTTGCGGTACTTTGAATTATTTTTTAGTGTTTATAAGGAATAATAACTAGTATTTAGATACAACAGGAAAAACTTCAATGATATATTAATTTCCACATCCTATATTCAGTATTTTCGCCAAAAAACTTGTAAAAAAAACATTTTTACAATTTTCGTGTGTTCTCCTTACCCGGCGCCTTAATATAATTTTTAATAGAAGCTTGCTTGCCCGGTAATTGAACTAGCATGCACTTTAAAAATGAGCAAAGTGGGAACCGGATTTTCTTCTATTTAGTTCAGCATCCTTAGCGCAAGCCCGATTCACACTTTGCTGGTTATACTTATTTGCCGTTTAACTACAGGATTTGCATTATACATCAAGATTGACGTTCGTAACCATTTTTACTCGCAAGTTTTTTAGTGAAGATGCAGCCTATATGGTATAAAAATATTTATCTTGACAAATTACCAAATGATTTTGTACTCTTGTGCCAAATATACTTTTATTTATTATTTCAAATAGTTTAGACCAAATGTTATTTAGAAGCACTCAACAATAACTCCTAACCTCACCAGCGATGTAACACTAAGCAGGCTTAAGCTAAGAGGATGATGCAAAACAGTGTAAATCTGCAGATGCGACGCGAGATTGATGCGCTATGGGTTTAGAAACTGTATGACAGCTCTGTGCCCCAATCATCACAGAATTAAGCTCGTATGACAGATTTACAATAACCGTAGAACTTCATAACATGCCTTTATGACCTGCCAAAAGGTCCGGCCTCGATTGTTCCAATGTCAATTCAATATAAATAAATCATAAATAAATATTGGACAATAAATACATTGATCTGATCCTATGATAAGTAGCTTAAGCACTTGTGTTACAGAATTCAGAAACAACGACGATACTGCAACACCCAGACCCGAAATAATATAGAAAAGTTATTTTTCTACATAGAACGTCCGGGAATCGAACCCGGGACCACAGAGGTAGCGACACTAAGTTCGGTATGCTCGCCTCTCGGCTACGGAGGTCGTCAAGTAATAAACGAACATTTATAAATTAGATCAATCTGGGTATGCTTTGAGATGCCCCAGGCAATGTTGCCTGGTAAGTGGTTCCTCGTATTTCCAAGGATGGTCACATAAAATTCAACCATCTACGCGAACCAGAACAGGTAGACAGTACCCACGTGGTAGAAAATAGCATGTCCCATTATGTAACATCAACAGCCTTTGGAAGTCCACTGCTACTTATATGCCTTCAGTCTCAAGGGTGGAAGGCCTGCTCACGCTGCGCCTTTCAGTTCGTAGTGGCTTCTCAAGAACCTTTCTTTCCTAACTGTTGTCAGTTCTGCGAGCGATGTGGCATGCCCATTGCCACTTAGGTAAATCATAATATTACTTTTTATCTAAAACGTTTCCACGCATGTATAAAACGGTAAAGGTTTAAGAACAATAATGTAATAGACGAACCTGTATTGATAGCGGTTCGGTGCGACCGCTGATGGATTAATATGGTACGGGATGCTATCGGTGGCATGAAAGGTGGTGAGGTTTTATGGAAACCACAACCCATCAATGTATACAGAGGGTAATATTGTCATTGTTATAGATAGATAGATAGATACTCTTTATTGCACACCATACAAGTAAAATACACATGATTTTTACAGAAAGATGTACAATTTAGGCGGTCTTATCGCTAATAGCGATCTCTTCCAGACAACCTTTAGGTAGAGGACAACCATTAAAGAAAGGGGAAGGTGTTGCAGAGTTCTTAAAATTCTTACCTGATAAAAATAGGATTGCATAAATAATAATAAATGTATGTTATGTTTTGCTTACAAAATAGGAACTCTATAGGGTAACCATGGCGTACAGAATGCGATTTTATTCAAACTATTATTTACAAAACATTCAATTGTAATTCATAGATGATGCTCTCTCTGGACTTCTACTTGACACATTTTCTAACTACAGTCTGGTTCTTACTTTGTAAGAAAATAACATACCTACTAGTGTTAAGACGTACCAGTACATGTATTTGCGAGGGGCAACTCCCAGTCCCTACGTCTAGACATGGGCCAATTTATGAAAAAATCGTATTCCAAATTAAAACAAAGCGGAAATTAAACCCGAAATACTGGAATATCGGGATACCCGGAATGAAGTAAAGTATCAATGCTTCATACTAGTTTTGTTTCGATCAAAAGACCGAGTCAGAGTTTCACAAAACAATCGCTTCGGATAAATCGATTAAAAACACTACAAATTAACGTATACGATTCGATCGATTTCTGCAAAGCGACCACTTTACTAAAGTCAAACTAGGCCGATCTGTGCCGTTTCCAACACAACGATGGTTTAACTTTTGAACGGTCTGGGTTCATACCTAATGCCTGTTACATACAGCTCAAACAGCCATACATAGGTCGAACGCTCGATCCATCTCAGTCGTCGTAAGGGTGCAGCCACAGCGGCGATCAATTACATGTAGAAGAGCCTGTCAATGCGAGCTCGACCGTTCCCAGATTGAAAAACACGATAAGAAGAAGGAAGTTTTACCGAACTATTTAAACCAAGTCAAAAACGTGACCCAAAATAAAACAAAAGACCTGTACCTAGAACAATGAATGAAAGTTACTATTTGATAATCTTTGTAAGATATTTCTCAGCTTACATTTGACCATTGTTTCATTTTGTTGTTAGGTACACGTATATTTGAAAGTCTTACTATGAAAGGAGAGATTGAAATAATCAATTAAGTTACAGGTTACTCACGAATGTCAATTATTTTTACTGCAGTAACCCTAGAAACGAGAAATTTGGCTAAGTGCACTCTGACGCCTGCCCGTTTCAATTAAATTGAATTCATTGTGCAGAAATATTTTATACATTTTTACCAAAAAACTTTTGAGCTTCTTATATTTGATACTTATTCTAAATTATAGATAGATAGATATACTTTATTGTACACCACACAAAAGAAACAAATCACTGAAAAAAAAATACATTTTGAATAACACAATTCTCTTCCAGTTTGTAACTTTGAAATTGAATTGAACTTAAATTATAAATTCGTAAATGTAGATTGCCATTTTAAAACTATAAAAGTTAACTAAATCTTGCAAATAGATGCTGAAATTTCCAGCTAATAGATACTTTATTCTGCTGAGCATACATGAATGAGGTTCGTAATTACTCGTTCACACTCGACAGCTGATTGCAGCGATAATTACAGGACACTTTCTCGCACAAAGCCAGCGCGCGCAGGCACAAGTCGACAAGCGAGCGACAGTGCCCTGGATTCCGTAACTACTAGTAATGTTTAGACTCGTCAATAATCTTTATATACTTTGCTTAAATAGTGTGTAATACGAAAATTCTCACATCAGGCTAACACCAAGATACCACAACAGTCATCATAATCATCATTTCAGCCATAAGACGTCCACTGTTGAACATAGGTCGCCCTCAAAGACATTCATTTGGCAGGGATTGCTAATACTCGCCACGCTTGGCAGGAGGGTTGGCAAGCGCAGTTCTTTTATAAGATTTCGCATGTAGACGCATGTAGACGCTGCTGCCCATATCTAGCTACAGGAATTTGTCGCTTCTTACGACACGCCACCTGCTGGCGGTAAGGAATTGTATTCTTTACGGCCGTCCCCACATGGCACCACAACAGTAAGATTAGTAAAATCTTTAATTCATTTTATACAAATGCACTACTAAGAAACTGAATATATAAAATAAATTTCGAATTCACTTGTTATTTTATATTTGGTCGGTTATAATACATTTTTTTAATTTGAATTAACATTTGTTTGTTTATAGCACAAAACCGTTAAATTGATATTTTCGTAAAAATAACGATATCGTTCATATCACGACATGACAGTCAATCATTATTAAAATCATTAATATAATCTATGTATGTGGAATTAAAGTTTTAAATCGGTTCATATATTTTTTTGCTAGCTTTAACTGCCATTGACTGTTTTTATTTAGGCGATTTCTGTTTTCAACGACTGAGAGGTTAAGCTTGAAATGAGTTCATCTACTTTCAAAACTTTTTATAATGTAACTAATAGCAAATACTTTATCGACTCAGCCATGCAGTGACGCGCGCGCGCTATCAGCGCGGGAATGCGGCGCGAACTTACCACGTACCGGTGTCGATCGCTTGCATACCTGCATCGAGATTTTGTAACATTCAACCGCTTGACAACGCGGGGCTGCAGTGACGTCGAGCCCAAGACGACGAAAAAAACAAAGAGTAGAAAGATTGGAGATACCTATCGGTATTAAAATACATACATCGTTATTACGCCATAACATTACGGAATGGTGTGCTATAATAATTATTTAACAAATTAGATAGATAGATAGATAGACACTTTATTGCACAAAAACAAAAGGTTATTACACACAAGATACAGTTATGTACAATCTGGCGGCCTTATCGCCAAAAGCGATCTCTTCCAGACAACCTTAAATTAGCTAAAAATATATATATAATCTTATTCAGGAGAAGTTCATTAAAATAATGTATTATTTAAAAAAATAATTAGACTCCATAATGTTGCAAAAAATAATTAGACTCCATAATGTTGCAAAAAAAACCATAACTTTCATTAAATAATTGAATTTTTAGTATCGTCTTGAAAGTGTTATTTAAACAATTGGCCATTGCATGTATTTTACTATTTCATATCCACGTTTATCTCGTTAATATAAAACGTATACTTAAACAAACTAATGCTGTAAATGAAGTCATTTCAGCAGTCTTGGTTAAACTATCATAATTTTAAAAAGTTTGTGTGTTTATTCGAATACTCTCCCTACTGCAGCTTCTTCTTCTTTTTCATCTATACGGTCATTCCCGGTTGCGTCCAAGGCCATTGTTTTGGAGCCCAGGGTCCATTTTCCTTGATTTACTCCTCCACTTCGCGTGGTCTTGAGCGTCTCTAGTTGTGAGATCATTAGCACGCATGTTCCCTACTGCAGCAAATAGCAAATATTGTATCTTACACGCAGTAAATCTAAACCTTTGAAACTCACAAGAACTACAACGTTAGACTGGTCGTAATTCGGAATGTGTTAAATCCGCCGTTTATCATAATGCTACAACGACGGTTACAACTATTCCCCTATTGTGCTAAAGCGTGAAACTTGACGGCTGTCTGAAGGCCGCGACCTTTATTAATGTTCGCAACTAGCTCCATCTCGCGGCGATTATGCAAATGCAGATTTGCATCGACGCCCGCCCAGAGCGTTGGAAACATGTTTTTACATTGCTCAGACACAAAATAGGAAAATAAAGAAGGCTTTTAAACTTTATTTCGCGGTAAAGCAACGTTTACCGCGAAATGCGGGCCCGAAGTTAAACATTTATAATTTTATAAAATAAAATTATTGCTTTTACATTTGTATTTTTTGCATTATATGTGAAAAATCTTTATTTTGGATGTCTTTCTGAGCTTCAAAACTGGCACAAAGCTGCTAATAAAGAGCAAAAAAAGATATGGCCGTTTACGCCGAAGAAACGTATATTTAGACACTCAAGGGAATCTAAATTTATAGGGTACTTTTCGTTGACCTAGAACTGAAATTTGGCGAGTAATTTCTTCTTATACTTAGTACACATACAGGAAAAAATCTGAAAACTATACATTTGTAATTAAATTTTGTAAATCATTTGTAATTAAACTGCGAAACTTGATTCGAACTAATTATAATATGTGCCTACAAAGTACGGATCGAGCTCGATGGGCGACTCCGACTCGCAGTTATTCAGTTTTTTTTTACTGGAATACTATTCCTAAATGCATTAAGCCTACTTTATGTGTATCTATTGGGACTCTGCGGTAAACACAGAATTTTAACAAGACCGCAGCCAGTTTGCTTTTCACTTGTCCTGCACTTGGGATCGCATAACTTGAATGTGGTTTGAGAATGGCAAAACATATTTGAATGCATAACCTAACGATCGTCGCAAACAACGCACATGTAGATTTGAAAGCATTTTATTTGACAAACCAGATCCATTATAACAACTATAAAATGTATTTTAAACTCTATAGTTTTTAATCTATTGAATTTTAAACGATAAAACCTTATGAATATTTAAACGATGTTTTGTTTTCTTTTATTAAATGGTAATAAAGTATTTACATAATAATTCGTTGTTTTAAAAGTTCTGGAATGTGTAACTTTTATGTCAATTAATTTAAGTGAACAAACAGTAAAATATCCATAATTTTATCAGGAATTGCGTACCTTGACGATAAAATGTGTTCAATTGTATTTAGAAACATTACAAAAACTGTTATTTATTTATGTTAGCACCAAAATGGCAATATATTTTTATAGTTTAACAAAAAAGCATCAAAATAAAATGGTATTAAATTTTCGAATTCTATTTTATCCAGTGGCGCAAAATACCGCAGCGTTACCGAGCACCCAATCAGCTACGAGCTCACGTGCTACGACACCTCGTAGCGATTGCTACGTGCCTACGGCACTTCTCGTAGCGCACTCGATCTTTGTAGCTAAGACAAACTGGTGGACACACTAATTGGGAAAAAAGAAATCGCTAAAGCAAATCGCTAAAGCGCACAAGAAAATTAATCTGTACTAGTTAAAATATTTCACAATACAATTTTGAAGGACTAAAAATAATATTTAACTTTTTTACAATCGATTGCAAAAGACTTTAAAATAGAAAAAAAAACTTTAGTTTTAATAACAATATTATGTCGACATTAATACGATACGAACAGTGCAAACCTACAAACACTTGTCATTATCGCATAGTTTCTAAAACTGTCTCGGCGAGCCTCTGTAAACTGAGCAAGGCTTTACCGCTCAAACAACGCGCTAATTAACCAAATAACGATAATGTAAACACGCCGACACCTCAGAGGTGCCCTCTGGAGCAAGCGTCTCAGCGACAGCGGAGGCATATTAGCTTTGTTTACGAAGCCTTTTTATGTTTGTGGATGAATACAGGGTGAAACGAACTAACGTTACATGGAGTACTACCATCACAGTATTGGAAACGAAGAACTTTACTTAAAGGACATTATTACAATGATTAAAGACAAGTATTGGTGGATACAAGAGGTGCTACACTCAGAGAGGTGCTTATTTGTATGGTTAAGCCACTAGCCTTGCAACACCTATCCGCACTGGTGGGGTATAATGGCCCAAACCACCTCATAGTTGAGGTGAGGTCTGGGCCTTGCAATGGGACGTATCTAGGCATTTATTGATATGTACCTAATATCAAACAATTCATGACAAAGTAGTTAAAAGGAAAAGGAACCATACTAACTAAAATAACTAACTTAGATTTACATGAGATCTCATAGCTGCAGTTTACGCTGGAAAGATTGCGTTGAAGACTTGACATATTTGTACATATAACTATATTGTTTTATTATAGAGTCTGACTGAATACTTTAATTTATACGTATCTGGGCGTATCGAGAGAACCTTAGCATTAAAAAGCGCCATCTCACAAAATTTGAAGTAACAGTTATCATCCGTTGACAACAATACAAGTACATGCCACAAAGATTTTCAACATGGCGCGAATTGTCAGCATGAGCGCGGACTTTTAAAAATTGTTATAAAAACTTAGTCTTTACGAAAATTACACCTATCTAAATGAGGCTTCGTGCAACCTTTACCAGGTCGTCTGTCTACCTTGTAGGTGGACGTCCTACGCTGCGCATGCCGGTACGTGGCCTCCATTCCAGAACCGTAGAACTGACGGCCGATGGGACAGAAAGGGTGGCCGTCAGTTCTACGTGCTATGTGCCCCGCCCACTGCCACTTCAGCTTTCTAATCCGTTGGGCTATGTCAGCAACTTTTGTTTGTTTAAGCATCTCCTCATTTCTTATTGATCTCGCAAGAAAATACCGAGCATAGCTCTTTCAATAGCAAGCCATGCGACCTTGAATTTTCTTTCAAAGTAATTCGATTAAGTTGAAAAAAGCGCTTTAAGGCAGTCTTATCACTAAAGATAAAGAACTTGCACAACTTTCCCTAATGTATATTTATCCTAAAATCTATCTGCTATTAAACATAATTCTACATGAATGAATTATAAATTTCCTCGTTTCCCTCTTAGTGTAAGACTCCGCCCCTCGACGCAGGCTCCCACAGGCACTGGTACAGCACCTGCCTGCAATCACATTAGCAGCGAACGCTCATTCTTTACGCCCACTTGCTCCTTTGCATAATTAAGTGCTTCTGTACATTTGTTAGTGTAACTTTAATTGTGGAATTATGCTTGTAGAAATGTTTGCTGGAAACACAGTAAACTAATTGTATACAATAACAAACTTCGTGTTTGAAGGTAACAAAGATAATTATAATATTTAGGTAGGAATACATACAAAGACTAAGAGCCAGTTTCACCGCTTGCTGATAAGTTGCTGATAAAATATCTGGCACTTTTTTTGACAGATAACCTATACAATTAGCTGTCAAAAAAGTGCCAGATAGGCCCTAAATATTTTTATTGGTTGGCGTAGTAGCGCGGCGATTTCTCTTGAACGCAGAGAGCCACCGTTGGGTCGCGTTCGGTTCCCGGTACGGGTTCATTCAGAAAACTATTTTATAAATTGGCACGGTTCTGGGTAAGCTGAAAAACGCTTTTGGTGAAAATTCGTCTTCTATATCCTCGGAATACAACGAATTTCATCGAAGTTTACACCTAACTTCTTGGTCATAACAGTTGGTGTGTTGGCATATTTATTTATATATAATTCATGATAATTGAGCTTGGCCCAGATTTCCTCACGGCAAAGGAAGACTGTATTTATAGTAATAGGTAATATATAAAACTGGTAGATGACGATAAAGATATTTAAAATCCATAAGAAAAAAAATCGTAATTAGATTAATACAAACATAATTTAAAAATTTACAGCTGAGCTGGCAACGAAACTAATTTTAATTTTACATCATTTCATTACTCCGTTACGTTATTTCATTTCGTTAATTATCTCGTTTTCACTGTCAATCATTTAAACTGAATATGAAAATGGTTTTAAAAGCCACGATATTAATAGCCGGGCCGCGGCCTGAACGAACGCAAATAACTAGTGATCGAGTAGTGATCAATTTGTCCGATGCCCGGACGCAATCCGCGCCGGACGCGGACGACCGGACCTCACCGGACTGCCCGACAATCCACATGCACGCGGGGCGAATTGCAATCGGTAGACTTGATGACATTGGTTGGCCGCATAACGTAACTCACTTGCTGGATATGAATACTCGTCATTGCAAAGTTTGTAGGTATTTTGCCTTACAAAAAATGTGCTTGAAGTATGAACACACTTGTGTTAGCTTCACTTAATTATCTAACAGCTAACTAACGATCTTCAAAGTTTGTGTATTGTCATACAAGAAAACCTGCATGGATCATTGACACACTTTAAGCCTTACTTTGTTTTCTTCGTCTATCAAGTAGATTTTAAAAAAGTATTGGACTTTCACAGTGTCAAAATTAAAGGAGATATATAATAATATTATGTTTATCACAATGAACAACTTCGCGCATTATTGGTCAACATTGTAATCATGAAAAAATACGAGATAACTTATTTCTATAAACAAATTGAAATATACTCTGATGGAGCCACGGGCAGGTTAACCTATTTACAAAACGATTGTAAGATATCTTTCAGAAACACTACAAACTGTATCATATTTCAACAAAAAGTTGAGAACAAAATGTTTTAGTAACTGTTAAGATATAAAATTATAAAACTTACGAAACGATCCTTTTAATGAATAATGCTTAAGAATAGGAGTTTTTTTTCTGATAATCCTGACTACCCCGAACACAATCCACGTAGCCAAATGTTGCAAAATTTGATTCGTACAAATGAAAACTAAAAGCTTTATTGAGAAAATTTTGCGAGTTACTCGTGATTTCCTCTATTCAAAGGATAGGAGATGTTCCTCAAAGCGAAGCCTGGAAGTTGTCAAAACCGACGTCAGATAGCGCCCCGCGGGACGTACACTGACACTAGTGATGTCGAGATATCAATAGTCGGAATATCGATATTATCATGTCACCCTAATGTCACCGACTTTAAACATAAAACTTTTCCGAAGCATTAATCTCCAACAAAAATAAAGCGAGCAGTCTGCATTAAATAGCTTCGTACAAACTTTGGTAGATCATCTGTAATGCCGGGCCGAAGGTCTTAGCTGTGTGAGATTCTCCATTCGTAAATCTTTTTACCCTAGCTGCATCATCTTGGTTCAACTGTAGCCCTTGGAAAGGACAAATCTTGTGGCAATTGTTTGTACCTTTGACTATACAGGTTGTTATAAAATGTCTTTAGGGAGCCATTTTAATTTTTCATAAAAGTCACCCAAAAAACGAGCGCAATACAGTATTCAACGAATCAAATCTTTTAATTTATTTATTTTCTTTTAATATTTTAGCTAATCAAAATGTTTTATTTATTTATTGACCAAGATTATTAATACTTAGGGCCGATTTTTCAATAGCCAGATGATAAAACTTTTATATAAAGAATAAGTTTGACATGTTGACAGTTTTTGTATAGAAAATGTGTCAACAGGTAAATGTTTTACGTCGGATAAAAGTTATCCAGCTTGAAAAAAATCTGCCTTAAACAAATTCTATTTGCTTGTAAACGTATTTTTATGCGAATGATATCGCCAAATATGGTTTGACATATCATCAAAATATGTTAACGAGTAAACGATATGGTCAGTTTAGTTACTACTATTCAATGAAATAATTACATAATAATTACATTAATAAAATAATACATTTTTCTGTGCATGTCGTGGCAGCCTTTAATTAAGGCAACACTATAACCTGTTGTTTAATATTGTATATTGTTGAATGTAAGGTGTAAGCTTTTTTTTTTATTTTCATGAAGTGATCAATTTCAGTTCTGTCTATTTATAACACGATATTTTTTTTAAAACTAGACTATTCTGAATGACTTCCCAAAATTAGGCTGCTATTTATTTAACATCTAAGATATTTATTATTGACTCCTATGTCTATGGTATTTGGATAATCGTTACTTTGCCGACACGATAAATTTTTAGTGACATCACTAGGCGAGTCTTGGCAGAGACGCCCCGAATTTGAAAGCACCAGGAATAATATTAGAACAGTTGCGGAGGGTTTCGCTTTGGTTCTTGGAAGTAGTGATATGATTTATTTGCACAAAAATCTCTGCAGTTTATTTTAGAGGGTTAAAAAATGAGAATTGCACGACACAATTATATTTTAAAGTTTTTCCGCAAGGTGGGTATTTTTGTACATTTCATTAAAGTTAAATTTAGTTTTCCGATTAAATAAATAATTGTTTAACAACCTTTTATTATTTACTTACAATATCTTTGTTAGTTCAATTGTCGACTAGTTGAAAATGTTAAGTGGCGTTATGATCACGTTTATTTACGTTTGTTTTTTAATTTAAAATAAGTGAATATGTAGTAAAATCCTGATTATATCATAAAATAAACGTTTTAATATATCAATGACCAACCTATTACGGTCCCTCGTGTTTCTAGGAAATATTTTAAAGTAATGTTGGTTTAGTTTTACAAACTTCGCAAAGTAAGGAAGCGCGGATATTAGTCGTGTTTCCACGCTAAATGACATAATTGGAATTGGTTGAATGTTTAGTTTTACATTCAAACTTAATATATATAATATATAAAAACTGAGACAGTCTCTAGACACTGTCTCAGTTTTTATATAAACAGAAACGTAATTGCTAGGCTTATTTGCGCGTTACGTTATTATGAAATAGTTTTTTTCCAATAAAATTCATAGTCTATCTTTCCAATTATTCCGTATATTAAAAAAATGGTTCAAATATTGACTGTATTAACATTTTTAATTTAGTTGAAGCACACTGGAAAATTGCGGCGTGTTTGCAGATTACATTTTCGTGTGCGTATCAATTTGATACAGAGTATTGAAATAATTTAAAATTAATAAAGTTGCTCAAACATTATTTTTACTTAACTAACTTTTAACTTTTTAGTAAAAAATTTTTCTTAAATAATAATAATTAATATTAAAAAACATTATGCTGCACTCAAATTATGGCAATTTTTGTTAGTTTTTAGAACATTAAAAAAGTCTTAAAATCGCCAACTAACATTTCATTTTAGGAGTGTAATAACTCTAACAAGTGAATTTATATCAGACTGACTGAACTGAATTTTTTTTTTAAATGCTTCATACAAACTAATGTGCTACCACGATAATAATGTATGGATCATGTAATAAAAAAAACTATTTTAATGTTGCTCCCATTGTAGAGTTCTTGAATATCAGTAACTAATCATGTGATCATTTTAAGAAGGTCTTTTTTACACCCTCTATAACAAATTGTTTAGTCTCTAATAGATTTGATTTGTTACTAAAACCACTGAGGGACTTACAATATGTACTAACAAAAAACAAAAAAAACTCTTTTGTAACGCTATTAGTAACATCACCTACGTGATAAAAACTGTAACAACACTAAAATATTTCAACGTAATACTTTAAAATGAATCTTTCAGTCTGTTATTGTTTTCAAATCAAGGAAAAAGGTTTTATTTGAAAAAAAAAAACATATCATTTTTATTTGATTAAATATAATCATTTCTGCCATGGACGTCCACTGCTGAACACAGGCCTCCCCTAATAATTTTCATCGGGGGGATTACCAATAATCGCCACGCTTGGCAGGCGGGTTAGCGAGCGCAGTTTTTTATAACATTTCGCACACAGACGCTGCTGCCTGTCTCGTGCTACAGGAATTAGTCGCCTCTTACGACACGCCTTCTGTTGGCGGTGGAGAAGTGTATTCTATACGGCCGTCCCCACACGGCATTTAATTAAACAGAACGGATTCAATATAAACTTAAGTGTAATTACAAGTTTTTTGTCTAACAATATCGAAAATGTACTCATCGGGCCTTGAATAATGTTTGATTTTGATAAAATTTAATAACGTTTACTGTCATCTTAAGGTATTGGCATCTGTATTAATAGTCCAATCTCTATTTTTCCAGCTGCCTTCAGTATTAACTTTGAATATTTTTTTTACAATGCTGAACTCGTTTATCGAAAAAACTTATTTATTTTGTAAAAAAAACGACGAAGGTGGTAATCGAACTAAAAAACCTCCTTTAGCCAATCGGGAGACTGCTTTCTCAACATACAATTTGTATATTTTTGTTTGATGATAGTGAAATCTGTCTTTTCAGAAAGATGTCCGTCTGTCTGTCTGCGGTTTATCTCAGAGACTCTTAGTACTAGAAAGTCACGCACGCCGACAAAGATGTAGAATAAAATTATGAAAAAAATAAATTAAGGTATCTTCCTTACACGTACAGATGTTTTTTTTTCTTCTATTGCATGGTGTGGCCGTCTTTATAGATAAGGGTAAGTTCAGATGGTCGCGCGCGTACGCGCGAGGAGTAAACGCGCGCACAAGATACCGGCGATGGAGCAGCGACGATCGCGCGAAGCTGCGCGTAGACGCGCGTTCATGTGAACGGTCTGATGTATTTACTTAGAAATTCTTTATGCGCGTAAGGATGTTCCATCCAAGGATGACCATCTGAACTTAGCCTAAGAAGTATAGAAGAATATCGTTGGTGTGCAAACACCATTTTTCGATTTATGCATCCGTTTGCGTAATTTCCTTGTTAATAATACACTAACAATTTTCAATTCATTAAAATTTTTAGGTGTGCGTGACTCATAACAAGTACCTAACAATATACCGGGGAAAATTTAATCTTATTCATAGGGTTCCGTCCCCTGCCGGCGGTGGCGATCACTGGTCCTGTGCTAAGTCCGAACCATTGTTTAACATTCTTATGCCAAGATTTGCTTGTCTGGTTTTCTGCGTCTTTGAATCTTCCCCTGAATGATCTAGGAGAAGTTCGTATTTGTTGTTGCTATGCCTATAAAAAATTTAATAAAACATCAATAAGTCTAAAAGTCGGAATCATTGTATAACTGCGGACTGGAATCGAATATATAAAGCTTATGAACACTCAATAAGGTATTCCAGACGAGAGGAGCTTCGGGAGGGAGTGATTTATTGAGTGACACGTGGAGGGAGGCTCTCTCTTGTTCATCCGCACGTGTTTCCATCGCTTCCAAGTTGCGCCACGAATATAATAAAGAGCTCCGCTAGGACTGTTTACTTAAGTTCCATCTCGTGTAGTGTCGCTAAGCATTATCTTACTAATATTATAATGTTAAAGTTTGTATGTCTGAATGTTTGTAACTCGATCACGCTAATGGCTGTAGGGAATTAACTGAAATTAGGCACATATATAAAAATATTGATCTAGGTTAACATTCAGGCTTTTTCTGAGTTTTTGTTTCCGTGGGATAAGTAATTATTCCTCTTCAATTGGCTTGGATCTTAAGGCTACAGCAAAGTCGCGGACAAAAGCAAGTCAGATAATAATACATACGACTTGCGATTGCAAACTTGAAAATCGTCGTTGATAGGATATCTTTTCATTTCGAAAAGAGAGTTTATAATAGTAACTTACGTTCTACGATGCCCATTAAGTCATTGCTCTGTCTAAAGTGCCGTTCTCACTCATTATTTACTGACACACTGGGGAAGCACAGGTAAAGCTAATCATAGATGGCGCCATCTTTGTCAACCGTTGTCAACGCAAATGTCAAAGTTCAATTGTTTTTCTGTGCTCGCTAATAACCTTCGTATGATGCAAGTTTGACACACGTTTGACAACTTACTATAACCTATATCGTAGTGAATGTTTAAATTAATTTTAACAGTAGCAGCGACAAAACCATTGATCACTACGGGTAAAACAAAACAAGACACCTATCTGAATAAATGTGCAGTGTGGTCCACATTAAAACGACTGCTGTTTTACCAATTTTTTTTATAAGTTATACATGGGGCACACTAAAAGTTTTGCACTTCTAGCTAATCGGGACTATTTGAATTTCGAATGTTATATTTTTTTAAACGTTGCAACCTTCTTAGTAATAAAAAAAACAATTGGCGGGAAATGATTTGTCAATTGTTTTTTATCACACATCAAAGTTCTACGTACGCAACGAAAATGGAATTAAGTCGAAAAGATTTTAGAGTAATGATTTTTTATGATTTTAAAAGTTCTCTCTTTCCGCAAACTGTGCCGCTCGTCTTTAAAATGCTTTTGGGAGAGAAGCACCTTGTTTGAGCACCGTGAGGCGATGGTTTGCTGAATTTGAGAGAGGTCGAGTTTCTTTATATGACGAATTTTGTAAAGGGCAGCCTTCAACTGCCGTCAACGAAAATAATCTGGCTACTGTTAAGCGGCTAATAAAGAAAACCCGCGGATTACCTTTGAGACAATTCGAGGACTATTGGGGATTGGTATGAGCCAAATTCAGAAAATTTCACACGAAGAATTTTGAAAGTTCGGAAACTTTGCTGTCGTTGGATCCCTCATGAACTGACAGCGGAGCAGAAGCGGGCTCGCGTGGAATGGTGCTCACAGATGCTACTGAAGTACGACCACGGACATTCTAATGCTGTTTATGACATTGTCACAGGAGATGAAACGTGGATTTATTGTTTTGAACCCGAAAAAAAACAGCAATCTTGTGTGTTTGAAAATGAGAACAGGCAAACACAAGTGAGGCAGGCGAGAAACGTAGGTAAAAAAATGATCGCATTTTTTTTCACAGCTACGGGTCCCATCTGTACAATTCCACTTGAAGATCAAAATTTATTTTATATTCATCCATTTGTTTACCCAGGGTGTTAGAAAAAGTTTGCGAAAGACGACCCAAAAGCCGCGTTCTCCTACATCATGACAACGCTTCTTCACACACAGTCAACAAAACAAAGTCATTTTTAGCTTCCGAAAAAGTACAACTCGTCACCCATCCTGCGCATAGCCCCGACCGAGCACCCTGTGATTTCTGTATTTTCCCCAAAATCAAAGATTTGATGAGAGGTTTTACTTTTATCAACTCCGAAGAGGCAGTGATAGCGTTCAATCAGCACGTACAAAACATGCCTTCAGATCTGTGGTCCTCCTGTTTTAAAAATGGTTCGATCGCATGAAAAAATGTTTAAAATGTAAAGGAGAGTATTTTGAAAAGCAATAAACATAATATTTTGGTTATAACACGTTGTTTTTTAAAGTTACGCAAAACTTATAGTGTGACCTACGTATGACAAATCTAATTATACGTAGTGTATTATTAAACATTTTATTTTTTTTACTTACTCTACCCAGTACTTGAAATATATGAAACTACACAGTGTTTAGACTAAGTGATCGAGTTTCTTGCGCTGCTTCTTCTCGGCGCTAACCCACATTTGTCCCGAAGCAGTGGTAGTGTAAAAAAGTTGGAACGTGTAAAGAGCTCAATTTAAACCTATTTACAGAATCAAATTGGTTTTATTGGTTTATTATTTGTTTCAAAATTGTAATTAATGAAGTGTTTGGCATTAGGATAATTAAAAATAACAACCTTAATTTAGCAAATGCATATGTAGTGGGTTTATCCTCGGAATCAGGGATTTCATTTGTTTTTATTGTAATTTCGCGTGTTTTGTAACGTTTTTCCAATCACATAAAAATCCTTAATTTTATAATTGAAACTTTTCTATTTCTTTAGATATTGACGTTAAAAAATTACTTTTTGTAACGTTGACTGACACACTTGACATAATCCTATACCACACACTTTTCAATTACCGTTGTTAGTGGCACAGGTGGCGATAAATCTAGATAGGTACTATATGCGTTAACGATCTTTTAATGAATTTGATTAGAGATAAATTCGCATGGATCCTAATTAATAGAACAAATGCTTGGTGCATTTGTTCTAGAAATTAAATATTTTTTAGATACCAAGCGTTTGTTTTAAGTAATTAAAGATCTTGTTTAGATAAATTATTTTCTATTGCTATATTGTATTATTTATTAGCTTTTGTACGATAATGTAGTACGATTATAGGCTTAAAATTATGCTTAATTTTTCACCTAAATACAGTCGTAATGCTATTAAAACCACAAAAAAAAAACGAATGATTTCTTTCTAAGTAGTCATTCTCCAGCTTCCTCAAATCACTTTCCTCAAATCATAAACCGTTCTATAAAGATACAAAGTCCTTTAGATCATAATCCACCTTTTCATTTCGCAAAAAGTTACACTGACATTATATTGAATTACACAAACCAACATAACCGCCATGCGCTTCTTTGAAGCGTGTTAGCACAAAGCGTCTTGGCGCAGTGTTGAGAAAAAGGAAGCAGAGTTGGGTCATTGTGTACGCGACTGACAACAAACGCTTCCACCACAATCAAGCCATACACAGTAGAATCCCTGCTATCCACACTTCATTCGTTCAAAATTAGTTCGCATCAAAACCGTTTTATATAATATATCATACGGTTTTCACACGGAATTTTGGACGAGCAAAAATATATTAAACATTTTCATTGAACTTTAAAGTTTTTACAATGGAATATGTTACGAATTGTATACATTTATTCTCGTGACTTTACCCCCGGTGACCAGCTCTGGTACAAAAATTACAGTTGCTACTTACTTGGTACCTGTGTGCCTCCTTAGAAGATTGTGTAAACCAACATCTAAACGAGGTTTTATAATTTAAAAAAAGTACAATTCAAAGTCACTAACTTATCTTCTATATTTATTGTTTTCGAATAAGTGGGGTACAATAATGCCTATGACTGTGCCTACAGAATGCCGTGTGCGTGCCAGCCAAATAGTCTGTCACTTCGCCATCGACATTTGTGGCAGTAAGACGCATCATTGTATATGTTATACATATTGTGTATGTTATACGCACATGAGATAAACAATTCAGAGAATAAAAACCCCTAAGGAGTGATACAGCGCTTTTGGTCAAACTATAGCCTAGAAGTCAAACAAATGAGTCACCATAAAACTGAAGACACAATACACTAAACATGCATATAAAGTCATTAACATACATAGCCACTAGTCACACTCACGCTTAAGGAAGCAACTGCGGTGTAAGAATAATTAAAAACGCTAATATTGAGCAAAATAAGGCATTATACGTTTGTTGTATGGACGCCCTACTTAAATATTTATTTTATTCAGTTTTACTATTTGTTGTTATATTACAATAACATTTCAACTGTCTAGCTATCACGGTTCATGAGATACCGCCTGGTGACAGACAGATGGATAGTGGACTCTTAGTAGTAGGGTCCCATTTTTACCTTTGGGTACGAAACCCTAAAAAGACAAAAAATATTTTACAGAATCATACAACTAAACCCAGCAGTAGGTAGATGTATCTCAGCCAACCTCGTGTCGGCACAAAGCGTCTTCGCTGCAGAAAAAGGAAGTAAAGTTGGGCTATTGTGTGGGTTCACGCGACGGAAAACAAACGGCTGCTGTCTTCCATGGAGCTGTTTGCACGTTTGAAGCTATCTTGTAGCAATATACTCGGGACTGCTTCACACAATTGCATCATTGTATTCAGTGATGACTTTTAAATCACGTCCACCAAACAAGTATCTTTATATAAGGTGCCTTTTTTACCCGACTGACTCAGAAGGAGGGTAATATTTTTTAAAGCTACTATCTTTAATTTTGTAAGCTCTTCTTTTTTTTAAATTATTAAAATAAATGAACCTTATAACCTACCTAGCTCGCACTTACAAATTTTTTTGTTAATGTATTTCCTGTAAAAAGGTTGACAAATGTGACTAAGGTTCTTGCGCCGATTTTTTACATCACCATTTTATTTTATTTTTTTTTCTTTATTGGTGTACACAACACGTAACAATCTTAAAGGTATTAGGCAAACAATTCAAGAACTTAGATCTAGATTGTAACCTAAAAACATGTACACACAGCATGACCAACTTAAGTAAACACTATGCTACTAACAATTCAATTTAAAAAATGTGTAACTTATGACAGTCTTTTTTCAAGTGTTATTTCATAAAATTCTAGCATGTTATTGCTAAAATAAAAATTGTAATAAATAATATAAGTAATGTGAAACAAATGGAGAGCTCAGTGGAGGATAAATTTGACATTGTAACGAAATGTAACGTGTTTGGACATAATATGTCAAGGTTATTGTTCTGTAACTATTCATTATATAATCTGCACATGCGTATAACATTATTAAGTAATTTAACATTTAGTGCCTGAAGCTAAGTAGCTAAGTAAAGTAAAAGTTTACTCAGTATAAAAACTTAAGCCAACTATATTGATATTAATTGTATAAAAACATTATAATTTATAGAATAAATGTGCATGAAAGAGGTTCCATTCGAAAAAAGAGTATTATAAGGTTTCTTGATGGCTTGTTCAACTTTATGTTATTAAAAAGCTGAGAAAATATTTCATCACTTACTCACTCAATGTCTTCTGCATGTAACTAATTGAGATGATTATACGAGTATTATCATTATCACCATTTCAGCCATAGGACGTCCACTGCTAAACATGGGCCTCCCCCAGTGACTTCAAGATTGGCCCGTCGAAAGCGACCTGAATCCAGCGGCTTCCTGCAACCAGGTCGTTTGTCCTCCTTGTGGGGCGTCCTACGCTGGCCCGTATATGGTCTCGTGGTACGTGTAACGTGCTATGTGCCTAGCCGAGATGTTATAACCATCAGTATTGATTTATGTAGGATAGTCCTTTAATTTTTTATGTAAAAATCCAGAGTTTCTGTAAGAATAAATTACTTATGAATTCAAAATTAACAATCATGCTGCCATGTTCCATAATATCCGTAAGAAAATAGCTGAACATTCCTTACAACTTAAGCATATAACAAAAAGACAAGGATAAAATTAAAACTGATTATGTTGAGTTTCATTTTGGTGTTGTTAATCTTCAGCTTTTCTAAAAGAATCTTCCTCACATCTCGGATACATCGCTGCCATGTTTCATTATCCTGACCCTGGGGATGATTAGTGCGTGCTATACCCGGATTAGTGAGTGCGTTCACACCCAATCGTAGCGGCGGCTTAAGTCTTAAGCTAAGGATGTGTGTACACTATGCACAACGTTGACACAAATTGAAACCGGTACTGAAATGACAGATAACTAAATCAAGTGTGATTGATACAGCTCAAAATAATATAGATTTAGCTTCGTGACATGTTTGATGCAAATATGCTGGCATGAGGTAGAAAAAAAACAAAAAAGTTAATTATTTAATATTGAATAATAATAAAACATAATCTTTACTTATATTATCATACAATAGAAATATATTTTAGCACAGTTAAAAGGTTTTTTTGTGACAGTTGGTGCTTAAAATGGATTGAGACCATCTGTATTAAAAGACACAAGGTCTCCACCTCTCATACTATAAAAGGTGGATTTAACTGATTGATTTATTAACGGGTATCTTAAAGTAATTTCATAATTGTAACAAGAACATAATAAAGCCCTTGTATCTAGAGTCTATTATATTTGATATAGACAGAAAATAATTATCAAAATAGAACCCGATATTATTTATGAAAATTCTTAACAACTGATACCAATTTACATTTTCAGTGTAAACGTACCATTACGATAAAATAAACTAATACATGACATGTTTAGTAATATGTGAATGGAAAGAGAAATATAACATAATATTTCACAACATAAAAGCTCTGGCAAAAAGCTCTCAGTTGACAAATAGACAAAAGATGTATCCGGAACGTGGTTTGTAATATAGCGAAAAGCGGTAAACTTTAAGAAATATGAAGCAAAAAAATGTTAAACATTGAAATACCATAGCCTAATGATGAACTTTAAACAGTATACGTTAGCAGTGTTAACGTCAAACTCTATATAGAAACAACAAAAAAAGGTTGAAGTAATACTGTTTTATAATTGTATGTCTAGACAGTACAGACAGGCACCTCCACTTTTCTTGATAAAATTATCGCATGGATCTAATACACCGGTATTAGATTGTTTCAATTACCGGTTATCTACCGAGATTTAAGTTGAAATAGTAGTGGGATTACTATCTCACAAGAACTTAGGGCTGATTTTTCAATCGCCAGATAACTTTTATCCGACGAATAAAAGTGTCGCTTTGACACATTTTCTATACAAAAACTGTTATCATGTCTTAATTAACTTATTCTTCAAATAAAAGTAACCTGACTGTTGAAAAATCAGGCCTATTCCAATTCACTCATCATTATTTTATTAGACTACAGCTAAAACAATTACCTAATCCATGAGATAAATACATTTGTAGATGTAAATTTTCACCTATGTCCGATGTCAGAGGGAATACATCTTTCTTTATATATTTTTTTTTAAATATTTCGATAAAAAGCAAATTGAGATAATGTATACCATTTATTTATGTTTGGTTCAATTTACTTTACTAAATTATAATATAAACAATTAGATACAAGTTGATCACGGATTGGAATCAATAATGTTATGACTTTCCATAAATTAATTTAAAAAAACATATTTTTTTCCACAATATCATGAACTTTGAATGAAATGAAATTAACGCAATATATTTTTAAAGACAGTCAGTTTAAAATCGCACAATAAACTATCACTAAAACTATACGTATTTATAAGTTTTTATTTTGTAAGTGTGTTACTATTATTTGGTGAATACGCACAGTTGATTGGAATGTGTAACGAGCTGGCAGCATCAAACTGGCTAAACAAACGGGTTAACTGATCGCGATTCACAGCGGGCTAACGCGTATTCAAATGTAGCGCCACCGCTCTGCTGCTGTTTTAGCGTTTGCAGGTGATCGCTGTTTACTGTGGTATTCAACATATGGTAATGAGCTGGTGAAGTTAGTTCAGCATACACGATAAATCATTGATATGGAGTTGTTTTTAAGATTTCCACTCTTTGAAAGGGCTGCGATATCTATCCACGCAATAAAAGAAATCCAAATAGACTTCTTCTTTGCGTGTTGACTCAGACTTTCATATGTGAGGACCAAAACTCAATATATAAATAAATAGACTGGAGAAACTCCAAAACCGAATTCATTCATTCATTCAATGAATTAAGGAAAATGAATGTTAACCTATTTAAAACAAATTTATATAAATGGCTTTCTCGCGTATTTATAATGACTTGAAGAATTTTCAAAAAAAATAAAAAATCATTTTATTTTATGACTCATGTTATGATATGACTAACATTTAAAGCATTTTATTAACATAATAAATTTGCATGTCTCTGTAATTAACTAAACATGATAAGTACTTAATCTCCTTTGTAACATCTCTGTAGTCTGTTTAAGGCAAATAATCTATATTATTTTATTTTGTCATAACTTTCGTAATTAGGTTTATTTTATTTAGCTTATCAACGGCACACGTAAACCACATGACACTTACGGTAGGAACTCACAATATTACTAAGGACGAATGCCCAGGGTCTACCTTGGGTGATAACCCGCAGTTCCTACTCACTTAATGGCATCGGAGGACACCGTCTGGTTTTTAGTGGGCTTGCGGTTCTTGGTTGAGAGCCGGAGTCCCACATGACCACGACCGTCCTCGCGGTTTTATCGCTTTACAGACGTAAAAAAAGGTACTCACATTAATGATACTCACGATCCTCTTAACGCACATAATACTTGCAACACTCTTGAAACTTGTGACACTGCCTCCTTATAACAGTACATACCCATAAGATGTGTAACACATCTTCAATCACCAAACTTCTGATCAGACATGATTAATATTTCCATAAATATGTTTTTCTGACACAAATTATAATAATAATAAGTTTTTTTCCTACTGAATCTAAAAGGTACAAAGTTGTGTCTGTGCTTCATTATAATCATCATCATTTCAGCCAAAGGACATCCACTGGTGAACATAGGCCTCCCCCATTGACTTCCAGATTGGCCGGTTGGAAGCGGCCTGCATCCAGCTGCTTCCTGCAACCTTTACCAGGTCGTCTGTCCACCTTGTAGGTGGACGTCCTACGCTGCATTTGCCGGTACTCGGCCTCCATTACAGAACCTTTCTGTCTGTGCTTATGCATAACATAATATGTTCCCTTAAAATAAGATTGTCTGTCACAAATTATAATAATAGATTTATTTTTCTTGCAGAATCTAAAAGATACAAAGTTGAGTCCGTGCTTAATCATAACTATAATATTAATTTTTTTGTAAGTGTAGTGTTAAAATAGAAAGACCGGCTTTTGCAGTTAGATCCTCCTGAAAACTCTTCTCGTTGTCTCGACCAGTATTCCGGGTATTTCAGCAATGTCATCCCTCCATCTGTCACCAACTATTGAAGTTATAATTATGTTTTTTTTTTTTTATTTTTGATTTATGATTGTTGTCGCGTCCTCTTGACTCAATATATTTAAATTAATGTCCACAAAACATACAAAAATAAGCCAATGGCAGTACAAGCGAAGTTTTCAGATAAATGGGCGATTCCTGCAAACCCCTGGCTTCTCTAACTTCGTAATTGAATATACCAACTTTTTGCCGCCCTTATGGAAGCCGTTTAAAAATCAGAATTGTTGAGAGTAATTGACGCTGGACGCACAAATATAAGTAATATTTTCTTTTTGACAAAAAAATAAGTGATAATAAAATAATGTGAATTTACAAAATATTTAAATTATTATAGTACATATTTATAAAATATAGTATAATTATTCAAGAAACAAGCTTTTTGAATAAAGTGAAAAGTTATTACAATAATGACAAAACATGGTATTATTTTTTGTAATGATAAATCTGAATACAACTATCAATAATACCCATCTATATATATATTTTTTAGAAACTATTAGTTTATTATTTATTATTATTAGATTATTTTAGTTTTTAAAAAAAATACAAAATAGACTATGCAAACCATAGATTTAGGAGCGTAGCGTATTCTAAGGCTATGATGCAAACCTCATAATAAAATTCGAAAGGTAAGATCATCGAAATGTCAGTACGCCGAACATTTAGTAGGAAAAACCAACAGTTATAGATTAACTTGAAAGTCACACAGACATATGACCTGGATTAAAACACAACCTTATATACCTACAAACTAATTTTGCTCAAGCCGGCTCCTGCGGGTGATGGCTAGTAAATATATCACATCCAATTTCCCACACATCATACGCAACAA
Source organism: Anania hortulata (assembly GCA_963576865.1). Lineage (NCBI taxonomy): Eukaryota > Metazoa > Arthropoda > Insecta > Lepidoptera > Crambidae > Anania > Anania hortulata. The sequence continues at coordinate 228,536 of OY756409.1, forward strand.
ATTGAAACATGAATGCACAGTGACACGGCGAGCAACGGAGGCCGGCGCGCCGCATCGATCTGTGATGTCGATGTATCGGCCCCAGTATTGAGTGGGTCGGCGTTAGTGAGAGGTTGAAAGGACGATGGGAAACAATGTTGGAATCGCTCGTTTTTAACCGACTTCAAAAAAGGAGGTTCTCAATTCGTCGAAATCTTTTTTTTTTTATGTATGTTCAGCGATCATTCGTTACTACGTTGACCGATTTAGATAATTCTTTTTTTGTTCGAAAGGTAATACTTTCAGAATAATCTCATATAAATTTGGTCAAATTCTGATGATGGGATCTATAAGAAAATTATCAAACATTGCATGAACTCCATTTTCTCAAGATTTGGATACAGACAGACAGATATTCAACATATAATTTTCTTCGTTAATCATCATCAATTCATTAGTTGTTTACCAGACAAATCATTTTTCTGCTATACTTAGTCAATAAACTATTGATTTGATTATTGGGACCAAAATAACTTGAGTAACTTATGCTTAAATATATTTTCGATCGATTCAGTCATCCGTCTAATTCTTAACGCGTCATTAAAACTTGAGTGAGACTTTTGTAAATTGTATTCGTGACGGGGCTCAGCTTGAATAATTCTATACGCTCATCATCATCCAAATATTATTTCTATACGCTCCATTTGACACAAAATGAAATATCAGAGTAATTAGGAGTTTAATCGCGATTAGGGCATATTTCGAGATATGTCATGCGTACATACATTAATATATTAGAAATAAGTATAAATCTTTGATTTATAAGGGTATTTGATTTGACCTCACCTTGTGAAAGTTAGATGAGGTTTCGTTACATACTTGACATTTTTACTTTGAAAAGCTTTTTAATTTCTTTTGATTAGAAAATGTTTTTAAGTCACAGTATCAGTTACGATATAGTTTGCTATTACATTTGACTACAAGTATTTGCAAATACTTTCAGAAAAGACTGAAACCTTCTAACTTAATTTATTGAAATCTGAACTCATGCGAAATTATCTAGCTTAGCGTCGCGATGCGAATATTCACGAGTAGGTGCTGCTCATGTAGTATAGTAATTTTAATAAAAGTAAGTAAGGGTTGTGTAGATTTTTTTGTGTCTTCTTCTTCTTTGTCCTCGCCTTATCCCGTAAAGCGGGGTCGGCTTTCTTAATCTTGAGGCGCCATTCTCTTCGCTGGTAAGCGTCGTCAACAGATAGACCCAACACCTTCATGTCTCTCCGGACATTCGTCATCTACGTGGTTTGTGGTCTACCTCTCCCTCTTTTGTGTAGCCATGAAAACGCACTTCCTCATTACATGATTTTCGGGTCTTCGCATGACATGTCCGAACCACCTTAGCCTGGACTCTGAAAGTTTCTCAGCAATAGGCGCCACTCTAAAACTGCCCCGAATGTGTTCATTACGGACTTTATCCCTGAGAGTAACTCCATCAGCCCAACGTTGCATACGCATCTCCGTAGTATGCAGCTTCTGTTCATGTGTTTTGTTCATAGCCCACACCTCGCTACCGTAGAGTAGAACTGGTCTTACAGCAGTTTTATAAACCTTGCCCTTGGTTCTTACAGGCATCTTTGGATCGCATAGAACTTCTGTTAGTTCGTGCCATTTATTCCACCCCGCCACAGTTCTATGTGTAATGACGGCAGTTATCGTCCCGTCTTCAGTTCTTCGGCTCTGTCAGAGCCGAGGTATTTAAACTTGTTCACTCTCGGTAGGGTTACACCATCTTGTTTTTGAGTTCTGAACTTGACTTTTTGAGTTGTCAGGGCTAAAGTTGCATACCATATATTTGGTCTTGGTTCTACTTACCATTGGACTCGAGAGATCTTCTCCACTGGTCTAAATTTTCATGAAAATCTTGAATACTGTCTGATATAAGAGCCACATCATCTGCATACAATAGGTTCCACGGTACGGGTTTCTTGATTTTCTGCGTTAGGTAGTTCATGATGACGTTAAGCAATAGAGGGCTGAGAGCACTTTCCTGATGCACTCCCACTCTGATATCGGAACTCTCGGACAAACCAGCTGGACTTCTAACACATGTTTGTATGTTGTTATACATGTCGATTACGAGTCTTGCGATATTAATGTTCGTGCGATATTAAAGCTTGCCATATTAATGTTCGTGGTACACTGTCAAAGGTTTTTTCAAGATCTATAAACGCCATCCACAGATTTTGTTTGTTCTTACGAGCATTTTCCATAACCAGCCTTATCGCGTTGATTGCGTCTATCAATGGTCCCCTTACCAGCAGTGAAACCAAATTGATTTTCTGTATGTTGTATCAAATTTGAAAGCGCTCACTTAGGAATCTTTCCCAGATCTTGAGGGTGTGTGATGTGAGTTTTATGCCACGAAAATTTCCACAATCTCGAACATCTCCTTTGTTCTTGTAGAATGGTACTAGTATACTCTTTCTCCAAGCATCTGGCATTTCCCCTTTCACTAAAATGTTATTAAACAGCCTTGCGAGCCATACACCACCAGCGTCTTCAATAATATTATCGATCCCACTTATAATATTACAAATGCGAAAGTTTGTAGAGATGTATGGATACTCAATACTCAATACTCAATAATTTATTGCAAAATCATAATGTACATATAGATGTTACAAATTAAAGAACCAGTATTATGGACCCTGTTACTCTTTCACGCAAAAACTACTGAATGGACTTTGATGAAATTTGGCATGGCCTAGATCAACACATAGGATACTTTTTATCCGGGTAAGGTCAACTTAGATGAAGTCGCGGGCAGAAGCTAGTTAAAAATAAATGGGCACACAATCATAACAGCTGTTTGGCAATTTTTTTGACAAAATAAATAATAAATAAATAAATATTAGACAACGTCACATACATTACTCTGATTCTATGGTAAGTAACTTAAGCACTTGTGTTACAGAAATCACGGTACGACTGTACCACAACACTCAGACCTGAGAAAATAATATTATTGAAAAGTTATTTTTTACATTTACCAACAGAGAATCGATCCCAAGATCTCAGAGATAGCGACACCAAGTCTGTTATGGTCGCCTCTTGGCTACGAAGGTCGTCGAAAAGATTATTTTTCAATTCATTGTAATGTCGATGCCAGTCTCATATGAAATTATATAGCAAAATGTTTGTACATTATGTATGAGTTTATGATTTTATTTTCGTTTTCGTAATTAGTTAAAAAACTGGCCAAAAGCCAATGTCGAGTGTTGCACCTTTTTTATAAATTTCTTCATGATGTTAATTTTAAATGGCAACACTTTGAGTGTATAAAAAAGGTCCACTGTTGCAGGACATTGGCTTTTGGCCAGTTTTTTAACTAATTACAAAAACGATAATAACGGACAGCTTATAATTTGTTTAAAGAAGAAACATTTATTTTATTTTATTTATTTACTGATCAAGCATACGTAAACGAGACACAATATAAATTCCTTTGTTATGCGGTCTCATGAGACCGCTTGGATGTTAACAAGTTAAAACACTTACAATGTCATGACAGTAAATTCCAAAACAACATTGCAAGGAAAACAATTAAACATTTTAAATAAACTTACAAACTAGGATATTGTTTTACACAACATAAAAAAGTCACGCTCAATTTCATTTCATCCCAAAGTGCGATGTAAGCGGAGGTCCTCCAGCACTGTCGCGAGCACTCGCGAGGCGCAGCGCAGGCGAGAGGACTTGCTAATGAGTGAGGACGATGCTACTTTCACGTGTTTATTAGAGTCGACAATTTATGTAGTTTATCGTTAACACTTTTGCGTACGTTTTTTCAACTAGCAGAAGTAGTATCTCACAGGGTTCTGATTATTTGGGCGAATTACACCCAAATAGTAAGAAATTTTCAAAATTAAATTCAATAACCAGTTTCTTTGTCATCGGAATATAATATTGTTACTTTTCTCCCTGTCCACACTTCTTCCTTCGAGAGATTTCTCTCTTGTAGAGGTACGCTTGACTTTAATGTTCGTAAACTTTGTGAATTTGCAAACCTATGAGGTACTTCACGTTGACCTAAATTTTAGTAAGAAGCAACTTTCTTAGCTAACTGTTCAGTAAATAAACAAAAATTAAAAACTACATCTATTTTTATACCTATAGTACCGCATAAATATACATAATTCCATGTCACTAAAAATACTCCACAATTCCACAAACCTAAATGAACAAACTAATTTATATTCAAACAACACGAAACATTATCTGGCACTCTAAAATGAACAAAATAGCAAGGAAACCTAGTAAATTACATTTCGGACAAGTTATTCAAGCGTGGGTGGGCATAGACAATCGAAAAAGCTTGTACAATTTTGTTAAGGAAACTTTAATTTAATACTATTGGTGAACTGAGAACCCAGTGAGCAACTTGTATACAGTTAGTTGAACAACAAAATAAGCCCACAATAGTAAAATATCTCAGAAGGGAGCAATATAATTTTGATAACAATTGCAAACCATTAATCAATTATTATAACTCACAAATTCAAATAACTATGACCAATCATGCAGCACATTATTCGCTGTGTGCGCGATGACAGTGACCACAATTATTGTGGACTTGAGTCTCTCAAATTATGGCAACTGGATGGTTTGAGAATGATTTTCGGATTGTTTTTCTTCGAAATTAGATGAAAATATCTAAAAAATTTGCGCATATTATAATAAGTGATTTTCTAACTTGAATTAAAATACGCATTTTATAATACCTACGGGATTTAAATCAATACAACATGGTATAACTTTCCAACCTCAAAATGTGCAAAAAGGGAAAAATAGTATTAGCACAGCGTGTAAGAGATTTTGAAGAGCTCAGAACCAAAAGACAAAGCTACTTAATAAGAGCTGTGATCATAAGACAAACGTCTGTAACACAAATTCCCTACAAACGTTTTTCTTTTCATAGGTGCAGCTATCCATTTATTTATTTGCTCCAATTTCCATCTTGATGTTGGAAACGAATAAAACATGTACGAAATGTTTTTCCCTTTGTTTCTACATATTATAACAGACAGAACACGTTTGACCAATATCGCGAATTTTAACGTTTTCACTTAAAAATACTAAATAACGTTAGTATGGAATTCTATGGAAATATAGCAATTTGACACATGACAGTCCAGAGCTTTTTCACATTTCTGCTACATTGCGTGCTGCGATCGATTTGACGGCCCCCACCACCCACTTTGCACATAGCGAATAGGGTAACGGGCGGTAGACTGAGTGCAAAGATCCGAATATTTTGTCTTGACATTGATAGCTGTCAGTGTCAAGACAACTAAACTGACACTGACACTTGAACGTTAAAATTGACAGTATACCTTCGTTATTCAGATGCACAGTTTATAATATGTACCTATACTGTGTTAAATGTGTGGTGTGTGTGTGAGTGTGAATGTGTGTAAGAGAGGTTATGTGCTTAGGGTAACTTATTAAACATAATAAACCAAATAACAAGAACCAAATTTAGGAATGCTTTCAGTCTTATTATAGTCCTGACACTTGAGCCATTTGGCAAGTAATGTTTTAAATTTATTTTGTTCAATCAAGTAGAGTTTAGAATGTAAATTTCACATATAAACGACCTTAATTAATACAAGACGAAAATAATATGTACCTAATTTATTAGCGGTGTACTGTATCTACTATAGGTTATACACCTGCACACAACTTTTAGATTCAGATTTTTATTGCAAGTCACATGAATAACTTCATTCGCTTTCAAGTTGGAATTTTTAATCTAGACAGTACCGTGCTACCAGCACTTACTCAAATACCACAACTATAAGACAAACGCTTACAAACAGTCCCAAACAAAAATTTAAAATGGGCTAAATAATATTTAACCCTTTAATTACGTTCCAAAGTCGAGTTCTGTTTGTCTTCTCATAAACACTTTTTGTTGAACCGCGCCCCGGTTTTGAACAAACAAAAATAACCCTTGGCCTGTGGCCCATAAAGAAGAAATTTCGGACCAACCCTCCTTCCAGTGATATAACCCGTTTTAACTTTTTTCATTAAGCCGTGTGGAGTAAAATTTCGCGAAAACGGCTGCTCGAGAAAATAATGTTATTGGGGATAGAATTTCCTTGTAAAAATTGGTTTACCCGTCGCTTATGAACCAGATGGTACTCGTACCTAGAATGTGTTTAAAGTAGGATAAAATTTGGTGTTTATTCGAAAGTAAATGTGTTATTTGGTAAAGTTTAATTTTTTAACTAATCTAGCTCATTTCTAACCTATAAATAAATATGCACCAAATACCACACCAATTTTCACTGTCTCAAAGTAAGTAAGTAACATTAGCAATGCAATGTTGCCAAAGGCGACTCCTAAAATACCCTGACTAGAGCCAATTATTTAAAATAACATCATTGTTCTAAATTGAATCGAGCCAAGATTAGAGGCAAGCCCAGGGCCTTTTACGTATAAATATAAATAATCACCTGCCAGATAGACAGACCAACTTAGGTTAAAAGAAGTAATTAGTTAGAATACTGTTAATTCACAATGTGGCGAAGACCGAGTACCTGGCCCTTAACTCTATAGATCCAACGCCCGTCCGTATAGGCGGACACAAGGTCGAGCGCTCGAACCAGTTTAAATACCTTGGATCTGTACTTCACGCGTCGGGAGACATCGATTGCGATGTCAAAGCACGCATTGTTCTGCGTGGGCCAAATGGCGAGAGGTGACTGGTGTCATTTGTGACCCCAGAATGCCGGTTAAGCTGAAAGGACAGATCTATAAGTCCATCATTAGACTTGTTTATTACTGACAAGATTATTTATTATCCATTATTATATAAATCTTCTGTACGTGTGTTTGTCACCTAACTTCTAAACAACTGGATCGTTTTGGATGAATTTTTTGTGTGAATATTTCAAAGGGTTCCTGGATGGTTTGAAAATACAATTGAACCCGGTAGATGGCGATTGGGTTCTAGGATTTTTTATCTTTTGAAAACATATTTGGACAAGACAACATCTGTAAGGCCATCTAGTTTTGATAGATACCACGATAGATATCCACGATAGATACCATCTGACTGAAAATTCAAAAAAGGTTTTTATTTACAGTAAACTGGGTAGCGCAGTGACACTATTTAGTGCATGTGGCGGTTAACCCGCGCCCCAGTTGCGAGTGAAAGGCGCCGTGAATGCGCGCGGCTGAAAGAGCGCCCTGTTTGTGCCGGAGACGTATTTTTGAAGCATTAGAAATTAATCTTGAATTCGAACACGAAAACAATTCGTGTATGAAAATACTTTATGTTTTTTGATTTTAAGCATTTTTGAATCACTCGAAATAGGTGTTGCTAATAAAATTTTGTAACCATTTTCGTTTCACTCAGAAAATGTTATAAACCGGAAAGCAAAAACTCATTGATTTTAAGAATCGTTGATGAACCGCTTAAAACGGAACGTAATTAAAATGTTATTGAGTCAAATCTCTGTCAAAATTTACTAGTAGAAATCAAAAAACGAGTGGGTAGGACCACTCGTAGCAGAATCAAATAAATAAATAAATATTGGAAAACATCACATACATTGCTCTGATCCTGTGGTAAGTAGCCAAAGCACTTGTGTCTCAGAAATCAGAAACAACAACGGTACCACAACACTCAGACCCGAGACAATATAGAAAAGTTATTTTTCTACATTGACCCGACCGGGAATCGAACCAGGAACCTCAGAGATAGCGTCCGGTATGCTCGCCTATCGGCTACGGAGGTCGTCTTCACAATCACGTCAATTCACGGAAATAATTTTTAAAAATAGTGATTTTATGTATTCGCATGCGAATCTTGCGATTTCGTATTCGGATTTGAATTCGCATGATCCAAAAATACGTCTCCTGTTCCCATTCGGCACGCAGCGGTGACAGCTGAATGCTGGAACACCATCAACAACCTTACAATATTGTGCTTCAAGACTCCGAGCTGTACTTCACTCAATGACTACCTTACAATATTGTACCACTAGATTTAAAGGTGTTACTGTGATGTAATGGTAGCTGTGATTCAGATTTAGGCAGTCAAACAGCTGGTGTACGCTGTTTATATGTATATTCCCTATGATTTGGTATATTTAAGGAATATGTATTTACTCCTACGTGTACTTAGTACTCTAAGTACATACCTTGGCCTGCATCTACATTTAATATCAGATGTAATCGTAGTACTTGTCTAAAACTAACACAATAATTAGACACAGCTCGTTAATTAGACTTATCTTTCGAGATAAGGGTTAAATAATTTTAAAATATAAAATTTTTATTTTTGGTTAGATTTATTATTTTTTTTAAATGTATTAGTAAAATAATGTTCTTTAAATCGACGTTTAAAATGAAGTAGGCCACAATGATTTGACATATTGTAGTACGTTCCAATGTAAGTAATGTAATTTATTACCCAAAATTATCGTTACTTTAAAGACTACTTGTACGCTCACAACAACCCCTGTTTGTAAATAATCTTAAATTTCCGATTACAATCAGACCCAAAACGTGACAAAGTGGTCTACGCTTTGAAAATACATGTCCAGAATACGTCTACAAGCATGTATGGCCTTCAATTTATTTCTTATGTACAGAGCAGACTACGGCAAATAGGAACGCCTACGCCCTACATCTGATTGTTGTCCTATGACTGATTATCTATTAAAGTTAAGCGAAAATATTATGCGGTGCGAGGTAGCTGAGGCCATCGAGTCTTCAGTGGGACAGCGAAAAAACGTAGAGGAGCTGGACAAGAAAATAAAAACTTATATAGTCCGACGAACAGTAGTCAAACACAACTAAAACAAACAACTCTGTTTGACATTTTCATTTTTGTTTATTCGTTTCGTTCGTAAAATGGTGTGTGAAATGTCTTCACTTCGGTAGGTCTGTCTTTCGCATAACGATTTCTAAATAAGTTTACTAATTATCGGCTCTATCTGATTCTTCCACTCATGCCAGCATTTTATAAAAACAATAAGGAGCCTCTATCTGGAGAGTTGATCGGCTTTTTCCTTGCACTTCACTCCTCCTTTTTCAAAGATGCTGCCGAGCGAACTGAATTAAACTACGCTTTGGTTGTCATTTGTATAAGCACTGCTCCTTAAATCTCCTCTCTCATCATCATCTATTCAGCTATAGGACGTCCGCTGCTGAACATAGGCCTCCCTCAATGACCTTTCATTGGGGGGAATTACCAATACTCGCCACGCTTGGCAGGCGGGTTGGCGACCGCAGTTTTTTATAAGATTTCGCACGCAGACGCTGCTGGCCGTCTCGTGCTACAGGTATTATCGCCTCTTACGACTAATTCCTAGCTGCTTTTTTCTCTGCTAAGATGGAATCCTTCCCTTAGTCTAGTAACTGACAATTAATTTATTCAATAACCTTAAAGCTACAAATACTCATATCAAACAGTTAATTGGATCCAAATGGAATTTCATAGCAATATTCTTACTTAGAGAAAAGTGATTAGATAAAAAAAGTCTTGCCAAAGGGAGCCTGAAGTATTCGCTTCCAATTGAATTAGTTAGGCTTTTATTATTCCGAGAATGTATTTTATTAGACATTTTTCCTGACTAAAACTTTCATTTCAGAAAACGGCTTTTTTGATTTGGCTCAGATGTCCTGGAAAATTCATTATTACCTTATTCTCGAATTATAAGGGGCTTATTTTTTTCACGTTTGCTTTGACGTTTGGTAAGATGACAAAGCAAACCTGTGGAAAAATAGACCTAAATATTATTAATAATACATTATTTTTCACAATCACACCAATTATCTCGACTTAAATTAAGCAAAGCTTGTACTCTGGCGACTAGATAACGGATAAACATACTTAAATACGTTTATGAACATCCATGACTTAGGTACAAGTGCTCGTGCTCATCTGTAGTATTCTAGGTACTACTGTCTTTAGGTACTTACGTTTTACTATCATACATAGGTATCATTACACTTAGGTTTTACATTATAGACGCTTTTCGAAGCAAATTAGAAAATAATGAGTTTCGCAAAAATCTCAATCAAACTGTCAAAATTGACTTTTCCTACTGACTGACAGTTCATGTCTACTTATTCTTTCTTTTCCTAGAATAATTTTTCTATACCGCCTATTCAAGGAGGTTATATTTTAATTGTATTTTCTAAATAATCACTTATAATGTTTCGGCTAGTCTAAGTCTGGATTTTTATATCTATTTATGCTTGTCTACTGAATATCTAAATTATAATTATAAGCTCTTGTCACACTCCCGAATTTTATCCCGACAAAGAGGTTGTAAATATCCTGGCCGTCTATACTTATCAAGTCGGGCGATCACACTTTTCAAATCATAAAAGGAATGAAAGCTTCTAGAATGCCCAGATTTCCTTATAAAGACACGCTCGCACCAATAGTAAACATCGCTACATCATAAGGTCGTCAACCTAAGCCGATATAGAAAAAAAACTTTTTCTGATCTGACTTAAACCAGAGAGAGTTTATTTGTGTTTTTGGCAAATAAACTTTTGAATTTGAATTTGAATCTAAGGCAAATTAACATGCCACTACACCAGTCAGTTTATTTTAAACTCATACTCACTATAAGTATATTACAGAAAAATAACAGACAGCTAAAGTCGCATTAAAATCTAGTTTCAAATTAGATACTGACCTAAATTAGAGTTTTGCAAATGAAATAGATCTGTGCGATACTTATCGGAAATCGAACCCAAAACTTTGGGCTGACGAAGGGTTCCATTAGATTAAATTGGAGCCGACACAGCTTTGTCCGATGCTTTTAATATTTGCCCAACGAACCCTAATCTGTCGAAATGTCACGTGTATGCGGCCGTTTAGTTTTTATCCTTTGATAGTTCGACTATCGCTATTTTGCTAAGGGCTTTGCCCGGGAGACGCCGCTAAAGCCGTCTAATACCTCGAAGCTAAAGTTTTTACATAATAATGTATTTTCATAAGTTTGTTATTCAATCGAAACGAAAAGATCCATTTAAATAAGCCGAATAAAAATATTTGACTTTAAGAAGGATTTTTTTGGCTTAACATTATGTTTCGAAACATTCGGTAAAAAGTATTCGACAACAATAACCACATTCGGTGGCTAATTTTATTTCTGTCGACTGCAACTTCTATCTCAGACCGACGGTCGTTATTACCTTTAAATCTCCAAAGAAATAGCTAAATGCATTTGCGACAGAAAATAGGTAAGCAAGGATTTAAGAGTTACAAGAAACTACTGCCGATACCTGCGCTCTGACGTAGTGTTGTCAAAAACAATCGACATCGTCAGTCTGGATTACGAAACTTGAGTCTGACTATAGATTATGATTTTTTTATGAACTATAAGTAATTATCAACAACTGCGACAGAGGTAATGTATCAGACTTGTAGATAAGATTCATATTATTAAATTTAGACTGCTGCACAGTCTTTTTAGGGTTCCGTAGCCAAATGGCAAAAAACGGAACCCTTATAGATTCGTCATGTCTGTCTGTCTGTCTGTCCGTCTGTCCGTCCGTCCGTATGTCACAGCCACTTTTTTCCGAAACTATAAGAACTATACTGTTGAAACTTGGTAAGTAGATGCATTCTGTGAACCGCATTAAGATTTTCACAAAAAAGTAGAAAAATAATAATAAATTTTGGGGGCTCCCCATACTTAGAACTAAAACTCGATTATTTTTTTTCGTCAAACCCATACGTGTGGTATCAATGGATAGGTCTTTAAAAATGATGTTGAGGTTTCTAATATCATTTTTTTCTTTACTGAATAGTTTGCGTGTGAGACGCTTCCAAAGTGGTAAAATGTGTGTAACTTCTAAAACTTTAACCCCCTGTAACTTCTAAAATAAGAGAATGATAAATCTAAAAAATATATATAATGTTCATTACCATAAAAACTACCAGTAAAAATTGGTTTGAACGAGATCAAGTAATTGTTTTTTTTTTAATACGTCATAAATCGTAAACCGCAATTTAACTTTCGTAATTTCATTTTGCAATAAAAATACCATAACTATGACTCGATTGTCGTGATGGGTGAACTTTTACTCATAACGGTACCTACAGGTTTGTACGGAACCCTCGGTGCGCGAGTCCGACTCGCACTTGGCCGGTTTTTCCGTTGGACAAATTTCAATAAGCATATGACGTCCACTGCTGAATATAGGCCTCTCCCAATGACTTTCAGATCGGCCGGTTGGAAGCGACCTGCATTTATAAAAACATAATTATGTACACATACAGTGGGTATAGTTTTATGTATTTATGTTTAATCTTGTATAGTGTCAATAAGGTTTTTATTTTGGTTCTTATTATTGGTGCATATTCTTAGGACGTGAGCAATGTGCATTGTAAGCATTATTTATTTTGAAGCTCAAATATTGACTTATCACAAAAGTTTTTGTCCTTGGTCATTGCCTCGTAGAATAAACTACAAACTTACCGACAAATTGTGCAAACGAATTGCTGACAATGTTCCAGTGTTTATGTTGTAACTTTGAACACGCATTGATAAATGTAAATTTTTTGGGCAGCATTTAAGTGACGTCTTATCTCTAGACTGCCGGTATGTTAAAATAATAATTATAATCATCAATACCATATACCTATTTATAATCTATCGATAGAAAGTCGATATTTCTCAAACACTGGCAAAAGTCTAGATAAGCAGGATAAGTGTAGCGTCCGTCCCGGGACTAGGGGCAGAGTTTCGTTTTGTTAGTGGACTTTAAGAATTGTGCCGAGATTTTCGAGTTAACCCGTTTTTCACTCTGTAAGAAGCGTTTTATCAGACGTGTACTACTATGTAGGACATGGAAAGAGAAGTGTTTATCTTAGATTACGTATAGTAAAGGAATTTAATCCACAATAGCACTAGTTGTAATTATTGTAAATTTCAAAATCACTCTCATTGTTTTAAAATGCGACTACACATCGCGCCAACTAACTTAGAAAGGCACAGATTAAGAAAAATGTAAAAACCAGACTTTGTTTCTTTGTACAGTCAACATCAAAAGTAACTAAGTATTGGAATTTTTCACAAGTATCTCATTTCAAAACAAATTACAATAATCTGATAAAATCACTAAGCAAAATTCAGATAAAAAAGTCAGGTTTTTGTGACATTTAGAAGGGTCAGTACTTTTGACAATTAGTTTTTGATCAGCTAGTTTTAAAGCTGACTGTACCTATTGCCCTTGCCATACTAATACATATTACTTAGGTAAAGAAAAGAAATCGCGTGGATCTTATCCAAATCTTAAAAGACACGTGCGACTACATTTATACTGTTTAATAAATAAGAGCTCCTATGAGATGGTCAGACGCAGTGAGGAAGACGGTGGGCGGAAACATGCATCTTGCGGTCCACACAGCGTATGACGGTGTGTGGAAGAACATTATATGTGGTCGCGATCCTCATCAGTGAGGGACCGAGGAAGAAGGGAAGGTGCCTTTACTTTTTCTTTGATGGTGGCTTCTCCCAATACACTCAGACTGCCACTCAGGCTGGCGCACTTCAGGGCTGGCCACATTGCAACGCACCGCAAAAAATCTCTTAATTCTCTTTTACTTTTCATTGCAAAAACAGTCAAGTCCGATCTAACTTGCACACTGTGTTACGTCAAACTAAATAAAATAAATAATATAAGATTCTAGATTGGCTAGTTTAAAGCGGCCGGCATCCAGCGACATCCAGCAACGTTGACCAGTTCGTTCCTTGTGGGTGGACACAATAAAAAGTGATAATTAAAAATATGCGTATCGATTCATATGCTTAAGGTCGGCTCAAAGCACATTTTCTTGTGTCTTGACATACAAACCACTTTCTATCCTTCTTTGATATTGTCAACTAGTGATTGGTGGTCACGATATTTCCTTGCATGTAACAAGTATCATTTTATGTGTATATATATGTATATCAAATCAAATCAAATCAAATCAAATCAAATCAAATCAAATCATTTATTTACTCACAGACACGGTATAATAAGATGGATACATATTTAAGAACGAATCAACATGTCTCGCCATTGTATGGCATGTAAATTACTAAGGAGGTAGATAACAATATTATAATCAGCAAATATTAATAATACAGTGCATTATAATTTTAGTTTTTAGTCATATTATTTCATATCATCATTATATTGTATGTATATGTATTTAATATTATATTATATATAATTTTTTTGTATGTAAGTATATTGTTATGTTCATTTCTATCTGGACACATATATTTATCCATTAGGTTTATTAAATTTCACACTATACTCTCCGCACTACTTTTCCCTTTCTTCTTATCTGTACTATATCTGAAGGTTGTCTGGAAGAGATCGCTTTTAGTGATAGGACCGTCTAAATTGTGCATCTTTCTGTAAACACAAATTGTAACTTCTTTGTATGGTGCACAATAAAAAGTATCTATCTATCTATATGATATATAATATAACATTCTCAGATTCTGTGTAAAAATATTTCGCAAACACATCAATTTGTGCACAAACAGCTTGAAAGAGGGTTGTGATGGTGTCTTTTTCAAATTCTTGCATAAACTAGACTAAAATGGGAATATCAAAGCGTCAAGAGAGAAAGGAATCCAGGTCAAAACCGGTGCTGGACTACATAATAGAAAAGTCCGAACAAAAAGGGGGTTGGCGAGCTTAACCCTAAATAGCCAGGAGGTCTATCAGACCTAATGCCAAAAATGATTCTCTCGCCATTATGACTTAAAATAATAATATACAGGGTTACATTGCAAAGGGGTGCCAAATCTTTAGGAGTGGCTCCAGAATCCGTATAATAAAAATAAAATTTCACATTTAATTATTCCTATTCGCTGTTAATAATCGTACGCGTGGATGATTTAACTCATTCGTAAAAAAAATACACCGTATGTGCACTGCGTAAGGTCCTTGTAGGCTCGCCGTACCTACGCCTCTGATCAATGACCGCGCGGCTTTAGGCTTAGGCTCTTTATCGACTTTATTTTCGGATATTTTAAAGTAATTTATTTTTGTAACATACGATCATTAAAATTAATAACGGTTAAGACGCTTCTTTATATTGTTCCCTAGATTTTATTTTTTAAATTTGGCACCCCTTTGCTATGTAACCCTGTATGCGTTGACAGTAGCAGCTTTTCGTGTATTGTCGCACCCTACCTTGCTAACTTGCACTCTCCACCCAAGAACATATATTTAATAGGAAAGCGGTTAGGGTAAATGGGAACAGCCCACTGCCACTTTAGCTTGCTTAACTTTCGAGCTATATCAATTACATTCCATGATTGAATAATTTATCGTTGCTTATTTTATGCGTGAAATAAACGAATTATTGCATTTATTTTAAAAGTGTGATAAAGTTCTTATGGAAATATTAATTCGATCCAGACTTAAAGGGTCATTTTCATCCAACAGGTATACAAAGGGTTAAGCCATTTGTTGCCGCTGAAATTTTCGCTGAAAATTGAAAAACTTAGAACACCGCAAAATGAGAATGGGCGAAGCTTATTTCGCTGTAAGGACGGAAATATTCATTAAACGGGTTACTGTTGCTGATTTTTAGTCCCAAACGCTAGATGCCACGTTAACAACAAAAATCTTGGATATATTTTGAGACTTTAATATACAAAGACGAAAGTATTGTTAGGTAGGTTAAAGAGTCGTATTTTAACCTTAACTCTTAACCAAGATGTATTATTTAGAAACATAACAACCGGTTGGAGACCTGAGGACCTGAATTAAAGGCACTAAACCTAGTCTAGGCATGTGATTAGCCTCTCATAATAACGTTAATCTATATATACAAAATGAATCTCTATTTCCGTTGGTCATCGCATCACACGTGAACGGATAAAACAATTTTCATAATACTTTTTTTATTGTTGTTTATTATCAGAATAAGGTTATTTTGAAAGAAAAAATTAAGAAAGTTGCGCAGAAAATTATTTATGAATAAACTGAGGACCACACGAACGAAGTCGCGGGCAATAGCTAGTTTATTATACAATCTTACTTGTATTATACTGATACATTTGTGAATTTGTGGTGATCAAAAAACCTATCATTTGGCTACAATTTTGTTTTCACCAGGCAACGAATTTATACAAAAACTTTTTTTCCATCAATTTAATTTCAATCGATTCGTCAAGTTCAAATTATTTTATTTGCAATGGATATAGTAACCGATAGGTTGTAACCTATACTTACTTATCACAACGATACTAAGAACCGGCCAAGTGTGAGTCGGGCTAAGCGCAATGCCCGTCACAATATGCGGCATTTGCTACCTGTTTACATAAATAACAAATTTATCTAAGTCATTTTTTAACCAAACTAACTCGCACTAAGCCCGCATGTAAGTAGTAGGGCCCAATAAAATTCGACGTTTTTATATGCAAGATAGAAATAATACCGAAAACAAAATAAAAATAACAAAATACGGCAAGTGGCAGAGACACTCATCATTCTCATGGCCATACACATTTCCACAGAGCACTGGTTAATTTAAAAACAACATACAAGTGCAAAGGTGGATGAATCCCGCTAGTTAGCTAGAGGGCTATCAAACTTTTTGCATCGCGCTCGCACGGACCCGAGTTACTCACTCACTCACTAATGGCTGCTATAGTTCAGCCGAGAGAACTTGTTTTATTCGCTTTTTACATAAGTTAGACTAAGCCTAATGCATTTAAAAATGACTTGAGCGGCTTTATATTTACCCACGATGAAAAAAGGGGCCTGACCCGTTTGTCAGTATGTGTTAGTATTCTGTCTGGTCGCAATTCTCGAATAACCGACTTATTTTTAATGGTTTTTACATAAAACGAGAGGTTTTGTCGAGAGGTCTCGATGGCGAGAGGTGACTGGTGTCATTTGTGATCCCAGAATGCCGGTTAAGCTGAAAAGACAGATCTATAAGTCCATCATTAGGCCTGTCCTTTTATATGGCACCGAAGCGTGGCCGCTACTTGAGCGACACAAGCAGGAGCTGCGTGTCATGGAGATGAATATGCTGCGGTGGATGTGCGGAGTCACGCGGAAGGACCGCGTGAGGAACTCGCGCATCTGCGGTAGCCTTCGTGTCCGTGATATTGCAGACAAACTGCAGGAGAGTCGCCTACACTGGTACGGCCATGTTTTGCGGAAACCGGCAAGCTACGTAGGAAACAAATGTCTGGCCATGCCACCACCGCCATGTCCTGGCAAAAGGGGTAGACCCAAGAAATGCTGGCTTGACGTCGTGTGGGCTGACATGGGAGCCAATGATCTCACAACTAGACGCTTAAGACCATGCGAAGTGGAGGAGTAAATCGCACGGAACCGGGTTTGACCGTAAAGATGAAGAAGAAGAAGAAGAAGATTGGTTTGGTCCCAATGGTTCTTGGATTTATATTTTTATGCATATATTATGCATATAGCCCAACGGATCAGCAAACTAAAGTGGCAGTGGGCGGGGCACATCGCACGCCCGACGGAGTAGAAAGGTTTTAAAATGGAAGCCACGTACCGGCAAGCGCAGCGTAAGACATCCACCTACAAGGTGGACAGACGACCTCGTAAAGGTTGTAGGAAGCCGATGGAAGTAGGCCACTTCCAACCGGCCGATCTGAAAGACACTGGAGGAGGCCTATATTCAGCAGTGGACGTCCTATAGCTGAAATGATGATGATGATGCGTTTATTGAAAAAAAAAAGATATTGATTGGGCTCATTAAATTGGTCCATAAGAAGATTTTGCTTACAAGCTCTGATGGTGGAACAGGAACATGGTTATATTAAACGTAGTCTCTCTGTAGACTTTTTCAATTGGTTGCGACAGAACGCCAAATTAAATGTATTTCCATCGATTCGATGCTGAGCGGGCACCTTTTCGCTACATCAGATTCCTTTAACGTTTTATGTTGTCATGTATTTATCTCTTGTGTGTCGAATAACCGTTTCTATTTTATGATTTTACCTAATGTACATTAAGGCAGAAAGGTTCTAGAATGAAAACCACGTAACCCAAAGCTGGTTTTCCGCAAAACAACGAATAGAATAAGCCAATAAAAATCCATAAATTTTACCGTTTGTCATGTAGCAGTGTGACCCGTTTCTACAAAACATGTTTTATTTCAATAGCTTTTTCTGTGGTGATACAGACGAAGCTGCAAAGGTTATGAAGTCACTATTTCATTGTTGGCTATCAAGCGCCGACCTCCGCCGCCGGAGGTCGTATATCAAAGCGTCACGGGGCAGCGCGGTGCAACGTTTGCATTCGACGGGAGACGCGCGATAAATTCCCGAAGTTTTGAACGGCAGCTGTTTTGAATGGTGACTCTGAGGTTTTCGGTTTCAATATACGAGTAGGTTGAGGTTGTTTGATGTCAGACATTAAATGATATGAAACGTGTCACCTCAACCGTATATTTTTTATACGTAGGTATAACGGACTTTTTGTAACTTCTTCATATAGCAATTGAGCAGGGTATTGCCCAGCGCTTAAAAAACATTTTAAATAAATGCAGTGCAACAGAAAATATTCAGCAAAAACGTTTGCAAATAGGCATTTGCAAACATTTTTGCTGAATAGTTTCAACATACGTGTAGGCACACGTATGTTGTAAATATATCGGCACTTAGTCTATAACCAATATTAATAATAAATCAAAATCAATTAAATCGTTCATTTGGATTAGATATATTATGTGTGGTTAAAAGGTGGTAAATATTTATACAGTACATCACATGCACCTTCCAAAGGCATTGCCAAATTTCATAGATCTAGGTCAACGGAACACACTCTTTAAATTTTGATTTCGAGTGTCAAAATATACGTTTTTTGCGGCAAAAAGGCATATACTTTTTTACGTTAGACTTGGAGTATATAGATTTAATTTCAACTTTAACCGTTCCCAAAATTAATGGTCTTGACAGACATACACACACACAGCCAGAAAGACAACAAAGTGATCCTATAAGGCTTCCGTTTTTTCCTTTTGAGGTACAGTACCCTAAAAACAAACTCAAATCGATGGTCTAGAAGACAAACATGCTAATTACAGACCTACCAATTTTTTAGGAGGAATTTTTATTGATTATCTCAAAATATTATTTATCTCAAAAATAATTTCAGGAGATGATTAACACTTTTTGCAATTAAGTTGCAGTACAAGCGATCTGAGTTAAACACGAGACATTCGCGTTAAGAACATCGTGCTCGCAATAAACTTGTTTAATATAACTTGTTTAACTCCGGGAGGATGCGACGCACTGCAACGTCATCACTGTCTTCTTCAACTCGCACAAGTTGACAACTTTTGGAATTTCCATCGTAAAACAACATCTGATACCGCAAGTTGACAACTATTGAAATTTCCACCTTAGGATAACATCTGATACAAAGCGTAAAAAAATTTTTTTTGGAAAGTAAGTACTTAAAATAAATCGTACTACAGTCTTAGAATTTAAAATAGTAATTTGCCTTTTTTATTATTTTTTTAAACTGTTTATTTTATTTAAATGAATTTTATTTTACAAGATGAAACCAAAAAATCTTAAAATTAAAGATTATGTAGCCTCCATTGAAGAGTTGCTCATTTCTGATTGCATAATCTATTTCTAAATTAATTGTTTTAGAATGACATAATTTATCTTTGATAAAGTATTTCTTTAAAATGTTTTTAATTTGTTCGGGTTTTTTATTTTCAATTTTTTCTACAGTGGTTTTTGGTAAATTATTTAATATTCGAGGAAGGTTGCACAGCCAACCTTGCCTTATCGCCGGATTATAATTGGAGTGCTTGTGTGACCTACACTCTAACCAAAGGTCGTCTGGAAGTGATCGCTTTTGGTGATAGAACCTGTGGCTTGGTAGTATTTTAAAAAAAATATATATTTGTATGTGCAACAGTAAATCTAACTATTTATTCTAAAATCCTAAAAGTTTATCTGTTTTTGGTGGTCGTTGGAATTTGGAATGGATCAAAGCTCTCCTATATACATTAAAGTCTTAAATAAATAATTAAATACGCTTAACAACACGCCATTATTATCATAGTGTCGAAGTAAGTACAATGAATTTTGCCGAGAGCATCTCCCAGAACACCCAGACCCGAGGCAATTTAGAAAAGTTAGTTTTCTGAATTAATTCGAAACGGGAATTGAACCCTGACCCTTTGCATTCATGGCACGGTTACGACAATATGAGGGTACCTTTAAAGACACGTACCGTCTATTTCCTTAAAGTCATACGTAATCAGCTGCTGGCACAAATAAACGTTTACAATAAAGGAGCTAGAGCTAGCCTAGCCTAGAAATCGCGAGATAATTCGCCTCTCTAATTAACTATTTTATATTTCAACGATAATGTATAAAGCATGTAATATTTTTTCGCAATTTCAATGCTAAAATTAAGACAGAAACTAATCCCCTGCCATGTTGAATGTTTCAATCCGCCTCTTCTTTTCCAAGATGACGTTAATCCGAGTTTCAGTCGTAAAAAGCGAAAGCGAACTTTCGTCTCCAGGTGAGCGGGCGCTTAGAACAATAACTAAGACATACACTGGTTTACAGCCGCAGAAATCCCGCAGACCACAGCCTACAAGTATGAAAGGATCAGTTGGCTTATTAGATTTTTTTTTGCTACAAATATTGCTCAAAAATTGTACCACACACGTCTGAAACGATGTTTGATATGGTGCAAAAAGTCATTATCATCATCATTATTTCAGCCGTAGAACATCTACTGCTGAACATAGACCTCTCCCAGTAACCTCTAGATTGGCTGGTTGGAAGCGGACTGCATCCAGCGGCTTCCTGCAACATTTACCAGGTCGTTTGTCCACTTTGCGAGTCGACGTCCTACGCTATGCTTGCCAGTACGTGCCCTCATTCTAGAACTTTTCGGCCCTATTGGCCGTCAGTAATAGGGCAGAAAGGTTCTAGAATGTGCCCTGCCCACTGCCACTTCAGCTTGCTAATCCGTTGGGCTACAGTCAAACTTTTTCTCGCTATTTTGTCTAATCTAAAATACATAAGTGATATGTTGCAAATATTATCTTATAGGCTGTGGCTAGAGCAGATGTACGCGTACAAAACGCGTGGGGAAGCTCGTAAAACTCACCTCGGTTCCAACTTTATGTTTTGATGAATCGTGTTCGTTCTTGAATGAATTATTTCCTGTATAAATTTCTGACACCATCGTTAAGTACCAGTTATCATAATTTTACTCAGCCTATGACAGTCCACTATTGGACATAGGCCTCTCTCTCCTCGATCTCTCCCTCCTCAGATCCTCGGCAACTCTTTTCAAAGGTTTGCGAGTAAGGGAGCAAAATACCTCCAAATGCTTCAAGTCATCCTTACTTGCTCGTGGTGCACCCTGCTGACCAACGTACGAGGCTCTGATCACCGACAAGTGGCGGTATTACCACTCTCCTTAGCTTAACAAGATTAGCCAGACTAGTGTGACGGGCAGCAGAGTGGCTATTGTCTGCACATTACTATTCGGTTGTGATCGAAGTTAAATCAAAAGATTTAAGGATTTGTAAATACTGTTTGAAAATATTTTTTACGTGAAACGTCTAACTTAGTAGATGCCTAGTGGATACATAAGACCGCGTAATATAAAAAGTCTATTGTTTCTTGTTTAGCTGGGTTTTAGGGCTACAATCACACCAAACATAGTATGGGTACCATAACAGACAACTTGAGTAACGAATTTGCCTCATAACTTTCTTCCTAAAGTATTAGGTTAGGATAGACAAAGTCATAATATTTTTGAATATTTAATAGTGAACAGGTTGTCAGGGAAAGAAAGAGCATTAAAAAATTTACCTAATGGTTTCTTCTCTCTTTTCAAATTACAGTATCGTGGTGATTTATCGAGCTGAATAGTATAAAATGGTTTTTAAAAAAACAATAGATTTGAAGCAAGGCAGCCAAATTCGTTTTTTCTAAACTGAAAATATAATAATCGATGTGTGGGCACCTAGACATTAAACAACATTACAGGGATAAGTCGGAATAGTAAGGCCTACCAAGCTCCATACTCTGTTCTCTCTTTCACACATGTAAACATTGTTAGCAAGGGTGCATTGTTTAAGATCCCAGTGTCCCGTATACGATTCTAGAACGGAGCGTAATAGTATTTGCATGGAGATTGCAGCGTGACCGGGATGGTCTCGGAGAATATCTAGATACATCGACTTGGTATCCGACTGCATGGATAACGGTCTATATTATGCATGTGTGGTGGTTTTGTTTCGATGAATAATAATAGGTTTACGGTCGAATATTAATGATAGATAAGACTATACTACTTAGGTACAGGTATAAACAGTGGCAGTAGGCCGGCCACATCTGTTGCAGAACCGATGAAAGGTGGAATTAACGGATTTTCGAGTGCAGATCACATTTCGGTAAATGCTGTGTAGGACGACCCCAGCTCGATCTAATAATGATCTTAGGAAGATAGCTGGCAGTGGCTCGATGAAAAAGCAGGTGATCGTACTCTTCGGCGTTCTTTGGGGGAGGATGTCCATTCAGCTGTGGACATCTGATGATGATGATAAAACTACTTCCTTATGCTGTTGTCGCGACAGAACTGTTTATTTGTTATAATGGCCTTCCACGGTCCACACACCTCACATAAAGTTGAACGGGTTTTCGAAATGTCGATTTTACATGAGCTCAAAAACTTTTGCGTAAACTGGGGTTTAACTAAAAGTTAAAGTTCATAATAATTTGGGAGAAATCTGGCGCATATTCGACACGAGTAGATTAAATAGAAATAGCGACAATTCTCCAAAACTCAGTCACGTACCACGGCCAGCACGAACAAACGGAATATCAGTAAAAACAACATTGTCGCTTAGCACAAACGTGACGGCGTACGCTCTCTGGACACCGACACTAAACACCAAAACTCGAGTCAGCATTGGTGCCCTTATTCTCGTAAAACTACTGCACATACAACAACTATTTACTTACGCACTTATATGTTTTATATTATATATAAAATATGCGAAGGTCATAAGACTACCTTGTTTTTTAATCTTTTTTTACTTTCCTCAGGAGGATAATGGTTTGTGTCAGGGTATGCTAAAAGATGCCACTGTTAAAATTCGTTGTTTGGCACTTCGTCATTAATTTCTATCATCTCTAGTGATTGAAATTAAATGTTGAAACTAATAAAATACCTTTTCAAATCAATAGTTATAATGTTAAATGTTTTTGACCCACAAGGAAAAGCATATATCATTATCATTTCAGTCAAAGGACGTCCACAGCTGAACATATGCCTCCCCCAGTGACTGCCCGGTTGGAATCAGCCTGCGTCCAGCGGCTTTCTGCGACCTTTACCAGGTCGTTTGTCCATCTTGTGGGTAGAAATTAATAGTGTTTATTATCTCGCAGGAAAATAATTTCGTAGTCGTGTCGAATTAATAAGTGCCTATTTCATAAATAGCTTGATACTTTTAAGACATTTTTTTTAACCATTTCTAGTTTGGGTACGGGTCTGATCCTAGAAGCTAGAAATATAGTCATTAGTTTACATTTCAAGTGATTTTTGTAACCTTTAGTTATAATAGGAATGTTTTGTCGTGATGTTTTGGGGGTGAGAGGAACAGGGAGTAAAATTCCTCATTCCCCATTGAAAAGAGAGGATCCTCCAACCAGACGGGTGTTGTATCTGGTGGGCTACTGCCCGACGGTTGTTGTCGGGTTCTTGTATACATGGATCAATCGCTCCGATAACTTTAATATCGCAATGTAGGATACGTCAGTTTTAGTTCGTATGTGGCGAGATAGATGTCGCTACAATATTTTTTCCAACGTCGAGCTAAAGGTAAGGTAATTAAAAGGTACCTGCTGGGATTTGAACTGACGTCTCAGAGATTACCATTAAGCGTTCGTTTTTCCATTTTATAACCCCTTACTTACGCACTTTTATAATATTTTACGTAGATGATATTAATGTTTTATTTTATAGAATTGAAAAGGAAAGACCGAAAATCAAACTTATAAAATAAAATTCAACTGAATATAACACAGTCATATTTTGGTAAAATGTCACTGCAACAATTTCTCAAAGCTGTACGTGACGCGGTCGCAACTCGAAAACAAATGGCGAGAGGAATAGAAAAACGAAAATCGTGACGACGAAACGAGTAGTCGCGCGGTACGCCGACACGAACGCCGACATGACACGTTTGCCGACAGATGAGCTGTCGGCGAGCGCATTGTTATGTCACGTGACCTGCACTCGGCTCAATTACAATGAACTGGGTAAAGTGGACAAACGCTATTCTTCTATTTTGAACTCGAAACAGAATGGAGTGGCTGCAAGTTTACTAGATTATGGAATTCCGAACGGGGAATGTAATATCTCTTTGAGACTGAATGGAAATTAAACTGAATGGAATACATTACGTGTCGTTTCCAAATAGAATCATGTTATAAATTGAAAAAAAAAACTGTCACGTTTTCCTTTCACTAGTATAATTATGTTTTCATTTATTGGACTTTGTCACTACTAATGAATGCCAAGCAAAATAGGTTCTTAGTATTTTCCTCAACCCTGGTCTTTTGACCCTTCAAATAAGACAATCTGCCCGTACAAACGTCGTTAGCTGAGCAGGCGCTTAGGAGATTATCGTCAAAGGCCTTTAAAGATAATTTGATTTCATTCCGTGCCATTTAAGGGATTACCGACTAATACCGTTGGGCTCTCAAGGCAATTTCATCTGAACTTGGGACCGTAAAAATATTAAATACACAGTAGACGTACGACATGTTCAGTAGACTCGCAACCACAAGCGTAAAATCTGCCTACAGTACCTACCTAATGGTTAATTCGACGATCCTATATGCGTAGTGGCGTTATTCACCTAAAGGGTAGGGTTTGATTTCCAGGTCAAGTCAATTTAGAAACAGAACATTCTAAATTGAGAGCCGGGTATGCTGGGTGGCAAAAACCTTAAGATATTGTCTTTTTTTTGTTTTTCGTTTATATCTCTTTAATAAGCACATTTTGTCGTAGTAAGCAAATTAGGTATGTGCCGTATGGGGACGGGCGTTAAGAATACACTTCCCTACCGCCAACAGGAGGCGTGTCGTAAGAAGCGAATAATTCCTGTAGCACGAGACGGGCAGCGTCTGCGTGCGAAATGTTATAAAAAACTGCGCTCGCCAACCCACCTGCCAAGCGTGGCGAGTATGTATTGGCAATCCTCCTCAATGAAAGTCATTGGGGAAGGCTTGTGTTCAGCAGTGGACGTCCATGGCTGAAATGATGAAGCACATTTTGCATGTCAAAGTTGGAGAGTATTACATTTTCTATAATTTTATTGGTGAACTAGATTTTTAGGCCCAATATTAGCGGAGAGATATAGCCGATTTGTTAATAGGGTCCGCTGACCGAGAGCTTGTTGTAATGTTGTGTAGACATTTTCGTGCCTGGTGGTCATCATTATTTTACTTTCAATTCCTAGAAAGTGGATCGGAAAATTTTAAATACTAATACAATAATATGTAGAAAGTATGTATTAATGAATAAATGGCGTTTATTTCGCTGCCACAAAAAATATACTAATGCATAATATAATAACATGTGCACAATCCACTCTAACTCTGTAACAGCTTTTATACTGTGTCTTAAGCAAATAAATAATCATTCTACTCTATTCTAATAACAAACACAAGCGTATAACATACTCTCATTACGGGAAGCAGTGTTGCAGCAGCAAAAACAAATTTTTTATTCATTTATAATTAATTAAAGGCAAATAATTTTATGTTGCCAAAATCTTGTAGCGATTTGGGGCTCCCGGACCTTCCTCACAGGTATCGTCATAATCGGGGTCTGTGGACACGTCCTTCTTATGCACCTTTAAGCACAGGGTCTTCCAGGTCAAAAACTTTCTGTAAATAGACCTTAATTAAGCTCTTTTACGCATAATCTTCTTAGAGTACTTACCCCCTGTAACATGTAGTAGAAAGTGTCGCTCCACGACCCAGAGACTATGTCGTGGTCAAAACATTATTCTGTCAGCTTGATGTTGATAGGGTTGATAAGGTTAATATTCTAGAATAACGCTTTGAATTTTGAGTGAAGCTAAATCAGATTTGATGATGATGATGATGCTTCCTTGGCCCCTCATCAGGGCTCGCAGAAGGGCTTTTCAATTTTGTCGATCCTGCGCAGCAACCTCCAGCTCCTCCCAGCTTAGACCAGTTGAAGCAGCCTCTTGTCCAACTGATCGCCGCCAAGTCAAATCAGATTTAATAAAAATAAAATAAAATAAACTTTATTTGCCTTAAACATAATAATTTTAAAGTAGTTCTTACGGTACTTTATCCGAGAAAAAGATAACGCATCCGAAGTTTGCTTTTGAGAAGTTTCTTAGTAAACTTATACTTTGCTAACTATTTCACTTTACCGAATCTGTTTGATTAATTGACTGAATGTCTGACTCGGCATCTTTTCGGACTCTGTCGCCGCGGAACTATACAAACTAATTGTCTGATTGCCAACTAGCAACAACTATCAGCTAAACACTGCTTCTGTGCAGGTTTAATTAAATTAGGACCAAACTACTGCGGTAGTATTCAGTTATGTTAGCAGAATAAGAAACAGCGTGACCACAAGACTACTTTAATTTATTAATTATAATGTAGGTAATTACAACAGAGTAACAATTAATTTTTACAACAGACTGGCAAATTAGTACTTCAAACTTAGGCGTCCGACAGCGTAATGGCTCGCCGACGACTGAGTAGCGAGTTTTATTAACTCGTTCCGGTGCACGGTCGCGCCATCTTTTGTCGAATTACGCCGACTTCAGGCAGCGTTTTGACTTCCGGCGGCACTGACGTCACTAGTCACCGGATATCGCGTTAATATTATCGCGATTGCCAACACGGCCATTCTGCGCGGTACCTGCCCCAGGTACCACTCGAGTCTAGATAAAATGCTGAAAATAAAGCTATATTAGAAAATATTTTATCATAGAGTAATATCAAGGTTATGCGGTCAATACTAAATTTGCTGAAGTCACACATTACCAACTCCATCTACATGCATTTAAAAAGACTACTTGCACTTAAAGGGACTATGCCACACTTAAGAGACCAAGTTATGTCTTTTGTCGTTCATCAAAGAGCCACTTGCACTCAAAGGGTTTACCACTCCAGATTGTATTTATGTGACTTGCATGTTTAATACTGTTAATAATATGTAACCTCAAACTTGAAGCATTTTATCTTGACCTGCAAACCTTACTGTATATTGTTTTAAACAATCTAATTATGGATAAAAAGCCTTTATTTTTAAGATTATCTTTTCATAGATATTTTTCAAAATTATGTGTTAAATAGATGTGTTCATAAATTAATTGTTTTTTATTTTTATTTTTATAACACAATCCACCAGTAATGTAAATACAATAAAAAATATATTCTTTTTATTAGTTATTTACCTTTGCCAACACGGATAAATAATTAGTAATGTGATACATACAAAAGTTTAACGTTACTCATTCCAGTTGTCAATTCGTATCCATGGCTTCATATTTTCAGCAGCTGTTACGCCAGTATATTTCTTAAGGGATCTCTCGCTACCTTTGACATCCGTCACCTCATATCTATCATTTCCCAAGATCTTCTTTACTTTAAAAGGTCCTTTAAAAACAGGCAATAGTTTTCGACTTTTCCCGTCATTATGTTGGCTTTGGATTTTGATAAGCACCAAATCTCCTTTGGAATAGGTACGTGCACTTACTCGACCCTTATCGAATCTCTCTTTCTGTGTTTTGGCATTGGCTTTTAAACTTGCATCCACTCTCTCACGCAAGCCAGTGACATCAAAAATGTTCTCGTTATCAAGTTGTGGAGCCAAACTATCACTATCAGTACGTAAACGGTAACCAAAAAACACTTCACTAGGGATGGCTTTTATGGTTTTATGAATTGTGCTGTTTAGGCCTTGTTGTAACACATGTATATATTGGTCCCAATTGTCCTCAGTTGTGTTAGCCCCGATAGCTTTTAAAGATTCTAAAATAGTTTTATTAAAACGCTCTACCTGGCCATTGGAGCGAGGCATACCCGTAGCCACAGTGTGCAAGCGAATGTTTTTATTTGTGCAGTAACGTTTAAATTCGTCTGACGTAAACCCAGTTCCTGCATCGGTAATAATCCTTTTGGGGTTACCGAATATTTGTGTAATACTGTCTAACTGTTTTATAATGCATGCACTGTTAGTAGATCTTGCAGCAGAGATAAATACAAATTTAGTGAAGGCATCCACGGTTACTAGTAAATATTTATTTTTGCCTTTAGTTTCAATAAATGGTCCTAAATGGTCCAAATGGAGTGTGTGGAACGGTTGTGCATACTTTGGCAACGGGTACAATCCTCCTTCCTTAGGGCCACATTTGTTTTTATAATAAATGCAATTTAGGCAGTTATTGATGTATTTTTTTACAACGCGACGCATACGTGAGAACCAATACAAATGACTTATTCGTTCAACTGTTTTGTCGACTGAAAAATGACCTATGTCGTCATGGTTACACCGTATAATTTGCCAAATACACTTTTTAGGTACCACCCAACGTCGACCTTGAGTCGTTCTTCTATAAACTTTACTACCTAGTAGTTCATACTTATTAAATATTTCTTTGTCGCTATCGATGTCTCCTGACTCTAAAATCGATTTAATTCGTTTTATTTCAGGGTCTTGTAATTGCACAGTAAGTAACCAATCTGATTCAGTTATTGACATTATGATTTCAGTTTCCGATTTTTCTCCGGATGGCACGGGGTTTCTAC
Source organism: Anania hortulata (assembly GCA_963576865.1). Lineage (NCBI taxonomy): Eukaryota > Metazoa > Arthropoda > Insecta > Lepidoptera > Crambidae > Anania > Anania hortulata. The sequence continues at coordinate 257,404 of OY756409.1, forward strand.
TCAAAGCATCTACGTGCTGCATTCGTGAACCTTCGCGGTGAACGATATCGAATGAGAACTCTTGTGTTGATAAGACCCACCGTGCTATCCGGGGAACAATCTCTTTTTTAGTTAACGCGTATCTCACTGCATTGCAGTCGGTAATGATTTTAAAGGGTGATCCTAACAAATATAGTCGGAACCTACGCAAAGAACAGACGATAGCCAACAATTCTAACTCGAACGAGTGATTTTTTTTTTCGTCTTCTGTAGTCTGTCTACTATAGTAATGCACCGGCTTTTCTCCTTCGTCTGTTACCTGCATAAGTATTCCGGCAATACCATCCCTACTTGCATCCGTATATAAGATATTTTCCCTGCCTGGATCGAAAATTGATAAAACACTCTCTGAGGTCAATTTATCTTTTAATTTTTGAAAAGTTTGTTCTTTGTTAGTGTCCCATACCCATTCAGCGTCCTTTTTAAGCAGTTGTGTCAAAGGAGCAGAAATCATAGCACAGTTTTTAATAAATTTTCGGAAATAACTTATCAATCCGAGAAACTGCCGAAGTTGGTGCACTGTTTTGGGTGTTGGAAAGCTTTTTACTGCTTCTATTTTGGTTTTGTTTGGCATCACACAATCCTGTTTTATTTTATACCCCAAGAACTCGATTTCAGTTTTGAAGAAATGACATTTTTTTAGGTTAAGTGTCAACCCATTGTCTCTAAATATTTGCAGTACTTTTTCTAATAATTTTATATTTTCTTCTACTGTTTCTGTAACTGAATAGACGTCATCCAAGTACAAAATTACATTTTCAAATCTTAAATTTCCTAACACTTTGTTCATCATCTGTTGAAAACAGGATGGTGCGTTTGCCAAACCAAACGGTAGTCTTAGAAACTCATAGTGTCCGTCTTCTGTAATAAATGCAGTTTTTTCTATAGATCGCTCACTTTCACTCATCATAATCTGGTAATAGCCACTTTTCAGATCCAAGCAGGTAAAACACTTACGGCCCTGTAACCTATCAACCAAATCCTCGATGCGGGGCATCGGGTATTTATCTTTAATAGTGATTTTATTTAACTGCCGGTAGTCAACGCAGAGCCTTTTCTCACCATTCTTTTTACTAACAAGTAACGCGGGGCTTGCGTATGGCGAGTTACTTTCTCGAATAATATTGTTTTCTAAAAGCTCACTAATCATTTCGCGTATAGTTTTTCTGTCGGTATTTGAAGTTCTATAGGGTCTGCATTGAATTGGTTGAGAAGTGGTTAAATTAATAATCATTTCATGATCCCTCACCCTACCTAACTCTTTCACATTTGTTGCAATGCAATCACTGTATTTTCTTAGGAGAGTTACTAATTCGTTTTGGTGTTTATTACAATCCACATCGAGTTCGGTCAATGTGTTACAAAATTCAGTGAATGCACTAGCATAATCAAATTTAAGAATATTACCCACACGCGAGTACATCAGGTCAGGGCGTTCAGTTACATTTCTCCCTATCAAAATTTCGCAATCTGCTAAATCGTCAATGATATAAAAATCTATGTTCGTTAAAGAAACGGAATCAATTGTAAGATTAACTGTTACTTTGTGGCCAACTAGTTTTAAGTTTTCTTTTGAAAATCTACTACCATTACCAGTCTACCATTGAAACGGTTTTTGTCTCTTGTTTTTCCGATTTCAACGCATTCTGTTTATGGTAACACACAGCTTCTAAATGACCCCGTTTTCCACAAAATTCGCATTTATTGGACTCACATTGATTCTTTTTATGATTGCCACCGCATAAGTAACATTTAATCGGTTTGCGATTCTGTATCTGAGCAGAATCTGGTTTACTCATAGGCACGTGTTGACCTGATACACTCGCAGAAGGCAGTGAAGTTGATGTAGAAATGGGCGATTGTGTCGCTGGTACGTGAGTATTGGTCTTGATTGAGTTATCGCGTGGATTTGTACTAGATTGTTTTGGTATTTTCGATTTATATACACGGCCGTGTAAAAAGCTAGCTAAGCTGTCGCAAGTGACAAAATTACTCGCTTCGACTGATGCACCTATGCTACTATCGCCTATGTTCCCAATAATTATAGAAATGATGTCTTGTTCTGAGAAATCTAATGAGAGACGATCAATTTTGCACTTTTGCTCAAAATAAAACTCATAAAGAGACTGATTTTCAGTTGGTTTTCTATCTATTATCTCTTTTAATAGTTCGAACATGTTACGACGAATTTGAAAACTTGACGCTAACTTTCTTTTCCAATCCCTCCATTTCCATGTCGGCCATTGATTTTCAGTACGTAATAATGAATCATACCAAACTTTAGACGATCCTTTTAATTTATTTAAAGCCTGATAACGAATCATTTCGTCTGACCATGCAAACGTTTGAGAGTAAGAATGTATGATACCAAGCCAAGCATTTATATCATCTTTCAAGGGGTCAAATTCGGGAATAATATTGTTCAAAGTAAAACTGTTGTTAGAGCTTACTATTAAGGCATCAGCTTTACGTGATAACCTTTTCCTTTGTTTCGGTGGAGGTGACGGTGTCCTGGCGCTGTCCGTGCTGCTAGAGCTCGAACTTGAACTCGAGCGTGCTCTTTTTCTCGACGGCCGTTTTTTTTGCTTACTTCGCTTTCCCATAGTGCGTGGATCACTAGTCGCGCTTCTGATGTTAGCAGAATAAGAAACAGCGTGACCACAAGACTACTTTAATTTATTAATTATAATGTAGGTAATTACAACAGAGTAACAATTAATTTTTACAACAGACTGGCAAATTAGTACTTCAAACTTAGGCGTCCGACAGCGTAATGGCTCGCCGACGACTGAGTAGCGAGTTTTATTAACTCGTTCCGGTGCACGGTCGCGCCATCTTTTGTCGAATTACGCCGACTTCAGGCAGCGTTTTGACTTCCGGCGGCACTGACGTCACTAGTCACCGGATATCGCGTTAATATTATCGCGATTGCCAACAGTTAGTAATGGTAATGGCCAACAAGAGTAGTCGGCTAAATTGCGATTTATGTTTTGTATTAGAATATAGTAAAACTATTTAACTTGAGCGTGTTATTACGCACTTTCATAAATAATATAATTTTCATTTATTTATTTATGTATACTTACTACTGATCTCGATATCGACGTACGGCGGCGTACTGTGCGGTAACATCTATACTTGCGTGCGTCTCGTTTAAAAATCTGTATCAATGTAAATAACTCATTTCTCGACTCTAAAAACACAACATTCTGAAGATCTCTAAGTCAGCAAAAGGGTGCCACAAACTGTTTAGTGTTTAGTGAAGAGGTACCTGAGAAACGACAAGATATAAACGGCAAGTCTATTTTATTATTTATACCTGTCCTGCGACAAACAGCGAAGGCCCGAGCGCATGAAGCCGGTTTCTCGGTGTTACCTACAAGTCGAAGAAATCCGACCTCATCCGAACGTACGATCGCCATACTACGAACGGCTACGGCTACGACTGCTACGAGTCACGCTCTGCGACTGCAACTGCCATTTAGCCCCGCCCCCCGACTACGAACTTGCTACGTACGGTGCGTTCTCTCGCTACGACTATAGTAACGTGCGTCTGCGAACCTATCGTTCACTATTACTCGTATAATTTATATGATCGGACTAACTTACCTAGTGACGTCCGATCCTCAATTATGTGAAGTAATCTCGTCCTCATTGTGTACAATGTAGTACGCACTTTTTGCTACTGCACTGATTACAATCTTCAAAGTTAGGCGCGTGCATGAACGCGTCAATAAACTAAAAAATAAATAACCGGAACGTGCCCGCACCGTCACCTATCAATGTCATCTGTCACCTGTCAATGTCATTATTTCAAAGGATAAAACTGGACACAACTTTCAAAAAGAAGGGAAACTAAGTAGTATGTAGGTATTTATAGCATATAATCTTTTTTGTACTTTAAGGATTGATAAATACATACTAACTGGGTCGGGCTGGGGATAGGATGAGGACGAGATTACTTCACATAATTGAGGATCGGACGTCACTAGGTAAGTTAGTCCGATCATATAAATTATGTTCCATAATCTCGTCCTCATTGTGTACAATGTAGATGTTCAAAGAGGAAAGTTGTGTCGACAAAGCAATATAAACATTTATTATGATCATTTATATGATTTGCTAAAGTCTTCGCACATGATAAAACTTTATTTTATTAACTATCTATTGGTAGATGCTTAATTCAAGTTTTATCTAACAAGGATATAGTTGTTTGATTAATTCATTGGAATTAATCAACCAACCCTGTATATCGATACAACCCTGTATATCGATACAACCCTGTATATCGATACAATCCTGTATGATGATACACCTTGTGTGATGGTACACCCTGTATGATGATACACCCTGTATGATAATACAACCCTGTATGATGATATAACCCCGTATGCTAATACAACCATGTATATTGATACAGTCCCATCCCATTTGATGACACAAACCTGTACCTATTTTATACCATACAGGTGGGCCAAAAAATGTGTAGGAATTCTATAAAATCGAAAATAGCAAATTTTACTTTAATTGCAATACTCTTTTATTTTTGTTAAAACTGTAAGTCTTTATGAATTTATAGATTTGCTGGGACTGAGACTGATAATCCACCTGTTGTACACTTTTAAGTTTGTGCAATAAAGTTTTAAATAAATACCCCGCGCTATTAAGTAGGTATATTCTTTACGAATAAACTAGAGATCACGCAAAGGAAATCGCGGGGCAACAGCTAGTTTAATAAGTTGTCATGGAAATGGAGCCAATGCTTTGAACTATTAATATCCGTCTCATTTATCCAGTAGTAGTACATACTTAGTATATGGTTACCTAACAAGGTAAATTTATCGATGTGCAAGTAGGTAGTTAAGCTAGTATTTCTTCTGAAAAGACTTATTTTATTTTATATAATAAGAAAAACTAGTAACCTTTTAAGTTATCATTGTCTGTAATACAATTTTTTATGCAAATAAATTAGTCTTAGGTATTCTTAATAACTCCTGTTCAAGGTGTAGTTCCAAAGTAAAGGAAACTAAAATAAATAATATGGATGTTTACTATCGCAAATTTTTCATTAATTATATGTTATAAATAAGGAAATTATATACAAATACTACTAGTATTGTTCCAGTAGGGATCCTATTTTGTTGACAATAGTTTCAACATTATTTTACTGAGAAAGATTGATTTTTACTCATCTTCTTAGAAAACCGTTATATGTGTTACACTTGTATGGCTGGAAATCAGTATGAGACTTCCTGCACTTTATGTGTGGATCCCTGGTAGGGGATATTAATAAGTTAATGAAACAGTCTGAATACTTATTTATAAAAAGATTCAATGACTGGTCAATTCTTGTTAGCTAATAAAAAATAATAATTAAATAAGTAATAATTTACCAATACATCACATCGGATAAGATCTTATAGCAATGCGGCTCAAAATACTTGTAGCAGCCTTACAGCCTTAGTCCAATAACAAGGTAAGGCAACATTTATTGCCTGCATTGCCTTAATTATTGCCACTGATCAATGCCTCTATGGTCTCATCCATTTTTTTTTTTTTTTTTTTTTTTTTTTTCATTTAAGTTAAGTTAGAAATTTTCTGTCATTATTTATCATCTCCATTTTTGCTTTACATGGTAATTTAATATCTAATAAAATTATTTATACATAGACTTACATAGGTACTTGACAATCTTCAATTATAATTGTAAGATTCATGCCTTAATTTAAATAATAATTTTAAGTCAGTAGTTTATTTTTTATGAAGTTTATAGTTTCATGGATACAATTTTAATTTTTTAATTATGTTTTAATAAATCATATTTTATTATAATCATCTATTTAAATATGAACCTTTGTTATCCACCTGGGATAATTCAGTTTATTTACTATCTTTAGTATCTTGATAATTTAATGATTGGATGATTATTTATCTTTGTCTTCAATTATTGGTATCAAACATTTTCACAAATAATAAAATGTCTAGAAATATATGGTTTATAACAAAAATATATTAAAAATATATTTAGGTCAGATTTGAAAATTCAAGTTATCATTGGAACTTTGTGTCTAATTTTGAATTTCTCTTACTTTTCCAAAGGTAGCAGGTACCTACTTAAAAATTAAAATAATTGGTTTTCGACCTTATGACAAGTACATAAGGATCAATTATGGTGCGACATTTTTGCCTGTAAATAAAGCTGCATAAATCTTTCCATGGGTTTTTACTGACTGAAAATATTGGAATATAACATACAGTTACAGTTAAAAAAAGTTTTTAATTATGGTAATTTTTATCTTGTTGATAACAAGGAGAATTATTTTTCCATTTCTGTAACAGTGATCTTCACTCACATTATTTGTAAGTAACACTCATCTTGAGTGTGTCTTTATTTCACTTGATGAAGACTAGAAATAATCTAACTAGCCATGGCGATCAGCTAGAATAATAACCTTAAGTCAGTAACAGTGTTAAATTTTAATTGCTTTCATAGATTATTATAGAATCTTGAGAATTAAGCTTGATACTATGAGAATTTAAGGTTTACCCGGTTGTAACCAGATCTAATATTATAAGTTACACAAATGGGATACCATATCAGTTGTATAGGAACATACAAACATGCACCAGCCAACATCAATTTGTCATGGTCTCCAAACAGGGAGTCAACTTCCCTGTATTATGAGGTACAAGACAATGTATCTCGCCAGGGTCATTCGACCAGAGTATCGAACCTGGGACCTTTTACGTTAAGGCACTTCACGAATCAAGTGGACTAATGATCTCTAAGTCACAGATATCAATTAGCAATGTCAAGTAATGTTTATTAATTTATTTAAGCTTTTTAGTAAAATATAAGAGAAAAAAAAAAAACTTAATATGGTCATAACTACATGAACTATTGGAGTAAACAGGTTGTTTTCTATGGTATGCTTTATAAAGTCTTGCCCTCTTGGGCCAACATCAAGAAGTATCTCAATTACTTGTGGTAAAAAACTTGTGGAAATCCACACCGAGATAAACCATAATTTGTAAAAGCGCTATTTATCATTGACTGGGGCAGAATAAGACAAGCAGATCTGAGACCAACAGATTGTCTTGGTACCATTAATGGTTGCCAAAGGCCCAATTTGATAGTAACAACTGATGAAATTATTAAAAACTTAAAATCTTTATAAACAGACTGAAATTGTCTAGGTAAGTATATGACTTGTTTACACAAGACTCAGAATTCCTTAAGCCTTCAATATCAGCAGGCAAAGGAGCTTCTTTCATAGCCTCCTTAGAGTCAAAGTGTTAAGTTGAAAAAATTAATGAAGACGGAGGGCATTACCTCATGGTCTCGGTACCCATATTCTCCCTCCTCTCTTTTTTTCTTTAGTGGCATTCGAAGATATGTATCGTCTTGATACTTTTGTTCGACTATATTTTCAACTTCAATTAATGAAGTCGGTCTCTGGTCAACCTTATAAGATTTGCAGACCCGCAATATTATAACAAAAATTTTAAGCCACAGGCTAACCCCTCGTGAAAGCAAGTGGAAGTGTTATAATTCTGCTGCGAGACAGAAAAGAGGAATAATTGTTCTCTCGGTACATATGACGCTCTAGAAGAATTTTATAATATTAATAACTTACCTTATGCTATTACAGATCCTTTGTAGTATATTTCTGGTGCAACATTGTATCCGTCTCATGGTCAACTCTTCATGAAGACTAGAGCCATAATGTTACGTCTCAGGAGGAATCCCTCGAGGAGACGCTTCAGACTGAACAAAAACCCACTGGCCACTCCATCGTAAAGGCCAGTGCTTCTGTACAGAGCAGTTTCTGTGGAGTCATTCGGAGACATGACAGACAACTAGAATGAACATATTGATCACCAATGGCCAACCTCCCGTGAAGGCTCCGATGTCATTCATTCTGAGACATGAGAGACAACTAGAATGAACTTAATGATCACCACGGCCAACCTCCCGTGAAAGCTCCGATGTCATTCATTCTGTCTCGTTTGCGGGCTGAAGAATAACGCAACTCTCTCACACACACTCCTTGTTTTCATGATTAATTTCTGGCTAATTATGTTGTTGGAGTGGAGGCCACGTCTCAGCGAACGTAGTGTAGGACGCTTCTCAACTCGATGGGCCGACGAACTCGGGAATATGGCTAGATACATTTGTATCAAAGCAGGAGATCGTACTCCTTGGCGCTCTTTGCGTCCTTCCCGTACGTCCAGCAGTGGGCTGTAATAGGCTGAGATGATGGTGATGGTGATGATATTATAAATATAATAACACTAAAATTAGTGTGCTGTGGTGGTGATAGAAATCGTAGTAATCGTAATAATTGAGCCGAGGTATCGGTCCAACAATTTCACAAATTCAACTGACAAGTTTTGTTTTCCAGCCACCATACTTTTACACAAACATCACCGTATTTTCTTCTTGGTTTTTTGCATTAGTATGTAAGCTGTAAATCACTAATTAGTTTAAAAACTAATTTATTCTAAATATTTACGTCTTCAGTGCTGTGTACAAAAAAGTACAATGACATTGACAGGTGACAGATGACATTGATAGGTGACGGTGCGGGCACGTTCCGGTTATTTATTTTTTAGTTTATTGACGCGTTCATGCACGCGCCTAACTTTGAAGATTGTAATCAGTGCAGTAGCAAAAAGTGCGTACTACATTGTACACAATGAGGACGAGATTATGGAACATAATCAATAATTGCCCGTTATAACGTTGGAGAAACAAATAAAACTACCTATTGTAATTTCAATATTATGCCGCAAAAAAGGACGCCTCCCAATACTCCTACTACGTCGCAATCAGATTCCGATTTACCGAGCCTCATCACGAATCACCCTTTGGACACGTCCACCTCTGGTGTAACAACGCGCCATAAGCGTTTCTGCTCGGCGTCCCCTCCTCCGTGCACTGTATTGGATTACCTAAAGGAGGAAATAAAAGAGATGATAGAATCCTTGCGGTCAGGCCAGTTAACTATGATGACTAAGTTGATGGAGGATGTTGCTCAGATAAAACTACAAAACGAGCAAATCCAGACCACGAATGCAAATATACAAAATAACATAGAAGCGATTAAAACCAGCAACGAAGACCTGAAAAAGAGGATCGAGTGCCTTGAAAGAGAACGAGCACACAACCAAACTTATACACTTACCTTAGAAAAGCGGATCGAAAATTTAGAATTTAGCACCCGTTCTTCCTGTGTTGAGTTACGTAACATCCCTAATACTCAAAGAGAAACGCCGAATCAATTAGAGGCCCATGTGGTTAATACTGGAAAGGTGCTGAATCTTAACTTTCAATCTTCCGACCTGCGTGACGTTTACCGTCTGTCTGCCAAACCGGGCAAAACCGGAGCAATCGTTGTCGAATTTTCCTCCGTTAATCTAAAGAGTACATTCCTGGCTGCCGCTAGAAAATATAATAAATCAAACGCAGATAAGAAGCTAAACACATCCCACATCGGAAATAAAGATAAACTAAGTCCAATTTATATATCAGAGTACTTGACTGGCAACAAACGCAAATTATTTTATCTGGCCCGAGAATTTGCAAAAACTAATAATTTTAAATTCTGCTGGACTACTAATGGCAAAATATATCTTAAGAAAGATGTATCATCTGATGTGATTAGAGTTGATACGGAGTGTTCACTCAACACCATAATCGCCTCTTCATGACTGTATATTTTGTTATTTTTTGCATGTATTCACAACTGTTTTAATTTGTTTTACAAAATACGAAACTACTTTATGTGTTACCTTTTAACTAAGTTTATATATTATCATATTTTGCTTTATATTTTTAAGAACTACATTTTACTATTGGCGTATTATGTGCCGTTTTTCTTGTATATCAACGAAACACTATCACACTTACAATTAACGCAAATCACACGCATTACGCATTTCTCACACATTTTACATATATACATCCCACCATACACTTTCCAATGCACGTTAAGTAATTCTACACAAAACAATGCACGCTCATGCTATAAGTATCGAAAATTAGTCACTCTAAGTTTTTGTATCTCAAATATTTTCCGGTCCAGTCACTTCTGTTGGGTTTTGCTCTCACTTGTTTTGCTTTCTGTGGTACGATCGGTTTCTCCAGCTCTCACTAAGTATTAAAATACATCAATATCGTTACAAAGTAAGATAGACAATTTAACCTTATTAACATCGGAGCTGGAGACGCTTAATGTATCACAATCATTTATTTGTCCACCGGAAAAATGCATCACATACCTTCAACATACCGATAAGTCTTACACTGTGATCCATATAAATATACGCAGTATAAACCGTAACATTGATCAATTTCTATCTCTGCTGTCAATTATAAACGTTCAATATGATGTTATCATACTCTCCGAGTGCTGGTTGCCCACAGTGCTAAATCCCCCCAGACTGGATAACTATGTGTCGTTTCATACATCGAGACACATAAACCAAAACGATGGCGTCGTGGTTTTTGTTCGCGACACTATTGAATGTTCTATCACAGAACCAGACAATGTAAAGGACGCAAGCTGCTTGATTTGCAAAATTGGCCCAGATACAACACTAATCGCAATATATCGATCACCTTCATTTCTCAACACTGACAACTTTCTGAATAGTCTGAATGAAATTTTATTATCTTTGAAATCATATAAAATAATCGGCCTATTAGGAGACATCAACATAGATATAATGCCAAACAATACTGATAACAGGTCTAGTGATTATTTAAACCTAATGGCATCACATGGTCTTTTACCCACACACACGTATCCAACTAGGTTGGACTCGTGTCTTGACCACATTTTCTTAAAGTCAAGACACCATTCTACTACTTTAGTCATCGATTCATATATTACCGATCATTGTCCCACAATGATATCAATACCCAATTCGAACAAACCTTGTGTAACCTTAAAAACTCGTACAAAAATTGATTATCCAGCTATATCTCTAGATATATCCATTACTGATTTCTCTCCCGTATTTGACTCTAAGGATGCAAATCTTGCTGCAGACTTACTGGTATCAAAAGTTTCAAAAATAATAAAAAAACACACTAAAGTTTATGTCCCACCTCGCAGTAAAAGAAATATAAAACCCTGGATCACACCGGGCTTACTTAGATGCATCCGAAATCGCGATAAAATGCATAAACAGGTGAGACTAAACCCGGAAAATATCGTGTTCAAGATTACTTATGCGAGATATAGAAACTTCATTAACAAAATCTTAAAAAACCTAAAAGATGCACATAATAAAACTATGCTTTAAAATGCGAAACATGATCCCAAGGCTACTTGGAAAGCAATAAAAAATATCACACACATCTCTTCTTCTCCAGTATCCTCTAGACCCCTACTCAAAATTGAACAGGATATAACTACATCGATCAATGCAGTGAACAGCTTTTTTGCCAATATTGGTAAAAAACTAGCCGACAAAATAGTCACCGAACAGACTACGTACTCCCACACAACTCTCCCTAAGTCAGACTCACCATGTACATCTCTTGCTCTATTAGAGGTAAGCGCTGAAGAAGTCAATAATATAATAATAAACCTCCGAAGTGACTGTGCAGTTGGCTGGGACTACATCTCCTCGTTTATTCTGAAATCCTCACGTGAGGTCTTTGTTCCCCTTCTCACCCATATCTGCCAACTCTCACTTTCCTCCGGTATATTTCCAAAAATCTTCAAAAAAGCTCTTGTGCATCCAATCCATAAAAGTGGAGATAAGAACTCAATAAACAATTATCGTCCAATTTCTGTTCTCCCTGTGATGTCTAAAGTCTTGGAGAAAATCCTCAACGCACGCCTACAGTGTTATCTAAAACATTATTGCCCCAAATCAATTTGGCTTTATGGTAGGCAAGTCTACTGAGGATGCCGTCTCGGCTCTTGTTCTGAACGTTGTGGATCACATTGATAAAAAAGAAAAATGTCTTAGTGTCTTTTTAGACCTGTCAAAGGCCTTTGACACAGTATGTGTTCCCATACTCGTTTCTAAGTTGGAGTCAATCGGCGTCAGAGGAATTGCTTTGAGTCTGTTTCGTGATTATCTTGCCAACCGTACACAAATGGTCAAAATCGATAGTCATGTTAGTAACGAGGAAATAATTACATACGGGGTGCCGCAGGGCAGCATACTTGGCCCCACTCTCTTTACTGTATACATAAATGACCTTTGCAAACTGCGGCTTCCTAACTGTAACATTTACACTTATGCAGATGATACCGCCCTTGTTGTTCATGGCAATAACTGGGACACGGTTCGGGCACACGCAGAACTCGCTCTGGCGTCTGTAATAAATTGGTTGGCTAAAAACTTACTTACCCTAAATCTTACTAAGACCAACTATGTTGCTTTTGCTGGTAAAACGTCATCTCTCCCACCTGCCGACACCTACACTATTAAAGCCCACAAATGCCCTAATCCAACCTTTAACTGTACATGCCTCTCTATTACTAGAACGCCACAAGTTAAATATCTCGGTGTGTATCTTGATCAGACTCTAAGTTGGCACCAACAAGTTAAGCAACAAACAACTCGCGTAAGAAAACTTATCTTCGTCTTCCGACTTTTAAAAGACGTTGCCGATGCTGGTACGCTGAAAATGACATATCTTACACTATGTCAGTCACTTTTAACCTATTGTGTTTCTGTCTGGGGTTGTGCACCAAAAACTACGTTATTGCCCTTGGAGCGCGCTCAGAGGGCTGTCCTAAAAGTTGCAACCGGTAAACCGTTTCGGTACTCGACATCGCGACTATTTGCTGATACCTCTGTTTTAACCGTGCGACAGCTTTTCATATTGCATACTGTACTGAGAAAGCACTCTCAATTACAGTTTGATCCAAAATTTTATACACAAAGAAAAAGCCGCTCATACAAGGTCTGCCCGACTATACCATATAGAACCTCGCTAGCTAAACGTCACTTCACTGCACTGAGCTCCAAACTTTATAACAAGCTTAACAAGGTAAAAAACATTTATCCATGTACTAAATTTAAATGCAAATTAATTATCAATCAATATTTACGAACTCTTAATTACATTGATACTGAGGCCCTTTTAACATAGTCATACGTAATCACACAATACAGGGTGCTTTTTGATACAAACAAATTACTACTCATCTATTTTCACACATATAGGTACACATACACAATAATGCACGCACATACACACACTTCACCCACACGCATACCTACAAACACACAAAACACTTACGTACGCACACATCTAATACACACCATACGCTTAAAATACAACCCCTTTTTCCCAAAAAACAGATTTATTCTAGTTTGGGAAGAAAGGTCATCATATAGGTATGTTATCCTAGTTAGCCAAACCATAAAATGTTTAAAATAGCATAAGAAAAAGCGCAGTCTCCCCTCTGGGGTGGTCCTTTTCTCTGAGATACAGACTCACGTCTAGTTCGGAGGCAGACTACTGGCAGACTACTGGCAGGACCTGTGCTGATATAATAAATACAACTACAACAACTATGTAAACTCTATTATTATTAACTTAATTTGGCTTAATAAATGTTTTTACTTTACTTTACTTTACTTTACTTTATTGCACATTTAAAAATAATTGTACAAATGGCGGACTTAATGCCAAGAAGCATTCATTCGGTGCCGCAAGAAAAAAAAATACTAGCGTGTATTTTTTTAAATTTTTCATTACATACTTAATAAATAGATATAAATATATTTGATTATCAATTATATACATACACATACATAATATAGTACACAGAGCAAATGATAGGTAAATTATTAGATCAGTGACTTTTAATGTGAATGCGTAGAGCTTTCTTAAAAAGTAAATTTGGACTTAGATTTCCTAATGTTGGCGTTAAGTAAAGTATCATAATAATATACCGTCTGGTGTAGTGGTTCGCGCTCCGGACTACAAAGCCTGTGGCTGCGGGTTCGAATCCCGCAAAGGACAAATGTTAGTGTAATAAGCACGAGCTTTTGTACCTAAGTCGTGGATGTTTATAAATATATTTATGTATGTTTATTCGTTATCTAGTCGCTATAGTACAAGCTTTGCATAGTTTGGGGCCAGCTAATTGGTGTGATTGTAGAAACAATAAAAAAAAATCTTAATGAAATAAATAAATATTGGACAACATCACAGACATTGCTCCGATCCTATGATAAGTAGCTAAAGCACTTGTGTTACAGAAATCAGAAACACGGTACCACAACACCCACACCCTACTACCCGAGACAATATAGAGAAGTTATTTTTTTACATTCAGCGTCCGGGATTCGAACCTAGAACCACAGAGATAGCGACATTAAGTCCGGTATGCTCGCCTCTCGGCTATGGAGGTCGTCATCTAATCTTAATTATCTTATTACGTACATACAAAATAACGATATTACCTACTTATGAGTACATATATTTTTTTAATCCCTTGTACCGAGACCTATTTCGATCATCATGAATTTTCTTACTACTATTAGAAATGCGAAAACTTGGATGAATGGATATTGTTAGCTCAATAACGCCAGAACGGCTGAACAGACCTGGATTAAATTTGGCACATGGATATGTTACAGTAGTGGTTTAGGGGTCAAAAAATAAAATTTGCTACTTTTAATTCCAGAATAATTATTAGGTACTATGGAATAGGATAACAATTGCATTTAAGGGAAGGATAAAGGCTCTTTTTAAATCGCTTCCTATGGGAGTAAAATGGAGGGCCGCAAGCTGTATACATAAACATTTTTTTCAGTTTCAAACAATCTTTCATACCATTATTTTAATTAATGCTCCGCTTTTGCTATCGGTTAAGATATTTACTATTAAGTAACCCTAGTGTAATAAAGTCCTGTAACTGGGAGATAATGTAAGTTAAAGTTTTAATCCATAATAAATGGATTTTACCTTCGTGATACTGTTCGTCAGCTTCTAAGTTAGTTCATAAAACGTTTGTAAATGTCATCGAAGAGTTTCGGCGGTGTTGTGAATTGCTGCAGCTGTTACAATTAAAGTGTTGAATATTTATTTTATTAATTGGAACCATACGGACACGATTATTAGTAAGAAAATCTATAAGTATTTTAATTTATAAGATCGAATCAGAATTGAGGAGATCCGTGAACGAACAAAAGTCACTGACATAGCCCAACGGATTAGCAAGCTGAAGTGACAGTAGGTGGGGCACATAGCACGTATAACTGGCGGCCGATGGAGCAGAAGGGTTTAAGAATGGAGGCCACGTACCGGCAAGCGCAGCGGAAGACGTTCACCCACGAGGTGGACAGACGACCTGGTAAAGGTCGCAGGAAGATGCTGGATGCAGGCCGCTTGGCCGACCAATCGAAAAGTCAGTAGGGGAGGCCTTTGTTCAGCAGTGGACATCCTAAAATGATGATGATTATGATGATAAGTATTTGAAGTACTTCTAGTATAAGCCACACCCTGCATGTTCTAATAGGTATTCATTTCATCTTTCACGTTAAAGACGTTTTATGCTTAAAAACGAGCTTAAACATCGCGAAGTCATGTGACCCAGTAAGCTTAAACGGTAGCGATCAAAAGAAAGCAGAAACGTTTGCGTCCTCGCCCGAGGGCCGTGCAATATTCATAAAAAGAGATTGTCTCCGGAGACGCGTGCAGCGAGCAGCGCGACTGCTAACACCACTGCGGTTTGTCAACAGAACTGACTACTTGTATGAATTAATCACTCTCGTAATGTAACACATTTGTGAGACTCTTGAACCAGCAATCATAACTTAAAAAGTTCTGTTGGGAAGACTTGGTTTGAATATTGGGTCCTTATATTTTAAAGGGTAAAAAAAAATATCAATTATAGTTGATAATGATAAAAAATATATTTCCAAGAACATGGTAACACAAGATCTGAGAGCTATGCTCAAGTACAACATATTCTGCCATTAGTTTAGGCGTAAAAATAATAATACATAATTACAAAATCTGTTATAAAATTATACATTATTATTTATTGAGCATTTTGAAACTAAACTATACAGCATTATTTTCTCATGAGTCGTCAGTTAACAGTCAAAGGTACAATCTTTTATTTTTGTGTCCATCAATTCTTTAATTGTCATTGTCATCACCTTTAAAGCTTGTGTATCGGTGCTGAGTATGCCACCTCTCAGTAACTGAAAAAAATCTCCGTTTTGTACTTTTATACTATAATCGCCTTTATTTTAACGATTTGCTCTATTCTATGACTTTAAGTTATGAACTTAACTTATAACTTCCTTTATATGTGTCAATTTTGACCATAAAATGGTTATATTATAATATAAAACACAAATAGATAACTTGTATTTCTCAAAATCAAAAACAAAATCAAAATTATTATTTTTTGCAAATAGGCATTAAAAGCACTTTTACACGTCCCACTATTATTTTTTTTGCCCTACCACTGCTCGTGACAATTTGTGGGCAAGTGCAGAGAAGAAGCAGCGCAAGAAACTCAGTCACTGTTGTCAGTTCTGTTCTTAATTTATAAGTAGAAAGCTTGTAGCTAGACTAGCCACATAGTCTACAATAATTTAATGGTTAACATAAAGTATCATCTTTGAGTATAACACGCACCACCTGATGCTGGAAGCAGCTACAAAGTAACGGTAGCGTAACTTTTTATCGCGGTGGCCGCAATTTTTTAAAAGTGTGACGTGTAAGAAATTCGCAGCCCATTGTGAGGAGACGCACTTACTCATGCATTTAACGAACAGCATAGCTTATTTAAGTATCTCGTACAAACATCACATTTACATAGCAGTGTTAGCACTTACGCTGCTTGCATCAAACACGGTTGCCGGCGCGACCGTTGAGCACTAATAATATTGTCTCGCAGCATTGCTATGTTTATTGCGTGTTTAAACACAACTGTCTACACGGCCAAGAGTAAATAAGTTATTCGAAATAGCGCTAAGAAAATAAGGCCTTTATAAACTCCAAACACGGGAAATACGGACATTTAACTTCACATTAATATTAATTAACCAATTTCTGACAGCTGTGTCAATGTTCAAATTAGGACAGCTTTTTACGTTAACTTCGTAAAAGTGTTATAATAACTAGTAATATCTACTATACAATGTCATCATCATTTCAGCCATGGACGTTCAGTCACTGCTGAACACAGCGCCTCCCCCTCCAATGACTTTGATCAGAGGGATTGATAATACTCGCCACCCTTGGCAGGCGGATTGGCGAGCGCAGTTTTTTATAACATTTCGCACACAGACGCTAATGCCCGTCTCGTGCTACAGGATTTAGTCGCCTCTTACGACACGCCTCCTGTTGGCCGTGAAATGTGTATTCATTACGGCCATCCCCAAACGGCACAATCATACAAATAATAATATTCGTAACACTATTATATGCCATTAAATATTTCTATTTCTATAATATACACTATGTAACTCTAAATACGCAAAACCTGAAGTATGGGGCTGATTCTGGTGCACTTACACACACACAACACACAACTTTTTGTGTAGGACCAACATCGAAATCGCAAAAAAAAAAGTTTCCCCATACAAAGCATAACAGCTGATTAGATATTTATTATGAAGATGATGTTTTTTTTAAAGATTTCACTGTTAATCCCATACAAAATGTTGTTGTATTTGAGCACCAGATCAGCCCCTAAGAGGTTTGCGTATTTAGCGTTACACGGTGTATACGATCGATTCGTTTACGTTAATAATTATATTAAATAATAGGACACGCGGAACCGATTATATCACGCAGAAGTTTATGTTTCGAGTTTAAAAGATGATGGACCATCATTAGGCGGAACATAGTGATACTATTACTAATTTTATACCTATGATCCACAGTAAATATTTCTGATTCTGATTCTGATTCTGATTCTAATTCTGATTCTGATTCTGATTCTGATTCTGATTCTGGACCTCATCTCTTATACTGATAGTAAGGAGGATAATAAAGCCTTATCTTAATTGCTGCTTAAGTAGTTATGGGTACTGTAAGTACTTAGCTGGCCCTTTCGCTTACTGGCTGGCTGGCCCTACCCAACGATATGATGTCCGTGATGTATTTTTTACAAAACTATAAAATGGTTTAGGAAACTATAAACACCATTTTCAAATACTTTACCATAACGTTCTATGGTGTATCTGTTGTTTGTGTTGTAAAGACTACTAAAGTTATGTATTTTTCTTTGCCTTAATATATTTAATTTAACAAACTTTTTATTTTATTAGAAATAGCTATAAGAATCTCATGAAATTTGAGAAAAACAAAGACTATCCCTTAGACCTTTGTCTAAAGCCTATATGCAATTCTTAAATATACATACATATTTTTTTCTATAAACAATTTCTTAATAATAATAGTTACTGTATTTCATATTTTAATAAAACTTACAGTTGTTGATAATTTTCTGATTAATATCATAAAAGTACAAGTATTTTTACGTAAGACAACAACTCCAATAGAAACACACCAGCATATTATCCTATTGTCAAAACAACTTTAATACTCTAGTCAAAGGACTCATAAAGACGATTTACTAAAAATACCTATTTTCAGGTTAGTCGGATTAACTTTCCTATGAATGGGTACATCGGACGTTACATAGAATTTTATTTTACCGCTTCTGGATGCGAGTAACTTTTCAGAAAACCGATAAGTTTTATCCATCGTTATAACAAATCGAGTACGTGAAACGGGAATAATAAGAAGCCAATGTTCTTACAGCGCCATCGCCTTTTTCAGATTACCTTCTTACAGGTATATCATATAATTTAAGCGCTATTTATGTTGTTTGTCGTCAAAAACAAATCTATATATATACAAATGAATCTCTATTACCCTTGGTCATCGCATCACGCGTGAACGGATTCGCTAATTCTTTTTTTTTTGTTGTGTAAATTATTGTCTGGAGAAGGTTCTTTTGAATGAAAAAATTAAAAATGTTGCGCAGATAATCCTTTATGAATAAACCAAAGACCGCGCGAACGAAGTCGCGGGCAACAGCTAGTAGGTTATAAAATAGATTAGGTATTAATGTTCCAAATTAACTTAAATTTTAACGTGCCTTCTAAACCACAGCGATGCTTGTTATAAATGTCACTACAACTGGTCGGAACGGTCACCCATAAACTTAGGTGTAACCGGTAAGTTGCAAAAAAATGTAGAGAGAGTAGGTAGATTGATTTGATGTACTTTGGTAGTGCTAGCATAATATGGATATGCCTTTTTTTTAAATCTGATACCAAGAAATCCCGATATCCCGGAGACATGTTCATATTAACATTAATGTTTGAGATCATGGATCCCAAATCAATCTACCCTCTCCGATCACTGATCATCACTAAGTTTGGTTTGAGAAGTTACCGATAAATTCGTGTATTTTATCAAAAATTAAGTAATTAATGTGATATATGCCGCAGCGCGATGCGTTAATTATCGCCGCGGTGCAATAAGCGCGTTGATTAATTACATGGCGTCATTAATTGTGTTATTATTGTCCTGAGGAAGCCTGAGACAGTTATTTAAATCTGAAACGCAATAAATTTCGCCAAAATTGTAGAGATATTCAGTAAAAATATTAATAGCGAATCGTATCAAATAAAAATTTGCATCGTAATTAATCAAGTATGTTACCTTTTTTGTTGAATTTTTGGTATTGTTATGAAGCCAAAATCTTTCATTAATCAATTGAATAATTAATCAATATTAGACAATATCACATACATTGCTCTGATCCTAAAGTAAATAGCCAAAGCAGTTGTGTATGTACATACTCGTATTATGATCGTACATATTATGATATTTTTTTCTTGTTTTTGCCAAAGATAAGTAATTACAGTCATTTATTCAGTTTAGAGGCCCTCTCCCGGTTACTTAAACACGTTATAAAACAGAGCTTTGCGTCAGCCTTTTTTAACCGACTTCAAAAAAGGAGGAGGTATGTTCAGCGATCATTCGTTACCATACCGTAAGCCATTCGTAGGTATTTTAATGACATGACAAAGTTTTGAGGTTATGCTGGTGCAGATCTATTATTGCCGCGTGCGTATGGTTGATAATACTCAATAATACTCATTTATTCAGTATATAGTCCCTCTTCCGGCACTTATATACGTTCCAAAATGTAGCTTTGCTCTACCACCACTTCGGGACTACATATTGGCTGGAGATGACAAAAAACTGCGCAACTAACTCAGGCACCTCTCTCAGCCTTTTTTACCGGAAATACAGTTACAAGACATGTAGTAAGTGCGAGCTAAGCAAGTTTTGTCCATGCAGTCTTGTCTTTTTTTTTAGACAATCGTCTAGTTCGTAATACCCTTTTTCTACAAGGATTTTTTTATGTGGATTTTAACCTTATGTACAAATACTACATGTGTACAAATACTACATGTACAAATATTAAGTAGATCAATGAAGGAGCGCACTGCAAATTTGTCCAGACAGGTATTGCATTGTGTCTAGTCATGCTTATAGCGATTATTTAATCAGTGGCAGTCGTGGTCTGCCTGCCACACCAGAAACTACAATTTGCTTTTTAACGACCACTTAAAACAAACGTTGGAATTTACGGTGACATTTGTTAAAAATGGGTTACAAGACCAGATACACTGGCGCCATCTGTAATGTTAATAAAGATAGTATTTATGTTCATTAGTAAATACATTTTGTGTTTTTTAACTGGCACAAAAAATGGCTTTTGGCTTTTATGTAGACATTTGCTAAAAATGTGTTAACAAATGGTTGACAAGACCAAAAACACTGGCGCCATCTGAGATCAGCTTTACTTGTGCTTCCTAATTCTGGCGTTTGTGTTTAGTTGATAATTCTGCTGTACTGCCCCGTTGTGTACTGTGGTTATTATTTTCACCTTCCTTTTCTAATTAAATCATATGACACGATAACTGTCACGGATGCCCTCTGGCGGGGTAATGCAGCGATAAATCAGGCGCGGCCGCTGCAATAAGCGCTGATTAATCACGCGCCGTCATATAGCGGTGTGACGTCATGCCGCCGACAGTCGCACTCTAATTGGTCGCGCTGGTTATAATTAGCAGTCCAACGTAACATCTTCATCTAGTTTATTCTGGTTCGATCTAGGTGTCCTAAATATTTTTCGGGACAAAACACGCTTAAATTAAAATTTGTGATAATAATAGAATGTCTAACATTGTGTCCTGAAACGTGGTAAGAACTAAACTGCTGCGATGAATTATTTAATAACAAGTTATAAGTATTTTTAAATTCACACAATTTTAATAGGTATTAATGAAATGTAATGCAGGGTGTCTTGTAGACATGTGTGACATACCCACAGAACAATCTTGACAAGACACCTTAGCAGTAGTAGGTACCTAGCAGGTATGTATGTAGTAAACATAATTTAATTCAGTACTTATAGTATAATGTGAGATTTAAAGCACAAAACACTTTCTTATTTCAAAATTACTTGCCAGATATAGAATTAAATCAATTGCGTAGCGACTATGAAAAATATTAATATTTTTAATATTGTCAAAACAAAAAAAAAAAAACAGTAAAAAAAAACGGCCACTATACTAAAACCAATTAGGTTAAATACTTTAGACTGTACAAACAAAGAAAAAAAAAAACATTTTAAAAATCGTCCACTAAAAATAAGGACAAAACATAGATAGATACTCTTTAATGCACACCATACAAGTAAATTACACATGATTTTTACAGAAAGACGTACAGTTTAGGTGGCCTTATCGCTAATTATAATAGCGATCTCTTCCAGACGACCTTTAGTTAGAGGACAACCATTAGAGAAAACGGAAGGTGGTGCAGAGTTCTTATAATTCTTAAATTTCATCATTTCAGCCATAGGACGTCCACTGCTGAACATAGGCCTTCCCCATTGACTTCCAGATTGGCCGGTTGGAAGCGGCCTGCATCCAGCGTCTTCCTGCGACCCTTACCAGGTCGTCTGACCACCTTGTGAGTCGACGTCCTACGCTGCGCTTGCCAGTACGCGGCCTCCATTCTAGAACCTTTCTACCCCATCGGCCGTCAGTTCTACGTGCTATGTGCCCCGCCCACTGCCACTTCAGCTTGCTAATCCGTTGGGCTATGTCAGCGACTTTTGTTCGTTTACGGATCTCCTCATTTCTGATTCGATCTCGCAAGGAAACACCAAGCAGTATTCTTAAATTTACCTGCTACAAATAAAATTGCAAAATGTATGTCATAGACACAAAAATACATAACATTATTACATACTCTTAATTGGACAAACAAATACAGCACTTTTTTACGTCCCAATATTTTAACCTACTGCTTCGGGACAATGCTAGTCTGCCTACTGAAGAAAAGTAATGGCGAATCAACTGCTACATGTGTGTTACATCACTAGGCGGAGCTAGGCTTATTTTTCTCGCTAGAGTGTAAACGCGTCTAGCGTGCCTGCATCTTTGCATCTTCTCGGCATGCGGCGCACGTCCTCCATAGTTTATTTATCTGCACCCACTTCAGTGCGCTTCAGTGCACGGCGTCGCTTATTTAATTTCTTTATCTCGCTCCCAGCTCTGAATTTTAAATCCTCATAATACATATTAATGTGGAATTTAAATCACTGTAAATGTTAGATGATTAATCGTCGGGGGAATGAGCTGGTGGATTTAAAACGTATAATAATTTAAGTGCACAAACGCGATACCTACTGTCATTTATTTTTCTCATTTACTTATCAAACTGATGGCATAAAGTATTTGATGATTTTACCGTAGTTATACAATTACATTCTGTAAGACTTAAAATCTCTTCAACTGACTGTTAACACGGGGATTCGTGTGATCCTGTAAAAAAAACTGACAAAAGCGACTGAGTTTCGTGCGAAGCTGCAAACCATAAATTCAAAGGTTTAACATACTCCCCCTGCCATGTATGTACATTCTAGAAATGTGTAAATTTGTTAGGAAACACCCAAACTTATATCAAAACCGCGCTAATCTACATTACTCGCTAAGATATAAAAATAAATTGATTCTACCTAGTGTCCGTCTAAAGATTCATTCTTCCAGCCCATACGTTATGTCCATACGAATTTACAACAGATTGCCGGAGTCTATGAAAAATGAAGTAAATGATTTAAAATTTATAAAACAATTAAAATTAATATTAATAAAAAAATGTTATTACACAATAAACGAATACTTAAATGACAACAATCTAAAACAGGGTCTATAATGATCTATTTTATGTATCTAATTATAACACCTGTGTAACATTATAGAATGCAATAAATATATTGAATTAAATTGAATTGAAGAAAAGGAAAAATCTGAATTCAGAAGTGGCTTAGAATCAGTAACTTAATCGAACTATGCAAAAACAAATATTTTTTTTTTCACCTTTAATTATTCCTATCCACTGAAAATCATACGCGTGGATAATTTAACCTATTCATGAAAAAAATTCACTGCACACACACACACTGCACACACAATGCTGATCTTATTTTTTTTAATTTGGAACCCGTTTGCAATGTAACCCTGTATAGTAGCTTAAGCAGTGGTAGGGCAAACCTATATTTTGGAACGTGTGTGCCCGGAATAAGAAATATATACTGATTAAATGATTTTAGGTTTTAATTAGTCTTTGCTTCATAGCCAGTCGTCTGCCAATACTGCGTCTTTCTGTAGTAATTCAGGAAAAGGGATTATGTAAATATTCTTTCAAAAATAAAAATCTCAACATTTTAAAATGTCCATAACAGTGTGCCTATCAAACACCTATGTATATGTGTATGTGAATGTCAGAAGTAACATTTAATTACTTTAAATAAAACATAATTTATAAAAATTCACAACAGCATATAAAAACTATGTTTACTGCTAACTAAATAATAGAATCACACTAATTTATACAATATACCATAATCAGAATTATATTAAAAATATCGGACCATTAAACAGCATCATTTCAGTGTTATTTTCTTCAGATAAATAGAATTCCAAATCTCCGGGACGCAGGTGCGACGCGCGACGCGACATCACTCTTGGCCGCGAAGCCGAGATTGATCTCTCCCAGGTGTCCCAGGTGGGGGAGCGGACACGCTATTTTCGGGGCGATTGGGTTTAAGAAATACGGAAACATTCCGAAGTTAATGTTTGAATTTGGAAGAACCTTAAGATTTGACTTCTGTAAAGTCTGAAATCAACTCAGCCTAAAGGCGATCTAAAAGGGTCTCGAGAGCTAAATTAAATGAAATATATTTTTAATCTAGACCAGGTCCAAAAGCGAGTTTAGTAATAATTTACATAAATGCTAGGGTTAGTATGGTATAGATATGTAATACAAGTTTTAGTTTATTTAAATTTTATTATAATTTGTTTTTTACGTGGAAGTGTACCCATCGCCGCGGTAGCGGGCAGTCCCACCGGTCTATAAACACTCTCCGGTGCTGCGTTAGCATGGAGGTGCACCATAAAAATTGTATTTGTTGCGATCTAAGAGCGCATGTGTTAAGCGATTTTAAACTAGGGACGCTCTAAGAAGCCAAGCAACAGTCAAGCTGTGGAAGCCGGTACGTTCTGTGATGGCTTAGACAGCTTTTTCTGTACTCTATTATTATTGTACCACATAGTAGTGTTCTATATTGTCTCGGGTCTGGGTATTGTTGCTGGTGGTATCATCGTTGTTTCTGATTTCTGTAACACAAGTGCTTTGGCTACTTACCATAGGATCAGAGCAATGTATGTGATGTCCAATATTAAATAAACAATAAATGAAATCCAAAGATAAATAAATATTTAAATGCCTAAAAATACTATTTATTTGATTATGTTATTCAATAAATTATTCAATAATTATCATATGATTTCTTAATTCTTTTAATTCTTTACAACTTCTTAAAATAAACAAATTGATCTAATTATGCATGGCGTCATCCTCTCTGCCCACAATACCTATCTTATTGTTGTGCCCTACAGGGTCTATAATGATCTATTTTATGTATCCAATTATAACACCTGTGTAACATTATAGAATGCAATAAATATATTGAATTGAATTATTTATTTATTATTTATTGTTTTTGGAGTTTTTTCCAGTACACAGTCTATTTGGATATGTATTTCGTGAATAAATACTGCACGAACTTTTTAATACTTGCTTTTCATTTATAACAAATATACATTCAACAAAGTGCTGTCAAGACCAAAAGGATCCACAAAAAATAAATCAATTTGAGTAAAGCGTATTGAAAAATAAAAGCTACGTCAACTTCTAACTGAATAGGCAATCAAGAAGTTAAAATTGGTTTCGAAAAAGGAGGACAAGAGGTCAATGATATCTATAGTTGAACGCCGACGAAAATTTAAACGATTTAACGGTTCGGGTTAATTAATAAAACAGTTTTTTCTAAATTGGGTCGGGTCGGGGTATGCTGGGTGACCGTTTGGCGAAGTTAATTGTCTGGTACCTCATAACACAAGGATTCATCATTCATCACAGGACGTCCACTGCTGAACATAGGCCTCCCCCATCGACTTCCAGATTGGCCGGTTGGAAGCGGCCTGCATCCAGCGTCTTTCTGCGACCCCTACCAGGTCGTCGTCGTCGTCGTTAGGTGTTAGTTTTTTACTTCAAGACTATTTGGCCATTGACCATTCACAATTGGTTAAAAAAAAGAATGGGAATTCGAGTCAATATTAAATTATATTCCGCAAGCAACAGACCCTTAAACAACTTTAGATCGGGAATCGTAACAACTCGCTCTTATGTCACGCTATTTTGTGTCGATGTCGATAAATGAAGGAAACCAACCACCAAAAATTCGTCAAAAAATCACCCCGTATAAAAAAACATCCATCCTTTAAAAGACCGTAGGCGTCTGGCCGTTCGCGAAAACTTCACAAAGTTAATCAAAATATTCGCTTTTCGTTTGATTTACTGAACTTCGAAAACGAATTCAAAATAACTTGTCCCATTGGTTCCGTTAAACAAACAATAAATACCCGTGGGCGGTATTTATAATGCAGACCTAAGTTTCGCGGCAAAAGTTCGAGTAAACATAAACGGGCCCTCTTTATAACTATCAACTAACTATAACTTGAAAATGTAAATGGAAAAAACCCAACGCGGCTATCGTTAACTAAACCTTAGAAGGACGTGATTTTTAGTCAAGTGAAATTATTCGATATTGTTTATTAATTGGACCGCGTATATTTTAGAATTTCTGTAACAAAACCAAAAAAATTGACGACCTTCGTAGCCGAGAAGTGAGTTTGCCGGACTTGGCGTCTACACCTCTGAGTTCCCAGGATCGATTCTCGGTCTGGTCAATGTAGAATACGAACTTTTCTATGTTCTCTCGGGTCTTGGTGTTGTGGCACTGTCGTTGTTTCTGATTTCTGTAACACAAGTGTTACTTAAGGTTGCGGGCAGCCGCTGGATGCAAACGGCCCAGAGCCGCTCGCTGTGGCGTTCTATAGGGGAGGCCTATGTCCAGCAGTGGACTTCTAGAGGCTGATGATGATGATGAAGTGTTACTTACCTTAGGATCAGAGCAATGAAAGCATTTTTACCTAATGTTATATATCTTTTCCATTTTAATTCTTATTGAATAAGAGCAAAGAGGCTTATATAAAAGTGTAAGAAGAAATAAATTATAATTCGACTTATTAGATCGGCTGCCACTATTTTGTATAATTTGTTCAATATAGAATAAATAAAA
Organism: Anania hortulata; assembly: GCA_963576865.1. Classification (NCBI taxonomy): domain Eukaryota; kingdom Metazoa; phylum Arthropoda; class Insecta; order Lepidoptera; family Crambidae; genus Anania; species Anania hortulata. The sequence goes on from OY756409.1 coordinate 284,190, forward strand.
AAACGTTTTAAAACAATCATTATCATCAATTTAATTGTGCAAATAGGGCTTACAAAACCTTTTATGTGACATATTTTTTTACCCACTCACCCTTGGTAATTAGTTTAGTGTATAATATACATAGTTTATAGTGTATAAAAGTATTCCCACAAAATGTCCCCAATTGGTGGACTTCTCGTGCTAAGGCAGCGCTTGAAATTCGGTCACTACTGTCAGCTGTCACTTGTCACTTTTCAAATGTCAGCTGTCACTTATCAAATAACGATGTCTAAAAATGATAAATGAAATATATTTAAATAAGTTTCTAAAACCATACATTCACATCATAAATTTTTCATTAAAATCACCTTGACTGTGAATAAAATTTGTACAAACCGGTAATTTTGCAAACAAAAAATGTAATTTGTTGATATTACGAACTAATTTCCCATAAATATCAATCTAGTTTAACCAATATAGTAGCATTAAAAGTAAAAAACTAAACAACGTAGCATTTTTATTTCCTCCAACAGAGCTCTAGGGTGTTCGCTAATAGATTCTAGAGCCATTTAGTGCACGTCTACAAAATGCTTCGCAACACACGGATTACGGAGAAGAGAGCATTTTTTACTGCACTCTAATGAATTTAATATACTCCCAAAGCGCTTTCTCTAAGTACCTACTCCACTCTGAAATGTAAAGCAAGACTCGTGCACTGTTTATTTTGCTGTAGTGGTAATGTAATGCATGGAGAATAATAAGAAATTAGTACCCAAGTTTATTGAAGTATTAACTGCTTTACCCGCATTTATTATTTGTTGTTTTACTTTAAGGTTTGAATTATAATAACAACATGTTTGAAGCTGTAACCTAAATAAGTTAAAGAATTAATATCCTTGTGTTGCCAGGTACCAATCAAAGAATTCATCATCATCATCAGCCATAAGACGCCACTGCTGAACACAAGCCTCCTCCATAGACTTCCAGATTTGCCAGTTGGAAGCGGCCTGCATCCAGCGTCTTCCCGCGACCAGAACCAGGTCGTCTGACCCCCTTGTGAGTGGACGTCCCACGCTGCGCTTGCCGGTACGCGGCCTCCATTCTAGAACCTTTGTGCCCCATTGGCCGTCAGTTCTACGTGCTATGTGCCTATAATGTGCTATCAAAGAATTAGCCAAGCCTATCTCAAATCACATTTAGACCTAACTCAATTGATAAAACAACTGTTTTCTGAATTGACTCGAACCGGAACCCTTCGTTCGAGGCAAATGACCGCGCGGGTACGCTATTGGGTCCTCATTTTTATATTTCTAATCAACTGTAAAACTTAAGTTTAAATAAAATATGCCTACTTTATTATGTTATGTCGTTATTAAAGTTTTGATCCGCTAACACATAGCTACATAATTTAGCACTGACTTGCCTACCATAAATACAAGTGTCATTTTTTATCACTTATTTGTATGTCAGGGTTGGTTACGTACAATGCAATTATCATAATTGTTAAATATATTAAGCTTTTTATGGATATCAATAATATGTTGACGTACTTTTATACAAGTAAATATATATAGAAAACATAACAAAAATAAAACTAGTTATAAAATATTTACCCATTTGTTTTGAAGATGGCTATATTATTACCTGGAAAAGAAAGGTCCTTAATAAACTTTCATAAAAACAAAAATACTTTAATCTTCTTTTCAGGCTTCATTAATATAGGTCAGATTTCATGATAAAAAATATATATTCTTGTTTGTGCTTAGCAGAAAAAGTATTCGAAATCCAATTCGTATACCAACCTAGGAAACTATTTTACAACATTTTTGGGATTTCGGGTGGGAATTGGAAATGTTTCAATACATCGCTTGCTCTCCAGTTATTTATGTATTTTTTCTGTACATATAATTATTCTATAAAAGTAATATATTGTCTAGCCTATTTCATAGCCACTCATAATAAAGTCTTTATTTCCAAAATATAATTTATTTTTAAGTAAGAAGATGAAACTATCGTCAAACATATGAATCTATGAAGAAAAAAGCTACATTTGAAACAATTTGATATCGTATTAAAGTCAAAATGATCCGTGTAGCGATAAGAAGAAAGATCTCTTGACAAATTTATCCTGAACTCCTCCAAACAATCGTTTGTAAACACTTCAACCCCAAGTGTCTGGTTAAACATGAAGAGATTACCAAAGCAATAAATCTATAACCGGTCCAAATCAATATTCGTAAATTTATTTCAGCGAAGATTTGGAAATCCATTTCACCGAAGATACACGAAACCTGGAGCCACAACATAGACAGGTGAAGAAGACCTATTTTGTCCAGACTGGAACTGAAATCACCTAAAAATATAAACTGTATTTTCTTTTAGCCAATATTTTGCCTGCAACAATAATAGCGCCACAGCGACAAAACCAACGATTCTGTTTGCATCGTCATCTATACCCACAAGTATACGCAGCATATTACTACATAAAGATGTCTATTAGTCATCATTAGTATAAAAATAGAACCCTCAATTTTCCTAGCTAGGTAATATAATGTAAAGAAGGTAAGCTATATGCTATCAAAAACAAAACTTGTAAAAAAAACAAGTCTCGCAACTCACTCAACCCTACAGTAAACTACTACTATATTACATCATATTGTTAAGTCCGTAGTTATTTATTTATTTATACAGGTCCACTTATTCATTCACAGCAAATGTCTTTTAGATACACCAGCTGCATAAATAACTACAAATTTATTTATGCATTACAAAGTTATTTATGCAGTTGGTGTATCTAGAAAACTGGACTGAAATTACAAAATATTTTAGTTTTTCCTTGATTTATATACTAAACACTAATTGTATTCAAAATTTGGAACTTCTATGTCTACTAGAAGTGCCTTAGAGTTTTGATGATCGGTCAGTCAGTGAGTGACAAAATTAAGAACTTTGACTAGTTATAATTCTTAAACCACTGGTTCAAATTGAATGAAAATTAAAATATACCGTGTTTATACAATGCTTGCTTGGTTACTAGGATACAGGCTTCTAGTTTAATCCACAACAAAGTTACAGGGGGTCGAAACTGGCCTGAACTGCTTCGAGAAAAGATAGTACGGCCCTGCCGCTTTTTTTTGCTCGACTTGGCGGGGGCACTGCCGTGCCCCCAGATACGTCCAAATGGAGGGCACAGGCCTTACCTCAACTGCGAGGTGGTTTGAGCTATACGCCAGTGCAGATTGGTGGAAGAGTATCTATAAAGCAAGGAAGTCTTACTGCCAGATAACACCAAGTTTTCTAAGGTTAAATGACTGAAATCAAGTAGTATTAACTAGGACCAACGTCTAACGTGCATTTTGAAGAAGGTAATTTTGATAAAAGTCACTAATTGATACCTTGAATACTATGGGAATCACCGTTGACCCCCAAACAACAAATGTTCGGTTGTGTTCAGTAAAGTATTGGGTTAAGTACAGATGACAGGGCAGTTAAGTACTGCGTGGCGCCGCACAATGGTAACTTTCACATGACGGTGTAAGTACGCGCAGAAGACTGGGTTCAGTTTTTGAAAGGGAACGCGCCGCGCGGTATAGTGACTTGTGACGATAAAGTTAATATACCGTACATAAATACCGTCATATGAATGCTCCTGACGCGAAACACCGCGTGATACCCCGCAGTCGTCTGGACTTAGCCTTAAGGTCGGATTTGTCACAAACCCACTCACAGCTACGGCGTGTTTTGCGCCGCAAAGCGCAAAGCGCTTGCTTGAAGATATGTTTTATAATTCTTTGGTTGCGTATTTTCAAGCTAAGTACTCGTAAGAAACGAGTTTACTGTTTTATTTTACATTATTCCAACAAAATTTCAATTGAAGGCTTAACGAACAACCTTTAAGAGTGCTTGTAACTTTTGTTTTAGAAAGCACCGATAAATAATATCGTAAAAAGATAAATGTAAAAGATTGCCAAGTTTTTCTGTTCCGTTTAGGAAATTAAAAAGTCCATGTCAATAACCAGCTTTAGGGCATTGCCCTAAATAATGTTTATTTATTAAATGTGTTTTTGATACTGTATGAAAAATATTAGAAAACCCTGTTGATCAAAATTACTGTTAAGGCGTTGGAAGACGCGATTAGAAGTGATGCATGTGCCTACATCGGATAGACGTCGAACAGCAATTTAAGAAATTATGACATATGGCGTATATACTTAACGACTATGCAAAAAGTATTTTCTAAGAGGCATCTGCAAGGCTCACATTGGTCACTGATTTCTAGTGCTGTTTCATCGAGGCACTAGCCCATACGTTATCCCGAACAGTAGAATATAAATATTAAAGTCTTGTAAAAGCATATTAATTTCCTATCTGTAAAAATACATTGGTGTGGGATGAGAGATATAATAAAAATCACGTCTTTTAAAAACAAATTACTGTCATATTTCTCAACCATCAAAAGCCCTGTTGGTATTTATTTTATAACAAACTATTTACTACCGTCGTCTTTCTCTTTTATACATCACATCACACTTTGTTTTTCTTCCTTACTAACACAGTTACACTAGGTACGTATACCACATCAATTTCATGATTATATATATTTTGTTACAAAAACAAACACAAAACTTGGCCTATACCTAACATTACCGTGCCCCTTGATTTTAGCGCTGAACGGGGCTTATAAACACTTTCTTATAAATCCGTAAAGTGAATCGATGAAATCGGAAGTGACGTTATACTTCAACCAGTCACGTCAGCGTTAGAGTTTAAGGGGAATCCGGCGCCTTTGACAGATAAACGTCAGACTTAATGTAGGATGTTTTTTCGAGTTTATCACTGCATTCTTTTTATATTTTCAACCGACTTCAAAAAAGGAGGAGGTTCTCAATTCGACTGTATGTTTTTTTTTTTTTTTGTATGTTTGTTACGCGATTACTCCGCCAATTATGAATCGATTTTAATAATTCTTTTTTTGTTTGGTAGATCATACTTCAGAGGTGGTCCCATATAAATTTTATCGAAATTGATTTAGAACTTTTTGAGAAAATCAACAAATATATACCCAGATAATATTTTGGTTGTGGTTCTTGTTACCTATCTTCGACAAATATGAGCCGATTTTGATGATTTTTGTTTTATTGAATAGCTTATACTTCAAAAATGCTATGATAAAAGTTTGAAAAATAAAAATCACCCCTAAGGGTAGGAAAATAGGGGATGAAATCGGTGTTCAGCAGTTAGATTAGGATTTATCACTAAAAATAGATGAAATAAGTAAATTTTATTAAAAAAAATAAAACCGACTTCAAAAGTATCTGATTAGGTACTTAAGTGTTAGGATTATTTTTAGCATTTTAGTGTATTGAAGTCGGTTTTATTTTTTTTAATAAAATTTATTGACTGTAAGAATACTTTTGGCATCGCATTATGGGGTCAATAATGCAGTTATATTTGCATTTATCATAATACTAGCTGTTGCCCGAGACTTCGTTCGCGTGGTCTTAAGTTTATTTATAAAGGATTTTCTGTGAAATTTTCTTATTTTTTCTTTCGTGAACCTTATCCTGACAATAATTAACACAACAAATAAAGAATTAATAGTTCCATCCGTTCACGCGTGATGCGATGACCAAGGGAAATAGAGATTAATTTTTAAATAAATATATAGATAGATTTAATGATGATCTCAGAAAAAATAAATCAATTGCCTTCTTCTTTAAATAACAAAAGGCTAGTTCCTAAATACTCAGGAGGGGCCCACTGAAAACTAGTGTCGTGGCCTATGTATTGGGCACCGCTGAGTAAGGTCCTTTTGCGATGGGATTTGCGACAACAACGGCACTGTTCGGCCATTTTATGTTTTTTATCCGAATGGCAAACCAGGGTTATTTTTTTCAAGCGTATGTATGTAGGGTCTTATTCTTTGGCACGCTCTACAGCCATTTACGGATTTCAACGGATTGCTAACGAAACCTTATACAACAAAATCGGTTAATGCGATTAATCGTTATGATTGAATAAAGAAACTCACTCACATAGATACATACATGCGTTTAAAAAATACCAAGTTCAAAAATACAAGAACTAATTAAAACCACTAACCGAAAGAAAGAAAACCTCACAAAAGATCAAACAATTGAGTTGAATGCAAACAAACTCCCTCCCAGTTGTACTCGGGAATAGTTCGGAATAGTCTGGAACAGATCTTGCTAATTTTAAGTAGAAAAAAGAACTCTCGACTCTAGACGGATGAATTGTTCTACTGATATTCAACTAATAATGTTATTCTGAACTAAGTAAGTATGTGATTTCAACTGAATTCGAAAATAAAATAAACTTTTAAATTATACGCTCATTCAACGTTTAATTCCAAATATGCAAAGTCTCCTAAATATGGTAGGATTCAGAAATTTAGATGCTCAAATACAATTACAGATAAATATTTTCTTAAGATTTCGATGTTTTGTTCGAATGTATTTTGGCAGCTGAATCATTGCCGAAAATGTTTTGCATGTTTGGAGTTACATGATTTATATATAGGGTGTCTCGCAATAAATGAATATAATAAATAGATGGTAGGTAGGTGGGTAGGTAATAGGATAGCTACCGGGTGGGATACTCAATGTCCTAAATATCAACGGTGAAAATATCAATAGCATATTATCAACAGTTAATTTTACAAAGATTCAAAATACCAATAGTATAAAACATAAACGGTTCAAAATGTCAACACTGGATTATAAACAAATCACTTAATTAATTACTTTTAACATAAGCGGCTTATTAGTTCAATTAGAATATTTAAATAATTCAACTGCCAAAATAAATGAGAATATTTAAATAATTCAACTGCCAAAATAAATGAGAATATTGGAATAATTCAACTGCCAAAATAAACGAACTATTTGTTCTTGAAAACTATTTATTGGTAATAGTTGATAATACGGTGTTGACATTTTCATTGCTGATATTTTGCATGGTGATATTGAGTATCCCACCCAGTGATAACTTAGACTACATACCCAAGAATTCGGTCTGCTACATACAGATATAAACATTCACACTCACCCCTTGCCGAATAAGAAGTGATGAAAAGCGAATATTTAATTAGAAATTAAATTAACTTAGCGGTATTCCACTGTGCACCGTTACTATTACTATTACATATTTACTGTAGCCGACGCAAAGCAATGGATGGTGTTAAATAATGTTAAAATAAACGTCTATTATACTTGTAATGGAGAATTCAACTTGTACATGACAGTCCTTAGATAGTCCATAATTATTTTGTATAATAGCTGCAAATTATTATACGCACACAGATAATTTACTATGAGTCATATTTTTTTGTTTTTATCTACTACCACATAAAAAATCATAATTGTAAAAGAGCCGTGTAAATTAACGCATATTTACAGAAATAAATTGGTTTTATTGGTTTTTAAGGATGGACTTTAATGGACACTGTGTGTTGAATAAAATATCACATTGAAATATAGTAAAGTAAGCCTTTAAACGTCCCACTGCAAAATCAAACAAATTGCCAAGTATTGAGTTAACACGTCATGTTATTTTGAGAGTTACGTAAATAGTTTTAAGTTCTTTTAAGAAATGTGTAAACCTATTTTAAGCAAAACTCTAGCAAGCACGTAACATTCTTGGGACAAAGGCTGAAACAAAAAATCCCTGATGCCTAAAAGCTAAACGCACCATCAGTCAGTCTGACGAATGACGCTGTCCTATGCTACAGTAAAAAAGCGAATCGGTTTAGAGGCAAATGTCCATTTTTGGCCAGTTCATTTACTAAAAAACTAATTTTATGCACTGACGTCCAAAAAAGTTTTGTCTGCTATTATCTAACTGGTAAACTTTCCGCCGCCATCTATCCATTAAAACTTTAAAATAAATATTATCGCACTAACCATTTTCAAGCCAATTTTTGCTGCACTCTCGCTTTGCTTTGAATTTTCTCGCAAATCGGCAATGTAATAACGTTCTAAGTTATGAAGGAACAAATACATAAATAGTTGTCTATTTAGACAAGACTTAATGCGCATTTACTTAGGACGATATTTATGAAATGAATCCTGCAAGTTAACGTGTAATTAATACTTGACTCGAACTGGTTGGGTTAGATTAGTGGCAGCTTATCAAACTTTTTTATCTTTAGTAAAATACGTTACGCATGCAGTCGTTACGCGCCCAGTCGCTGGGTCGGCTGAAGGTTATGTAGGACTCTGGATCTCAGTGTTAGGTCCGCATATTCACTAAAAACCTGGGCCAAATTCCCCGATGCTATTGAGTGAGGTGAAAAATGCGGGTTATCACCTCAGGCAAGGCATTCGTCCTCAGTTGTTATTTTATCCTACTAATCTAACCTAACCTAACCCATCCAATATTTAGTCTTTACGTCGCTTAATTTCCTTGAAAGTGTTGTACTAGTAAAAAATCAAAGGAATTTTATTTTATTGGTTAAAACCAGCACATACTTTTTTTTTGGTATTGACCGCAACAATGGTACTGAATAAGTAGAGATCCTGACACACGACCTATCTGCCTAAGAGCCTGGATGTGAACCTTCACGTTACGAAGTACAGCATTTAGACTTTCTTGTGGAAGTACAGTCAACATCAAAAGTAGCTTAGTATCAAAATTTTCTCCAAAATAATCTTATTGTAAAATTACAATAGTCTAACAAAATCACTACGCAAAAGTCGAAAATAAAGAAGTCAGGTTATTGTGACATTAGAAGAGTTAGTAGTTTTAAGAAATAGTTTTTACTCAGCTACTTTGATGCTGAGTTCTTAAATATCTTAGGTGTCCCATTATACGTCGTGATTCTTGTTCTCAAACACAACAAGTTTTTATCTAAGATTAATTTGAATAAAAAAATAAAAAAATCCCTTATATTAACTAAAACTAAACTAAACTTGTTGATACGTGATATCATTAATTGTATGGGAAATATTTTTTTAGATATTGATCCCGTATATAAATTGTTGTATTTGAACAGCTGATTCATCCCCTAAGATGTTTTAGGTATTTGGAGTTCATCATCATCATCATCATCATCATCATGTCAGCCTATTGCAGTCCACTGCTGGACGTAAGCCTTCCCTAAAGAGCGCTAAAGAGCACAATCTCCCGCTTTTTTCATCTATCCACTGCCAGCCTCCTACATAAGATCGTTGGTCCATCGAGCTGGGGGGCATCCTACACTACGTTTGCCAAGATATGGTCTCCACTCGAGAACCCGTTTTGGAGTTACACGACGTTTAATTAAATGGTGGTGCTATGCAATGCCTTAGCAAAAGTAGGTAACATTTAAAAAAATACCTCACACGTAGTTATTTTTTAAAATGTAACCTACATTTTCACTCAGAATAATACTCACAAAAATATCCAAGTTAGCGATCGGCTATGTAGTCCGGAGCGCGAATCACTACAGGATCGTCAAGTCGTTTTAGTTTTACAGTAATTAACTAGATTTTAACTTCTATGAATAGTGCCCTAAAATTGCGAACGGTTTGCTAAAATAACGTGATTTAATCTTATTTCGTAAGTTAACCTCTAAGTTTGAAATCATTTTAGTATTTTTAGTTTATGAGCCAAGTTAATTTATACTACAAGATTGGTAATTACTCTCTGAACATGTGACCTAATTTTTAAACCCTTACTAAAGTTTATGTTGATGATAGTTTGGTTCCATATCAAACTACGTTTTCAGGATATGTCAGTGATAATATTTTTTTAAGAATTTTATTTAATTTCTAAGAAAAATGCTTTGAGGCTTAGATATTCCCATATCTCCAATAAATATTAGCTTTTACCCTGAACTATCGCTCGTATTACAGAATTCTGTCAACCCAGACATCCGTCAAGTGCGAAGCGAGGCTTGCGCGCGCAACCGCGAAACCTCGTGGTTCGCGCTCAGGTCGCCAGTGCCACCGCACCGCACGCCCGAGACGCACCGCGCTTCGGTGTCAAACGAAAATTACGCCTGACGAAATTTCAAACTTCGAACTTGTAAAATTTTCATTTATAATTTTTTTCGAATATGGAAGGAGTAAAATAAAGAAAAATATTTATGCCAGTGTTTTTAAAATCAAGTGACGAGTGAAGTGTTGTGCTGTGCAGTGACGTTCTAACTAATGACTTTGAAAAACTTGTGAACGGGATTTCAGCTGGCGCAGGGCCAGATGCTGAGCAATTCCCGACCTTATGTAAGTGGGAAATTGAATGATTTTGTATTCAACAGATCCGGCCGTTTGTTACCCACGGTATGAATCTTTGATGGCGGTCTAAAGTAGTGATGGGCGCGAATTTTTCACATCGGAATTTAGCCGTCACTCGCGTCGATCCGGGAACTTTGATGGATTGTGTTGCTCGTAGGTACTAATGAATTTTTCAAATACACTTTGGGCAACAAGATAATTTTATGTTTGAGCTGTAATAAAAAGTGGAAGACATGTAATGGCTATATCTCAACGATAATATCTCTTATAGCATTATTACCTTTATGATAATATAGTTGTTCATTAGGTACTGACAATTAAGCCAATTTAAAATATGATATTCTTATGTGATATTTTACTAATATATGATTATTTTAAAAAAACTTTTTTCAATATAGGGTAGACCGGAGGCAAAAATATTTTATTTGCGACCTAATTACAGGCAACTGTTAGGTTACCTCACAAAAATGATAATGCATAGCAATAGTAAATAAATCTGGCAAAAGAATCCTATTCACAATATGATATATGCTATTATCATCGTGTTATTTCGGATAAGATAAAAAAGGGGAGTGTTACAAATGCCCCCTACCTCGGGGCCAAAGTAATATCATTTCAAAATATTAAAACTCAGTAGATTTTTTTTTAAATCAGAAAATTTTCATGTTATTAGGTTCCTTAATTTAATTTTATTTCATTGACACAAAAACATATTAACATTACCAAAAATCAACACTACTATAACATAAAATAGCAACCTCTGCTAAAATTTGAATCAATGCCTATTTTGGGGCCAGAGTTAGGGGAGAGTCGATTATATCGTAACACTTTTTCATCATCATCATCATCATTTCAGCCATAAGATGTCCACTGCTGAACAAAGGCCTCCCCCAATGACTTATCATCGGGGGGGATTGCCAATACTCGCCACCCTTGGCAGGCGGGTTGGCGAGCGCAGTTTTTTATAAGACGCTGCTGCCCGTCTCGTGCTACAGGAATTAGTCGCCTCTTACGACACGCCTCCTGTTGGCGATGGGGAAGTGTATTCTTTACGGCCGTCCCCACACGGCACATTTTACACTTTTTACTTTAACTTAAATATTTCGACTATGACAAGACTTGGAATAATAAATGGACAAGCAAAATAAAGTTTTATATTTTACCTTGCTAACCCGGAGACATCAGTTCTATATGTTTACTCTAACATCCTTAAAAATGTTTTTTATAAAGGACTGCCATCGGTACGATTTAGCCGACTAGTCGTTTTAATCGTACCACCAAGTTTTTAAATCGTTCCATGGGTGTTTAAGTCGTACCACTGAATTAAAGACAGTATTTTTTTAAACCAAATTATTTATTTTTAACTATTAGGTAATAAAGAAATATTATGACGTTAAATGGAAGATTTTTAGTTAATTTTTTAGGCTTTTGGATATTTTAAACCCTCATTATTAAAGAATAATAGAATATTAATCAAAGTCTACAATTATTTACGTACCCAACGTAATTTTAATTATTCAGCAAATGGCAGCATCTGACGGACTCTCTTTGATAATTAACGACCTTAGTCGGGGCGTTAACTGCAATCGCAGTGTTAATTTTTCAATTATTATTTTTTTAAATTTCTTTAAAAATATTTTTACCGTGGCACGAGACGGCTGCGGCTGCTTCTGTAAGCAACACATTAAACCCTACTAACCTAAAATGTGATAATTTTACTGCAGTGCCCCCTGGCGAGTTAACACTTTAACACTTAAATAAGAACCATCTCTGACAACTCACCAACCCTTTACATAAAACCGCATCTGAATCGGTCGGACCGTTTCGGAGATAATCACAAGTTTACAAGTGCACCCACAAACAAGCAGCCAAACAAACAAATAGTCTCTCACCCTAAACGCATATACCTTCTCGGTTCCGTCGTGGGTAAAAGGGACTGGGCAGAGCGCGTCAGCAGAGTGCATTTTTAGACAAGGCTGCAGATTGTCACTCATTGGCTGCCGTCAGAGGCAAACAAAAAAAAAATGGCGTTACGATCTTGACTGGATCTGGTTTCAGAATTTGGCCTTTCGACAGTGATTGTTTTAAAAACTTGGGAGAGATCTTTGCTAAGCAAGAAACAGTTTGGGCTAAATCACTATATAGGTATATAGTGATTTAACCCAAGAACAAAGTCAGGTTAGTTACGCCATTTATAAATCAAGAACGGCTGGACCGATTTTTATGATCTTTATTTGTTGAATTTGTCTCCGCCAGGAATAGCAGAATAACTATTAACAATACGGCAGAATTTACAAAAAAAAAGGGGACGAAGAGGCGGAAGTTGAAGAAGTTCGCCGGGACAGCTAGTCTGTATATCAAACAAAGTCAAAGTACATGGTGTAGCTAACCAGCTACACCATTTATAATACAAGAACGGCTCGACTGATTTTTATGATCTTTAATTTGTTCAATTTGTCTCCGCCACGAATAGTAGAATAACTTTAAAAACACAGAAATATTTACGAAAAAAAAAGTATGTAGGGTCGGTACGAAGTTCGGCGGGACAGCTAGTCCATCTGATATATAAAATTCTCGTGTCACAATGTTCGTTCCCGTATTTCTCCGAAACGGCTTGACCGATTCTCATGAAATTTTGTGAGCATATTAAGTAGGTCTGAGAATCGGCCAACATCTATTTTTCATACCCCTAAAGACCACGCAAGCGAAGTCGCGGGCAACAGCTAGTAATATATAAAACAAAGTTGGGTTAGTTACACCATTTATAAGTCGAGAACGGGTGGACCGATTTTTATGATTTTTGATTTGTTGGATTTGTCTCCACCCCGAAAAGCAAAATAACTAATAAAAAAATGAAAAATTCTAAAAAAAAAAAATGAAGAGGTGGTACAAAGTTCGGCGGGACAGCTAGTTTATATATAAAACAAAGTCGGGTTAGTTACACCATTTATAAGTCAAGAACGGATGGGTCGATTTTTATGTTTTATGGTTTTTTGGATTTGTTGTCGTACCAAATAGCAGAAAAACTATTAAAACATCGGAAAAAAAATGAAGAGGTGGTACGAAGTTCGCCAGGATAACAAGTATAAAATAAAACTAAGTGCATTTTGAGATAACAGTAACAGAACAACACTACATACTGTAACATTTCAACCATCTGTGAACAACATTAATTAATTCTAACGGCCGAATCGGAAATTTGTCCCCAAATTCCATATTTGGGATAACCTTATGCATATTTGAAATCAAACCGTATTCGATTCCGACAACAAAGGGATTCCGGTCGAGCCGGCATCGAACTCGGGTCCACGGTCACTGCGCTCACCAATTAGCGAATCGTTAAATTTCATTTTGAAATCCGACGTCGTTAATTCTGATCAAATCGAGATAACAGGGTTGTCACGATGTTTTTGGTTTCACGATAAAAATATCGTTAGTTGAATGATAATTTAGTAGAGAGTTTTATTTTTTAAATTGTATTGTGGATTTATAATAATAAAATTAAATGTAATTTATATTGCTTACGTTATGTTTTTGGTTTGCCTAACTTTATCTTTTGATTTTGAATTTTATTTTAAATTGTATGTTAAAATATAAGATAGTTTTATAATCTATTAGCTGTCTCCGCCCCGTATAGCAGAATAACTAAAAAAACAAGGTAAAATTAACGAAAAATAAACACAATGAAGGGGTGGTACGAAGTTCACCTTGACAGCTAGTATATTATATAAGAACACAAAATCCATTAATTTAATATTTAATAACACTTTCTTTACACATTTAGTAATCTTTCAAGCGCTTTAGAGTATACAACCTTCAAGTAATGTTATATTTATCTAAAGTATAAAAAGTTAAGAAATCCGAATAAAAATAAACCTGCAAACCATACCATAATTGTAGGATTAAGCCTTACAAGACTCGAACGCTTAGAAGTAAAACATAACCCTCTTTTGGCAGTCGGATTAAAAACCAAACAGATAAATTTAAACTCAATATGCTGCTAATAGCAGGACACAAAAGACTCAAGACTTAGTATATAATATTTTATTTAAAGGGAGTAAGAGATAATAAAATAGTATTAAGCATTAATTTTAGTAACAGTATTGTAATAATCTTTCCTAACACACTAGTAAGTTATTAACTCTTGTTTAAAAACAATGCCACTGAATGCCGTAAACTAATGTGAAATCAGTATCATGTATGAAGCATGCAATGAGCGTTAATTGAATTTTTATGACCATATATTTTTGTTTTAATAGAAGTATTAAAAAATCATAACACCTAAACTACAATGTTCGCAGAACTAATGGTTTTTAGTTGCAACGATGCCCTTTACATTTGCATACTAAACCTGTTTGGAATACTATTATCATACCATTATACACCTAATAATTGAATACCTAACAACACTACCTTTAAACTCATAGCTACCCTAGCTCCCTTGCATAGCTCCCAGAAACTGCACGAGATAACTAGAACGTCTTTGGTTAACTAGGTACTTGTAACAGTATTCACGCTTCACGGATCTGTCATAATCAGATCTCCGATATACTGGAATGTTAGAAATTTGATTATCATACTGCAATATTACAACGACATACCTTATTACTCCTCACATCGAATTATAACTTGATTCAAAGCGGCAAGCTTTGCCTGAAACTGCGCATAAGTCAAACTGGGGCGTCTGTACTACGTACAGTTGGATTACAAAAATCTAGCCAAAATTCTAAACTGTGTCATGCTAAAGATTGCAGATCAATGGGTAAGTAATATAGCATTTGCGTTATTGCAATAAAGTTTTATTCTGTTCTATCTTTTCTCTCGGCCAGAGGTTGCCATAATGACGATGATAGATACTTATTTTTATTGCACACCATAAAAAATTAATTAAGTTCAGAAAATACATTTATTATGGCTGCAAAATTAAACGGTCTTATTGTTAGATCTCAACTCAACTCAAACTGTTACCAGATAGCCTTCATGTAGAGAATCTCTTACATCTGGCTTTTAATTACATTATTTAATGTGCAGTTTTTTTTAAAGGTAAAGATGATGAGAAAAGGTATTAATTTGGGTTTAGGCTAAATCAAAAAATATCAAAGAAGTTTTGATTATAGTCAGTTCAGAAAACAATATTTAACAAAATTGGCTCTGTTCTCGTGGAGACACCCCTGATAAAATTCATTGTCTGGCACTTCATAACAAAATGATGTTGATTCAGCACTTTAAAATCATGACAATTGATGAAATGTCTTGAACGTATTTATTTTATTATCAATTTTAAATCAACTTTGACCAATATACTCACCTACTAATAATCTCAGAAAAAACACACACATTGACGTCTATGTCAAATTGGACAGTTTCCCCTTAATGTGACAATATCCAAAAGTGAACAAGGTTTTCTGGAGTTGATTGTACAGACATACTAGTTCGATAAACGTTAATAAATCCAAGTCTGCCTATTTCAGGACCTTCATTAATAGCGTTGCTTGCATAACTGGGTAATTTAAAAATATCGCGCTTACTTGTAAGAAAACGGTCAAACAAATTCAAATTCAAAACGGCCAAGTCGGATTAGCTCAACACAATTTTTTGAATCAATCAGTTCTGCATTTCTAATAAAACCTGTTTCACACTTGACCGATTTATTTTAAAGTTAGAATAAAACAAATAAAATAAAATAGGTATTACTAAAAATTATAATAATATTATGTGTTAGTATATTTTATTTTGTTCCTTTCACGAACTCCGCCGTTGACTGATGGCTCTCTGGTAGAGATCTCTTTTGCGGGTAAAACCGCGTCATTGTCATCATCATCATAATTACCCCACATCTGTCCACTGCTGGAAATGGGCGTCTTCCAATGCACACCACTGAGCCCGATCCACGGTTATTCCTGTTCTATCCGCTACCAGTAGCTTTGCGTATTTAATTTTTTCAACTTGTCGGAGGTGTCTCATCCTACGCTGCGTTTGCTAAATCGCGGTCTCCATTCAAGAACACAGCTACCCAATCATCATAACGGCTCTACGGCAAATGTGATCAGCTAACTGCCACTTTAGCTTACTCATTCTTTGAGCTACGCGTATATTACTTAAGTTTTCTATTAAACAGTCCATTTTCATCCAACAACAACAACTTTAAATGGGTGTAGGTACTAGTCATACCGTGAGTGTTTATAAATAGTACGCACTTGTTAAAGACTTTCGTCTTCAGACTTTGAAGGATTGGAGATTAAAAAACTTGACTCATTGTACCCAAATTCTTGTCCTATTTGTAATTATCTCGGAATCACTTTTGCAATATAATTTGAGAATTATTTTACTGTCTATCTTATTTCATGTTCAAATATCGAGTAATTAAAAGTCCGTCAGCCGTATTTCTACGTCTAGTTTTCGGATCAAAATTTTAATGATTAAATTCCTCAAGTTCTCGAAATGACTAGCGATAACATAAATAGGTATGATGGAATTCACCAAGTAGGATAACTTCGATCTAGAATAATTCTAGAGAAATTCATAAATCTGTATCAGATTGAAATTATTTGTTTTAATTAGTTATTAGTGCCAATCTTACGAGCCAACAAGCCCTAACAATTAAAGTTTTAATTACTAGTCTTCAGAATTGGAACACGAGTCAGATATTTTATTTATTGGCTGAACAAAATGAAATCTGTTGACAGGTTAATCAGACAAGTAATTTGATATTGTTATTTATCGTAAGTGACTACTTATATTTACTAAATTTACTAAATGTAAAATGATGAGCAAAGGTAGACTTACCTTTGCTCATCATTTTACATTTAGTAAATTGTCAAAAAAAATAAAAACGACAACTGCAACGAAGACATTCAAACTCTGATCAGCTTGCACTGACTCAAAAAGTAACTGATTAGGTACTTACGTGTTAAAATTATTTTTAGCTTTTTAGTGTTTTGAAGTCGGTTTTTTAAAAAAATATATATTTATTTAACCTAATTTTAGTGATAAATCCTTATCTAACTGCTAAACACTGATTAAATTTTTTTCGAAAATTTTTACCATAGTATCTTTGAAATAGTTATCTTTAAAAACCTTGTCCTACGACAAAACAGAAGAACTACTTGTAGCTTGTAAATAAAGATAGATTAGTTGTATCTCAGACAACTCGAAATTGTAGTTATCTAAGTAATTATGTTCTACTAAAGTTTATTATTGTTAATTTATATAATTTAAATACACGTAAGAACACTCTCGCCTGAAGCACAGGTTCTACCTAGTTCAGGCAAAGTATCAATTTTTTTGCACTGTTTAGTTTTAAGTTATACCAAATGTAACTGCTTCCTATTATTTAATAAACGATTTATTATTATAGTATTAGATATTCAATAAAAAAAGACACTTCAGAATCGGTGTACATTTGTCGAAGATATTGGGTTACAGATACAAGAATCACGAACTAAAACTTTATCTGGGTATATATTTTGATATTTTCTCAAAAAAAAAAACCGACTTCTTAACACTAAAATGCAATTTTTTTTAAATAAAATTTATTGTTCATAAAGTACTCCCGTTTTATTTAATTGTTTTGAAGTCGACAAATTGTTAAAAACCTTGTATTTACCTATAAAGATATATCTTTTACTCGTACAAATGTTACTCATATTAATCTGAATTGTAATGTTTACTGATATGTTGCTGGTGAATCTTTTCCAATAAATAAATAAATAGTTTCTGTACTTAATATCTTTTTTTACATTAGCAAACTGGCAGATAACATCTAATAGATAAGACAGAAAATTCACTACATAATCATCATAAGCATATCAGCCACAGGACGTCCACAGCTGAACAATCAGTGGCTGAACATAGCCTCTCATTGGCCGGTTGGAATTTGCATTCAAATTCACTACACCGAGAATCATTTCATGAAATGATTAGACTTTTCATGAAGTGATCGATTTAAAGATCTGGCCATGACATCCACACGAAATTTGTAACACGAGCGTTTGTACCGAAGTCATGGATGTTTTAAGTATTTAAGTATGTTTATTCGTTATCAAGTCGCCATAGATAGATAGATATTATTTATTGCACACCATACAATTAAATTACACATGATTTTTACAGAAAGATGTACAATTTAGGCCATAGCACAAACTTTATTTAGTTTCATCATTCATTATCATTTCAGCCATAGAACGTCCACTGCTGAACACTGGCCTCCCCCAATGACTTCATTGGGGGCGATTGCCAATATTCGCCACGCTTGGCAGGCGGGTTGGCGAGCGCAGTTTTTTACAAGATTTCGCACGCAGACGCTGCTGCCCGTCTCGTGCTACATTAATTAGTCGCCTCTTACGACACGCCTTCTGTTGGCGGTGGGGAAGTGTATTCTTTAAGGCCGTCCCCACATACGGCACTGTTGTTTAGTTTAGGGTTAGATGATTGGTGTGTAAAAATACAAAATAAAAATTACACTGTATCTACTGACTTACTGTAGCCACGCTATCGTGTAAGCACTGAGTACTGAGATATTCTACATCGCATTTTTTATCTCGCTACATTACATTTCTGTTAAAGATTCTCAAACAGTTTTAAATCACATTCTTTATTACAGTCATACATAAACATCATTCTTCCACTTAAGGCAGATAAATATGTCCATCGTTCTCTTCTTTATTGTTGCTTTAACTTTTCCATTTCTCGAACAGCCCGCCAATAAGTTTCGCTGCAAGCGTTCCGCGGGCGCGTACAATAAGTCCGCGCTGTGTTCCCGACTGTACCGTCGCTCCTTTGTGGAAACACAATGAGTTATTGTGAATGAAAGAACTTGCATTTGTGAGTTTTGACTTGGCGGTTTTTCGACGTTTTTGTTCAGGAGTGCTTTTATTATTTTTGATATTTCGAGGGAAAATGGGACGTGAATTATGCTGGTGTTATTAGTCTGTCAGCGGTTTTAAGGCGGTGAACAATGAGCGTCATAATTTTACGACGTTCGTGCAGCCCGTTTGAAAACATAACCCTCTTTTGGCAGTCGGGTGAAAAGGCAAAACATTAATTAAATACACACATATTCACATTGTACCGTGTCGGGACGGCCGTAAAGAATACACTTTCCCACCGCCAACAGGAGGCGTGTCGTAAGAGGCGACTAATTCCTGTAGCATGAGACGGGCAGCAGCGCTGCCCGCGCGGCGCGGCTTATCATAATCTGCCCACGCCAGTCAAAGACATAGTCCTCTTCTAATGCCACTGAACTGAACCAGATCTTTGGCAATTTGTTTTTATCAGAAGCCAGCAGCATGTATCATTGCTCGACGTTGTCGGAAGGCTTGCGGTTTGCCAAGTCGTGGTTTCTTCTTAAGAACACCTCTACCCTATCGATTATCGGAAAACTATTTGACTACCCGAAATCGACTGGTTAATCAACATAGTCTGATAAGTTGTACTAAGAACTTGGTTACGTTACAAATAAGTTGCATTAGTAAAAACTTTCGGCATTTGGCACGTGCTCATTACACGCATGAATGTACCTTACGAAATCAATATTTGAATATATTAAGCACGGCTAATCAAATCACGCAAGCAACCATATTCTCTATTCATGACCGTGTCTCAATATTAGTCTGTATTTACATATAAGATGTTTGCGCGAACGGATGGGTGCCCAGATTAATCTGAATGCGGGCCAATTACACGAATCTGGGACAGCTATTGTATCTCATGTTTTGACAGTTATGTTTAATTAATAAAGCGAGGGTAGCACCTGACCCTATTTGAAAGTAAAAAGAGAAAAAAAAACAGAAATTTGGGCACGATATTTTGTGCAAGCGGCTGGGTAATATTGTAAATGATTGACACAAGACCGTGAGAAGTGACGCGTTAAAAAAGTGACAATATCCCGTAGTAGTAGAGTTGCCAGATGTCCCGCATTTTAGCTCTTAGACACAGAACACGTCTCACCAGGATCCTAAGCGAGACTCCTAAAATGCCTCCTTTTCAACAGAAAATGTTGGCACATCACAAAAATGTTAACAGTCAGCGAACGATGAAGCCCACGAGGCGAGTAGGATTAACGCGCGGTGTATTAGGCGCAGAGTGGGAAAGAATAGAATATGAATCATTTATTCGCCATTAAACAAGGTACACTGAACATCACAATTTTGTTATTAGTGTTTCACTTTGTCCTGATCTTTATGTCACATTTTTAGGGTTCCGAAACCGAACCGACCGAACTGAACCTCAAAAGGTAAAAACGAAACCTTTATAGGATCATTTTGTTGTCCGTCTGTCTGTCTGTTCATCTGGCTGTCTGTCCGTATGTCTGTCAAGGCATTTTATCTTGGGAACACTTGGAGGTACCACTAAAGAGGTTGAAATGAAAACTATATACTCAAGTCTACAGTCCCTTGAAGCTGTGAATAAATCAAACTTCTAAGTTAACGTAAAAAAACCAGCCAAGTGCGAGTCGGACTAGCGCACCGAGGGTTCCGTACAACCTGTAAGTACCTATATAAGTAAAAGTTCACCCATCACGACAATTGATTCATAGTTATGGTATTTTATTGCAAAATTAAATGGATAACGTTACGAAAGGTAAATTGCGGTTTACGATATATGACGTATTAAAAAAAACTACTTACTAGATCTCGTTCAAAACAATTTTCGGTGAAAGTTTTTCATAGTAATGTATATCTTTTTTTTTTCTTTTTATAATTTTCTTATTTTAGAAGTTGCAGGGGGCAGACACACATTTTACCACTTTGGAAGTGTCTCTCGCGCAAACTACACAGTTTAGAAAAAAATGATATTAGAAACCTCAGTATCATTTTTGAAGACCTATCTTTAGATACGGGTGGGGCCGTATGGGTTTAATGAAAAAATAAAATTTTGAGTTTCAGTTCTAAGTATGGGGAACCTCCAAAATTTATTGTTTTTTATTTCTATTTTTGTGTAAAAATCTTAATGCGGTTCACAGAATACATCTACTTACCAAGTTTCAACAGTATAGTTCTTATAGTTTCGGAAAAAAGTGGCTGTGACATACGGACGGACAGACAGACAGACAGACATGACGAATCCGTAAGGGTTCCGTTTATTGCCATTTGGCTACGGAACCCTAGAAAGATACGGCCGTTTATGACGCAATAAAAGGTTTATATCGACACTCTCGAGGGAATTAAAATTTATATGTATATATAGTATATAGTGTAGTATAGTATATATATATAGTATAGTATAGGGTAAAATCTGAAACTATCAATTTGTAATTAAATTGTGTAGTTAATTAGTAATTAAACTGCGAGACTCGATTACTGAACTACTACTAATTTCAGACTGCATAAAGTAGGTAATTCGTTCATGGGAAAATGTATTCGCTTTTTTAACAAATTGCCGCAGTCTATTGCTGAACTACCTATACATAAATTTAAATCGCATGTCAAGATGGTATTAATGAAAAAAGGTTATTACACTGTAAACGACTATTTAATTGATAAAAATGTATGGAATTAAATACTGCCCTGCTCGCACAGGTACATATTATCTTGTAATGTAAACATACTATTTAAAAAGAGGCTGACAATAGTGACCGAGTTTCTTCTGCTGCTTCTTCTCGGCACTAGCCCACAATTGTCCCGAAGCAGTGGTAGGTAAAAAAAAAATTGGGACGTGTAAAAGAGCTTAATTTAGGCCTATTTGCAGAAATAAATTGGTTTTATTGTTTTTTATTGAACTATTTATATGTACCTACAAATTTGTACGGAACCCTCGGTGGGCGAGTCTGACTCGAACTTGTCCGGTTTTTTTCAAGCACACATATTTATTAGGTTTCAGGGCTGGTTAGATTAAACATAGCATGGACATCAAAATCTTCAGTGAAAACATATAATAATGTTACACACATTGTAAACGTTTTGTGCTTTTGTTGTTTAATTTGCAAAATTAATATTCCAAAAAGTTGCGTTTTGTTGTTTTTGTAATAAATTACCAATTTGGATCTAGCACCCATAAAATATTCGGTGCGAATTTTTAATCGTCCCCAGAAAACAACGCTAAGCAATTATTTACATACAAATTAGCATTACGCTTTGTTGTTATTTTCTGGATAAAACGGCAAAATGGAATGTTTTGAAGTCGTTGCGAAATAAATATTTCAGTATATTTTCCAGCTGTTATGAAACATTATGCGGTTAATGAGATAGATATTTGGTTAATCAGGGCTTTTAAAGGCTTGATAAGGAATTTGTTTTAAAGAGGCTAAAATATACCGATATTTATGAGTACATCTTGAGATGGATAGTACATTACATATAACGCTTTTAAGCTTGAAGCTTTATCGCCAAAAGATTTTCATATAAACCTTCAAACCAATTTTGTACCTAGAAAGGGGGTAATGTTATTTCTTATTAGATACTTAACTGAAAGCAGGATATATGATAATGTCTAAAAAGTTAACAGATTTTTTGGTAAACCAAATTACAGTTAGATTAAGCAATTTTATGTTTTCCATAGTTACATTTTTTAATAAAACATTTTTATAATTTTTTTCTGATCACCATAAACCCAAAATTAGTAGTATTACTATGACAGATATTATGTTTAAAATATTGATATCAGATCTATATGACCTTAATAAATAATACGGTAGTGAATAAATTTTGCAGTGAAAAATTATAAAGGGAGAAACTTAAAAACACCTACAGATATTATTTGAACAATAACGCATAAAAAGCAGAAAAAAAATATTAGAGCCGACTTTTCAATGCTACATAACTTTTATTTGACGAATAAAATTGACGTTTAGACACATTTTCTATACGAAAACTGTCAAAATGTGAAACTTATTCTTCAGATAAAAGTTATCTGACTATTGAAAAATCGACTTTTAGAAGTAATGAATGTCTGTCAAAAATATACTTCACCTGACAGGTGTCGGTGTGCCAGTAAACTGATAATGACAGGCAGGTTAAACTCTTTCTGGGACCTTTTAGTGACTGTTACAAAATATATTCAGTGTAAATATTTAATCAGCCGCTGTAGGCACCGCCACGTAAATATTTACATAGAAATTAGCACTACGCTTTGTTGTTATTTTCTGGTTCAGTGCTCAGCAAACAACCCAACCCAACCCTGGGTAGGTAAATGAAAACATATTTTTAATTATTGCGAAATAAATATTTTGTGCCGTTTTGCCAGCCATTTTAGGGGTTTAGATATCTGGCCGTATGCATATTTGAGGTTCCTTTTAATTAGCATTTTTTTTATACCATCATCTGTTTTATTAGTCACGAGTTTATTCTGATGCTAAGTAATGTTATAAACTAGGTTAAGTTTAAGCTATTTTTTTCAACAAAGTAAACATGTATAGAGTAGATATGTGTAGAGTGAGAGTAGAGTGGAGTATGTAGAGTGACATGCATAATATTAATACCCGGAATAAAGATAAACTTGCCGTTTCAAATTTCAGACTGCATAAAGTGGGTAATTCGTTAAAAAATTACCACAGTCCATTGCATCCACTGATGACATGGTGCTGCTGAGCGCCTCAGTGTGCGGGTTAGTGAAGCTGCTTGGCATTTGCAAAAAGTACGCTGATGATCACGGCTTGTTATACAACGTGGAAAAAAGTGAATTCATGGTCTTTCAGGCCCGAGGAAGATATCTTGAGAACATACCCAATATTAAACTCAACGAGTGTCCTCTAAATAGAGTCGACAAGTTTAAATACCTTGGCCACATTGTAACCTCGGACCTAAAAGACGATGCGGATATTGAGAGGGAGCGTAGGGCATTGTCTGTTCGTGCTAACATGATAGCCCGCAGATTTGCTCGCTGCTCGAGGGGCGTCAAGATCACCCTGTTCAGGGCATTTTGTACGTCTTTTTACACGAGCAATCTGTGGGTGAGTTATACCCAGAAACAGTACAATGCACTACGTATCCAATATAATAATGCGTTCAGGGTGCTGCTGGGGCTGCCTCGCTCCTGTAGCGCATCGGGGATGTTCGCCGAGGCGCGCGTGGACTGCTTCTATGCAACCATGCGCAAACGGTGCGCATCCCTGGTGCGCAGGGTGAGGGGCAGCCGCAATAGTATTTTGAGCGCATTCGCGGAGCGGTTTGACTGTCAGTACCTGTACCACTGCAATATGGTTCACGTACTGACTTGCGTCAAAATAATGTACTAACATAGTATTAAGTATCCATTTGTTACTAACCATTATTGGATCAATGTTGTCTTATGAATAAATGAATAATAATAATAATAATTGCTGAACTGCCTATGTATGAATTTAAATCGCATGTCAAGATGATTTTAATGAAAAAAGGTTATTACACTGTAAATGACTATTTAAATTATAAAAATGTATGGGATTAAGTACTGCCGTGCTTGCACAGGTTCATTTTATCTTGTAATGTAAACGCACTATTTAAAAAAAGGCTGACAATAGTGACCGAGTTTCTTGCGCTGCTTCTTATCGGCACTAGCCCACAATATTGTCCCGAAGCAGTGGTAAGGTAAAAAAATATATTGGGACGTGTAAAAGAGCTTAATTTAGGCCTATTTATAGAAATAAATTGGTTTTATTAGTTAAGAAAATTAATGAAGTTAGTAAAAATATCTGTGTTACATTATGATACGCACTAAAAACAAATAATTTTAAATTTTAATCACACGACTGTCATGCTATTACAAAAAGTTGTAACGAACAAGATACCGATTATAAAAATACTGCACTTAACATAGTCATAGTCAAAGTCAAAGTCAAAAGTCAAAAGTCAAAGTCAAAGTCAGTCAAAGTCAAAGTCAAAAATCATTTATTCAGTTTAGGACAGAAAACTGCCACTTATGAACGTCAATAATAACATTATTGGCCCATAATCATAAAGAAAGAAGATTCCACCGCAGCAGTACCTATGTCGTTTGCTCGCGCGTTCTATCATACCATCATCACCATCATCATCATAATTTCAGCCAAAGGACGTCGACCCAATGACCATGCCTATCGTAGATAGAAGACTAAAATCACAAAAATATTTAGCACTAGCTTTTTCCCGCGAATCCGTCTGCGTTGACCTTACCCGGATAAAAAGTATCCTATGTGTTAATCCAGGCAATGGTCTAGGTATCTGTATATCAAAGTTCATCAAAATCGGTTCATTAGTTTCTGTGAGAAAGAGTAACAAACATTTTGCGTTTCTAATATTAGTAAGGTGGATTATCATAATTAGGGTAGGTATCCTGAACCACTCTGGATGACATAAAGATTCTAACAATACCAAACATACTTCCATTGATTCAGGGGTTTATGTTCTGGTGGAATAAAGAAACATCATCATCATCATAATCATTTTAGCCACTGTTAAACATAGGCCTTCCCCAGTGACTTCCAGATTGGCCGGTTGGAGAAAACATCTCAACCCTGAATACACGTTACCGCTTTTTTGTTTGACAGTCGTGTAAATAACCACGCCCAAATACGAGAACTCCTTCAAGCGCTTACAGAAGCTATTACGACATTAATGAGTGTTATTCCTCCAAACTCAATTACTCGTTTGTAGGCTAGATGCTTGTAAACATCACTGTGTACTTGTGCTGGTTGCGCCTTGTACCTAATTGTTCCCAAATTACTGAAGTAACCAAATTAAGCTTGGGACACAAAACTTATTTGAACTGTACGAAGTTGAAAACTAGTGTTACATCTAGTTAAGTAGACATGACGCAAAATGACTGAGTATTTTAATTTAAGTATACTTTTTAAGTGCCGTGTGGGGACGGCCGTAAAGAATACAGTTCCCCACCGCTAACAGGAGGCGTGTCGTAAGAGGCGACTAATTCCTGTAGCACGAGACGGACAGCAGCGTCTGCATGCGAAATCTTATAAAAAACTGCGCTCGCCAATCCGTCTGCCAAGCGTGGCGAGTATTGGCAATCCCCCCCGATGAAAATCATTGGGGGAGGCCTGTGTTCAGCAGTGGACGTCCTATGGCTGACATGATGATGATGATGATACTTTTATTTGTCGATTAATGTTTTGTAGAGTAATTTACGCTGATTCCCCGATTCCTGGATTACCGAAGTAAATATTCATTTGTATAAATAAGTATGTCTAAGTTAAACTTTTCAGGTTTTATTTGATAAAATAATACCTAGTAATTTAGTATTCCAATCGATGTTATTGATTTGTCAATCTAATTATATTATAATTGTCTCACGCATAATGTATCTACATTTAATTTAATTAATATTTGCATGCTAATAATCCTGGCAAGACATGTGAACCTTTTTTAATGTAACATCTTTATACCATGTTCTTACGCAAATAAAATATTATGATTATGATTATGAAAAATTACGTTTTAAACAAAGAAACATAACATATCGAAGTAGTTGTAAAAACTTCTTATAATGTCCAAACTAGTTATAATCCTTTTCTGGGAAAATAAATTTACTTGAATTTTTTTTTCAACTGCCTCCTTTGGGATTCGAAACCACGACCTTTCGCTATCCGGGCGACTGCTCTTCCAACTGAGCTACGGAGGACATAGTAATGTTGGCGAATTTCTCCAAGTGTTTATAGCTGTTAGTAAGCCAGCATTGTTTCATCAATGTCTTGGATTTTATACCTACAAACATCCGAATGAAATAAAACTGCAAATATTTAAAAATCAGTTAAGATGAAACGGCTTAATCAATTTAAACTTCATTTATTTCGTCGTGGGTTCGAATCCCACCAAAGGCAGTTGAAAAAAAATTTTTTCAAGTAAAATTATTTTCCTTGATTTATTAAACTAGCTAACTAACTAACAATAATTGTGAATGCAAAAAAAAATAAAGTTTAAATCCTTTTCTAGGCCAAATTCTAACCGAATGTATCTCAGTTTGATTTGTTTAACACAGTCAGATTTAGACCGTTTTATACCCCGTTTTACGACTAGAAGTCTTCTAAAACAAATTCCAAATTGATATTATAAAACTCAAACATACAAGTGTCAGCTGTCTGTTACATATTACCTACGAATGAATAAATATATAAATAATAATCCCATCATTGAGATTTCCATTGATATCATACTTTGTATATTGCCAGCGGTATTAACACTTCAAGCCGATTACCAAGGTGAGCGATTCAAAAGCTTTTTGGAATTATTATTTTTATCTTACTGAATGTCACTCTTGTGATCTTGTGACATCTAAACCAACCACACGAGTCACCTTTGGGTTCACAGATGAAATAAGGCTGAATGCAGACTAAACGTTTAAAGTTTCAACTCTAATGCGTGTTAAATTGGCGTGAACCATCAAACAGCGAGTGTAACGTAAACACTCGCATGTAAATCTTATGTTTTTGTGCAATAAATAATAAAATACTGCAGATAATTAAGCATTTAAGCAAATTTTAAAGTCTGAATAGGAGCTGTTCAGACTAGACTTTGATAACCTAGCTTCTGCGAATATTTTTTGTTGGCTGATCAAACCGTTATTAACAGTAATTGGTGATTCGGTGATATCAGCACTTTGATCACCGATGCCAGAGTTAAATCTCTGAGATCAGCTTTTAGAAGGAGACTGTCAGTCGACGATGATAGAAGAGCATGAGTAGTAAGGTGAGTGGGGTTTTGGAAAAAGAAGGAAAAGTTGACTGCGTCAAAATGTGATTAATTTTATCGTAACTAACCCGAGTCGTACCGTATCTTATCCTCTGCTATACTTTTTGATCTGACGCAAGCAGCTATCGCAATTTGTATGTACATAACAAATATGGCTGTTGTGAAACTACAAAAGTAGCAAAAACTAAGTCTCAAACAAACTTAGACCGTAGAGAAGAGAATCTTAACTTTGTAATTTGGAAATCCCACTTGTCACATACTTATAAGATTAAACGAACTTACCTTAAGTGAAGTTCTATCTTAATTATACGAAGCTGATTGTTTGAGATAGATTTACGAGTAGTAACGATGTTCTACAACAGCGTCGGGTCACAATGTTTTAAAGCTGGAAAGAAAAAACATTAATCCCTGCAAATGGCAACATTTGTTGGTAATGTCATTACGTTTAAAGACAGCCTTATGAGCAACCCTGTAATACACTGGGATAATACAAAGTATTAGTGGGTGGGTTTTTGGGACTGTCATATCTCAAACAATCAGCTTCGTATAATTAAGATAGAACTTCACTTAAGGTAAGTTCGTTTAATCTTATAATTATACTTGCTGATTGTTTGAGATAGATTTACGAGTAGATGTTTGAAGTTCGGTTGCGAATAAGTTGCTTGTAGTTTAGAAAATGCATAACCATTTTGAAAACTACAATACAGAGACGTTTGATGGCAAATCAAAGACAAAAAAGTATAAGTATTATATTATTCGTAACTTTCAAGCGGTTCCGTCTTTACCATAAGGGCACACGGGGCCTGTGCCCAGGGGCCCGGCCTCACGGGGGCCCCCAAGCACTAAAACATGTTTGTAAACTAAGAAACATAGTTAACTAAAAAGAAAGAAAAGGGGGTCAAGGCCTATAAAAAAAAACAACTATACTTCTAAAGGAGATATGAAAATATTTTTTGGAGTCTGAAATTCATACCAACAGTATTTCATTTTTACTTTGCAATAGGGCTCCCAAATTCTTGTGTGCCCCAGGGCCCTCCCATATGTTAAGACGGCCCTGCTTTCAAGTATATTTATAGTAAAGTGTTACATCACACTGATAAAATGTCTTTTATTATTATTTTTATTAATTTTTTAATTGTTATCAGAATATAACAACTCTGTCTCCACTGTAAGGCAATTCCATACTTGAATAATTAAACATTGAAAGCAATTGTTTATGATGTGTACATTTTAAATAAAATGTTTTAACAAAAAACAAAAAAAAAAGAAGATGTAAATGAATATAAATGAACGCAACGAAAAGAGAAAGCGTTTTAATAATTAATTTATAAACGCAGGTCCGCTAATGGCTCAAGGCTCAAGGCTGATAATGTACTCATATCTATATCCTAGCGCATGATTACAATTAGTAATAATTTTACTAAAGATGACAATAATGGTTCAAAATATTGATTTACTTGAAATGATAAACGATAAAATAAAATAAAAATTGGTTATTTTATTAGTATTGCGACTTCCCATCTGGTCATTATATGAATGGGTGATCATGGCTAATCAATCTCAAATTTGGTTACTAAATAATAGAGTGACCGTGGTCAAGAAACTTTTAGTTTGGTCACTAATGGATGGGTGGCCGGTGTTAAGCAACCTCAAGTTTGGTCACTAAATGGATGGGTGACCGGGGTTAAGCAACCTCAAGTTTGGTCACAAAATGGATGGGTGATCGTGGTTAAGCAACCTCAAGATTGGTCACAAGTCCTTACCGATGTTAGTATTAAGGAAAGAATAATGCATAGTTTGGGTAAAAATATCGATTCAATTCAATACGGTAACTTATGCTTTAACTATATTTAGTACCTAAGATAGAGCGTATAATCGGATTATAATACCAAATATTATCAGTTGTTACTCGTATTATAACTAATATTCAAAAACTAAACAGAGAAAAAAAAATCCAACTGGACTCAGTTATAGCTCGTATTTGAATACAGGAATGTAGGTCATTTAAACGAATTTAACATTAAGTCATAATGTAAAGGAATGTGTTAATCTTTAACCATGTTTTTTTTTTTTTTTTTTTGCTAACAGAAATTTTTATTGAATATGATAAATGTATTTACTTATCAGTTGAACTTATTTGTTATAACTATAATGCCCATCTCAAATTTTTATTGACTGTTGCTGGGCAGTAAACGGGTTAATTAAGTGTTTACCAAAATGGATTAGTTCTATCTGAGACATGTTTCTACATGTACCAGGTTTATCAGAGTACTAGAATGTTTGTTTTTAATTTTAGATAGATAGATACTCTTTATTGTACACCATACAAAGAAGTTAAAATTTGTTAATTTGAGGTGAAAGACCAATAATTGCTCCTATTATTCAATTATGTAGGGCTACCTACTATGTACTTATTGTAAAATTATCTATCCTTATTTTTAAGAATATCTGTTGTCTGTGTGTGAATAATGGTAAGTTAAAAGGACTAATTAAATTTTAAGAAATCAAATATGTATGATTATTTTGTTAGATCATGATCACAACTTTTAAGTGATTAGATGCAGTTTCTTAGCATGTGATAGTCACAGCGTTATTTTATTAAACTAGTTATTTATTTACTATTATCATAAATATTTTAAAATCTTAAGGTTTATTAAATTGGTATTATATAAGTAGTCTTCACATAGCCTTTAAGCTAATATGGCGGTTGCAGAAGTTTACCTTAATACGGTTTCATTAAATTTATTTCTTATGCATTTAGTCATCCTCAATCTTATCATAAATAAGACATTCAGAAAGAGGTCGGCCAAATAAAATATGGTCCCACACATATAGCTTTGACGCGACTGGCAAAAAATGGTGCAAACCTCGAAGCATCCGGAATGGAAGCTATGAGGCAACCATTGGTATAAAACTACTTAATAAATAGAAAAACAAATTATAAACCTAAAGATTTTGTCTATTTTAAATTCTTTTCATCATCGTTATGATTGAGGACTGGACAAATCAAGTGTTCTCCCAATAGTTTAGAAATCTATCTTATAAAAGTGAAACTGACAGTAAAGGAATCTGGAAAATCTAGGTGGCTTATAATTATTCAATTATGCAATGCAAACCTAGTCTTTTAAGGGTTTTGTATAGCACTTCCATATTACCATTACTTTTTAATTTATTGAAATAAAACTATTTGTGGCATAAATTTTTTGATTAATAAGCAACAATCCTTTGATATGAACTTAAAAGCTGATAAGCTGGCACCTGATTTGTCACAAGCTGGATTTTATAAAATTTATCTAGTCAAAAACCTTGTTTCACTGCAATTTTGCAGGACTATTTAATTCTTCAATTAATCATATAGGTACAATAATACCCAAAAACTAATTAATTAGTAAGGAATCGGCCTAGTTATAGTTGGGTAATTAGTCATAGTTGTGCCGTGTGGGGACGGCCTTAAAGAATACACTTCTCCACCGCCAACAGGAGGCGCGTCGTAAGAGGTGACTAATTCCTGTAGCACTAGATGGGCAGCAGCGACTTCGTGCGAAATCTTATAAAAAAACTGCGCTCGCCAACCCGCCTGCCAAGCGTGGCGAGAATTGGCAATCCCCCTGGTGATAAGACATTGGGGGAGGCCTTTGTTCAGCAGTGGATGCATCTTATGGCTGAAACGATACTGATGAAATGATGAATTAGTTATTTTGTGATTACATTTCTTGATTAATCATTCAGTTATCTTATCTGACTATGAAATAAACCAAGAAGAGGGTTATGAAACATAAAATTATGTTTTAAGCCAAATAATGGATTTGTTACTGCAATGGCTAAGACTTTATATTGTGATTTAGATGGTCAGTAATATAATCTATACCTCTGATAGTAACTATCTGTCTCTGTCTCTCTGTAACCTTCTCTCTTGAACTTAAGGGCCACCATTTTCACAATAATTCAGGTTTGAATTTTCTATCCCGCAGAATACCAGTGTTGCGGCAGCTATTACTAGCTGCTAATACTGAGCGGGGGACCCTTTTTGGCACATTTCTTTCTCTATGTACATATTGTCACTGTGATGTGTTTTTTGTGCCAAATAAATAAAATTTATTCTTTATTCTTATTCTTATCTCCATCTAATTCCTTAGAAACTTGTTAAAACTATTTTTGTTTATTTGGTTTCATAATGGTATTCATCAGATTTTTGCAATATTTTCTGACAATAATAATATTATAATGTTGTGTTGATTTTGTAAATTTTGTTTTAGAATTTTATGCATCAGCTTACAGTGCAAGATTTCAAATAAGATGTCTGATTTTTCATTTGTTAGTTATGTAACATTACACTACTTGCATAGTGATATGAGTAGGCTAGTTAATATAGCAAGTAAGCTTGCTTGTTTGTCCATACTTCCTTTCTATTCTCTTAGAGATAGTAGCGCTTGTTGTTCAATAATGAGTGAGCCTGCTCATTTGTCCATACTATTTGATGTCTTAGTTATAGTAGCGCTAGTTGATTGAAATTGAGTGTACTTGTTCAAATTTTATTTTTATGGTATTGAAAAATACCGTCTTTCCTCAGCTTCAGCTGTGTGTGAAAGCGCTAGATGTCAGGTTATTTGTGCACTGGCTCAAGTTTTAATTTTCATGGTATTGCAACATGTGTATATCCTCAATCGTGATAGCGCAAGATGGCAATTAATTGGTGCACTGGATCAATTTCCATTTTCATGGTATAGCGACATACTGTCCATTCGCTATTGCAACATGTGTATATCCTCAATCATGATAGCGCAAGATGGCAATTAATTGGTGCACTGGATCAATTTCCATTTTCATGGTATAGCGTCATACTGTCCATTCGCTAAGTGACTAAGCTAAGTGAAGCTAGATGTCAAATATTGGGTGCATTGGCTCAATTTTCATGGTATTGTCTATTGCCTATTAGGTATTTACTACCCAGGCGTTTGAAGTTTATTCCAGTAATTTGTAAAGTTTCCTTAGCACCCAGCCATTGCGTTACACTTCAATTTCATTGATATGGACTGAAGTCTGAAGAGGGTTCCTTATTATTTTTTATGTGTCTCCATTCTAGTGTCATGTTTTCTTCATCTTGCTGTTTTGCTTGCTGCTAAATTTTCAGTTTTCTTTTATTTTCATACAATTTATACCTAGTAAATAGGTATTTTCAATTTTGGGACGAATTGGAGCCTAAACTTGGTAACTCTGTATATCAATCAAGAACAAGTATACAATTTTAAATTTAAAAATGCGTTTTAGGTTAGATTCTATCAATTATTTATACGTTACCTAAGTACAAACGTACGTAACGTACAAAAGGAAGTAAAGTATTTGATTGTACTTACCTGTAACTGGAACCAATGAATTAGTAAGTTGATTTCATGAATATCATTCAAAAACAAACCATAACCTCGCCTGATAATGGCGTTCATTCCTTGTTGATTTTTTTGCTGAAATTCACTATAAACCTTATTGTAAACACAATTCACATAGAGTACTGTATAAAAGCATTGTAAACAGTACATTTTATGCTACAATTAGAGTAAATAATAGTTATTTTACACATTTTATTGCAAGGACTACGTGCCCGCGCTGTCACAACAATCGTAATGACATTACCAACAAATGTTGCCATTTGCAGGGATTAATGTTTTTTCTTTCCAGCTTTAAAACATTGTGACCCGACGCTGTTGTAGAACATCGTTACTACTCGTAAATCTATCTCAAACAATCAGCAAGTATAATTTATGTTTTGTAGAGTTACAAAAGAATAGAATTAGGTATTAAATAGCGGCTCGGTTTAACCAACTAATAAACATGTTAAAGCTAGTAAAAACACTTGCGTTTCACTGACATATTTAATATATTTGAATAAACAATTTCTCATACATTTTGACACTTGCTTGGTGCACGTTTAAGTAAATTCTATTTAAGTCATAATAGAAACGAAAGCTATTAAACGAAAAACACTTTGGTTACTATAAAAGTTTAAGAATTTCTTTTGTCTTATAATTTTGAACATAGATTTCACTTGTGTGAACCTAGCTTTAAGCAATGTAATTAGCATGTAACGAATTGTGACGAGGCTCAGAAGCGGCGTCTTATCACTGGGGCATTCGCTTAATCTTAATAAAAGTAAGCTGTCACTTTGTCACTGATTATGCTTCGTAAATCCACTCTGAGTTTGAGACTATTATTTTAAAGTATTTTTAACCCATCGAAAACCCTGCAACAAAAAGGTTTTAAGTATTTAAGTATTTTTATTTATTTATCTAGCGCTCATAATAATAAATATCGTACTTATTGCATATACATTTTTTACTGGGACATCATTGACTAACTTTATTTAATGTT
This sequence comes from Anania hortulata, assembly GCA_963576865.1. NCBI lineage: Eukaryota > Metazoa > Arthropoda > Insecta > Lepidoptera > Crambidae > Anania > Anania hortulata. Next base: position 318,364 of record OY756409.1, read on the forward strand.
CAATTTCGAAATTGGTACCATCAAATGTTTATCCGCACATTTGTGATAGATTGATTACTTGGAATACCTTATCAGTTAACAGTCACACCATAAAATAGTTAAAAATATATATTTTACACAAATAAAACAAACTTTATGTAAAAAAGTGGAACATAATTAAACGTAGTGCGCCTAATTTTAAAACATCAAAACACCTAATTTATAAATTTTACTAAGTTCCCAGGTTCTCTTAGAATTAGTCCTCTATTTAACTACATTTGCATAATAAGTTTAATTAACTTTAACTTACCTGTTATTCATTTTTGTCTCCGCCGTCCCAGTTGCCACTTACCAGCACAAAAACATAAGTTTTCGCCCGCGGAACATCTCTAAATCTTGCCGACTGAACCTGTACACACAATGTTACATCGGGAGCTTTATTTCTCACCACCCTCTATGCTTACCAACAGGCCTAGGCGTTGCCACTTCCAGTGCCTTTTAAACTAGTTTTATTTATAAAGCCCTCTGCAATTCAGTTTCTTACAGGGTCCATGAGTATGGTCTTACATAATGTAATAACACCTTAATGTACACTTATGACGCAATAAATGAATATGAATTATGAAATTCAGGATCCGCGTCTTAACATCTGCCCTTGTCTCCTCTGCTAATCAATGGAGCACTGAAAGCAATCATACCCCACTGAGTTTATAGTTAACGGCCAGCAATTTCCTGAAAAAAATTGCTATTGCCTAGGGTTTATCAAGAATTCAAGATCAGCTACTTCTTTTCTCTCGGACGTATCTAGATGGAACGAGTATCAGCCAGTATGGATAAAGGATAATAAAAACAATCAAGCGTTGCCAACCTCATATTTTATAAGATATGCCCTCGTCATGCGTTAACTTATCAACTATCCATCTACATCAAACGCCCGTCACGGCGACAGTATCAGCACCACGTGACCCGCTTCGCAAACAAGGCGAGCCTAAATCGCAATTGTGTTTGACTTGGCGGCAAATCGTTTATCTTGCTAATAACGTAAATATTTGACGCAACGAGTTTACAGTTCTTGTCCACAATAGACGCTTGAAATTAAAACGGTAGCAAAATGCAAAACAATGAGGTTAGTATAATCGTAACAATTTTGATTACAAGGACTGACAATGTAACATTAAAATATTCGAATCGCTATTCATCACCATCATCATAATTTCAGTCATATTTGTCAACATCATTATTTCAGCCAATGTTCAGCAGTGGACGGACGTCCTCAACATAAACCCCCTCCATTGACTTCCAGATTGGAAGCCGGTTGTTGTTTTGTTGGAAGCGGCCTGCACCTAGCGGATTCCTGCAACCTTTACCAGGTCGTCAGTCCACATCGTGTGGACACCCTTGTGCTTGGATGACAGTTATTTAAAATTTTGTAAACAACGTAATGTCAAACTATTTTTCCTTATTTTATTTCCGCTTGTTTTGAATATCATTTTATGATTGCCTAGTTAGTCACTATGGTGTGTAGTAAATGCTTAATTTGGTGTTATTGCTAAAATAAATTAGTGTTTTTTTACCTACGCTAATTACGCTTAAACATGGACAAAGTCCTAGTGGCATATCAATAATAAGAAAATATAATTATAAATGTAACTTACATGTACATATGTAAGTGTAAAAGGTGTTTATTATACGGGCCTATGTTATTATAATGTCATCTGTAATCATTAAGATGCCTAAAATAAATGATATTATTATTATTATTTTGTGCACATATTTTTTCATCTCGGCTTTCGCTGCTATTTCAAGGCAACACGGGCCTCAGCCAAGTCTCTAAATTTTACTGATTTGTACACGTAGTACGCGCGTCAGATAAAAAATATTATTACAATCAAATCAGATCAAATCAATCAAAATTATTCTCATTCATAATGCACTGGTAACGCAAAAGTTACAAACTCCAATTACCATCAGGGAACCGCTGACTCTGAAAATCTTAACTTTACCAACATCTCGACGATATCCTCTCCCAAGGATAACCGAAACATTATCCGTTTACCCCAATACCGGGGTAACGGCTGATCGAGTGCCGGTTTATGTCCCCGCAAGATGGCGCCACGAACTTGTTCGCGTTATGCTAAACAAGACCCACGCTGGCCGATGTAACGTGTAACGAAATTTTGTGTACTTTTTTTGGGTTAGAAATAAAAAGGAGAGTAGGATTTTTAATTATTTATTTTCGTGAAAGCTCATGATAATTCATCTTCCTCTATTTAGAAGTGAGCCCTATGTGTGTGGTATTCTTATGGTAAACGCAGCGTAGGACGTCCACCCACAAGGTGGACAGACGACCTGGTAAAGGTCGTAGGAAGACGCTGGATGCAGGCCGATCTGGAAGTCAATGGGGGAGGCCTATGTTGAGCAGTGGACGTCCTATGGCTAATACTAATATTCATTAATACTCATTTATTCAGTACATAGGCCCTCTCCCGGGCACTTATACACGTCCCAAAATATAGCTTTACACTACCACCGCTTTGGGACTACATATCGGCTGGTGATGAGAAAACACGGCGCAACAAACTCAGGCTGAAATTATGATGATAATGATGATGATGATTCTTATGTGGAATGAAACACATGGAATGATTGTAAATAAAATAAATAAATAAATATTGGACAACATCACATACATTGCTCTGGTCCTATGATAAGTAGCTTAAGCACTTGTGTTACAGAAATCAGAAACAACAACGGTACCACAACACCCAGACCCGAGACAATATAGAAAAGTTATTTTTCTACATTGACCGACCAGGGATTGAACCCGAGACCTCAGAGATAGCAACACCAAGTCCGGTATGCTCGCCTCTCGGCTACGGAGGTCGTCGAACATAAATAATATTTTCCTTAGTCAATGCCTGTCTATTAAATGGACACCTTATTACCGATCTTGCCTTACATTGTGTCTACATGAAGTCGCGAATTGTAATTTCCCCCAATCTCTATGCAAACAACATCGTTGCTACCACGACTAGATTGTTATTTCTCATCTCATTTACTACTTCATTTCTCTCGGGAAATACAAAGCATTCGAAATAAAAAGTCGGTCTTCCAAAACTCTTCCCACGGCAATCCGCTTAGCAACCAGCCCGGCTACACCACAAATAAATTAAATTATAATGTCCCCAAATACGCTTACATCCCATCTTGTTTTACAAACAAAACATTTCCTCCAAATATATTTAATACCATATTTCTCTTCTACAATAAATGAATATTTGACAGGTCTCCCGGATCCGTTACGCCTGACGCCTGATCTCGACGTCACGTTTAATAAAAAACCTTATCATTGTCGGAATTAGGTTGATATCGAATTACCAGCTACGTAAGACATTATAGCCACGTTGTTTTTGATTAAAAACGGAGCGTGTCAAATAAAGAATGCATCAAGTCAAGATTAACGGGAGTATTCGATCTAACTTCGACGGGTACCCATTTCGACATGTTTGTCTAATAACTTCGGATCAGAGTTTAAAATGAGATATGAGATTTGATCTTACACCATATTAAAAATGTGTAACATACCTCGTTTTCTTTGTACGTGTTATTGTTCCTCAACATTTTCATTCTATGTTTGTGTGTGGTTACGTTCGTTCCTTAGGTAAGGCGCTGACTAGAGCTAATCTTGAGCAATAGACATGCCCATTTAATGTTCGATAAAGTAGGAGTGACAGAGAAGGAGAAGGTGCTGTTCTAAAAAGGTGCTGCTTGGAATGAAAGGGCGTAAGTGCTAAACCACAAAATCCACGATTTTAATGAAAATAACCACTTTATTAAAAATCTAAAGTAGCAAGTTGCTGTAGTAATATAGAAACCATAATTTCGTCTAAGATCACTAACACTGTACTGTACAAGTATGAAAAATTTGAATTTATTTATTTTTATTTATTTATTACAGGAAAACCAGGGTTTACACATTATAAAAAATATAACAAAATAGCAACTATGAAACCACTTATAGGTCTTTACAAGTATTTTCAGAGGCAAATTTATTAATGTTTCCATCGAGTGAAGCTTGTGGAATTGTGTTTTGGAAATGAGCATTAGGTCAGAAATACAATCAATTATAACTGCATTGTCTTTTTGAAATGATATGATTAAATTACACAAAACCTTCTTTTGTTAGCACAGTTTGGCTACATCGTATTTTATCCAAACCCAATAAAGTATTGTAGCCAAACCATGAACTCTAAAAAATACCTCAGTGTTTTTAGGGTTCCGTACCTTTAAAAGGAAAGAACGGAACCCTTATTGGATCACTTTGTTGTCCGTCCGTCTGTCTGTCTGTATATCTGTCAAGACCCTTTATCTCGGGAACGCGTGGAGATATCGAGTTAAAATTAAAACCATATACTCAGGACAAAAGTTTCTTGAAGTTGTGAAAAAAACAAACTTCTAAGTTAAACGTAAACAAAGATACGGCCGTTTATGCCGCAAAAAACGTATATTTCGACACTCAAAGGAATATAGGGTACTTTCCGATGACCTAAAACTATGAAATTTGGCAAGTAATATTGTCTTATACTACATGTACAGAGCAAAATCTAAAAAATATACTTTTATCTAAGACTTTTGTAATTAAATTTTGTAATTAAACTGCGAAACTCGATTCCTGAACTATTTTTAATATGTACCTACAAATTTGTACGGAACCTCAGTGGGCAAGTTCGACTCGCAATAGGCTAGTTTCCTGGGTCAAAAAAAAGTTATTCTATTTAGTCCGTCAGTTTGATTATCAAAAAATATTGGACCCATATTTTGTCTTTTCTCAATCAAACAAAAAATTACGAAGATAAAGCGCATCAAAGTGAGCACGCCTTGCTAAAAAGTGTCGCAAGGCGTGACGTTACGCGAATCCGGTGTTTGCTCACGCTTCTTCTAACAGCCTTAAGGGAATGCAAAGTTTCCAAAATATTTTTTTGCGTAGAGCCTCGGGTCAACCTTGGTTCGTACGCCGTAAGAATCTCCACAGAGATTTCGACATGCCCTCAGTAGCCCAGTATATGAAAGAAGCGTCTAAGCGCTTCTTTGATAAGGCAAAAAACCACTCCAATCCGCTTATAGTCAAAGCCGCCACGTACACGCCCCAGGAGGATGTCGCTGTCCGACTTCGTCGGCCTCGGCACGTTCTGGACGACCCAGACGATTCCTACACCGCGTATTGTAGAACAACAGCCAACACCGCCTTAGGCACTTCAAGTACTGCACAACATTTTAGTTCGCATCACCGCACCCGCCGAAGGGTGCGAGGTCCCGTATTTCATTTCGGCCGACACAGACATATGCCTGGCCATTTTTCCCCTGCCCACCCTACGGACGACGGCCCAAGCTGAGGTCCGAGCCTACAGAGGCGCCCTTGAGGCCAGAGTCCGACTCACCCCCAGATCGGGCCCGCTAGAAAGGAGCCCGACAGCGGTCCGGCCTGTTTCGGCAGTTCCGGTCCCGTCGGCGCCACCACTAGCGGGTTCGCTGCTTGGTAGGGTGCCCTTTGCACTCCACATTGGCCCGATCACGCCTGCTAGTATGGGGCTCGACACGTACGAGTCTGAGGCTTCGCTGTGCGAAGCCTCACACACGGCCGGGTCGCGGCGACCGCTAGCGGGGCGGACCTAGGCTATGCGCCTTCAGCGCACGCCACAACTGCCCGGGTTAATCTGAAGAATGTCTTCCTCAAAGGCACTCAGGGATAGGTCCGGTCCGTCCATAAAAAAAAAACGTTACGCGGAACATTAACGGGCTATAGCTTCATCATTTTTTGTTTGATTTAGAAAAGAAAAAATACGTATCCAATATTTTCTGTTATTCCAACTGACGGACTAATTAGATTTTTTTTTAAAACTAGCCCATTGTTCGGTTTTCATCATCAAACTCAGTACAGAAAAACAAAACATGTATAAAGTTATACTGTTATAAGTGATCATGGTTATGCCCCTGGACGTTTCTATTAAGATACCTTAATCAAAGCGTTATAGACTCAGTTGTGATTGCGTTGCCGTCCCGATGCGGTTAGGGTCTTGGATTAGTGGCCAACCGCACGGTGTCAAGACTTTACCGATTTCAAACGCCTCTTGTATCTATGGCTTATCGTTTCCTGTTGTAAATACTGCAACGAGTACTCTTTTATAGTTACTTTAATAAAGTTAAGACTTTTTCTTAGCTGGCAAATAATGCAAACGTACAATTTATTTCGATGTAAGTTAAATTTACAAAATAAGTAAATTGTTATTTTAAACATCTCAAAATAAACTTAAAAATAAAAATTTCACAAAAATAATGTAAATCAAAAACCTTGCTATTTTCAAAAATCATTACAAACAGTTGCACTTTTTTTCATTCTCAATTTCGTCAGCGTAAACCTCATTACAGGTACTGGACAGGTAGGTACAGTAGGTTCCAGTAAGGTAGGTTCATACTTATTTATTTAAACCACATTATTCACCCTCGTAGAAAAAAAAATCATTTCATATTATAAACCAGAATAATCCATGTTTATGTCTCTAGCAGCTAGACCAAAGATAAAAATTATACAATAGAGACTTGCCTCTGCCCCCCTAGCATGACCAGCAAAATACGATATGATATGGTATGAAGCGATTTATCGACACAAACGGTATTTTTTTTACAAATATGATAGATATAGCCGCCATGTTGATTTTTTATCGAAAGAGCGATCATAAAAATTCAACATAGCGTCTATATCTTTAATCTATTTTTTCAAAACTGACCGTTTGTGTCGATATATGCGACACGATATGATATGATATGATATAGCGATATCATATCATATCATATCATGTTTTGGTGGTCATGCTAGGGGGGCTGATGGGATAGTGAAAGTTGTTGTATTTATTCAGTAGAATGATCTTTTAAAACGAAGAAGAAATGAAAAGTATTTTAAAAAATGCTTTGTTGAGCTGTAACTTTGCCAATAGATTAATTTTATTCAGAAGTATGAAGTACCAAACCAGTTTTTGTCTTCACTCGTCGACTAAAAACCTTGTTTTACATTGAAGGACGTTTTTTGGTCTGAAAGTACACTATGACAATAGCAAATGAGCGGAACCCTTGTCATCCTGAGATATCTTGCACATAAATTATTTGAGGTTGTCCGAAAAGTATCCGAACCTATTTCTTTGTAAGCGTTATTTATTTTGTACGATCTGGCGGGTCCTCTTTTTTGAATTCGACCGATTTATGAATGTTTGGTTAATGAATAGGTATTCGGGTCGTATTTATTGTTTTGTACTCTAATCATAAATTGACACAATACTTCGTAAGGTATAAAAAAATAAACGTTAGTAGAGACAAATAATCTTCAACACGTCTCTTTCCGATTTATAAATATTTTTTGATTATCAATTTTAATTGGTCCAACGGTTGATAAGTTTAGTATACAGGGTTACACTGCAAAGGGGTGCCAAACATTTAGGAGGCCATCAGAATCAGTAACTCGATCGAACTATGCAGAGAACAAAATACATATTTTTTTACATTCAATTATTTCTAATTTCTGTTAAAAATCGTACGCGTGAATAATTTACTTATGGAAAAATTGCAACGTATGCGCACCATCGCACCCTTTTGCAATGTAACCCTGTATAGAAAGGCATATTTTTATTATTATTCATTTTAAACGTATTGCAAAATTGACAAATTAAGCTTATGATTTGTCTAGGATATGACCAAATAAGTATTTGACAAGTGTCTGCGTAACCCATGGGAGTAACATACTGACTTCTACTAATAAATTAAATACTTTTTTTAGCCGTTATTTCTAATAGTGATGTACTTATATTTCGACTCAAAACTAATATTTGATGACAAATAGTCAATAGTCACGAGGCATTTATGTAGTTTTCAATATCCAAACAATCAAACAGTTTGTTATAGCTTAACCACTCTATCCCTTCTCATGGTCTGTGGGATCAGAAATCAGAAATATTTATTTCATGTAAACATTGTAAATCATTGATGTTAACAAAGTGGAATGTATTTGTGTTTGAGTTACTATATCATGCATTTTTTACAATTAATTATTTTGTTATTAATTAATAATTAGGATGCGAGAGGGAACGACACACACACACACACACATACATATAAAAAAAAAGTTGTTGTACTTCATGCACGTTATGAGCATAAACGTTTTGATTTTACAAATGCAGAGTTCTTTTCCCTTAGAACTTTCCTAAGTGGAAATTCACTTTTATTTATACTAGCTATTGCCCGCGAATTTGTTTGCGTATTTTTTTGTTTATTAAAAAAGAATTTTCTGCGCAACTTTCTTATTTTTTCTTTCTTAAGAACCTTCTGACAATAATTAAAACAACAAATTTGGCAAGACATGTTTATGCACATTATTATTTATTACAACACCTTATAATACCGTGTTCTTATGCAAATAAATGTTGATTGATTAAAAAAAAGTGCCGTTGTTCCGTTCCCGCGTGACGCGATGACCAAGGGAAATAGACATTAATTTCGTATAGATAGATTTATGCTATCATAAATCCTACTGTACTGACTTACTGTAGGTACATCTATATTAGTTGTGCTGTACAGAAAGGTCGCAAAGTGGGTCCTGTAATACAGGTTTTTATAGAACTTCAATAGACACCAGCCCCCCTAGCATGTCTACCAAAACACGATATGATATGATATAATACATCGATATATCGACACCAACTTTAAAAATATGATAGATATAGCCGCCATTTTTAATTTTTATTAAGACAGCGATCTTAATATGTGACGGCGATTCAACATGGCGGCTATATCTATCATATTTTTACAGTTGGTGTCGATACTTCGCTATATCATATCATATCATATCGTATTTTAGTGCTCATGCTAGGCAGGCAGCTCTCACATATTCTGTTCTACTGTCAAGTTAAAAAAAAAAACGATCACAGCTAGGTAGGCTTTACAAGTTACCTTACTTACTTACTTATAAAATGTGATTGGAATAGAAAATTATACATGGATGATGTTGTTAATAAGATAAAACAGATAGCAAATATTTCAAAGATCAAAATTCAAAATACATTTATTGATTTTACAATTATTAGTAACAAGTAACATTATGAACTCTCCTTTTAAGTTTAACACTTGTATTAGGAGAGAAATATCGCATATTGTGACGGGAAACGGAACCCTACATTGCACGTGGCCCGACACGCACTTGGCCAGTTTTTAATGTGGAGTGAGCATAAGCAAAATTTTTATAAATTAAACTCTAGGTTAGTGCATGTAGGTAGGTTAGTGTGTGTGCGCGTGTTAAATGATGGTAGGTCCCCAGAGACCAGAGATGTTCTTACAAAGAAAAAGAATAAGCAGTAACGCATAGTATTTCCCTAAGACCCTAAAGATATTAATTCCTATTTTTCGAAAAAACCCTTTGATCCAAACACTTGTGAAATAACTTACCCGGCTCTTTGAGGTTACTCAAATAATAAATGTTTAACCTTCGCCTTATATATTTAATGGAAGCTCACGTTAACTTTTCCTTACAAAAAAGATATTATATTCTTTGAGGCGCGTTTCACTTTGATTGGTACTCTGATGAATGAAATGAAAGAATTTAAATGATTGACGAATAATTCAAGTCCTGCTCTCATTTTCTAATAAAACGTCAGAAATACAGAATAGCGATATTATTTACGATACAAATAAGAAAAAAAGTCACAATAAAGTAAAATAATGCCCATATTAACCTGCAGTGGCCCATTATAACATGATGACTCAATTTTGTAAGTTATAATAACCAATTTGATGAGCCACCAAAGATATTTATAACCCATCACGACACCAAATACAGTACATTGTGATGTGAAAAATTGAAATATTATTTACATGGTATGGACGCAATGCTACAGAGTACTAACGTTTAATGCCTCAAATTAAATTAGTTATTGTCCTTTGTGACTTTTAAAAAAAATGTTCATTCTTATCAAAGTGGCACAAGTGTTCTCGCACTTAAAAGATGATGGTCAACCTCTACTCTTGTAACCAAACTTTTGTTACATAATAAAGATTTTCATTTTTACTAACAAAAATAAGTAAATTTTATTTAAAAAAAGTTTTGAAGTCGGTTTTTTTTTATTTCATCTATTTTTAGTGATAAATCCTAATCTAACTGCTGAACACCGATTTCATCCCCTATTGTCCTACCCTTAGGGGTGTTTTTATTTTGCAAACTTTTATCATAGCATCTTTAAAGTATAATAAAACAAAAATCATCAAAATCGGCTTATAATTGTCGAAGATAGGTAACAAGAACCACAACCAAAATATTATCTGGGTATATATATTTGTTGATTTGCTCAAAAAGTTCTAAATCAATTTCGATAAAATTTATATGGGACCACCTCTGAAGTATGATCTACCAAACAAAAAAAATATCATTAAAATCGATTCATAATTGGCGGAGTAATCGCGTAACATACATACAAAAAAAAAAACCAACAAGCGAATTAAGAACCTCCTCCTTTTTTGAAGTCGGTTGGTAAATAAAATACTTATTATTATTTTGCCAGGCCAATGGTTGGTTACAAAAACAGCATTTATAATAATTGAAGGATTGAGTAAACCACTTACAAATCCTTTGTTCAAAATGAACAATGTATCATCCATCACTTTAGCAACACCGAAACAAACTCATGCACGAATTAGCGCACATAAAAATGCTTTTAATTCATCTACATCGGGAAATAAACTTGTTTTTGTGTGTTTTACGAAATAACATTTCTATTTATCTATCTATCTAAATACGGGTTGCCCTAGTTTAAAGCCGTTTCGTTTTATTAAACTAAGTATTTTAGGTGCATTCGCTGGTAGAAAAATAAAGCTGTATTTTATTTAGATACTACTGCAAATGGCATAGCTCAAAACGATCAAAGCAAATGAGTATCAAACTTTAAACTGTCATCATCATCATCATTTCAGTCATAGGACGTCCACTGCTGAACACAGGCCTCCCCCAATGACCTATCATCGGGGGGATTGCCAATACTCGCCACGCTTGGCAGGCGTGTTGGCGAGCGCAGTTTTTTTATAAGATTTCGCACGAAGACGATGCTGCTCGTCTTGTGCTACAGTAATTAGTCGCCTCTTATGACACGCTTCCTGTTAGCAGTGGGGAAGTGTATTCTTTACGGCCATCCCCACTTGGCACTACTAACTTTAGACCGTATATCATAGTAATATTAGTTTTTTAACGCTATCAATGGAGAATCCATTACATTTATTGGATACGTTCATACGTTGAGATTTAATAGCATTTAAAAGTAGCATTCGACGACCTCCGTAGCCGAGAGGCGAGCATACCGGACTTGGTGTCGCTATATCTGAGGTTCCGGGTTCGATTCCCGGTCGGTCAATGTAGAAAAATAACTTTTCTACATTGCCTCGGGTCTGGGTGTTGTGGTACCGTTGTTGTTTCTGATTTCTGTAAAACAAGTGCTTAAGCTACTTATCATAGGATCAGAGCAATGTATGTGAGTAATGTTGTCCAATATTTATAATATTGATTTATTTGTAAAAACCCCACGCAAAGCCGTTGACAGCGGACGAAAAAAAATGGCCGAGAATCTAGTTAGGTACCATGCATTTGGGAAAGGTCTATGCCCATCAGTGGACTTCCGTGGGTTAATTATGCTGATTTTATGATGAAAGTAAAAAGATTACTGTCGTTGTGAAACGAGCTAGCCTATTTATTTGTGCTGTAATAGTATAGAATAGGAAAACGTTTTCCCCACTCACATTAGTTATTTTATACGTAAGACACAACGTATCCATTCTTTACGCCGGGCTTGTGATCGTTATGTGAATGAGATACGTAATGTTCTAACATAATGGCGTAGTTTGTCATGAAGCCTCGTGTTCGGGGTCTATTGACCGACTTATTCTTATGACGTGTGTGGAAAGTGTAACTGCGATTGGGATAGTAAACAAGCTCTTAGTTTAATCCATCTATATGACGTGCTATCTTATGGCCTTATAGTGAAAGTATAAGAAGAGTAAGGGAAGAGTGTAAAATTCCAAGTCGACTTGAATAAAACTTGTCCTAAAAATTTAACTCAACTAAAGTGAAAAAAAAAACTTATTGGCTTTGCTCGACAGTGTTCCATTTTTTATCTTCTTAATGTTTGTACTTAACAGCTTATCTAGACAAATACAATAATTAAGATAGTACTGAGAAGGAGGTTTTAGAACAAACTCATAATTCTTGCAAATAAATTTTTGGTTTTAATTTGATTTGATTTGATAAGTATCTATGTATGAATTTTGTATTAAAGTCTTGATTTTGTATTGAGATATCGATAAAACTTTTACAATACCATACTTTCTCCTAAATATGTGTTAAGGCCTCGTTAACCACCGTCAGTTAAATATCACAAAATCAAATTCGTCTAATAAAAGTACTTAATCATTTATTTTCTCAGCAATATTACTGAATAACATTCAATAACCCGTCGCATTATTACTTAAATTGCCAAATAATTCTTGATTGACGATGGCGAAGTAGGCACGTAGTAAATAAAAGTCTATCGTATTATTTCTCCTACAAACCTATCTGCCTCCAATATCCATCATTTATTCAATACCAAATTATGAGCTCACTAAGCCAGTCAGCAGACGTGACCTTAACGTAATTATCATGCGGTGAAGATTCTATAGTGTTGCTGATTACGTCTATCGATAAATTAATAGTATCGACATTATAAATATTTTGGATTTGATATTGATTGGATGATTTGGAACGTAGAACTGCCGGTTGATGGGGCAGAAAGGTTCTAGAATGGAGGCCGCGTACCGGCAACCGCAGCGTAGGACGTCCACCCACAAGGTGGACAGACGACCTGGTAAAGGTCGCAGGAAAACTGCGAAACTGGATGCAGGCCGCTTCCAACCGGCCAATCTGGAAGTCAATGGGGAAGGTCTATGTTCAGCAGTGGACGTCCTATGGCTGAAATGATGATGATGTTATTTTGGAATTAAAAACAAATTTATGGCCTAAAAACGATGCCCGTCTGAGTCTATTAGTTCCGTTTTTTTTCGGACATATTATGCACAACTGATCCTGGAGGGGAAAATAAATATTGGACAACATCACATACATTGCTCTGATCCTGTGGTAAGTAGCCAAAGCACAAATACAAGGAAAAAGAGCCCTAAGTCGTCAAAGATGCAAAAAAATTGACGCTATCAAAGATTCGACAGGCCTCTGCTACCGCCCACGATTCACGATCACATACTTACTGTTTTCCAAACTTCGGTAGAAGATGACACTCTATGATGCTGAGTTCGCGCTCCGGGCTAAGTTGTCAAACGACAGCGAGTTTGAATTCTGCAAGGGGCAAGTATTTGTGTCATTGTATCACGAACATTTGAACCTGAGTCATGGCATGTCTATCAGTCATCTTGTCGCCATAGTACAAACTCTGCTTAATTTTGAACTAGAAGATTGGAGTGTTCGTTGGAAGAATTTATATAACGTGGAAATTTCTATTTTAGGTACGTTTATGACATGACATGACATTTGGAACTGAAACGTGGCCTCTCACTATGATGGGCCTCCGAAAGTTCAAGGTACATAGCGTGCTATGGAAAGGGATATGCTCAATGTTTCCTTGAGAAATGAGGAGATTCGTAAACGAACAAAGGTCGTTGAAATTTCCCAACGGATTAGCAAGCTGAAGTGGCAGTGGGCGAGGCACATAGCACGTATAACTGACGGCCGATGGGGCAGAAAGGTTCTTAAGGTAGTCAGACGACCTGTTAAGGGTTGCAAGAAGACGCTGGATGCAGGCCGCTTCCAACCGGCTAAACTGGAAGTCAATGGGGGAGGCCTAAGTTCAGCAGTGGACGTCCTATGGCTGAAATGATGATGATAAGATTTAAAAAAAGCCTACGATTACGAATGTACAGTTTGGTTTCTTCGTAACTTCTCTTCAAGTATCGATACTTCAGTAACACAAGCTCCTCAGCACTAATAACATTGACCGAGGAAAAATATTAACTTGTCATTAGTATGATGAAGGCTTTCTGCCAATTTTGGCCGGGGTTTGAGCTGAGTAGGACTTCCGGTACTATTTCTTAACCATGCAATAGGGGGGTCTGCCTAATTACTATGTACCTGGTACTTTGCCTTAAATTAACAAATTAACGAAATAATGATCATGATGATGGTCATCTTTGTTATTTTTCCTGCCTTATTCACATTTTTAAAACCCGCAAACATTTACGTCTCCTTTGAACGATAAAATTTATGCGCGATACTCATGTGGAGTGTCGCGTATAAGGGGAACAAGATGTGTTTTTTTTTAATGGACCTATGGTTGGCAGTAGGCCTAGTTAGCTTCAACCAGCAGATGGCGAGTGCGGAAGGCACTCAGCGTAAATGCGGCTAGCTAGCGGGTAGATACTTTGTGCGCCAAGCCAAAAGGTAAACTCGACTAATGGTTGCACTGTCGTAACCTAGACCTGCGTTACAGATTAGTCTCTGAACGCAAACCAGTCCACGTGGGCTCCAATCGAACGGGACAGTTTAAGCCTCAAGGGTGACTCTGCAGGCTCGGATTGGGCTGTCGTCCGAGTGCCGGACAGGTAAAAAGCGGCCAGGTCATATATATGCTTGCAAAAATGGAACGATGTGGCTTCGCATTGGACAGCAGGCGGTGCAGAAGAGAAGTTAAGAACTTTCCTACTTACTAACCTTGCTTTACAGCCCTTCGCGTTCCACTTACCCGTGGTAGACAATGAAAAACGATAGGGAAAATTTTTAGTGGCACGCAAAGGGCTAACTTAGGTAAGAATGATTTTTTAGCCAACGTCAGTCACTTCACATGCACGACCTTTTCTATACACGGTTATTTTAAAAACATCAACAACGCCCTGGGGGCTGATTCTGGTGCTCAAATACAACAACTTTTCTATAGGACCAACATCGTAATCTAAAAAAAAAACACTGCTTCATACAAACTAACGTAAGCTGGTCGGTAGCTTAATATGGGGAAGTGATTTCTTCTTGCGATTACGATGTTGGTCCCATAGCAAAAGTAGTCTTAATTGTCTTGTCTTGTTAATGTTATAAAAATAACCCTGTATACAGCTGAAGGGGCACAAATAGCAATGAGGAGACAATAAATATTGACAGTGACCTTTACACAATTATAATTCCACAGAGTTGCCTAGCATTAGTACAGTCATCGATTATAGCGAAATATGGCGGTCTTCGGCCTCATTAACATAATCGTTATAGGACCGCTGCCAATTGTGTTCAACCGAAGCCTCGCTATTGACATTGATATTTCATTTGCCTTTTGTAGCGTTGATCTTCGGATAAGTATAGTTTTCGATATTTAGATTATAAAAGAGGTAGTTACCTAGGTTTACCTAGGACATGCCTACGGTCTTCTATTCATGAAAATAAATACATTTTAGTATGGGAATGATGGTAAAATTAAGAAAATGCGGCCTTTATTTTCTGGTAATCCAACTGACGGACTAATTAGATTTTTTTAGGACGTTTAATTTGATGTACATAAAATCTAGCCCAATATGACGTAACATAGAACAAAAACTCATTTTGTTTTCTTTCATTTTCAGACTCATTACAAACTATAATTACATTTTTTGTGTTTACGAGATTACCGTTTTAGATAATATGTTACTGGGAGCGGATTAACACTGGAATGCGAACGGGAATTGGGCCTCAGGATTCAAACATAAAAGGCGATGCCACACTGACGATGATGCGATGTTTATCAGATAACAGATGAGACGTCAACCCGAGTTCACTTCCTGGTTTATTCAATTCAGAATGCAGTAGGTAACTTCAAAATTGTTTCTTAGTTCACTTTTATAGGTGTGATGAGAAACACCTTTGGTTAAAACAAAACGTTGTTCCTCCTAAGATTTAGAGAAACTTTGCATAATGTTTATTTATTTTATAGCTTCCCATCTTCAGAAGTAAAAGGTAAAGTTTGCACAGATAACTCTAAGCCTTTCCAAAAGCATCAGGCGCTTGCCTATCGCAGCGAAATCGACAGGCGTGGGCAAAGTACGTGTGCGCAATAGAGGCAGAATACAGATGGGTTACTCTATTTTCTCAGAATCGCTTCAGCCCCTCTAGTATGAGCACCAAAACACGGTCATATGATATAGCGATATATGTCGATATACTGTAAAAATCTGATAGATATAGCCGCCATGTTGAATGTTTATCGAAACAGCGATCATAACATGTGACGTCACCGGTACGGCGGCGATTCGACATGGCGGCTATATCTATTATATTTTTACAGTTGGTATCGATATATCGCTATATCATATCGTATTTTGGTGCTCATGCTAAGGGTGTAGGAATGTGTAGAAGGATAGGTAGAATCTTTATTGTACACCACACAAAATGAAGGAACAAATAACAGTAAAAATACATTCAGAATAGCACTATTTAGGCTGGCTTATCGCTAGCTTATGAGAAGAAAAGACGCAACAAACTCAGTCACCTCTGTGAGCCTTTATTGCAGAAAATACAGTCACAAGGCATGTAGTAAGTGCGAGCGAGGTAGGTTCTATGCACTCTTGTCGTTTAAAATAATCGTCTATTTTTTATTATCCTTTTTTCATTTGCATGTGAATGTTTTAAAATTATGAACTTAGTTCAGCAAGAGTCTGTGGCACTTTATTAATTTTAATACATTTTCCCAAGAATGAATTACCAACGTTATAAAGTATAAAGCTCGGAACGGCAAGTTTAATTCAATTCAATATAGGTTTTATAAATAGATACATTAAACAGATCATTATAGACCCTGTTGGGTACAACAATAAGGTTGGTTTAAGTTTGTTTTTATTTCGAGTATAATAAATAATGAAGATCACTTTACAAGCTAAATGAACTCTGATTTTTACGATTGCGTTAATTTTAATGCTATTGGCGGAGATTAGTGCTTCATAGGCTAGGCATAGGATAAAATATAATCATGTATCTACGAAAGTTTGGCCACTGTCGTCTAGTTGTATTTATACGTGACTGTACCATCAACTTGACACAAACATCACCTAGATACTAGTTATTCTAAAGTTAAACATTCTAATTCGATTTTTAGAAGGAAATAAGCCTACTAACTATGTTCCTATTGCATCATGTAGGCGTTTGGCGAAGTTTGGCAACAACACAGCCTTCGGGAACTATCTGCATCGTTCGGATAATTTATTAATGTCTTCCAACATTTGCCGTTGGGGGAGAAATTGTGTGATAGTAATATTATTTACTAGTTTTTATGTTCATTGTTGAGTTTCTTATTACTATCGCTTCCTCAAAAGATAAAATAACTTTTTTATGGAAAACTTATCGTGAAAATAAATATTAAAATAAAATAAATTGTAAATAAATGTCTATAAATAAATTGGCATAAAACAGTCATAAATCGAGGAATTTTGACGTTTTGTAGTAGATTGATGAGCCGTTACATGTACATATTTACCTTCAATTAACCATCCTCCCCCACATCCTTAGCACAACTCCTACCCTTGAGAACATTTAGTATATTTATCTAGACACATCTAAAGAATTATTTTCCCTACTTTTTTACCTGTACAAATTGAAAACGCTCACTGAGCAAAAAAATAACAGTCACTTACGTAAATAACCAAATATATCAACAACGCGCTTTGAATACACTCCACAACTCAAAACGATTGCAAAACGAAACAAAATCCTGCCTCTTTTAACTAATCACTCTGTATTTTAACAACAATAATTAATTAAGGTCACGTTATGATGATAATTAACGTAAGTAGCTGGGACAACTACAACAAGGAATTTATCAATAGAAATTATAAACTTATTTGTTTATGTCAATGTCTATTTTAATAGTACATTAAGCGGTGTAAATCGTCTTTCAACCGAAGAGTAATATAAAATAAATAAGTACGGTTACATTAGTACAGTAGCGAAGTATTCAAATGTTAAATAGCATGTCCATGATCACATGTAATAGTCATATTTAATGGTCACACATTTCATACTTACATGTTATGGTCACAGGTAGTGGTCACACGGAAGCGTCAATAGGAATGGTCACATTAATGTTCACAAGCAATGGTTACATGTAATAGTCACATGCAATTATTATAAATATTATTATGATATAAACTGGAAGAATATATAATTATAACGTTTGATATATTAAAGAAATGAAATAAGTTTTTGATGAGATGATTTTTTTTTTTAATTTTGGGTACGGTTCATACATTTTATTTGAAGCTTTTCTTTACCACCGAATTCCTTTCTAATTCATGAGAAACGCTTACACTGGAAGCACGTAATATTAACGCTTCAAATCACTTCTGAAACAAAACGCTCGTTTGAAGACTTCATTCAGGGTTGCCAAGTTAAAAAAACTTCCATCAAGAACTAGCCGAAATGCTATAGATTTATAAGATAAATCTCAAGTTACATTACTCACTGGAAGTTTTAGAAATAACATAGCTCGTTCTATCATAGACTAAATCTACACAAAAATGAAATAAATCACGTAATAATGTGTCATAGAATATTCTGAACATTTTGAAAGCACCTTATCTCTGTGAAAATACAAAAAAATGGAATTATATTTTGTGTGTTACGAAGTATCAGGAAATGTATTATGCCAGGAGCGTCTACCAGCATACCCAAATCCGAGCCAATTTAGAAAACAAACCCGAACCGGAAATCAAACCTGCGTTTGAGGCAAATTTCCGAGCCACTACACCAGTTGGGTCGTACCTATGAAAAATGAAAATGAAAATGAAAATATTTATTAACTGTAAAACTGAAAAACATAACAATATAGAGGCAGAACCACTCCTTTTAAGAGTTGGAAACACTTGTGCCAGGAGAGTCTACTCTCTCTTAACATATAGGGGTAATAAATTATACAATAAATATTGATAAAATAAAATACAACACATTTACAAAAGTCGTGTGTTTTTGTCTGTGTCGTGTGTGTGTGTGTGTGTATGTGTGTTTATGCGTACGTGCGTTTGTGTGTGTGCACATGAATCTGGTAAGTACATCCACTTTTTTCCTCACAGTTCTTTTAGTTCTTCATAGGTTAAGGTTTTAATCCATTTAGTTACAAGGTTTTTAACTTCAAATTTAGTTTTAGTGTATATTTTAAGAATTTTGTTAAATTAATTGTATAAATGAGAAGATTTGTGTACATATTGGCGTCTAGCAAAACAAGTTTTACATTTTCCAGTTTTAACTACAATGTCTTTCCGTCTTCTTGCTAACCTATAAAACCAGATAAAAGTTAAACTAGGCAGTTTCAACTTTCGTTTAAAATTATTAACTTTCGATGATTGTTTGGGTGATCTGGTAGCCATGAGTAAATAAGGTAACACATATCTAGTAAATATTTAAGCATTTAAATACTATACTTGACGAAGTCAGTCTGACCAAAATCGTTATTTTAAAACACCTAAAATCAGCTTGATACAAAACCCGATTTCATTGTAATTTTGTTTTTCTTTTCAAGGATTCTAATTCATTCAGTTGACAACCCTAAGTTTCTGAAAATATTGTTTCTTTAAGTGCTGTGGTAAAACAGAAGCAGATTGCGTACAATGGGACGTGCGTTTATCGAAAAATGCGGGAATGTTTTAGTACTCTTTGTGATATCTTTTTGTACGAACGAGTCAAACAAATTGATACTGAATTATGTTTATTTCGGGTTACGCTTCCTCTTCTGTAAATAAAAAACAATTTACGCGTATTATTTTCCAGTACATGAGGGCGGTGGTTGCTTGTACTTCGTTTGAAAAAACCCAAAAGGCCCAAATTATGCTCTTTTACGCATCCCAATTTTTTACTTTGGGACAATTTAACGACCTTCGTTAGCCGAAAGGCGAGCATACCGGACTTGGTGTCGCTATCTCTAGCTATCTTGGCGAGAGCAGTTTTTGATACTGCTGCCCGTCTCATGTACAGGAATTAGTCGCCTATTTTGTAAAATTGACAGCAATAGCTACAAAGTAATACTTAGACTTGCCGCTTAGATCCAGAGTTAAAAAGTACACCGACAAATTAACTGGTTTATTAGATTCACAACCGTCTAGTGTAGTGGTTTGCGCTCCGGACTACAAAGCCAGCGGTTGCGGGTTTGAATCCCGCAAGGGGCAAATGTTTGTGTCATGAGCACGAGCATTTGTACCTAAATCATGGATGTTTGTAAATATGTTTAAGTATGTTTATCCTTTATCTAGTCGCCACAACACAAGCTTTGCTTAGTTTGGGGCTAGATAATTGTTGTGATTGTGGAAACAAGTTGTAATTGTGATTGTGGATATTTACCACATGCCTGCATGACTAAACGAAATTCACATCAATATAATTATTTGGAAAAGGCGCACAAGTAATCAAGTCATTTCGTAATGGATTGATACATTACACTAATGAGTTTGTAAATCCAAGCTCCAGTCTGCGTAGGCAATCAATCTACAGTAATAACAATCCCACAATATTTATCATATTCAACCTCACGCGAAAAGTACATACATGATTTACTCAATTAGGGTGCAAATAATCGCTTTGTCGACACGACATAGTGGCTGACAGTGATTGGAGAACTGCTCGAAACTGTAACCAAGATAATATATTTATGTATTGTGCGTAGGCAAAATATGAAAGTTCATAAGTATACTACATTATGTATGGTAAGGGTCGCAGGAAGACGTTGGATGCAGGCCGCTTCCAACCGGTCAATCTGGAAGTCAATGGGGGAGGCCTATGTTTAGCAGTGGACGTCCTATGGCTGAAATGATGATGATGATGATGAATGTATACTACATGATTATATTATAAGACCTAATATAGGAACATAACTTATTTGTATAAGAAATATATTGAATTTTTCAATAAAGTTCCATAGGCTCTTGTTTAACTACGAGTACCTGTTCATGAGTTTAAAATTCACATAAAAAAATCTTTATGAAAAAAGGATATTTTAAAGTAGTCGATTATATAAACGACATGCGCGGGCTCCGAATGATTTACAGAATTACCCTTGAACGATATAATTGTACATAGAAATCACTGTTCATCGTTCATCGATACAAATATATTTTTTTTATCAGCCGAAAGAATGATAAATATTTCTTTCAGCAAACCGAGCTGTCATTCTGTCAAAATCATTTGGGGCTTCAAGAATGCATGGTCTTTACTTGCTTAGCTCGCTCTTATTATATGTTTTGTAACTGTATTTCCTGTAAAGTAGGCTGACAATGGTGACTGAGGTTGTTGCGCCCTTTCTTCTCATCACCAGTTGATATGTAGTCCCGAAGCGGTGGTAGGGCAAAGATAGATAGGTAGATAGACACTTTATTGCACAAAAACATTAAAGGTTATTACAAACAAGACAGTTATATACAATCAGGCGCTCTTATCGCCAAAAGCGATCTCTTCCAGACAACATTAGGGCAGAGGAAATTAAGTTGTAATACAGTGGGGTATAGCTATTTTGGGACGTATAGGTACTATATTGCCTGGAAGAGAGCCTATAAAATACTGAATCAATGACTACAATTGAGTAAATATACATTTACATGTTCTTTGCTTAATAAAGATTCTTATATTTATATCTGTCGCAGTAAGATAGATAAAGCCGTAATATAGTTATATCCCTAGGGATATAATTATATACCGTGACATAGTTATACGAAAGCGATTCATTACTATCTCACTAGGAATATAGTTATAAAACGGTCCAAGTTTAGTAATATACTTATATTACTAGATTAAGTTTAGTGAAATAGCTCTTTTCATCAAACTATAAAAAGAACACCATACAAAGCTCTTTTTGAAGTAGATCCTCAAATTGGTTTGTCATCACAAGTGCCTGCTGATTTGCTTAATAAACTAAGAACAGACATTTCCTGACATTGACGTGGGATCTTCCGTTCTTATAGAGATACCAAAGATAGATCGTACACCATTGGATCAAAAAAATGTATTAGGAAAAGTTTTAGAAAAGCGAAATGAAAGTCACAAAATTGGAACATCAGTTGGTATCCTGAAAGATTGGTTACCCAGAAATGCAATACAGCTTTCAAACATTACTTTGAATGATTCAATACCAAATGAAAACTTGTCACTGAGAGAAATATGCCAAAAATTGTCGCGCTTTGGTGGCCAAGGTTATTTAAAATGCTCCTGTAAAAAATCGAATATACAGTGTTCTACTAAAAGATGTGCCTGTAAGAAGCATTCAGTGCTATGTAATTCTAGATGTCATGATTCCTCTTCTTTTTTGAACAAAAATTAAAAAATACTTTTAAAGAAACCAAGATCTCAACTTAATTGATAAGAAATAAAGATATCTCAAAACTGTTGATTAGCTTTAAAATATTTTTAACGTTTGATGAGTTTTAATTGTATTGTTAATGTTTAAATTTAAAAAATAATGATCGTTTTAATTAATATTAAAATTACTTTAATACGTGTTAATGTCACAAAGTATTGTAGTTAGTTACAGGATACATAAAGCTGATTTTTTAATAAAGATAAAACCAATATAATATTGTTTATTTAATTATACATGGTAGATTTCTATTTCACTAAGCTTAATCAAGTAATATATTTATAACACTGAACTTAATCTAGTAATATAAGTATATCACTAAACTTGGACCGTTTTATAACTATATTCCTAGTGAGATAATAATGAATCGCTTTCGTATAACTATGTTACGGTATATAATTATATCCCTAGGGATATAACTATATTACGGCTTTATCTATCTTACTGCGACATATCTATTAGCTGTACCGACCATCAACTATCATTCAAGCGCGAGGTCCAACAAATAGTCTTTGGCTAGTTTTGTCATAGTTCATAATTATTTTGTTTATAATAACTTGAACTTTTTTTATTTTTTGCATTCACAATAATGCTAGTTTATTATATCAAGTCCCATCAGAGGCAGTTAAAAAGATTTTTCGAGTAAAATTATTTTCCTTGATATAATAACTTACTTATATTAAAAAATGTAACTTAACTTATACGCATGTTGTGTTTACCTTAAAAAGTTGTACACTTAGATTTTGATATTGTGTTATGATATTCATAGTGTATTAATTACTGGTAAACCAAATAAATAAAATAAAATAAAAAATATCGTGTTTATCGTCGCTCTACTTTGCTGGCTAATTTCATCATCATCATTTCGGTCGTAAGATGACCGAAAAAGGGGGAATTTCCAATACTCGCCACGCTTGGCAGGCGGGTTGGCGAGCGCAGTTTTTTATAACATTTTGCACGCAGAAGCTGCTGCCCGTCTCGTGCTACAGGAATTAGTCGCCTCTTACGTCACGCCTCCTGTTAACGGTAGGAAAGTGTACTCTATACGGCCGTTCTCACACGGCACGTCACTGGTTAATTTGCTTCATTGTATTTAATACATTCCCAGTGCATAATAAGATACAATGACATATGTATATGATACTTACATATTTTTTAAGGGACAAATCATAAAACACGTAGCTTACATCCGTAAAACATTAACTCGCATCTCCGCAATTCTTTTTATTACAAAAATACTCTTACATTGCTAATAAAAAAAGGCCGCGGTTGTTACTGTTTTGTGTATGCAGAAGTACCGAGTGTGTGGCTCCATTGCAAGCGACGACACAATAATTTCGTTACGAGAAAAATATTAATAACCCGATCATCGTCCGAGTAGTGAGAATATGAAACCAATGACCAAATTGGCTTGGATTTGGGTGTGCTGGGAGACGCTTCTTGGAACATTCACTATGTGGTACACATCTCACAACAAAAGGATGATCATTCTTTACCTCGAAACCAAGATAACTGGTATGTGTCTTGCGTATATTATTTTATTTAGTAATATCTTATCCATGCTAGGAATCAGAATTAGTGATCGTATTCCCGATGCTGAAATACGTCGTTGAATCAAAGTTGCAGATATTACCAAGCGGATTACGATACTAAAATGGCAATGGGCGGTAGAATAGGATAGTGGTGATGGCAAGTGGAGAATGTCATTGACCGAATTGTCCCCATTGGTGGCCGCGAACGGGGAAAAACAGGTTTGGGTCTATCTTCTGCCAGATGAGCTGGTTTGAGTAAACTGTAGTACATGGCGCTCTAAGCAGGAGACTTATAACATAGGAGGATGAGTAATATCTTAAAACTGTAGTTTGTAGCGCGGTGGCGGCGTTTTTTAAGGCCTCTCGTTTTTTTTATCCGTAGGGCGCTCTACGGACTCAAATATTCATTACACCGCATACACCGCAGCGTATTTATAGTGCGTCATACATTTTAGGGTTTACAGCGCTTTCTATATCAAATCGTTTAGATTTTTTCATTTCTCGCCCGTACGTAGATCACGCCCTTAGCCATACTTAGCGTTTCCCAGGATTAGTCCAAATCCAAGAGACCTGCTTAGCATGGGCGCATCATTAATTATCAGTCTTTGCAACACCTGCGCCACCTGGCGCCGGGTCTAGACTTTTGGAACTAGATTTAGACTTCAGGAGATATAGCGTATGAAGCATTGATAGTAAGCTGGAGTTGGACACGTATGCAACAAGTTCTAGTTAGTTGTATTATAAGCACATTTACATTCTGCCAGGAACAGGATTGTGTGAGTGTGTGTGCTAGAGATGTCTTATCTAAACGCTTTGACTTTGGTCCCTACCTATGGTCCCAAAGTTTCCACCCAAATGGTTCAAATTTATAAGTCTTACCATGATTTTCATACTTTCGTCGTTTGAGGACCTCCGCAGAAGCGGCTGCAGAACCCGTTTTGTTGCCAGTCGAAGGAAGATGGGAAGGGGCTAAAGTGTCGACGCTAGTCGCGTCCCACATTAAGGGCCGACCCATCTTCCAAGGGACGAATGTCATACCGTCAGGTCTTATTTATTAAACCTCAATAACATAAATTTTATCCAATAACATCTAATAAGATGAAGGTAGAAAATATGGTTATTAGAAAACATTCCAAGTTGTGGGTATATAGGGAAAAACAGCAAATGTTGTTTTTACCTGGATCTACCAAACATAATTTCAACTTAGTTATTTTGTAAATGTAAAAGTTTGCGAGTTTATGCTTGTTATTCCACCAAGCATTAATAGCGGAACGAAATTGGATCTAATGTGATAAACTGTTGAACATGACCTCGATCAACACTACTAGCGATGCGCAATAACATACCTACTTATTTTAATGATATTTATTCAGCGTTAGTTATTATAGGAATGGGTGGATATCGTGCTTTCGATCCCCGACATGACCACTTAGTTTGTACAAATCTTAAGTACTGCCGACTCCACAGATATGTTTCCATTGTTCAGAGCTCAGCAATTACTGTCCAAACTCTTTTTATATTTAGAGTTGACTGTACACTCTTTTCAAAGATAAAGAAAACATCGTGACGGAACTGGGGAGTTGTTGACTAGTTTGTGCAATGGAGCAGGCATTGGCAAGCCACTTTCATTCCCATATAAGTCGTTGTGTGTGTTTAATTCCCTATAATGATCACAGCCCTCAAGCATGAGGGCGATTAACAAGAAGAACGGCATTGCTCTGTTATTTATTACATTATATTTTGTCATCTTCTTACTTCAGGTACGTCTTGTTTACTATTTTACATTATTTATTCTCACTGTTATTTACTAAACCATTATCCGTCCGTCAGTTAGTAATCCGGAAATTAGCCCACAAAGGCTTTTTCTAAAAACATAGTGACATTGATAAGGGTTAATTCCGATACCTTCAGATAATAATATCTTGGCGGAGGCAAATCGGATCACATTATGACAGCCATTTGTAACGAGAGGGAATCGATACGCGACGTGACGGGAATGCAGCATTTCAATTTGCCTACAGCCCTTAAACCAAGGCTGTCACATCTGTTTTCAGTGGCAATTTATACAGGGTGTAAGGTAGAACGAGAGATATTTAAGGACCAATAAGGAAATCGAGCAAAAAATCAGCTATTCCTTACACTTGGACTTAAGTATGGAATAACTTACCTTTTTCTCAATTTTACTAATAGTAAAATCATTTTAGCAGCATTTAGCAGACTGGCTTAGTAGGATTCAACTCCGACAAAATTTCCGAGTTGAGACATGGAACTTGTGAAATCTACCTCTATAATAGGTCTGTGTGACCAACCTGTAGAATTGTGTCTGTCGTTCAACTTAACACCTTGTACGCTGATAGCTATTACCTAACAGCAAACTAGGGGTCGTTTTTAACTTGTGTAGGTTTAAAAAGACAAGTGTACGAGTCGCTCAAAGGTCGGTAAGATGTTAGCAATTCCCTTTATATCTTCCTTAGGGAAATAGTAACCGCAGCCTGGTTTTAAGATAGAAGGAAGTTGTCTCGTTGGAGTTTTATTTTTAATCAGGGTCAGTTCAAAATGGAATATAATGCTGAAATAACAATTTAAGTTAGTGGTTATGGGATAGGATGTTTGAGTATTAACTTAATTATTTTAAAAAAATGCAATACTAATTACTAGCGTTTCAAAACCTTTAATGTTTCACTTTGGAATAATAGTAGGAAGTTAAAAGAATAATGTTGTAAAGGTAAACTAAGAGGATTATTTCACAATCAACAACATAAAATTGTGTCATGAAATACTAATATACAAAGTTCATTGAAGATGTTGTTTTCTTCATCTTCATCTCATTAATTCTTCCTTATCACCCTGCTGTAGCCTTCTCCTAAAAGCGTCATACACTACAGTCCTGTGCTAATTTTATCCAGTTAAAAACACCTTTTGACATGTGTATTCAGTAGCGCAGATATTTACATTAGATTGTGTTTGTGATTCTTGTGATATCGCCTACCCATCTAAAAGGACTTCGACCTCTTTCGCTCATTCACAACTTACATTTGGCCAAGAACTTGTTCTTTTAAGTTCTCCATCACTTAGTTGTTTTATTAAATCTTTACCTTTTAATGGGAGACACAATGAAAAAACTATTGTTATTGTCGTTACCGGCTTCTTGACGGTCGAACGGTTTTGTTACATAGTTTTCAATCTGTGTAAAGTAAAACTAGATTGAATGACTTCTAAAGTTTTTTTCTCTTCAACTGGGGACATTTAACAGAGTCCTTTATTGTAATGCTCTGCGCGTGACAGCCCTGCCGTGAATTGTTTCGAGACGCGCTGATGACGCAGCGAGCGACGACGGTTTTATTTCAGCGAAGAACAAAACAGTGGCTTGTGAACCCCGACCCGCGTAGAGAGAGAAAATGCAAGTACTGACACTGGGACACAAACTAATATCTAAAATAATCTGACTTAATTCTTGTGGGACAGCCATGACAAATTATTAAAATCTGAAACATAAGCCTATTAGAGTTTGAGTGTGTCTGTGTACATTTGTAGAGGCGTCTAACAACACACCCAGACTCGAGACTCGAATTTAAAAACGATCGTTTTCTGAATTGACTTGAACCGGGTATTGAACTGGGGATCCTTTGCGTTCAAGGCAAATCACCGCACCAATACACCAATCGGATCTTCAAAATAAATGATTTCATATATACCCTATACTGTATACTTTTTAGGCAATGAAATTAAATAGAATTTGTTGAATGAAAGCTCCGAAATAGCCTTTAAAATGCTAAAAAGCACTTCTGACCGCTGTGTCCCACTTCTACAGCGGGACACACCACTAGCAGTTGTTCGCCCCATTCGCGACAGAATGGGCCGACACTCGGCGGGCTTGAAAAATGCGCATTGTTTCATTCCAATTGTCCCGCTTCCTATCTGGATTGCCGCAATCTATGCTCCCAGATAGATAAACCCAAGTGCTGCTTGCTATTTTGACGCTTTTTATTGCTGGTACCATTTTGCTGATTTGTTAGAGAAAAACTCTGTTTTTTTTTCTCTTCTACCATTAAATAATTTATAGGCGTACGAGGAGAAGAGTCCTTCAGTAAAGACCGCAAGTATGTAAATGAACTATGGGACGCTTCACGGCCTTCTTAAGCCGGTGGTTAAGATGGACAACAAGAGCTGTAGTTATACTTGAGAGAGGCCTATAAATTAACAATAATAAATAAGTCTACTAACTGTCACACCAATTATGTAGCCCTAAACTAAGTTAATGAGCAGCCTCAACAATTTAGGTACCCCTTGCGGGATTCAAACCAGAAATTGTATGGCTTTGTAGTCCAAAATGCAAATCACTGGACCAGACGGTCTTTATTCAAAGCAGTAGATGATGTAAGCTACTATTAACCACTAAAACATTAACATACACAAGCATAGTTGCAAAATAAAGACATATCGCCATATTCCTCAATGCCCTTTAAACGTCCTTCGTCATATCTTTTGTTATATAAATCTTTAATCAGATCACAACTTGAATATGCGACTGCTATTTGGAATCCACTATACACAAAATACAAAGATCAAATGGAAAAGGTCCAACGAAAGTTTCTACGATCATTAAACTACCGTTGTTTTCGCTCTAAATCTTCTTATAACGCTCTTTTAAATAAATTTTCTCTGCCGAGGCTTGAGGTTAGAAGAATGCTCTTGGATATTATTTTGTTATATAATGTATCACATGGCAAGTTTGACTGTATTCAATTAACCGGAAAAATGCTGCTGCACGTACCGCTTCGCTCTTACGCCGTCCGCGAGACTCGTAAGCGTATTTTATTCGCACTAAGACCATGTAAAACGAATGCAGGTGAGCGATCTCCTCTGCGCAGAGCTATGGACTTGTACAATGCATACTTTACTGACGTCGAACTCTTCTCTAGTTCACCTGCTTCGTTCAAGAAAAGTGTCTGCGAAATTATCCATACCTTAGGGTTTGGGTAATTCCGTACCTTTATAATGTCACAGCGTGTACACCACAATATTATAATTCACAACCTGTTATAATTCGTTTTAACTTATCTGTGGATAATGGTGCTGATTACATTGTTAGTAACACTTACTTAACTTACATTCTAGTACCTAAGCAGCCAATGTAATTGTTTGTTGTCCCAAATAAAGGAAAATAAAATAAAATTCCTAAAAATTTGCAAAAAAAATCTTTAAATAATAAAAATCTATAGATTAAACTCGTCGATCGCACTATCGACTTAGATGACAGCCCTATTCCCATGAAAAAAGCGTCCACGCCACCATTGGGCTTCGTTTATCTTCGCCCAATCAGCGACAAAACGCCAAACCCCACAAATCAGTTGTCGAGTTAGGTTAGGAGTAGGTGGTATCTGCGCCGTTTGCTGAGCAATGGCGCGGAGCAACGAGACAAAGACGAATGGTAATCAGCCTTATCGGACACTGGGCCGCTAGTGATGGCGCCATCACTAGATTATCATTTTTTATCGATTTCTCCGACAATGAATCAAACGTACGTAACTTTATTGTCTACAATATAGGGCAAATATATGTATTATACTCTATGAAAGTAATAAACCCATTTATCATTAATTTCATATTATTTTTTTAAGTAAATTTACATTAGCTCAATTTACATGGCTACACATTCAGTATTCTCTGAAAGTAGTATACATTCTGCTAACATTATTGATGACTGATTTGTGTAAATATGAAACACAGTAGGAAATTGTTTGTAGCCGGTCCTTTTTAATCACATTTTTGTAACGTCATATGCACCGCCCACAAAAAAATTCTGTTTAGCCTAATAGTCGACTGGTAGAAAATGCCACATGGCATTAAGTCCACCTTTTGTACGACTTTATTTTGTGCAATAAAGTTTAAATAAATAAATAAATCACTCCATTACACCTGTTTAACAAAGGTCAACTGCATACAATTTTCTACTGCATTCACAATTTATTTCAAGCTTTTTAGTTCGGTTTTATTATCAGCAGTTGTGTTGTAATCTAATTCTAACAATACCTCATACATCAAAATCGGTTAAGGTGTTCGTTATATTAAAATAATGAAACACACACTTAGGTATATACATGAACCCAAAAACATTTCACTCCTTTAGAGGCTATTAATATAAATATAATATAATAAATATAAATAATAAAAGTTTTTGTTCTGTTGTGGTGGATGTCAGATCAGTTACATACAAACGACAAACACCACTATTTCTTTGAAACGATTCATTTACATAAAGCTACATTATTCCCATTGACTTATATTTAAATCAATGATTGTTCCTGATTCTTTAAAATATAATTTGGGACTTAATAAAATAAACTATATAAGTAATCGTTAATCTATTTTTTTATTTATTAAAATGAATAAATAATCATTAATATCCATATTTTTAGATATTATATGTACCTAGGTAATCAAGGAAATTTTATAGTCAAAAAAAGCGGTGAACTGTGAAAAAAAGGTCCTCTCTCTGTTTTGTGTGTTTTAGTACATCGTCGAAATTGAAAACCATCACTAGTGTAGTGAGTGGGGATAACTTGGTTATGGCGGCGCGGATATTACTGGTCGTTTCCCGAAGGTCAAGGGCCCTTCCGTGATCCCGCGGGGACTTGATGGCTTTATCAATTTGGAGCCCGCTAAGGGCACCTGCGACTGGACTCTTTGTTAACGAAGAGCGAAACATTTCCGAAATATATTTGAGAGTGATGAGGCACACGCTCAACAGAATAATAGGGAGAAGCTTACTTATTTCTTTCAAAAACAAGAGATCGTAAAAAAAAATGTGTATTTTTTTAAACATTATTTTTACGAAAATATTTAAAAAATCCCTGAACATTTTTACTAAAGATTTTTTTTCTGTGAACCCTATCACTAAGAAATTATTAAATATATTTTTAAAGGTCGGTGTGAATGAAACATTTAGACTTATTAGAAGAGTCAGAACGCTATTATATAACTTGAGAAAGAACTTTTTTTTTGTTTATTTATAACAAAATCTTGTTTTATGTACATTCAAAGCAATTCCTACAAGACAGCCTAATGTAGGAATCACAGGAAAATTCTATAATTTAATATGAACATTTTTAGACGACCTCCGTAGCCGAGAGGTGAGCACGCTGGACTTGGCAGCGCTATCTCTAAGATGCCGGGTTCGATTACTGGTAGAAAACGAACTTTTCTATAATGTCTCGGATCTTGGTGTTGTGGTACCGTCGTTGTTTCTGCTTCTATAACACAAGTGCTTTAGCTACATATCTAAAGCTGAGCAATGTATGTGATATTGTCTAATAACAGTCAGAGCTGCAGATCTAGCAAAGTTCCCGCATCTTGATGACCTCACTACAAATCTAAGCTATGTGAATGCTAAGCCCATGCTCATAGTTGGAATTGATCAGTATTTATCCTTACCACATGAGATCCGGCGTGGCACCCGCAATCAACCTGTAGCAGTTCGAACCGTTTTAGGGTGGACAGTATTCGGAAAGTTTCCTGGTAAGCCTAACGAGTCTGTTTACCATAGTTCGGTTTCAGATTTGGAGTCTTTCATGGATCAAAAAGCATTACCGGCTGGATTCGATTGGAATCGTAAAAAGAGATCTCCATAGTGCGATGAACGAGCCCTTAAAATACTGGGGGAGTTCATATTATTTTTACATAATCTATTTTCTCGTTATATCTACTAGTTGGTACGAATAAATGCGAAAAAACTAATTTCCATCAAGAGTATCGTTATAGTGAAACTTCGCTACCTCCAAGTAGCTGGTACAAGTTAGTTTTATCCGTTGGATCTAAGTATATCGACTTGGCCGCAGTTTCAGCTACGACGCTCGCCGGGATTGCTTCGTCTTAGTTTTTTCAGGTTATTTTTGTGTTTTTATTTAGAAATACAAGTGCGAATCCGGCTTGTCCACCAAGGGTTTCGTACAAATAGGTATATGCATTATAAAAAGTTGAGAAATCGAGCCTCGCAGTTTAATTACAAATGTATAGTGTCTGATTTTCCCTGTTCTTGTAGTATAAGACGATATTACTTGCCAACCAAAACCCTAAAATTCCCTTGAGAGTGTCGAAATATACGTTTTTTTGCGGCATTAACCGCCCTATGTATGTTTAACTCAGAAATTTGATTTTTCACATCTTCAAGGCATTGTAGATTTGAGTATATTTTTTAAAATTTTAACTCGATACCTTCACGCTTTCTTGAGATAAAGGATCTTGACAGACAGACAGACGGACAACAAAGTGATCTATAAGGGTTTAATTTTTTTTCCTATTAAGGTTTTTCCTACTTTAAAAACGTTTAATAATAATATGACACACTTTGAAATAACATACGCAATTCTATTAATTCTCACTTCTGCTCCAAATATATAAGTATACCACAGCAAAAAGGGTACACTTCTAACACAAGTTTTAAGTAAACTTGAAAGAAATAGTACCAACCCATTTTAACTTGGAAGCATAATACAGATTTCTTATTTATTTACTATAATAAAGACATAACTTTCATACACGTGTTCACAAATAGGCAATATGAAAATCTTTCACACGGCACGTCATGCCGCTTTCTGTTATAACCTGAACTCACACAAAAGGAACCAGTGCAATGAAAGTTCAGGTTATAATGGAAAATGTTAAACTCCTTGTAATGTCAGCATAATCTAGACATGTCTACATGAGATGTCCACTCGGTTCACTAGTGTTTGTATCTCGTTAGTCCGGGCACGGCAGGCACAGTGCCAGGTCCCGAGGGACCCCTATAGATAGCTGCCGTTTTTGTTATCCGCATTTATTTACTTCGGGGACTTATCACACTCACCAGATGAAGACGCAACAGGCAGATTAATAATAAAAGCTAGGAAATGATTTGACAATCGTATGGTCTAGTGTTACGCGCTTCGGACTACAAAAAATCCCGCAAAGATAGAAACAAAACCTTATTTGCTTAAAACATGGCATAATGGATTAAATAAATGGATCTCATGTTTAGCCAAGTTATCAAGGCATGCAAACATAATCATTTGTTTTTATAATCAATAAAATAATAAAAAATGTTTGTGTGATCTCGTGCTCAACGAGCATTTGTACCTAAGTCAATGGATATTTGTATTTATGTGTATCAGTTATCTAGTCGCCATAGTACAAGCTTTGCTTTTGGAGCAAAATAATTGGTTTGATTTAAAAAAAGTACTTATTCTACGCTTCCCTCTACGCTTGATCATCGTGTGGTAGCTCAGTGGTCAGAGTCAGTGCTTAAATGGGTAATTTGAATCTAGTTTTAGATTTATGCTACTTACTCAGCGGTGAGGGAAAATATCGTGTTAGGAAACCTGAGCACATTCAAATAACAGCACACAATAGTTGGATAGCTAGTCCATAATGGTTTGGTTCCCCTGTCTAAAGCCTTGTGCACACAGCCTGCGGGGCGCGAATGCGACAGGACGGCGTAGGGGCGGGCAGCAGCGCGCGGCGCTCACGTCATACTGCGGGCGCGACGGTAGCGCTACAGTAGACGGTGGTGCCGTCCCGTCATCCTCGGCGTGGCCTGTTTTCTTATTTACAAACAAGATCTCAAGCGATTCGGATTCTTTATGACTGAGATCATATAAAAATACGTGACCTCTGACACACTTAATTAAACGTTCAATAGTTTCGTTGTTCATTTTTTTTTTAAAGTTGTAAAAATAAATAAACAAAAGATTCCGCCGAGCACGACGTAACACGCCCCGTCGTCTTTGTGACTGCCTAGTACGTTTCCTATGCAACACAACATCTACCGTCTCGCTCACGCCCGAGGGCATCGTGCCCGTTTGTAGGCACGCCCGACGGGACGGCGACGGCTCACGTCGCGCCGAACGTGACGGTGCTGTGTGTCTTCTTCTATAGATATCAGTACATTACAAACACTGGCGTCGCGCTAGCGTCCCGTCGCCATCGCGCCCCGTCGCCTGTGTGCCCAAGGCTTAAGAGTTACGCAATTACGCATTACTGATGGCAACATTTAGAGCATTAAGGGCCAGTTTTACCATTTGCTTTTAAGTTCCAGATAACACTTGTTTTGACAGATAACCTATACAGTAAGCTGTCAAAAAAGTACCAGTTAGTGGCAGTTAGGTTATCTGGAACTTAATAGCAAGTAGTGAAACTGGCCCTAAAATGTAATAACTTAGACTTGCAGTATCTTAATCATCGTGTCTAGGCTGACGCCTATCTGAATATAGCTCACCCAAGATCGCTCTTGGTCAATAAAACATTTAGATGTCTTTCTAATATAATATCTTCGTTATTTGTAAATTATTTGATTTCAATAAAGAAATAATAAAATAAATAAATAAATAAAATTTAATTAAGGGGTGAATAGGTTTCTTCTTAGCTACAAATCAAATCAAATTATTTATTGCATTACACGTTTCTGTAAAGCCAAGGTGGAACCTCTTCGATCAAGTTGAATACCTTAACGTTCTGTCAAGTTTAAATAAGTACTTAGCTTAAAAACCTAAGTCTTTTGCCAAAAATTATCCCGAAACACAATCATAATTAATATGACCTATTCCAAAAGCCTTGCTTAATATTAAAGTAACAAAATTCATCATACTAATTAAAACCTTTTTCTTTCAGATAATTGAAACCTGTTGTGGATGACATCGAAATAAGAAAGTGAGTAGAGTATTGCCAGCTTTTAGCTATATCGTTCGACATTATTACACCGAAAAAGATCCAGAAATATCTTTTTTTATCAGATAAGGGTGAAGGTTTAGTGTACTTCTGTTGTTTATTGACCAATGGCTCTTGTACCTACAAGTAGGTAACGATTTCGATGTGTTACAGGTAGGTAACGATTTCGATTACATTTAGTGACATTTCCTGAAGCATCTCCGTGATACAGAAGGCACATAAAAAGTTTGTTCCGACTAATACGACTTGATGCTAGAAAGCCTAGTCGAAGGCCTTAAGGCGGCTTGATTACATCTTTATTTATTTATTTTATTTTATTTTTTACAAAATCCACAACTCTTAAGTACAGAATACATTTTCTTGGTGACAAAGCAGACAGCCAGTATTGGATTTACATTTTGTTACATTTTATACAATACGTGTTAAAGAGGGGAACGGGAACACCATACAATCAACAATGTGCATAATATGTGTGTGTGTGTGTGTGTGTGTGTGTGTGTGTGTGTGTGTGTGTGTGTGTGTGTGTGTGTGTGTGTGTGTGTGTGTGTGTGTGTGTGTGTGTGTGTGTGTGTGTGTGTGTGTGTGTGTGTGTGTGTGTGTGTGTGTGTGTGTGTGTGTGTGTGTGTGTGTGTGTGTATATGTGTGTGTCTAGTATTAATATTTATTTATTTATTTTTCCTATCACACCCAAAATGCCTTTCTTAAATAACTGTTTACTCGAACAAAAAGGATCAACGGTATGAAAGTGTTTGTTATATGATCGCGATATGCGACATACAACAGAGTTATGGGCATAATTCGTTCGGGTGCTAGGGACATGAAATAAGGTAGTCGCCGTATGTCTAGTGCGGGTAGACGGGGCATTCAAGCTCAAGACTAAAGTTAACAGGTCATTAGAGTCTATGGATCCACAGCATATGTCATACAGAAAGGACATTTTCAGAAGTTTACGTCTGTTTTCGACAGTTTGAAGTATCTTACAGTAAAGTTTAGCCAATTGCCTTACTAAACCCCCACATCAATACGCACTTGACCCATGAGTTCGAGTCTGGCCTAAACGACATTATAGCTGAAATGAGGCCCGTGCCCTGCATTCCAGCGTAAAAGAAAAACTAGGCCTATATATGTCCCACTGCAGGGCACAGGCCTTACCTAAACTAAGAGGTGGTTTGGGCTGTTTAGGCCATACTTTACGACGCAGGCCCAGTGCGGATTGGTGGAGGGGTGTTGTAAGGTCAGTGACATAACCTTACTGTCAGATGTTTTGCCGCCCTAAGGCCATGCCAACGTAATATAGGCTTTTTAGGAATAAATTTTCCAATTGCACAAAAAATATAGTAAACAAGATCTCCACTATCTATAGTGGTCGTATATTACCTGGGGAGTCGCCAAAAAACGCCTCTTGACCTCCCTCCCTCTCAAGAGGCGATGTCACACCACAGTGAAATTTATCGCAGTACTCCATTGGAACTATTTAGACGATATTTGTAAATAACGCAGTACGTCACGTACGTAACCTATTGGGCGTCTAAAGTTTAAGAGCCGACACCTAATTTCTATAATCATAAAACGCATTACTTTAGTGACAAGTAGGGGAATTATGTTAAAAAAAATCTGTAAATTTTAAAATTTTATAACTCTAAAAAGATAGTCGGGGTTATATGATAAAACGTAGTGAATGGCGATTTTGTAAAAAAAATATAGGATAGAGTTCATTTGTGCGTAATCTGATGAAGACAACATCAAAAGAAAATCATTAAAATCTATTTATTTCTGCAAATAGAACCTTAAATGAACTTTTATCTTTTACCAGTTGGAGCAAACCTACTACCTCTTCTTATAGTATACTCTCAAGTAGTATAGTTACAGCTAATAGATCAAATTGGAGTGCCTAAGGCCGCGCCACGGAAGATACAGCTGCTCTCAACATTGGATTATTACAAACGAGTTGCCAGTTAGATAAAAACGAGAGCTTTTTTAAACGTTACATTTTTGCTAAAGTAATTATCAACACTTTTAAGTAAGCGTTGATATAGGATTATTAGTAAACTAGTAATACTTTTTCTCAGTCGTCGTCGTCTTAGTGTCGTGTGGGCCGTAAAGAATACACTTCCCTACCGCCAACAGGCAGCGTGTCGTAAGAAGCGACTAATTCCTGTAGCACGAGACGGGCAGCAGAGTCTTCGTGCAGCAAAATCTTATAAAATACTGCGCTTGCCAACCCGCCTGCCAAGCGTGGCGAGTATTGGCAATCCCCCCCATGATAAGTCATTAGGCCTTTGTTCAGCAGTGGACGTCCTATGGCTGAAATGATGATGATGATGAATACTTTTTCTGTGAACGAGATTTTAGTCAGGTTTGGCGTCCTATAAATTATACAGGGTGTCCCGTAACATAAGGATAACCTCGTAACCACTTATTCTATACATTATAGTGAACAACTTTTAGAATATAATATAATAGAAAACGTTTATTTGACAAACAAGAACAAAAAATTAAAATACATAACAATAAAACAATGAAGTGTCAAAAAGGTTCCTCAGCATTTGTCGTGACAGTCACAGACTTATCACGACGCTGATTTTATTATATGCCGATATTCTGTGTCCCCACACCCTGTATACACACTATATTGCACCGAAACGAAAAAGACAGTTATCAGGCGGCCTTATCGCCAAAAGCGATTGTGCTTCCCATTTCTACCGTTTAACAAAATATGTCACTCGACCACCTCGCACACGCAAAACGTTTTAATAATACAGTCGTTAAACATGATTCTCGCGATACCGGTATAACCTAGTGCGAGACCGCCATTTACCGTGTCTACAACCTGAATGTATCTGGGCCTACTACTACTAGTAAGGTCGAAAAAATAAGGAGACATGTTCTGCCCCATATGGGCCAATAATGTTATTATTAACGTAAATAAGTGGCAGTTTTCTGTCCTAAACTGAATAAATGATTTTTGACTTTGACTTTGACTTTATTGTAATCTACTTAGTCAACCTATCTTTGTAAACAAATTTTATGCATAATAAACCATATCATAATCTTATCTTATGTTTATTTTGTGTGTAATAATTCGTCTTTTAACGATACAAGGTTATGTAAACCTTGTAAAGTCGTCAAAAGACAATTGGAGCAAAGCAGGAATGGGTAATAATATAGGGATGTGTCTAGGAGCTTTATAAAGGTATGTTTCATTCAAGAAAACGTTAAAATTTTCACATTATTATTCCACATAAAATGAAAATTTGACAAATGGGACACAACATTTTGCAATATTCGGAATGTGATTGTATCTATGACATTGAACAAACTTGCCAAAGAAATATGGATGGAAATTTAATAAAAATTTGCCGCTTCTGATTAACTGCCGATCAACTAATCGACTTAGTTTGGAGCTACAAATATTTCCGCTCATTTTTATTTTTAATGTTGTTTAGATTCATGAGCAAAACAATATCCTGAAAAATGGCTGAATATCTATGATAGAATAAGAATAAATTTATTTATTTATTTATGATGATGATGATCCAACTGTTCCTATAAACAAACAAAAATTTGGACTTGTCAGAAGAATGTCAAGCATTAAACAAATATGCTAGTTAAATACGAGTTCAACCTTTCATTTATAAGCTGCTAAAGAAATTCAATTCAACAATTGAAATGAAGACGAAACATTAAGTGTATTTCGTAGATTGTATCTCCGAGTGTCTTGACCTCGATCCAGAGATGTGTTACATTGTTAGGTTAAAGCGGGTGAACAAGAGTCACTGAACCTGAGAGCTTAGGGATAACATGAAAGTCTTTATTTGGTAACTGCCTTGTACTTGACTTTAAGAGGACGAAACAAGATACTTTTACTATCTTTCGACAAATGCTTTTTAGTCACTGGTTGCTATTGGAAACTGGCTGGCAAACTAACCTCATTTCTGATACCTTTCTACAGGGTGTAACGAAAAGGTGAAATAAAACTTTAAGGGGTTATTCTACGGCTAAATTACATCATCTTTTTCTATGGGACCAACATCAAAATCTCAAAAAAAATATTGACGTTTCCATACAAACTGATGCCAGCTAGTCGCGTTTTAGTATGGGAAAGTGTTTTTTTTTTGCGATTTCGATGTTGGTCCCATAGAAAAAGTTGATGTAATTTAGCCGTAGAATAACCCCTTAAAGTTTTATTTCACCTTTTCGTTACAGCCAGTATATTATACTAGCTTCCGCCTGCGGAAACGACAGCATTCGATTTGTCACTTAGTCTTTATCAACGACCCATGTCACTTCCTAGTTCAAAATAATATAATAAACCACATCAATGCCTCGCTCTAAAAGTAAAAGAAAAAGCGACGCTATCGCCG
The DNA here is from genome assembly GCA_963576865.1 of Anania hortulata. Lineage (NCBI taxonomy): Eukaryota > Metazoa > Arthropoda > Insecta > Lepidoptera > Crambidae > Anania > Anania hortulata. Next base: position 357,349 of record OY756409.1, read on the forward strand.
GTGCATTATTTTTAGAACAAATTTGATTAACATGAAAAAGGTTATAGTCAGTCAACCCTAAATACATAATACATTTTATGCTTTCAAAGTTTTTGTTTAGGATTTTTAAATGGGTAAAATTCCTTAATTTCGTGTTTTTTTTTTCCAAAACGGAATTTCTCAAAGGGAATATTTTTTTCGTTTCCGTTCCTGTGTAGGTCGTAGCGTAATGTAATATAGCCTAAAACCTGTCTCAATAAATAGACTATCCACCACAAAAATATTATGTTAATTCAAACCCGTAGTTCGTGTGATTAGCGCGTTCAACCAAACAAACGAACTGTTCGGCTTTATATTATTAAGTATAGATTTTTATAAGTAGTATTCTACTGATAAATTTAGTATTTTTTTATACTTGCCGCACTGTCTCCTAGCAGTAAAGACCTGATTTTCCTAGTAAGCTCATCCCTTCACCCTCAGTCCTCACATACATCAGAAATTGGTCGGCTTATCTTTAGTAACGGTTTATTTAAATCTCGTCAATATTTTTAACACATTCTTATTAGCTACACTAATTGTAACTAACAATGTAAATAAATCTTGGAATTAGTTTATAACCTACTTTTAACTGACGTATTTTGACACTGAAGTCTGACATTTGGATGTCAATATAATTTGACACTACACACACACATCGTGATAATCTGACAATGGAGCTAGGATGTGGATAGAGTCTTCAATGTCTACAGTCGTGTTTGGGCTCATTTGATCGTTCGTTTTGACTAGTCTATATCTATTATATAAAAATGAATCTCTATTTCACTTGGTCATCGCATCACGCTTGAACGGATGAAACAATTTCGTTTTTTTTGTGGTTTTAATTAATGTCAGGAGAAGGTCCTCATGAAAGGAAAAAATAAGAAATTTGCACAGAAAATCCTTTATGATTTAACAAAAGAGCACGCGAACGAAGTCGCGAGCAACAGCTAGTACCTTCATTTTAAGTCTGTTTTATAGTTATTTAAACTATGACTAATTATTATGAATAAAGTCGCAAACTTTCGTATTTAGAACATTAAAATATTAAATTGTTCCTATTGCAAATGTTTGCGTGGTGAGCACGAGAATTTTTACCACGTCATAAAATATATCGGACACCTAGTGGTTGATAACGAGTTAGCACAACTCATAATACGCGATGGCACAACAAAAAATAAATTGCAAACACAAAGTGTGTCTTTAGAGTTTACCACTTGTTAATGTAGTATGAGATCATACGTTTCAAGTACATGGGTGTCTTCCAAAGTCAGATTCCAAGCGCATTCCGATACCTAATCGCAATAACTTGATTTTGTATTGTTTCGAGTTGTGATACTCTAAATTGTGCATCTTTCTGTAAACAATAAAACCAATTTATTTCTGCAAATAGGCCTAAATTAAGCTCTCTTACACGTCCCAATTTTTTTTTACCCTACCACTGCTTCAGGACAATTGTGGGCAAGTGCCGAGAAGAAGCAGCGCAAGAAACTCGGTCACTACTTTTTAAATAGTATGTTTACATTACAAGATTAATATGTACCTGTGCGAGCAGGTCAGTATTTAATTCCATAAATTTTTATCAATTAAATAGTCATTTACAGTGTAATAACCTTTTTTCATTAAAACCATCTTGACATGCGATTTAAATTTATGTATAGGTAGTTCAGCAATAGACTGCGGCAATTTGTTAAAAAAGCGAATACATTTCCCCATGAACGAATTACCTACTTTATGCAGTCTGAAATTTGGAACGGCAAGTCTCTCTTTATTCCGGGTATTATGATTATGAATGTCACTTTTCTTAGGAAATAGATGCAGGTTTTCACGAATGTACATAATATTTTCATAAATGAATTGAGAAGCCACTGTTAATATATTAATTTCCTTGAACAGATTTTTTAACGAGTCTCGGGATCTAAGGTCGTAAATTGCAACTTAAACTTCAACAAATTGTAACTTCTTTGTATGGTGTACAATAAAGAGTATCTATCTATCTATCTACTCTTTATCTAAGTGTGCGATATATATGTAGTCAGTAAATGTTTTTAAATGCGTTTATTCGTTATGGTAGCCATAGTACAAGCTCTGCTCGTTTGAAGCTAGAATAATTGGAGTAAGTGACGGAATAATGTATTTATTAATAAAATAGCTGTCCCGTCGAACTTCATACCGCCCCCTTTATACTTGTTTTTCGTGAACTTTTCCATGTTTTTATAGTTATTTTGCTATTCGGGGCAGAGACAAATTCAACAAACCAAAGATCATAAAAATCGGTCCAGCCTTTCTTGACTTATAAATGGTGGAACTAACCTGACTGTGCTTTTTATATTATATGTATGTATACTAGCTGCCCCGGCGAACTTCGTACCGCCCGCGCCTCTTTACACATTTTTTTCGTAAATTTTGCAATGTTTTATTTGTTCTTCTGCTAATCGTGGCAGAGACAAATTCAACAAATCACAGGTTATAAAAATCAGTCCCGCCGTTCTCGAGTTATAAATGGTGTACCTAACCCGACTTTCTTTTATTTAAATAGATAGATAGATAATAGATAACTTTGATGTATTTGTGTGTGTGTGTGTGTGCGTGATCTGCGTGGAATTTTAAGGCAGCAGATTTAATGCCCCTCTCATACGAACCGCGAAGCAGCCATGAAGTCGGCCGTTATCACGCCGCGTAGGCACTTACAGCTCCAGCCGTAAAACATTACGTATTAGGTACTTGTATTACTGCGTACTTACATTTACTACCGCGAATTATTATCTCAATCTTGATCTTGAACTTTGAAGACCAGTTGGTAATTCAAGTTTGAAACTGAGATCATAAATACTTTGTAACTGCTAAAAAAAAGTTTTATTGTGACTTATGGACTTGGACACAAGCGTAAAAAACAAATAAACCAATAAATTGCTGAAAATTACACGATCCAACTTTTTTTTAACCCTACTGCACTGTTTCGGGACAATATTGTGGACTAGCGTCGAGAAAAAGTGAAATGTAATAATTAGTCAACTAACAGAGCCTTAGTTTTGAGAGGTATCAAGCATTTGGGCATCACAATGTCAACATAAAATAATAACTGTTACTTCAATGGAAGTTACTGACTGCGAAACAGTCATGGACCAATGTAGTTTCATTAAATAATTTTATTATTAAATTAATGCAAAGTATAGTATGCCTATATACGTCCCACTAAGGGCACAGGCCTCACCTCAATTTCGAGATTGTTTATTTTATTATTATTAATGATTGTGCACATGATATTAATATCTTGACCGTGTAGGTAAAGCACACCATAAATTATGAAGCAGAAAAAAAAACATGATTTTTAATTTACTGTTATTTGACAAACCGAGTCAAATATGACAAAGAAAGTCGAAAGAAGAAAGCTGGTATAGGTTTATGCAAAATTTTAAAGTTATATTTGAATTGTGTAATTCCTCAAGTTGTAAAAAATACACTAAGAACTCTTTTCTCATTCAATCCACTCGGCTCTGGAATTCTCTTCCCGAATATATCAAAGCAGCTCCCAATAGATACGCCTTTAAGATACTTGCTCGCACTTATTTTCTTGGTAAAATAAAATCGTCGTCGTGAACCCTTGACTCTCTACTTTCCAGTTAACGTCATCATATTTATGTATGTATGTATTTTATCTATGTAGTCTATGTATTATATTATTTAGTTTATAATATTTGACATAGATACTGTGTGTAGTTTATGCTGTGATTATATTATAATAATGTTAATTTTTGTAACGTCATATCGCACCGCCCACAAAACATCTCTGTTTAGCCTAATGGTCGACTGGTAGAGAATGCCACATGACATTAAGTCCACCTTTTGTACGATTTTATTTTGTGCAATAAAGTTTAAATAAATAAGTTACAGTGTAGATTCTAATCTAATACTAGCTAAGACAAGAACCACACACATATACATAATACGGTACTCAATGTTCGTCAGAGTTACGGGCCCTCGTAAAACGTTATCGGGTCCAGGCGTCGCTATGTCTACCTAAATTAATCTTCAGCAGACGTGAGATGAATCCTGAGAAGATTATGCTAAATGTGTGTACGTACCTTTAAACTGCAATTTTCTGTCAACTAACCTAATCACAAACACATGCATAGTTTGTCACTCAACACCGTATTTATTATCATCACTTTATTATGAAATCATAAATTGTTTGTAATTGAAAATAATTCAAATACACTTGAAAATCGCAGGACTTGCTTCAGTGGCAAACGCGTTTCAACTATTTTATGGAACGAGTAATAATAGATTTAAAAATAACAAAACATGATGTACATACTGGCCAGCAAGAATCAATGTATAAGCTTCGAGGCTCATATTTTTAAATTTAGAACGACCGACTATGCCATCATTGAGTAAAAACGAATTTCTTTGGTCAGTTGTACCAACTGGAACTTCGAATCAAGGTTCTTTTGCTACTTTTAAATTAACTACTTTGAACAAGTTGTAATTTAGGTAAGTAACAAAAAATATTGTTTTGTTTCAAATTTAATATTTTTGGCCAGCTAGTAAAAGGACTGGTTATACAAATAAAAATTAATACAAACATAGTATTTTTAACAATACACCAATCTGTCGCAATACATAGTCTGAGGTTCTCACTAAAACAACTTACATTTATAACTATTGGGCACTGATACTGGTTTACGACAGCTCGTTGTGTTAAATGGACCTTCAGTAAACTGACCTCAAGTTTTACTGCCTTAAGTCTATACAGGGTTATTTTTGAAACAACAATAAACTCCTAGGGGCTAATTCTGGTGCTCAAATACAACAACTTTTTCTGTAGAACCAAAATTAAAATCTCAAAAAAAAAACACTTCCTAATACTAAGCCGCCGACCAGCTGACCTCAGTCTGTATGGAGCATTGAAAATTATATACATTAAGAAAAGTGAGTATATGGTCTTTAAGGTTGCCGGCAAGTATCCTGAATCCATCCCTCCGATCACCTTGAATTGATCGGACTTAAAGCGGGTATATCAATTTAAATATCTAGGACATATTCTGGCCGACGACCTTAAAGACGATTTAGACATAGAGAGGGAGCGTAGGGCTTTGGCGGTTCGAGGTAACATGCTGGCCTGTAGATTTGCTCGTTGTTCGGACCAGGTCAAAATAACGCTCTTCAAAGCGTATTGTCAGGGTCTGTACACGGGCGGTTTATGGTTCCAGTATGCCCAAAAATCGCTAAACACCCTACGAGTCCAGTACAATAACATTTTCAGGATGGGACTCCCCCGCTTCTGCAGTGCTTCCAACATGTTTGCACAGACCCGAACCGACGACTTTCATGCCCTGATTCGGCATGGCATGACTGATGGACAGGGTGCGGAGGAGTAACTACGGCGTTCTGAAGATGGTGGCAGAGGATCCGAATGCACCTATTGTAAGGCATTTTGTGCGAACGACGACCGAAATAGTAAGCTGTAGCTACGCTGGGTGTCGTCCGCGCGGAATGCCGCTCAGGTACATGACAAATTAAAATTAGTTATGTGTTTATGAATCCTTATTTTTATTACTAACACTAGCTGTAAGCGCTCTATTTATTTATATAAATTGTACTAACAAATGGATCTCTGTTGTCCGAAATAAATGAATTTGAATTTGAATTTTTTTTTTAGATTCAACATATAATTATTATTCACATACCGGCCTACAACCTGTAACCAACTTACTGGTGGTTACAGGTTTGAACCCCGCAAGCGGCAAATGTTTTTGTGTTTGTATTTGACACATGGATGTTTTAAATATATTTAAGGATGTTTATGAATGTATTTAAGTACGTTAATAGATGTATTTTAGTTTGTTTATTAAATAAATTTTAGTATTTTTACATGAATACATGAATTTAAGTACGTTTATTCGTTATCTAGAGTTTAGGGCTAGATAATTGGTGTGATTGTTGAAAGAATCAGTAAATAAATAAATATGACCACTGACACACCAACTGTCATGGTCTCGAAGTTAGAAATGATCATCCTTGCGTTACGAGGTGTACCAAATAACACTCGACTCATGCCAATTTAGAAATGATCATCTTTAGAATAATTGACATGAATGATGAATGATTTTTAACTAACTAAATTTGATATTTCGTGGTAGTATAACTATAAACGGTACCAACCAAACTCCCTGCTCAACTTCATATAAAAAGCTGTGTAATAACCTCATTATTCCCTCGCATTGCTAATGATTCCCAACAATAGTTGACGGATACCGTCTCTTATACCGCGTTCTTTCCTGGTATTCCTTTAGACATTTTCTTTTGTGGACTAAATTACTTTAACAGGCCTCTTTGTGAGGCCGTCTCATTAGTTTAGCCGAAACGCACAAACATTATTGATGTGACAGTAAATTAACTTGAAACCAGGGATAAAGATAAATTCCCGTTACGTTTTAATACCCACAATATTTATCATCATCATCATTTCAGCCATAGGACGTCCACTGCTGAACAAAGGCCTCCTCCGATGATCTATCATCGGGGGGGATTGCCAATACTCGCCACGCTTGGCAGGCGGGTTGGCGAATGCAGTTTTTTATAAAAATTTCGCTCGAAGACGCTGCTGCCCATTTCATGCTACCGGAATTAGTCGACTTTTACGACACGCCTCCTGTTGGCGGTGGAGAAGTGTATTTTTACGGCCGTCCCCACATGGCACTTATCTAGGGGCTGTTTCTGGTGCTCAAATAGCACCAGAATCAGCCCCTACGGCTTGTTTTTGTTTTAAAAATAACCCTGTATAAATAAATATGTATGTGTCAGAGAGCACATCAATTGGTCTCCCAACACACCCAGACTTGAGCTAATTTAGAAAACTATTATTTTCTGAACTGACTAGGGAATCGAACCCGGGAACTTTTGCGTTAAAAGCAAATCACTACACCACTAATACAATACAATATTAATACAATATTAGTGAATTAAGTAAGCTACCTTTTAAGCAAAATATGCTTGTATTAGGTAACACCGCTCTTCCATAGCATGGTTGCAACAGACTAATTTAGGCCACCTGGATAGTCTCTACCATAACATAAACATTAAATAGTTTTTAATTCAAACATCTACAAATATTAAGGCCGCTTTGAACGACGTCCATAAAGAAACCCGCCTTTCTCGAATCTAGTTAAATCCAAATCTTACGGGTCCTGATTTACCAATACAACATTTTCCGATCCAAACTTGTTATTTTCCAAGTTATCAGAACAGAATAATAATCGAGTGCGGCTGGCAGAACGATTAAATCGAATAAAAACTCGCTCGAAGAATAATCGATTCTGCTTCTCGGCTCGCGGACTTTTTGAATGCATTATGCATCTTTTATTATAAGTCCGCTTTAGTAAGTATTTGAAGTTATTTATTCTTTGTTTCCTCATCATTGGCACGCAATGCCAATGATCTCACAACTAGAGACGCTCAAGACCATTCAAAGTGGAGGAGTAAATCAAGGAAAGCGGACCCTGAGCTCCAAAGCGATGGCTTTGGACGCAACCGGGACTGGCCGTATAGATGACGAAGATTTATTCGTTGTTGAAGACTAGTGCTTATACACATTTATGAAAGCAACGGAAAAGTACATTAACTAAAAAATACTTCAATAGAATTTTACTAAGACTCATTCTCTACTAATAAAACTTACTTATAAACGTGAAAATTTTGTGAAACACTCTGCCAAGCTGTTAGCGTTAGAAACGAATTGGTAAAACGCTTTCAAAGTCTTTAAACGGAATGTCAGTAGAAGTACTTACCAAAGACGTCTTGCGTATCCATTACAATGACATCTTTTAGAATGTGGCTATGGCTTTGCTACAATTGTGCGTTGTCAGAGTAAAAGGCAGTCACAATGGAATCCTAAAAACTAGTGCAGACACAATATCTTGTCGATGATTTTATGTCAATTGTGATAAAAAAACACTGTAGAAATATTGGCGCTATAGGTTTAAAGAACTAATATACAAGAAGATTTTTTATCACCATCCAAATTTAAATATAATATTTTTTTGTGTGTTATGAGGAAAAAAACAATACACTTGTTTTTTCTTTTGGTATCGCCCAGTACAAAAATGTTGAGATTAAGCACCTGGAAATTGTCTAAACAAATACTAAGAGTATGGACACGGCACGCAAACTACTCTACGCGCTAGCGTCGACGCCTCTCCCCGCACCCGCTTTTCATTGATGTTTTTACGATCCCTAAGTTGTTGACTTTCCCTTCATATTTTCGCGATAGTACGCAGCGCGCGGGACGGCGGAAACGCGGTAATAAGGCACGCATACGTCACGGGGTTGCGCGGGCGACAGATTTGTTTGTGTGTTTGTTGACACCGGCCGTCGTCATAGTAACCCCGTGCCGCTGCCCTCGCGCCGCCCTCTCATTCATGTATCTAGCGTAATGTTTACTTTAAGCAGTAACCACATTAAATTGAAAATTATATTGGGAAAAATATTTTATGGTGAAAACTTGACATACCATTTTTTTATAAATGGGTTCTATGAAGAATTCCTAATGCCTAGAAAAAAATTTGATAGTGATAAAAAATTCTTCCTGTATAATTTCTTAACAAAAGCTGGTACTATTATAATTACAATATCGAACTGACTATACGAATGACCAAATATTTCAGTAGAATAAACCACACAGTCAAATAAACTACAATAAACTACCTGAATACAATTAACGCCTGTCGGTTTTCCTTTGGATCATGTAGGTACCTAAATAACATTGCAAACAGAAACACATTTCATTAATGCTTACTAAAACGAACTCTTTTACTTAAAAGGAAGAAGAAACGGTTTCCATTTCAAACTGCGGACCCTTGAAAGCTCCTATTCACACGTAATCAAGAAATGTAGGCACCAGGTGATACGATTTGCGACCCCCCACCCAAGTAACGGGGGTCGTGTCGAATTATTCCTGAGACAATCACATTACGGAGATCGAAGAGCGAGCCAAGGTCGGCTGGGGTTAGATTATAAGTTGGAGAAAAGGGGAGCAAAAGTAGCCGTTTAGAAATGGAGTCAAATTAAAAGCTTAGTCGTTATTTTAACTAAATTTGACTTTTCAAGTTCCTTTTGTTTTTACTTAACTTTAGTAAGAAAGGTAAGTATTCCAGCGTTACATCAATATGGGTTGGATTCCAGGAAGATCTTTAAATGTCTTTAGATTCAGAAACCTATCTCTTTCTGTACCGAGGACTGTACAAATGCAGACACTAATAAAAATTTGAACTGTCAAACTGAATTTAATAAATTATCTAGTTTTCTTGTTACAGAATGCAAATAATCTTTAATTTAATCAACGGAAGCTACTTGTTCTTAGTTTATGATGCTAGGTTATTTTGACTGCTGATTCTGACTATTTTTAAAACTCAAAAGATACTCTTACATTTAAATAAAAAAATTATTAGGACCACATTTTGAAATCGAACATTTACTTGGTACATATTTAGGTATTTATGTTACCCTGGTGGTCTTAACCCTTATCTTTGAATAACTGTAAACATTTATGTACAAAATTTATTTATTTTTATTGATCATCATCATCATCATCATTTCAGCCATAGGACGTCCACTGCTGAACATAGGCCTGCCCCAGTGACTTCCAGATTGGCCGGTTGAAAGCGGCTCGCATCCAGCGGCTTCCTGCAACCTTTACCAGGTCGTCTGTCCACCTTGTAGGTGGACGTCCAACGCTGCGCTTGCCGGTACGTGGCCTCCATTCCAGAACCTTTCTGCCCCATCCATTTTTATTGATGCTCAGCTCCTATATTCGTAACCTTCCTTGCTTAATAGACTTTCCAACAAAAAAATATTTCTCAATTTAAATCAGTAGTTCCTGAGATTAGCGCAAACAAACAAACGAACTCTCCAGCTTTATAATATTAAATTAAAAGATTTTTAAAACAAGATTTTTTTCTGTGTCTGAATTTAAAAGACTGCTTGTCGTAATGGTCTTCAAATCAAGTGACATTAACATCAATCATACTGATTACGCATCAATACCAAGAAAACCAAGTTTGCACAAACATGTTTGTTGGGGGTCGGGCGGTGCACTTTGCATTTGTTCGTGACAAACACTAACAGAGTACGGATGTAGGGGAGATGATTAGGGTGCCTAACATGCTGCGTATTTAGTAGTAGTATATTCATTTATTGCGTCATAAGTGTACATTAAGGTGTTATTACATTCTGTGAGACCATACTCATGGAATTTGATGTTCAGTTAATGGATTCCACGAAGTAACGCCAGTTACAGTTGATGGGCAGGGCAATTTGCGAATTGGACATTCTATTCCTGAGCAGTCAAAGTTTTTAAATGGTCATATAATATGGCCACATTGGTTGACCGTAAATTTTATTGACTTCTCATCCAAAATACCTCAGTGCCTAAAGACGAAAGTCTACAACCGGTGTGTGTTACCAGTGATGATTTAAAGAACTGAAATGTGGCCCCACACTATGGGCCTCATCGAATCATGCTCGGTGTTTCTTTGCGAGATCGAATTAGGAATGAGGAGATTCGTAAACAAACAAAAGTCTGATATAGCCCAACGGATTAGCAAGCTGAAGTGGCAGTGGACGGGGCACATAGCACGTAGAACTGACGGCCGATGGGGCAGAAAGATTTTGGAATGGAGGCCACGTACCGGCAAGCGCAGCGTAGGACGTCCACCTACAGCCGACCTGGTAAAGCAGTAGACGTCCTATGGGTGAAATGATGATGATAATGGTGATGAAATATAAAAAAAACATTTGCTTGACTTAGTTGCAAAACATATTGCATTATAAACCTTTGTGAATATTTATCATTACTTATACCAAAACTAAACGCTCTAAGATCCTTTAATTACAATTTGAAAATCTCATCAAACAAATCCTTCCCATAAGGGCTAATAAGGCCATAACACACACAATATTACTGCAATATATCAAGTTTAAGTTTATTTATGAGAACAACGAACACAAAAGAAGGAGATACAGTAGCTTCATTTCTAATGAACGCGCGACAAAATAAAAACACCGTACACTGCGCGCACGGCGACAGATAATCTCAAAGTTTATTAAAACCAAACGAATACGAATATAATAAAACGGACTTGTAATTGATTGGTAGGTGTACGATAAGGAGCATATCTATCATCAACTATTTTTTTCCATTCTATCAAAAGGTTGTCATTCACTTTCTACTTTTATGAACTGTATTTACCTTTAACTGTATTTTTAGCTGATACATAAAATGACGTTTAACTCTGTATATAAATAATTTACCAAAAACAAATATATATAACGTATTCATGTACGTCTTTTTATAGAAACCAAGTTAGTATGTTAAATAGTTTACAATAAAAACTATTTAACTGTCTATCATTATCTAGGTTTTTTAGTTATTAAAATGTTATTTTATGTAATAAAACCGACTACTTTTGGTCGAATCCGAACCTACGTTCCTTTGGATCGAAATTCTATAATTACACTTTTAAGTATTCGCTCAGGTTTGTAAATTAGAAATTTTGACGCATCGTCGTAATCATCGCTTGAGCTTATGATTTGCATATCTCCACACTTTTAAGTGAATTTTAACGCATGTGATTACCGAGTAAATAATGTCCCGTTTCGCGTAGTAAACCCAAAGAAAATGAACCGTTTTAACGTGGAGTAGATATTAATGTTTTGATGAAATTTGTTTAGGGTGGAAGACTGTCTTTTAAATAAAAAGTATAACGTTTTTTGCCGTTTTATAAATAATTTTACGAGAAAACTGGCAAAATGAACAGGCGTTCTTGACAATCAATGACGATAAAAGAAGATAGTCGTAAAAGACTGAGAAAAGTTGCGAGAACAAAATGTCAGATTTTTTAAACTTAAGCATAGAGTGTTCAACTAGTCACATTGAATCATGCCCTATTTATATTTTCATTAGTCTGCTCACACGGCCGAAGACTTCCCACTTCTCACTAATTGAAATGTAAATTGGACATATAATAACGAAAGACTGCGTCATTTGTTTTTCATGTTATGGGAAGTGAACCTATTGTGTCTATCCCCATTGTGTCTGAACGGTGTGGCTTGGGGTATTAAAATTATCTTATAAATTATCACGTTCGAAACGCCCGCTAAATTGTGTTCTCAGTGTTACGTAATTTACTTTGTGAGTGTGAAATAGTGGGAGTTTGGTTAGATAAGTGACGTGTTCAATACGTTACAGTCGTACGGTAATTGTGTCAGTCAGTCGTTCAGTTTTCGTCTTATTAGAGCATTTTTACAAAAATTGTAGGGTTCCAAGCTTAAAGCGAAAAACTTATGTACTATTAAGTTACTTTCTAATAATATTTATAAACTTCTGGGGTCTGGGTGTTGTGGAACCGTCGTTCTTTCTGATTTCTGAAACTCAATTGCTGTGGCTACTTACCATAGGATTAGAGCAAATGTATGTTATGTCGACCATTATTTATTTTATTTTTATGTAAGGGTTTCTAGCTTAAAAACAGAATGAGATACATACCTTTAACCTTACTTGAAAAGAGTCATAAACATAAAAAAAAAATGAAAAAACTTTTTTTCGTTGCTTTTTACCCTAAGTAACTTATTCTTTACTTTCAACTCACAAGTGAAGTAACGCTTTTTCAGTAACGTTGGACCAAAGGTGGCACTGGCGCACATTTATTTGGATCAACAATACTAACTAGACCCTTGTGTTTAACATTACAAAACGAAGACGTAACACAGCTATAACTTTCAATTACCGACCGACTTTAATTACTGTAATTCACGTATTGTTGTGCCAAATCTACACCACAGCAAAATCATAACAAACAGTTTATTCCGCTAAATCCGATAAGTGAACTACAAGCTGAACAATGCACTCATCTAGCAGTATTGCTTCAACTTGTTTTGTTTTTCCGGTATAGAGTTTGACGTAAGTAAGTAAGTAAGTTTATTGTAAGTAATTAGTACTTAATTGTGATAATATGAACCAAATAAATAATTTTCTTTCTTTCTTTCTTTCTTTAAAAACAAGCTTACACATTGTTTACAACGTTTATGGTTCGACCCGTCAGATACAATTTTCTTATATGTTTTTAAGCATGGGAGTTAAAACTTGTCGAATTGGTGATTGACTTTTGGTGTTTGATGTGATAATACTCGTCTGTCGTCAATCGCTCATGACAGAATGTACAATTGTGGTATTACAACTTAACAAGGCTAGTTTTTACATAAATTGTAGATGTTTTTTTCTGTAATTGCACCATTAGACTGTAAGTACTATGTATTATTTCATCTTTTTATAACACATTAAACTTTATGCCATGGGATGTTGACACCATTTACGCATAACTCAAAGTCACTCGTTCTTAATTTTTTCATTTATTTGTGAAAAATGATTTTTAATCCTGCAACCAGCTACGTTTACCAGGTCATCCGTTCACCTTGTGGGTGGACGTTCTACGCTGCTAATTTGTGCTTGGTCGTTGCAGGCTACTAATCTTTCATCCGGACTATCTGAAAGTCATGTGGGCGGCCTATCTTCAGCCGTGCCGACGTCCTATGACTAAAATTATGATGATTCTTTTTAATCCCTTTCAAGTATACCTAACACGTCCCACTGCACTGCTGTAAAGCCAGTGACTAAACCTTACTGTCAGATGTAACTAAGCCGCCATAAGACCCCTGACTAGGCTTCACGACTAGTATGAAGCGATATTAGCCGGGACCAACTTTTAACGTGCCCTCCGGAGCACGGAGATGCTTGTGATAAATGTCATTGAGTATGGTTGGAATGGTCACTCATCCACTCACAACCGCGGCGTGCGTGGCTTGACTTAGGTAATCACTACCAAAGCGCTGCCACCACTGAGCTACAAGCGCCTCAATCCCTTTTAAATCAATAAATATTTAGTCATTTGTCTTTAGGCTACATAGAAGCGACGTCATAAATATGTATCTTCATACAAAATCTATAGGCATCTCAAATCTATAAAAAGTTTGTCTGTTAGTTGGTGGAGTTTTCCCCTATTTCCTTATTAAATTTGTTTTTAATGAAAATAAATATTGTTTTTATTTTTAATTAGCTGGCTGGTTTATCTTGCATAAGCCTACTTACTCTCCATTAAAGGTACAATACAGGCCATTAAATTAGATCAAGGAAATGTCCAATGGCCACTCGTGAACTAAAGACGTACACGTAATAAAAGGCAAAAGGTGGATTTTTTGGTCAAAAGTGATGTTTTATAAAAGAAAAGAATAGAATTATTAGACTAACTTTTGGCTAAGTGAATTAAGTGGCAAAACTGTGTGATGAGATTTACAATAAAGTGGAGACATTGGACTGAATAATGAATAGGAATGAATAATTTAATAATGATAATACTTACCTACCCTACATAATGTAATATATAATATAATATACTAATGTATATGTAATGTATAATATACTTTTGTTAAAATGCTTCCCACTTCCACTTTCCTAACCGTAGGTCAGAAGACGTCTGCAAAGGTCACTTACCCCGCCCAGCTCTGCCGAACATAGCCAGCGTCGACAAACAGACCAACTTTGAGACGCGCGGTGAATTAATTTGCACTAAAGAAAGCCGGGCATTTTACGTTTGACGATTCAACGCTGTGATTTAATTTGTATGGATTAATTAATTGCTAGTTGTGACGTGAAAACCGGGAAGTCTCGTCCAAAATAATCCTAAGGGTACTATACTTCTGAAGACTTTATTGACACTATTTCTAGTACTATTTTTGGCGCGACAAACGTGACTCACGTTTTTTAGGGTTCCGTAGCCGAATGGCAAAAAACGGAACCCTTATGGATTCGATATGTCTGTCTGTCTGTCTGTCCGTCCGTATGTCACAGCCACTTTTTTCCGAAACTATAAGAACTATACTGTTGAAACTTAATAAGTAGATGTATTCTGTGTAAGATTTTCACACAAACTAGAAAAAAAAAACTGGGGTTTCCCCATACTTAGAACTGAAACTCAAAAATTTTTTTTATCAAACCCACACGTGTGTGGTATCAGTGGATAGGTCTTCAAAAATGATATTGAGGTTCTTAATATAATTCTTTCTTAACTAAATATTTTAAGCGAGAGACACTTCCAAAGTGGTAAAATGTGTGTCTCCCCCCCTGTTACTTTTAAACTAAGAGAATGATAAAACTAAAAAATATATATGATGCACATTACCATGCAAACTTCCACCGAAAATTAGTTTGAACGATTTCTAGTAAGTAGTTTTTTTTTTAATTTGTCATAAATCGTAAACCGCAATTTACACTATCAAAACATCGATCAAAGTTAAAACGAACTACAAGAACTTTTATATTATCTTACTTGCTGCTACGGAACCCTTCATGGGCGAGTCCGACTCGCACTTGGCCGCTTTTTGTTGTTTTGTTTAGTTTATTTTGTTTGTATTACTTAGAGTCATAAGTTACTAATCTTACGATAGAGCAACATCACATGTGGGAGGCCTATGTTCAGCAGTGGACGTCCTATGGCTGAAATGATGATGATGATGATGAACACCTCGTAGACTCGTTGAGACGAGGCCTGTGTTGTATCAAGTTGGATAATGATAGGCAATATTATTTTATAACAGAGTTAATTCTGTTTTTTCTCTCTTCTTTTTGAACTGTTGTGCTTAACGTCACTTCGGTATTACAAGCGTGTATTTTATTCATCATTATCATTTCAGCCATAAGACGTCCACTGCCAACACAGGCCTCCCCCAATGACTTATCATCGAGGGGGATTGCCAATACTCGCCACGCTTGGCAGGCGGGTTAACGAGCGCATTTTAAAAAAATAATATTTCGCACTTAGACGCTACTCGTCTCGTGCTACAAGAATTAGTTGACAGTGTGGAAGTGCATTCTGCTTATTAAATACACCGGCACGGCACGGTGTATTGAATTAATTCTTCGAAATTATTATCCGTAGGATATAAACAGGATTATTTTAGTTTTATTAAATAAACAAAGAACAAAGTCGGCTCACAATCGTTAAAAGAAAGGACAATTTTATCAAATCGTCGGCTGTAAAGGAGCTTATTCGCTAAGAAGCACAAATCGTGCGGCTTACGAAAACACTGAACAGAAGAGGAGTGTTGTTATTGTCGCCACACTGAATATTATGCTGGCGTAATAGGATTAGCAGTTTGTGAAAAAGCCGTGAATTGTAAGCTATAAGCCGGAGATATATGGCTAAAGATACTCCGGCGCTAAATATAGCTGCTTACTTGCTTTATCCATAGTGGGAGGGAGTAATTGGTGTGAAAAATGGGTAGAACTTTACGTTATCTTAAAGTGTAGGCTTTTAGTCATTAGGTCCCAGAGGTACAAAACCCTAAAATAGAAAATTAAACATTTTTTCTTTAGTGAAGTCAATCAATTTATTTAAAACATAAAATATTTTTGATCTTGATATGGTCACTATAACATGTTGTTCGGTTAGCTAATTACGCAATAACTTAGGACTGAAGGCTCCATAAGTAGGGACTGAATTAATTAACCGACTTGGTATTACAAATCCAAAGAAAGAAGAGATCGCTATTAGCGATAAGACCGCCTAAATTGTACATCTTTCTGTAAAAATCATGTGTATTTTACTTGTATGGTGTGCAATAAAGAGTATCTATCTATCTATGGAACTCACAACTTTTTGCCGTAGAAGAACTGAGTTGCGAGATTTGTTTTTTAAATAAGTTATGTTTTAGATGGCATTATGTTATACTACAGAAACACGACATCAGAGAGTCTTAAAAACGTCAAACTTGCTTCTTTTGGCACTATCAATATTTTTTCTCTCTCATTATCATTACTATTCTAGCCTTATGCTGAAAATTAAAACAATTATAACATTAACGTTAAACGATGATTCGGTTCTCAAAGACATTCCCAACTACAATCTAAGCAATCGCCTCCGTGTCCTTAAGTAGGTCATTGCGTTTGATACCGCGACTAATTGAGACAGTGTGCCAGCCCCTCTTCTCCCCCTTATATTACCCCCGCTCCTGTCGCAAAACACTCGGATCCTTCAGTTTCCCGCAGACTCTAGTAGTGCTTTAAGAGATTGTCCCTTAGATGGGTAAGAATGTATCTTGTATTATAGTCGATATCGAGACTAAGGTTGGTTAAATTAATAAGATAGAATATTTCACAAATGTTTGATGCTAAGGTAGTAGGTTTAAGGGTTTTTTAGAGAAAAGGGAAAACGGGAACAGGTATCGCTACGAATGATTACCTACAGGATAGGCTCAGCCTATTGTAGGAATCATTGCAACTGTTTTAATTGATGCTATCGCAACGTCTATTGATCAGTAGCTAAAATGTATGTATCTTTAAAAATCTATCAACTGACAACTTGTTTGTGATAGTTAATTTGTGTACTTATTTGCGTTATGGAATAGAAACCTTTTACTTTACTTTACCTTGCTATACCTATATATATTATCCCGTTGGCTGTATGTCAGGTGTATCTAGCTCGTAACTAAATGAGTTACAGACATAATTATTATATATCTTGGGTAAAACGTTGCAACTAAAATTGAATCTAGGTACAAAATAAGAAATTAAGTTAATGCCAGTATTGGGCAGGAAATTTTAATGTCGATGGTTTAGATCACTTCGGTTATGGGGTCAACAAATGAAAACAATAATATACAAACGTCAAACTTGATGCTATTTTATTGCTAACCATGAAGTTAAGCAATAAGCAATAGACACTGTTTCAAGTAGGAGTCGCGCTCTTGCTAAGGATTGTTAACTGAATTAAAATGCTGGTAGTGTGGAACGGTTCCTTACTGCTAAGTACTATTTACACGACAAGAGAAACGACTCAATATCAATCAAATTAATATATTAAAAGCGAAAAACCCTTTTTGTTAAGTATTTTGTTGTGAAAAAAATAATATATTTCATGTTTCATTTATATGTTAAAGTAGGTATACAAGATGTAACTCATTTCTTTTACCAAAAAAGTTATTAAATTAAACATAAATTTCTTAAATAAATATCACTATCGACTTTTTCATTACTTTATCGATGTTTATTTGCATTAACAACACTAGTACGTAGAAACCGCAATGGGTTACACAGGTTACGCTTGTTTTGATGAATTAACATCAAGTGGCACCCACAAGTTCAGAGACATTCTCGAGTAAACGTACAATGTACCTAAATGAGGCTATTTTCCATTTTACGCCTTTCTGCTGACATAGAAACAAATGGTGTGTGAATTAAACTTACAAACATTTTTACTTTAGAGTTTGTAATAAGGTGACAATTGAAATTAAATAATCATGTTTGTGTACCATAATAAGCATAATTTCAGAATGGTAATAGGTACTTATTATTTGAATTAAATATGATATTAAAACAGTTTTTAGTTAAGAATCGCTTTTTATGACTGAAACTTTCAAGTAATGTTTTGTGTGATTGGGGGATGAAAAAACTTGTACTTATTTTAAATTCTTTAATTAGACTTTCTTTAAAACCTTTTATTATTGTAAAGGCTATATTTTCCTTTTTAGATTCCTAAATATCAAAATCTTGAAATTAAAAACTCATTAAATGTATTAGGTTTTGTTTACGAGTTTGGTTTTTACTCATTTCATTTCAGCCATGGCCGTCCACTGCTGAACACAGGCCTCCTCCAATGACTTTCATCGGGGGGGATTGCCAATCCACGCCACGCTTTGCAGGCGGGTTGGCGAGCCCAAGTTTTTATAACATTTCGCACGCAGACGCTGTTGCCCGTCTTGTGCTACAAGAATTAGTCGCCTCTTACGACACGGCTCCTATTGACGGTAGGGAAGTGTATTCTTTACGGCCATCCGCACGCGGCACACACAAAATGGACTAGATTTAAATTACTGTCTAAACATCAGCAACCCAATTTATAATGATGACACATTAGATCTCGGCATTGTTAACATAGGTACATTTAATAATTGGTTGGCTATCTTTAGACAGTGTTCAAAACTTTTTGTAATATGCCGAAAATGCTGACATAATGGTTGTCTGTCTCATTCTCAGGGGGCTGCTCAGTCACTAACGGCATGATGTACATGCGAGGCCACGCAGCTGATTACGACGTTCCTTGTTGGCGGTGGGGAAGTGTATTCTTTACGCCGTCCCTTCATAGCACATTTACTCATTTAACATTATGCAATTTTTTTGTCTGTCAGTTAAAAAAATAAGCTAATTTTGTAAGCTCCTATCCGTATTCACAGGCATTATCCCTCAAAGCTTCCCCCAGGATTACCCCAACTTTGAGTAATTTCATATGAATGACATAACCCGTTGCGGGCGCTGTCATATAAATATTACTAAACATGGCCCCGCGGGGCTCTCGCGCGCCAATATTTTCATAGACTTTATTTTGTACGCTGACGGATTATTCCTATATACTGTCCGATTGGCGTTATAGTAACACAGTTATTTATTTGGAGTATGAGGGGAGCGACTCCCGACTCCCTCCCTCCACTCTCTATCCTAATGAACTCTTACTGGCATTCTTATTAATCACCAATTGTTTCTAGCTTCAATTCTGCACTTTTTCATTGCATGCATTTCATCTATTCCATAAATGTTTACTTCCTTGAGATCTTTGGGCACTAATATTATCAATATTTCTCATAATATCTCTTCTACAAGACAAACATATAAAAAAAAAAAATATTTA
The DNA here is from genome assembly GCA_963576865.1 of Anania hortulata. Lineage (NCBI taxonomy): Eukaryota > Metazoa > Arthropoda > Insecta > Lepidoptera > Crambidae > Anania > Anania hortulata. The sequence goes on from OY756409.1 coordinate 377,097, forward strand.
TCTTTATTTTACAGTTTTAAAGTTACCGTCAGAAATAACTTGACTAAACCCTAAACAAATAATTTTTTTATTAAATTGTATTTTAGTGTCAATTATACATTTCATAAAAATAAATCCTGAAATTTTATGGACAATACCTCAATTTCAGCCAATAATTTGTTTTGTGTATTGAAAGTAGATTCATTAATTAAAATGGTGGTAATTATCAACAAAACTATTCATTAATTAACAAACGTCTGAACGAGGTTTCATATTTCACCTCCGGAGACCGGGCAATATGGAAGTGCCATAAATATTACGAGCGTGGCCCACGGGGCAGGCCTGAAGACAAGTCTACACAATGGACACCGTATAAAGCTTCTTGCAAACTAGAAAGGGCTGGCAATCGTATCGTATCTGCTCTCTCCTAAAAGAGAAACCACACTACTCCGTTGCGTTGCGTCGTGTGAGCGATGATGTGGGTCTTCTTACGTTCTCCGTTCATAGAATTCTAAATGTCTAAAGATAAGATAAGATAACCTATAGGGTTTCAAACTTAGGACACAGGGACGTAAAGCGAGACTGCAGCCACTACACCGAGGCACAGGCCTCACCTCAACTATGAAGAAGTTTAGTTCATACTTTACCACGCAAACCCAGTGCCAATTGGCGGAGGGGTATAGGCTAGTTTAGATTATCAAAAAATATTGGACCCATATTTTGTCTTTTGTCAAGCAAACAAAAAATTATGAAGATAAAGCGCATCAAAGTGAGCACGTGACGTCATGCCTTGCTAAAAAGTGTCGCAAGGCGTGACGTAACGTGGAACTTTAACGGGCTATATCTTCATCATTTTTTGTTTGCTTGACAAAAGACAAAATATGGGTCCAATATTTTTTGTTAATCCAACTACGGACGGACTAATTCGATTTTTTATAGGAAACTAGCCCATTGTGAAGCTAGTAACTAAACCTTCTATTAAATAACTGGGCTTTACGACTAGTATCAAGCGAAATTAGCCAGGACTAACTTTTAACGTGCCTTCCGAAACACAGAGATGTTTGTGTTAAATGTCAATAAACAAATGGTCGGATTGGTCACCCATCCACTGACAACTGCGGCGTGGGTTAACTAACATAGTTAATAACTAAATTGTTACTAACACCAATATGGATTTTATTCCGAAATAAATGTTTTTTAATTAATTTTAATTTAGCTTTAACTAAAATGAATTAAAAAGCATTTATTTAACTTTAACTGCCAAAACGCTGCCGCCACTGAGCTACAAGCACCACCAAGTAATATAAAACAAGAAGTAACTAAGTAAAGTTTTATATTACTAAATTGTGACAAAGTTTCAAGCGATTCTACGGACGTGATAAGACGATGCGCAAGAAAAACTGGCTATAAGTTTTCACGTCGTCACGACCCTCAGAACAAACTTGTGTAATGGGAGCTCTATCTAAGTAAGTAGTCTATGGGGCAGGCCCGTCTGGCCCCGTGGGGCCACCGGGTAAAATTACACCGGTTAATATTTTGCGGGAAAACCGCGTTTCGTATTATTTGGGCCAAATTGCGGGTAAAGGATGAGGCCACAGTACACGCATATGAAGCAGGCTCTCCCCTAACATATGACATAAAATTGCCGAAAATAAATCTTTACCACTAACATTGCCTTTATTAACCTAGAGCGATAATGTACCATCGACTGTGCCTTTAATTATTGTGATTGGTGTATAACTGTTATAAATAAAGTAAAATTTATTTAATTAAATTAAATGAACGCCAAAAATCATGTCCACAGTATAATTTTTACGTCAAACTTTATACAAAATAAAAAACTAAGATAAGACATACTGCTTTATGAAATCACAGTAAGCCCCTTCGAGTGATGTATCAACATCATTTTATAATAACATTATTTGCCAGATATTACATTTTAATAGGATTTCGTAACAAAAAAATGGGAGCGTATTAATATCGTTCGTTCGTCCATCCTACTAAAATCAAGGGCTGCATGTCTGTTTTAAACCGTAACATATAGTTTTTACAGAATAACAATTTGTTAAAATTTTGTTACAACAACTGAATACGTTAAAAAATAACTACCCCAGGTGACAATCGAACCCACGTCCTTTCTTCTATCCAAGAGACTGCTTCTCTGAGCTACAAAAGAAATTAATTGCCTCGTCAAAATTGGAAAATCAGTTACCCGAATAGCTAAATAAAATATCGAATAGCTAATAGCAATTAAATGTCACAATGTAGTAATTTCAAATATAACATTTGGAAAGAGCTTTCTGTATCATCCTATGTTGTATCGGTTGTATCGAGGTACCTAATACATTATTCATAGATGCGATTTCGGGATTTGGAAACTATTCGTTTTATTTGTGCATTACAGTTCCTGGATTTAACTATTTACGGGTAAAAGCTGGGGTTTTGTGTGTGATCCCGAGTCGGACTAAAATAGTGTGATGTCATTGTTTCAAATTGCTAGAATTAAGAAAATATTATGGTTTATTTGTTTACTATAGATTATGGCACAAAAATTCCTTTATTTAAAAGAATATCTTAAAATCAATTATATGTTTTGATGTTTTTTACCAAATAAATAATTTGTATTTTATTTTTGTATTAGAGTTTTTTGGATCCTCTTAGGACTCCTTAGGGACCTCAAAAGCATAAAAAGATATATGAAGATACATATGGGTACATGGAATCACTTCATTGTCCGTCTGTATCTCTGTCTGTCTGCATATCTGTCTGAAATCAAACTTCTAAATCAACGCAATCAAAAGTTACGGTCGGTTATGTCGAATATTATGATATTGATGATATGACAAGGGAATCATTTGACCAACTTGTTGGTAAGGTCAACGGAAAGTACGATTGACCTAAAATCCTTTAAAGTCAAAGTCAAAAATCATTTATTCAATTTAGGACAGAACATTGCCACTTATGAACGTCAATAATAACATTATTGGCCCATATGGGGCCAGAACAAGTCTCTTTGTTTTTTGGGCTATAGCGCTTCGCGACAAGATACGTACAATCTAGCAAGTGCTGCAAAGAAAAGCCAGAACAAACTCAATCACCTCTAGCTGCCACAAAAGCTAGCATATACCTCTTTATGTTATACCTCTAAACAGACAAGAAAGACATAATAGCGCAAAAATTTACACTGAAACGGAGAGCTTTTACTGTTAGTTATAAGTTTATCGATGTAAAGCGACAATGATGACTTACTATCAGAACACCAATCTTTACCAGGTCAAATTAGACAGACAAACTAAGGAATAATGAGGTGTAGGCAAAAATCAGACCATTATTGGATTAATTAAACTAATTTATTTATGCAAATAGACCAGAATAAAACTTGTCCTATTTTCTACCCAACTACTGTAATTTAAGACAACTCTCAGCTTCTTCTTTGAATCAATATATTTACTAGAAAATAAAATATTAAATGTGTTAACACGGCAGTTTTTAATTTCACACATTTTTTTTTTGGTTAAATATTTATTATTTAACAGTCAATCGCATCCACGCACGCATCCAGCGTCTTTCTGCAACCTTTGCCAGGTAGTCTGTCCACCTTGTGGGTTGACGTCCTATGCTGCGCTTGCTGGTACGTGGCTTTTATTCTAGAACCTTTCTGCCCTATTAGTCGACAGTTCTACGTGCTATGCCTCGCCTACTGCCACTTTAGCTTGCTAATCCATCGGGCTATACCAGCGATTTTTGTTCGTTTACGAATCTACTCATTTCTGATTGGATCTTGCAAAGAAACACCGAGCCTAGTCATACTACGCTTTTGTTCGTCTGAAACATCTCAATATAAAATTTATACGTCCTACTACAATACAAAAGTTCAAGGAAGTTACTTTGAGTAAGCAACAACATAATATATTTGAGATGACCTTGCGTAAACTTTGACGCAAACTTGTTAGGGTACGCTTGCAAATGTAGTATCATAACAAAGCAGATGTTATTGCTAACTGATAATCAATCCACTTACATTCTAATCGAATCACGTAGCATTGTGTAAAGCAAACTCGATCCGGCATAGAGGCTGCAGCGGATTATCGCCACTCTGCACAAAGCCGCCTCTGCAAACTGGACAAAATCCTGGAAATGTGTCACAGTGTAGAAAACATTCAATGTTGAGTGAGTAAGTTCGGACAAATATGCATTGGATTTTTACAATCAAATAATTATAAAAATATGCGCCGGAAAACGCACCGATCGTCATGGTCTCGAATCAAGGAATTCTACCAGAGAAAATGAATGATCAAATGATCACAATTATTTATAATTCATTTTTAAAAAATGATGTTTTTTTTTCATATTATGAAATCACATGTGAAATTTCATTGGCAATGATTTTTCGCAGTGTCATAATGTGACACTTTTTGCTATTTGCTACTTAAAATGAAATATGAATTATTGTGAACGGTTACTAATTTGCTAATTTTAAATGTCATATTTAGTACGCTCGTTCGTCATCTACGATCGCATAACTATCATGTTTGTCTTTTTCTAACACGCACCTAGAGCAAATCATTCCTACTCGCTCGCGCTTAAGGACTTCGCTCGCTAGACTCGCGCTGCTACATGCATTCATCAATGAATGAAATGAAATGCGCATGATCTATGATTTCGCAGAGTGCGATTTGTAACAGTCTATAATGAAAAAAAATAGCAGGTGTGAACCATGAAATTCATTTCATATGGTTTTTTACCTGCTATTCATGAAATCTTCAATGCCTACAGGAATTAGGAAATTTAGGAAAGTTCGTATATTACATTTTACTATAGGTAATAGGACTATAACCAGACCCATTGCGTTCAAGGCAAAACATCACGATACTACTTTAATCGGGTAGTCTATAGAGCTGAATTTCTCGTTTACAGTCTAAATTGTTTATTTGACATAGGTCATACAGTCATATTGACTGTAGACATCAGTCCACTGCTGGACACAAGTATGTCTCTTCCAATGAGCTTGATCCTCGGCTATTCTTTCCCATTCACAGTAGCCTTGCGCATAATCATTGCTCCACTTTGTCACAGGGCACCCTACACGTTGCGCTTGCTAAGTCGTGATCTCCATTCAAGGAAATGTCTTTCCCATCGGTTATCGGTTCTTCGGAACATGTGACCAGCCTATTACTATTAGAGCGTGCTTAGTCTTTGAACTATATGAATTACTTTGTTTCTCTGTCGAATGACCTACTTCTGTTTGAATCCTGTTGAATCATCTCTCTCTTTCTCTCTTTTTCACTCTTTAGTTCCCATTTACGCCTCTGATTGTCCCGTTATTGATTGTGATCATTTTAAATTAATATCAAAAAGCTGTTCCCGCAGATATTTATCAGTCCAGAACTAATTTCAGTCCCAAAAAATAACTTTTAAGTTTTTTTTCACTGTACCACAAAAAGTGACCTTACAATGTTTCACTTCAGTGAATAATTTTATACGTTATCGCGCTGCTACTCCTAGACTGTGGCAATAACCGTGTCCAACGTTGAAATGGCGGACCATCCCGTCATTATGGGTTCCATCAGACGGTCTTTTCGCGTCCATCGCCTCGGACACAGCGCCGCCCATTGCCATCTGATTGAGTAATTTAGGACGTCATTGCAAAATGTGTGCGAGGTCATAGAGCAGGGAAAGCAGTTCTTAAAAACTAGTCTACTGGTTACTAAAAAATTGTCATTGATGCGACGTCCTGTTATTCTTTATTCTGATAGTTTACCGTGTTCATACACCAAGACACATGCATGCATAGCTTACTTAACAAATTTTATTATAAATATTCGATGTGTAATTTATTTCATATTATATTATAAAGATTACATATTAAATATTAAATCGAATAGACATTCCATAAGATACGAAAATTTAAAAAAAATATTCCTTCTAAACTTTATGCGTCAAAATATAAACAGTATTTATGTATACCGTTGATTTCAATCAGACCAAGGTTATATTACTGCATTTTGCATGAAATATTTTGAACTACATTTCAGATGGCACTTAAGGAAATACTGTTTTATCGATGTAGCGAAGGACGTCTTTCAAGAAATATTCAAAAGATTTTGAAGATACATTTTCCATTATCTGTTGCTGGTGAGAGGCCTTCATAATAATGGATTCTGTATTGAATAATTAAATATGAGCTGATAGATCGGATAAGGCATTTCAAGCGGAAATTTCAATGTGATTGACAGATCAAGAGAGCTCGCAACATTTTCAAGATGATCATTTATTTTGAGTTGGGTTGGACATAGCTTTGAACTGCTCTTTGTGTTTGAACTCTTATTGTATTTGATATGCTTGAAATAGATTCAAACTGTAAAAAAGAATTATGAAAAATAATCGTTACTTATAAACGCGCTACATTTGGTACTAATTTTACTTGTCTGTGTTTTTCTGTTTAGTTTTCGGCTAGATTTGCAAGTCACAGAGCAGTTAAAATACCTTTAGGTAATTGGTCTTTGATCTTGAAAGTATTAAAGTCAACCAATGATTTTACTTGGAGCTAACAACCCAAGAAAAAAGCGCAAATATTTGCGCTATTATATTATATAGTTTATAGTACTGACGCACCCAGAAGGCAATCATTACTTGTCTGCCTCTACTAAGTCACCATGATATAGTCTAGATACTACCAGTCTGTAGTGACACCGCGCCGACATAAAAATTCAAATTCAAATTCATTTATTTACATGGAAACACGGTACAAATTCTGACATGTTTCGCCATTCAATGGCATGTTAAATATTTATAAATGTCACAATTAAAAAGATAAAAGTTATTAAAATGTATGTCAATATTATTCAATTAGGTAAGTAATACTTTTACGCTGTAAAAGTTTTTGTCCAATTATAGCCATGCAATCTTGTTTGAAATAGTCAAGGTCTTAGATTCCTTATACATTCTGGTATCTTATTAAATATCTCTACACACATATATAACCAGTTTTTTTTGTATAATGCAGTTCTTGGTACAAAATTTAAAGCTTTTTATACCTATTACACTGACACCTATCAGTCAGGAGTACCCTAACTAATAGTTTCATTAATTCGATTCGCAACTAGGCTGTGTCCAGCTGACGCGGCACCTCATTACGCTAACGATGCGGTCCTCGTACATATTACTCGCTACCCCTCCTCCCCCACCCCCACTTACACCTAAAATTAAAAAGCTCTCTTGCGCTGACGTGCAGAAGCATTCGATTGCGCTTAATTACAGCATCGTGATTATTACTTTTGTTCAGTATTCTTATTGAAGGAATTTTCGGGTGCACAGATATCAAATATCAAAAGTGGGGTTGAATAAATATTAAACTTTTGGTAAATGGCACTGTGTTCCGCTATTCGGTGCTTCAGTTTTTATAAATTTTTATTTATTTTAAACAAAACTATGTTTCTCTAACGTTAATATTATATTATTATCCGTCTTGTCGTTCTGATTAATCTCAAAACTACTGTATTAAATTTTCACTTACGGATTGAATGATTTACAACAAAAGATTGTGATTATTTATTATTTATGATGCACCTTAAGCCAATTAAAATATGAAACTCTATGAAATAAATATATTTACGGATTGAGACATAAATGTTAAATGGGAGTGCTTACACTAAGATATAATATTATATTACATTACAAACCTCTCGGAGTCGGATTAATATTCCATAGTAAAAAACTATCTTTAGTGCTTGCCGTGTGGAGCTGCTGCTAGTTTCAGAGAAACGTAACAACGCGGGAGACAAAAGAAACTTAAAACCTCAGTGAAATATTTCCTCAACACGGTTTTCACCAAATATTACTGCACTTATATGTCTTATGTGTTTAAATAGTTACACGTTAAACTCCGTTCATCGCAAAGGCTGTCTGGAGCGCAGTAATGAAACATTCACAGAAAGACGTCACGGCACGCTCACGTCTCGTTCGCCTTCCTTTGATCAAGAAACACTTTGGATCACACTTAAAACTTGTACTTATTAGGTACATATTATAAAGTTTTAGTTTCACAGTTAGGATCAAGTTATTCATTGGAATTTGTTTGTGTTTTGTTTTTACTGCCGTGCTTTAATAATACTAACAAAGAGAAGTTTTCTGATGAACTTTTTAGATATGTACCTACACTTCCTTTGCTTTTGGAGAAGTTTATAGCAAGCATTGTTTCAATTGACTTCTATAAAGTAAGTTTTTTATTAATAAAGTTAAGCTTGGTATTATTATTTAAATGTGATGAAAAAAGGTTAACTAAAGAGTGTAAAGAGTGTAAAATTATAGACTTTGGTGTAGGTACAACAGGTAATTCGTTTTGATGAGGGGGAAAATGTCTCAAAATAGACGAACAAAGTAACTATATAATTTCACTTTCTTACGCTATCATTATTATATCAAAGCAATTAAAACTTAATTATACTCATTTAGATATTAACTGAGTTTTAATTATCATTATGGACCCGTTCCTACTAACTCAATAAAGTAGTATCTAAATTTATTGGTTTCGCCTCAATAATTTTTATTTACATTCAACGGCAGCGGTAGTTCAGTGAACTCGACACACGTCTGTGAGTACTAAGTTCTCATCCTAGCACGTAACTCTAAATTTTTCTGAATTTATCATACTTTATACGAATTTCTACTACTTGCTTGGTGGTAAGGATACCGGTTGCACATTAGGATTTCATTGGATTTGTGACCCCGACATGCTCTGAAATGGCTAGATTAACCCTTAATCTAGCCTTAATCTATGGTGGTGATCGCTCCAAAAGACATCGAACCTAATTGGCATATCTAAAGTTGCAAGTACCTAAAATTACGTTATTTTGGTGTACACCTATCAAACATACGCCAATCGATAGAAAAAATAAATCATCATCATCATTTCAGCCATAGGACGTCCACTGCTGAACACAGGCCTCCTCAATGACTTTCATTGGGGGGGATTGCCAATACTTGCCTTTTTTTATAACATTTCGCACACAGTCGCTGCTGCCCGTTTCGTGAAAGAGGAATTAGTCGCCTCTTACGACACGCCTCCTGTTGGCGGTGGGAAGTGTAATCTTTACGGCCGTCCCCACACGGCACGGCTTTGTTCAGAATTTTAATTTAAATATGTAATATTTATTTTTATTTCACAATCAAATTGAAATTCTGAACAATGTATATAATTTACGACATTTTGTCAGAGAGTATTTGTACACAAATACAACGTTATTTTAGATTACTTGCAAATTTAGTTATGCCAGGCTCTATACAAATAAGTTCGATATTTTTTAGCAACCAATCATACCTCTTCTACAACGGGACAAAGCGGTAGGAGCGAGAAGAGTAACTATATGACAGATAAAACAATCAAATCGAGTATCTACTTTTTTGAAAAATTAACAAAATGGTTAATATTGAGAAAAATATCCCTGAATAAAGAAATCTAGGCATTTTAAACAAGATTAAATGAAATACCACTATTAAAAAACCGAACAAGTGCGAGTAGGACTTGCCCACCGAGGGTTCCGTACAAATTTGTACATATTATAAATAGTTTAGGAATCGAGTCTCGCAGTTTAATTACAAATGTACTGTTTCAGATTTCCTGTACTTGTAGACGATATTACTTGCCAAAATTCATAGTTCGGGATTAACAGAATATAATTTTGATTCCCTTGAGAGACGTTCTCTTGAAATGTACGTTTTTTGCGGAAAAAACATCTTTTTTTCAGGCTAACTTAGAAATTTGTTTTTTTTTCACTAGGGGACTGTAGATTTGATTATATGGTTTTCATTTCAACTTGATACCTCCACGCTTCCTGAAATAAAAGGTCTTGACAGACGTACAGGCAGACAGACAGACAGACAACAAAGTGATCCTATAAGGGTTCCGTTTTTTCCTTTTGAGGTACGGAACCCTAAACAACACTCTCGGTACGTATAAATCTTAAATGCAAACGCCGCCAAAACGTCGAGGACAACTTTACCGCGCGTCTGAATATGAGACCATAAAACATTCAGGAGACGACGGGAGGCGAGCTTTGTGTGCATATAATTTATGCAAGCAAAATAAAGGGTATTTTGGGAAGATTTTCAAAAAATATTAAAGTAGGTAGACATTATTTAGAATTCTAAACTTCGCATTGAGGCTAACACTTACAAGTTCTTTACAAGACAGTATTGATAACAGATACGAAAAAAAAAACAAAATCATTAGTCATTAATCATTAATTCATTCATTAAAAAAATAATTCAGTAAAAGTCATTTGGAATTTTTATATTTGTGTAGTGTTATGGTGTTACTGACTCGACTGTATTGTTTGTGGTATGGACATTGTCTAAAATAAATCTTTTGAATTTTAATTTGAATTTAAATTAGGAAGGCCTATGTTCAGCAGTGGACGACTTAATGGGTGAAATGATGACGATGAGTTAACTTTCGCGATATGGATCACGAACTATAATGTAAGAAAGTTTAGAACTAGTAGGTAAAGTTAAGCGATAGTTAGTAAAATTGTGATAGTTAAAAGAGTGATACTTATTTGCTGTTCATTGAAGCGTTTTAATGGAGTTATTTTATAAACTTGGAGACATAATAGGCGAGCTTAGCCGCAGTTACCAGTAAATAATTCTACACAAAGTTATAAACGTTTAATTAAGACAATAACGCCTAAAGCGGCGTGTCTATAATCGGATCAAACGAATTAGTGAAATGAAGAGGCGCCGAGGAGACATTCAGATTATTACGACTCATTTTCACTCCATTTTAACCGGGAAACCAAATTTAGATTAATTTGGCACGAATATAATCATAACAGTTGACATTTTGTTTAATTAATGCATAAATGTTAGCTTTATGATCCTGTAAATGAGAGAACCTAGTATGCGCAACAGTGGCAGTCTTTGGCATACATTTATATATTTATGTAAACCCGCTTATAGCTTAAAAACCAAATAAATAATTTGGTGACTAGTATTTGTTCCAGTATGTCTTAAGTTATCGCTATGCCTTATTTTTACACTTAAAATTGAGAATCAGTAAATCATCATCATCATCATCATTTCAGCCATAGGAGGTCCACTGCTGAACATAGGCATCCATTCAATATTTTCACCAAACATTGACAACTTTAATCAGAGTAAATACTTACTTATGATTTCTTATATACTTTCTAGATGAACATATAGGTACAGGATGGTTCTTCGAGCATGGATATATTTCTAATTTACCCAAAAGAATTTATATCTAGGAACAGTAAAAAAATTGCATCTAATAATTAGGCCTGGCCATTTTAAGGTGGAATACCGACCTGGCAAAAAGTATTGGTTTAAAAGGTTAAAATTACAATTTGTTATTCTTAAATATCTGTAAGTAATCTTATATTGTAACTTTAGAATCTTTATTCACAAAATGCTAAAGAAATCTTGAAAAGGGCCGAAAAAATTCGTCGTTAAATCCCCTTTTGATGAAGATCTCCCTAAAATTAACGCATTACCCAAATAACGGCATGAAACCTCAATTGTTGAGCCCATCAATTTGCAAAAACCGGCGAGTCACTGACCCGAAAAAGATATAGTGCCGAAAATATTAAATTAGGGGGTAACTTTCACCTGGGCTTTAATCTTCGGCGTGTCCGTCACCCCAGTTCACCCCTTGGCCCCCATAAAAATGACATTAACCTCGTTCGGGGTGAGAAGGTGTACTCGGCTATCTCAATTCGATTAAGGTCGCCTGATTATCAGATAGGATTGAAAGTTGGGAGTTTGATGAAGTAGGTTCCCAACCTGTGCGAAGTTAGCAGCTCCGTACTCGAATATGAGTTGGGAAACTTGTACGTTAACGCGTATTGTTTTCTTAGATTTAGTCTTACCTGAAATAAAACTTTGGAACTTACTCTCATTGAGTAAGTATTTTGTTTTGAAATTCATTTAATGTTATTGGATGGCGTGAGAAATTAAAACGAAAATGTTGAACGACGGATTCTTAATACAATTCTATTTTTAATAATTTTATTTTTTTATTTTATTTGTAAAAGACACAAAACAGGATACAGTCATTACAAATACATTTTAGAACTTAATTGCTAAACTGTAGCCCAAAACATGCGTCTATAGCTAGATTTTAAAATTAATTAAATTTAATTTAACAATAAAGCAAAGAAAGAAAGTTCCACAAAAATAAAAATAATGAGTAACAATAAACTAAATTGAAAACTACTCACTTTATAATCAAATTAATCTGCCTTTTGAAGATATTTGGATTGAAGTTCAGGATCTTTATGTCTTTGCAACCTTGCAACATATAATTCTAAAGACGACACATGCGAACTATTGGGTTGTAAAAAGATGTATTGTTACGGTACACTTGAAGTGAGAAAAATTTCGGATTGCGAGTTCTGTAAAAAGTGTTGAAATTTAGAGATGAGAGCAAAGATGGGGAGTCTATTTTTGAATGTAAATTTAAATGTTATTTTAAAGAAATACTCGTAACATGCTATCTCTAATTATTTGTAAAGTATCAACAACCTCCTAGGGGCTGATTCTGGTGCTTAAATACAACAACTTTTTCTATGAGACCATCATTTAAATTTTAAAAAAAATTATTTCTCTATACAAACTGATGTCATCTGGTGGCGGCTTAGTATGTGGAAGTGATTTTTTTATTGCGCGTGATAACCCTGTATATTTCAAAAATACATTAGGTGTTTATAAGACCTTCAAAGGATGTTGTAACAATATGAAATAGTCAAGATGCTTGATCATCATCAGTCTTTGAAAGTCATAGCCTTAGGATTCCCATAAAGAACGCTACAGCAAGCCACTCTGGGCCGTTTGCGTCCAGCGACACAAGTATTTTTTTTCACAATCACACCAATTAGCTAGCCCCAAACTAAGCAAAGCCTGTCCTATGGCGACTAGATAACGGATAAACATACTTACTCGTATATACTTTTATAAACATTCATGACTTAGATAAAGATGCTCGTGCTCATCACACAAACATTTGCCCCTTGCGGGATTCGGACACGCAACCGCTGGCTTTGTAGTCCGGAGCGCGCACCACTACACCAGACAGTCGTCAAAGATGTTTTGATTTTCTACCTACAAGACAATTATTCTACTTAAATACGAGTATTACTAATGCGTAAGTTTGAATGAATGGATGTTTGTCACTCAATCACGCAGAACGTCTAAAATTCGGATCGGATTTAGATTAATTGGCACAGATGTAGATTAAAGCCTGGAATAGCAGATAGGTTACTTTTTATCTCGGAAAAGTGTACAGTTTCCGAGGGATGCAACTGTCATTATAGATGGCGCTTCTTACCGTAAAATGTCGCTGTTCAGTTGGCAAATATTTTTGAATGTGAAAAAACATGTAACACTAGCTGTTGTCCGCGACTTCGTTTGCGTGAAAAGACCACTAAAATGGTTTTGCAAAGACCACTCGAACAATGTCGCGGGCAACTGCTAGCAAGTAATATCAGGGAGTGTACCATTGTACAAAATACTAAATACTTTATTTGTCATTAAATTTTAACATCTGCATTTTGTACACACCCTGAACAAAATGCAGATGTTAAAACTATGTCAAAGATCCTTAAGCCTATTTAGCTATTTCCATTTATAGCATGCAAATTACACAAAATAAGTTAAATTAAAAAATAGAATTAAAACTAAACATGGCATTAAAAATGAATTGTAAAAATTGATTCTGGATGTCATTCTACATTCATTACCTATTACATATTAGTTATCAAGACATAATTAAAAGATGTCATAAATACATCACCAACCACAGTCTCTATTTTGACAGGTAGTGTGTACTCATATCATAAAACATTTGGTTTCAGTAGGGGGTAGTCGAACGAAATCCTTGGTCGATCTATTTTAATGGTTTTTATTTATGATTTAATTTATTTATGATAAAATTTATGCTTTAAAGTGCAAGTTTGGTTTAGTTTGTGTTCTAATGTTTGGTTAAGTGATAAAGATCTGTAACTATTGAAATATCATTGTATTCAACGCCGCAACGAGTGTCAAGTGACTTGTCTCAAGACAACTTGCTTTAGACCCGATAGCGTCTTAAAACCTACTTCTACGGTAAGAGTAGCCTTCACTGAATCCAAGAGAAGCAATAAAAACTAAACACCCGTTATTTATTGTGAACACTACATCAAGAATCACTCGAAATTGGCAGATTCACCGCTCTGCATATAGAGCAGGATTGAGTCCATAAAAAAACATTCGAAAATAGCAAGAGAAGTGTCTTCTCATGCGAACCAAACGACGTCTCCACAATTGGCAAGCGTAGCCAAGAGCGATCCACATTCTAAAATGGTCTAAAAGATCCTCTATCTGCATAATCACTTGTGAGTAAAAACCGAGTACGCCAGGTTTTACAAACGCAAAATAACTCAAGGATGGCACTTTGCAATTCAACGACGGTATTAGAGTTCCGTGAGGCGAGGGTTACCACTAAAAAACTGGACAAATGGAGATAGGTGCGAAGATTTTAATAATAAATCAGACGAATCTAGATCGAGACAAAACTAGTAGTATCTAAGTACATTTCACAAAAAAACTTGTTGTATCCACAAGTACAACTTCTTCGTAAACTGTAATTGACAGTATAAATTTTGTTTGTACTTTCACAGATCTCTTGGAGATACTTACAAGTTAAGAAAACACTTACAGTTTTTTATTACCTGTAAGGATGTCGACTCTAATATTCAATTAAACATATATTTATATGTTTCATCATCATATAAATATAACATAAACTGTCAACTGTTTTCATCATTATCATATCAGCCTATTTCAGTCCAATGCTGGACGTAAGCCGGTAGGCTTTGGGGGACCAAAGAGCGCCAAAAAGAAGGATCTGTATACAGGGTTACATTGCAAAGGGGTGCCAAATCTCCAGGAGTGGCTCAGAATCAGTAACTTAATCGAACTATGCAAAGAACAAATCATTTTTTTTGTCACATTTAATTATTCCTATCCACTGTTAAAAATCATAGGCGTGGATAATTTAACTCATTCATGAAAAAAAAGGCACCGCATGTGCACTGGGTAAGCTCCTTGTTGGTTCGCCGTACTTACGCCTCTGATAAATGGCCGCGCGGCTTTCGTAGTCTCGTTTTTTACTTTATTTTCGGATAATTTAAAGTTTATTTTTTCGTAAAATACGATTATTACAAATAATAACGATTAAGACGCTTCTTTATAATGTTCCGTAGATCTTATTTTTTAAATTTGGCACCCTTTTGTAACCCTGTATGTTTACTAACCACGATTATTGACATGTCCCTGACCATTTAAAGCTCGGAAAATAAAAAAACACTATGGGATTATAAAAAAAATAAAACCGGACTAGCGCAAACGTATGGCAACCCTACGCCATTCTTACGCCATTCTACATTTCGCGAATTGTTTTACTGACTACGGGATTTGGTCTAAAATATCACTTAAAGCGGATTCGTATGTACAGAGACACTTCGAGGTTATGGTTTAGGCAGAGAATCATTGGGTGCCAGGGTACGGAGATAAACAGAAACAAACTGAAACTCGTTTATTTTCTGTATGGGGCACTTTACACGTCCCAATCTCACCATACGGACCCTTGGGAAACAAAGCTTTGTGCAAAGAAATTCCGCAAGTATGTTTTTTGTTGCTGAGCCCTTTTGTACAAAGACTTCAATTGCTTGTTTCTGCAAAAATCCTGCAGTTGGATTCTAGATACTGTGAACTTATGGTAGACTTGTTTTGTATGAGTATGTGGTTTTAGTACGGCGTGTCCCACCAGGCGATTTATTAATTACAAATCTGTATGCCTTCTACTTTGTTTATTTAATTGAAAAGTACTTTCCTGCCACTCCTATGACAGTAAATCAAAGATGGAGTTACCCAACTATCGATAGTTTTGCTATTCGTAAAAACTGTTAACAATATCGATAATATATTGATGCTTTTACATCGTAACACTATCAGTACTATCGATAGTGCTACATAGGGCAATAGTGATCATTTCAGCTTTAATGACTTTAATTGGGGGATCGGGGGGGGGGGGGGGAGGTTTGATTGTCATTACTCGCCACGCTTGGCAAGTGGGTTGGCGAGTTTTTTTTTTTTTTAAATCGCACGCAGACGCTGCTGCCCGTCTCGTGCTACAGGAATACGGCACAGGGCCATAGTATTCATTACAAGTAACGATACTATCGAAGACCATCATAATGTTTAAGAGCAATTTATTATGATTTAAAATTTGCGTACGTTAACATGTGGTTTACCAGTTGTCAACTCGAAAAAACTAGATATAATCCAATATATTTGTTAAGCAGTAAAGGAAACTAATTTCGTCTGGCTCTCTGCTGAGGCATGGAAGCCACATTCTCGCTTTAGCCGTGATTGCGGCGCCGAGGTCGGAGCGCATAGTTGGCGAGCCAAGACCATTCCAGAAACCTTCAGGCTTGGGCGCTAGTTGGCTTAAATATTAAGGTTGACGACCTACTGGTCACGTGTGATAATGAGCAATTTGCCCTAAGTCTGAGTCGGGCCAGTTTATGTAGGTTTATGCGTTAGTACAAGCTATGCTTAGTTTGAGGTTAGCCAATTTGTGTGATTATGGGAAGAATAGTATTTTTATTTATTTAAATATCACATTATAGTTTGCGTTTGTGAAATTCGAAGATGACTACATTATCTGCATTACCTCAAGGTTGACTTGGTAGATAATGTTGTATAGCATTAAGTCCGCCAATTGTACTTACCTGTGCAATAAAGTTTAAATAAATAAAAAATAAAGATTCGATTGGGCAAGTACCAAAACAAACTGTATAATGCGTGTTCCACAGTACGTATTCTTATACGATAGCCAGCCCAGACCAAGCCGAATTAAAAAAAAATTTTTTTTAGATAAAAAAAAAAAAAAAAAAAAAAATTTTTTGATAAATCGAACCGGGAATAGAACTATCCCTTAACAAACAAGCACTAATCACTGCACTACTACGCCAATAAGGTTACAATATGAGGTGTTGCTTCTTTATAATTTTTTTTTAACGGCTCGGTATTAACCATTATCTGTTTCACATTTTTGATGTGTGTTTTTAAATACGAATACTCTTATTAATACGTGAAAGTAATTAATTCAGTATATTATATGACCTCTTTTGGGCATTTATACACTTCATAAAATAAAGTTTTGCCCTACCACCGCTTTAGGTACCAAATATTGGCGGATGATTAGAATAAGCCGAGCAAGAAAGTCAGATACTTTTATCAACGTTTCTATTTCCTACATAATACAGCCACAAGACCTGAAGCATGTGCGTTCTAGACAGATTATAAGTCCATGCGCTCTTGTCGTTTCCCAAGCAATGTAATTTTAAAACAACCAATGTAGTTTTCATATTTCAAAAATACCCTTGCACAACTTACGAGTAGCTAAATATTTTCGTTCTACAACGCTGCTACATCAAAAGACGATTCACTAGAAAGTCATCTACATACACTTTTCTATTTCCCCAACAAGCGATCTCCATCTTCACCGTGATTGCATCGACACAACGACATCCTATTCGCACCCAATATCGGGCGTCTCAACTCGCCTCGCGTGTGTTTAGCTGGCTTTAACACGTTCGATGTTCAACGCTTAGAATAGAAATTAAACAGTAGATTGCAATCCGCAGTTCTATTGTAACTACTATTTTATTGTTTAAGAACTACAAATGAACATGTATCTCTATTTAGAAACTTATTGCCCTATTGTACCACCTATGTTAATGTTGGAACTCACCACTACGCAAAACTTTAATTAAACTGTTATTATAAATAATGTCATTTTAACGATGTTTTTTTTCCTTGCTTGTATTTACTAACAATAGTCCTAAGTTAAATTATTACTAACACTGTATGGGCCAAGCCTGAAATAAATATCTTGAATTTGAATTTGAAATGCTTAATTATACCTACAATAAACATGCCAAGACAACGAATATGATTATATTTATTTGTTGGTACATATGGAAAAAGAAATAACACTTCCGAAATACTTGTAAACTGACAGACATTTGTTCGCAAACCGAATAAACATTCCCGGGAAAAGTCGAAAGGAAATAAGCGTTGTTATCGTGTTAGCGTGACGTTCCCGTCACGTCCGCGACGTCGCGTGACAGGCGCGTGACGCGTCACGCAACAACATGGCGGCGTAATCTCCTGTGTGGGTAGGCTTAAGCTTGTGTTATTTCGTTTTAAAGGTTCGTATTCTCAAATCAAGTATTATACGATTTGTATTGTCATCCACGAAATAATGTAAAAGTTTTGTGACTTTTAATATGAAATACCAATTAGATCATCTAGATATTTAAAAAACATATGTGTCAAAAATATTTCCTCCCAGCTCTGGTAAAAGCTAGAGACTACTCAAGACGCTGATTACCCTATTATTGACCAAATCGTCAGTCGGATGATATTGAATTGTAAACTTAAGTCGTGTGCGCTTATATATGGATTGATTTATTTCACAAGAATTACTAATAAACAGAAACAGGCAGACTTAAATCACTTGGCAGTTAAGCAAGTATAGCATTGAATTTGGTATCGTATTCGTGTCTGATTATTTCTGGTATTTATTCCTATTCTTTGACATAAAATATAATTTTAATATCCAATCTGACCGTAAAACTAAATCATATGACCCAGTCATAAAATAAATATGCCGTTCTATTAGGTAGTAAACTTTACACAAAAATGGCACAAAAGTTCTCTCACAGGACCTAATATTTCCTGAAATCACATTCAGAGCATTACCAATTTTTCACAACATCGCTCAGGTGACGCGTGACACAGCTTTTCTGCTATATAACGGCACTACTATACAACCGGTCGAGCGGTAATCGCTGTAAAAGACGCATCGGCTATCTGAAATGGGGGCGAGTTTTATTCAAACTGTCGCAACGAGTGGTCACTCTTACATCTCATAATACAGGTATGGTCAGCGTTATGACGTGACACGTGATTTGACGTGAAATATCGGTCATCGGACGAGGGTGAACGTTACTTGTTGCTATTTTTACACTCCACTTGACTTTTGGTAATCTTGTTTGCTGTCACAAGATTTTATTAGTTTCTTTGTTCGATATATTTCGATATTACCTTGCGGGACAATTTCACGTCTCGATGATTTGGTTATAATGATATCGGGGTGATCTCGCCTGACCTGTTTTTGCGATTGCTAATATTAGACTTCGATAGACTCGTAGAAGTATGTACACACTAGTAGCTTCGAATATTATTGGTAACGGTTTCGTCTGCCATCTTGATTTTTTAACATGATTTAGTTTATTTAAGAGTCACACATTCAAAAATTGAATGTGATACACATACATAGACAACTCTTTACTCAACACACTTTAAATCGACATTCCTGTAGGATAAATTTATCCCGATTTCTTGATAATCCTTTTGGAATTTTTTGCTTTTACTAAAGTAAGACCTTCAAGCTTCCATTCTGCTTATTGTTTATAATAACATTAGAACTGAAAGTGTTATACCAACTTTGTTCGGAGTTTGGGACAACAAGGCCTTTGTGGTTTGACAAATACCCCAGCGCTAGACTAACACACTTTTAATAGACAAAGCGGTAGAAGCTGAGTAGTCGTTAGTCGAGTCCATGACAATCGCTCTAAAATATAAGTCATTTATTCAGTATCTTCTGGCCTCTTTCGTACAAGAAGAGGGCCTATAATGTACAGAATAAGAAGAAGAAGAAAAACATTGGTTAAAGAATAAATGTGATAATCTAGATCAGCGGTTCTCAATCTTTTTTGGTGACGGAACCCTTTTGGATAGCAAAATACTTGATGGAACCCTACAATAAAACAATGGTTTTTAAGTGTATTTTTTATTAATAAGCATAATTAGAGTACCATGTAACAGTTACTTATTACTTACTTACATAACAAGTATAATAATAAATATAACATTGAAAAAGAAAAAAAATCTAACTAATGGGATGTATGAAACTGTTTTTTATTTTTCATCAATTGGTTGATATCAGGTTTCATAGAGGACAGTTGAAGTCTCATATCAGGTTCGGCGTCCAGTCTATTGCGGTATTTTGTTTTCGTGGCTGCATAGGTTGAGAATCCTGTTTCGCACAAATATGTTGTTGGAAACGGGAGAAGAATATTCAAAGCCATTTTGGCAAGCATTGGATATTCATTTCGGATTCTGCACCAAAAATCGTTGAGAGGCGTCGTTTTGAACAGTGACTCCATACTTGTGTCAGATGACATTTCTAAAAGAGATTCATATATCTCGTTTGACATACTTTCGGGCTTTTGTAAGTTGGGTAAAAAAGGATTATGAATCCATGAATTCAGTTTCATTTTTGTATTCTGTTCTTCAGGAAAATACTGCTCAAAAGATGCGCGCATCGAAGTGAGATATTGGACCAATTCTTCAAATACATCATCTTGAAATATTTCTGAGTTGTTATCGCCAAGAAACTCACTGAGTGACGTAAAGCTTTCTATTTCTCTATTTCCAACGCAAATAATCCAAAAATCTAATTTTCTTTTGAAGGCAGTTATTTTGTTACAGGCCTGGAACACTGTTGTCTGTTTACCTTGCAATGATAAATTTAATTCGTTCAGTTTCTGAAAGATATCCGCCATAAAAGACAGTCGGAACAACCAAGTTTTATCATACAAACGGTCTTTCAAATTAAAAGAAGTATCTGAAAGAAACATTTGTAACTCGGCTCTAAGTTCAAATAGCCTTGTTAAAGTTTTACCCCGAGACAGCCATCGCACTTCTGTATGGAGCAGCAGTGTTTTATGTGTGCTGCCATAATCTTCACACAATAATGAGAACAATCGGGATTGTAGTGGTCGTGATTTGATAAAATTAATTATTTTTACCGCTTCATCCATAACTAATTTTAGATTGGACGGCATTTGCTTCATCGCAAGTGCTTGTCTATGCAGGATACAATGGCTGGAACTACAATTAGGCGCTTTATTTTTTATTCGTGACACTACTCCTGCTGTTTTACCCGTCATCGCCTTGGCCCCATCAGGTACAAATGTCAATGCAATCGTTCCAACTGAGATTATTTTCCTCAAAAAATATATTTATTTTATTAAAAATTTCCTCTCCGGTAGTGTTTGTGGGTAGAGGTGAACACATAAGCATGTCTTCTTCAAAAGAACTTTCACATGGATATCTCACGATAACCAGCAAGATAGCCAGACCAGCGACATCAGTCGACTCATCCATTTGCAAGACGAATTGTGTTTTTTGTAGACGTGTAACTAGTTCTTGTTTGACGTAGCTTGCTAGATCATGAATTCGCCGTGAAACAGTATCGTTAGATAGCGGCACAGTAGAAAGATGCTTTGCAGATTTTTCATCGAGCATGCATTTTGTTATGTCTAATACACATGGTTTTATTAAATTCTCAGCGATAGTGTGCGCTTCTCCTGCTTGTGCAATGCGATAGCTAACTAAATATGATGCCTCCGTGGCCTTTTCATTGATAGTTTGGGTTACATGCATAATTGTTTTTTGACTTTCCAATAACTGTTCTTTTTTACGTACAAAAAATTCTTTATTCTTGTCTTTAGACTCGGGGTGTACAGTTTCTAAATGTCGGCGCAACTTGGCAGGTGCCATGGAACTATTAGGAAGCAGTTTACTACATAACATGCAGAGAGGTGAGCCGTTGGAATCAACAAATCCAAAACTGATATATGATTCATCATACTTCCTTTTTTTCGCCTTTGAAACCGTGGAACTTGACGTCGTTGCATCATCGTCTGGATCGGTAATTGCTGTATACTCCACGCGGACTGCTTTTGAACATTCGGCTTCGTTGGAAGATGTTGTTGCGACACGTTTAACGCCTTAAGCCAACGTTCCATTCTTTCAGGATGGTGAGGTTAAAATAATGCACGGTCGTTACTGCGTAGAAGAGTTTAGCACTTTAGTCCAAAGAAGAAATGTACAAAACTGATACAATCAGAAAACAGCAGTAGAACAATACACAATTTTTTTCTAGCAGGTAGGTACTTATCGCTCCGAACGCTAATCGTCGACTGACTAGTGTCAAGGCTTGATCATCGCTTTTATAGTCCTAGCCTCAATCTCGAACATTCTCAAAAATACTCGAGTCGGCGTCTTTGATAAATAAAAAGCCGATATAAAAATAGAAATTCAAAAAATGTGGTGTAAGCAATCTCGACTTTACGTTTTGAAGTTAGAGCCGAAAGTCGCTTGTTCACAATTATAGCGTCTAATTTCAAAGGCGGCTTTTATCAAAGGGATTGCGCGGTCACAAGTAGGTATCGGCGGTGGCGGCATAGTAAAATTGTTCGTGAATCGTGATACGCCGCGACAGAACGGTCGACCAGAGAGAGGTGTTTTGATTTTTTTTTCTAACTTCTTGCGGAACCCCGACAGGGGTATCGCGGAACCCTAGGGTTCCGCGGAACACACTTAGAGTATGGCTGATCTAGATCATCAAAAACTAGAAAAACAGATTCAAAATTAGAATTGAAATAGAAATAGAAAGCATTTATTTGACACACACACGAATAAAAAATTAGAAATACATAACAATAAAACAATGAAGGATTTCTAGTGTGTCAACAATTGTTAACGTTAGCAGTAAGACCGCAAAGATAAGTAGTCCTGGTTAGGGTATATATGCAGTATTTATTTCAGGTTATGGTTTCAGATCATTATCCACTGGCTGTCCATAGGCGGATGCCATCAGAGAGAGAGAGAGAGAGAGAGAGAGAGAGACAGAAAGAAACCAAGAAAAGATGGTGTAATAATTTAAATAGTTTTTCTCGGAAATAGAGGAATTTGGCTTTTACCTGAGATTGCCGTAGGAATTTGGGGGAGGCTGTAGCCTAGATAGTATAGGCTTCATATTTTTTAAAATCAAAAAAAGATGTTCTAAATAGGACAGTTACAGTTAACTTTGTTCATATTTTAAGTACCTTTGTGTATTTTCGTTAATCTCAAAGATAGGTACGTTATTTCTTGTTTAGACCCTTAAATGAAGTCATCAACGTAATTTCGAAAAAAGGAGGAAAAAAATTGCGGATTATGCATTTACAAACATAATCCCATTTTTATCTGGAGTCAAGTAAGAGATAAATTTCATAACACCAGGTAAATCGTAATTCGTCCAATCCGTGGATCCCATGGGGCGGTCGCAGTCCCGCGAATGCCCGGGATTACAGATATAAAACCGGGATTTGCCGTTTATTCCCAACCGTTTTATGATATGCCAAAAAATTTGCTAAGATTATGAAGTGTTTTGGTTGAATATTGTTTTGAACGCGGTTTTTTTTTGGTACAGCTGCACTATTTTAAACTAACCTTGATATAATAAAAATGTAATTGCAATACATTTTCCAAGATACACAAACCTTAATATTACATAGCAAAATATTTTTCTGGCTTTCATTATCTCATCATTGACTTTATTTATATGAGTTCTCAAAACTTCTCAGAAAATTAGGAAAGTCCAAAGTTCAACGTAAAAATAAGATGACCTTTTCATCACTCAAAACAAGTTTAAATTAGTGTCTTGTGTGCCAAGAAGTTTATTTCCTACCCATATTTTATATTATGTACTTTTACGACACGTGCTGTGCTTGGCGTTTCTATGTGAAATAAGATCCGAAATGAGGATCTCCAGAAGAACCAAAGTCACAGACATAGATTTTCAAATTGCAAAGCTAAAGTGACAATGGCCATTCTACATTTGTCGCAGAATTGGCAACCGTTGAAGTTTCTTTCACGATCACAAACTGGAATATAGAATTGGCAGGCCTTCCACCTGATGGACTGATCACATAGTCAAGGTCAACTTTGAAGGATGCAAATAGAACGGAGCTGCTCGCTGCTGCGTTGCATAGGGGAGGCCTATGCTAAAGCTGATGATAATGATGATGACATTTATAATGACGTCACAGAAATGAGAAAAAATAATACTTATAATATCAAGTTTTTTTAACAACCACACCAATTAGGTATCTAGGTCCAAATTAAGCAAAGCTAGTACTATTATTAAACGAATTATTTTTTGGTGCCAAATAAAATATAACTTACTCACTTACTATGGCGACTAGTTAACGGATAAATATAAACGACTTTAGGTATATGCTTATCAAACAAACATTAGCCCCTTGTGGTATTAGGACCTCAACCACCTGGCTTTGTAGCCCGTTAAATAATTTTCTAAGCCTAATCAACTAACCTAGTTCCTTGGATACGGAGACAGATGACATGGTAAAAATTGCGGGAAGCCGTTGACCGCAGGCCGCTTCCAACAGGCCAATCTGGAAGTCATTAGGGAGGGCTATGTTCAGAAATGGTCAGCTATGGCTGAAATGATGATAGATAGATAGATAAATACTCTTTATTGTACACCATACAAAGAAGTTACAATTTGTGTTTACAGAAAGATGCACAATTTAGGTGGTCTTATCGGTAAAAGCGCTCTCTTCCAGACAACCTTCAGGTAGAGGACAGATAAGAAGAAAGAGGAAAGTAGTGCGGAGAGCTTAGTGTGAAATTTAATATACTAATGAATATATACTAATGAATATATACGAATAAGTCCAGATAGAAATGATCATAGCAATATACTTACATACATAACAATAATATATAATATAATATTAAATAGGTACATATACATACAATATACATATATATACACATAAAATGTTACTTGATACATGCAAGGAAATATCGCGACCAACAATGACCAGTTGACAATATTAAATTCTTCGTATTATCATAAGTCTTCGCAATGTAATGCAAAGTATAAGTCAGTAAATGGTACGAAAAAATCAAAAGAACATACTCACAATCACACTTAAAGTCACACAGCTCTTCAAATTAACCTCCACAAGTATACAGTTAATATTAAAGGGCGATGAATCAATTAGTCCACACACCAATCGATCATCTATACAAATGACTTTTCAGCATCGAACTCAAAATAAAGGCCTTTCAGAACGCAGCCATTTATCACAACTAGAGCCTAAACAATAATGCGTTAGTTCTAACACGAACAAAGCGCGTTCCAGCTGGATGAGTCGGCTGAATTTATTAAGGCCGCGCAAATTGCGCTTTTAAGCTATAGAAATTGTCATTGACACAACTATTGGATGACAATCAGATCGCATTTTGGCTTGTTTGTCCATTGATTGTTTTTCCACTTTGTAACAGAGTACAAATAGGAGATTTCGTTATCCTATTGAATTGTTGATACATACAAATGGAACCTTTAAGCATTGATTTTCCTTAGAAATGGTATGGACAAAAACTGTATGCTTATCACTTATGCTTTATCTTTCGAACGACTGGCTCGTTCAATAAATCAAATGACTATGATTGGAGTCAATAAATCGGATAGTCAATTAATTGAGAAATAAATAAATTGTTTTCACAGTCACACCAATTAACTATGATACAAAGAATATCATATCATATTATATTATATCATATCATATCATATCATATTATATTATATCATACCATATCATATCATATCATATCATATCATATCATATTATATCATATCATATCATATCATATCAATTATCAACCCTAAACTAAGCAAAGCTTGTGCTATGGTGACTAGATAAAGGATAAACATACCTAAAACACATCCATGACTCACACTCATCACAGGAATATTTGCGTCTTGCGGGATTCGTACCCACAACAGCTGGCTTTGTAGTCCGGAGCAATGAATATTTAGATATCCGCCCGACAACATATCAGTCATGGTCTCGATCGAAGTAAGGTATAACATATCCTTGTGTTACAAAGTAACTGATAGTCAATTTTGATAATAGCATCTCCCAGCATACCCACCCACACCCAAGCTGATTTAGAAAAGTTCGTTTTCTAAATTGACTCGACGTGCGAATCAAGCCCAGGAGACGTATTTTTGAAGCATTAGAAATGAATTTCGAATTCGAACACGAAAACAATTCGTGTATGAAATTCATTTCTATTGCTCACGATTTTACGCATTTTTGAATCACTCGAAATAGGTGTTACTATTAAATTGAAATCTTGTAACTATTTTTGTTTCACGCAGAAAATATTATAAACCATAAAGCAAAAACTCATTAACGAACGTAAATAAAAAGTTATTGTGTCAAATTTCTGTCACACATACGTTTACTTGTCAATGCAATTCTTCCGTACTTTCTACTAGTAGAAAACAAAAACGAGTGGTCGTTGCAGAATTCACGGAATGAATTTTCAAAAATAGTGATTTTAGGAATTCGCATGCGAATCTTGCGATTTCGTATTCGGATTGGAATTCGCATGATTCAAAAATACGTCTCCAGGACCCTATGCGTTCAAAGGGAATCATTGCTCCATTACGCCACTACTAATTAAATACAACCAGTCGGCTGCTGTATCAACCGCTTTTCTTTAAATATCACTTTAATCATGTTTCATTACATAATAATTCGAGACGGTTTCTGCGCAAACATTTGACTGTCGGCGTAAATGAGAAACTACGCCCAAAGCAAAATGAAATTCAGAGAAATATTCATAACTCGCTGATAGCTCGCTCCGCTCATTATTAATATCAACTGGTTAGCTGACAGATTGAATAAATACGACATGGGCCTTAGGCAAATACAATTAACAGTTACTAAGACGAATTTAATGTATAAGTCCTAATACAGGGTGAAGATACGCCAATAAATGGAAATCTGATGACCTGCGTAGCCAAGAGGCAAGTATGCCGGATTTGGAGTCGTCATCTCTGCTGTCCCGTTCGATTTCCAGTCATCAGTGTAGAAAACGAAAATCTTGGGTCTGGTGGTTGTGTTACCATCGTTGTTTCTGATTTCTGTAACACAAGTGATGAAGCTACTTATTATGAGATCACAGCTATGTATGTGATGTAGTCCAAATAATATATTATTCCAACAATAATAAACTTATTTGTCTTAATAATATTTTTATTATCATAGTTTGTGGACACGGCTCAGACTTTCAAGAACGCTTTATATTCAAATTTACCATAGTTGCTCTACACACATTTTCAATTCAAATGTTCAATTTATTTGCAAATATTTATAATCCTTTTCCAGAGGTTTTATAGTCTCTCTTTAAAAAGATATTCGGTAAAAAGCAACTAAATTATAAAACGTGATAACATTTTGTTAAAAACTAAATAAATTTTGTAAGGTATCAGTTTTTATCCCATTTTTCTGACATGTGCTTTTTGCTCTCGCACTAAAAATTCTACACTCCACATAATGATAATTTTCTCTACCTAAAGGTTTTCTGGAAGATATTATTGTACCTATTTCTTCTTTGTTCGTTAATGAACTATTATTTTATATCCAAAATAATATGTATATTATTATTTCTAAGCTATTTAAATTATTATTCAGTCCCATTTTTTTTTAACAATTTACAGTTCTTAATAAAGAGGGTTTGAATAGAATAGGCAGAAAGGTTCTAGAATGGAGGCCGCGTACCGGCAAGCGCAGCGTAGGACGTCCACTTACAAAGTGGTCAGACGACCTGGTAAGGGTCGCAGGAAGACGCTGGATGCAGACCGCTTCCAACCGGCCAATCTGGAAGTTAATGGGGGAGGGAGGCCTATGTTCAGCATTAGACGTCCTATGGCTGAAATGATGATGATGATGAACACGCTGACTTTATAGCTACTCGTAATATAGGATTTACATTAACTATATCAATTATGTAAAGTAGTTAACGGTGGTAGAAAACTACAACATCAGAATTTTATTAAAACAACACAAAGCTTCAAGTTATCATTTTGTTGCTCAAACGAACCAACGACGACAACCTCCGTAGCCGAGAAGCGAGCATACCGGACTTGGTGTCGCTATCTCTGAGGTTCCGGGTTCGATTCCCGGTCGGTCAATGTAGAAAATCAATATTTCTACATTGTCTCGGGTCTGGTTGTTGTGATACCGTCGTTGTTTCTGATTTCTGTAACACAAGTGCTTAGGCTACTTATCATAGGATCAGAGCTATGTATCTGATGTCGTCCAATATTTATTTATTTATAGCTCTCCCTTTGTAATTCATATCAAACTCTCAAAAACAATTTTATTCTCTTTAAAACTTATAATGAATAACTTATCAGACCTATTTGCTGGCAGGTGCAGTCGCGGGCAGAAGTTAATGAAATAATATAATACGTTGGTTCAGAATCTTCACACTGTGCGGTCTTTAGAGTTCGGTAACTCAAAAGGTAACTAGGATCACTTGGCTGTCCGTCTGTCTGTCAAGACCCTTTTCATAGGTAACGCGTAGATGTACCAAATTCAAATACTCCTGAGTATTGCAATACCTTGAAGTTATGAAAAATTTAACTTTTTAGTCAACGCAATCAAAGAATTTGCGTTTTTACCCATATTTTGATACTTTCAAAAAAACTATTTACTTACTTTCCGCTGACTTAGGGCCAGTTTCTCCAATTGCTGATTAGTTACGGATAACCTATCTGGCACTTTTTTGACAGCTAACTGTATGGGTTATCTGTCGAACACGTGCCAGATTGGTTATCCAGAACTTATCAGCAAGTGGTGAAACTGGTCCTTAGAATCATAAAATTTGGTAAGAAGCTATAATTATGTCTCATACCAGAAGTAAAAGAAAAATTCAAAAACTGTAAATATTTTTTTTATAGCTTAAAAAAGCTAAAAATAAAATCTTTGAAACTAAATAATTTACTTTCCTACAATTTTATACGGATCTCTTGCTGTGCGAGTCCAATTCGCACTTGACCGGGCTTTTTGTATGAAAAACATATTTTTTAAAATATTTTACTCCAGTCTCGCTTTCTCTTTATCTTCATTTCGGCGCAACAAAGCCGGGTTACTCAGTTAGACGCTTTCATCTGCAGTCGCGCCCTGAACGTTCTGCGGCCTCTTTTAATATCGCGAGTAATCTGCACAAATGCGCAGCTAGGGCTGCCATTCCAAATTAAATCCCCCCCCCTCCATGTTGTTGGTCTATCAGCGGTTCATCATCGTTATGATCATTTCAGCTACTTCACTGCTGAACATAGGCAGATTGGCTGTTGGATGCGGCCTGCATCCAGCTGCTTGCAGGAACCTTTACCAGGTCGTCTATCCACCATATAGGTGGATGTCCTCATCGGTTAGTGACAAATAAATAAATTTGAGCCAATCAACAAACCATTTATTGTCATCATGGTTTTAAAGTAAGGTAAAAACATCCATGTTGAACAAGATACTAGACAGAATTGTGCTACAGAAGTCTCCCAATACATTCAGAAAAAGTAAAAAAAAAAAACGTTTTCAGGAGTAACCCAAACGGGAATCGAACCCGGTGCTTTCAATGCAAATGGGTTACAATGCATGTAATAGTATAACAATTGAATACAGCCCCACTAGCATGACCACTAAAACATGATATGATATAGCGATATATCGACACTAACTTTTAAAATATGATAGATATAGCCGTCATGTTGATTTTTTATCGAAACAGCGATCATAATATGTAACGTTGATTCAACATGGCGGCTATATCTATCATATTTTTACAGTCGGTGTCGTTATATCGCTATATCAAATATCAAATCGTGCTTTGGTGGTCATACATGGCTGATAATTATAATAGTTTTGACTAAGATTGCCTGTAGCCTAGATAATTCGAATTAAATTAATGATTTAAATAAATATAATAGCCTGGACCACTTAAATACAATATCTGAACCGTTGAAAATGTTAAAAAAAAAATGTTTTAATGTTTTTAATGTGAACTAACACACAATTTTATGAATGTTCATAAAATAGGAACTTATGTTAGTTATCAGTTCATCATCATCATCACCATTTCCAGATTTGCCAGTCAGAAGCGGCCTGCATCCAGGGTCTTCCTGCGACCTTTACCAGGTCATCTGTCCACCTTGTGAGTGAATGTCCTACGCTGCGCTGCCGGAACGCGGCCTCCATTCCAGAACCTTTCTGCCCCATCGGCCGTTAGTTCTACGTACTACGTGCCCTGCCCACTGCCATTTCAGCTTGCTAATCCAATCAGAAATCTCTACGTGGGCGTCCTATGGCTGAAATGATGATGATGATGATCACAATTTCAGCCACGAGGACATACACTGCTGTACCTAGACCTCCTCCAGTGACTTCCAGATTGGCCGGTTGAAAGCGGCCAGCATCCAGCGGCTTCATGCAACCTTTACCAGGTCGTCTATCCACCTTGTGGTTGGACGTCCTTCGCTACGCTATATCATTTTATTTTAAAGTATTTAAAATATTAAATAAAATAATTACAAAATTGCCAGCCCTAGAAGCGTCATAACTGTTTACATAACGTTTTGCGCGGACTTATTTTTAGCCTTTTGAATTTACCCTGCAAGGGGTGGGTTAAGACGTTTTTGTCTTGATCTAAAAGGTTCAATTACTTTTCTGAGGCGCGCTCCAATTTATACTTCATTTTCGTCACGATTCCAAATGAAACAGGTATAAATATATAATCTCGCTTTCTTTTAACGAGTAATTAAAATAAAATCTTTATGACAAATTAATTATTTCAACAATCATAATAATTTGACGACCTCTGTAGCTGAGAGGCGAGTATACCAGACTTGGCATCGCCATCTCTAAGGACCCGGATTCGATTCTCGGTCGGGTCAATGTAGAAAATACACTTTTCTATGTTAGGCCGAATCTGGGTGTTGTGGTACAGTCGTTGTTTCTAATTTCTATAACACAAGTGCTTTTAGCTACTTAGCGTCGTCGTCGGGAAGCGTCGCGTCGTTTCCCTGTACAATATTTGGCATAGCTTGTTATACGACACTAAATCAAACACTTTTGACAGTTCGAATAAGCATGCATACACAGGTGTTTTTCTATCTGTGTAGTAAACAATAGGCAGGCCACATTGCTCGCAGACCTGACAACTGAAGAGAAAGGTTCTCGAACTGAAAGTTGCAGCGTGGGCAGACCAGATGGACTGACGAACTAATCAAGGTTACGGGAAGCCACTGGATGTAAACGGCCGCTCACTGGTGGCGTTCTATGGCATAAAGGCATCTCCAGCGGAGATGATGAACTTCTAGAGGCTGATGATGAAACCACCACATTTAATTGTAGTGCCTGGCAGTTTTATTTTATTTTACCATGAATAAAATTATAAAAACCCTAACCTAACAAAATAAAATAATATGAATTAACATAAAAAGCCACACACTCAGTTAACGTCGTCCGAGAACCGGGAAATTAATCATAATAAATAATAGCAGTCGCCCGGCCTCTATAAATATTGTAATAAAAACGTCCCGGGACGAAAACAGGGGATGAACGCACTTATTATTCCCGCGGGAACCCTCCCGTTAGGCTGATCACTATTACTAACGGAAAAGCGCCGGGAAAAACGGCTAATGTAATAGGAAATGTAAAAAGGACATACGGTTTGTATTAAAGATCAAACAATCATGAATTAGTCTTATTGCTAAACACTTAAACGATACTTAATTTTATTTTTAGGGTTCCGAATTTGAAATAACAAAACAAAACCCTTATAATTATGATCACTTGTGTGTCTGTCTGTCTGTCTGTCACTGCCAATTTGCTCCGAATCTACTAGACCGATTCAGTTGAAATTTTGTACACATTTCTGTGACCCAAATATGGACGTCTAACGAAAACACATAAATTATTAATATGACGGTAAACTTTGAAGGGTAAATTAGAAGATTAAAAAAAGTTTTGAAACTGTGGCATATCAAATGAAAGGGCTTCTTGTGTAGATCACAAAAAAAAAATTGTTAAAAATAAATAGAGGTACAAGTTATTTGAAGTTAGATTTATACTCACATAAGGCACTGACATACCACCAGACATACATACAGAGAGGATGAAATTAGGGTTTTGTTTGGCCACGGAACCCAAAAATCAGTTTACACTCAATAGCTCATTTGTATCAGAATAAAATGGCAACATATACGGCGAATAGCGTAATGGCGTGTGATAAGTAGTTCACGCTGCGCTGTAGTTTAGATTGCAGATAAGGGCCGTAACGCCCCATGGTACCCCACAATAGCGATGATAGGGTAAAATGCGATGGGCGTTTAGTGACAAATATTCAGGGGCTAACCATAAACGGTAACTTATGGTAAGCCCTGGATAATATTGCTCCAAATTTAAACAGTGACCGAGTTTCTTGTACTGATTCTTTTCGGGCCCATTATATTGTCCCCAGAAGTGGTAGGGTAAAAAAAAATTAAGACGTGCTTAATTAAGGCCTATTTACAGAAATACATTGGTTTTATGTGACGTCTGTCTGGTGTAGTGTCGCCCCCGGACTACAGAGCCAGGCGGTTGCGAAAACGCAAAGCGTTCGATTTTGGATCATTTCATTTAACAAACTATTTTGAATTGTAATAGTGTGCTAAAAGACACTCCTGTCAAATCAAATCAAATCAAGTCAATGTAGGTAACAAAAAATCATAATTTGGTACTTTGTAACACACATTTCAATTTCTCACTTATTAATAATAACAATTAAGTTGATGTGTTGTCTGACAGTTTATATATTACTAACTATTGCCCGCGATAAATTTTTCATTTTTTTCCTTTAAAAGATCCTTCTCCTGATAATATATTTACTATCGCCAATTTCGCTAATTCTTTTTTTGTTCTGTTATTTATTACAGAACAAAAAAAGAATTAGCGAAATTGTTCCACCTATTCACGCGTGATGCGATGACCAAGGGAAATAGGGATTCATTTTTATACATCTAGATATATTTGTTTATCTTAATCATGATTCAGATAGCGTTTTAACCGATACCTAGCACTAAAGTTTTTCCAAATGCAGTAGCCTGAATACAAATGCGAGCAATCCCCAACGTTGCCAATAACGAACAAAGGAGGGAAATTCAATAAAATTGAAAGAAGTCTCTACGGGAACGCTTCGAATTAGCTTCCTAGTTAGTGATAAATGGTTTCAACAAATAAATATATACACAATAGTAGTATATAAACCGTTCTAAAGTAGGTATGCACGTCCACAGGCATTCTAAACTCACTGAAAAAACTCAAAATGCTTTCGGACTCTTTGTAACAGTACCATATTTATAAAATTTTACGAAGAAGCGGAGATTCTCAATTTGACGCGCATAGTTTTTTGAAGTATGGCCGATTTTTTTATTGCTTTCTTGAGTCGTCATGGTATAACGACGACAACAGATTTAATAAAACTAAAATCATTATAAAACAAGTTACAAAAAACTGATATAAACTTTTTAAAAGAGGTAAATAATCATTTATAAAGTCAGGCGGAGCCAAATATACAAAACATTAGAAACAAGACAAAGCATTAGGAAGAAAGAGAATTTATAAATTTAGGTGTAATTTGTTATTCTAAGCATAATATCTCTCAAATAATATCTGGGTTATTTTCAACTTGGAGCAATGTTTGAGATTTAATTCCCTCCGGTGAAGTTAAAGCAATCGTTTCGTCGTCAACAGAAATCAGAAACAACGATGGCACCACAACCCGACCTATTATAGAAAAGTTCGTTTCCTACATTGACCCGACCGAGAATCATACCCTTGAAAGAAAAGATGCTTTCTGTCCATCGAGCAAATAGAAATAGAAACGTTTAATTGATATACACGAAAAAAATACACAACAAAAAAACAGCATTTGTTGTGACAGTCACGGATTATCACGACGCTGATACACACGACACTTAAAATCTGACGATACTTTTTATTCTAACGATCACTTTCATTGTACTACTTGTATTCATATTATATGGCAATCTACTTATCTCAGATACCGGATTGAAATACATAATAGATTTTGGACTGGAGGTTAGTATTAAATCGCTAGCGTTAATGCTTTTAACATTTTTAGCCAAAACGAATCATATTTTAAAGCTACTGACAGAATAAATTCATTGCAACTTCTGGCACACGTAAGATTTCTTTCTGCTATAAACGTGTTATT
This sequence comes from Anania hortulata, assembly GCA_963576865.1. Classification (NCBI taxonomy): domain Eukaryota; kingdom Metazoa; phylum Arthropoda; class Insecta; order Lepidoptera; family Crambidae; genus Anania; species Anania hortulata. Next base: position 411,132 of record OY756409.1, read on the forward strand.
TAATTATATTTAAATAGGTATATTTTTTGAGAGACTTTCGATACAAAAAACAGAATTTGTTTAAACTGAGTGTATTTCTCTGCTCTCTCGCTACCAATTTATTGACGCCATCGACATTGAATGGCAAAAAAATGCTAGCTCTCTTTATAGTTTTTGAAAGCCATCCAAATCGGCCCATTCAGAAAAAAAACTGTGTGCGTACAAAGCGTTAAGCTCAATGAAAATACGAGACATCTATTTTTATCATCGCCATTTAATTAAAAACCAGTCGAGTGCAAAAACATTATAAATGGTAATATTCAAACCTTTAGTACATTTACAATAAAGAATTCTAGCAACATGTTTAGTAATGTACGTAGTTTTATCAAATCCAAAATGAATATCTGGCTTTAAAGTTAATAAATCAATAAAATTTGTTTAATTTCGCAAATTGTCCGAGTTATTTTAACACGTCCCATTTTTTTAAACATACAGGGTGTACAAAAGAATAGGACACGCCTTAAAACCAAGTAAACAGCTGCTCATATACAACAACTTTTTCTATGGAAGCAACGTCGAAATCGGAAAAAAAATAATTCGATGCTCCATACAAACTGACGTGCTACCTCGATGATAATGTATGGAGCATCTGAAAAATAACAAGATTTCGATGTTGCTCCCATAGTAAAAGTTGTTGCATATGAGCAAATGATCACGTGGTTTAAAGGAGTGTCCTATTTTTTGTACACTCTGTATATTGCTTTCTTGACAACATTTTGAAAACAAAAAACTTACATCAAAGTAGAGAACATTTGCGAAAAAGCGTCTAATAACATTGTGAGTTTTTGTTTGGACGTTTTTAAAATTAAGCAGTTTGCGAATGCAGATTTAATTTAGAGAATGACTGTATTAGTCGAATCTCATTCGGTACAAACCTTCGTTTGTACATTGCAGCGGCGGGACCCAGATAACATCATTACTCATAAATTGAAGAATCCAATTGTGTCGTTCCAGAGTGCTTCAATCTGATTTCCACCCGTTGTTTTAGCGAATTAGACTGCTACCGAACAACGACATTCTCAGAACTAATTGTAGAAGAAACAGAAACAGAAAACATCCCAGATAAACAACTTCTTTTTGATAAGAAATTAATATAATTAATTAATACTGTAGTGTTCTATTTTATTAACCGACTTCAAAAAAGGAGGAGGCTCTCAATTCGTCGGAATCTTTTTTATTTTTTTATGTATGTTCAGCGATCATTCGTTACTGCGTTGACCGATTTCGATAATTATTTTTTTGTTTGAAAGGTAATACTTTCAGAATGGTCCCATATAAACTTGGTTAAATTTTGATGATGGAATCTATAAGAAAATCATCAAACATTGCATGAACTCCGTATCACGCCAACTGATTTTAGTATCTATCTTACCTAATATCTTTGCCAAATGTAGACCGATTTTGATGATTATTTTTTAATGAATAGCTTATTCATTAAAACATTTTTGTTGTGTAAACATTTTTGGAAAAAAAAATATCCCTAAGGGTGGATAAACAGGAAATGAAATCGGTGTTTAGCAGTTGAATTAGGTTTGCACTTGTTTTGATTAGGATTTATCACTAAAATAGATTAAATAAGTTAATTTTATTAAAAAAACTTTATTAAAATTAATTTTTTGAACTCGGTTTTTATTAGTTACAAGCTTTTGCCCGCGACTTCGTTTGCGTTGATCTTACCTGGATTAAAAGTATCCTATGTTCGAGGCCATGTTCTATCCGTATGCCAAATTTCATAAAAATCTGTTCAGTAGTTTTTGCGTGAAAGAGTGACAAACATCCATACATATACAGGGTGTAACGAAAAGGTGAAATAAAACTTTATGGGATTATTCTACGGCTAAATTACATCAACTTTTTCTTCGGGACCAACATCAAAATCTTCAAAAAAAAATTGAAGTTTCCATACAAACTGATGCCAGCTGGTCGCGTTTTAGTATGGGAGTGTTTTGTGTGATGTTGGTCCCATAGAAAGTTAAGTAAAGTTGATGTAATTTAGCCGTAGAATAACCCCTTAAAGTTTTATTTCACCTTTTCGTTGCACCCTGTATACATACAAATGTCAGCGTTTTTAATATTATTTCTTTTTCTTTTTAAGAGTATTGTGAAGCTGTTAATTTTCAGACAAAAAGCGATAACAATTTTCTCCCCGTAAACATAGTCCATTTCTTATACTATATCTATCTAAGAAAAAGTATTGAAAACTGGACCTATACATTTTGGTTTAAGAAATGTTCCTTACAATAATCATTTTTAATTATTATCTAAATATCATAATTAATACGTAAGGCAATTTTTAAAAGATAAAATCAATTACTTAATAAAGAAAAAGTACAGACCTAGATAACATGATCTCTTGCCTTTTTCATCCAGCCATTACTAAGGTCCATCAAGCTGGGGGGCGTCCTACACTACTAATACATCCGCAGAATACCAGTGGTCGCGACGTGCTCTCTGCCATCACGACTTTATACTGAGCGGATACCATTTTGGTACCTGACCGTATTAATGTACTTTATATTTTGTAAAACTTATTGTAATGTCTGTATTGTACCAAATAAATGATTTTCTATTTCTATTTCTATTTCTATTTCTATTTCTACTAAATAATAAATTATTAATAAAAGTAAGTAATTCATAAATAATGGTGTACTTATTTATCATTAATTTACCAAAGAATAACAGTTTTTTTTAGTCACTAGCTTCGGGTGTAAGGAGGAAGATGTTTTTACATAAAGATCACTAACATTACTAAAACTAAGTCCACTTATAGACTCAGACATTAGTAACCCCCTTTCCCCCTATAACCCAGCTTGTCGATGCCTGACCTAACAGAATTAACGTCAGTATACTATCTACTTCAGCACAAACTCGGCCTTATAGTTATACAGTTAAAGCTTATAATTGAATGGCGGAAGAAGTTCAGGGAGAATGCCGATAGAAATATCTTTAGCCAGCTATTTGTGCTTTTTGGAAATGACAATGTTATGTGGGACAACAAAGGAAGGATTGACCATAGTACGTGAAGTTACAGAAGGTTCATTCGCGATTTTGTTCTACGTCATCAGTCCACCTGGTGAAAGGCCTGCCCACCCGCGTCTTCCAATTTGTTGTTGCTACTCAAATACTTTTCTTCCCCAAAGGTTGTCAGTTCTACGATCAATGCGGCCTGCCCATTGTTTTTTTTATCTTTGCAATTCAGTTCTGTCATTGACTTGGGTTCATCTATGGATAGTCTTTTAAACGCAAACGCCAATGCAAACAAGTCAAAGACGCACTCTATCGCATTATTTGTGGAAGGTCATGTCCAGAAGTGGACTCCCAAATGCTGATGATAATGATGAATGTATTTTCCAAATCAAAAAATAACAAAAAGAAGTACAGTTCATATTATTATGTTTGTAGATTTCTGTATTCCACCAAAACATCTAAACGCCTGAGCAGACTTACGAGTTTGTGATATCATTAGAATATTTTTGTTATTCCTAAAGATATTCGGAACTTATATTTTAAAATATAAAATCATTTCACGACGGCTTATTTAATAGAACATGTCACTACTAGGGTATAGACCCTAGGCCTACATTTTGCTTTTAAAAGGATTTCAATGAAAATAATATTGATGTGATATCTTTTTAAATTATTTGTGTCATTTTTTTAATGACAGTCTTATGTGCTTTATTTTTGAATGCATGACACGTTTATTTGGTATTAAAAAATGCACAAAATTATACACTTATACAATTAAGTACCTAATGTCTCTAAGTGTGGCAAGGCACAAATTGAGTCGTTTTCTGGGGACACTTTAAAAATAAGGTTCTGCATTTTACTTTTAAATTATTTTATCATATTTTTTTAATTATTAATTTTTCATTGCGTTAGTACTAAGCGAGCCTACTCTACCTTCGTATATTATGGTGGGGCGGACTAATAATAGTTACATTTATGCCTTTCAGGCAAGTTTTATGTAACAGACGAGACATTAGGCTGGCTTTTTAGGGCATATTTATGTGTACGCCCTTTAGACATGTACGGTAAATAGTGGAGGTGACTTGAGAGCTTTCGGATAGAAACAGGAGTGATTTATTTCACAATCAATGTGATCTGAGAGGCATCGTGTATTTTGTACGATAAATCACATAATATTCTGTGTGAAAATAATAAGAATAACCCCGAGGCATCTTTGTGACGCGCGACGTGATATTCACTTAGAAAGCGAGATAGCTTTTTTTTTCGTTGAGACGGATCGTGGGACTGAGTGCAATACTACTTTTTGGAAATATAGCACTAAAACTAATTTTAATTTTGTAACATAAAACTGCTGTCTTAGTATAGCCATTCATCGAGAAAATGCTGAATAGAATAGAATGGAATAGAATAGAATATGTTTATTTGCTTATGAACAGGGTGTTCAGAAGATTTACAGGTAATTAATATGATCGCCTATCCAACCATTAACAAATAGCATGCAAATACAGTTTCTCCACTTCAACATTACAATTTACAATCAATACAATTGACTTAAAAAATATAATTTAAGGAGCAGAATAAATTATCTAAACTTTAATTATACATTTCCATCCACATGATATCACTTATTGCTGACTCTCCTTGCAATAAAAAAAATCTTTAAGAAAATAAAAAGTTTGTTCGACCAGCCACTTGTGTAGTGTCTTTTTAAATTGAGTAAAATTTTTGCCTTTTATATTTTGTGGGATATTGTTATATATTGCTATACACATGCATAAACAATTTTTTTGCATACGAGAACTTTTTGGGATAAAATCCAGGACTAGCCTATTACAATTTCTAGTATTCCGTGGATATATGTCTTTGGCTTATTTAAAATAATTTGGGTTCAGATTCTGTTTAACGAACTTTGCCATTTCAAATATATATATATACACGGTAATGGTAAGATATTTAAAGATTTGAATATTGGCTTACATGATTTATCTGGTGCCATCCCACAGATTGCCCTAACACATTTTTTTTGGGCTATAAATGCCCTTTGCATGTCAGTGCTGTTTCCCCAAATGATAAGACCATAACGTAGCACTGATTCAACATATGCAAAGTATGCTGTGAGAGCTGTGGTTCTTGTGGTTGTTTTTACCAATTTATACAGGACATATGAAAAACTGTTTATTTTGTTACAAACATTGTCTATATGTTGTTTCCAATCCAATTTATTATCTATTTCTATACCTAAGAATCTTACACTATTAGCCTCTTTCAGTATTTGTCCTTTATAATTTATGTTAATCAACCGACTTCAAAAAAGGAGGAGGTTCTCAATTCGACTGTGTTTTTTTTTTTTTTTTTGTATATTTGTTACGCGATTACTCCGCCAATTATGAATCGATTTTAATGATTCTTTTTTTGTTTGGTGGATCATACTTCAGAGGTGGTCCCATATAAATTTTATCGAAATTGATTTAGAACTTTTTGAGAAAATCAACAAATATATACCCAGATAATATTTTGGTTGTGGTTCTTGTTACCTATCTTCGACAAATATGAGCCGATTTTGATGATTTTTGTTTTATTGAATAGCTTATACTTCAAAGATAATATCGACGGTGGAAAGGCAAAAGGCATCAAGCGACACTTTGGGCGATATTGAGTTATATACATAGTTAGAATCAGCAATTTTTTCTGCGTCTTTTGAGCCGAGTTTGGTATAAATCAGATCACTTTTTTGTCGCTTGACTCCGTCACAAAAAAGGCCATCATTTCTTAGTGCCCGGAGTTAACCGACTCAAAATTCATCTTTTTTTTTAAGCCCTGGATTTCAATTAATTCGCAGGTAGCTCTAATGAATTAGGCAGTCACTTAAGCTTTTCATCCTTCTTCAGTTTTAGGAACACATTACTTTTAAATCTTTCTACCTTGCTGTAAATCTAATAAAGGCAGCATTTAAAGCGTTTTGCCTGGAATACAATAACACATGGCTGTCGTTTAAGTCTTTCTTCCTTAAACATCATCGGAAATGAATATCGCTTGAGTCCTTTATCCTTACTCTACGCACAACACAGGTATTACATAAGTTGTTTTACCTTAACCTATTATAAATTAAAATGTGATTTAAACCCCTTTTCTATGACGTAAACATAATTGCCAAAGTCAGTACAGACTTTTTACCTGTTTCAGAAAATTGCAGATTTTTTGTTTTAATCATTTTTCCTTAATCATTTGTACCATTAATGTGGCACTTAAATCTTTTTATTTACGCAGTAAAAGTATCATGAGGTTTGTAAGTCATGTTCCGTTTCTTTGAATGAACTTTGGTACGTAGTTTGAATCTTCGCGACGCAACCATTACAACCACTGGATTTGATTTGAACCTAGATCAACGCACCTTACGTAGACGTGCTAGCCGCAAACGTTGTTGCATTTAGTCGCAATCAAGCAACCGGTCAATGCGCGCTCTGTTTGTGTGCTGTGTTGACAAGTGGTGTGTTTGTTTTGTTTTTTATAATTTTATTTCAAAGAAGTGTAAATATTAAAACTGCAGTTCACTTTTCAGATTAGGTAGCTAAACAATGAAAAATTACAGATAAAAAACTTGCTAAGATGAAAATAAGTACACACGGAAGAAGTTCGTAAAGCTTTATTAGAAGAAAAAATACTTGCTTGTAAACACGTTCTTTTTCATACAAATTCATTATTAAAAAACCATGACAATCGGTGGGTTGGTGGATTTTACGGATTATCTTTTATGAGTTTACAGGAATTTTCATGAATATAGGGTTTATAGGATTGATACTGCTGCTCAAATTGGTAAACAATAAAATGACAATATTTTATTGTCATTTTAGAAATCGCCATCATTATCATCTTCACGGTGAATCCCGGTTGCGTCCAAAGCCATCGCTTCAGAACCCAGGATCTGCTTTCCTTGATTTATTCCTCCACTTCGCAAGGTCTTGGGCATCCCTGGTTGTGAGATCATTGGCATACATGTCAGCCCTCACGACGTCAAGCCAGCATTTATTGGTCAATACTTTTGCCAAGACCCGGCGGAGCCGGCGACATTTGTTTCCTACGTAGCTTGCTGGTTTTCATGGCCGTACCAGCGTAGGCGACTCTCCTGCAGTTTGTCTGCAATATCACGGACACGAAGGCTACCGCGGATGCGCGAGTTCCTCACGCGGTCGTTCCGCGTGACTCCGCACATCCACCGCAGCATATTCATTTCCGTGACACGCAGCTCCTGCTTGTGTCGCTCAAGTAGCGGCCACACTTTGCTACCATATAAAAGGACAGGCCTAATGATGGACTTATAGATCTGTCCTGTCAGCTTAACCGGCATTCTGGTGTCACAAATGACACCAATCACCTCTCGCCATTTGGCCCACGCAGCAGCAATGCGTGCTTTGACGTCGCAATCGATGTCTTCCGACGCGTGTGAAGTACAGATCCCAGGAATTTAAACTGGTCCGTGCGCTCGACCTTGTCTCCGCCTATTTGTCGTCGACGTTCGTCCATGTGGGATCTGTAGAGTTACAGGCCAGGAACTCGGTCTTCGCCACATGGAGTTTCTGACCACTGCTTTCAAGTGACTGCTCCCACTCATCTACTATTCTCACCAGCCTGCTCCTGTCCGCGTCTACCAGTGCGATGTTGTCAGCATACATCAGCAGCCATAGTGGCTGATAATGTGTGTCTGATGCTGTCTGACACAACGTCTAACACTACATTAAACAGAAACGGACTAAGAACGGAACCCTGGTGTACTTCCACTCAGGAACCACTCGAGGAACACAGTCGAAGGCCTTCTGCAGATCAAGAAATAGCAAGTGCAGAGGCGTGTTCTTCGTCCTGAATTTCTCCATGACGGCCCTTAGGGTGAAAACAGGGTCCATAGTCCCGTTTCCAGGACAAAACTCATATTGACACCCCGAAAAATCACACTCCTGTCGGATCCAGGAGTCCACAATCCGCTCAAGGAGTTTCATGGTGTGGGACATGACCTTTATGCCGCGGTAGTTGCAGAACTCTTGCACCGATCTCTTGCCTTTGAAGACCGAAGTACGAGTAGTAATACTCATTCTCCATCAGCTCGGGATTAGCCCGGTTAAGAGTATGCGATTGTAAAGGTAGGTTAAGATGTCCACCCCACGAGGGCCCATCGCTTTCTATTGGGCTTTGATTGGGACTCCATCGGCACAGACATCTTTACGATTCTTCATGCGGCAAAAAGCAATCTGGACTTCTTCAGGCGTTTCTGGTGCTACTAGTCCCTGATACGGAGGGAGGTCAGGTGGCTGCACCTCTTTGTGCTGCTTATGGAAATAAGAGCGCCATCTCTCCTTTACCGAGAGGTCCTTGTATAACAAGTTACCCCCGGGGTCTTTAACAAAGCGACACTGTAAAACGTCCTGTACCGCTTTGACCCTGGAGCGCGCCAACTTATCCTCTTTATATAACGGATAAACTTACTTAAATACATTCAAAAACATTCATGACTTAGGTACAAATGCTCGTGCTTATCACGCAAACGGTAGCCCTTTCAACCCGAAACAGCCTGGCTTTGTAGTCCGGAGCGTAAACCACTAGACCAGACGGTTGTAAGATATGGACTAACTAAATAAAAATTTAAAAAATCGTATCTAATCTAATCGTAAATAATATTGTATAAAATAAAAACCAACTTTTTATGGAATATAGACTTTTTTTACGCTTGTCAATTTACGCTAGTGACTATACTTAGTAATGCAATTTTAAAAAGTTGAATGTGGTGCCCCTTGACCAGTTTCATTTTTATTTTTTTGGTCTGGCGTAGTGTTGTTTGTAAATGATTGAAAAATATTTATTAATGGTTTTTTTATACAAAGCTTAAAAACCAAATAATTTTCACGTTTCATGCAGGATACATGATACATGTTGCCAAAAAAACTGTCTTAAGTATGATTAGCTATAGGTCATATGAAGTTTTTTCTTTAAAATATTTTTTAGTGGCTAGGACTAGGTCCTCTGCTCACTGTTATTTATCTTTGGTGTAGGAATGTGAGTGAGTTCTATTTGTTGCACAGATATGTTATCAATTATTAAAATAAAATAAAGCGAGTTTTGGGGAACCTTTTTTCTGTTATTTAATTTTGAATAACCACATGCTTTTTATGTGCAATGTGCTGAAAAATTATAGAGAATTGTTTGCAAAACAGTTTTTTTATTGTGTTAAATTATGATCCATACAATCGATTACAATACACAGTAGCCTAAGTCGCAATAAATTATAAACTCGTTAAATATATTGTATTTCAGCTATATGTCATAAAACTTCTATTGGCTCATAAGATGTTCTTTCTTATTCACACAAAGATAACATTTGACTTTGAATTATTGTGCCTTGCACAACTTAAATAATATTGGCCCTTTCACTCTTTTAGCTTTAATCTATTCTCTAAAGATTTCACTGTTAAGGTGTTCTGCATGGAACTAATTATTATATAAATGGATGTTAAATCGGTTTGCCTGGAACCGTTTTCAAGTGCATCGGCGTTTGACCTCTTTTGCCTTAATCCAAAAATAGGGCATTTGGGGTTAACCGACATCTAACTTCGTAAATATTAACTCTATAGCTGAAACATTAATTGCATAATATAGATATCTTCTTAAAACATATATTTCTGTAAGACTTTTCTCTGTTTACAGCGCCAAAAAATAACTACGAATTTTTTTCCAAAAATAAAAACTTTAAATCGCTCTCCTGTAAAGTTATCAAAATGTCGCTTGATGCCTTTTGCCTTTCAACCGTCGATATGATAAAAGTTTGCACAATAAAAATCACCCCTAAGGGTAGGAAAATAGGGGATGAAATCGGTGTTCAGCAGTTAGATTAGGATTTATCACAAAAAATTTATGAAATAAGTAAATTTTTTTTAATAATTTTATTTTTTAAATTATGTACGCTGTAAGCATTATTGCCTCCTTGTCTCATGGACACGATTTTATTTTTGAGTAAGTAGATTAAATTTTTAGGTTATTTATTTTCATATTAAATGCAATAGTACAATAGTGGAAAATAAATAAAACGGAAAAACGAAATATGTTTATTCAAGTTAAAATTATACCTGTCTGAATATATTTTCTCCCGCAATAGCGCATTACAAAACAAACAATGAATCGTAGTGGATTTTCACCTCACTACCTATAAATCTAGTTATCTCAACACAAGACCACTGGTAGTACCATTAGCTAATTAACCAGTGACCTAGACAACTCTTAACTAGTAGATAGTGAGCTGTTAAGCTACAGCGCACATGGTAAGTGCGAAGTTAGTTCAATTTCCTAGTTTTCCCCAAACAAACCTGTCCGTGTTGAGTGTTAGCTTAGTGTACTGTCGAGGGAAAACACTGCACTTCGTGTTCTTGGGTTACCTGTACGAAAGTTATCTGAAGCTATGCTTTTAACTTATAGAATATGATGACGTAATAATTTAATCTCTCAACGCAGGAAAACTAGACGCAATATATTACTCAATTTATATCTGTGTGGACCTGTAAGTGGTTTTTCTAGTGTTATTTTTGTATACCTACCTATTGAAAAATTGTAAACCTTGGTCTTCCTAAAATAAATAAATAAAATAAATAGACATTTTAAATTTACGCGGTCTTATGCGAGGACTTGGCACCAAAAAGTTAAAAGAATAAAAATACATTATACTTTATAGGTGCCGTGTGGGGACGGCCGTAAAGAATACACTTCCTCACCGCCAACAGGAGGCGTGTCGTAAGAGGCGACTAATTCCTGTAGGACCCGCCTGCCAAACGTGGCGAGTATTGGCAATCCCCCCCCCCCCCCACGAACGTTATTGGGGGAGGCCTGTGTTCAGCAGTGGACGTCCATGGCTGAAATGATGAATACTTTATAGACAGACATTAATATTTATTCTCTCTTTATCCTATTTGAAACTAAAAACTGTCCTACACAAAAGATAAAAAACCTGCCAAGTGCGTGTCGGGCCACGCGCAGTGTAGGGTTCCGTAGTGGCCCGTTATCACTATTATATTTTTTTAGGTAGTCAGATTTATGATTTAAAATTTGGTTGTTGGTAATGACTTGAAGTGACAAACTGACATCCACGCGGGCGACGCCGCTGGCAGAAACTAGTTACAATATACAGTGTGCAACGGTGTGAAAAGGTGAAATAAAACTTTAAGGGGTTATTCTACGGCTAAATTACATCAACTTTTCTATGGGACCAACATCAAAATCTCAAAAAAAAATTGACGTTTCCATACAAACTGATGCCAGCTGGTCGCGTTTTAGTATGAGAAAGTGTTTTTTTTTTTTGCGATTTCGATGTTGGTCCCATAGAAAAAGTTGATGTAATTTAGCCGTAGAATAACCTCTTAAAGTTTTATTTCACCTTTTCGTTACACACTGTATATATACAATTTATTTCCCTCTATTTAAATCCTGACAATCAGATTCCAACATGTCTTCACTAAGAACAAAATGCTTATAATCTGATTGCCATCGGCTCTCGTAGAAAGGAAACTCGAGAAACTTTGCCTGCATCCTGATTGAATTTATTGGAACAGAAATATTGAAAATTTGAGAGGAGATGAGACTTGTATTTCCGTACTTGTAATATTTTCATAACTTTGAAATTGCTTGATGTATTTGGAATATTCAGAAAAATTTAAGAAACAAGATTCTGTTGCATTTCGTTAGCATAAGCTCGAAGCTCTCTACTAAAGCAAGGCTTGATTTTTTAGTGCGATACAGGTATTATTATTTCATTTTACTCGGTTTGCTCAGTAACTACGAGTATGTTTGAACAAAACAAACAGTACTGTACCTACCGACATATCAAATTAAGGACTTTGTTTGGTAAAAATCATACAAAACAAAACCGCTGTTACAAACTAGGTGGCAGCATAAAGCATCTATTACTAAATAAAAGCACAATGCAAAATAATAATGGTCTGAACTGCCCATGGCTCTTGGAACAGCTTGATTTTAGGAAACCCGCGATAAGGTTGGTATGTTCCTTTCACTTTTAGGGGATCCAAAAGCAGTCTCGGGTATTACTCTGTCAGGAATAGGCTTCCATGATAATATAACGAGTTACAGAAAAAATCATATAAATATATTTTCCGACACACTCCCCAAATTTGAAAAATTGGCTACAGAAGTACTTAGCATGTAAATATTTCTTATCTAAATATAACTTCTGAAAAGGTCATTATTCCATTTTTAATTTTTAAATTATGCTCTTGTTTCAAAAGTAAATTATAACTCACATTTGCAAGTCGTGAGAGCCTGTAACTGAATCTACACTTAGCTCATATTTTAAAAGATATTACTTGTTAAATGTATTATTAGTGTCAGATTTGTTGGTTGCTCTTATTAAATAAATAAAAAAGGTCTTAAATAACAAAATGATCTAAAATAAAAGACAAATAAGCAAAAGGGTCTATAAAAATAAAATATAACTTGTCATTGCTACTAACGTACCGATCGCCCAGCCCCATCTCTTATTGGCAAATGGAACTGTTAGTGTAAAGTGTAATAACGCCCACAAAATAAAGGCTTATGCGTTGGCACGACGACATAAACATAACAGCGGGAGTTAAATGCGCAAAAGGCCAAGATTGTTACATATGGCATTGATTAAGGCCTCTATCTATGAAGAAGAAGAAAGCTCAAAGGAAAAAGAAAATTAGCCATCCCAGTGACTGACACGTAGACCTAGGCTAACATAGCCCCTAAATACTTAAAGGCACTGTAAGAACCGGTAAACATTATTTAAAGATGAACGCTAAAGACATTCAAATCCTTTTTTGTTTAGGCAGCCTTGTAAAAAATCCTATTTAGATCCTAAATTTAACTTCAACTTGGGTATTGCTACAAATCAGGTTGTTTTAATTGCTTCTGGCAGACTGGGCACTCGTTCGATACCTCATTCATTACCCATTCCGTTTCATGTTTGAGCATGTTAAACGATTTTGTGTTAGGTGAGGTGAGGGTTAGGTACTTGCGTGTCTGCGGAAAATATACATTTAAAGATATTATGTTTCATTTAACATTAAGAATTATACTAATCAGAGTAGTAACTTAATTATAATAACTAAACATAAAACAACAGCAGTACTTACCTGTATAAATAACCTCTGTTATTTTAACTGATCAACATGAACTCAGCCAAAAAGTGGCAAACTTTACCCAATCTCAAAATGTAAACACAAATCAATCTTATCGAATCCCCTAAAACTTTTTAGTGAACAATGAAAGTCAAAGCCCTCCCATTAAATAAGCAAAGGTAACTCCCGAGGGCCAAATCATTTCCCATTTACAAATTCAGATTTCACTTTTATTAAGGTGTTTATTACTTTTGCCATGGGAATTTTAGAGGGTCTGCCGTATATTCCAGAATAGCTGAAAACGCGTGTTTTAATTTATACCCAGCAGGTTTTATGCCCCATAAACAATTTAATACAATAAATACATTTTGTAGTCGTTTGATCCGCATAAAACCTTTACAGCGGTATCGTGGTCCGAATACGATATTTTATTGGAGTTGACATTTATTGATGCTTAATATTTCGTGCGGGTCTCGCTGATAAAAGTAATGTCTCATCACTCAACAAGTGACAGGTATCGAAAACTCAATTCTATTTTATTGTTACAGATCGAGAATCGAGAGGTGAATAACACGAACTAGAATGCCAAAGATAAAGAAAATACGACACCACAAAAAGTATAAAGTCCGGTGAAGTGTGAAAGAGATGAAATTAGTCTAACGCATCATGCTTGAAGAAGGGAGCAGGGATTTGTCAAAGCGAGCGTACTGTAAGAATGAGCTAGCGTTTGCTGAAGAAGCAAAATGCTGCTTTACTTCAAGGAAAGGTATTGATGACTCAAGACTGTTTTGCTGTCGTTGCGCTCATAAAAGAAGAGCTTCTCCCTTGACATGTCTTGCGATTTGTTTCCTCGTCCTCACATACAACTTGCTCGGCGGGTTTCTTTTCCTGGCAATAGAAGGGAACACAGGAACAGAAGAGACGGCAGTTGCAGCTTCGAAGCCAAATCTCAGCCAATCACAGAGCAGCAGCAGCGATTTGCGCTCCAAGACTGTTGAAAAACTTTGGTCTATAACAGAAGACTTGAACATCTTGTATAAGGAGAACTGGACAAAACTAGCCGCAAAAGAGTTGATGGACTTTCAGAAGGTGCTAATAAAGACCATCAAAGGTGGGGCGTCGTTGGAAAATAGAATATCTTACGACCACACAGGAGATTACCGATGGACGTTTTCAAGCAGCTTCCTGTACGCACTGACTTTGATCACAACAATCGGTGAGGTCATTTTTAAATTAATTTTCTTAATTGATACCTTTTTTACGACTTCACCTTTATCGATTTCAAAGTGTATAAAGAAAGATGACATCGAGCATCCTTTAGAAACTGTATTTTCTGTTGGATTTTATTAAAAGTACATTGCAATTAAATTGTCAATTATGGCACAAGGTAATGTTTGAGTACTAGGAAAAAATGATACTGTAAATAGAGTGATGTCTTTACATAAAAATATTATTCACAGAATCATAAAATTCGAAAGCATATTCAAACCACTTTATAAACATAAGGTAGGGATCTGATTTAAATATTCTTTGATGTCAATGCTTTAAAAGATGCCAAATATATTTTAGTTTGTATAGGCTTTTTAACCCAAAATAGTTTATGTATTTATGTTGATATTTTTGTACATTATGTTGAAGAATTTAAGGCTACACTAGAATTAAAATCCCCAAGTGAATTTTAATAAAAGTCTTCATTATCGAAACAGCTGCAAATACTGAAACCAACTTTGTGTGTGTATGCAAAGTTTTTGAATCGGTGTCCATACAAACTTTTAATGAGATTCGATATTTTTTGGTCGAAGTTGTAAACCGAAGATGTAAAACGACGAAGTTTTAAGTGCTTAAACGATGAGTGTGTATTTAGAATTAGATTAATTTTATTCAAAAGTTTTAGATAGATCTATAAAACTTTAATTATCTAGCAGAGCTTATTAGTGGGCTAAAAAATGTATCTTTATAAAGTTACATTTATTTAATATAACATTTCAAGATTAATTAATAAATAAGTCATAAGCTATATTGTAATGTTTTTAACAGGTCATGGCAATGTTGCTCCGCAGTCAGCCGTGGGCAAACTGGTCGCAGTCACCTACGCCTGCATTGGTATTCCCATCATCATGCTGTACCTCTCTACCATCGGAGAAGCTCTGGCCCGGAATTTTCGTGTCCTCTACTCCAAACTCTGCCCCTCCACTCTCAAGAGTGGAGACTTCCACACCAAAGCGGACTGTCTCAACCGCTTTCCTATGGAGTGCAAACAATTCAGTGACTGTGATATAAAAGACAAATTCAGTGATAGACCCAAAAGAACTCCGTTCCAAGCCGCCCTTAACTTGGACAGCTTCAGTGGCGGCTACCATTGGACGTGTCGGGACCATACGCGAGTGCCAATAGTTCTAAGTTTGTTCCTTATCGTGTTGTATATAGGGTTAGGGACGGTCGTATTTCGTGCTACGGAGAAGTGGAGTTTTATCGATGGCTGCTACTTCTCCTTTTCGAGTCTTGCAACGATTGGCTTCGGAGATCTTAAGCCTGGGCTATACGCCAGCACAGTCTCAGTCAAAGCTGAAGACATTGCAGTTGGAGTGTGTTGCATTTACATTTTAGTTGGCATAGTCGTGATTGCAATGTGTTTCAACTTGATTCAAGAAGATATGAGCTCAGCGCTGAGAAGTTTTACAGCGCTATGCGCAGGTGGCTCTAAATCACGTGCTGTGCATAGTGTTGAGAAAATTTGCGACGATAAGATTGCCATGTCGGTTGTGTCCTGACATCGAGAGACGGCCGACTCCGGGCCGTCCCTCGCTAACTGTCAAGAGAAACGTCAGCAAGTGACATTTAAGATTGACAGTTTGAACCCGACGAAGTTTAACAGCCTCCCTAGAAGGAAATCTTCGAATTGTGAGGACAGTTTTCAGAGAAACACTCCAGTGCGTCGTTCGGCGGGTCACGCCGAGAAGTGTATAGAATATTTTGTGCCGCGTAGTTTGAGTGAGTTTAATCTAAGTGGGATGGGGGAGTTGTATGACTTGTCGTCGTTCGGAGAGAAGAAAGGTCAGGGGGGTAAAGGGAGGGATAAAATGGTGACGTTTGAAGACGACCGGCAGGGCAAAGCTCTTGCTGATGACGTTTTTATGTGACAACGACGCGCGATACCCGTAAATATAGGTTTGTTGGTTTGGAGACGATTTGTTACGTAATAAATATGAAATTTTACACACATTTTGTCTACTTAATTAGTTCCTAAAATTATCGTCTTGAAATCTTAATTAATGCAGCTATCATAGATGGTTCAAACCACAGAATAGAGATGACACGCTACGCTCCGCTATGCGCTTAAAAATGAATCAATGGGCTTACAGTAGGTAATAATTGCCTCAAGCCTCAAAGAGGTAAATCTGTTTTTTTTTATCGTATTTATGCTACAAAATTCACGGCCCTTAATACAAAGAAGAATCACAGTCTTACATTCTATTAATTATAAATTTATTACACAGATTAAAATCATACAAAAGGTGGATTCAATGCCAAGAGGATTTTAAGAAAAAAATTATTGTGTCTGATTATGCCTGATGTTATTTTCATTATGAAAATATGATTGCCTTAAGAGTGATGGTGATATATTAATATGCCAAGGCCAAGTGGTTTGGGCCCTAAAACAGAAAAAACACTACAATGTGCTCGAAACTGCAACTAACCTGTGTTATAAAAAGTACATTTAACTTAGATTGACTGGCTCTAGATCGTGTTTCTCTTCCGTGTCAACACAGCAAACATTGACGCAACGCAGTAGAAATATTAAATAGCTCCCTTTTTAGTTACACAAACATTGGATGAACGCACTCAGGCTTCAGTAGAGCCAGGTTCAGTAGAATTCATGTTCTCCTTAGACCTCCGATTCTCGCGCCTTGTGGGAAATGGTAGTACTGTATTGCATTTTATTATACTCAAGCTCAGTGCAAACATCATATCCATCTCATTTTCTAATGCATTGTATAAAAATATTAAACCGCACACAGCTCAGTATAGGGAGTACTTTCCTGTTTAGTATAAGTACCCAATTCACTAATGGGTCGGTTAGTGTATACTGTAATGACACTAAAAGTTGCTGAGTGCGTCAACAGTCAAATAGCAACAAACCAAATTAAAAATGGCATTCTTAGCTACTACCTGTCAAATTGGCGTTTACTTAAAATTTAAAATTTGCAGACAGGCAGACCGATGGTTTCCATTTTAAGTGTTAATCATCATCATCATCATTTTAGGTATTTCCATACTCAAAAAGTTAACAAAGAATGTATCCTAGTACTAATTTGATAGTACTAAAATTTACTAAAGTAGGAACCAGGACATTTGGCTAGATATGATGATGGCAGGCCGAGCAAGTCCGTGACCGAATAGTAACCGCGAATGGGAAAAAGACGTCATAATTCATAATTTATTTATTGCTTCACATGGTATTAAAGATATATACATACATTATATCTAACACATGAACCCGGTAAGGGCACTACAATATAAAAAAAAAATACAGATTACATTAAAATATTAAAATGTCAGATTGCATAATTCAGATGTCATAATGTCAGATGTCAAGGGTACCCTATAGTACTAATACATAGTAATATATACCCTAAGATAGGCGGGTGATATTGCGAGAACGACGGGAATCACTAGGACTCAATAGTAGCACCTACACGGTGCTTTACGGAGGAGGCTTATCCCTTGCAGCGCGATTCATCATGTTATCATGTCAGCCTATTGCAGTCCATTGCTGGACGTAAACCTCCCCTAAAGAGCGCCAAAGCGCACGATCTCCCGCTTTCTTCATCCAACCACTGCCAGCCATCTTCCGTCGTCGTTCTATCGAGCCGAGGGGCGTCCTACACTACGTTTGCCAAGGCGCGATCTCCACTTGAGAACCCGTTTACTCCGCCTTTTATCGGTTCTGCGTAGAGTTGTAAAGTGTCCGTCACGTTATAACTGTCTGACCAATATGACCTAGCAAATTGGACATTTTCTCAATGTGACCGGACATTATGGACATTTATTGTCACTAACGTCACAATCAATTCTATTGACAAACTATGAAAAAAAAATTGGTCACAAATAAGTGCATTATTATAAGAAAGACAGGCTTTAGTAGTGATGATCTATAATGAAATGAAATTTCTAAAATAAATTTATCTTTCTGCACGAACAAGCTAAAAAACGTCACGCGCAAGTTTTTGTTTTTGTTCAATCCAGATCAAATTACATGTTTTATTGTATGTTTTTATTGTCAAATACATATCATTTAAGACTTACTTTAGAGGAATTCTTCTTTTTTTTAGTTTATACTAAAAAAAATATGTGACCATCGTGACAATAAATGTCCAATGTGACCGAGCATTTATTATAAATGACGGACACTTATAGCATATGACTGTCAATTTACAACTCTAGTTCTGCGACTGCGACACTAAAGCAGCGCGATTAGAGTAGCTAAAATAAAGATGATTATAAAAGTCTGCAAGTTATGTAAATCATTTTCACTTAGAAATTTATCACCATTAAATACCACCCCTAATTACATGTCTACTTGAGAATTATAATCAGTCAGACAATCGGCTTGAGTGCGCACATCTCGATTATGAATATCTGAGAAATTAATAGTTCTATTACTGCAACGATATTCAGTGACATTGCACTATCAATAACAATACTACCCGCAGCCAGATCTGTCAGGGTGCTGAATTATTCAGGAGTCGCGAGGACCACAGCCGAATAAGAGCAGCCAGTGAAAAAATCGCGAAGAGGCAGTCAGGTAAGGAGTAAGTATGACAGGTTACGAGAATGCTACAGATAATAATCTGTTATTTATGAACTTGTTTTTATTTTCTTAGTACTTAAGATTGTATTTCTAATTACTATGGCCTGTGTAAGATATTTACTCATGTTAGTTGGAACAACATGACATACGCTGAGGATAGAAAAGGTCAAAGTATTAACAAGGTATTATCTAAGTATTGACAAAGTAAGTAGGAAAATGCTTAACATTCCTACTTCAATACTGTTTTCTGTCAGCCTGTGTAAAATATAAACTAACAGCTATGTGAAGATGTATTAATGGATACTTTGAGATTAAATTCGCTAATCGAGAGATCCTAAAGTCTTTGAGCAGTGCGTGTTGCCAGTGATGACTTACGGCACTGATATATGGTTCATTTGTTTATGGTTTTTTATTTTATTCATTGTTAGTCTCTTAAACAAGCTCGAAGTCACTCATCGCTAAAGGGAGACCTATGCTTAGCGTTTCTGTAAGAGATAAAATCCGCAGTTAGGAGATCCGTAGGCGAAAGCAAAGTCACTAACATAGCTTTTCGAATTGCAAGGCTAAAGTAGCAACCAATTGCCACATTCCTCGCAGAATTGACAACTATAAAGGAAAATATGTTTTAGAGTGGCACCTACAAACTAAAAGTTGCAGCGTATGTAGGCCTCCCGCCCGCTGGACTGACGATCTAGTCAAGTTGCAGGCAGCTGCTAGATGCAAACAGCAGAAACTGCTTGCTGCATGTGGAATTGACCTATGTCTAGCAGGAGACTTCCAAAGACTAGTGATGAATCTTGTGATGCGCAAGTAGATTATTAAATTAAAATTAAAATTCAAACGTTTATTGCATGTCACATTACAATTTTGCGGTGTTAGAAAAATAAAGGTATACGTGAGGCCCTGCAAGGACATAGCAAACAAGAGAGTGACATAAAATATATAAATCTATTTTTTGTACATTTCAAGCATTATACAATTCTAGATTTAGAAATAATAAATTAAATTAAATTGTACCACCGAAGTATATTATAAAATTTCATATTTATCATTGAAAAATTCTGCTAAGTCATAGTAACTTTTATTTATTAGGAATGTTTTTAGCAGTTCAATTCAATTCAATTCAATATATTTATTGCATTCTATAATGTTACACAGGTGTTATAATTAGATACATAAAATAGATCATTATAGACCCTGTAGGGCACAACAATAAGATAGGTATAAAAAAAGTAAGTAGTAGTTTATAAAAAAAAAAGTTTATCTAAGTTTTAAATATGATTTGGAATGTGATTGTAAATTTTGATCAACATAGTGTGGGGGCTAGATGAAACTATTTTTAATTTTGAAAATGGTACTTGTTTTAAAAGATATGAACTGACTGTTATGACTTAGGCTGTAGCAAATATAATTTAGATTGCTTCTGTACCAACGCAGTGCCTCATGTACTAACACCCCATCCACATATGGAACATCCATTTGACATATTAGCTAACTAAGTAAACTAGATTTACCTATCCTAGAGCTGGCTCGAGCTTCTAACGAGTTTAAGGAAATTACGTATTAGGTATTTGAAACTAGTGTAATTTAAATGTATGTTGTTTTGAAATTTGCATTTTAAAACATAGGTAGCTTCTGCCCGTGACTTCGTCTGCATAGTCAGTAAAAATCAACTAAAAGAAGAATGAATAATCAAAGAATTAGGCGGGAACATAAAACCGCATATTAAAAATATCCAAGCATGTCAAATTTCAGCAAATTTAAAATTCCGGAATAACATGAAAAGCAAAGGTTCTATGATAGAGAATTACTGGCGTGCGTCTGTGTGGGTACGTCATTGCGAACGTAATAAGTAGTAATACGTAGTTTCTTTACTGCTTAGCCTTATACATATACAGGGTTATTTGTAAAACATCAACAACCTCCTACTACTCAATAAAACGCTTTGTAGGATTTCGCCAGCTGGAGCCAGTCAATAACATGTGATCCAGTATCATCATTTGAAAGAAATGGTAAGTCGATGAATTAAAAAAAAATATATGCCAAAACTTGTATACGCTTCCAATTGGCCAATCTGGAAGTGATTGGGGGAGGCCTACGTTCAGCAGTGGACGTCCTATGGCTGAAATGATGATGATGATGATGATAAAACTTCAAATAATTTTTCACACAAACTTCTGAAGAGATATAATACTTACAATATTTAGTTATAACGATCGTAAACGAACAAAAGTTGCTGACATAGCACGTAGAACTGACGGCCGATGGGCAAGGGCAGCGTAGGACGTCCACTCACAAGGTGGTCAGAAGACCTGGTAAGGGTCGCGGGAAGACGTTGGATGCAGGCCGCTTCTAACCGGCCAATCTGGAAGTCAATGGGGGAGGCGTATGTTCAGCAGTGGACGTCCTATGGCTGAAATGATGATGATGATGATGAACAATTTTGCCCATAATCATGTTTACGCTTTTGAAAAGGAAGCAATCAAACATATTCAACTTACGACTCTATATTGGTAAAGTGGTTCGGGGAATGGGTTTAACGCAAAGGATCGCGATTTGATTTCTTTCGAAAACGTAGTTTTAAAAATAATAATAAATAAATAACATATATCGGACAACATTACATACATTGCTTTGATCCTATGATAAGTAGCTAAAGCATTTGTGTTACAGAAATCAGAAACAACGACGGTACCACAACACCCAGACCCGAGAAATATAGAAATGTTTTTTTCGGAACCTCAGAGATATCGACACCAAGTCCGGTATGCTTGCCTCTCGACTATGGAGGCCGTCAAAAGTCGTCGTCTTAAGTTTTGTAAACTAGTTTAGAACAGGGTATGCTGCCCTTGGCAAAATTGAACGAGAATAGAACCCGAGCCTGTCAGAAATGGCGACGTCAAGTCTAGCGTACTCGCCTCAGCTACGGAGGTCGTCTTTTACCACCCTTTGTTGAACTTAGACATTTGTACTCATCTAGCTGCCGCGAGCAGTATTTGACAAGAAATGCAGTTACAAGACATATAGTAAATGCGAGCTAGACAGTTTACTAAGCCCAAGTACTCTTGTCGTTTGTGATTCTACTGGTGGGTTATTTTACGGCCTCAAATACAAATTCAAATCGAAATTATAACAAATTAAATTAGTCCCCTATGCATAAGCTGATAAGCTATGGGAACTGTACTGTAATCATCATCATCACCATTTATATACCAGCCATAGGACGTCCACTGCTGAACATAGGCTTATCCCAAGATTGGCGGCTTCCTGCAACCTTTACTAGTTCGTCAGGTCCAGGTCTTCATTTGTTTATTGGAACTTTATTGCACAGATTTTAAAAAATCATACAAAAGGTGGTCTTAATGCGATGAGACATTTTATACTAGTCGACCAATTTCTAACAGAGATGCTTGACTGTATTGGGTGCATGGAATAAATATTTTTTGCGATGTCCATGTCAATTTCATACTAAAAGTTGTAGCTTAAGAGCAGTACAATGATCCTCACACCCAGTAAAAGATTGTTAATTAATTAAATGACAACCTTTCTAAGAACACTTATTTTCTGATAATTTACTAATCTGATCATTTTTATCTAACAGTGTTGCGGGAAGTAACAAATGTAGTATTAAATATGTTGGTACTAAGCAAAAACCGATAACAGTAATGGCGTGCTAAGTCAGCATTGCATGGAATATGCGGGCGGGTAAAGTGGGTAGGTGACTTGCTGGATTGCGGGATTGCACTGATACGATCAGGGGTAACTGTAGGGCCTAATTTAATTGGTTTAAGTATGAGATCATGAGATTGTGTAACTTTTTAGGTTGGTGAGTAAGAGTGAACTGAAAATCACTTGTATAGGAAGGGCTAGTTTCCTGACTGGGTTAAAACCTTGTAAACGACTTACATCTATCTATATATATAAAACAAAGTCGGGTTAGTTATACCATTTATAAGTCAAGAACGGCTAGACCAATTTTTATGATCTTTGGTATGTCGAATTTGTTTCCGCCCCGAATAGCAGAATCACTATAAAAACACGGAATAATTCGCGAAAAAAAAATGAAGGGGCGGTACGAAGTTCGCCGGGACAGCTAGTTAAAATAAGAAAGGAAATTCTTAGTTCAGCTGTACAGTTTTTTATGTGTATGTTATGCGATATTTTCGTTAAATATCAACCAATTTTTATGTTATGGCATTAAATAGATTGTACTTGAAGGGTAAAAACATAAAAATTTAATCCTTATGGGTGCAAAAATATGTAATAAAATTGGTGAACGGCAGGTGTACTTTATTTAGACTTTAATTATTCAACTTAGCACTAAAAATAAAAGTAGAAAAAGAAGGATATTTTGAGATTTAAAACAGATTTTAATAAAAAATAGAACTAAAATTTCTGGAATTTGTGTTAGCCAAATCAAGTTTTTAAAGTTATGTCGCTAAATAGTAAAATGTTTAGTGGTTGCGACTCGACATGTAGTGCGACCCGCAAAAATAACTTAATGTCTAACATAACCCTGACAGAGATAGCCAAGTATTTATGTTGATACATTTGCGGGAAACCCACAATACGCAGCTAGTGATGTACATCGATAGTTATCGATACTTGGTTTTAATGTTATCGACGCATATTGTATTAGCACCTAAGGTAACCTTAACTTTAACTCATACGGCTACTTATTATGAATTTATTAATACGTTGAACTTACTCAAAAGTTGACAATAAACTTTTACAATATTAAAGAGGCTTCTTCTTATTATTTTAATGGCTAAATCTTCTTCTTTTTTACCTAATCCCAATATTTAGGGTTGGATCTCCTTGTTTTGATACGCCAGGACAGTCCATAGTACGTTTTATATGATTTTGGTTAGGCCCTCTCCAAGTTTTGGTATATAATATGTAACACCGTGTTGCATTTGGGTGTGGCACGCTTTTAGAGAAATCTAGAAATATATATGTGCCCGGAGGAGGGCTTATAGTATACTTTATAAATTACTTCTATGGTGTCCACTGTCTTTCATGATTGATGGGCAGTGCTAACGCTTCCTTAACTATATTAGGATCATATCAATAGTAATTACTGATATAAGGTAGATTTTATTTGACAAGATCAGAAAATGATGCAAGTTTACAAAAGTCGATAGTACTTGTAGGTGACACGGCACGGTGGTCATCGTTTCACATTAAAATCAACAAACAACTTATAAATTCAAGTTGTAAATCATCGATAAACTAAACAGTCAAATTCTCGACTTCGCCACATCACTAGACAACTGTAACAACTTGTCTCGACTTGTTTGCACACTTTCCCTGTAACTGACATGTTCCACTTTGTTTTATTGCGCCTTCCGACCGGATTGTGTAGTAAAATATGAGTTAGTGCTATGGAGATAACGATATAAAAACTTATACACGATGTCCCGAAAATAGTGTCAACTTGAAACCTAGAAATAAAGTATCCCATCAATCTATCGAATTTGAATAAAAACATCATGGAAGCCATTGGGGGAGGTCTATGTTCAGCCGTGGACGTTCTATAGCTGAAATGATAGTGATGTTTCAAAAGGTTATATCTCTGTGATCAATATGCCTTGAAGTGAAAGATCGACAAAAAATTCGAACACTAATCAAAACTTTGAAACTACAAGAAAATGCATTACATACAGGATGGTAATGCGGGTACAGAGTTTTGTTCTATCTCTAGATTTCTTCGGGACACCTTGTATTTAACGTCAAACGTGCACCCTACGGGCGGAAGACGTGAAAAATGTCAAAGTTCATCTCCTGTCAGTTGCAGGACTTTATAAACTGGTGCCTTCACCAAACCCTGGGAACTTACTGGTTAGGCGCTGTACATACGACGAGGCAGGGCGGTCTTTTGACCGCGAAGCAATACAGACCACGTCTGCCCGTACTCAACGCACACGACCGGTCAGTTCAGGACGACCATGCTAGTAAAGCGCGCGGCGCGGACTAAGCTAGCCGCCCGCGCCACCGTCTGCGTTAGTGTACACCATCGAGTACATACCCTATAGAGCAGCAATACAAACCATCTTTCTCCGAAACTAGTAACTGATTTTTCACTTACATTTAGTATGAAATGACAAGTCCTGTCAACTCTCGCCCATACAAAAAAGCACAGATACAGATTAAAAAATGGCAGAAAATTTCGTCAAACAACGGACTTTAGTGATCCACGGTGGGCAGCCACGGAAATGCCGCGCCGCCGCGCCCAGCGCCGCCGCGTACCCAGCGGGCACTCGCGGCGCGGTCTTTTTGACCGCCGTGTGCGTTGCAGTATATGATTCGCTTTGTTCTGTCGTTCGCGGCGAAATTGTTCAATCTGGAAGTTAATGGGGGAAGCCTATGTTCAGCAGTTGATGTCCTATGGCTGAAATGATGATGATGATGTTTATATAAATAAATATTGGACAACATCGCATACATCGATCTGATCCTACGAGTAGTAGCTTAAGCACTTATGTAACTACTGAAGTCAGACACAATAACAGTACCACAACACCCAGACCCGAGACAGTCTATAAAAGTTATTCTTCTACATTGACCGACCGGGAATCGAATCCGGAGCTTCAAAGATAGCGACACTAAGTTCGTTTTGCTTCGGAGGTGTATGATCACTATGTATGTTTTGGACGAGGTAATTAAATAAGCATTGTATGTAATGCCAAGGTATTATAAATAATGGACTCATAATTCTCTTTATCTATTAATATCAACAGAACCAATATTATGGGAGACCGGGAAAAGTTCTAAGGTAGGTCGACTAACTGTCAAAAATTTGACTAATTTAATAGTGTTTCATTATTTATATAGGTTCGAAAATCTCTTTCTTCTTCCCTTTTATACTGGACACGTAGCATTGCATTGCTCGCGCTTAATTGAATGTCGCAACACTTGCAAATAAGTGAAAATTTTAATGATTAGTAAACCTACTACACGTATAATTATCCCCTGTCTCCTCTACTAGTCGAAACCGTTATAACACGATAAGCAATGCGCACGCACATTAAGGTACTGTTTTTTTATCACTCGACCTGCCACATACTCCATATACATCCATATATATCATATTCCTTAGCCTTTTAGAAGTTATGATAAAAATATAGTACATACTTGTACTCTAAATACCTACATAAAACTCAATTTTGTGTGTTTTATTAAAAAGAAATGGTCCTTCAACGTCATAAATACAATTTGTATTTTTATCTTTAAGATCCGACTGCTAGGCAAAAGTCATCTTTAAAAAAACTTAAATTCCAATTGTTAGATATCATGTTCCAATTAAAAGATATCCCTTTTCCTTCTAAGAGCCATCTAAACGCTTAACGAAGGCATACTTAGAGGCTTCGTACACACTGACAACTGGTACAGGCGACTCCAAAAACAGGTGTCTATTTTAACACATGTTGACTTTTATTACAAGGGAATATGGTTGTGGTGTTATCAAAAGTTGGTATATACTTTTTGGACCGACTGTACAGTCATAACGGATCCTCCCGAGGGACTCAAAGTTTGGGATAGGACTTCTTTGGGTCAGTTATTGACGTCATAAGTGCTGTACTGATGAGTTCGGGTACAATGCGCGGATAATATTTATGAAATATTACCCGACAGGGATGTTGTTAGTTTTATATATTAATTTAATATATGGACTATTTGTGCCGCGTGGGGACGGCCGTAAAGAATACACCTCCCCATCGCCAACAGGAAGCGTGTCGTAAGAGGCGACTAATTCCTGTAGTACGAGACGGGCAGCAGCGTCTTCGTGCGAAATCTTATAAAAAAACTGCGCTCGCCAACCCGCCTGCCGAGCGTGGCGAGTATTGGCAATCGCCCCCTGATGATAAGTCATTAGGAGAGGCCTCTGTTCAGCAGTGGACGTATTGTGGCTGTAATGATGATGATGATGATGATGGACTATTATCATCACAATAAAAGGATAATTTGATGCTTCAAGTTGAACAATTCAAGTGATTTTATAGTGTCATTCAGCAATTTTGCTAAGAAAAACACGATGTTACATAATAACCCCATAAAGCCAAGCCAAGCCATAAGCCAAAGCCAATAAAAAGTTATTTAAACACTATGGTAAAGTCAGAAATTTGATATCTTCATTTAATAAAAGGCAAACTTTTCTATATTGTTCGAGTCTGGTTGTTGTGGTATCGTATTTGTTGGCTCTTACTGTAATTTGACCTTGTCATTTTTTGTTTGACCAACAGAAACAGAATTGTGCTTTAAATCTAAGTACACGTTCTTAATTTTAGTAAATTGCATTGATGTAAGTAATATGTTGTCTCGTCTGACACCGTGCTTGTACGCGACGGTGCATCGGCCTATCGGGGGTTCCAGGTTATTTTGACCGAGTTTGTGCTCCCTATGGGCCCGGAGTCCGTTAGAGGGATTTGGGATTCTCTGGTGGTCCGATGTGCCGCTGCGTCAGTCGCTGCACGTCCTAGCGTCGGAGGTTCTTGCCGAAGTTATCAGCGTCGTGATAAGTCCATGGCTGTCACGACAAATGCTGAGCTTTTCGACACATCAGATTAGTTTTAAATTGTTTTATGTATTTTTCTCGTGTGTCGAAAATACTTTCTATTTTCAACCGACTTCAAAAAACGAGGAGGTTCTCAATTCGACTGTATGTTTTTTTTTTTTTTTTTTTGTTTTTGTATATTTGTTACGCGATTACTCCGCCAATTATGAATCGATTTTAATGATTCTTTTTTTGTTTGGTAGATCATACTTCAGAGGTGGTCCCATATAAATTTTATCGAAATTGATTTAGAACTTTTTGAGAAAATCAACAAATATATACCCAGATAGTATTTTGGTTGTGGTTCTTGTTACCTATCTTCGACAAATATGAGCCGATTTTGATGATTTTTGTTTTATTGAATAGCTTATACTTCAAAGATAATATGCTAAAAGTTTACAAAATAAAAATCACCCCTAAGGGTAGGAAAATAGGGGATGAAATCGGTGTTCAGCAGTTAGATTAGGATTTATCACTAAAAATAGATAAAAATAAGTAAATTTTATTAAAAAAAATAAAACCGACTTCAAAACACTAAAATGCTAAAAATAATCCTAACACTTAAGTACCTAATCAGTTACTTTTGGAGTCGGTGCCAGCCGATGAGAGACTCAATGTTTTTGTTTGCACCGACTCCAAAAGTAACTGATTAGGTACTTAAGTGTTAGGATTATTTTTAGCATTTTAGTGTTTTGAAGTCGGTTTTATTTTTTTATTTCTATAAATATTAGGTACCTACACTTTTTTTTTCACATTGTTTATAAAAGGTTATGTTTAAATAATCTATCCACTGATTACACTCATTCAAAATAATCACTATAATGGGTAATTAAAACACACCCTAAGACGCCCAAAAACATTACGTACGACGATCCATCAGGATTAATAGCACTCTCATCCGTTATCTGCCGGATAATACGTTTAACAGTTAAACCTTAGTATCATCAACGCCGTTCGCCATAAGGGTGGTTCAGATTGGGCGTTTTTTCGGCGCGTGTAAACTCCGCTGGAATATTATCGCCGTTGTGTCAACACGCGACGTTGCGTATTTTTTAGCCAACATCAAAATGTGAAGTGGTTTTCAGTTTTTAAATGTAAACGGTTTTTAATTATTCTTTCGCGATTGAATGAAGTGAGAAAATACGGGTCCTACGGTCGGGTCGGCTTTATACGACAAATGATCATGCAAACGGTATTTCTTTGTTGAGTGCTTGTTCTCACGTAGACTTGAACCTGGTTGAGTTGTCTTTCTTCCTCTCTCACCTAATAAAACTATGAACTTCAGCTGCTAACAGAAAATAGCTATAGATATTACATTCACAATACATTAGTTACATCGGCAATACATGCGTTTTTGTTTATAGCATTTTATTTATACCTAGCAAGCTCTTTGTGAAACATATTGCATTATAATACATATGACACGGCGTTGTTTCGCGCTCGAACTCGAGATGGGTCCCCAAGGCCTATAATCATCTTGTCATAATCTAGAAAGGTCAAGTATGCATACAAAAACCAGCCCACACGACTCGTGACCGGAAACTAAAAAAAAAATCCATTCAACATTTTAAACAAAACCTTTAAAACTGCTGATAATTCTTGTAAAAAAAACGCCAAATCTGTATGGTTTAACTACCAAATCTTTAGTATTATCATCAACGCCGTTCGTTTAATTGACACAATCTTTAACTGGCATCACCTGGAGATATAATAGCTGGGCGATTACAGTAGATGGATTTAGCCCACAATTAAATTATTATTATTTGTTTATAACGTACTGACCCTATTATTTACAAACATCTGTGCTTAGAAGAAGCTGAAAACGCAGGATATCATTGAAGGACGAATGGTATGCATCAACTTATGGCTTGATTACCCAGAATTGAATGCCTGGATTTTGACCTAAATATATTTACATAATCAATCATGCTAAATTTGATATAATTATATTTAGCGCAGTAGTATTTGTGACAACGAGCTAAATTAATGTAAATAAGATTGTGTCTATAAAATTAATAAAAATTTCAGCTGCTTCTGGTGGGATCGAACCCACGAAGCCCAGATAGCGAAGATTCGAATCCCACCAGAGGCAGTTGAAAGAAATTTCAAGTAAAAATAGTATCCTTGATAATAATATAATGTGAATGCGGAAAAAAAGTGTTTAATAGCTCTTTGTACTAGTAAAACCTTCAAGTTTGGAATCGTCTAATTTGTTTTGATGAGTATCATTGAATATTAAGTTAAACCTGTCAATTCTTGTGACTTGGCAATCTGTAAATCAACAGTACGATATCTTCGATAAAAGTAATACTCGTCAAAGAAAAGCTCGTTTTTCATACGTTTCAACTTTCTAATAAACAGAACATGAGCCATATTTGCGAACTTCGAAAGTAAATACAAGGCCGATATTGCGTTGTTCATGTTAAGTACGTGTCGCATTCGTTCATGTTATGTGCCACAGCCAAATGAGAAAAGAAAACTCACTGAGAAAAAAAAGTAAGGTGCTATCAAATTAAACTATTGTGAATCGACGATCTGATTGGCTTAGTGGCGCGGTGATTTAACCTTGAACGCATAAGGTCTTGGGTTCGATTCAATTTAGAAAACAAACTTTTTTAAATAGGCTTGATCTGGTGTGCTCTAACGATGTTAATTCCTAATTTTGAGACCATGACAGTAAAAATATAATTATACATTTTTAAATCATCTTTGTATATTGTGGTCTTTTAGGTTCTTAATAATTTCTTCTACTATTATTACTGCGTTAGAAATAAAGGATGTATTAAAATATGCTAAAATGTTCTTCTTTAATGATTTTCAACATTTGTACAGTTTTAGTTATAAATCAAATTGCACCATATTCACTAATTGTTTTTTAATCTCTCAGAAAATGTGGACTGTTCTTTTTGTCAAAGTTTTTATTTTTAATGTATGTCATACCTTTTAGCAAAAAACCCAAACCATTTGAGCTGGCTGACTTGCGCCAGCTTGACGTAGAGGGTAATCCGAATTTAATGGCAGCACAGAGCGAAGCAAATGACGTAATGTTATATCTCTGAATTGTTTCAGTGTAATGAATGTAATCATTCTGGCTTACCTTGCTTTTTGTAAAGCTTTTTTGGTAATTGTTTTGGGAATACAATATTACGAAGTAACATTATGTATTATGATGTTTAGGCGATCCAATAATAATGATGTAAGATAAGTAAGTATTTTTCAAAATGTCAGTTGCTTTTCTCACGTTACTCGTATTTCTTATGCCCAGGTTTCTATAATTCTACATTCTTTATTATAGGTTTATGTACATCTGATGTGATTCAATTTTTTGATGTGTGAGTGTTTTTTTTTGTTATCCTTACCTGAATAAAAAGTATCCAATGTATTATACCAGGCCACGGTCAATCTGATGCCAAATTTCAGAAAAATCTGTTCAGTAGTTTTTGCGTGAAAGAGTAACAAACCCACAAACTTTCGCATTTATATTATAAAAGAAAAATACGGAAGAACTATAAAAGATATTGAACGCAACTATACTCATAAATGAAACCGATATCACTATCCCCAGTTTGCCGCCCCTGGTTCCTGGAAGACGTTCTAGTTCTAAACTCCGCTGAGTGCAGTACATTAGCAGGCTTCTGCGGTTCCGCCGGAAGGAGCCGTCAAACGGGATGGTGCAGCACGTCACTTCCGCTACGGTACTTTGCGTAGGGCTGCCACAATTTTAATTGTCGGCGATGGAACTAAAACCAGGCTCTCCAATTCAGAACCTTTCGATAACAAATTGTCGACCGGGAAACCACGTGACACTATAGGATTTAACATTAGTGTCACTCGATTAACCGGTTGACAACTCGTTTTCGAAACGTTCTGAATCGGGGGCCTGTACGGTTTAATTTAATTTAATTAATTAATTAATAAGTCTTTATTCAGGCAAATTACACCTATTCATATTCATATTCTCAAGTCACAACAATTGAATAATAAAAATAAAATTAAAATTATTAATATTGAATGTAAAGATCACTGCAATTAAAAATATTGAATAAATTAAAATTAAATAAAAAAAAAAACATTAATGAATTTGGTATTATTAAATTAAAAAATATTAAATAAATAAATGTCGTCCATTTAACTTAATTTAAATAACAACTGCTTATCATGCTAATACATTCTTTTCGGCATAGGCACAGTAATATGCCTTTCATAACAATGCCGAATATTCCACGAGTCCAGTCTTGCAGCTATCATCGCCAGGACGGTTGACGCCAAACTCTGCGTACCAAAGATGCAGCCCTTTTGCGCATAGTTGCGTGGAAGCAGTCTACGCGTACTTCCGCAAACATACCCGAGGCGCTGCAGAATCGGGGCAACCCCATCACCGCCCTGAACGCATTGTTGAACTGGAGGCGGAGAGCGCTGTAACTTTTCGCTGTATAATTAGCCCATAAGCTGCACGAATAAAGAGAGGTACAATATGCTCTAAAGAGCATTGCTTTGACCTCTTTCGAGCACCTAGCGAACCTGCGAGCTACCATATTTGCTCTTACTGACAGAGCCCTCCGCTCCCGCTCCATATCGGCGTGGTCGTTGAGGTTGGCGGTGAGTATGTGCCCCAAATATCTAAACTCGGTGACCCTTTGTAGAGGAACAAAATTCAAAATGACCGGGGGAACATTGTCTGGGCATTTAGCACCGACAGCCTCAAAAACCATTAGCTGGCTCTTGCTAACATTATACAACAGGCCGTGACCAGATACATATTCCTTACACACGCGTATCAGTTTTCTTAGACCACAGATTGAAGCGCTAAGCACCATGACATCAGCATAACTTAGGTTGTTAACACATACCCCATCAACATGGCATCCAACACGACGACTGCTGAGCGCCACAATCAGGCCGTTGACATATAAGTTAAACAGGGTTGGAGATGTCAAGCCACCCTGTCTAACCCCACACTCGAACCGATATGTGTCCGACACTGCGCCCGCCCACCTGACGGTGTTGGACTGGTGTGCGTACCAATACTGGAACACGGTAATGAATTCCTGGGGTAGATTTATGTCCCGGAGCTTGTTCCACAACAGGTTATAGTTAACACGGTCAAAGGCCTTCGACAAGTCGAGAAAACACGCATGGCGCACACAGGCGTTTTTCGATCAGTGTAATATTATAATAATAAATTGTTTTAACAATCACACCAATTATCTAGCCCCAAACTAAGCAAAGCTTGTACTATGGCAACTATATAACGGATAAGCATATTTATATACTTTGATAACCATCCATGACTTAGGTACAAAATTAAAAGCTCGTGATCATCATACAAAAATTTATTAGTCTCTCTGTTGAGTTTATATGATACTCGAGAATTTTAATAAAACAATATTTGTTCCTTGTTCGTTATCTTATGCCTAATATTATTTTTATTGTAATTGTAAGTAATACAATTTATTATTAAGACTACCTCATACTTTGTGGGCTCATTTGCTTATTTATTTTTTGTCGAATAACTGAGTCCATATTACATTATTTTTTTTAATGAAAGAAACAGGCTTGTATATTTATCAGTTTAAGAGTAGGCAGACAAATTGCTCAAAATTTCATACTACTTTTTATTGCAATTTTTTTAAAAACTGCACTTTAACATACCTGCGACCTGACATATAATTAAACGGCGATTTTTCGAAACTTGACTTTTATGCGACGAATAAAATTGACGCTTGACACTTTTTCTATACTACAAAAACTGTCAACATGTCAAACTTGTTCTTTAAATAAAAGTTACCTGGGTATTATATAATGGGTAGTATTATAAACCATAAAACTAAAGATTATTATTTCTATTGTGTTTTTATTAGACAGGGTGTAACACAGAGGCTCATTCGAAATTCCTCCAACAATCTCTATCTACTGGTAAATTCTGCTAAACTTACCTAGGCTTCTGCCTGTAAATAGATACTAAATAATATTGCAATATTAAACACAATTTATGCACAAATCTCATTTATAAACAAAAAAAAAATAGATTAATATTATTAAATAAAATGTTGATGACCCTAGCTCTTCGCTTTATTCGCCCCATCGACGCTTTGGACTTTTAAAACGAGCTTTTCGGCCCCTTTCTGTGCTTTGTAAATCCAACCAGTACTAGGAATTTCATAGCATAATTTTAAATAAACGAATATCTACAGGGTGATCGTTCAGAATCGAGCAACAAAACTTTAAGCATCGGGCTTAACGAAAATGAATTTACAGTATTTAATATAACAATAAGTGGACTTAATACCTCCAGGTATACTCAGCAAGTCGATGATTAAGCTAAAAAAAGATTTTTTTTGGTTAGTGCAACATAAGGTTTTAAAATATTTTTCTACAGTGACCGACCGGGAATCGGACCCGGGTCCTTAGAGATAGCGACACCAAGTCCGGTATTCTCGCCTCTCGGCTACGAAGGTTTTTGTTACGTTGATAGTTTACTGAAGCACTTGTTGGTGCAAGCTCATCATTTTCTCTTTGATACTTTGTGCAATTTAACTATCAGGTTTTAAAACTCTGTCTTTATATATCACAAACTTTTAAGTGTTGTTGATAAGATTGTATATTCAAGATTCCTACCTAAACCATCTTACTAAAGCGGTCTGTTGTCTTTGACATTAACTCTTTGTTTGTGTTAGTTCTGCTTGTTGTTTATTAAATTTTCTTGTCTTCTTAAGCTCATAAACGTATATAAATATTCAAAAAAGCATCTTAATTACAAAGGGGTCTGTGAGTTAGTTTCAGCCAGTCATTCATATGCTCTGATTGCCAAAACAAAGAGAATGCCAGAAAGCAACGAGTAGACGAATAGAAATCAAGATTAGTTGTTTCCCAAGACCCGATAATAGCAAACCGACTTTCTCCGGGAATTTCACAACTCGTATCATCGGTACCGTCTCCTTTTCCATTATTATCGTATTACATTCCCGCAGAATTGCGCAGTCTCGTGCAATAACAGCGGCAGTCGGACAGTGCAAGTGGGTTACGCAAACACTCGATGTTATGATGCCAGTATTAGCATACTTTCGTAAACGAAATTTGAACCGTTACATGATTTATTCGTGTATAGGTTATAGACCAAGTGATTGGTTAATCAGGGCAGTAGGGCAATACGAGTAAGTTCAGTGTCCGAATCGTTGATTTTCGCTGAACATACATGGGGGTCCAATCAATAGGTATTAGTGTCCTCTATAACCTGACGCCCGCGATACATCCTTCTTGGGACACTTTATATTTAAGACGCGGACCTTGTGGATAATGACAAGTCAATTTGGGCCAAGTGATTAGTGATTACGTATTTTAACATTACTATTCATTCTAAAGTCTGGTTATTAACATTTGGGGGGTGATGAGAGGTATAGGGTGTTGAGTTCCTCATCCCCCATTTGAAAAGGGAGGATCCTCCGACCAGACGGGTGTTGTGTCTGGTGGGCTACTGCCCGACGGTTGTCTGTCGGAATTTTGTATATATGGTTCAATCGCTCCGATAACTTTAATATCGCGATGTACGTCATGACGTGAGTGAATACGTCAGTTTTATATGTAGCGAGAGATAGATGTCGCTACATCACTCCCCTCTGAGACCGGAGGTCGATAGCAGGTTGAGTCGTCCATTGTGATGCTTGCCGGGCCAGTGGAATGTTCCAGTGAGTCGGAACTAGATGCCGCATAGTTCACGGTGAGTCGAAACTGTCTGTGGTGATGCCCCAGTGAGTCGGGGTGATGCTGCAAATGCTCCAGTGAGTCGGAGTGGTGCAGTGCTGCGTAGTGGCTGGCTGCTGCGTCGACCAGGAGAGAAGTGCGTCTCTGCTTGCTGACCGGCCGAAGTGCAGTGTGCTGTGCCAAGGTTGCTGAGAAGGCTATGGGTGATGACCAGGAATGCGCGTCCGCTGCATGCTGGTGGTCAGGATACCCCAAGTAGCCGTGGATGCTGGCTGGCTGTAGGGACTCGCTGCTCGAAAGCTTGAGGAAGTGATGATGACGTCACGATGACGTAGCTTTGCGAAGGCTGCGCTGACGTTCATGCTCGGGGTCACCAGTTTGGGGGGTGAGAGGAACAGGGTGTAAAGTTCCTCATCCCCCATTGAAAAGGGAGGATCCTCCGACCAGACGGGTGTTGTCTGGTGGGCAACTGCCCGACGGTTGTCTGTCGGAATTTTGTATATATGGTTCAATCGCTCCGATAACTTTAATATCGCGATGTAGGATACGTCAGTTTTATATGTAGCGAGAAATAGATGTCGCTACAAACAAAATGTTTATCTACAAATGATTTAAAAAACTGATCAAGTGCGACTAGAATCGCGCATCAAGGGTTTGGTATAACTGAGTTATTTTCCTCATTCAGTTTTATATGTAGACAGACAGTCTGTGTAAGCATAATAATAGGGTCGCATTAGTACGGAACCCTAAAAAAGAAAAGGGAAATCTTTTAACCAAATTCGGTGAAAATGTTTTCACTGAAAGTGACGCGGGCGTATTGGTTTGTTTACGCGCGCCCCGGACTAGAATCGGTCGACTTTATTTGCTGAGACGCGTTTTGGCGATTCCTATTTAAGCGTTACCTTATATAAATTGTTTTAACGAAAAAATAATTTTAACATAAGTGCGTGTCGAGCCACGCGCAATGTAAAGTTTCGTAGTTTCCCGTCCATATGCGGTATTATCTTCCAGTTTTACTTTACATTATCATCTAAATAATGTTAATTTTCATGTACATTTTACAAGTAAATTTTTGACGTTTTAAAGCCTACCTAGCTGTGATAATTTTCCTTTCAACTTCCAATATACCGCTTACTTTCATGATTTTTTTTCTTATAGCAGCCATTTAGCTGGAAAACGTGGAGGCCCCCTCCCCCATTTAAAAACTAAGTAACTAAATTTTTACACGTTTCCATTGAATCTGAATTCAGTTTTCCAAGTAAAAACGAAATATCGCCAATACAAACGAATATCATATTATAAAACTACACTTTCTGAGTCACAGATTAAAATCACTCAGCATATTTAACTTTACAATCAAATTTCCTACTAATCAAGTAGGCATAAAGGATTTTTAAACTGGCAGTTTTAATTGTGAAAACATAACAATACAAGTATGGACTTTTTCTGATTAATAAAAATATGCGGGCAAAATAATGGCTCCGTTATTTATGAAGATGTAATTAAACCCGAAAAAATATAAAATAGAGCACAGTAAAATAACACGGATTACGCTTTAACGTGTTCATGTGAAATTAAAAGTAATCAAATAGACAAGTTCCAACTATTGCGGTCCAAAAAAATTGTATCACATTCGAACTAAACGAAGCGAGCGATGATGAAATTTCACGGAATCCCACATCAAGCCACAGTAAAAAAAGATCCAGTAAGCTTACAAAGCGTGTGAAGCAACAAAGAAACATACGTAAATTGTTAATCCCCAAAGTAAGCAGTCTGTGCTATGGCAGGTAGAAAAGTGGTCTTTATTCAGTTTATGGCAATGACGTTGGTGATATTTTTAGCGGATATCGTACTGCTGCTTTGCTCTCCTCCTCCTTTCCTCACTTAAGGTTTATGTTACAAGTACATCTGATGACCGCCATGGCTGTCAGACGAAATTTTGCGTTTTGAGCTGTAGACTAATTTAATTTTACGCATGGATGGTAATGCGAGCTAGATAAATATGCCTATCTCGTTAGAAGAGTGTTTTGGTTAAAAAAACTGGACTACCTATTTAAAAAGCATTTGTGGAAGAAATATCTTGGTCGGCGTAACCTACGCTCGGTGGCACAGAATCTACTTAGTATACTAATAAATCCATACGATTCAGAGGATAATTCACGTTTAAGGCGGCCAAAATCTAGAAATATCTACCACCGCTACGAACGAAAATATCTGACAAGAACTTTAAAGTTAAGTATAAGGCAGCACTACTGAAAAAACATTAAGCCACAGAATATTTAAAGCATACCTACCTTGAACATACGTTGAACGCGTTTAAACGAAAACTAACAGAATGACTATTTTCGCATTGTTTTTATAGCGTAAAGGAATTCCTAGACCTTACTATTCCTAGACTAATTAGTAATAATTATTATAGTAAATTTTATTTTTTTGTTAAAATTTTCACGTCTGCTTGCAGACTGAGTACATTTACTTCATGTTTATCATTAAGATCTTTACTATGTATGTATTCTGGCAAACACATTTTCTGATTTCTGATTTCTGATATAGCCCTAGACCATTTCTTTTCCAGCAAATTATAATAATTTATACAATACACACATACATACGCATTCACGCACAAACACACGCAACGGGATAGCACTTATTATTTCTTGACTTGTTCATGTTAAAGTCGTTGTCTGTTTAGCGAGCGCTAGTTATCTGTGGCTCTCATGGGCCTACTGTGTAAACTTCTGTTGTGGATGGGCTGACTGGCATCTCTATTAGAAATTCAATCCGATGGTTTTTTATTTTTATTGTAATGAAACGTCAGCTGTTACGTCCCAAAATACGGACACAGACTTTTTGCGATTGCCTCCGCTGGAACAACTGTGGTACTTTTTAAATCGAGTGACAATGGTGACTGACACTTTTTACATGAATGCGAGATAGCTTTAATATAAATAAACATGTTTTTGGAGTTCCGTAATTATAGGAAGGATCTTCCATAGTTTCACTATGTATATCCGTATATGCGTCTGTGTATCATACTCATTTTGATCGCAGCATATAATATCTTAGAAATTTGAAAATTGCCAAATTTTTCTTCTGCTTATCGTTTAAATAGCAAACCAAACGTTTGAATGTGATTAATAATTAGCCACAAATAAAGCGTTTTCAATGGCGTTAAGAAGATTTTCTCGTGTACCGCGAGACATTCATCATCATCATCATTTCAGCCATACGACGTCCACTGCTGAACATAGACCTCCCCCTTTGACTTCCAGATTGGCTGGTAGATCGGCTGGCATGATGTTGATACATCTCAGCGTATGTCTCCCTCTTAAAGAGCGCTAAAAAGCACAATCCCGCTTTTAATAATATAAATTTATTGAAACCAACTTCCGTACACAATTTATATAAGGTAACGCTTAAATAGGAATTGCCAAAACGCGTCTCAGCAAATAAAGTCGACCGATTCTAGTCCGGGGCGCGCGTAAACAAACCAATACGCCCGCGTCACTTTCAGTGAAAACATTTTCACCGAATTTGGTTAAAAGATTTCCCTTTTCTTTTTTAGGGTTCCGTACTAACGCGACCCTATTATTATGCTTACACAGACTGTCTGTCTACATATAAAACTGAATGAGGAAAATAACTCAGTTATACCAAACCCTTGATGCGCGATTCTAGTCGCACTTGATCAGTTTTTTAAATCATTTGTAGATAAACATTTTGTTTGTAGCGACATCTATTTCTCGCTACATATAAAACTGACGTATCCTACATCGCGATATTAAAGTTATCGGAGCGATTGAACCATATATACAAAATTCCGACAGACAACCGTCGGGCAGTTGCCCACCAGACAACACCCGTCTGGTCGGAGGATCCTCCCTTTTCAATGGGGGATGAGGAACTTTACACCCTGTTCCTCTCACCCCCCAAACTGGTGACCCCGAGCATGAACGTCAGCGCAGCCTTCGCAAAGCTACGTCATCGTGACGTCATCATCACTTCCTCAAGCTTTCGAGCAGCGAGTCCCTACAGCCAGCCAGCATCCACGGCTACTTGGGGTATCCTGACCACCAGCATGCAGCGGACGCGCATTCCTGGTCATCACCCATAGCCTTCTCAGCAACCTTGGCACAGCACACTGCACTTCGGCCGGTCAGCAAGCAGAGACGCACTTCTCTCCTGGTCGACGCAGCAGCCAGCCACTACGCAGCACTGCACCACTCCGACTCACTGGAGCATTTGCAGCATCACCCCGACTCACTGGGGCATCACCACAGACAGTTTCGACTCACCGTGAACTATGCGGCATCTAGTTCCGACTCACTGGAACATTCCACTGGCCCGGCAAGCATCACAATGGACGACTCAACCTGCTATCGACCTCCGGTCTCAGAGGGGAGTGATGTAGCGACATCTATCTCTCGCTACATATAAAACTGACGTATTCACTCACGTCATGACGTACATCGCGATATTAAAGTTATCGGAGCGATTGAACCATATATACAAAATTCCGACAGACAACCGTCGGGCAGTAGCCCACCAGACACAACACCCGTCTGGTCGGAGGATCCTCCCTTTTCAAATGGGGGATGAGGAACTCAACACCCTATACCTCTCATCACCCCCCAAATGTTAATAACCAGACTTTAGAATGAATAGTAATGTTAAAATACGTAATCACTAATCACTTGGCCCAAATTGACTTGTCATTATCCACAAGGTCCGCGTCTTAAATATAAAGTGTCCCAAGAAGGATGTATCGCGGGCGTCAGGTTATAGAGGACACTAATACCTATTGATTGGACCCCCATGTATGTTCAGCGAAAATCAACGATTCGGACACTGAACTTACTCGTATTGCCCTACTGCCCTGATTAATCAATCACTTGGTCTATAACCTATACACGAATAAATCATGTAACGGTTCAAATTTCGTTTACGAAAGTATGCTAATACTGGCATCATAACATCGAGTGTTTGCGTAACCCACTTGCACTGTCCGACTGCCGCTGTTATTGCACGAGACTGCGCAATTCTGCGGGAATGTAATACGATAATAATGGAAAAGGAGACGGTACCGATGATACGAGTTGTGAAATTCCCGGAGAAAGTCGGTTTGCTATTATCGGGTCTTGGGAAACAACTAATCTTGATTTCTATTCGTCTACTCGTTGCTTTCTGGCATGCTCTTTGTTTTGGCAATCAGAGCATATGAATGACTGGCTGAAACTAACTCACAGACCCCTTTGTAATTAAGATGCTTTTTTGAATATTTATATACGTTTATGAGCTTAAGAAGACAAGAAAATTTAATAAACAACAAGCAGAACTAACACAAACAAAGAGTTAATGTCAAAGACAACAGACCGCTTTAGTAAGATGGTTTAGGTAGGAATCTTGAATATACAATCTTATCAACAACACTTAAAAGTTTGTGATATATAAAGACAGAGTTTTAAAACCTGATAGTTAAATTGCACAAAGTATCAAAGAGAAAATGATGAGCTTGCACCAACAAGTGCTTCAGTAAACTATCAACGTAACAAAAACCTTCGTAGCCGAGAGGCGAGAATACCGGACTTGGTGTCGCTATCTCTAAGGACCCGGGTCCGATTCCCGGTCGGTCACTGTAGAAAAATATTTTTTCTATATTGTCTCGGGTCTGGGTGTTGGGGTACCGTCATTGTTTCTGATTCCTGTAACACAAGTGCTTAAACTAATTATCATGGGATCAGAGCAATGTATGTGATGTAGTCCAATATTACATTTAGTAGATACTTTGAGAAGATAATTTCTAATGTCGAATAGCCATTCCTTCAACAAGCACCATTCGATTCGATAATAAGAACCGATCTCCCATCGCATCCCTAACACTTACCAGTATTTACGTAAGCTATTCGCACTGCCTTTGTTATCCCACACTCCTCGAGAATTGACCCAATTTATTTGCTTTGAAGCAAATACATATTTTCAAGCGTTCCGCCTTTTTCATATTGCCATTTCTTTGCCGTAAGCACGTACTTATATTTGCATGAAATCTAAGGTCTGTAGGTTTTCCTTCAAGGGTATTTGTGTTTGAGGTCCCTTTACAATTTGAGTTGAATAGAAAACATGAATATAAGGATTTTTTGATTCGTTTCATGAAATATGGACAAGGTATTTATTAATTGAAATCGAATTCTAAATAGGTCTATGTCCCGTTCAGTCGAGGCCACTTGAATATGATCCTTAAGTTGGCAAGTCTGCTTAATACATTTGGAGAAATTGCTGTCGGATCTCGGTAAGTTTGGGAAAAGGTAAGAACCAAACCATTTGGATCAATCAGTGACATCTAAGTGTGATGGCTACTAGATGCCAAAATTCATTAGACCGCTAAACACAAGACCGAAACTTTTGGCCTTTCTTTAGTTGATCGATTTTACATTTGACCGAATAAACGTTTGGTCGAAAATATAGGTAAGGTTAACATTTTTTTGGATTAAACGTTCACTCGGTCAAATGTAAAATCGATCAACTAAAGAATGGCTAAAAGTTTTATCGGTCTTGTGCTGAGCGGTCTTATGAATTTCGACATCCAGTGGTAAAACCAAATGTGATGGTTTCAGAGTCTGAATGTGTACTTAAAGAATACTAGCTGTTGCTTACGACCTTGTTTGCATGATCTTTAAACCTGCCAAAATGTATTTGAATCGGATTTTGTTGACAACTTCTTGGGTTTTTTCTTGCGCGGAACTCTATAAATGTTTCTGAATTAAAGTAGCCTAAGTTACTCCTTATAATACTAGCTCTAAGCCAGTGAAAGTTGCGTCAAAATCGGTCAGACAGCTGGTGCCAACAGTAAGACAGACAGACACACAAACATTTAAAAAAATGTTTTTTTATTATTGGTTAGGTAACCTTTGTATGCATTAGTAAAAATCTATAATTTTGACATTACAAACAGACACTTAAATTTTATTCAGTTGTGTAGGTTATTCTTTATCTTACATTAAATACTAAACTGTTGACTTACACTAGTCTACGTGACGGGATTCTAACACACGGTCCACGGATGAGAGGCGGGACTGAAACCATTCCCAATCTCAACAAGTTGCGGGTTCGAATCCCGCAAGAGACAAATGTTAGTGTGATGAGCACAAGCATTCTAACCTGTCATGTTTTTAAATTTATTTTAATTAATTTAAGTTTGTTTATTTGTTACTTAGTGGCCAGAGTACTAGCTGAGCTTAGTTTAGGGCTAGATAATTTATTATTGGTGTGATTATTAGAAAAACAAAATAAATTGAATTTAAAATTACAAAACTATACAAAAAGGATTGCAAGACTTAAGAGAAATAATACTTATCAAAAGTTCTAGGTTAAAGTAAATACGTAGTTATTTTATGCTAAACTGATTTTAATTACACGTTAAAAATTGAAAGATTTATCTTCCTTAAACATTATCTAAAAAACACTTGTCAACGTTCAGAGCTCGCCTTTGTTTTACAAAGTTAGGTCGAATAATACAAATACACACAGTAACCCTAATTTTCAATTACGGTATTTTTTTCGGACGGACTACCGCTGATTGCCTTTGACGATGACCTTATTCAGCTTTACCGGGCAGTTGTGGCGTGCGCTGAAGGCGCACAGCCTAGGTCCACCCCGCAAGCGGTCGCCACGACCCACCTAGTGTAGACTCAGACTCGTACGTGTCGCGCCCCATACTAGCGTGCGTGATCGGGCCATGTCGAGTGCGTAAGGCACCCTATCAAGCGGCGAACCCGCTAGTGGTGGCGCCGACGGGACCGGAGCTGCCGAAACAGGCCGGACCGCTGTCGGGCTCCTTTCTATCGGGCCCGATCTGGGGGTGAGTCGTACTCGTAATAATTATGGTTATGAAGTGTAAAATTAGCATTTATACGTCCCAGTACAACAAGAAACAGGCAAGGCAGGCAACTAAGCCAAGGATACTCCACCACGCGCGCGGCCCGTTATGCATTGGTGGAGGGATGTTGTAAGGCCAGTGAGTAAACCTTTCTGTCAGATGTAACAAAGCCTCACCAAAGGCCTCCTAGGCTACTATAAATAGATATATGACGG
The DNA here is from genome assembly GCA_963576865.1 of Anania hortulata. Taxonomy (NCBI): domain Eukaryota; kingdom Metazoa; phylum Arthropoda; class Insecta; order Lepidoptera; family Crambidae; genus Anania; species Anania hortulata. Next base: position 454,420 of record OY756409.1, read on the forward strand.
AAACAAATTTTACCCTGCCTTTCGAAGCACAAAAATGCTTGTGATAAACGTCACTAAATATGGTCGGAAGGGTCAAAAATCAAGCTACATTAAATGACCCTCATGTAGGTGATTGACATCTATTTAATCAGTCTATTTACCTCCTGCTGGGCTACACTCAGGAGTCTTTGCCTCCTTGATACTTCACCATTTCTCATGGTTTTGTGCCAATATATCCCAATTTGTTCCAGCTACTTAACCACCGTCCTTCATCGCTCTGTGTGCCATCACTCTGTTACTGCTATAGCTAACCGGCCAGTTTATCTTCGGGGAGTCCGTTGCTACTGAGAAGACCGGCAGTGGCGAGGGCCGGACTCAAGTCTCGCTGATTACAGTTAATTAATTAATATTGGTAGAGCGACCCGCACTTAGTTTAAGGTGATTATGGATGAATGGTCGAGAGCTATTTATAAAATTCCAGACCAACTCGACATAAAATATCTATTTTGTTCACCTGGTTTTCAACCTACATCCTTCAACGTGTTTTGACATTGACTTGAATGGTCATACTAATTGATAGGTCTTAATTGCATCTTACAATGCTGAACCTTCTTCCGCTGTGGCTGGGTGAGGCTGACAGCACACTTCCCTAATTGTTCGAGTGTAAGAGTTTGGCCGAAAATTAAAACGCCCTAATTTGTCAGGCTGACGGGAAAAAAGAGGGAAAATTCGACCTTTTTTCCCCGCACGGAATTTTTTCATAACTTTCTTCGTTAGCGTGAATAGTTGAAAACTTTTTAGCGGCCAAGATATTTAATATCGTCAAAACGGGATGTGGCGGGATCATCTTTGACCGTTCTTTTCCTTGGCTCTTTGCTCATTAAGCCAGATTTCTTTGAGGCTAGAACTCTACTTTTGATACATTAACTTTGCACTTTCAAACTTACTCTGATTTTCTCAGACAGACAAACAGAGAGACTACAAAATAATGTCTGTTATCTTTATGTTCTTTGATAAAACTATCTTTGTATACAAGCTTGTTTTGTAAGCTGGCTCCAATTAAATTTTTCGTGTAATTTGCTACGAACAGTTAAGTTCTTGAATGTGCATCAAAACCCTCCTCGAAGAGTATTGAATTTTTATTTCCATTCTGCACTAGTTCAACAAATATACTCGCAATAACGCAATACGAGAGTAACCTTTATGCCGTAATGAGATAAGCAACAAAAGAACATTACCACCGCACCCAAAAATTTCAGCACTCCCCTTTATTTCCAGCACACTATTTCCTAAAACCATGCATTACCTTCATTCGGGATTTTCTCCGACAAAATGGCGGCGGCCGCTAGCATCTAGTTTTAAAACTAGTAATTTAATGACAGACGCGCGGCGGCAACTTTACTCTTCGCTCTGGTGGCCCTTTTTTAGCAGCAGCGGTTTTAGTTCCATCCTACATAATGTTACTGACTAATAGGCACTAGGACGAATTTTAACTTGGTCCTGGAAGTTGGCAACGGGCATTATTGCATATTGTTCTCTCAGAACTTTATCCACGTATATTATATCGTCAAAGTAAAGTACTGTGTAAATTAGAGCAAGCTTGTTACTTTGTTTGGGTCTCGTTTTATTTACTGCACTCAATGCAAGGGCCGTGGCTCAAATACGAGGTTTGATCATATTGTACATACTTAGTTGCAAACATCAATTTGTGGACGACACAACTTGAAAGGCAACTTATTCTGGATTACTTAGATTGAACCTTCTAAGGAAATGTGGAATTGTTTTTAGTGACTACGCTTCCGCGCCGAACATAAGCTATAATATAATAACTGCTGTCTTTAAATAGCTTCCAATCATAGACAAGGGACTGCTGATTGGTATGTCCTTTTACACCTATTTTTAAATAAATATAATATATTTTAAGTATATTGGACAACATCACATACATTGCTCTGATGCTATGGTAAGTAGCCAAAGGACTTGTGTTGCAGAAATCAGAAACAACGACGGTACTAAAACACCCAAAACCTAGACAATATAGAAAATATATTTTCCTACATCAAACCCGGAACCTCAGAGATAGCGACACCAAGTCCGGTATGCTTGCCCCTCGGCTACAGGAGTCGTCAATTTTGTAATATTTTGTGATACTAACACTGATCATGTGTTGCTCTCAAACAGACAAACATTGCCTGATCTTCTAGTACGATAAATCTACATATTAAACTGAGTTTTTCACATACATTTCAGCAATACAATTTAAAAACTGTATTTCCATTAAATTGTATCTTGAAATATATTCTGCACTATAACTTTGTATCACTTTTCCATCAGCACTGAATAATAAACTTCAGAAGATTTCATTTTATTTCTTAACTAGTTATACCTAATTATAACTAAGTTCCATTTCGTCTCGGCACAAATAAGTTGCAAGTGGCTACAACCTGAGAATGCTAGATTACGGCATTTACAGCGCAACGACTTTTCATGAAACTTCTGGCTTGTAAAGATAATTTTAATGAGAAATAAGTAATAATAAAAGTTTTTGTGATGCACTTCTTAAATAAAACGACTTTCTAGAACCAACAATGAAAACATAATCATCATCTCCATAATATGCTCATCTCCAAATGATGTCATCATTTAAAATGTGTTCATTATTATTATTTAAAAACTAAAAGTTGAACTGAAAGCTTTAAATCATTTTACGAGTATAAATAACACAAATAATAAATACTATGTTTTATTTAAATTTTGTAGTAAAGAAATTTTCATCATCATCATCATCATTTCAGCCATAGGACGTCCACTGCTGAACATAGGCCTCCCCCAGTGACTTCCAGATTGGCCGGTTGAAAGCGGCTGGCATCCAGCGGCTTCCTTCAACCTTTACAAGTTCGTCTGTCCACCTTGTAGGTGGACGTCCTCCGCTGCGCTTGCCGGTACGTGGCCTCCATTCCAGAACCTTTAAAGAAAGAAATTTTAGCCAGTTGTTTTTACCTAACAGTCTAGCCTAGTCCAAAAATTAGTTTATGAATTGATTTAAACTGAAACTAAACTTATGTGAAGAGGGTCGATTGAGCTATATTAATTAAAATTGGGTTATTAACAAACTTAGCGAGTCAACACTGAAAGCAATTTTAAATAATGGCCGCCAGAGGGCAGCGGCATCGCAATGACATACATTATTCATAACACAACAAAGGGAGAGTTAGTAAACTCACTCCACCATGAGTGCTTACAGAGAAACATAAGTAATGCGCGCACGCATAATAATGGTTTCGTTATACCAATATTAACCACATTATTAAAAATCTTTTATGTTTAAATAAAATAGGTTGACTTGGCCATCGCATGAAAACACAATGCCATCAAAAACAAAACTTGTAAAAAAAAACAAGTCTCGCAACTCAGTCAGCGCGATTTTGCAATCGCACTAAACAATCTTACTATAATATGTATTGCTTGTGAGTTACATTGTGTTTTCATGCGATGGCCAAGTCAACCTATTTTATTTAAACAAAAGATTTTTAATATTCATGTGGTCACTATAAGATGTTGTTAAATTAGCTAATTACGTGATAACTTAAGACAAAAGGTCCCTTAAGTAGGGTCTGAATAAATCAATTGACTTGGTATTGCATGGATCTCACAACTTTTTACGGTAGAAGAACTGAGTTGCGAGACTTGTTTTTTTACAAGTTTTGTTTTTGATGGCATATTATTGTCTTGGGTCTGGTCGTTGCGGTACCGTCGTTGTTTCTGATTTCTGTAACACAAGTTCTTTGGTTGCTTACCATAGGATCAGAGCAATGTATGTGATGTTGTAAATATGTAATTTTATTTATTACATATTCTCAGAATTCTTACTGTATCTTTATCTGTTTTATCAATGGATTAATTTATTTAACTTCGGAGACTGATCGATCGGCCAAGTCCAATAATGTCTGTTCTAATTAAATAAAACTTACGTGGGATATCAAGAAATTGAATAGATATAAGAGATAAATTTGTTTTAATTATGAAAAGTGGAATGCGAAATGCATTCTTTAAAGATGTTAAATGATACAAGCATCAGAACTTTACTTTTACTTAATTTATCTTATCTTATCTATTAACTTATATAAAAATTTTGTAAGCCAGTGATGGTAAATGTGTTTGTGCTTTGCTCCATGTTTGTCATGTTATTGTTACCCACATTTTCACAAATAAATGATTTGATTTGATTTGATTAATTTAACTTTAGGTTTTTGTGATTGTGTTTTCTGTCTTCTTTTGTCTGATTTGCAAAATGTCATGTTAGAGTATGACGCATTATACCAACTAGAATTATTCATTATACCGAGACACAGAACAAATATAGGCTTGTACTAACCTATGGCCAGAATATGGAATGAATACAACGAAAGTAAAATCAAAATCTATAAATAAATAAATAAATTGACTTGGTCTCACAAAAACTCAAACGGCTGAACCGATTTGGCTAATTTTGGTGTTAAAATATTTGTTAGAAGTCCAAGTTGGTGAAAAAATGTAAATAAATTGCAAGAAATGTATCTGTTTTATCTTTCCGTACAAAACTGTTCGTACCCTTTAAACAAAATGCGTTTAGTTTAACTTTTATTTTCGGTACAAAGTTCGCCTGGCTAGCTAGTACACAATAATTATTGCCATTTTTGAAAATTCAACAAAAAATTGTAGTTTTTTTTTATACAAGGTTTTGATTTTAATCCCTTCCATATTTATTAAAGTGTTCGTCACTTACAAATACATATTTTCGACTTCAACGACAAATTAAAAAAAAAAGCGAATTTCCATACGACCATGGCTATACTGTGGCTTACAATACTGCAATACATTTACATTGTGGTAACCTTTATTAGATATCATTCTGAAGCGAGCCGCGTTTTCTAAAGTAGTACTTTGCCCACTGAAGTTATAATAAATTATTTTTAAATTACTTAGTTACAACGATTAAACTTAAAACCTGGTTTTATATCACATTTATTATCTACACTAATCTTAGATGTTTGAACGCGAAGTTACTTTGTGACCGACCAATGATACACTTTAAACCATTGTATTTTTTGCATTCATATTTTTCCCACCAAGGGCAGATAGAAAAAAAAAACTTTCAGGTAAATATATTATCAGTGATATACTATCTCGCGGTTTTCATAAAACAAATAGGATTTATTTGTTTTTTTTATTAAAAAAATTACTCCAATATTTTTTCTAAGTTCTTCTCTACTTTTCGGTGCGTGGTCTTCATATATTTTTTCTATATTGTTTCGGCTCTGGGTGGTACAGGTCTTTGTTTCTGATTTCTGTAACACAAGTGCTTCGGCTACTGACCATAGGATCAGAGCAAGGGTATGTGATGTCCAATATTTTTATTTATTTATAAACTAGCTGTCCTGGCGAACTTCGTACCGCCCTTTATGCGTTTTCTTTTTGTGAATTTTTCCGATGTTTTAATAGTTATTCTGCTATTCGGAGACAAATCCAAAAAAAACATAAATCATAAAAATCGGCCCAGTCGTTCTTGACTTATAAATGGTGTAATTAACGCGACTTTGTTTTATATAATATATATCGTAGCAAGATCGTAAAATTGACCAATTATTCATGATGTGACCGATCATTTCATAAAATGGTGGTATTTCATAATATGGCCAACTAAAATTAACCATATCGTTTAAACGTCAACATTCGATAAAATGTTAATCCACATTTGGCCATATCATTAAAATAAAAATATGTTTACAAGTTACGTGAATTTGTTTAATATTGTAATCTTGGTCGATAGATAAATTAAACATTTTAAATAGTTATTATTTTTAAACAAAACTAATAAATAAAAACATTTCAATAGCTAAATTACGTTCCGATCTTCTTGATTTTTTGACGTTGCGCTCGTTTTTTGAGTGACTTTTATAAAAATCGCCTAGCTTGGTGACTTAACGATATCTCAATGCACTTTCACCTTCAATTTACACATTATATTCACTTTTAGAATAAAATACAATAAAATAAATAAATAATCTATAATAATATTACTCATCACAAAATAAAGCAACATTAGCCTCTACCGGTGGGGAATGTAACGATTTTACGAAGATCACTAATGTTTGACCATTTCATGAAGTATTCGTGCGTTTAGCTGTTTATATCGTCAAACGCTGAGTATTTATTAATCTGGTCAGACCACATCATGATGTAGGCAGCGCGTTCTGTTCTATATCATGAAATACCACCATTTTATGAAATGATCGGTCACTTCATGAAATGATCAATTTTACGATCTAGCCACGACATATATATGTTTTACTTAAAGTATTATTTATGATCAATTATGTATAAGGTTATATACAAGAAAACTAAAACTAAACTTAAAACTAAAACTTACCAAATAAATATTAACAAAATAAATCACAAATAAAAAGTGGGTCCCAGATCGCCGTCCGAAGCCAGCGACATAGTCCCCAGAACGCTGGCCGCATTTCCACGTTGTATAGCCAAACTGATACGTTGGCCTAGAAATGCGCCAGCTCTCCGATCGCCCGCACAGTCAATAAGCCGCTTGGCTAACTGACTGTACAGCCGATGTGCGCTAGGTCCCCACGGTCCGAGCGTCTCAATCCCAAATGGTTCAAATATGCAGGTACTACTAATATCTGCATATTTGCGACGTTTGAGGGACTCCGCTGATGCAGCAGCAGGGCCAACCCCTGACGATGTTTGTGGAAGATGAGTCGGAGACAGTGTTTCAACACAGGTTGCGTCCCACACTAGGAGCCGACCCATCTTCCACGGAACCAAGGTCATACCATCAGGCCTCCTGCCATCACTCCGCACCAGGAAATTCATACTTTCATTTTTACTTGTATTTTAATGGTAGGAATTGAACCCACACATGTTATCGCTATCCGTGAGATGGCTCTCTACATTTGCGATACCTTATAGGTAACTAAGTTTTAAGTCCTGTTGCATATGTACCTACCACCAATGTACATCACTTAGTAAGCAAATAAAGATTTGAATTTGAATTTGGCATTTATACTAAGCTACTACAGAAGTAAGGTTAATGCGCTGCTTCTTCTCGGCACTAGACCACAGATTGTCCTGAAGCAGTGGTAGGGCAAAAAAATAATATTGGGACGTCTAAAAGTGCCGTTAATGGCCTATTTGCAATAAACAATTTTTGATTTTGATTTTAGACTTGTTGAAATTTTTGGGGAAATCACCCGAATAGCGAAGAAATGAATGAAAAAATGAATTTGAATTCAATTCTAACGCGAGGCCATTTATTTTTTAAGTTTACTATTATATTAGCATGTAATTTCACGTTAATAATTAACTATACATGACTTATGCAAATATTAACCAGTAGTAATAGATTAAACTAAATAATGACTTCCTAAGCGTACTGGATAGGGGAACCTACCTATTTGATTAGGTTAAGTTATTCCCATATTAATTGATTCTATTACCAGTAATGTATTCGGGTACGTTTAATTAAGATAAACTGAATCTCTACATAGTAATCTAGTCAGAAACTCAGGAGTAGAACTAACTTAAGACATTATTTATTCTGTGCTTAAGACTACCATAGTACATAAAGATGCAAAAGGTCCACTCCAGTATAATGTAGATCATAGTGTGATATAATCAAGAGGAAGCAAGTTCCACAGTTGCTGCCCTGACCGTAAACGATTAAACTATCGTCTTTCGCCCAGCTATTACTTGGTAGAATTGTCTTTTACATATGAAAACGTTAAATTATTTCCAAGATAAAATATTCACGAGCCCCTGTCAATTTGTCCAAAACCAATTTCACGGTAGGACTCCCTCGAGAACGTTCTTCCTGAAACCTAAACCGCCCAAATTAATAATAATTTTGAGGCACACACGTGCTTCTTTATCGTTCCAGAGCGACGGTAATTCTTGCCCTCTCATGGAGGACAAATTATTCCCTCCCAGGTTATAGGCGTAGTAAAGGAGCGGAGGTATCGCAATTTAGGCTCGTTACTGGAGCGCGGAGAGTCTATGCCTCTCTTAACAGCTAATAATTCATTTTATCAACCTATGCTAGGTTTTTGTTATCTTCTAAGGTTACGTACGTGTTATATTTTCTCGCGTGCTAAGACACCTTTTCTCAGGCTCAAGTAGTTTTATTGTCTTATTTTTAAGTTATTATAATTATCAAATATATAAATAAATCGTTTTTCACAATCACACCAATTATCTAGCCCAAAACTAAGCAAAAAGCTTATGCCATGGCAACTAGATAACGGATAAACATTCATAAATACTTTTATAAACATCCATGCCAATACCATATATCAATACCAATGCTCGTGCTCATCACTCAATCATTTGCTCCTTGCGGGATTCGAACCCGCAACCGCTGACTTTGTAGTCCGGAGCGCGAACAGTTAACTACACCAGACGGTCGTCGAATTGTGGAAATGTCTTTTTTTTAGGTTTAGCTTTAAAGTTAGTTAAACTAACTTTCGATTTTGTAAATAATTGAATAAATTTGTTAATTTGATTATGTCATCATCATCATCATTTCAGCCATAGGACGTCCACTGCTGAACATAGGCCTCCCCCAGTGACTTCCAGATTGGTCGGTTGGAAGCGGCCCGCATCTAGCGGCTTCCTGCAACCTTTACCAGGTCGTCTGTCCACCTTGTACGTGGACATTCTACGCTGCGCTTGCCGGTACGTGGCCTCTATTCCAGAACCTTTCTGCCCTATCGGCCGTTAGTTCTACGTGCTATGTGCCCCGCCTACTGCCACTTCAGCTTGCTTATCCGTTGGGCTATGTCAGCAACTTTTGTTCATTTACGAACAAAAGTTAACGTTAACAAATATGTCTACATATAAAGTTAGTGTTAACAAATATGTCTACCTGGGGAAAGTGATCCAGTTGGGTAGGTCAAATTTTGAGAAGGAGGTCAATCGTCGAATCCAACTCGGCTGGGCAACGTTCCGAAAACTACGTAACGTCTTTTCTTCCAAAATACCTCAGTGCCTAAAGACGAAAGTCTACAACCAGTGTGTGTTACCAGTGATGACATATGGAACTGAAACGTGGCCTCTCACTATGGGCCTCATAAGAAAGCTCAAGGTTGCACAGCGTGCTATGGAAAGGGCTATGCTCGGCGTTTCTTTGCGAGATCGAATCAGGAATGAGGAGATTCGTAAACGAACAAAAGTTTGATTATGTAAATAAATACAATTTTAATATACTTAAATACGCGTCAAACTATACAATCTATCGTGGTCTTGAGGATAGGAATTACAATCTTGTGTTCTGAATTGACATCAATCGGAAATCGAATCCGGGACTCTTTGCGATCAAGGTGGATCACCATGCCACTAGGCTAATAAGGTCATCGAATACTAATACAGCGCGCAGCGGTTCCTTAGAGGTGTTAAAAGTTACTATAGTTTAAAAGCTATCATCATCATCATCATCATTTCAGCCATAGGAAGTCCACTGCTGAACATAGGCCTCCCCCAATGAACTATCGTTAGGGGAGATTGCCAATACTCGCCACACTTAGTAGGCAGGTTGGCGAGCGCAGTTTTTTTATAAGATTTCGCAGGCAGATGCTGCTACCTGTCTTGTGTTACAGGAGTTAGTCGCCTCTTACGATACGCCTTCTGTTAGGTGGTGCGGAAGTGTAATATTTTATAAACGTATTTATTTTGGGGGGTGGGGAACAGGGAGTAAAGTTCCTCATCCCCCATTGAAAAGGGAGGATCCTCTGACCAGATGGGTGTTGTGTCTGGTGGGCTACTGCCCGACGGTTGTTTGTCGGGTTCTTGTATGTATGGTTCATTCGCTCCGATAACTTTAATATCGCGATGTGGGATACGTCAGTTTTATATGTGGCGAGATAGATGTCGCTACATCACTCCCCTCTGAGACCGGAGGTCGATAGCAGGTTGAGTCGTCCATACATGTTGTGTTGCTTGCCGGGCCAGTGGAATATGTTTCAGTGAGTCGGAACCAGATGCCGCATAGTTCACGGTGAGTCGGAACTGTCTGCGGTGATGCCCCAGTGAGTCGGGGTGATGCTGCAAGTGCTCCAGTGAGTCGGACTGGTGCAGTGCTGCGTAGTGGCTGGCTGCTGCGTCGACCCGGAGGGAAGTGCGTCTCTGCTTGCTGACCGGCCGAAGTGCAGTGTGCTGTGCCAAGGTCGCTGAGAAGGCTGTGGGTGATGACCAGGAATACGCGTCCGCTGCATGCTGGTGGTCGGTGGTCAGGATACCCAAAGTAGCCGTGGATGCTGGCTGGCTGTAGGACTCGTTGCTCGAAAGCTTGAGGAAGTGATGATGACGTCACGATGACGTAGCTTTGCGAAGGCTGCGCTGACGTTCATGCTCGGGTTCACCAGTTTGGGGGTGAGAGGAACAGGGTTTAAAGTTCCTCATCCCCCATTGGAAAGGTAGGATCCTCCGACCAGACGGGTGTTGTGTCTGGTGGGCTACTGCCCGACGGTTGTTTGTCGGGTTCTTGTATGTATGGTTCATTCGCTCCGATAACTTTAATATCGCGATGTAGGATACGTCAGTTTTATATGTGGCGAGATAGATGTCGCTACATTATGTATGTTTATCCGTTATCTAGTCGCCATAGTACAAGCTTTGCTTAGTTTGGGGCTAGCTAATTGGTGTGAATATGGCACAATTTATTTATTTATAATAACGCTACTATTGAGAAATGAATGTTTTTATTTCAGGGACATTTGTTCCTAAATCAAGTCACGTAGAAGAGGTCATAATTTCCGAAACAACCCCTGACTTGACCTTACGTTACCTTTATTGACCTTTTTAATTACTATAGCTAATTAGTCTGGGCGATGTCATAGAGTTGGTTTAATTTTTCAATTATTTATGTTTCATTTATTAAAAATAAGTATTATAACATTACAGTAACAGTAAATTCCAATATTTTTTGTGTTTAAATATAATTTTATATACATGTTTATTAGTACTTCTGTGAACTTCACCAACCGACGCTTAATCATAATTATCTATTTTATTGAAATTATCTATAAGACAGTATGTTACATATCCAGGGATCGGAAACCGTTTTTTTTACTATGGAACCTTAACCGGAATAATAAAGGCTTTCGCTAAATTAACTATCACATTCTCCAAATACCGACTTAAAACCTATGGCAAATTTAGTTTTATGGTCAAATCTTTACAACTACTATCAAATATTAGAAATGGGTCTTATAAATATTAACCGGTTTCGATCCTTGCATATAACAGTTGGATTACTGTGTATTTGTAGTTCTTTTAAAATCATTTATCTTACTTACCGTTACGGTTTACAGTCATTTAAAGTTATAATAATACATTTCCTAAAAAGAGTGACATGCATAATATTAATACCCGGAATAAAAATAAACTTCCCGTTCCAAATTTCAGACTGCATAAAGTGGGTAATTCGTTTATGGGAAAATGTATTCGCTTTTTTAACAAATTACCACAGTCCATTGCTGAACTGCCTATGTATGAATTTAAATCGCATGTCAAGATGATTTTAATGAAAAAAGGTTATTACACTGTAAATGACTATTTAAATGATAAAAATGTATGGAATTAAATACTGCCGTGCTCGCACAGGTTCATTTTATCTTGTAATATAAACACACTATTTAAAAAGAGGCTGACAATAGTGACCGACTTTCATGCGCTGCTTCTTCTCGACACTAGCCCACAATATTGTCCCGAAGCAGTGGTAGGGTAAAAAAATATATTGGGACGTGTAAAAGAGCTTAATTTAGGCCTATTTACTGAAATAAATTGGTTTTATTGGTTTTTAAACTTCCAAAGATACATAGGTCGACTGCAAGATTTTTAAAATGCATGTAAAAGTTATTTCGTTGGGATTGGGTCATGGATTATGTTGACTGTGCATACAAATAGGGTATTTAGTAAAATGTAATACATGGTAAGTGCCGTGTGGACGACCGTAAAGAATACAATTCCCCGCCAACAGGAGGCGTGTCGTAAAAGTCGACTAATTCCTGTAGCACGAGACGGGCAGCAGCGTCTGCGTGCAAAATATTATAAAAAACTGCACTCGCCAACCCGCCTGCCAGCGTGGCTACTGGCGAGTACGGCAATCCGCCCTTTTCGGGAAGGCCTATGTCCAACAGTGGACGTCCCATGGCTGAAGCTATGATGATGATGAAATCATAGTCAAGTTTAAATAAATTAATAAAATCGTTTATTTCTAACCACAATCCAAATAGTTACGTAGGATATTTGACAGAGTAGAGCCAGTATCTAAATACAAGGTTACATTGCAAAGGGGTGCCAAATTCAAAAAATAAGATCTAGGGAAACATATAAAGAAACGTCTTAATCGTTTTTATTTTTAATAATCGTATGATACGAAAAAAATTACTGTAAAATATCAGAGAATAAAGTCAATAGAGAGACTATGAAAGTCGCGCGGTCATTCATTAGAAGCGTATGTAAGGCGAGCCAACAAGGATCTTACGCAGTGCACATACGATGCAATTTTTTCATGTCATGTGTTAAATTTATGCACACGTACGATTTTTAACTGAGGATAGGAATAATTAAATGTAAAAAACAATTTTTTTGTTCTTTGCATAGTACGATTAGGTTACTGATCCTGAGCCACTCCTAAAGATTTGGCACCCCTTTGCAATGTAACCCTGTATAAGGTTGTGGATCGCTAGTGCCTAAAGTAGGTGAAAAATCTTTATTACGGTTTACGAAGTCTCTTCCACAGGCCGTTAACTTAAACCTAGCTTATACCTAACCTATAAGTAATTAAATCATGTGATACAAATTCAAATTCAAATTCAAATATTTATTTGCTATTAAGTAGGGTACAGTACATGTGATATTAATAGAGATGGTGCATTAGCCTACTTAACTATACAATTAGCATGCAAATATCATAGAATACAACTTCAAATACCTAAATCATCTTAATAATTTAGTCAATTCAATTATGTCATTAATTCAATGTCAACAAGTTATACATAATCATGCATCGACCATATTTATTATGGTTCTGTATGTTTTATAAAATCATCAATTGAGTAGAATGTGTTGTCCAACAACCACTTTCGCAACGATGACTTAAACCTATTTACTGGGAGTTCCTTAACGCGAGTTGGTATTTTGTTATAAATAGTTATGCACATAGAATAACTATTATATTGAAATCTTTGCGTTTTTGGAACTGTCTCTAACACTAACCAATGGCGATTTCGCGTTGACCGTTGGTATAAGTCCTTCGCTTGAACAAACTTATGATTATTTCGTTTGACAAAAGTACCCACTTCTAATATATAAAGGCATGGTAGGGGGAGTATTTGGAGTGATTTAAAAGGGAATAAATATTATGACCACCAGAAAATACTTCGATACCCTAAGCTCTTTTACCAAAAATATATACTTAACACCAAAAAAATTAAGCCTAAAATAATAATAGTTCTAGCTGTTTTATTCACGACTGTTGTTCAAACTGTATTTGGGGACCAAAAATAGTAAATGATCACCAAATTTTTGCGAGCAAATTAATGCGCTATTTTTGCCCAGTTAAACCACTATGATTGCCAAAAAATGTGATCGCATTACCAAATAATGTATAATGATTCCATATTAAGTCCATAAATTCCATAAATTTTGTGATATATAATTACATTTAGTCCTAAAACTATTCTGTCATAATTTCGATTACTATAATAGTTGAATCTACTAATTTTACATGAAATAAAGTCAAATGTCCTAAGTATTGTATACTGTGTATTATTCCGAATGTTCATTTACACTATTATTGTTAGTCCTAAAACAATAGCTAAAAATTAGGTTTTTAGTGACAGAAACGAATTGCCGTAAATCCGACTCCACGCAGTCTTGTCTGCCATACCCCTAGAGTGTAATTCAAAATCGCGTAGGCGCGGAGGGGCGAGGCGGCCCGCGGGCTGAGGAGCAGGAGGCTGGCAGCGAGTTGCCGCGGCTGAGGCTGGCCGGCGAAGCCGGCCAGCAAGCCGAAGCTGCGGTGGTGAGCGAAAGCCGTCCGCGACGATTAGCACGCGTGGGATCGCCAGAGACACGCAGTGCCGGAGCTGTGACAGAAGCCTTGCATGCTGATTGCTTGCCTGCATGCATGGTGCATGCTGCATGCTAGCATAAATGGTGCAAGATGCTTGCTTTCATGCTTGCTTGCATGCATGGTGCATGCTGCTTGCTTGCAACATGGTGCATGCTGATTGCTTGCATGCATGATGTTTGCATGCATGCATGGTACATGCTGCTTGCCTGCATGCATTGTTTTTGCTGCTTGCGTGCATGCATGGTGCATGCTGCTTGCGTGCATGCATGGCGCATGCTGATTGCTTGCATGCATGATGTTCGTATGATGTTTGCATGCATGCATGGTGCATGCTGATTGCCTGCATGCATAATGCTTGCTGCTAGCTTGCACTACGCATTTATTATTATTAGGACAAATAAACATTATATAATTTGAATGTAGGGCTTACAACTTTTATAGAAAACGGTTTTAAGTCTTTTGTATATTATTGATTGTAATATTTATGACAAATAAATTTAGGGCATATTATATTTAGAGCTTTCAATTTTATTGCATGTAATTATACTTGCTGATTGTTTGAGATATATTTACGAGTAGTACCGATGTTCTACAACAGCGTCGGGTCACAATGTTTTAAAGCTGGAAAAGAAAAAACATTTATCCCTACAATTGGCAACATTTGTTGGTAATGTCATTACGATTGTTTGTGACAGCGCGGGCACGTAGTCCTTGCAATAAAATGTGTAAAATAACTATTATTTACTCTATTTGTAGCTTAAAAGTTAGTGTTTAGAATGCTATTATACAGTTCTCTATGTGGATTGTGTTTACAATAAGGTTTATAGTGAATTTCAGCCAAAAATCAACAAGGGATGAGCGCCATAATCAGGCGCGGTTATGGTTTGTTTTTTAACGCTATAATAATGGAATCAACTTATATATTCATTAGTTCCAGTTACAGGTATGTACAATCAAATACTTTACTTCCTTTTGTGAATTATAGATATTCTCCTATGAAGGAATTACTTAGGTACCTAACGTATAATTGATTGATAGAATCTCACCTAAAAGTCATTTTTAAATTATAATCTTGTTACTTTTTCTTCTAAAAAACTTAATAGAAGTTGAGAATGAAATACAGAGCTATCAAGTTTAAGCTCCAGTTCGCCCCAAAACTGAAGATACCTAGTAAATATACAATTTATGAAAATAAGGAAAACTTAAGAAATTTAGAAAACAGCAAGATGAAGAAACCATGACACAAGTATGGAGACTCACATAGAAAATATTGAAGCAGCCTCCTCAGGCTTCAGTCTATATCAATGAAATTGAAGTGGAAACGCAATGGCTGGGTGTTGAGAAAACTTTACAAATTACCTACTGAAATAAACTTCAAACGCCTGGGTAGTATATACATAATGGGCAATAGACAATACCATGAAAATTGAGCCAATGCATCCATTATTTGACATCTAGCTCTATCACTTATCGGATAGACAGTATGTTGCTATACCATGAAAATGGAAATTGATCCAGTGCACCAATTAATTGCCATCTAGCGCTATCACAGTGCGGATAGACAGTATGTTGCAATACCAGGAAAACTAAAAATTGAGCCGGTGCACTAATGACCTGACATTAAGCGCTTTCACAAAGCGGGAAGACAGTATGACAGTATATGTTGCAATACCATGAAAATTAAATTTGAACAAGTACACAAAAATATAAGATGTCTAACGCTACCACCAAGTGGATAGAATAGTATGGACAGACAAGCATACCCACTCAATTTCAATCAACTAGCGCTACTATCATGAGACAACAAATAGTATGGACAAATGAGCAGGATCACTCATTTTTAAACACCAAGTCCTACTGTTACTAAGCAAATAGACAGTATATAGAAATGGGCAGGCTCACTCATTATTAAACAAGCGCTAATATACTAAGAGAATAAAAAGAAATTATGGACAAACAAGCAGGCTCACTTGTTATATTAACTAACCTATTGCTATGCAATTAGTGTTATATTACATACATAACAAATGAAAAATCAAACAAATTATTTGAAATCTTGCACTGTAAGCTGATGTGATGACAGTATGAAACAATACTATATAAAATTGTAAAACCAATTGTACAAAATCAACACAACACTATAATATTACTATTGTCAGACAATAGTGCTAATATCTGATAAATACTATTACAAATAAACAAAGATGGTTTTAACTAGTTCCTAAGGGATTGGATGGAGATAGAAAATTCAAACCGGAATTATTGTGAAAAGCCCTTTACCTCAAGAAAGAAGGTTACAATAGAGATACAGATACTTACTTATCAAAGCTATGGATTACTTTACTGGCCATCTTATTAATCACAAATCTCTATTATAAAGTCTTAGCCATTGCGCTAATGAATCCATTGTTTGGTTCAAAACTCCAAAATAACCCTTTCTTGGTTTTTACCATAGTCAGATAATGAAGTTGCACTACTGAATAATTTATCAGGAAATTATATAACTAACCCAATCTTTTACTAATTAATTAGTATTTAAAGGTATTTTTGCACTTAAGCAATTCTTGGAAGAAATAAATAGTCCTGCAAAATTGCAGTGAAACAAGGATTTTGACAAGACAACGTTTATAAAATCCAGGTTGTGACAATCAGATGCCATCTTATCAGCTTATACTTCATGTTAAAGAATTTTTGCATAGAAATCCTTTAGGTTAAAATTTATTAACCCTAATCCAAAGTTAATGCCACAAACAAATTGAAAAGTAAAGGTGTTATGGAAGTACCATAAAAACCCTTAAAATATTAGGCTTACATTATTTAATTAAATAATAACCTAGATATTCCAGATTCCTTTCCTTTACTTCATTGTGGTAAACAATGTACCTAATGTACTAAGAATACCTATTTATAAATATGTACTTACATAAGTACCATTATTCAAAATAAGATACATTTTAAAACTATTGGGAACGCTTGATTTGTTCAGTCCTCCATCATAACGATATGAAATAAGTATAAATGGACAAAAGTCTGTAAGATTAGTAATATGTATATAACTATTTATTTATTATTTATTAAGCATTTTGTGCTGAGTCTTTTTCCAGTCAAGCCCAAGCTATATGTGTGGAACCATCTTTTCTTTGGCTGACCTTCTTCTGAATATCTTGTTATGATTAATTGAGGACTATAAAAAATTAATGTAATAAAACCTTATTAAGGTAGACTTCTGTAACCGCTGAATTAACATAAAGGCTATGTGATGATCATTTACCTAATACTAATTTAGTTATTTCAATAGATCTTTTGTTTTTTATATATTTATGATAATAAAATAAAATAACGCTGTGACCCCTATCACATGCTAAGGAACTGCTTCTAATCACTTAAAAGTTCTGATCATAATTTAACAAAATCATTATACCTATTCAATTTCTTAAAATTGAAATATCCCTTTTAAATTACCATTAAGACAGACATTTTTCAAAATTAAGAATAGATAAATTCACAATAAGAACATAGTAGGTACCCCTACATATGTACTTATTGGTATATCACCTTAAATATAATCTTAGAGATTACTTTTATTCCATTTAAGTCACTAAAACAGGAACAGTCTAATACCTGTTATCCTGATAAAAATTACATAATGTCAGGGCTTGAATTTCCTTAAATATGACATATTGAAACTAAATTTCTGAACAAAGTATTCTTGTAATTACTAATTACTAAAGAAGATGACAATCTTGACAATAATGTGTGATGGAAAATAATACATTAAGAATAATTGTACTTCAATTAATTAATTCATGTAGAAAACTTAATTTAAATCAATTAGGTATAAATTAAAAATATGGAAGTAAATTCCAAAAACAAAGCCTAGTAACCAGACATTTTAGTAGATACCATAATTAACCTGTACATGTAGAAACATGTCTCAGATAGAACCATTCCCTGTTGGTAAACACTTAACCCGTTGACTGCCCAATAACAGTCAATAAAAATAAGAGATGGGCAATATAGAGCTAAAACAGATAAGTCGAACTGATAAATACATTTATCGTATTTAATAATATTTTCTACCATAGCAAATAAAAAAAAAAAAAAAAAAAAAAAAAAAAAAATTACACATTCTTTCACATTATAACTTAATGTTACATTTATTAAAATTATGCCTACATTGCTGCATTCAAATAAAGCTATAACTGAGTCTGTTAAAGAACATTTTTTTCTGTTAGTTTACAATATTATCAACTGATAAAATATTTGGTTTTATGATCCGATTATACGCTCTATCTTGCTAAATATAAAGCATAAGCTACCGTATTGAATTCAATCGATATTTTCAACCAAATTATGCAATATTATTTCCATAATGTTAACATTCGGTAGCAATAAGGATGTATCTTAACTGTGGTCATCCGTACATTTGTGACCAAAATTGAGGATTCTAGAACCCCGGTCACCCATCCATTTAGTGACCAAACCTGAGGTTGATCTAATAAGTGACTAAAGTGATTAAACTTGAAGTTGTTTGACCACGGTCACTCATTCATTAAGTGACTAGATTAAAAGTTGCATAATGCATAACGATTGATGTTTAACCAATTAAAAATAAAAAAAATTAAAAAAAATAAAATAAAAAAATAAAAAAATAAAAAATTTTTACAGGATGAACCCTCAACAATAACAAATATGCCAACTTAATTACATAGGTCAGTTACTTGGAATTTCCCGTACTGATTCTATAGATTACCGGCCTTAGCTGAGATAAAAAATAAAAGAATATAATAATTGATTGTTAACACGTTGAGCGCTATGCGGAGCCACAAACAATGGATTTTATATTGTGTCTAGTTTGTGGCAGTCAAAGACTTTTATCATTTAAAGTATAAATATTTTTAATCATTATTGCCACCTTTAGTAAAAATATTAATTGTAATCATACGCTAAGATATTATGATTGCGCACCTGCATTTTTTTTTTTTTTTTATAAGATACTCTCCTTTATATTCATTTTAATCTTTTTATTTGTATTTTTTTTGTTAGAACACTTTATTGAAATAAGTATTTACAGTACTTATGACAACATATTTGTCTTACAACCGGTCTTCAGGAACAATTGTTTTCGATGTTTAATCACTCAATTATGGAATTTGCTAACAATGGACATGTTGTTATAATCAGATAATAAAATAAAAATGTATTTACAAAAAAAAAAAAAAAAAAAAAGTGTGATTTAACACTATCGTAATAGACTAGTTATTATTTTGTGGCCTGGCTTGTGCAGTATATTATGTGAGACCTAATGGAACGTAATTTTACTTTTGACGCATTCAGAATTTCAGACATTCTACGTGAATTCATTAGTTACTCAGCCTTAGCACTAAACTTAAAAGATATGATTAAATATAAGTACCTTTTTTGTTTTGATTTGCCATCAAACGTCTCCGGATTGTACTTAGTTTTCAAAATGTTTTTTGCATTTTCTAAACTAATAAGCAACTTATTCGCAACCGAACTTCAAACATCTACTCGTAAATATATCTCAAACAATCAGCAAGTATAATTATAAGATTAAACGAACTTACCTTAAGTGAAGTTCAATCTTAATTATACGCGGCTGATTGTTTGAGATATGACAGTCCCAAAAACCCACCCACTAATACTTTGTATTATCCCAGTATATTACAGGGTTGCTCATAAGGCTGTCTTTAAACGTAATGACATTACCAACAAATGTTGCCAATTGCAGGGATAAATGTTTTTTCTTTTCCAGCTTTAAAACATTGTGACCCGACGCTGTTGTAGAACATCGGTACTACTCGTAAATATATCTCAAACAATCAGCCGCGTATAATTAAGATTGAACTTCACTTAAGGTAAGTTCGTTTAATCTTATAATATTATGTGACATTAAGTTCGGGCAAGTTATCATTCGGACAAATGATGATTATGACAAAACAATTTATTACACGTTAGATTATGGATAAAAAAGTTAGGGAACAAAATTGAGAACCACGTTTGATAGAACAAACGCACAAGAAATATTTTTTTAGTGGTTAATCAGTTTAGATAGGTACATAAAGGGCTTGAAAACATTTTACAGTAGTAAAGGGTCAAACTAGGAGTTTATTTACTGTGTTTGGTTAAAAAAATAGTTATAAAGCGTAATTTACTTTAATAGGAAAACGAGATGTTAAATATTATGCATGTCATTTTTAATTTAAATGTTGTTAATAGTTTGGTGTTCATTAACTATTTTTGGGTCAACAATGATTTGTTTGAAGTCATTTGCTTTAATAGGGTAGCAAGAGGTATAAACTTTGGTTATAATTTCATATTAAACTGCGGTTTTAATTTTGATGATCATTTACTATTTTTGAGTCAACTATGATTTTTTTGGAGTCATTTGCTTTAATAGGATAGCAAGATGTACAAACTTTGGTTATAGTTTTAAATTAAAATGCGGTTTTATATTCTGGTGATCATTTACTATTTTTGCCTGTGATATTTTACTAAATCAGGTGATCAGTTAAACATAAGCCGATTTAAAATACGGCAAACATGATATATCAGGCGCTATATTACATATAGCTCTAATGCAACGCTTTTGGGCAGTAACTAGCTTTTTAATATCAGTTCCATTTCCCCAAATTATTAAACCATATCTGAGAACCGACTCCACATAAGCGTAATAAGCAGTAATAGCTGTAATTTCATTTGCAACTTTAGTCAGCTGATAAAGAGCAAAAGCAAATCCATTTACTTTATTGCAAACCTTCTCTATTTCATTTTTCCAGCTTAATTTAGGATCTATTATTATGCCTAAGAATGTCGCATTATCGGCGTTCCGTAGAATTTGTCCAATAAAATGTATGTCAACTGATTGATTAAATTATTGAAATTAATTAAATTTGTTTTTGATAAATTTATTTTAAGATTGTTACTGTCAAGCCACTCAATTATTGATTTTAATGTATTTATTATGTCATATTTATGTTTATCTATTGAGAAATTTTTATCAGTAGTAACTATAACCGATACATCATCGGCAAATAAAATAGTATTTTGTTCCGTTATATTTGGCAAGTCATTTATATACAATATAAATACAATACCTATCGTTCGTCCTATCGTGTATTGGACCCAAAAATTGTGATTTTATTGCTGATCCACAGATGCTAACAAAGCTTTGTTCTAGCGAGCTTACATTTGCAATGCAATTTGTTCCCTTTTTGATTTGACATGCATTTTTAAATTTTAACTTGATGTGAAAATTGTATTGCGAATTTAGCACATTTCATAGCATCAGTTAAACTACAAAAATAATACGATACGCTTTGACATGTCTGTTTGATAAAAAAAACATTTCTGCCGTAATCTGGTTGGATTATCTTGTGTACATTTTTCTCTATTTCCTAGAGACTACAACAAAATTTGTCATCATCATAATCAAGTGTTGGGCATCCACGGGCATTCTTTTCCATCCACTGATAGCGGCTTTGTGTTAATCATCCCTCCACCTCCTTGTGATTAAGGGGGGAGGCTTTTTTATTTTTATACAGGGTGTAACGAAAAGGTGAAATAAAACTTTAAGGGGTTATTCTACGGCTAAATTACATCAACTTTTTCTATGGGACCAACATCAAAATCTCAAAAAAAAAAATTGACGTTTCCATACAAACTGATGCCAGCTGGTCGCGTTTTAGTATGGGAAAGCGTTTTTTTTTTTCGATTTCGATGTTGGTCCCATAGAAAAAGTTGATGTAATTTAGTCGTAGAATAACCCCTTAAAGTTTTATTTCACCTTTTCGTTACACCCTGTATAAAAGTACAAAAAGCACATTACCCTTTTTGTACTTTCATATTCAGAAATATAAAAGTACAAATATTGTAAAGCACTCAAAATACTAATTGAACAAACAAATAAAATATCAACCTAATAACTATAATTACGTAAATACAAACATATTATAAATAAGTATTTAAAATAAATACGAGTATCAGTACTTAACCTATTACTAAGTAAAAGATTCTTGTGACCAAGATGTAGGAAAGATTGTAAAATAAATTAAGTACAAGAAAAAATTACAGGAGAAAACATTACCCTCCTTCTGGGTCAGTCGGGTAAAAACTACACCATCATCTACTCTTGGATATAAGGAAGTGCGGCTTAACAGAGTCAACTGTATGATTTTCTGACTCATTCATCTATTAAAGATCTAACATCTAAGTACGACCTTTCAAATTCATATTCAAGTTCTTTTATTTGCAGTAAATAGAAAAAAAAATAATACAATTCAAAATTCAATTATTTCATAGTTTAAAAAAATATTAAATTATTGTTATTATATTAAATATATTAAATTGTTAGCCCTCACAAATTGCTATGCCCTTGCAGGGCGTCACATGTATACCTAGTCTGTACCTACCACTTTAACTAATTATTACTTAATGTGACATGTAATAAACGATTTGAATTTGAAATAATTATCATTTATTGACATGTCGTACTATATAATTATAGTACCTATTTTGACTATTTCTGGCGGAGCACCCAACATGGCGGACTAGTAATTTTAATGCACTCCTACAATATGGGTAGCAAATGAAAGGACTTTTTTTTTTTTGTTTAGGTTCACCAGCATTTGTTTACGTCAAATACTTGCTAAGAATAACTCGAAGAATAAAATGACGTCACTCTAAATCCAATATGGCCGACTTTTGAAGATGGCTGACTAAGTCTTTATGCTTTCCTGTAATACGGATGCGAGTTAAACTCTTTTATTCTTTCAACGCATTCAAAAAAACGTTTTTTTACTAATAAATTATTTTTAACCGTCATTAGGTTTCCTATAATATCAAATCGAATAATTCTAATCCAGAAGCAAGGAATATCTAACTATACTATACTAGTGGAGTGGTATCCACGAGTCAGAGATAGTTCGCTGAGCGACTCAGAGGCACTTGTCTAACGCAATTGCAGCGAGCCGATCGGGGCTTGCAAGGATAATAGGGATGTGCCCGTATCGATACAAATGAAAGACATTCAAGCCTTTAAATATTTCATATAAAAGTCTCGTGTCACGGTGTTTGTGGTCGCACCCCTCCGAAACGTTTTATGTATATTTAGTAGGTATGTGAATAGGTCGTAAATTATTATTCATATCGGTAGGTGATAAGGTGAACAAAGTCACGGGCAACAGCTAGTTATTTTATAAAACTTCATCCTAAAAATAATATAATAATTTAATGAGCAAAGCGGGCGAAAAACATTTTTTTAAAACAAGTGAATTTTAAATTATTTTAATGCATTATTACAATGCAATGCAGTGCAGTGCACTTACATTCATGCGTTACCTAATGCATTTTTAGCAGGAAAATTTACCTTTTCTGTACCGATTATCGTGTTTGAAAATGTGTAAATTAATGACATTATACCGAAAAATTTGGCTTACGTCCAGCAGTGGACTGCAATAGGCTAATAAGATGATGATGATACCGAAAAAAAAGTTTAAGCCTTTTTTGCCTATGACATTTTATGTAGAAGTTTTTGTTAAGACTTTTAATGTTATATAAAGAAAGAAAGAAAGAAAAATATTTTATTTGGTACTTCTTAAAATACAAATTAAAAACAAATAAAAACACACTAAACCTTCGAATATTATATCGATTTGTTATTTATTTATCGAGCATTGCAGCACGTCCTTAGCCCCGGCTGTGCAGACGGATGGGTGTAGTACCTAGTATCTGTGTAATTGCGCGATCGCCGACGGTATGGATCTTCTCGGTTTAATGGCTCGGTTATGAATGTTGCTTTGGACAAGGCTGTTTGTAATGACCGCATAAATACCTACATATTTTCATGTAAACATACTTATTTTATTTTTATTTTGTTTTTATTCAGGAAATCAACGGCGATAAATTGCATTTTAAAAATTAAATAGTTTCCTAAAATATACAGCTAATTATAGATTTCCACAGATTAAATAAGAAAGTAGTAAACCGAAGGTAGTAGTAGCAGTTGCTCCATAAAACTTAAAAAGACATAAGTATTAAACTAAACTTTTAAAAGCAAAATAAAAATAAGAAATAATATAAACAATATGCTCATCACGTTTCGTGTGGATGTGTGAGTTACTTATTACTTACTTATTTAAAAACCGGCTGTCAATAGTGACCGAGTGTATTGCGCCGCTTCTTAACGGCGTCCAGAATATTAATGTCCCGAAACAGTGTAAGGGTAAAAAACTAAGATGTGTAAAAACCTTAATCAAACCTATTTGCAAAAATAAATACATTGTTTTATTATATTTCATGGTATATCGAATACTCATTAATACTCATTTATTCAGTATATAGGCCCTCTTCCGGGCACTTATACACGTCCCAAAATATAGCTTTACCCTACCACCGCTTCGGGACCACATATCGGCTGGTGATGAGAAGAAACGGTGCAACAAACTCAGTCACCTTTGTCAGCCTTTTTTACAGGAAATACAATTACAAGACATGAAGTAAGTGCGAGCTAAACAGGTTAAGTCCATGCACTCTTGTCGTTCAAATAATCGTCTACCTTATAATACCCTTTTTTCATAAGGTTTTTTTAAATGTGAATTTTGAACTCATGTACAGGTAGTTCAACAAGAGTCTGTGGAACTTTATTAAAAAAGTTGAGAACGAACGCAATGCTTACATTTTATAAAATGTCCTAAGACAGGTTGTTTTTTTACCTCAAATTCTGGTTTAAGATAGCAACATTATTTTACTTTTCCCTCTCTATTCTCTGTACTTACTTTCTCGCTTCTACTCATGTACAGTCAACGGCAGGTCAACCTACTCAAAAAGTTCATTAAACCGATTTTCAACTTTAACTTCGACGCGTAGAGATCAATATCAATTGAGAAAATTTTACGTTTCGTGGTAGGTTGACGAACTGTACTATAGTAAAAACTTAATATTGTAAACCTGTGCTCCATTTTCCCATCATATATCGTCAAAAAACCACAGTTTATTTAAAAAGCGTAAACGCAGGATTAACTTTTATAAAAACACCACTCGTTCTTATCGGCACCAATAATGATTGTATCAATAAAACTTCCGCAATTCTAGAGGTCCACGTAGCTAACACATTCAACTAGTTTGAACTAGCAAACTAGATCGCAACATTGTATACTTAAGTCCACTATTGCAATCATCATCACCATAATCATAAAAGCCATCAGTCGTCCACTGCTGAACATAGGCTTTCCCCAATGACTTCTATTATTGAGGGGGATTGCCAATACTCACCACGCTCGGCAGGTGGGTTGGTGAGCGCAGTTTTTTATAGGATTTCGCACGCAGATGCTGCTGCCCGTCTCGTGCTACAGGAGTTAGTCGCCTTTTATAACACGCCTCGCCTTACGACCAGTTACACACGGCACTTACGTGCACACACTTACACACGGCGGTTAACTATTGCAATAGCAACACCAACCTTTAAAATAGAGATTCTTGTTCACTTCTAGTTATATCGACCACCTCCGTAGCATACCGGACTTGGTGTTGCTATCTCTGAGGTACCGGGTTCGATTCCCAGTTAGTCAATGTAGAAAAATGACTTGACTCGGATTTGGTATTGTGGTACCGTCGTTGTTTCTGATTTCAATAAAACAAGTGCTTTGGCTACTTACCATAGCAATCAATGCAATGTATGTGGTGTTCTAAAATATTTATTTTCTACATTATGAAGTAAGCAAATTATGGTTGCGGTAAAAAATTATTTGCGTTATGGAAACATATTTTAAGTGAACCACTAAAATGTATTTCTGTGAATCACCCAAGAGACGCAAAGAAGCGCGTCACTATAAAACTCAACTCTACCCACTAAGGATGCGACTTTTCCTTAAATTTAAGTAAAACTGTCTATAGTTTTAATTTGAAGCAACCAGGCTATAAAGGTAAACTGATAATATTGATAAAATTAATTGGTCGGTACGTGGAAATAAAAGACATATAAAGAAGACTTTGTAACCTTTTCAGGTTAGGTACCTACAACACACAACTATCAGGTGAGATGTCAAAGGCTAAAAAGTATTAAAATTTTAAAGTTTACACACCATTTCCAACGAGTATTTTCCCTTGAATGCTTTGATATTGGTTTTTTATCATAAATGGCTATCAGCTCTAAAAATATTCCATTCAATATTCATGGCGCCCAACGTGGGAGAGGCCCGTGTAACCGGGCCGCTGTTAATAGAGTTGGGAGAAAATAACTTCTTGATAAGATATTAATAAATCTTTCTAGGTAAGAGATATTACTGGAAATAAATATAAGTATTGGATGTGCCCATTTTAACACAAAAATCATAAACATTATAATCACATTTTACATCACGGCATATGTTTAGCAGTTCAATTCAATTCTTTATTTAAAACAATATACATTGTGTGGAATAATACAATAAAACTAATTCAGAATAAAAACATAAACATAAACATAAACTAATAAAAATTATTTTAAATTTAAATTATTACCATGAATATACCTAATGTCAATTATCATTTCAATGTCGAATTATTAAATTATTCAGTTTGTCAAACATCATTCAATTACAAATTTACAGTTATAAATTCATCTAAATCATAGAAACATTTTTCCAATAAAAAAAAAATCAACTTTTTTTTGAAGCTACTATGATAAACTATATTTTTTAATCCGATTGGTAACTTCTTAAACATTGCAACAGACTGATAAAAGGAACTCTGCCTTACTATGTTCAGATGAGGTACACATTTATTAAATATATCTTTTCTCCTCGTGCTTTCACGAATATCTTTTTCCATTAGAGTCTCATAGTCACTGATGTGCTTCGCAAAATTTGTCAAGAGGACTAAGATGTATAGGCTTGGAACAGTCAAAATCCCAAGTCTCTTAAAATGTTCGCGACACGAGTCTTGTTGTCTAATACGGACCATAGTTCTGATCGCTCGTTTTTGTTGAACAAAAGCTCTATGAATGTTATATTTGTAGCTTCTTCCCCAGAACAATATGCTATAGCGTAGTCGAGATTCGACCAAGGCATAATATACCAGCTTTAGATGTTTTTCATCCGCTTCGCCGCGTAAACTTCTCAAAACGTAACAGGCAGAGCCTATCTTGCTCTCAATGTCATCCAATTCATGTTTCCATTTCAAGGTATCATCAATACTTACACCCAAAATTTTTATAGCCTGTACTGTTTGCACATTTTTACCATCCAACTTGGCATTTAAGACGTCCCTATCACTCACATTGTTCCTAAACAGCATAGCATTTGTTTTACCAGTGTTGATTAAAAGACCATTTACAGTAAACCAGTCTTTCATGGTTTCCAAGGCTTGGTTTACAACAGATTCTAAAGTTTCGATTCCATTAGCTGAAATTATGGCATTTGTGTCATCTGCGAACAGTATTAGTCTTATCTGGTCATTTGATTTAGTAACATGATAAATAAAATCATTTATATATATATAATAAATAGTAAAGGACCTAGAATTGAGCCCTGTGGTACGCCTACTTGACAGTGGACAGTACGACAGTGGACGTCATTTGACTGGATTGATGATTATGGTAATCACATTTTATCGACTCAGCGCAGTAGCAAGATTATTTGCCTTGATTTGATTCTAAATCAGATCCATCCAGAAAAAAAAACGATTTGGTTTCTATGCTGGGAGATCTTTCTGAAAAAAATATAGTTAGTAGTACCTGGTACCTCGTAAAACATGGAAGTTAATTCCTTATTTCGAAATTATGTCAATAAAATTGGTGTGTTGTATTTATTTATTTAAAATAATTTTATAGTTTTTTTGTCTTGGTATGGACTTGTGATGAGAAGGAAGGAGCAACGACGAAGACGAAAGAGAGTGGTGGGTATGAGTACTGATAGGTGGAGAAGTAGAGGACGACCTAAGAAGAGATGGATGGATTGTGTGAGTAGCGATATGACTGAGAAGAGAGTGAATGACTCAATGACAAGTGACCGGATTGCATGTAAGAAAAAGACATACTTCGCCGACCCCAGATGACCTGGGAACAGGTCAGGCGAATGATGAAACTATTTAAATCTCTATCTATTCAACTTTATCTTTAATAACAATTTTAGAATGAATAGTAGCATTAAGTGGTTGGATTAAGATTATTCTTTATTTAATAGATAGGACATAAAAATATATTATTTTTATTAATATTTAATTATATTTGAACCAGCAGCTTTACTACTACTATTAAAATAAACTAAATGCAGAAAAAAAAAAGTAAATATTTAATTTTGAAGTGCGCCGGGATCAAGTATTTAACACGTTAACCGATGCAAAATAAAATCAATTTACTTGCTCCATGGATTAATATTTATTGCTGTTTATCGGTTTCACGCCTCAATTTACAATTATTTCTTACCTCTTTTTAATTGATGACAGTAATTTTATAATTCGTTTTTCACACACTGTGGTCTCTTAGATGCCAATTATAAAAAAAAACATTTTAAGTCAACCTCTTGCTCATTTGCTAATTAATGTCTTTACTTTTCTTATAATATAACTGTCCCTAAAAGAAAGTAATTATCATTTTAATTAAGTCTTCATGACGCGTCTAACCTTTGAAGGGCCACTGTCAACTGAAATTCTTTGATATGGAAATGGCGGTACTTGTAAAACATGTCACGTATTAAAATAATCTTAGAATCGTCTTAAAAGGGTGTTCACAGAATCAAATAAAAAAGTAAAAGTCTCTTTCCATGTTACTTTGTAATCTTGAGTGGATATTACGATTTGACAAGAGATGGGTGCCCTTAAAGCAAAGCGGTGATTCTACCAATGTCGAGTGTATTCTTCATTTAAAGTCAAAGCTTGACAGTACACAATAAATAACGGATGTTTAGTTTTTATTGCTTTTCTTGGATTCAGTGGAGGCTACCCTTCCCGTAAAAGCAGGTTTCAGAACGCTATCGGGTCTAAAGCAAGTTGTCTTAAGACAAGTCACTTGACACTCGATGCGGCGTTGAATACAATGAAATTTCAATAGTTTTAGATGTTTATCACTTCACCAAACATTAGAACACAAACTACACCAAACTTGCACGCTAAAGCTCTTTCAATGATAAATAAAAACCATTAAAATAGATCAACCATGATTTTCGTTCGACTACCCCCCACCGAATCCGTAATGATATACACAGCTGAAGATCGGGCTCAGTGGCATGCTCACGCAGAGGCCATGGGACACATACCTTCTAAAGTAGAAATGACATATATTTTGTTCCATAAAAAATCCGCCGTTATTTAATCTGCGGCTGGACTATTTTTGAATGGGTGAGCTAATGCTCACTCACACTGACATGTCCTATCAATATAGGACATGTCAGTTAATATTAATGTAAGTAAAAAATCACTAATGTGTTTCGGAGAAAGATGGTTCGCGTTGCTGCTCTATACGGTAAATGCTTGATGACAAAGAGAGAGAGATGTAGGACAAGGTGGACAGACGACCTGGTAAAGGTTGCAGGAAGCCTTGCATTACATTAAATTATAAATTAAAATTATTTGCGATCGAGAGTTAAATAGTAAGACTGCCTAGCCAAAATTGTGCCAGGCAGTGATAGCATTATTAAGATGTTAGTTAGATATTACAAACTGAACCTCCTTTCGAAGAGAAAACCACTGAAATACCGACTTAATTTCTCTGTCAAAACGTTGTTACATCGTGGTAATAGGCTACTAAGCTGTTGCATTTAGTAGCCTTCATTTTGCATTTATGCAACGCTCTTGTTAACATTTTAGTGGGGCTTGTTTAACCCTTTGAATGCCTGGTGGCAAAGAAACCACATTGTTAGATGATAGGACTAGGACTAGGTAGCATATTTTTATTACGGACCTAATTAATAATATTTGATTTTAAATTGCCCCTTTTAACTGTTATTATATTATTTCATGCCATGAATAATTGCTCGTTTTACAAATTATGATTGCTTTCATGTTTATAAATATGTGTTTGTGTGTGTGTGAGGGAGAGAGAAATAATGTACGAGCAGAGTAGTGGTGCTTAAAATTATTGTTGCCATGTATTCCTAAAGATCGGTACACTTTTATCAGATGATAAAAAATACTACAGTAAAAAATTATTAAGAAATAAAAGAATATAAAGACATAAGCAAAGAAGTTATTTAAGCATCCATTTCCAACAAGTTCACAATATTGTTTACAATAAGTATTCAATAAAACTACTGGGCATTATTCGACACGGACGAAGCCGTGGATAGAGCTAGTATTGTATGTAGATGTTAATTTATTGCATAAGTCTCATAGACTACACTGAACATAAAGGGTTAACTTAGGCATAGATGGAGCCACTTAATTATGGAGGGGCTATGTAAGAAATATGGGAGTAAATTGCCAGCAGCTTTAACTAAAATTGGAATCTCGTCCTTTAATTTTATGCAAAAATGTATAATGAGGTTTTCGGCTAGCTTACGATAATAATAGTTAAAACAATTTAAACTTAACACTTAATTCTAAGATACAAATCGTAATTAACACAATTTATTTAAACAGACACTTTAAAATATCAAACTAACGATTTTTGCAACAGATTAATCTTCGATAGCCTAAATGGTAACAAAACCACATTATCAATATCAGTGGGTTGTTAATTACAATCCTAGCATGTACCTACCTTTGGTTTTAGGATGGAGAAGATTATTATAAACGAAAATAAATGAAAACACAGTTAGTATTGTGGTGGTTCTACTATCCAAAATTCTGACGAAAATAACAAAATACGTCATTCAATCTACGGGAGCAACATTGAAATCGTGAAAAAAAGTTGATGCTCCATTTAATAATCGTGGATATTAACAGTTAAGTTAATTTGTATGGAATGTTTTGCATTATCGATGTTGTTTTCATAGTTAATGCTGCTTGTAGATTAGTAAAACTGTGTTTTCATTGATTGTCCTACGATCGTCTCCACCATTATGTCAGAGTACTACGGATTTATACCACTCGTTCGGGGCTGAAGTCCAACATCGCGAGTATTGTTAGTGTTATGGGTTATGATGATTAATACGATGTTCTTCCTGTATTATAATGTTTATTACTATATTTTTTAATAATTACTACACAGCTTTTTCAGGCCGCAGCCATACCACTTTTTACACTATAATTGATGACCACAGAGCAATTAACTTTTTGATGACATTTTTACTAAGAGCATACAAGCCCTGACAAGTAGAGACAGGAATGTGTAATGTTGCCACTCAATAGCGAGGAAACTAATATATTTATCTTAAATGGTCCTGCATGATCTAAAATCAAAATAAATTATTTTTGCAAATAGGCCATTAACAGCACTTTTACACGTCCCAATATGTTTTTTTCCCTACCACTGCTACGGGAATCGGGACAATTTGTGGGCTTGTGTGTGTGCCTATGCATCTTCTACCAACACCCTAGCAACACCGGGGGAGCGGGGCGAGACGGACGGCCCACGCTTTGCCTCTGTACTTGCCATCTATTCGACGCACCGTCAACACATTAAAATTATATTCTCTAAGCTGTAACGTTAGGAAACAACGATTATACGTAGCTATTGAAAAAAAGGAAAAGTTTTATTCATCATCATCATCAAGAACACAGAGCAGTATCAATTAAGGAAATTTGACGTTTTGTGGTAGGTTGACGAGCTGTTTGTACGTTTATGTCCTTGATATACTAAACAATAGGAACGCCACTACTGGTCTCTAGCACAAATACAATCTTTATAAAATCTAAAATAGAGCGCAATATACAGGCAGCACTATAAACCTGTGTAACAATCGCAATGCCACAGTTGAGATAGAATAACAGTATGTACGCTAATAAACGCCTAAGAAAAGTGACAAACATAATTTTAATACCCGGAATAAAGATAAACTGTCTGTTTCAAATTTCAGACTGCATAAAGTGATTAATTCGTTCATGGGGAATTATTCGCCTTTTTAACAAATTACCACAGTCTATTGTTGAACTACCCATGATTAAGTTTAAATCGCATGTTAAGATTATTTTGATGAAAAAGGGTTATTATACTGTTAATGACTATTTAAATGACAAAAATGTCTGGAATTAAATACTGCCCTGCTCGCACAGGTATACATTATTTTCTTTTCCTTTTTTTTTGTGGCAGCAGTGGTGACTGAGTTCGTTCCGGCGTTTCTTCTCAGCACTTGCCAGATTGTCTGTGTCTTGTCTCGAAGCGCTAGTAGGGCCCAAAAAATAAGGAGACATGTTCTGCCCCATATGGGCCAATAATGTTATTATTGACGTTCATAAGTGGCAGTTTTCTGCCCTAAACTGAATAAATGATTTTTGACTTTGACTTTGACTTTGACTTTGAATACTACGGTATGCAAGAGGAATGTATGCCGCAACTTAGATCTGTAAGGTGTACAGTCAACGGCCGGTCAACCTACCCAAAAAGATAAAGGTCATTGAACAGATTTTCAACCATAAGTTAGACACGTAGAGATCAATATAAATTGATAAATAGCCAAAATTTGACGTTTTTTAGAAGGTTGACGTGCTGTTGTCTGTACATTGCTCAAAAAGTATATAAAATAAATTTTATTTTATAAGATGGACCAAAATTAAACTCTTTTTTACATGACATTTTTTTACTTGCTTTAGGACCATATTTACTGGTGCCGAGAAGAATCAGTACAAGAAAAATATTATATATCTATCGAATTATCTCAGTCTCTTTGTAACCCCTCAGATCAGAAAAACGAGACACTAACTGTAGAAATTGAATTGTTACGTAGCCTCATGCCTTGACATTCACAA
The DNA here is from genome assembly GCA_963576865.1 of Anania hortulata. NCBI lineage: Eukaryota > Metazoa > Arthropoda > Insecta > Lepidoptera > Crambidae > Anania > Anania hortulata. The sequence goes on from OY756409.1 coordinate 487,367, forward strand.
CCAATAACTTAAATAAGTATGATAATAAGTAAAATGTACCTGTGCAAACAATTATTTATTTTCTTATTATTTTTAGTCGTACATGCCCTGCCGGAGTGGTCTTTGTCATGGATCGTCTGATAGGTTGTTTGAAATTTTACGAGACCTCTCCATCGCTCTCTATTTGTAACACTGAGGCACTGAGGTTTTCATTAAAATTATCTTCACTCGATTAAAATTTATACATAGGTACAATTCAATTCAATTCAATTCCTTATTCAAAACAATATACATTGTGTGGAATAATACAATAAAAATAATTCAGAATAAACACATGCATACTAATATTCAGCGGGGTGTCTTTCCCCGGAATTGGAAGGTGGCAGTGGTCAAACCACTTCCTAAGAACGGCGAACCCTCAGTTGTGCAGGACCTGCGGCCAATCAGCCTCCTCCCGATACTTTCTAAGGTCCTAGAGAGAATAGTGTGCAACCAACTAACCCAGTATCTTGAAGCAAACAACATATTACCCCACCATCAGTCGGGCTTTCGAAGGGGCTATGGAACGGCAACTGCACTCGCAGACGTGGTTGACAACTTATTGGAAGCCCAGGATCAGGGGAGGATTTCGTTGCTGTTACTTCTTGATTTCTCTCGCGCTTTTGATTCTATCAACATACCTTTGCTGCTATCAAAGTTGAGTTACTATGGTCTAGATCCTAGCTCGGTCGGGTGGTTTCATAGCTATCTGTCATGCAGGCAGCAGTATGTGGAGTTAAAGTTGAACGATGGTACTGTCTCACAATCTCGGGCGCGTGCATTATCCCGTGGAGTCCCTCAGGGATCCATTTTGGGACCCATCTTATACATCCTCTATAGCGCTGACATAGTAAATGAAGTAACCCATTGCCAGTATCAGATGTACGCGGACGATTTACAGCTATATCTATCATTTTTCCCGGCTGAACTCTCCATTGCCGTCTCCAAAGTAAATGAGGATTTGCAACGTCTTGCTGACTGGTGCTCTTTAAACTGTCTAGTTCTCAATCCAAACAAATCCAAACTCATGATAACTGGGACACCTAAAAACATCTCTAAGGTCAATAATGCAGCACTAAATGTAATCATAAACAGTAAGCCAATTGAAAGAGTAGAGAAGGTACGCAACCTGGGTTTGGTTTTTGATAGCCATCTTAGATTTGAAGGGCATATCATGGAGTGTGCTAGGAACTGCTTTTATAGGCTCAAACTTTTATATAAAATAAGACCGTATATAAATGAGAAACTCAGAATCACACTGTGTGAGTCTTTAGTTCTATCAAAGCTTAATTACTGCGACACTGTATATGGGCCCTGTCTGTTGAAGAGATCTGCTAAGCTTGTCCAGAGAGTACAGAATGCCTGCGCTCGGTTCTGTTTCCGTATTCCCCCACGGTCGCATGTATCTCCTTTCCTCAATGCTGCTAATCTTATGAAGATGGAAGCCCGTAGAAGATTGCACTTGGCGTCTATGATGTTTGGCATCATAGCCACCAGAAAGCCGGGATATCTCTTTGACAAACTTATGTGGACGTGCGACCGTAGTAGGTATCCCAAAAGAGAGTGCACTCACACTTTTGTCACACCAAAGCACCGCACCGTGGCTTTCAGAGGTTCTTTCAAGTTTGCCGCCACGCGATGTTGGAACGACCTGCCTCCACCAGTGCGCGCCCTAGAAGTAAAAAATACATTCAAAACATACCTCAAAAAGTATCTCATAACACTGCAGAAAACAAATGAGTAATTGTAATTGTAATAATTTTTTTAAATCTTTAATTGAATCATAGTTAATTAGTGATAAGACCATCTGAATTGTAAACCTGCTGTAAACATCAACCCTAACTTTCTTATATTTTATATTAGTGAAATAAAGTGTATCTATCTGTATTAATTGTGCTTACTATCGAGGCTTGCGCGTCATGCGGGCGAGGCATGTTGTTCCGGCGCAGCGTGGTCGGCTGTATGTGTAGACGGATCTGGTCGAGGGCAGGGAACGTAGGAATTTCTTCAGTGCTTCTCTGCGGTGTAAATCCCCTTTCTTTGAGCCCGCCGTCGGGTTGTCGCCGCCATGTTCGCGCGCGCACTGTGGGTTAGATACGGGCAAATTTAATTTATATTTATGAATTCTATGATATTTTTACTTTTATTAGACAAATGGATAGACACTCTTTTTCTTTGAACATACCTTTTCGGCCTGCGTGTCTGGCGGCCTGTTTTTGCTGTTCGAACTGCACTGCAGCCCAATAACCTTGTTGCTTGTATGATTGTAATTTGTATCCTCATCTGACCACGGCACTGACCACTGTACACATTGTGTCTGCTCACTTCACTTCACGGTTACTTAATAAAAATACAGCGAAAACTGTAAAGCACATGTATGCCGGAACTTGCTGGCATTTTCTTAAATTTTATTTTATGTGTGTAGGTTAAAATGTTTTTCGTTCGGGCGAAGTGTCAGTCAGATGACAGATTAAGTGAAGGCGCGTTCCGATATCCGAATCGGACCGAAATCGATTTTGGCGTACCTTACTCGTCCGGACTGATACTCCGCTCTGTCCAAATGACACTGTGTGGCGTGTACCTATAATTCCGTGTTAATATGTTGTCCCGTCTGGCACCGTGCTTGTGGGCGGCGGTGCATCGGCCTATCGGGGGTTCCAGGTTTTCTCCGACCGATCTTGTGCTCCTCATGGGCCTGGAGTCCGTTGGAGGGATTTGGGATTCTCTGGTGGTCCGATGTGCCGCTGCGTCACTCGCTGCACGTTCCAGCGTCGGAGGTTCCCGCCGAAAATCAGCGTCGTGATAAGTCTGTGGCTGTCACGACAAATGCTGAGCGGGCACCTTTTCGACACAATATCTAATTTATATTGTTTTGTGTATTATTATATTATTTTCTCTTGTGTGTCGAATAAACGTTTCTTTCTTCTTTCTTTCTTCTTTCTTCTTTAATAAAATTATCTTAAATTTAAATTATTACCATTATTATTACATAAACAATACACTGTGGACATTCTTGGAAACCACGTATCAGCTGGGCATATTTAATTATTCTACCATAGAGTGAACATTGAAATCGTTGTAAAATATTAAGATATTTCATGCCGCGCTTCCTCGAATAGCGCATCCGAATATTTTTTCACGATTCTGAAGGTAACTCGATATGACACCGCGCTCTGGAATGACCTACTGTATCAATCTGCTCTATAGCTGTGCCCCGACCGCAATGCTTAGATGAAAAGAATAATGCTCAGCTTCGACTCGATTCCAATCCCGATTGCGATACGAGCGAAATTTAGGGTTTGTTTCTCTATCGATACGAGTAGTGATGTTGCGGCCAATATTGATACTTACATTTTTGTTTAGGATATATCAAGTATTTCAATTGTCAACCGTCTTAAACTACTAGAAGTTCACGCTTTGCAAAGCCTTTGTGTTTGTTTGTGTGATGTGCAAGAGAATTTGTACCTGTGTCGTGTCGTATCATAAATGTCATTTTATATATTTATGTAAGACTATCCGTTATCTAGTTTACTTTATCGCTAGTCTTAGGTCTTTGTTTCCCCTCTATGCTTGCTTTTCTTAAGGTTTTTCATGAAGTCGTCATATTAAGTGTCTCGGCATTCGTGAACTTCTATTTTCTCAAATGTCCTTACAAATTCCTTTTTTGTTAATACATACGTGAACGTAACGTTGTGTCGTATCAGGAAAAAGAGTAAAAAATAAATAACAAAATAAATATTGGATTCACAAACATTGCTCTAATTCTGTCATAAGTAGCTTAAGCACTTGTGCTACAGAAATCAGAAACAATGACGGCACCACAACACCCAGACCCAAGATAATATAGAGAAGATTTTCTTCTACATTGATCGACCGGGAATCAGAAACCTCAGAGATAGCGACACCAAGTTCGGTAGGCTCGCCTCTCGGCTACGGAGATCGTCAGTAAAACATATATATGTATATCTAAAATTAATTAGGATTAAGCCACGACTTTTAAGCCGTATCCCTATCCAAATATATCATACATATATGAGCAATACAATGGGCAAAGGCATTGTTATGGATTAATATTATACATTATAATAAATCGGACAGGAAACCTGTTAACATATACTTCAGAACAAAACCAAATAAATTATGTTTCTTCTGTAAACCCTCATGGTATTTGTATAACATTATCCAAATACTTTTCATAGACCTATACATTATTAACGGGGAAAAACATAAGGATTCTGTAAAACATAAATTGAAATACCCCACAAGCATAAGCCTAAATACACAGACCATAAATACGCGATTAGGAACGAGCCATAAACTAGATCGCAATACTGTGTGTGCAGTTTGCAGTGCGACTGTCGCTTCTGCGGAGTTGCTGCTAATGGCGGGATTTGGTGCTTGTATTATGGCTACTAGATAACGGATAAACATAAATAAATACTTTTATAAACGTTATACGTTTATAAACGTTTATAAACGTGGCCACTATGGGCCTTATAAGAAAGTACAAGGTTGCACAGCGTGCTATGGAAAGAGCTATGCTCGGTGTTTCTTTGCGAGATCGAATCAGGGATGAGGAGATTCGTAAACGAACAAAAGTTTTATGACATAGCCCAACGGACGGAACGGACTTCAGCTTGCTAAGCTGAAGTGGCAGTGGGCGGGGCACATAGCACGTAGAACTGACGGCCGATCGGGCAGAAAGGTTCTGGAATGAAGGCCACGTACCGGCAAGCACAGCGTAGGACGCCCACCTATAAGGTGCCGCTGGATGCGGGCTGCTTCCAACTTGCCAATCTGGATGTCACTGGGGGAGGCCTATGTTCAGCAGTGGACGTCCTATGGCTAAAATGATGATAAACGTACATGACTTAATAACAAATGTTCTGTATGCAATGCTCATTACTCAAACATTTGCCCCTTGCGGGATTCGAACCCGCTACCGCTGGACTTGTAGCCCTGAGCGCAATACACCAGACTGTAGTAAAAGCTTACCTCAAAACCTTTGTTATTGTTCAGTGGTGGCAGCTTTTTGATGAATGGGTGGCCTTTTGACCGTATTTAGTAACGTTTATCGCAGGCATCTCCATATTTCGGAAAGACAAAAGTTGGTTTTATCATAATCATAATCATAATCATAAATCTTTATTGTGGAACACAGGTATACAACAAGGGTCTTAAAAAATGTTATGCATAGAACTAACCGTGTCCTGCCACTAGGGCGTACAATCAAATCATTTGAATACATTATCACGAGTATACCATTTAACATTATTATTATTATCAAATCTTGCAGTAAATAATTTACACCAAACCATTAATATATTAAATATTAATACTTAGTTACTTACTTAATACTTACTATACACTATACTAGTAAGAGGCCTTAGGGCTTGATTACATTTGTCAGTAAGACCAAGTCACCGGTCTTAGAACACCCCTACATCAACGTGGATTTGAAAATTTCATTTACATTATTTTGATTGTCAAGATGTCGTATGAATAATAAATATTACTAATCTTTCAATCCATGTTGTTATTTCGGGATAAAAATAAACTTACAAAAAGTAAGCAAACAATTTCTGTTTGTATTGAAATCAGAAGGGAAATAGAAAAACATTAAGTATTTACAACAACGCAGCGAACGAAACGAGATGATTTATTAAAGTCCACTTAGTGATGATTAAAGGTTATGGATAATACTCATAAAGGTTATGATTTTAAATCTCGAATAATCGTAAAAAAATGGATTATTTCAAAGAAATGTTTAGTATAACTATATCAAAAGAACGTGCATTACCTAATACAGAACAAATCAAACAGCAAGCTCTGGTGCAACTCTTGTGAAGTTGATTACAAAACTACAAATAAATTATATTGGACAACAACACACACATCGCTCTAATCCTAAAGTAAGTAAGTTAAAGCACTTGGGATAAAGAAATCGGAAATAATGACGGTACGAATATTAAAATAAACCATACAGGGTTACATTGCAAAGGGGTGCCAAATCTTTAGGAGTGGCTCTGTATCAGTAACTTAATCGGACTATAATAATAATAATAGTACGCGTGGATAATTTAACTCATTCATAAAAAAATTGCACCGTATGTGCACTGCATAAGGTCCTTGTAGGCTTTCCGTACCTACGCCTCTGATGAATGACCACGCGGCTTTCGTAATCTCTCTATTGATTTTATTTTCGGATATTTTGAAGTAATTGTTTTTCGTAATATACGAATATTATACTTTTATAAAAATAAAAAAAACTGACGGTTATTATTACTTTTTACAAAATTAATTTATTTCATCTATTTTAGTAATAAATCCTAATCAAAACAAATCTTACGAGTGCAAACATAATTTAACTGCTAAACACCGACTTCATCCCCTATATTTCCACCCTTAAGGGTGAAATTTTTTCCAAAATTTTTTTGTTATAGTATCTTTGAAGTATAAGCTATTCATTAAAAAAAGAGTCATCAAAATCGGTCCACCAATCAGTTGGCGTGGTACGGAGTTCCTGCAATGTTTGATGATTCTCTTATAGAGAAATCATCAGAATTTAGCCAAATTTACATGGGACCATTCTAAAAGTATTACCTTTCAAACATAAAAATAATTTTCGAAATCGGTCAACGTAGTAACGAATGATCGTTGAACATATAAAAAAAAAAATTCCAACGAATTGAGAACCTCCTCTTTTTTTGAAGTCGGTTAAAAATAATAACGATCAAGTAAGACGCTTTTTTATATTGTTACCTAGATCTCATTTTTGAAATTTGACACCCCTTGCAATGTCTTTACACCAAATGGCGCAAACACGTAGTCACTTGCAAAAAACTCATATTTGCGCCGCTTGGCATTTTCCGCTGACTCTGCTGCAGTCCCTGCTTTTACAGCTGATTCCCAGAGGTAAGAAGGGGCTAAAGTATCAACACAAGTTGCGTCCCATACAAAAGACCGACCCCTTTCCCAGGAAATTAGATAAACCTTCAGGTTTCTTGCCGTCATCACGGACCAACCCACGAGGTTCCAGCGTGGAAGGAACGTAGATGGTGGCAAGAGCTCTTCTGATGGCGTCATTGAGCGCAGGTCGGGTGAGACATCCAGCACTTTACTTACAACAGAGAACACGAAGACCGAATTTTCTACTTATAAACACTACCGAAAGAGTATCGCAAATATTTAACAATGAGTTAAGATGAAACAGCTCAATTTAAACTTTTTATTTTTGCATTCACAATAATGCTAGTTTATTATTACTAGAACAATATTTAAATTCACTTGATGAAATAAAGTAGCATTATTGTAAATGCAAAAAGTTTAAATTTAAATGCATGTCATTTCAATAAATCATTCATAACTAGTAACCACTAGTAACATGTACAAAAGTTGATGTGGCTTCTTTTGTATGACTGTGACCTGGAGATTATAAATTGTTAATTATTATACTATAAATTATCTTACGGTTCAAGTTTTAACTTTGATTTCTGAAAACGTTCTTGCGAACTTTTGGGACAATTAGTAGCAGCTATTGCTTAAACCTAATTTTAGAAGAAACTGAAACTTAAATTTTATTGCATCAAATAAGTTTTACTAAAGTGTACAACGTAGACAATCGAGTTACCTAAAGATTTAAAACTAGAAAAGAATTTCTAAAATACTTTCTGAATTTATAATTGGCGTCCTAACGCAAAAAAAAAACAAACACTTCCAATGTTCGTGTATTTCTAAGTATATTGAATAAAACCCACGTACAGGCTCAATTTTTTTTTAATCTGTATCATTATCATCATCTCAGCCGCAATGCCGGTAGAGAAAGATCAGTGTTCAGACCTGCGGATCCAAAACTCAATAATAATACTCATTTGTTCCCGGTTAGTCATTAGGTCCCAGGTTCGATTTCCGGTCGGGTCAATGTAGAAAAATAACTTTTCTTTATTGTCTCGGGTCTGGGTGTTGTGGTACCGTCATTGTTTCTGATTACTGTAACACAAGTGCTTCAGCTACTTATCATAGGATCAGAGCAATGTATGTGATGTTGTCCAATATTTATTTATTTATATTGGCCCTCTTCCGGGCACTTATACACGTCCCTAAATATAGCTTTACCCTATCACTGCTTTGGGACAACATATTTGCTGGTGCAACAAACTCAGTCACCTTTGTCAGCCTTTTTTACATGAAATACAGTTACAAGACATGTAAAGACACATGACATACAAGACATGACAAGTAAACGTGGAACATTAAAGCTGGTCCACTGACTTCACGTGGTGACACTCAGCGAGGTCGATGCTAGGGATCTCGTTATGGGATAAAATCCAGTTCACGTTCTTAAACAGCCCTCCTAGCATGACCACCAAAACACGATATTATATAGCGATTTATCGACAACAACTGCAAAAATATGTTAAATATAGCCGCCATGTTGAATCGCCGTGTCGGTGACGTCACAAAAATTCAATACGGCGTCTATATCTATCATATTTTTAAAAAACTGTTGGTTTCAATAAATCGCTATATCATATCATATCACGTTTTGTTGGTCATGCCGGAATTTCTTGAGATTGCTTAATCCTTATCCTCGTCCTTATCGACGACCGTCTGGTGTAGTGGTTCGCGCTCCGGGCTACAAAGCCAGCGGTTGCGGGTTCGAATCCCGCTATAGGGGCAGATGTTTATGTGATGAACACGAGCATTTGTACCTAAGTCATGGATGTTTATAAATGTATTTAAGTATGTTTATCCGTTATCTAGTCGCACATAGTACAAGCTTTGCTTAGTTTGGGGCTAGCTAATTGGTGTGATTGTGGAAACAATTTATTTATTTATTTATCCTTAAACTTGCTTATGTTATGTTAAAAAGATGATTGATATTATCAAATACTGTTTTTTGGCATTTACTCTCCATTTTGAATTTTATGGTTCATATAACTTTATTGATATCTCGTCACTGTAAGAAAAACTTTAAATAAGTAATACTAGAAACTGTTTAACTTAATAAATGTGATACATTCATACCGCCGAAGTTTACCAAAGGATTTTACTGCATGTAGGGCTGCCAAAATATAAATATAAACTAGTATACCTCGGCACAAAAAGCTAAACCCAACGGAAACACTTGCGAGCACACTATGACACTACACTCTGGTTTAAGTTTTTTTTTTCACTAGGTTTTTTATTGACGCTTCTGTATGACTTCGGAACAAAGCGCAAATCCAATCGAAAACTGACATTTTATATCAAACTCAAGTGCCTTTCGTAATATAAACAACATCGAATTAACTGCTCGTAACATAAACTTTGGGCACATAATGTGTTTGGAACCTAAGGGATGCATACAATTAGGTTATATATATAAAAGTGTGTGGATTAACATAACATTTTAAACTGTATCCTTTTTTGTGCCTTGATAAAATTAAATAAAAATAAAATCGACACTGTGAAATTTTCAAATATTTTGCTTTTACATGCGGACATTATTACTTTGACTATCTGTACAATCATTTTATGCTATAAATACTATATCTATTTCTATTACCGTTCAAGGATACAGCCCTGTGGCAGCCTTTGGGTTTGAAACCCTAAAAATAATATTCAGCGGTTGAGGAAAGAAGCAGTAGCAGCAGAAACAGTTCAAGTTGTGGAAAAATAGGGATAGGTGAGAAACTGAGGATTAGCCCTTTCCTTTTTACGTAGCTGTGTTTTTTGAACCTAACCTTGAAAATAACACACCTGAATTTTTTACAAAGTGTAATACATATTATGGCACCTATAACCAGATTCAATTTTTTTTTTTCAAAAAAACACATCATCACCTATATTTCTAGATGTTATTTAATAATAAAAATCTGATAAGGATTTTTTAATGATATTGTTTTTTAGATATGTAAAAAAGGAGGATTTTGAATAACGTCTGGTAACCCTAACTGCAAGAGACTGCGCTTACAGCCAGCTATTTTATCACTAAACTTCAGAATTTTGAATACTATTACATTTGTCTTTGCCCCTTGATCCCACCCAATGAGGTCCTATTCCTGAGCCAATTTCTTCACAGAACTTTAAGAGTTATGGAGTTAGGAAGGCTGTTTTAATACTGGATTTATCTTTTGAATTTGCAGTTCAGAGAAATGAAACGTTGAATTTTTATTTCTGTTGGATTTAAAAACTATGTTCATTTTGATGAATGATTGAGAATTAAAACGTTTTTTCCACGATTTAAAGATAAAATAATACATTTTAAAAGAAGCTTATCATCACTCTAATACCAAAACTATATGTTAAAAAGGTACAGGTAAATAAAAAGTTGAAAATTCCACTGGAAATTAAAAAATTAATACAAAATTATCTAATGGTCAATATACGAAACATTCTAAACAGCTTGTCGGTACCAATAGCGATAGAGTACTATCCAAAAAATCTATTATTGCCTATCAATATTTATTTGACAAGGACTTGACGATCGCAAGTGTAATTTGTATTATCATTTTCTTCCAAAATTCTCACCATTAGCTTTTTATATCATTAACATAAAATACATTTTTGATAAAAACTCCCCCAGTACTATTAAATTTTATTTTGTCAGCCTCACCGCATTTCTGTTTAAGTCTAGATAAGTCGGCTCTTCGCGTTTGAGGTCCTATTACAGCTCTGTAATACACAAAACTAGGGAAATGAGCTGGCAACTTCGCTCAGTAGAAGCCTTACGCATTGTTCGAGCATTTGTTTCAATACCAACATACATAAATACAGTAGATTCGCTGTCCATTTGCACACCCAAATTCAATGTTCTGTTGAAGTTACCAATTGATTTAAGCAAATATACATTTATTTACCCTTGTGGGAAAGTCCTGAGAAGATGCAGCAAGAAACAGTAAGGAATTTGAAAAAATGGAATGATTGTTAGAATAAATGGTAACAAAAAATATATACCGAGCGAGCTGGTTTTTAACATCAAACAATTTTATCGATATAGATCACGATGGTTTTAAACTATTGTATCGACATCTGAATGCCAGATAACAAAGTTTAAAACCAATACGTCAGTAGATCAAAAAATATTTCCTAGATTTTATTACATAGTTAATTATTTAAAGTGTATTAAAATACCTAAATCATCAGCAATTAAATATAATCTATAGTGTATGAATGACACTAAAAACAAAATCATACAGTCAAATGAAAACTTTCTCATTTCTGAAGTCGGTAAAATACTTTGCACTCGACTCTCGTTCGTAGTGCATACCTAGGTAGGTAATGTAGTAACCGCGAAAACATAACTTAATTTAGCAGTTGGTCTACTGTATTCACCTCTATTATGGAACTAATTACTGAAAGAAAATATATTGAGAAAGCAATATTCTGTAATGAGCCTGACGTTGATGAAAAAGTAATCGAACGTAAGACTACGAAGAGAGAACACTGTTTGATGATCTAACAAGTTGTTGGAAAAAATGTGTAAGTAAGTACTAATTGAAGTAATCTTATCCTAATCTTAATTATGTTTAAGTATCCATCGTGCTTTAGTTGCATACTGTTCGAGATTTTTCGAGTACTTTATTTGAGCAACACGTCTTTTCTTGCAAGTTTTAGCTTGAATTTGCGTTTCATTGCGATTTTACTGTCATCATCATTTGCGTTCAACAAATTACGATTGAGTTATTTGGGTCGGAATTTCAAGAAATTTAAAGTTTTTGTTCCAGTCTTTGTTATGTTTGAGTTGAAATAAGACATTTTCTAGTCATGAAAATGAACTGACTTGATTTGTAAATTCACGAGCACCAGTGACAATAAAAATCAATCTTAACATTAGCACTTGTTTGTGATTCCCATATCTTTTTCCTGATTTTATTTTACTTTTTAGTCACCAGCGAGCGATAATATACCTCTAACTCCAAACAATTCTGGAATCTGGAAATTAATGGGGGAGGCCTATGTTCAGCAGTGGACGTCCTATGGCTGAAATGATGATGATGATGCTGATCTTTAAACAACAGTAGACAGTATTGATGACGTCCATAGCTAAGAAGCAAGCACGCCAGACTTGGCATCTCCATCTCTGAGGTCCCGGGTTTGATTCCCGGTCGGGTCAATGTAGAAAACTAACTTTTCCATTTGTCTCGGGTCTAAGTATTGTGGTACCGTTGTTGCTTCTGATTTCTATATCACAAGTAATTTAGCTGCTTACCTTAAGATGAGAGCAAAGTATGTGATGTTGTCAAAATGGTTTAACTTTTTAAATAATATTAATATACATTAATACGCTTCAGAAACACCAGAAGTAAGGAATGAACATTTTTGTGTTACTAGGAACTAAACATTAAATTGCATAAGGTGTGTCTCCAAGCAAACTCATACCCAAGACCATTTAGTAAGAGTTCACTTCTAAATTTATTCGAACCAGGAATAGAACCCTTTTGCGTTCAAGGCAAATAAATGCGCTAATTTATTTTATTAACTTTATTATTACGAGTAATACACTTATATCATTTTTTTTCTTTGTTTATCACATATTACACTTATATCATATATCACACTTGTATCATTTTTTTTTCTTTGCTTCATTTTTAACTAACTTTGTAATCAAACCTTGGGAGTAGTTTTTAACCTACTTCTAACTGACTTAGCAATTAAAACCTCTGAGAGTATTTGACAATTAGATGACAATATAATTTGACATTATCATGCTGATCTAATGATGGAGTCAGGAGCTGGATAGTAAAACTCTTCAACAACTACTAGTAAAATCTTTGTGTTTGGCTCATTTGATTCGTTTTACCGAGTTCAATACGTATAAGTGTGTTATATAGTTTTTACAACTATAAATTATTTGTTCCATCCCGCACTGTCATCATCGAAAGCAAATGTTTTAATCCAAAGACAAATGAATCTAACCAACAACACGGCTTAGACCATTAAATCAACGCGCTATCGTATTAGATATATCGCCAAAGGCCGAAGTAAGGTCTGGTTATCAAAGCGAGGGCGCTGCGTCACTGTCGCTAGCAATTTTTCAAACCCCTTCTGTGTCGCTAGTCACCTAGGCTTTTCGATTAAAGCAAAAAACACTAGTTATACATTTCTCTGTGACCAACATATTCAACTTAATATTGACCCGATCGGTGTAAAGCTCTGACTACATTCATCTGGAATTGGCAGAATCCGTTAAAAAAACGGTCTCCGGCACTGGACCGTGTGTGTGTGTGTCTAGTCAATTCAGGAACATTTCATGTTTGCTTGAGCGACGGATTGAATCTGGGCTTGTCCGGAGCCAACTTTTTCGGGTTCTGAAGAATTCAGAAGAGCCTATAAGAGTGCGGTAATAGTAAGAATGTGCGTTTCGTGCGACTTCCACTGCTGATTTGATGAAGATTTATAAACCATTATAATTCACAGTTTTGTATTTCTTGGTGTTTATCTTAAATCTTTCTTATAAGAGAAATTTCTTACTCAACCACTTATTGATTTTTCTGCTTAAGTATCTTTTTAAAGCACAACAGTTACAACAACAACACTTTCAATGACACAATAATAAATCATTGTACCTTTTTCTCTGCGGAATATGAAAAATGATTTGATCGTGCAGAGTAAATTTTGAGTAAATATTGAAATAACGAACACAACGAAAGAAATCCAGCCAGATCGGTGGAACGTTTTTCCAACGATCTTTCATACTTTCGACAGTTGATTATTGTTAATGCAGAATTGCATTAGTAACTCCTTTAAATAGCAACAAACAACTCACGTTTATCTCCCTCAGCAAGCGGCTAATACACCCAGCCCTTAAACGATCCGAGCTGCATCAAAGAGCCTTTGTGAACGCCCATTTAATGTTTAAAGGTCTTTAAATAGATTAGAGTAGAGACTGCGATGGCGTTTAACCATAATAAGAAGATAACAGCCAATGCACGAGAGCAGAAACAAAGAATTATCTTTCTTGCTTCTGTACTTATGCCAAAATTATTATACTATTGTCACAATACTCATTTCAGCTATTAACTGCCCCTACTGCCTTCAAAAACAATCCTAAAAAGTAACCCTATTTCGATGGCGTCGGTATGCACAATTTACAATTCTAGATACTGCTAAAAGAGATGGTGGCATGTTAAGATTCATGTATATTACTCGAATAAAATGTAGATTAATAATTGTTTAAATTAAAATTTGTAGTCTATGATTGAGCCAAACTATATTTAAAATTAATAACTGCAACAAACGCACTCATGTGACGTACTTCACACAAAATATTACAATAAACAATAATAAAGAAAAAAAGGAAAGTAGCTTCATTATAATATGATTCATTTCTTATGTTAACTATGAAGAGCAATAAAACACACTTATATGTGTGCTGGACTCGTCAAAACGAATCGAATTAGCCCAAATACGAATGTTTTATAGGTAGTCATTAATGAGTTTACTACCTACCTCCCGACTCTATCATTAGATCAGCAGTAATAGTGTTAAATTTTTTATTGTCATCCGAATGTCAAATACAAAGTTTTAAATCAATTCGTCCGAGTCTCAGGTGACTTGTCTGAAAACAACTTGCTTTAGTCCCGATAGCGTCCTGAAACCTGCTTCTACGGGAAGAGTAGCCTCCACTGAATCCAAGAAAAGCAATAGAAACTAAACACCCGTGATTTATTAACAACTATGTCAGGCTTTGACTATTTAACAAAAATACACTCAACATTGGCAGATTCACTGATCTGCTTTATAGATCGAATGACCCCGTGTGCTGTGCGTGCGCGTGAGTGCGGGGTCCTGCGCGGGCCACTGTTCTTACTGACGAGCTTGCTTGCCTACGGACCGGTCTTTTGTAGCCGTTTCGTTTGCTATTTTGTATCTACTAATTGGTTGCTTTATGCTTTTACCTTCACAATAATCCTATCTGCTGGATTCTTTTTTCCATTTTGTTTATAAAATCAGATTATTATGGTAACAAATGTAATGCTAAATTAAAGCTTGCATAGTCAACTGCTTCATCTATATTTATATAGACGTAGATTACGATTCGTAGATAGGTCAATGTATATTTTTCAAAAGTTTTAACAAGCGCAACAGCTTAATAAATGAATTTAAAGTTAATTTTTATAATATTCTAGAAGGAAAAATGTACACTGGAACTGTTGAACTGTATACTTATTATAATGAAATAAAGACATTTTGAAATTGAATTGACTGAACTCCTTAAAGAGCAGGATATAAAAATAAAAACGATACGTAAGTTTGAAGTAGGTTAAAAATGACTTTCAAGATTTAATGACAAAGTTAGTTAGTTAGTTGCAAGTGATTTAATAAAAATAAACTACAAGCATTTACAATGAGCTGACTCTTATCTTTGTTCTACAGCTAAATGAACAAAACGGCCCGTTTAACGTGAATTTGAATAGGGTTTGTGTAGACATTATCGCGAAATCAATTGATAGCCTAATTGACTCCTTCATTAGTTCAAGTCTCGTTAGACTACCTAAGTCGTTATGATTCTGTTGACCAATCGCTCTGATATTAATTGGATCAACTTTAACTATTAAGATGGCGTCTGAGTTTGAAAATTCACCAGAGGTAAGACTTTGCTATGTTCGATTAGTCTGCAAACTTTTATAGGTTCATCATGATTTAACTTTTCACTAGTTTTTGACCTTAAATGAAGAAAAAATCCTTTTAATTCAAAGTATATAGAGCTATTAATACCACTACAGCATATAAATCATTACACAAAAAAAACAATGGCATATTTTAGCCTCTTCGGTGGTTCTAATTTTGTGTAAGTAAGTTCTAATAGTGTGGTCACTCGACTTGAGCCAAGTTTTATCAATTTTTTTATTAAAAACTAAACTTTTTTTATCAAGGAAGATCTTTAAGGAGAGTTCAGCTTATGATGGAAAGAAAATTATTACTCTGTTTAAGCTATGCAACGAGACGTTTTTTGAGGCCAGAAAATTAAATAATCTAAACAAATAAACATTTTCATTTTCATTTCATTTCAAAACACATCAATTATTGTAATGACCTCGAAATACATTCAGGGTTCAAGTTTTTGTACGCTCGCTTTGTAAAGCCAGAGGTTGCGGGTTCGAATCCCTCGAGGGGCAAATGCTTGTGTGATGAACACGAGCATTTAGAAATAGAAATAGAAATAGAAATAGAAATAGAAAATCATTCATTTGGTACAAGACAGACATTACAATGAGTCTTACAAAATATAAGTACATTAAAAATGGTATCCGTTCAGTATAAAGTCGTGACGGCAGAGAGCACGTCACTCATTTGTACCTAAGCCATGGATGTTTATAAAATTATTTATGTATCTTATGCGTTATCTAGTCGCCAAACCCCAGATTTGCTTAGTTAAGAGTTAGATAATTGGTATGATTGTAAAAACAAAAAAAAAACAAAAAAAAGTACCAAGTCGTCTCCTTATCCAGTTGAGCTGTCGAAATTGACCCAAAGCGTGCTTAAATACAAACGTGCTTTGTTTGGTTATTAGAACGATGATACATAATATCAATGTTCTAATTAGTTAAATAGGTTCTCGTAGTTCAGAAAAACAGTATAGCAAAAATCCTCTGTATTCTAGTAGAAAAAACAATTCCAATACACAAGGAAGTTGACTAATTGTGAGTTTATTGAAGCAATCGACGCAGGAAGCGGAAGAAAGTCGTAAATTAATTACTGGCTTCCTCTAGCGGTTGTTTCTCGTAAGTTCGTGACATCCAATTAGTGGGGAAGCAGCTGCCATGCGTATAGATTCAGCTGTTGTTTTGTCGCATCGAGAAAAGTTCAGATTGTTCGGTAAAAATATACTTAAAGTCAAATAATAAGGTATGCTTCCGATACTGGTGGCAGCGGTATGCAACAGCGGAAAACACATGCACACCGAAATGTATAGTATCTTACACACTCACACAACTTATAACAGTTTCTTAGCTAATAAATTGACATTTTTTAATGGAAATAAAATGGAAATCCATTATTAGCCTTTTTGTATATTTTATTCTATTTTTAAAGGTCTTTGTGTACAATTTAATGAATTCTTTATCATCATTTCAGCCATAGGACGTCCACTGCTGAATATAGGCCTCTCTTAGTGACATCCAAATTGGCCGGTTGGAAGCGGCCTGCATCCAGCGGCTTCCTGCAACCTTTACCAGGTCGTCCGTCCATCTTGTATGTGGACGTCCTATACTGCGCTTGCAGGTACGTGGACTCCATTCTAGAACATTTCTGCCCCATCGGCCATCAGATCTACAAACAAAATGTATTGCATGGGGTCAGTGATGGTGTAAGGCTGGTTTTCCACTAGCTACGTTGCTAAGCGATGAGCGAGAGGACAAAAAGTAAGCCACAAAACTATATATATATTTAAACGTGCAAAACTATATATATATTTTCGCAAAAACTTGCATCTATTTCCTAAAAAGGGTGACATGCATAATATTAATACCCGGAATAAAGATAAACTTGCCGTTCCAAATTTCAGACTGCATAAAGTGGGTAATTCGTTTATGGGAAAATGTATTCGCTTTTTTTACAAATTACCACAGTCCATTGCTGAACTGCCTATGTATGAATTTAAATCGCATATCAAGATGATTTTAATGAAAAAAGGTTATTACACTGTAAATGACTATTTAAATGATAAAAATGTATGGAATTAAATACTGCCGTGCTCGCACAGGTTCATTTTATCTTGTAATGTAAACACACTATTTAAAAAGAGGCTGACAATAGTGACCGAGTTTCTTGCGCTGCTTCTTCTCGGCACTAGCCCACAATATTGTCCCGAAGCAGTGGTAGGGTAAAAAAATATATTGGGACGTGTAAAAGAGCTTAATTTAGGCCTATTTACAGAAATAAATTGGTTTTATTGGTTTTAACCAAAGCTACATTTTTGCTACATCCACAATCATATCTGAATGTCCAAGTTTCCTTACAATATAACTCCAAACAAGAACATTTTATCTAAATCAGTAAGTACACCGAAAAATCATAAGGTACGTGGCAGGTTTTGAACTCACGGACATCTACGTGATTCTATCCACTGAGCTATGAACGCACTTTATGCAATCAGACTCGATGGCCTCAGTTAGCCTTAGGTCACCTCCATTACAGTAAGTAAACTGATTAAGCCACTGCCACACTGCGCGATCTAATAACGACTCGATATTGCGTTATGAACACAAAGTAAACTGGATTAGGAGCGTCCAATGAGGAAGTTATTACCAAGTTGGAGTGATAACGGTTATGTAACTTCTATCTATTTTCTATATTCATACGTATCTTGTTTGTACTATTGATTAACCTGATTGTAAAAGAGAGAGGCTTATGCTATTTTAGACTGAACAAGCTGGATGTTTCATAGCATTTTTACCGAACCCAATTCGGATGCAGCAACAATTGAATTACCTGTTATTACCTTAGGTAGAAAGGTTATAATTTGGGACGATATTTAGCCCACGTCAGTCTAATGCTGAACATACATTTATACAATGCTGGCCTCTCCTAATCCACGCCACTGAGCCCGATCCTCGGGTTGAATGATGATGATGATGATGATGAGAAACCCTCAAGAAGGAAGTTGATTATTAAATTAAGACCTTATTTATATCATTTCCAAATTTAAGGAAGGGCAACTTGGTAAATTAACGACTAACAGTTTTTATAACAATTCAAATTCCAGGCAGTAACCAGAATAAACATGACCTCCGTTGCCATAGTTAGTAATTAATAATTAACTCTAATCCAAATGAATCGAGTACGGGCCGAGCTAACTTTGTCTCTGAACTGGACTATCGATTAAAGCTTAAACTTTAATGTATGCTTCATCTGGGCACAATCTGGGACCGATTCTGGCACCATAAAATATATTCGAAAACCTGGCTTAAGGATACAATTCTCTATGAGCTTAGAGCATAATCACACTTTTGGCGTCTGCATTTTTCGTCGTCTGCTGCGTTTCTGCGAATCGATGCTTACGATAAAATCATAAAATATACATTTATTTTCGCAATTAGGCTATGGCCACTTTTCTATTTAACCGGTCGCTGTTTCGGATTAATAATGGTCTAGTGTCGAAAAAAAATCAGCAATAGAAACTCGGTCACTATTGTCAATCTTTTTGAAATAGATATGTATATTCACATGATAAATGTGCCATTGCAAACTGAGCAGTTTCGAACCAATAAGTTTTTGAGCTTTGTGTACAATTTAATTTAATAGTATAAAAAAAATATGTTTTTAATTAAAATCTCATTGATTGATTAACCTGAAGTTTGGAACCTCGGGTGTATATTTAGCTGCAAGAATCGAACCCTAGTCCAGATATCGTAACAAATTGAAAATACATCACAGAGATCAAGTTTTAATGTGATTACGGCTTAGGCCTTCCATGTGGGAATTTCTAGTTAAATATTTATTACGTTTGATGAGACGTGATAAAATGTAAATAGATGCTCGAACGTGGTTATAAAACAATATTTTACGTAGACACAAACTCTTAATTTATGAGACTTTTGCCCCTTTTTTCTACAAAAAAAACGTTTTTTCTTAAAACAATATTTTTATAAAAAAATAATTATCGAAATCGATCAACGTAGTAACAAATGATCGCTAAACATACATAAAAAAAGATTCCGACGAATTAAGAGCCTCGTCCTTTTTTGAAGTCGGTTAAAAACACCTAAACAGTAAGAAAAATATGGGGTCGGTCCAGCGAAATGAGGCACAATATAAATAATATTGTTAAGCGGTTCACGAATTAACCAAGTTTTTTGTAACACCTATATTTAGAAAATCTTGTACGGTAACTCGTCATTTAGCATCATATTTAATTTGATACTACGATGCCACAGACCGATCCCCAGACATAGACGTAAAACTTATTTTTGCACTCTTTCTCTCTATGGATTTAAGGAAAATACAGCTACAAAAATCCGACTTTTAAAAATCAGTCGATATCGACCGAGCTTTTATAGCTCAAAAGCAGTGCATACGCTCCATATGTAACATATCTATAAGAACAAGTTGTAAACCTTACTTTATGAAGTTAGGGCTTTTAACATTACCATGCATTTACATTTATGAAATGTGCTGCTTCGTTAAGATCCACAAATACCTGTTTAAAAGCAATAGTGAAGTGGTCAATAACTACCGAGGACGATATCCAAGCCTACTAACATTGCCAACAATGCGCACAACCTTACAAAATAGCAGTTCTTATCCAATGGCAGTGCGAATCTTTAATAAACTACCCGATGAAATAAGAAAACTGCCTATTAACCTTTTTAAGACACGGCTATTTGGATATCTAACAGATAAATGCTACTACGAGGTAAAGGAATATTTGACGGATAAAATGCCTTAAATATAACTGACTGTACCAATTCTGTGTGTGTGAACTTTAGTGTATGTAGTTTATTGTAATTGATTGACATGGATATTTAATTGACATCGATATTTAATTTCCTGACATTACTAAAATAATCGTAAATTAAAATGTGTAATACCTACCTAATATTAAATTAAATTTGCATGTCTGAAAAGATTAATTGTGAGATACGATAATGTGTAAATCCATCTTATGTTACCACTTTTATGGCAAATAAATTATATTCTAATTATATTCTATTCTAAACCCCAAAAGTACGAGGTTTTAGCCCCAATAATGTCCAATGACCCAGATGACGCCAGAATCACCAATTTAAATATCGCCAATGTAACGTCCAGCGGGCAAATAAAAGGAGCCTTTAGCATATTGAATTCCGAATATTTACCAAATATTGGCCGTTTGTATTCTACATTTCACATATGAATTTTGCCCCTAGCGACTAGAGATGTGTATTTTTTAAATTATATCGATACTTATCGCGTAGCTCATTGTGACTATCAATACGCCAATACTCAAAATGTTAGAGTATAAAGAATTTATTTAAATAGTTTATAAATAAATAAATTAGCTACATTATTTACTAAAAAGATCTTGTAAATTTGTGCAATGCCCGACTGATGCCATTTTATCTTTTGCCTGAAATGTACCACGCAAATTAATGTAAATTTTTTACGTAATAAAATATTGATTGGTAATAGCATATTTCAATTCGTTTCGACTTAGGTGTAATGCTAAAAAATAACTTTATATATATTGACGTTCACGACTCCGCTAAAGGCCTTGCAATGGACGCTGAGCAGTACGTAAGCAGTTATTTTTACATCAAACTCTATGCAGAAATACCAAAACAAGGTTAAAGTAATACTGTTTAAAAGGATCATATTATTGTCATGGTAAGGTATCTGAATAAAATGCTTTTTAAAATATACGAAATTATAGTGAAAATAAAATTGATTTTAGGTAAATAATAACAGTAATATAGTAATTAGAAATTAAGGTATACTAATCTTTTTCTAAAACAACTTTTACTATAAAAATGTATGGCGGCCGTGTGATGTGACGTCACGGTACACATCGGATCTCCTTGTCTAACACGCTACTTTAATGGGCTGTAAGTCAGGTATTTATCAATATTTTTCAAAAATTCAATTTTTTTTATTAAATATAATTACCTAGGTACTATTTATTTTAGGACCAAATAAAAAAACATGCATATTCCCCATTGGTGTAGTGACGCGGTCATTTGCTTAGAACGAAAAGGGTCCTGGGTTTAACAAAAATAAATTCTCCAAATTAACTTTGGTCTGGATGCGCTGGGCGACTCTCCTAGTGGTATCTTGTAACACAAGGATTTTAATTCCCTACTGTGATACCATGACTAAGGCGCTGCGCAAACATGGACACTTTTAGTTTCCAGTTGCCGACACCGAACACTTTTTAATCGTCATGAGTATGTGTTAAGTGGAAGCAACTGGACACAAGAAATGTTACGTATGCGCAGAGAGTGGATGATTTCATACTGGTTTTACAGAAATCAAATACTCATCGGTAGCTTGTGTCTGACAGCTTAGAAGACACAAAAGTGACCACGTTTGCGCCCTCGCTTAAGTATTCATTTTAAATAAATTCTTAGTCTGGAGCGGCCATATCGTGAAAAATAAATGTGATAAAACACTTGACGTATAATTATGTAATTACAGTATTTTTCGAGCAAAACCAAATATTTTGATGAATGAAGAGGCGGTAAAGTAATATAAATGCAAAACATCTATTTACCAAATCCTGTAACAACAAAAACTATTTTTTTTAAAATCCTTGGAGCATCTCTACTAGCGACTGTTAAGGTTGTCAACAGTTCCTTCATGTATTCATTGAACCTTATTCATTGGTGTTATGGGTCATGTTTGCTACGCATCTATAGTGGACGGTTGTCTATTAAGAATGACATCAAAGCAAATAATAGCTTTTCTAAAAGAACATGCCTTCAGGGCAGGGCCTTCAAAAAGTACAGAATTTAGTTCATTGAAGCCTAAGTAAATGTTACGTAAAATGGAACGGCGAAGGAGTGAAATTCTCTTCATGCACGTTAACGTTTCCAGACAAAAAGTTTTCTGTATGGTACCCACAAAAACTAAATGCATTTATTTTAACAAATCTTCTTAGAGCTTTAATCGGTTAATGAATTTTCAAATGATGAAATATGAAATCATTATGATTTTTTCTTTCGAGTCTTGTTTCACATTTTATCCAGAAATTTCTTATTGTGGAACTTAACACTTGTTTATTATTCATTGATTTGTTTTCATGGGCATTCGACGTTACCTTCGTTTTGTTCATGTTCATCTAATTATCATGGCTACCTAATTTATCATTATCATATTTTCTATATAATTTAGTTTTAATTCATTTAATATTTATTTTGTATGGAGTGTTTAATGACATTATTATTATTTTCATTTATTTATCACACATTTAAACAAATATTACAGTGTGTATACATACAACTTCGTTTAACTCAACTAACAGCCAGCGGCTGATGTCAAAATATTTTCTATCTAAAATTTTAAGCTATCAAAATTGACTCCTTGATTAAATAGAAGACCCCCAACAACAGATTTTCTTACGTTTAGAAAGACCTTAAAATCTAACATATGATAGAAAATGAGGTCCCATAGAAAGCGCTTCGTCCCCTGAGCGGGTTCAATTGAATCCATGGTATTTGCCGAACCGCGCTCGTATGACCCGATATTACTATCTTCTGCCAATCCAAACATAAACGTTCCCAAGAAAATATTATTATACAGTTTTGATAACAAACGAATACAGTTGGCATGTACAACTACGAATATAGTTGTAATCATTTTGGTAGAATTTTTTGATGTATAAACTACGCATTTTTATAAAATGAAATCAAAATGAAATGAAATGAAAATCGTCTATTTGCTATATATGCATCTTATTAGCGCTAAAGCTGCAGGTCAATGCACAATGTCTAATTAAAAGAAGATAAAATTAAAACCAATTTACAAATAAAACTAATAGCTAAAAATACTTTTACTAAAAATACCTAATAATGAGTAAATTTGGCGCCAAGCTAATGAAAAAAAGTATTTTTATATTATTTCATTCTATCTCCAAAAGGTATTTGCTGTACACCCCATTCGTCATTTCGTCCCCTATTTTAGTCCACTTAAACATGATTTAATAAGAGCATGTGCCGCCCCACACGGCACATGCTGCCGGCAGTAAAGAATACACTTCCCTACCGCTAACAGGAGGCGTGTTGTAAGAGGCGACTAATTCCTGCAGCACGATATCGGCAGCAGCGTCTGCGTGCGAAATCCTATAAGAACTGCGCTTGCCAGCCAGGCCTGTGTTCAGCAGTGGACGTCCTATGCTTCAAATTCAAATTCAAATTGCTATAAACAGGGTTGTTATAATGTTTTTTTAATGCAGGTAATGTAGCTATAGACCTATTTAGCCATAGAATATAGCATGCAAATTTTTATCATACATTTTATAGTAACATTTGGCAATAGATTTTATCAACATGTCAATAATTGCTTGTAATGATGATGATGAAAAGTATAAAATGTTGTGAAATAAAGCTTATGTCTTTACCATTCTAGAACACAATAAAAAAGTCAGTGGAAAATCACTTATAAATGTTTATACCTCAATAAACAGGCGGTTTCGGAAAGGTTAACACACAGTGAATAGTTTATTCCGTAAAAGTGGCGAATTGTTTCAGAGGCGAGCCTGCCTGCCGGTACGTAACTCAGGACCGACCCTTGTCTGGCATTAGACTTACAAGACAGGGCGTAAGGTAATGCTACACTGCCTGGGAATTATTTAACTAGATGGAAAGCATTTACTGCCTTATTCCGATTTGATATACTAGATTTAAGTAATGACGAAGGCGCTTCAAATTTTAAAGAAAGAAAGAAACGTTTATTCGACTCACAAGAGAAAAAAATAAATACATAAAACAATATATCAGATAAATCAGATGAGATATTTAGAAAAATTTAGATGTTTACATGAGAGTAGCCCGCGCGTTACAGTCCAGTCAGTATGTATTAGTATTTTGGTCTTTTTTATTTTTTATCAGCCATTTCTGTCCCACTGCTTGGCAAAGGCCTTCCCCAAACCTCTCTACTTATCCCTGTAGGTGGTTAGGGCTTGCCAATCTTTGAGAAAATTGGCTAAGTCATCGCGCCATCGCTTTCGAGGTCTACCTCTCGAACGATGTTCGTCAGTAGGCAGCCAGTGCGTGACGACTTCAGTCCACTTTTAAGATTAATTACTTTTGATCTTAGAAATATATTTTTACTGAGCTACCTACTTTTTGCAATGTAGCGGCGCATACACTGCACACGTTTCATTTCTTGGTTGATATCATTGTTAGCTTCAGTTTTTCGTTCTTATTTTTTTTTGTATTTTTTTATCGTAGCTGTCTGTTTTGCATCTATATAAATAAATATTGGACAACATCACATACATTGCTCTGATCCTATGGTAAGTAGTCAAAGCATTTGTGTTACAGAAATCAGAAACAATGACAATACCACAACACCCAGACCCAAGACAATATAGAAAAGTTATTTTTCTACACTGATCGACCGGGAATCAAACCCGGGACCCCAGAGATAGCGACACTAAGTCCGACATGCTCGAATCTCTCGTGTATTATTGGTGGTCTGGGAACATTTAACTGTTTTCGATTTCGATGTTACTCCCATAGTGAAAGTTGTTGTAGATATTTTAACAGCAGTATAAGAAGTAACTTCTGGCACTACGAAAAGAGGTAGACCGTCTACTCTGTGGGAAGACGACATAATACAAATAGCTGGCGCACAATGGATGAAAACAGAAAATGATAGAGACGCGTTGAAATCACTAAAGGGGGCTTCACCTTCAAATAACGAGGGGTTCTTACTAGCGCATGTGGTAAAATTATATTTATAGAACTAAATCATTGTTGTCATGTAATCTAGAAATAAGTATCTTTTTGTAAAATTTTTTTTTTTGTAAGAAATATAAGGCATTTTTATTTTTTATTTTTTTATAAATTCATAAGAAGTAAACTAACAAGAAAACTCTACAAGAAGAACTCTTGTTATGAAAAGTTACATTTTGTAATCAGTGCCGCTGATAAAAAAGGAATGATGACCCTTTGAATGGTTGATGTGGTGAAACGGTAAATTGTTAAAAAGGTGAAGCCCGACCCTCGTCGCTCGCTGATAAGCGTCAGACGCGCCATGATACTGACGACCGGCTTTTACAAATAGTAGCCATTTGTTTTAAGTGAACTTGGGCTGAAAACAAATAACCTATTTACTGTAATAGGTTATAAGAAGAAGCACAAATCAAATTTTAGAATGGTTCAAATACGAGTAAATAAAAAAAAACTGCAAAAAAAAACTTTTTTATTAAATCAGAAATCAAATTTTAGAATGGTTCAAACACGAGTAAAATTTAAAAAAAAAAAAATTTTTTTTATTGAATTGGAATCGAATCGAATTCAGAAATAATCCAGTCGATTTAATTAATTACACAATGGATTCAAATATTAATTATAGTGAGTGTGCGTGAAATAGTTTTTTTGTTATTTGACAAACACATTCTCAATGCAACAATTTCGCTGGCAGAGGGGGTGGCGACTCTTTAATAAAAAAATATTACGCAAACGGATCCATGAATCGAAAAATGGACTTTTGTTCTACGACTTTTGCAAATTTGCATATAAATTTATAGATTTTTCACCTAGCTGCTGCCTGTCTCGTGCTACAGGAATTAGTCGCCTCTTAAGACACTCTTTCAGTTGGCGGTGGGGAAGTACATTCTTTACGGCCGACCCCGCACGGTACACACGTGTTTTACACCTTATTTACCTATAAATATTGCCGGAGGCGTGTCCTACACCTAGACGCAAGTTAATTTAGAAAATACACTTTCAATTCAATTCAATATTCAATTCAATATATCTATTGCATTCTATAATGTTACACAGGTGTTATAATTTTAATTGCTACTAAGCTATAGGTTGCAGGAAGCCGTTGGATGCATACCGCTTCCAACCGGCCAATCTGGAACTCACTGGGGTGCCTGTGATCAGCAGTGGACGTGATGATTGCCTACAATCCAAGCAAGTCGATATTTTAAGTTTTCGTTTTGATGAATTAAATTCATTACACACAAACCAATTAACACAAACATTATAAACTTGCAGTAATTAACCTTAAATTAACATTCAATGCGCATACTGTAACAACTGAAATAATTTAGTAGTTTAACACCTTTAAAAATCCCCTCACGTACCTACAACAAGTCATTAGATATATATTGCGGGCTTTTATTATATTTTCATTTGAAATTTTATGAAACTTTCGTGTCTGGCCGAGTGGACGTGACGGCTATGTTCGCTGTTTTTATTACCCAATATTTTTCTGAAATTAAAAACACATTAAATAAAACGTGACACACATACTTTTTCACATCATCTATTATTACGTTACTAATTAATTATTAAAAACCGACTAAGACTAACTACTTTCCGTAGTTGCCAGTTAAAATAAATAAATATTAGACAACATCACATACATTGCTCTGATCCAATGATTAGTGTAGCTTATGCACCTGTCTTGCAGAAACCAGACACAAAGACGGTACCACAACATCCAGACCCGAGATAAATTATAAGAAAGTTATTTTTCTACAAAAAAAGTTTCGGAAAAACATAGTTCGTATTTCTGCTCATAAGGTAATGTGCTCGATGGTATATGTCATCATTATAATCATCATATGCTTCCCCCCATAAGTTACCACAGCAAGCAGTTCCAGGAATATGCAAATCTTAAATGGATTCAGCTACTCAAATATAAGTACTATTTTATAATGGGACAGATTTTGAGTCATAATCATCGTCATTCAGCCATAGGACGTCCACTTCTGAACATAGGCCTCCCCCAGTGACTTCAAGATTGGCCGGTTGGAAGCGGCGTGCATCCAGCGTCTTCCTGCGACCTTTACCAGGTCGTCTATCCACCTTGTGAGTGGACGTCATTCGCTACGCTTGCCGGTACGCGGCATACTACATTTTAGAACCTTTCTGCTCTATCGGCCGTCAGTTCTACGTACTATGTGCCCCGCCCACTGCCACTTCAGCTTGCTAATCCGTTGGGCTATGTCAGCGACATTTGTTCTTTTACAGATCTCTTCATTACTCATTTGATCTTGTAAGAAAACACCGAGCATAGCCCTTTCCATAGCACGCTGTGCGACCTTGAGCTTTCTTATGAGGCCTATAGTGAGAGACCACGTTTCAGTTCCATATGTCATCACTGGTAACACACACTGGTTGTAGACATTCCTCTTTAGATACTTAGGTATATTGGACGAGAAGACTTATTCTTATTGTCTGTTAAAAGAATTATAATTTGAGGTTAATCGAAGTATATGATAGTTAATTATAAAGATACAAACCAAAGATTAAGATTACAAACCCTTAAGTTGAAAACCTTTCTATGAAGTTTGACATTTTTGTTTATTATTATTATTTATTTATTTATTTATTCAGACAACAAAGATCCAATTTGGTTAGTAATACACAAAAACTTACAATTTATGTTAGTACCTTATAATTAGTTTAGACAAAGTATTTTGGCTCATATGCCACATTATAGGGCAAACATGTTGTCTCCCTGATGACTTTCAGGATACTGTTGGTGCTACCACGCACCCTGGACATCAGGGATGCATGTTTTTTTCGTAGGTTGGCCGCGAAGCAGTCCGTATGTGCTCCAGAAAACATTGCAGACGCGCTACAATAACGAGGTAGCCCCAACAATAACCTGAATGCGTTGATAAACTGGATTCGCAGAGCGCTGTACGATTTCTGAGTGTATCTAACCCAGAGACTGCCAGAGTAGAGAGACGTGCAGTATGTTTATGGTTGATAGTTGCTGAGAACGACCATATTTTACAGACATACTTTCTTCTTGTCTTATCAAGGCTAAGCCACTTAAATTTACTCACAAAGGAAAGGGTTTCCAATTAAAATCAACATTTACAAAAATATGTAAATATAATCAAACCTTTTCTCAGATTGCGCATCTTGTACGTACATATATCATTGTGATTTATATACTGTCTCGCATATTCTACTAACTAAAACACTTGCTCTATATATTTAATCTAAAGATTAAATCATTCACATTTGCCATTGTTTCAAAAATAAAACTATTTCTCTCCCATGTCCCACATGTTTCTCGTGACAATATCTGTGACAGTCACTATTACGCCACGTATCGCCCGCAATTCATTCTAACGCAGTTTGACACTGGTATTTTATTGGGCTAGTACTCCATACGTAACCCTCGGCCCTATATCATTGCGAACAGATCGGTCGTCGCAGATTGCCTTGCAAAAATGGAATTAGAACGTGTATCGGCCATGTTTGATAATTGTGACAAACGTGTGGCCCCGGACATAGGGACGGGAATTGGGCCGATTTATTCTGAATGCAATTTAATTTATTGTAATGTGAAACAAAGGTTGTAATATTTCTAACTCATAAGAGAAATTGAAAGATAATGTAAACTTTGCATGCTATTTATGATAGCAAAACATGTGCACTCTTTTTATCTTGTAACATCTTCAAATCCCATGTTTTTACGTAAATAAAGATTCTGATCCTGAGCATTGTTTGATGTACTAGCGGTTGCCCGCGACTTCTTTCGTTTGGTCTTTTGTTATCAAATTCAAATTCAAATTCAAACGTTTATTGCATGTCACATTACAATTTTGCGGTGTTAGAATAATAAAGGTATACATGTGACGCCCTGCAAGGGCATAGCAAACAAGAGTGACATATGTACATATTTTTAAATTTCATAAGTAATAAGTTTTAATAAGATTAGTGTACATTTCAAACATTATACAATTATTTAATTAATATTTTATTAAATATAATTATTAAATTAAATTGAATTGTGCCACCGAAGAATATTATCAGTTATAAGTAACTATAGTTTGCAAAGTGGCTACAGCTAGTGTTACTTTTTTTCACATTCAAAAATTTATGCCAACTGAACAGCGACATCTGAATGTAAAAAGCACCATCCATAATGACAGTTATCTTGCATCCCTTGAGAACCGTGAATTGGTCCGTGATAAAAAATATCCTATCTTTTATTCCAGGCTAATATCTATATTGCCCTATGCCAATCAATAATCCAATATTGCATCACGTCATGGGGTGGAGCACTAAAAACTATTATGATCCCACTTGAACGAGCCCAGAGAGCAATTTTAAAAGTAGCTAACTCCCTACCCTTTTTCTACCCTACACATCTCCTATATAAGGCCTGCAATGTATTGACTGTCCGCCAGCTTTTTATAATGCACATATTACTAAAAAAACACGCTATGCTTCCTTATAATACTGACATTACTAATAAGAGACGGAAAGATATAGTCTGCATTACGCAATCAACGTCACAATATAGCTTCACAAATAGGTTTTGTACATATATAAGCTCATTTCTGTATAATAAGATAAATAAAGCTCTTAATATCTATGAACTAAATTATTATAACTGTAAAATAGTACTTAATAAATATTTAAAAACCTTGTCCTACGACAAAACAGAAGAATTACTTGTAGCTTGTAAATAAATATAGATTAGTTGTATCTCAGACAACTCGAAATTGTAGTTATCTAAGTAATTAAGTTCTACTAAAGTTTATTATTGTTAATTTATATAATTTAAATACACGTAAGAATTCTCTCGCCTGAAGCACAGGTTCTACCTAGTTCAGGCAAAGTATTGTAACAATTCCCCCTTTACCCCAAAATAATTTTAATCTGAATAAATATAATTAAATGCTTAACTAACCTATTTGGTTCTTCCCTTAGAAATCTAAATTGGCAGTGTGATCGTCTAGTTCAAATGGTAGGACCGTGCGTTGTGATTATAGTAGTGAACCAAATTCTTTTAGAGGTACGTGGATGCTATAATTAAGTTTCTCTAGAGTTTCCTGGGTGTATGCGCATTCAAGGAAGAGGAAAGTGAAGCCCCGAAGGGCCCTGAAGAGCCCCACACCAAACGCTCATATTCAGGAGTGGTGACCATATGATAAACGTTATCCCAAAAGCAATCTGTCACCTCCATAAGAATAGGACCTACCTGAAAAACGCATTTAACGTAAATTATGCGCAAATAAGGGGAATAACTGAGCCTAAAGATATTTAATATAAAATACTAACTACTTAAACTTAAAATCTACCTGACTTCATGTAAAGTCAACCAAAGGTACGGGGTCCCTAAGATAATTACTTATCTGAAAATGCTAAATCCATAATGATACAAAGTTGATCCAACAACACCCATGACAACTCTTATAGATCTATCCTGAAGACTTCGACCTATGTGATGTCATCGGTATTACCACAACAACCCGCATCACTTGGAATCAACACTTTCAGTTATACTTTGAGAATATACTAATGACCCTTTTATTATACAAGTTGATCCAAAGATAACCATGACTTCTGACCAGTGTTGGAGATCTGACCTAAAAAGCCACCGATATCCCTACATCAGCACGCATTGCATGAATTTAAAACGTTCAGAAATACTTTACCCTTGGTAGTCTTCCCACGATAGTCGGAAGTAAGAGACAAAAATTATTTTAAAATATTTAAAATTTAAAGTACAAAATTTATATTAAATTCTTTTCTCAGTTCTGTGGATATAGGAATATGGTATAAAGGATTTAATAAGGATGGAAGCCTAAAAATAGCCCATTCGCTAACTACCTACTTACTAACTACACCAAAAACCTAAATGAATGGAGCTACATTTAGAGTGAGGGATGAGACAGAGATTAGGATAGGATTAAGGGTTTCCCTACCTAACAGTACCTCCAGCTAAACTACATATTTACGAACCTAGAAATATTAAAATAAACGACTTCAAAAATAAAACGTCACAAAATTATAAGCGCTAAAATAGTAATCAAAACCGCACCAGTACAGGTAAACCGTAATCAAAACCGTCAAATAAAACAAATCAATGAATTTCAATTTGTAAAATACACTCATGTGAGTTTTAAAACAACACACTTAAATTAACTGAAAATCAATATTTAAAAATAAAGGTAAAACATAATTAAAATTACCCAAGCAAAATTAATATGCATTACAATAAAATAAATTAGAAATAGGTTCTTTAAATAATAATAAAACTGTTAAAATCCTGTTTAAAGAAATTGTGTCAATAATAAAATCCTGAAAGTTATGGTAATTAATATTCAAAAGTATTGTTAAATATATTTTTTACAACTTTGACATCAGATATAAATTAATTAACTTCTCAACAGGTATTCTAACTGATCAACGTAACTCACGGACGCTGCCGTAGTACACACACGTCACCCACCCATCAGGGTGTAATCGAATTCGCCACTCACGGTCAACTGTCCCGAGACCAAGCTGCTAAACCTATTTAACCATCATCTATCCCCCGCGTCCCATGTTTTAAAAGCTGACACCCGAACTCTCCTAATTTCCAGGGGTGCTCAACCTTCTATAATCTACGAGTCTGACTTTAACATAACATGACATATTTTCAAACACTTATTAATTTTTCTAGATTCCTAATAATTCTCCTACCAATAACCAAAACAAGCATGAGTGACTGAAAGTTTAATTTTCTCTCTTTTCCCTCCATTTTATTTATTCTGTAAATGTTCTTTAATAACGTTAATTGATGTAAAGATATCCAACTTATTATAAATAACTAAATGCTCTCATATTCAAGGCCTACTTCACTAAATACAATATGAAAATTAAATATTAATAAATTATTGTAAAGTTTTAAACATTCAAAGGTTGACCACATCTGACTTTGAGTGTTCTTGCTCGATTGTATGGTGTGCACGTGTGTTTGCCTTCAGAATTAGTAGTATAGCTATCTAGTATTCTTTTGTTTTATCAAAGTCAGGGTTCGCTGTAGGCAATTAACAGAGAAAGTATGGTCATTAGAAAATTCGTCATATAATTGTTATTTTCTAATAAGATGTATTTTTTTTTTAAAATAATATTTTATCTTTATACTTGATTTGCAAGGGTAGGGTTGGTACAGTATCAATTTTTTTGCACTGTTTAGTTTTAAGTCATACCAAATGTAACTGCTTCCTATTATTTAATAAACGATTTATTATTATTATTATTATTTATTAATGCTATTTTTTATTAGCGAAACATGAGCTTTTTTTTATTGTTTAATGTTACCATTTATACCGTGTTTTGTGCAAATAAACGATTTATTTATTTATTGTTTATTATATCTGTGCCAAGTTTCATTTAGATCCGTTCAGCCGTTCTGGCGTGATTGAGTTACAAACAACCTTCATCCAAACTTTTGCATTTATAATATAAGTAAGAAGTAAGTTATGACAAGATATAAAATCGTTTCTTTACGAGAATCAAAAATTAGAATATTCGTAAAAACGACATAGATAGATACATACTCTTTATTTCACACTACTCAAAACAAACAGTACAGAGAAACAATACATTTAGAATCGTACAATTTAGGCGGTCTTATAGCTAGAAGCGACAGACATACGTAGCGCTTGACAAAGTTCGTCAAATTACAAAGTTGGAGTAGAAAAATTCTTTACAACTTCTTAAAATAAACAAATTGATCTAATTATGCATGGCGTCATCCTCTCTGCCCACAATACCTATCTTATTGTTGTGCCCTACAGGGTCTATAATGATCTATTTTATGTATCTAATTATAACATCTGTGTAACATTATAGAATGCAATAAATATATTGAATTGAATTGAATTGAATTGAAAGGCAGGTGTCATTGCTAACTGAGCTGACAACTGATGGGGATGAAAATTTCTTAAGTAGCGACCACAAACTAGAAGTCACAGCAGCGCGCCCGGCAGGGTGACCAGTCAAGGGTGCTATGTTTGCTACCTCTGGATGCAACAGCCCAAAGCTACGGCGTTCTGTGATAAAGGAATATGTCACGCAATGGACTTCGAAATGCTGACGATAAATACTAATATACAGGATGTAACGAAAAGGTGAAATAAAACTTTAAGGGGTTATTCTAAGGCTAAATTACTTATAATAATTATGGGACCAACATCGAAATTGCAAAAAAAAAAAACACTTTCCCATACTAAAACGCGACTAGCTGGCATCAGTTTGTATGGAAACGTCAATTTTTTTTTGAGATTTTGATATTGGTCCCATAGAAAAAGTTGATGTAATTTAGCCATAGAATAACCCCTTAAAGTTTTATTTCTCCTTTTCGTTACAGCCTGTATATATTTTTTAAAATTTTGGTTACTTTGTTCTAATTCCAAAAGATAGCGATGAACTTTTGATACCTATTGTAGAGCGGACGCCGCCGAAGAGGTTTTAAATTGAATTGAAGTCGCAAGCTATTGCTAGTTTTATAAAATATTCCACCCATTTCGAATTTGGCTCGTAGAAAAAGAAAACAACCTGTTAGTTTAACATATCACCAATGTTTATTATTATTTATGACAAAACTAGCTTCCGCCCGCGGCTACGGCGTGGAGTCCGGCTCGTCCCTTATTTTCTTACCATCGACCAATTATTATTTTTTATTTATTTATTTACGCACGCACGCAACGGAAGCGCTCAAGGATATTTTTTTTATCCTGATTTCGCAACATTTCTCCCTGATGCTTCGTTCCTTTTGGTCGAATCGTGATGTTATATAGCCTAAACATTTCTTGATAAATGGACCATCCAACACAAAAATAATTTATCTATTTAAACCAGTTAGTTCCTGAGATTAGTGCGTTCAACGAAATTTATTAGTATATATTTTCCTTTGATTTTTCAAGCTGCAAAAATAATGGATCCCTAAACCATATGATTTTTTTGATAAACCAGTTTATTTTGTGTTCCGTTGCTGTTTAATCACGATGGTATTATCTGCATGATACATTGCTAGCTCTCTTGAGTTACGACGTTCCCCTTTTTTCCCACAACCACCCCATTTTTGCGCCACTCGAGGGCATTTTTCACGCTCACACAAATTTTATGGAGAAACGAGTATGCGAAGTGATATTTTTGTTAATCCTTTTTTGGAACAATAAATCCAGAATAATGGATGTCCTAATTCGTAAGGGTGTAAGGCGAGGGGCTGATTTATTAACGTATTATGTGTTAAGTCCTGTTTCTGTTAGTTAATTAGGTTCTCGGACGGTTTAATTTACACCTATCCCGCTATTCATTGTGCGAAGGGTTCTGAATGTTAATTTCCTCTAGTACATTATATTTCATCTGAAAATGTACTCTGAGTAATTGAGCTAATTAAAAGCTAATAGAAGCTCCAAATTAATAATTGAGCTGATTTGAAGCTAGCTCTACATCCGTAGTTACCCTTTGTGTGAGATGATAAGGTGCGCGAGCAGATCGCTCACCGCAGACTATCAGTATGCTGAAACGCATGTAATTGTTGGAGCAGCGTCGGCGTACGCCTGTGATCTCTGATAAATGACGGCGCATCTCGCGTTTTTTTTTTTCGGAAATGTTTAAGTATATTTTACTCCAGAAATACGACGATTGTAATTAATTACGATAAATTAGTATTTTTATATGGTTTTATAGATCTTATTTTTTAAATTTGGCACTACCTCGAAATGTAACCCTGTATAGATCGCTCTTTTAATTGCTATGAGAACATACATGAATGCGCATAACGTATCGATTTGTCATCGCCAGATATTCATAGACCGATCCCACTATCGGCCGGTCAAAAGTATGCAGTGTGCGTGTGCTTTAAGCCTTACAAAATCTATTCTCTAAATCGTACACACTCTGAGAATTACATAGACATAATTATCTCGAGGAAATGACTCACGAATTAAAGAAAACATATTATTTTTAAAATAAAGTTATGTCTTAGAACCGCAATTATTAAATTAACATTTATCTTCCCAAATGTCTCTAGACCCATTTCTTGCCGCCTTTATTTCCGATTTTGTTAAAAAAGAAATCTCATAAAACTTCGGAGAGGCTACTAATGACCCACGATATATAGGCTTAACTGCCGCTAACCTACCACGCCTGCACAACATAAATAAGTGACGAAGGCCCGTCTCGAAAGCGAAGGTGAAAAGTAAATAAATATGCGCTAGACAATGCACACCAGTTGTGATTGTCTTAAAGTAAGAGTTAACATAAGTTTGTTACGAGATACCAGAGTTATTATTGTCAGAGGCCTTTCCCAGAAAAAAAAAACCTTCATAGGGATCTCCCTAAAAATCTAAAAATCTTTTTAATTAGCATTAAATACTTTACGGTTTGTTTATGCTCATGTTAACAAACAACTTTGCTTTAAAAGCAAATTACATATCTCAACTTATATTTTTCTGAACGAAAACTATTTTTAAGATAAACGCGGACGGCAAACGTACCTACACCACCAAAATTAAGTTGAGATAAAACACAACAAAAATTTTCTAGGGCAAAGTTGTTTGTTATCGTAAGAATATACAAACTTTTTTACACTAATAAAAAATCGCACTGTATACGTCCCACCAAGGGCAGGGTAAAAGCCACAGCTTTAAGGAAGTTTGGGCCATACTACACCACGCGGGCCAGTGTAGATTGCTGGAGGCATGTTGTAAGGTCACTGACTAAAGTAAGTAAAGTTTAGTTTATTTTAAAAAAATACTTGAACCTGGAATCGAACCAATCACCGCACCACTACACCAATCGAGTCGTCCATAACGCACGCAATATATATAACAACTTGTAGACCACTATTCATGCAAATAAACTGATTTGATTTGATTTAGTTTACAGAGCGATCAAACAAAAAATAGTTGTTGAATTTTTCCTGTCAATATGATTTTTGTCTGGTCCTAATATACTAACTCGCAATACATTTTAAGTCAAACTTCAAACCCATGTTTTAATTATTTTTGAAAACCTTTAGCAGGTCAAGGCAACCATCATCATCATCATCATTTCAGCCATAGGACGTCCACTGCTGAACATAGATTTCCCCCATTGACTTCCAGATTGGCCGGTTGGAAGCGGCCTGCATCCAGCGTCTTCCTGCGACCCTTACCAGGTCGTCTGACCACCTTGTGAGTGGACGTCCTACGCTGCGCTTGCCGAACCTTTCTGCCACATCGGCCGTCAGTTCTACGTGCTATGTACGAGGCAACCAAACTTTTTTAAAGGTACTTTTTACGTTTTGTCAGTACTTGATGGGTCAGATTACCGACAGTGCGATTGTAGTCTGTAACGAGCCTACTATAAATTCGTTCTTATATTGTGGCTATGGATACGGCAGCTAAGCGACCGCGCCGCGGTAAAAAGAAGATTTGTTGCATCCCAGCCTAATTTGTGCCCGCCATGTTGTTTTGCACGTAGTTAATTCAGGGCTCGTAGGTGTTAAGTATTTAAACTAGTATTTAACCGCTTTAATATATGAAAAGATAAACAAAAAAATATACAATTATTTTTTTTACAAAAATAAATTCTATTTATTAATTATAAATAATTAGAATTAGATAATATAGAAGTATGCAAGTATTAAAGTGGCACCTGTAGCAGAAAAGATGAAAGGACACCGTTTGTCCTAGTATGGACATGTGATGAGAAGGGAAGAGGAGCACTTAACGAGAAGAGTGATGGATATGAGTATTGATGGGTGGAGAAATAGGGGACGATCTAAGAAGAGATGGATGGATTGTGTGAGGAGAGATATGACTGAGAAGGGAGTGAATGACTCAATGACGAGTGACCGGATTGCATGGAAGAGAAAGACATACTGCGCCGACCCCAGATGACCTGGGAACAGGGCAGGCAAATGATGAATTATAAATAATTGTTTCTAGAATTCAAGTTTTGCAAAATTATCTTTTACCGTACTACCTTATGGATTTGGCACTAAATAAATTATTATGAATATTCAATTAAACACACAATCAGCTTTGAACTAGACGTAAACATATTTGTTTGGATGTTTAAGCATGATTAAATTAGTAATTTTTAGGGTTTCGTATCTCAAAAGGTAAAACCCTTATTGGAACCCTTATAATTATGATCATTTTATTGTCCGTCTGTCTGTCTGTATGTCAAGATCTTTTTTACAAATAACGCGTGGAGGTACCAAGCTAAAGTTGTTAATAAGTTAGTACCTACTTTTACTTCTTTGTCGCATTAGGACTTTCCTGTAATGTGAAATGTTGTTTCCAATTAAATAAAAAATAAATAAAATAAAATAAAAAAATATAATTATCATATACTCATGTCTGAAATTTCTGAGAGATGATTTCAAATAAACTTATAAGTCAAAGCAAACGCAAAAAATACGGGTTTTTATTTGTAAAAATTGACATTTTATAAATATGAATATCTAATTATTTAAAAAAATTACATAAGCTACTAACAATATAATTTAATATTTGCGCGTCTGCTTGCAGGCAGAATACTAATGACTTACCAACTTATTATAAGACCTTAATGTAAAACTGTATTCTTGCAAATAAATGTTTGATTTGATTTAGCATAGTGATAGAAAAAGTCCGAAAACCGTAAACTTATAGTTTCATTATATATTTATTTTTTTAACTCGGAAAAATTTGGAAAAATCTTCAAGATTTTACAGCACCCTCCTTACACAATTCCGACTCGCCCTTGACCGGTTTTTAAACTAAACAAAATATTATTAATACAAACGCAAACTAAAACTAACACCAAATACGTTACTGACAAAACCATTTTACAATGACCTCGTAACGTAATGTTAAATTTTGAAAGAGATTACGCGCCTATCTAAACACAGGGTGAGGCAATTTGGGCTTTACACCTTTGTCACAAGGATTAAGATTAACAACCGCAGACCTGCCTATTACTGGCACATCGCGGGCTAATTAATAGATGTAAGCTTGTAACGAAGCTTACGTAAGGGTGTGAGCATAAGAAAGATTAACTCTTCATTAGTAAGGAAGTACCTAGCACCCAAAATAATAATTTCAAGACAAAACGGGATATATTATATCCACGGAATACGTGAAATCCAGACAGATTGGTCTTTGAAAAATAGCCTAAAACCAAATCTGACCGTAGACAAACTTGAGCTATGTGTATCAACGTGTTCAATGCTTTACCGGATGATTTAAAAGCATTGTCTATAACTAAGTTTAAGAGAGGGTTGAAAAATTGGCCTATGTGTAAAATATTTTATAGCATAGATGAATTAATTATTCTTAATAAATAAATTGTAAAAATAAATAACGCAATGTAAATTAATGTTTTTACATTTTTGTAATTTTGTAAATATTTTATTGTTGTAATTGATTTTATAAATTTTTACAAAGATAAGGGCCACTTTCACCACTTGCTGATAAGTTCCCTATAACCTATCTGGCACTCGTTTTGACAGATAATGTATGGGTTATCTGTCGAAACAAGTCACAACAGATAGGTTATCAGGAACTATCAGCAAGTGGTGAAAAAGGCCCTTAGCTTTGTAAAAAAATATGCTGAACTACATGACATTATACCTATAAGACCAACTTTAACCACTTTTATAGCAAATAAAATGTCTGGCGCTTATTTTTTTTAAAAATAAATAACATAAAATCAAAATAAATATTCATCATCATCATAAACAGCCAACGTTAGTCCACGGCTGGACATAGGCCTCTCCCAATGCACGCCACTGCACCCGA
Source organism: Anania hortulata (assembly GCA_963576865.1). Lineage (NCBI taxonomy): Eukaryota > Metazoa > Arthropoda > Insecta > Lepidoptera > Crambidae > Anania > Anania hortulata. Next base: position 526,539 of record OY756409.1, read on the forward strand.
TCCTCGGCTATTCTTTTCCACCCACTGCCAGCAGCCTTGCGTATATCGTCGCTCCACCTTGTCGGAGGGCGCCCCACGCTGCGCTTGCCCAGTCGCGGTCACCACTCAAGAACACGTCTACCCCATCGGTTATCGGTTCTACGGCAAATGTGACCAGCCCACTGCCCTTTCAGTTTGCTTATTCTTTTAGCTATATCGATTACTTTAGTTTTCTGTCAGATAACCACATTACAAACAAATATTACCAACATAAAACTATTGTCAGTGTAAACCTCTCCTTATTTCGGGTAGAATAATGGACCAAATATTTGACCCAATATTAAGGCTAACGATATTCGTTAATATGATATTAGGTAGGTAAATACTTAATGATTTGGGTTCCAAACAACGATCTAATTGAGTGTTGTTACATATAATACAACACTAGTGATGGTGTCTAAAGCATACTAACGAGTATATTACGTTAATAAAGTAATTGTTGTTTGTGTACTTTATAATTATTGTATTTATGGATTGCAGTTATAAAGTATCGATGTAATCGACAACCGTCTGGTGTAGTGATTTGCGCTCTGGACTACAAAGCCAGCGGTTGTGGGTTCGAATCCTGCAAGGGGCAAATGTTTGTGTGATGAGCACGAGCAATTGTACCTAAGTCATAGATGTTTATAAATGTATTTAAGTATGTTTATGCGTTATCTAGTCGCCATAGTACAAGCTTTGCTTAGTTTGGGACCTGATTATTCTAGTTCTGATTTTTGAAATAAGTTCCAGTTGAAGTCTTAATTTCAGCTATAATGCAACAATACTAACTAATTGATATATATTATTGATTACAGTAATTCTAGCGGTTTTTAATCAATAGGCTTAAAGTCGCACAACGTACTAGGGAAAGGGTTATGCTCGGTGTTTCTTTGCAAGATCGAATCAGAAATGAGGAGATCCGTAAACGAACCGAAGTCGCTGACATAGCCCGTCGGATTAGCAAGCTAAAGTCATGGCAGCGGGGCAAATAGCACATAGAACTGCCGATGGGGCCAAGGACAGGCAAGCGCAGCGTAGAACGTCCACCCACAAGGTGGATAGACGACCTTGTACATGTTACAGAAAGCTGCTGGAAGAAGGCCGTTTCCAATCGGCAAATCTGGAAGTCACTAGGGGAGGGGTGTTAAATTTTTTAAAAAACTATTGATATTCAAACTATCGCTATTTCGGCAACACTATACTACAGTGAGCACCAACATACTACGCCCTAGCCTTTGCACATGCGTCGCCACTATTAGATAGCACGAGATGTGCCGCTTTGCAAATTCTTTACTTTCTACATGATTGTGTGATATAATTATTACAAATATAGGCCTGTGAACTCTCTGCATCAATGTCTATTATGCTATAGCTTCCCAAAATAGCACAGCGCGCACCGAAATTTAATTAACAACCTGTATTCAGAGCCATATTTACAACGCTTGCCTTACATTACCCCGCTATTGAATCACGATTATTATCAGTCTGTCATGCCTTGAGCTTGTAATTAAGTCAGCCCAGTTTCTTGGGGACGACTTGGGTGGGGCAATTTACCCCCTTTTGCCCCTTGGCCTCTGTAAGATCAAGATTGGAGTATTAATGGCACAGGTTGCGTCGGACCAGTGTTTTGTCTATATTTAACAACCGTTGTTTTGTACATACGTTTGATAATGTTTTTCAACCGACTTCAAAAAAGGAGGAGGTTCTCAATTCGACTGTATGTTTTTTTTTTTGTATGTATGTTACGCGATTACTCCGCCATTTATGAATCGATTTTAATGATTCTTTTTTTGTTTGGTAGATCATACTTCAGAGGTGGGCCCATATAAATTTTATCCCCAGATATATACCCAGATAATATTTTGATTGTGGTTCTTGTTACCTATCTTCGACAAATATGAGCCGATTTTGATGATTTTTGTTTTATTGAATAGCTTATACTTCAAAGATGCTATGATAAAAGTTTTCAAAATAAAAATCACCCCTAAGGGTAGGAAAATAGGGGATGAAATCGGTGTTCAGCAGTTAGATTAGGATTTATCACTAAAAATAGATGAAATAAGTAAATTTTATTAAAAAAAATAAAACCGACTTCAAAACTAAAATGCTAAAAATAATCCTAACACCTATTAATTTTTTGTTTGCACCGACTCAATGTTTTTGTTTGCACCGACTCCAAAATTAACTGATTAGGTACGTGTTTGGATTATTTTTAGCATTTTATTTTTGAAGTCGGTTTTATTTTTTTAAATAAAATTTATTTTAAATTAAAATTTGAATATCTTTATTATGAATCACAGATGCTGACCCCACATTAACCACGACAACGCACGCTGAGCTCACATCGCGTTTTATGAGCGACCGTCTCAAAGAAATTAATATCGAAAACCATTTTATCTTCTCTATATCAAAATCCATTTTGTCAGTGATTATAATAACAGCAACGTGACGTGAGCTCGGCGTGCGCACGCGCCGTTTGCGTCCTTCACACGCTCGAGGAACGCGCATGCCCAATGTGGTCAGCCTAAAGGACATTAAAAAAAAAACTGTGTGTAGTATTCCAAACTGAAATTACATTCGTTGGATTTTTAATGTTCTGTCTGTCAGTCCGTGTATATCTATTTGTTCTTTGTTGCACTGTTGTTTTGGGTCTGGGTGTTGTGGTACCGTCGTTGTTTCTGATTTCTGTATCACAAGTGCTTAAGCTACTTATCACAGGATCAGAGCAATGTATGTGATGTTGTCCATATTTATTATTTATTATTATTTATTATACTAATTTCTGCCTATATTAAAAAAAATTTACATAAAATCTGAATTTTTAATAAACCGTTATTTTAAATACAATTTTGTGTGTTTAAATGATCTGATTGGTACGATTAATAGTTTAAGCGGGCTATAATATTGTTATTAAGACAAGTCTAATCGAAAAGTCACCCCTTGAAGAAAAACTGCTTATGTAGTATGTCCGAAAGTGAGTTTCCCCGACCCATCAACGTAGCTGGACCTCGCATTACTATAAGTGGATAATATCGGCAAGTGCTTCAGCAGCCCATTTCGTCCTCACATCAATTGTTCGTCCCCACGGAGGTGTCCTCAAACTATCTCTGAACCGCGGTTTCCTTCCCACAGCTCATTTAATCAAATTCACAAAATCTTTAAGGTTATTTATTGAGAACGAATGATTAATAAGTGAATTTATCTCCTGGTCTAGTGACTACAAAAACTAAAATGAACGTGCAGTTAATTTTATTTTCAGAAGAAAAATGAAAATAATAGATATCAACTCCTTATCAAATAAGATGATAATTACGTTTTGGTTGTTATTATTTCATCATTATCATCATTAAAGCCGTAGGACGTCCACTGCTGAACACACTCCTTCAATGATTTTCATCAGGGGTGGATTGCCAATACTCGCCACGCTTGGCAGGCGGGTTGGCGAGCGCAGTTTTTTATAATATTTCGCACGCAGACGCTGCTGTCCGTCTCGCGCTACAGGTATTTGTCACCTTTTACGACACGCCTCCTGATGGCAGTAGGTAAGTGTATTATTTGCGGGGCGTCCCCACACGGCGGTGTTGTTATTATTTACTTACATGTAATTAATAGAAAAATATTTGCCGGATTAATCTCAATCCGGAAAAAGAAACAATTTGTGGATGTGAAAAACAGACCGTTTAAATGAGACTTGAAAGACTTTTTCAAGATAGAAGAAGTAGTAAAAAAAAAAAATACAAATACATACTGACAAACTTACTTCTGTTAAGTTAGTAAGGATGTCGAAGCCGGACTACTCATCCTAAACTGAGGGTTTGTTCCTGAGGGCCGTGAAACTTGGAGTTCAGTTAAGAAGGGCCAGAAAGATTGTTTTGGAATGTGTTTTGTGTGTGTTGTCGTAATGTTAGAAGTAAGTAAGATTTGCAAAATTATGAGTTCTTGAAAAGGATTTGATACTATTTCATTACTTAACTTCCAGTATTTTAGAAATATTAATATTATTTTACAAATTAAAATGTATAAAATACATTCTCACATTATTATTTATCATATATAATTTAATTTACAGAGAAGTACAATATGTATGTACATGTCTTAGATTTAAATGAGCTAAGGGACAATAAATAATATTTTTGGATGGTTAAAAAACATAATTACTAGCAGCAGGCCGTAACTATGGTTGCGGCTACGAATCTTTGCGACAAACGTAATAATAGTTTGAAGTATAAAAGTTCTAACCAAAATACTGCTCAATATTTCTAGAGGTCAACTAGTACATAATAAAGATCATGTTTTGATAAAAAAAAATTCTTAATTAATCGTATGTATGTAGGTATTATTGTTACTGTTTTTTACGCATATTGCCATCCCTAAATTCTGTCGGTTAGGAGGTTGGTTACAAGATGTCAATCACCTCATTCTGTCTCTGATTTTACTACGATTCACTACGGTAAAAAACCATTACAACAATACAAAAGTATTAGGTAATTTAAACAAATGTTAGGTTATTAATGTTTTTTTTCATAACGAAAATAAATAAATAAATTGTTTTCACAATCACACCAATGATCTAGCCCCAAACTTAGCAAAGCTTGTACTATGGCGACTAAATAACGGATAAACATACTTACATATTTTTTTAGACATCCATAACTTAGGTACAAATGCTCGTGCTCTTCACACAAACATTTGCCCCTTGGGGGATTCGAACCCGCAACCGCTGGCTTAGTAGTCCGGAGCGTGAACCACTACACCAGATGGTCATCATGCTTATCATATTATTATACTCTTTGACCTCTAAAAATATTTAGCACTATTTCGGTTAGACCTTATATTGATGGCCAATCTATACCAGCACATTTAGTACAGGGTCAAACTTTTCATAGTTCCAAGTCAGTTAATGCTTCTAAAAATGTCTTTTTGCTGCATATAGTTGACGTGTTGTAAGTCACATTAACCTACGAACTCAACCAAGAATAACCTAAGGCTATCGGTCCAACGATCCACAGTCCTACACAACGTTTGCCGAGGCCTGGTCTCTACTCGAGAAGTTTACTCCACTTTTCATCGGTTTTGCGCCAGACGTGGCCAGCTCACTGCCATTTAGCTTGCTACACTGTCATTACTTTGGTTTTCGACCGGGTGACGGTCTTGTTTCGAATTTTATCCCCGAAATCCCAAGCATGGACCATTCCATAGCTTGCTGAGTGACGTGAAGTCGGTGGGTGCTGTTATGTTCCACGTATGTCATCACTGGTAGAACCTGCGGATTGAATACCTTATATAATACATTTGATACTTATAAAAAGAAATGACCTACTTTTATTGAGGAATATACTGAGTTTCCAAGCAAAAAAACTGCAACAAAATGTAAACCACGCAAGTAAAGCAGGCGGTTAATATTATGCAAACAACTGCTATTTCATTTTGTAGCAATTTGTGTGTATAATTCATAGTATAAAATATAATATAATTAATAGCATGTATAATTCATATATTTTCTACCAAACGCAAGTTTTAATTACAACCCGGAAATTTGTTCTGAACTTTATCAACGCGCTTGCAATATTTTATTAAAACAAAAAGCAGTATCGCTCAATCTATATTAAATTTTTCTATTAATTTTGGTAGCTGCCGCTATTTGCTGATGGAATTAAAAACACCCTGTCATGTTCAAGCCACAGTACAAGAAGACTCAGTAAGTTTTAACTTACTTTTCCATATATTTAATCGAGGAAGAGGCAGGAGTTCGTGTTCATCATTTCAGCCATAGGACGTCCACTGCTGGACATAGGCCTCCCCCATTGACTTCCAGATTGGCCGGTTGGAAGCGCCAGGTCGTCTGACCACCTTGTGAGTGGACGTCCTACGCTGCGCTTGCCGGTACGCGGCCTTCATTCCAGAACCTTTCTGCCCCATCGGCCGTCAGTTCTACGTGCTATGTGGCCCGCCCACTGCCACTTCAGCTTGCTAATCCGTTGGACTATGTCAGCGACTTTTGTTCGTTTACGTTTACGTTACGTTACGTTAAGTTACTTTTCCTCATTTCTGATTCGATCTCGCAAGGAAACACCAAGCATAGCCCTTTCCATAGCACGCTGTGCGACCTTGAGCTTTCTTATGAGGCCCATAGTGAGAGGCCACGTTTCAGTTCCATATGTCATCACTGGTAACACACACTGGTTGTAGACTTTCGTCTTAAGGCACTGAGGTATTTTGGACGAACGGAGTTCGTGTTCGTATTTTAATATTTTGTCATGATGTTGGATCCTTAGTAACATTTGTTTCAAATGAGCAGCTGATTGCGAGTATTCATTTTTATACCCTGTATAAGCAATAATAAGTTTATAATATCACTTTTCTTTCAAAATTGGTAATACCTACTCAATTATATGAATTGAAAAATTTTCATAAAAATAGTCGGTCAAAAAACATCTAAAGAATCAGCATAAAATCAAACTTGCGTAAACGGAAAAGTTTTGACGACTCGTATTCTCATTAGGCTGAATAATAGAAAAACATGGCTATTACCGTTTAGGTAAAAAAAAAAAACAATACGACACCTTTTTTTAAAATCCTATTTTAGTTAACATTATTTCATAATGTTTTGTTCGGTTTCGCGGTTAAAACTTATAAAGATAGATAACTTATATGTATACGTTTTAATTATATTACTGCCGAAAAATTTGTCACAAAAGAACGCTTTTTTTTGGGTCACTATCCCACATGTCAATATATTTTAATTTTTTATAATCCCATTTCCACTGCAATCTATCCAATTATGGACATTTAGCTGTGAGTTTGTGAGGCTTTAGGAGGGCGTGCGTCCTTTGAGTCACTCCAGTCTCGATGCTTTATACTGTTGTGTCCAGGATGTCATTAAATAAAATAAAAACTTTTGTGCTCAATTTAAAAACAAAAAGTTTTGCAGATAGTAAAATATGTACACCTACTATGTAGTTGGTATATTTTACTATCTGCCAATCTGTATTATACTTTGTCGGCAGTAGTTTTAAAGTCTGAATAGCCCGTATCCATGTTCTTACCGTACTCCGTCAGTACTTTTCTCATGTTAACATGAGAGTCTATTTTCTTTGCTTTCTGTCGCCGATTTAGATTTAAAAACCAGATAAAATTGATTTGCAAACTATCATTCAGAAGATGTGTGTAAAGACACGTGTTTCATTACACATAGTGATAACGTCTCAAAACATTAAATAAAACGACCAAAGAGACAAATTATCTTAACAAAAATCTTTTGAAATCACACTGCTTCTACGGGGCTTCAAATTGATTCACAAGAAGAGATTATTGCAAAAAATCCCACGCAATTTCTTTAATGACATTTTAATTTTCAATTTTGTGATTTTGATTGATTATAGAGTTATTTTCCCGACTTTTTTCCTTCGCTCCGTTCGCGTGACGGCCGAACTTTGTCCGATAATAATTAATGATCCATTCATGAGTGAAATCAGCCTCCATTCTATGTGAGTGGGGAACGGAACACAGCCTAGAAAAATGACAGCTAGGCTAGGCTAAAATTCTTACTTATGACTTATTGTTGCAGAAAATTAAGGCTTTGAAGTAGTTTTTAATTCTATAATATCGTAAGCAATAATATAATTTGGGTCTTCTCATGGACGAAAGGAATTGCAATTTGAGGGCCACATACTAAAAATCATGCGCAACTGTTTCTCGCGACTTAAAATTCTTTACCGTGTTCGTAATTACGTGGATGTGAGGACACTACTTCGGTTATGTGAATCGCGCATTTAATGAAAATTACATTATGATTATGCTACGGAGGTTGCCTTCTAGAACGTACAAAGAAACTAATTCAGTGAACTCAGTGGTTTGCTACGCTGCCACGAAATGTTGAAACAACCTACCGCCACCGACTAGAAACTTAAAATCTGTTGCCTCCTTCAAATATTAACTCAAGAAAAATGTTATTGACAAGCAAATGTCTATGACACGAGCAGCCGTACTGTAAAAAGCCAAACAAATCTAAGTTTACTTATTCAACGCGTTAAAGTTAAAAAAACTCAAAAGGCCCTCAAACGCTAGTACTGTATAATAAAAGGTTATTGTTTCATAATATCCGCAAGGGTGAGCTATTTTTTGTGGCTTGGCTGGTGCGATGCGACATACTTGCAATCTAAAGTCGAATATTATTATATAGACTTTCAGCAGTTTGAATTTCCCCAATAAATACTTTTTTAGTCTGTGGCTCGACCTCCGCTATCGGCCAGCCTTTAATGTCGCTTTTGAGACCAGTTTTTTAGGCTCTAATTGGTTCGAAAACGCGATAAGTTTAAGTCATTCTTTAAAGTAATTATTTTTGGTAAAGCTAAGTTTATAAAATACACAACTTCTTAACTTTTATGGCAGAAATACTTATATTTTTTAAGTACAAAATACGTCAATAAATGATCGAGATAATTTGCTACTGAGGATTTACACGGAATAAGTAAGTGAGTAGGTCTTATGTGTGGATTTTGATTTTAAAAAGTCTCAATTTAAATGTATAACTGATTAATTGCTAGTACATAAACTCACAGAATATCATCATTATCATTTCAGCCATAGGACGTCCACTGCTGACGCTGACGACGTCGCTCCTGCCCGTCTCATGCTACAGAAATAAGTCGCCTCTTACGACACGCCTCCTATTGGCGGCTCTGCCGTGTGGGGACGGCAGTAAAGAATATACTTTCCCACAGAATATAGCTAGGCTATTTAGTGTATGCTGTTTATGCCTATTTTAGGCTAGTAAGTGCACTTATTTGTGTATTTATTTTATACGAACTTCATTCCACATAAAAAATATATTATAACTAATTAGCTTAATGGCAAGAAGCATGCTCCAAACTCGCTCGAGGGAATAACGCCAGAAGCGTGGAACAGGGGTGTGGTGGTGCTCTTCTTCATTATGTAATTATTTTTGACATGTTATTCATTTTTACTTTATTAAAATTATAAGACTAATATAATTGTGACTGCGATTAATTATCTTTCAATTGAATTCAAATAATGACATTTTAATTTATATAAATATTTGCATGACAATATTGTTAAACATGAGAACATGCACTAAAATAACATCTTTGTATCACCATGTTTTAAGCAAATAAATAATTTTCATTTTTTTTCATTTTCATTTTCATTTTTCAAAGGAGATAACACCTTATTGAAGAATTACAGACCCATCTCACTTCTAAGTCATGTCTACAAGCAGTTTTCGAGAGTCATCACGAATCGTCTCGTGCGTAGGTTCGATGACTTCCAGCCTCCCGAACAAGCCGGTTTCCGAAAAGGCTTTAGTACCATAGACCATATCCATACGCTGCGGAAAATTATACAGAAGACCGAGGAGTATAACTTGCCACTATGCTTAGCGTTCGTGGACTATGAGAAGGCCTTTGATTCGATCGAGACCTGGGCAGTGCTACAGTCTCTCCAGCGGTGCCATATTGACTATCGGTACATCGAGGTGTTGAAGTGTTTATACAAAAACGCCACCATGTCGGTCCGAGTACGCACGAAGGCGATTCCTCTGCAGCGAGGCGTAAGACAAGGAGCTGTTATATCTTCGAAACTGTTCACCACTGCATTGGATGACGCTTTCAAGCTCCTGGAATGGAAAGGATTTGGCATTAACATCAACGGCGAGTACATCACTCACCTTCGGTTTGCCGACGATATTGTGGTCATGGCAGAATCGCTTGAAGACCTCAGCACAATGCTCAATGACCTTACTCGAGTCTCCCAACAAGTAGGCCTGCGAATGAACATGGACAAAACCAAGCTCATATCGAATGCCCATGTTGCGCCCTACCCAGTATCCGTTGGGAACTCTACTCTCTAAATTGTTGACAAATATGTCTACTTAAGACAAGTTATCCAGTTGGGTAGATCCAATTTTGAGAAGTTTCCAAAAAACCTCAGTGCCTTAAGACGAAAGTCTACAACCAGTGTGTGTTACCAGTGATGACATATGGAACTGAAACGTGGCCTCTCACTATGGGCCTCATAAGAAAGCTCAAGGTCGCACAGCGTGCTATGGAAAGGGCTATGCTTGGTGTTTCCTTGCGAGATCGAATCAGAAATGAGGAGATCCGTAAACAAACAAAAGTCGCTGACATAGCCCAACGGATTAGCAAGCTGAAGTGGCAGTGGGCGGGGCACATAGCACGTAGAACTGACGGCCGATGGGGCAGAAAGGTTCTAGAATGGAGGCCGCGTACCGGCAAGCGCAGCGTAGGACGTCCACTTACAAGGTGGTCAGACGACCTGGTAAGGGTCGCAGGAAGACGCTGGATGCAGGCCGCTTCCAACCGGCCAATCTGGAAGTCAATGGGGGAGGCCTATGTTCAGCAGTGGACGTCCTATGGCTGAAATGATGAATGATAATGATGATGCTCCAAACAATTAGTGGCCAAAGATAGTACAGGTGGTATCGGCACTTTTTATAGTTTGAAAACAGAGCGGGCGCCATTTTAGTACAAAAAATATTAAAGGGAATATTTTAATGGTCACTTAGAAAGTTCGAATGTTTTCATTACACTTATAAGTTAAAGACCTGTGTCAAGCAGGCTTGTGTTGCACCGACTCTAAAAATGATGCATTTAGTATATTTATTGAAAATATTTAATGTTTTTTACGTAAGGATTTATCCTATTATATATTCTGTGACGTAAGTTTATTTTAGATAATATAAATATGTTTTATTATAAATATTTTAATTATAAAAACAACAAAAATATTTCTTTTCTCACTTTCTCATCTTCAAAATCTCGTTGTTGCTCTTTCTTTTCGTTCAGCTAATCTTTTCGATAAAGGCATACGCGCTTAATAGTCATTAAACCAATCCCTTTTAATAAAACCCTTGCTTAAGAAAACCCTCTCCAGAAAAATACCTTTGACTCTAAACCACCTTATGTGCAGTGCCGGAAGAATTTAAAAGCCTTAAAAAATTAAGAATTCTCACGAGAAAGAGCTTAAGGCTCTCAAATGGAGTCCTTGTTACAACGGGCTTAAGGACTAAAATTAGAGATCTTATAACAATAGGTAAGGTCCCCGTGAGCGCCCCATTAACGAGATTGAACGCACTTGGGAACCATGGTGCCGCATCGTCAAGGGTGATCTGGATAAATTTAAAAGATTCTTTACCTATAAAAAAAAAGAAAAATACAATAACAATGATAAAGATCACAGGGTTTTATGAGAAACTGACTTTACTTGTTGAATACAATGTTGTTGTGAACGTAGAAAGGAGAGGAAATAAAAGTCAGTATTCCTTAACCTGCTTTACTCCTTACGTCACAATAATAACTTCAAAAAAACGTAAAACAAAAACGTATCAAAAATAGATAAAAAAGGTATAAAAAACATAGATAATATCAAAGAGGTCGATCCAGCCATCGGTACCCAACATCCCACCCTCCTGTGGCGAAGCCACTACATTGGAGCTACCGATAACTGAACCAGCTTAGAGAGAGGTCGTCGGAGACTGCCCCCAGCCGTAGATACCTCCGCCACGCGGATTATCCCGTCGCGGCCAGGGAAAACCTTGGAAACTTGGCCACGGGGCCACGTTCCTCTGGGTAGCGCAGGGTCCACAACTAAGACCACGTCTCCGACGGCCACTGGGCGCTGACACCTGTCAGACGAGCCACGGGGTAGAAGCGTCGGCAAATATTCTTTGACCCACCGACCCCAAAAGATGTGCGCAAGGCGTTGGGACTTACGCCAATCGCTTCGGCTCAGAAGATCACCGTTGTCAACGCTCAGTGGAACTGGATGAAATGGTGACGATGACCCTAAGATGAAGTGGAATGGGGTGAGTGCTTCAGGACAGTCAGGATCCACGGGGAGGCTGGTGAGTGGGCGGCTGTTAACAATAGCCTCTGACTCTAACAGAGTTGTCAGTAGCAGCTCTTCTTTTGGAGCACGATCGCGCAGCATGGTGTACAACGCTGTCTTCACAGTACGGACGAGTCTTTCCCAGACTCCGGACATATGAGGAGCCGCTGGAGGTTGAAACGACCATGTGATTCCGCTATTGGCTCCAGCCTCAGCCATGGACTTCAATATATTGTTTGCGCCAATGAATGCCGTGCCGTTATCTGAAAACACCTTCGTTGGAGTGCCACGTCTAGCAATGAAACGTTTCAGTGCCATTAGTGCGCTGTCTGCGGATAAACCGCTTACGAGCTCAAGGTGAATCGCTCGGGCAGTTAAGCACGTGAATAATGCAATCCATCGCTTTTCACGCCTTCGCCCCAATGTGACGAGGACTGGTCCCATGTAATCTAGCCCCACAAATGTAAATGGGCGTCTGTGGTGAGCTAATCTCTCCGGGGGTAAGTCACCAATCGGAGGTCTCACCGGTTTTGATTTAGTAAGGATACACCAAGCGCAGCGTCGGACTATTGATTTAATGGCGGCTCGCAAGTGTAGCACCCAATATCGTTGTCGCACCTCGTTGATAACTAACCTTGGATGAGCATGGGCGGTCTTTCGGTGATAATGAGCCAGCAAGAGTTGAACAGAAGGATGACGGCCATCTAAAAGTAATGGTCGTCTAGTCGACACTGGGACATCTGCTGTTTCTATTCGACCACGTAGGCGGATAAGACCATTGGCGTCTAAATAAGGCGAAAATTTCCAGATGCGACTCCGCTTCTCAATCGGAATGTTCTTTCTTAGTGCCTCCAATTCTTCTGGAAAGGATTTCCTTTGACTGCTCATCAGAATGTGCCGCTCCGCTTCCACCAAATCTTCAGCTCTGAGCGGGCTTAGCAATGTAATGAATTGGCGAGGTTCTAGTGAGCGATGGGTATGAAGATCCAATAGGTTATCCAAATGAACAGACGCTCTTTTTAAATTTAGACGCTTGATGAAAATTTGAATAAACTGATGTGCGCGAGCGGTTGCGCGCACCAATTTCAACCATGAAGAAAAACGTGATTCATCTGCTACAATCGGTGACGGTAGCAGACGCGGCGACGGATATGTATCAGTAGTAGCATGAATGGGCACGGGAGTTTTGAACTCTCGTAGACATTCATCACTCATGATTGGCGAGACTTCAGCGGGCCAGGTGTCGGGAGATGCGGACAAAAACGAAGGACCGCGAAGCCATCGTGATGAAAGACCTTCACCTACTCTAGTGGCATCATCAGCGGCGTTGAATTCAGACGGAACCCAATGCCACTCCTCCACCTTCGAAGTCTCTGTAATCTCGCCAACTCTGTTGGCAACAAAGGTTTTTAAACTACGTCCCTCTCAGCCCCAACCCAAACCAATTCAGTGTTCGATTTCTTCATCCAGAAGTGGCGGCACGGCGCGGCGTCGCCTCAAAGCAGAGGCACGTCATGCTGCCGCTATTCTTCGTCTAGAAGAAGAAAAGGAGGCTCGTCTGTCAAGTTTACGAGTTGAGGCAGAAAATCGCGCTCTAGCTGCAGAGCTTGCAGCTATAGACTCCAGCTGTACTCGTTCACAACCTCACAATTCCGTTCTTTCCTGGGTTCACAGTTTGCCCGCTGACGTCATTGCCCCGGAGAAGCCAGCAAAGCCAGCAGTACCTTCATCAGCGCGGCCGCCCATCCCTGAAGCCGTGGGTCCGAGGGTTGCCTTTGTTCCAGCTCCGGGGCTTCCCGACTCGTCCGTTCGTGCACCTGCTTCTAATCACGATCCAGAACCCGGTTATTATTCCCATCCATCTCCTTCCATTGCAAATGCTGCACCTTTGTCGTCTCACCACTGTCGTAGTGATATCCACGACTTAGCTAAAGCCATAGCTTTTATTGGTGATAGGCCGAGAATACCCGATCTACCACTATTCAGTGGTAAGGCGTCAGATTGGGTGTCATTTAAAAACATTTACAAGCAAGCTTGTAAATGCTTTTCACATAATGAGAATATAATTCGCATTAGATCAGCTCTTAGGGGTGAAGCTAGTTCAGCTGTCTCAGCTTTGTCAGTCACTTGCACCGATCCTAATGAACTGCTACAAGCCCTTGAGGATCGATTTGCTCGCCCTGAGTTCGTAGTGTTGGAGGAACTTGCATCAATCCGAGCATTACCTAGACTGCAAAGTGACAATAAAGACCTAAACCTAATAGCTTGTCGTGTACAAAATTTAGTGGCTGTAATAAAACATTTAAATCACACCGAATATCTTTATTCTCCAGAACTATTTAACGCACTTTTATTTAAATTAACACCACTTATGCGTAACTTATGGGTCCGTTATGCAGCTGAACATCCTACGGGATGCACAAAATTGGAAATGCTAGCCAATTTCCTTCGAGATGAAGCACGCAACCACACTCAGTTCGGTCTTCATTTCCAAATTCCCAGTGATCACGCTGCCAAGCACAGACGTGTCGATATTTGTAACACAGCTTGCATCATACACGACTCTGGAATCTGTGGGTATTGTAACGAGAAACACATTTTAGTTGATTGCAGAAAATTCAAAAGTATTTCCCCAGATGAAAGAATGAATTTCGTTCGTTTTCACAAAAGATGTTTTTATTGTTTAGGGGACAAACGTCACAACTGGCGTAAATGTAAATCTGTAAGATGTGTCATTGACGGTTGTCAATATTTTCATCATCGATTATTACATGGCGTTAACATGTCAAAAAATAAAACATCAGTGACACACCAAAAAGTTCCGAGTAACTCAGCCGATATGCGAACTTTTTCAGAAAAATCTTTTGAAAAACCTAGTGTTGCGAAACCCGAAAATAACGTAACTTATGCATGCTCCGTTAAACAACCTCAACATCAAATGGTTTTATTAAAGGTTTTACCTGTTATAATTAGTGGCCCTTTAGGTGACATCGAAACGCTTGCCTTGTTGGACGACGGCTCGACCGCCACTTTGATTGACGCAGATATAGCCGACTGCTTAGGTCTGAGCGGCCCTGAAGGTCATATTCAAGTTCAGGGAGTAGGTGGTATGGTCAGAAAGGATAAAACTTGTTTTGTAAATTTCAAAATTAAAGGTAAAAATGTTGTGAACGTAGAAAGGAGAGGAAATAAAAGTCTGTATTCCTTAACCTGCTTTACTCCTTACGTCACAATAATAACTTCAAAAAAACGTATCAAAAATAGATAAAAAAGGTATAAAAAACATAGATAATATCAAAGAGGTCGATCCAGCCATCGGTACCCAACAAATGTATTTTTACAAAAATATTAGTGTATAAAATCAACAAACTGTGCGATTAAAAAAAGATTTTGTTTTAAATGATTAATTACAAAATTAGGTAGTACATTTTTGTGTCTATTTTATTTTTTAATAAATAAAGCAATGTCAAGATTATTTACAGTATAAGACAAGCAAAGAAAAATGGACTAAAGAGTCTTTATGCTCTTAGTTTTATCGCTCTAATAATACTTGGTGTTTCAACATAGAAATAGAAATAGAATAGAAATGTTTATTTGCTAAAAACATGGTATAAAGTTGTTACATAAGTCATGACAGAAAGTGCACATGTTTTGCTACACAAGAATAGCATGCAAATTTATATATTTTATAAAATTAAATTATGTCAAATTGCAACAGAATTATTATTATTATTAGTATCATTTGAAATATCAAAATTAAAAAGCATTTAAAAAAAAAAGATAATACATAATATGTCACTTAAAACATAAATAATCCCTAACATCATAAAAGCTTTTGTCAGTGAGCCATCTATAAAATCTACACATAAATGAATTAAGACTTAGCGTTTTAATTTCACCTGGCACTTTGTTGTATATTCGAACACACATGCAAAGGCAGCTTTTCCCATATTTACCAGAGCGTGGTATTTGGTCCAATACTAATCTATCTGGGTATATGAGACGGGTATTACCAGATTTTTTAAATAGGTTTTTATTTTTGTGCACAAACACAGCAACCTCATAAATATAGAGTGATGGAAGCGGTAGAAGACCAAGATTTTTAAACAGTGGTTTGCATGACTCATCAGGGGCTATTCCACCTATTGCTCTGATACATCTCTTTTGAGCAATAAATGCCCTATGCTTGTTTGTGCTATTTCCCAACATTATAATCCCATAGCGAAGTACAGATTCAACGTACGCATGATATGATATGATTGCTGTTTTGCGGTTTGTCGAAATGAGTTATTCAATACAAACAAAAACTTGTACGTTAGAATAATGATTTTTAGGTTGCGTAAAGATCTGGGCGGGAGTAACTTCCAGGCAAATTAGTAAAAGGTTTGATTCCAGTTCGAGTCAATATGGAAAACTTTTTAAAATAAATTATCATGGAAATGCCAATGCAAAATTATTTGCCAGGCACAAGAATGTTCCATAATATTGGTCTGTTATAATAATAATGTGTAAATAAATAAATAGTATGCTCTAGATAAGATAAATAACATAGATAAGATAGATAACCAACTGTCAGAGTCTTGAAATAAGGAATTAACATCCTTGTGTAAATACCAGACAATTTATTATGCCAAGGGCGTCGCCCAGTAACCCAGACTCAAGCCAGTTTAGATAAGATAATTTTCTGAATTACCTAACCTAAACCGGAAATCGAATTCAGGACCTTAATGGTGGTTTAACGCTTGTTACCGGCCCCGCCACTACAATATCTTATAATAAATATTGCTTAGTCATTTCACTCCTTTCATTACGGAACCCTAATCTTATCCCACGAAGTATATGTAGAGTCTATTGTCTATGCGCTGAATGCAGTAACGAAGCGACGAAACTCATATTTAATTAAAACCTGGAGTATGTTTTTCTGTTCTTAGTCGATACAATACGGTATTGTTTTGTGAGTTATGTGCTTAATATACAATATTGAAATACGAATATCACATGTAAATTCAGAGATTTACATTTCAAACGGGTGTAACAAAAGAACATTCTAAAAAACAAATTTGATAAAAAAAATTAAAAGATCGCAGTGTGTTTTTGTTAAACGTATAGGTAATTATAAAAAAGAAGTCAAAATAAATTTACCAAGGGGTGATCGGAATAACGCATCAAGGGTTCTTAAATTGTAATACCTACCTGTTTATTTTGATTTATATTTTTTGGGGCAACTAGTGGTGACTGAGTTTGTTCCGGCGCTTCTTCTCAGCACTTCCCAGATTGTCTGTGTCTTGTCTCGAAGCGCTAGTAGGGCCCAAAAATAAGGAGACATGTTCTGGCCCCATATGGGCCTATAATGTTATTATTGACGTTCATAAGTGGCAATTTTTTGTCCTAAACTGAATAAATAATTCTTGACTTTGACTTTTGACGTTGAATTATTGTTATAATACAATTTAAGAGTTATTAATTACTACTTACCACCGCTTAACGCACACAAGCGAGAACTTCTTTTAAGTTGACCTGTCAAGATCATTCAGCTACCGGTTACTCGCAAGATACCTGTATTTCTCTGTTTGATCACTGGTTGACTGGTAGAGAATTCTTCTTGGCATTAAGTCCGCCATTTATACAATTATTTTTAAATGTGCAATAAAGTATAAATAAATAAATAAGAGGACTAGTGAAAAGGTGTGTTTAGATAATGAGTAATAATTCCAATAAAAATGAAATATTATGTTTCATTAGAAATAACGATATTATTAGTGACAATACCTTGATTTTAATAGTGATTAATAGTTCTGAATAAAATATCGTAAGTACCTACGGAGGAGTTAAAGACGTTACAAAAGTAGATAGTTTTAAAGTATGTAATATTTTTTAAATTAAATAAGTCTGGCCGCTTGAAACCGGCCAATCTGGAAGTCACTAGTAAATAAATTAATGCGTTTATTTGCCAGAACACAAGATATAAAGGTGTTAACAATAGCTTATTTAGGTACAGGTATTCGACCTGCGTGCAGGTGTGCAAATTCATTTCGTCAAGTATGTGAGCAATATTCATAAAATTAATTTAAGTTAGGTATTATTACAAGTCAGAGATTTTATTTATTACATGACATATTTTTATAATTCATAAATTCAGTCACGCTGTAAAAACTATATTCCATTAGCCATGCCATTAATTTTAAACGGAACTAGCGGAGGCCTGTGTGTAGCGGTGGACGTCTTATGTATGATGATAAAAATATGTAAAAAATCTTACCTATCAGATTCGTTAGGCAGTCATTTTGTCCCTTGATACGACGGCTAGGTTATTCGAACAGAAACGCGGCGTGTCACAGGCCTAGTATGATCCCAACTCATTTACATTACGAGCAATATCTGAACTTGTTATCTAGGTAAATAAAAAGTTTTGAACTGTGTAATGGGGCAAGTTCACGAATATTTAGCACAGAATAAATTATGAAGAACAACACGTAGGATTATGGATACCAAAATTATTCGGCATTGTAACACAAACTTACTGTGGCCTCCGGCCGATTTTAATGAAGACGTCATTGGGAATAGGGATGTTACTAATCGTTCTAGACTATCAAGTAGGTATGAAGTAGGTATAAATAATAAATAAATAAATATTGGACAACATCGCATACATTGCTCTGATCCTATGGTAAGTAGCCAAAGCACTTGTGTTACAGAAATCAGAAACAACGACGGTACCACAACATCCAGATCTGAGACAATACAGAAAAGTTATTTTTTTACATTGACCGACCGGGAATCGAACCCGGGACCTCAGAGATAGCGACACCAAGTCAGCCATGCTCTCCTCTCGGCTACGGAGGTCGTCAAAGGTTAATATAAGGGTGATTCTGGTGCTCAAATGCAACAACTTTTTTATAAGACCATACCTAAATCTCTCATTTGTATATACACAATATTCAATTCAATTCAGTTCAATATATTTATTGCATTCTATAATGTTACACAGGTACAAATATCACCCGATTAGTGACGCGGTGACGCAATTGAGTTCAATTCCCGGTTTGGGAAAATAAAAATAAATAACTTTAATAATTTACGCCCTTATAAAAATTCATTGCCTAGGACTTTGTAACATTAGGATGTTAATTCCTTATTCCGTTGTCATTAAAATAACAAAAAACTTTTTTTTTTGGATTTTTGCAATTACATGCCAGTTATCTCGAAGATAATAAATTTATAACAATTGTTTATTTCCTTAAATAACTCGACAGAAAAGTAAAACCAGGAAGCCGAATAATGGCGAAACAACGCTGATTCTAGCAACTCTAGACCGTTTGCATCCAGGGGCCTCTTGCAACCCTGACTAGGTCGTTAGTCCACTGGGAGGCTGAGTCTTCTAATGTTGACATAATAATACTTATCTTTATTAAGACTGACGTATTATATTATATTTTTCAAGGAAAACCAACAACATTAGTGGCATTGGTTAAAACAGTGAAAACAAACTTCACTAACATAAAGAACATTGCCACTAAATTCTTATTCTAAATCAAACTTATTATACAGGGTGTAGTTTTGTACAGCAACGCCCGACTCAAGGGTGATAGTACACATGAAAGTAAACATTCAACTATTATTTCATCAGTAAAAAACCTTACTTAAATGCCTTCTTAAACTTTTGAGACGTGTGACTAACACGCACGGGAGGCGATAATGCTACGAGTGCTACCCTCGCATACCCCGCGACCCCGCTATACACCGAGTACGCGGCCGCCGCCCCGAGAGAGTGACCGATAGCTCGCCTGCGTAATAATAACATAATTTCCTGATTTCATGGATTTTTCCGTGAAAATTTAAGGTTTTTTTTGGCATCAGTGTCGTGTATACTATACAACCCCTGAGATGGGCGTTGTTTTACAAAATCATACCTTGTAAGTTAAGAATTGTTCAAAACCGGTATTGATGACAGACAACACTATTAAAGATGGTAATTGGCATTGTAATAACTGTAATTAGGGCTTTGCCTCTGGCAGGACATTAACACACAAATAACGAAAGTTTTTTCTTATATTTAAGGACATTTTTGTTAAATAACAGGTACCTACAGGTAATGTATCATATCACAGAAATGTACCTTTTAATTTGTATTATATTTTTGTATATATTGAGATTATAATATTTAAAGAAAAATACAATAATGTCAAATGACAAATGTCTGTAAAGCATAAATTAAATTAAATTTCATTTATTTCAGATGATATAGCATCCATCAAATTATAAGACAACAAAAATTTCACAAATAAAATTAAATTAAATTAAAATCAGAACATTATAAAACATTTAAAACCCAAAAACATGTAAAAAAAATGTCATATCACTTAATAAAAATACAACAATAATTAATTTCTATAAATTAAGTAAAAATTTTAAATAATACAATATATTTATAATGTCTGACTCAAAAGAAATAAAACTAAAACTATGATTGATAAAAGGCTCTTATTTAATAACTTTATAAAGAAACCTTACTGTCAGATATAAACAAGCTTAGTCCAAAAATATATTATCCGGCGGGACCAACCTTGAAATGAAAAAAACAAATCAAGATTTTTTATTTACAATTTAATATGGTACAGAACTTAAAATGAAACCTTAAAAAAAATCAGTGCGTTTTTGTCTTTTTCTTTTTATTCAGAAGCACAACGTGATAAATGTCATTGAACCAAAGTAAAGTACAGTATGCCTATATACGTCCCTTGCAGGGCACAGGCCTCACCTTAACTATGAGGTGGTTGGGGCCATACTCCACCAAGCGGGCCCAGTATGGAATGATGGATGGGTGTTGTAAGGCCAGTGACTTAACTGCACTGACAGATGTTATTAGGCCACCCTAAGGCTAGATTAGGCTTCACGACTAGTATCAAGCGATATTAGCCGGGACCAACTTTCACCATGCCTTCCGAAGCACGGAGATGCTTGTGATAAACGTCACTAATTAGAAGGTCACCCATTCATCCACAACCGCACCGTAGGTGGCTTAACTTTGGAAAGCGCTGCCGCCACTGAGCTACAAGCACCTCTCACCCATCCCATCACAACCGCGGAGTGGATTGCTAAACTTTGGAAGTAGATACTTATCACTAGTGGCTAGAGGTGACTGAGTTTGCTCCGGCGTTTCTTCTCAGCACTTGCCAGATTGTCTGTGTCTTAACTCGAAGCGCTAGTAGGGCCCAAAAAATAAGGAGACATGTTCTCCCCATATGGCATATTATTATTGACGTTCATAAGTGGCAGTTTTCTGTCCTAAACTGAATAAATGATTTTTTGCTTTTGACTTTACAACTCTTACCGTTACCGTTACGGTAACGTTTTGGTAACCGTTTATGATACAAGATAATTTTAATAAAAAATAATTACATGCCTACACTAAATAATATCAAGGCTTTTCTTAACTTCATGAAATATGAAATTGTAATTGAAATTAAAATTGTCGGTTCGTTTTTAATTAGAGCACAAAATCCGGGCTTTAATTGTAATGAAATTAATTATTACAGAAAGGCTCTGCCTCTGGCGATAGGCCGCACAAAGAAAGGGTTTATTAGAAAGCAACTTATACCCGCGACTTCACACGGTATGAAAGGCTCCGCTACAAGAAAACAGTTTCAAACCATCGTCATTTTTAATTGGGCTTACGCAATATTTTTCAGACATTCCGGTTTTTTTTAAATGTTTGCATGCACAATGATGATAGTATAATATACTAGGGATAATATTTGAATGAAAAAAAATTTACTGCCTCTGGTAGGATTCGGACCGGACGAATTTTCTCAACTGTTTACACCTGTTAGTAAGCCAGCTTAGAAAAATAACTTTTTTTTATTGTCTCGGCTCTGGGTGTTGTGGTACCGTCGTTGTTTCTGATTTCTGTAACACCACGCTTTGGCTACTTACCATAGGATCAGGACAATATATTATGTTATGTTGTCCAATATTTAATTATTGTTTGATTCAATTTACATGCGGGTGAAGCCGTCGGCACTGCCAGTTTTATATGTAAGTACCTACATAATTCTGCGAACTTCGAATTTCAATAAAATACGAACTTGACAATATTCTGACTCCGCAATAAGCTCATATAAGCGGATTACGTGAATATGTACAGTTTGCTACAAAAATGTTATATCAGTATCCATGCATGTTTGAACACGCTACGATAACATTTATCAATCATAGGTTTTTAAATTTTGTTTTAAAAAGATTATTGTTAAGTGACGAAGGAATTTCATTATACATTTTGGGAGCCATGCATATTACACTCTTTCTTAATAGAGACGTTTAGGAAGAAATGCTAGTGCTCATCCATAACACATAACATTTGCTTTTTGCGGGATTCAAACCCGCAACTAGGCGGTTGCGGGTTTGAATGTAGTCCGGAGCGCGAACTGCTACACCCGACTTGAGCCGACAGTTGGCTAATAGTAGTATCTAGTATGAAACTATCAAAATAAAGGCAAGTATTAATTAGTAGATAAAGTCATCCTATAAACAATATTACTAATTTACAAACACGACTGTACTTTAATGCGGAAATTCATTACGCCAAAACCGGATTCGATATTCCGTTGCTCAGATAACGGTTCGGAATAACGAATAACGTTATAACGGTATCATGTTCTTTGTGCCATAATAAACATTGATGCAATTCCTGGAGGGTTTTGTGATGACTGCATTATTTACCTTTGGGTCCTGCGTTGGATGCGAATCCATCTCCGCCTCGAATATCGAGTTCTAGATATTGTTGCGTAACAAGCAGGATCGGGTTGCGCTATCGGAAGTCATGTAGTATGCAATGTATTCCAAGATTCACTAGGACTATGTACTATATATTAGAAATATAGCGATATTGCTTGCTATAATGTGCACGTGTAGCCTCCTATGCTTACATAAAAATGTTTGTGTTCTTAGTTTGGGGCTAGAAAATCACACCAATTAATCAGAAAATAACAGATAAACATACTTAAATACGTTTTTGACATCTATGACTAACTTACAAAATTAAATGCTCGTACTCATCACACAAACATTTGCCCCTTGGGGGATTCGAACCCGCAACCATTCGGCTTTAAAGTTCGGAGCGCGAACCACTTACTACACCAACAAATAAGTTTAAATTAAGGAGGATCGTTCTGTGCAGTCCGTTAAAAAAATATTAGGTTTTTTTCAAATATTACTCTGGTTTACTGTGTACACTTATCAAAATGCTTTAGTTTTTAGTAACTTTTACTTTTCTTTAGAAAACAAATTTGTTTAAAAAGTAAAATTGAAAACGTTTCCCGGAAAGTTCCGGGAAAATTCCTGAAAATCAAAATATTTTGCTACTACGGGCGCTAATGTCGTTGAAAGCTGATTGCCAAATTTAATCTAAGTAAAAATATCATATATGTAACAAAGTTTCGCGTGGATTGATCGTTCAAGGTTGCTATACCCTACTAAACTGGGTCCTTAGTATGTGACTGCCAAAATTGTAAGACTTCATATTATGGCAAAGAAAAAAATAATTGAGTATTAAACATTACCACGGCCGCGAATTACGTTCTGATCTATTTGTGAAAAACGTAAGAAATTTCGAATTTCGCGGGCTGCCTTGAACCCCTTAAATCTTTATTAGAAATAGAATAGAAATAAATTAATAAATGGTTTCCACAATCGTGTGGAAACCATTGTTCATCACACAACGCTGATTTTCGGCGGGGACCTCCGACACTGGGACGTGCAGCGAGTGATGCAGCGGTTTAACGGACCACCAGAAAGCCCCAAATCTTCTCAACGGACCCCGAGCCCTTGGGAGCACAGAATCGGTCGAAGAAACCAGGACTCACCGACACACTATTAATGAACGTTCTCTGATTTATAAGGGTTGTTCCAACTAAATATCAAAAAATAATTTTCAAACACTAACAGGTTCTCTACCTCTCCTATGAAACAATCAAATCCAGTTCAAACCTTCGTCGAAATAATTGCAGTTTGAATTAAAAGTTTGGGTTAAATTTCAAACATTTCGGTTCCCAAAGCGCCAACTACGATTTAGAGTTATAAAAGTACTCGCCATTTGATGCTTCGAGCAGGATTCAAGTGTTAAGTTCAAAGCAGTAAGTACTTTAACGATACGTGAGCTGTCATAGCACGGAATATTACATTATTCGTAGTTACTACTATGAAAGTGAAATTCGTCTTCTCGTCCAAAATACCTCAGTGCCTAAAGACGAAAGTCTACAACCAGTGTGTGTTACCAGTGATGACATATGGAACTGAAACGTGGCCTCTCACTATGGGCCTCATAAGAAAGCTCAAGGTTGCACAGCGTGCTATGGAAAGGGCTATGCTCGGCGTTTCTTTGCGAGATCGAATCAGGAATGAGGAGATTCGTAAACGAACAAAAGTTGCTGACATAGCCCAACGGATAAGCAAGCTGAAGTGGCAGTGGGCGGGGCACATAGCACGTAGAACTGACGGCCGATGGGGCAGAAAGGTTGTGGAATGGAGGCCACGTACCGGCAAGCGCAGCGTAGGACGTCCACCTACAAGGTGGACAGACGACCTGGTAAAGGTTGCAGGAAGCCGCTGGATGCGAGCCGCTTTCAACTGGCCAATCTGGAAGTCACTGGGGGAGGCCTATGTTTAGCAGTGGACGTCCTATGGCTGAAATGATGATGATGATGATGAAGTGAAATTCTATAGTTTCTAGTCAGAAACGGGATAAAGCGATCTCGATCGACGTGGCAAATATAATTCTTAAATTTAAAACCAACAAACAACTGAACATACATAAAAAAAAGATTACGACGAATTGAGATCCTCCTCTTTTTTTAAAGTCAGTTAATAAAACAAAGTCGGGTTAGTTACACCATTTATAAATCAAGAACAGCTGGACCGATTTTTATGATTTCTGATTTGTTTGAATTGTCTCCGCCCCAGATAACGCTTAATAATCCCGTTCGCCGGGACAGCTAGTTTTAAATAAACTTACAAACTATGTCATTTTTTTTCACAAGGCTATTTTTGATTATTATTATTTTATCTAAGATTTTTACTACAAGATTTTGATGTCATTTGTTGTCTAAATTTATTTTAAAAGTCATATTTATAAATGTTCTTTTATTGTATGAAAGTTAGCGTTAAAGTCCCCTTAATTCGTCTGCCCGGAGATTTAGATAAAACGTGTTTTCTTTTGATAATTGCAAAAGTTTAACAGCCAAACAAGTAATTAGAGTTTGCCAACTTGTGAAAACGTATGATGTTATCTGCGCAGTACCACAATAGGAGTGGAGACAGTAAGGCTACTGCCCACAAATGATTGGGTCTGTACCCATGCCTAGTACCATATACCTGGTTTTGGGAAAAAACCGGGTATAAATTTTATTGTATAAGTTTTATTATTTTAAACTGTTTTTATTTGATAATTATTTGTTTTGTTAGTACAAATAGTCTCATTTTCACTGGCAGTACTGTGTCATGTAGATATGTTTTAATGACACTGGCAAAAAAAAAGAAACTGAGGGAGTAGATGGAAAAGGCGGGTATATGGTTTGATTAAGAAAAACAATTATTACTGTCATTACTGTGACCTGTGAATTAAAATAAACTGTAAGGTATGTATTTCTATTTTACTAATATGACTAGTATTTTTCTGTATTAATGATTTGCCACAAAACAGTTGAACTTTATCAAATAACTTGTTTTATTCTTGGTATAACTTTACACCAGGGTTAGTCTATGGATTTAACATTTGACATGTCTCGGTTACACGTTATTTATACATAAATAATTATCTTTTATATTTTCAAGTTAGTTACACCATTTTAATTTAGATTTTTCTTTACCCGGAATAGCACAATAACTATTAAAATATCGAAAAATTCCTCTAGCAAATAACCACATTCGAACACTCATCGGCTGGCACCGATTCCAAAAATAACTGTTTGGTATGATTGTTTAAAAGTTATCTATAGCTTTTTAGTGTTTTTAAAGTCGGTAATTTTTTTATAAAAAAATGTTTTCGTTGTTTGTTTTTTAGTGTTTTTTTCAACTCTAAATGGCGATCCGTCAAGTAAATATAGCTTTCCATGACGATTCAAATAAGTCCACACACGTGATACATTGTTTTATCATAGAGTTCCAGTGCTTACCTTCTTCATCAGATCAGTTTGATGGTACCATTCTCACCAGAATAATTTATTAAAATTTTATTTGTCGACTATGGCAAGCCTTAACTATCCTAATGAAAATATCTTATCGCTACTCGTGGAAGACTATTTTGGCCAACTATGGTCTCCTTCATCAGTTCCACCTCAGCAAATGATAATTTCAGAATGAAAATGCTTGACTTGTTGTTAAATATACTAAAAGCGCTATATGTATACCTATAATATTTTAGGAGTTCCCTCAATTCCTCATGGATGCCATCATCAGAATTGAATTTTGAAAAAAATGGGACCAATCTGGAGGTATGCCTTTTCAATTGAAAAAAGAATTTTTCAAATCGGTTCATTAATGACGGTGTTCTGAGGTAACAAACATTTAAAAAAAACATACAACTGAATTAAGAACATTCTCCTTTTTGTGAAGTCGGTTAAAAATCATTTTTTGTTATGACTCTAAGGAATACGTTTAGCGTTGCGACGTAATGGGAATGTTGCCGTTTTGAATTTGTAACAAATTGTAAGTGAGCTCACTGAATCAGCTTCTATTTTTGTTCACTTCTGAGCACAGATTACGAAGTTCTGTTATAAAACTTTGTAGAAACATGTTTGCAAGTACTTGAGATATGTCACAGGTAATTTAAAAATATGAGACTTTTATTATTACGTTTTTATCGCATCCTTATATTTCACTATCCTGTTCCCGCTTCACCTGTGTGAAATTTTGATTGCCACAAATTACATTGGCATTTTTTGCCTCTTTTTTAGTCAATTGAAAATATTTATTAACTCCAATTAGCATTTTTTTCTTAATTATGTTTTAATTTAAATATTATGTGTGAATAAGTTTTGGGATTAGGTATGTGTTTTTCAGAAAAGCGTTTTTTTTTTTAATAAAATAGCATGGAAAGCGACGTTTCGGGAAAACCCGGTTTTGGGCAAAAAACCGGGTATAAAGTATGCTACGAACCAGTTGAACTTATTCAGTATTATCAACTAACTCGTTTTATCATTAGTTTAACTTTAGTCTCCGGATTTGACATTTGTCTCGGTTACGCGTCATCTATATAAATGATTATTATCTTTTATATTTTCAAATTGGGCAATCAGGTAAGTTACACGACGACGTATTAAAAAAGAGAAAAGACACTTGGCTGTGGTTCTTTGTTTTCTTATAAAATATAATATACATATAAAGAAAACTTAATACTATGACTTTTGAATATTGTAGTATTCGTATAATATAAAATTATACTGATATACACCAAGAAATTGTTTTCTGCTTTGATCCACATAAATGTTACTTGATGATTTAAAATAAACTGAATTATTACAATTACTTCAAATACTGACTAACATTTTAGAAAATACTTTGAACTAAACACAAAATACGATACATTTGAAAAACTTTCTTAAAACAATTTTTTCACAAGTGTCTAACTTAATTTCAAATAAAAGTTGACAAGAGTAGAAATAGTTACGAAACTATATTACTCAAATTTCGTTGAAAAAAACGATAAAAATATAAAAGCGCTCGAAAAAAATACACTTACCTCAATTGTGGGCGATTTTAAATAAGAAAACTCAGATAAACTGATAAATAGGTAGCTTTTTCTGTCAAATCTCTTTTGATACTCGTACAATAGAATCTGAAACCGTACTATAGAGAAATCTGAGAGGCTTTACCACTGAAACTCGTGAATAAATCATTTCTGTTTTTCTGCTGTAAGAATTTAAGATCCACATAAAAAGGGACTAGACGGTAACCACAAGAATACGGGTAAAGAAGCCTATAAAGTTTCAAATGTGTCCCGTTACGAGTTTTACTACGGTGCTACGTCGTAGCTTGTCGTAGCACTGCGAGCTCTAGGAGGCGTTACGATGACATGGATGTTTAAATGACTTGCGCGGTGAATTAAATGGTTTTATCTTACAACCTACCTACCTACTTCAATTTACATAAAGTTATGGAGTTGTACATGTTCCTTCTAATTTTATCTTCTTATCAGCCTATTGCAGTCCACTTCTGGACGTACGATTGCCAAAAAACGCCAAAGAGCACGATCTTCCGCTTTTTTTATCCAGACACTGTCAGCCAACTTCCTAAAGTCTTCGTCCTTCGTGATGGGGGGCGTCCTATACTACGTTTGCCGAGGCGTTATCTCCACTTTTTATCGGTTCTGAAGTCACGCAAATTTTATTTTTTCAAAATTTACACCTTTCTGTGCTTTTATAAAACTAGTGACTTGATTTTTTAAATCACAAATGGCCACTTCTAAGATAGGTATTGCCATCCATATTGATCGACTTGTGAAGTCTAGACGTAAACTTACGTTCTGTGAATGTGACATTTTCATCTTTCAACAAAAATATTATTTAACCATAACTATTAGTAAAAGTTATTTATATTATGTTACAAAAAGGTAACCAAATAAACACAATTTTGAATGAGGGTGACATATTTACTGAGTCAATAAACCCTCTTTAATAAATAAAGATAAAAAAAAACACAATTGCTAATATTATTTATTTAAAAACTGTATTAATTATTTTAAATAAGTTATGGAGATTAGCTTAAACATACAGACAGGACGGAAAAACAAATATTAAGAAACTTCAATTAATTATTTTAACTTTGAAAACCTATATGAAAACAATGTAAGAATATCAGTATTTTATTCTATTTTATGCACCCTACATCGACAATCCGTTATACCACTCCAAAATCCATTAAATTATATCCCGATCAACAAATGAACGGTTACAACAAACCTCATTATTTGTACCTAATTAACAATAGATCCTTCCAAATGGGATCACAATAAACACAAAGCTAAAATCTCGAAACAAACAACGCCATTACAATGGAATGATAGTTGGATCGGTTTGTTTTAATTGAAATAACAATGGCTGCTTATTGATTGCACAGAGTCCATTGCGCTTCGCTCGATGCGTTTATTTTCATCGTTTCGCTCAGCTCGCGCGAGTTCTGTACTCGTACATGGTAGGGATGCACAGCTATCTTATCGATACTAACTTTATCGATAGTTGATCAGCTGTTTACACATCTCTTAAAGTATTCATATGTTATTTTGTTTCTTGTTAGTTTATTTAAATAATCCTCATTTAGTATAGTAATAAAAACATAAAAAACCTTATACCTATACTTATTGTGATGGTGCCGGTTGCCTGCAAGCACCTGTCAGGTTTTCACTGTCGCCTATTATTGGCGTAAGGTGCCATGAGCCAATGGGCGATTTTTTTCTATTTGACGGGTGCTTGCGGCAACCGGCACTATCTCAAATACATCAAATACATCTACTAACATTAATAAAAAATAAAAAATATAAATTTTCAGTACTCTTACTTGGTTAGAACTAGCAACTTTTGCCACATCTGGATGAATGATGTTTAACTTTGTTGTTACTTATAATAAGAAACTTTGTACGAATACAAATTAAGCATGTTATGAAACTCTGTTATTGGCTAAGTGTCACTTTTGTTAAACTAGGCTAATATGTACATTGTATTAAAGCTGTTGAGTTTCTCAATAAATAAAAAAAAAAAAAATAGTAATGTGATCAATGCTACTTTGATTTGTGCCCAAAAACTAATACTTATAATGCGTAACATATAATGCAACTTACTCCTTCATCATCATCATCATCACAATAAGCCAACGTCAGTCCACTGCTAGTAATAGGACTTGCCCAATGTACAGACAACGGCAGATCAACCTACCTAAAAAGATAAAGGTTGAACCGATTTTCAACTTTATGTCCGACAAGTAGAAATCAATATCAATTGAGAAATTTTGACGTATTGTTGTAGGTCGACGAGCTGTTGACTATACACCACTGAGCCCCATCCTTGGCTATTCCTTTCTCGCCCTTTACATTGACATAATGTTAACGTTTATTGCTCGCAATGTGCTCTGGGCATTCGCAATAATTATAATTATTTATATACGTTAATTTATCAGTAGGTACTTTATTTATGGATGTCATATAATGTATGCTTTTTAGATGATAATTAGGGACGTTATAGTTAATTATTGTCACAATTTACTACTAAACCATACCTACAGTTCATGCGAGATGTCGATCCATCGATATGTCAAATTCTATCGATTAACAGCATCACTAGTTAACGGCAATTGCGCCAATGCGCTCTGTTTATCGAATAATTTGTACTTTTGCATGTTTAACGCCGATTTGGAGGAGTGTAGTCTTGTAAATTGGTGTTGTTTGGAGGCCAAATTTTATGTTATTGGTTCCATTTTACGGGCCCATGATATGTTTTTACAATTAAACACAGGTTGGATATCACCCTACATTTTAATCATCAAATAAACATTGTATGTCATTTTTTTTCCTCAGAGAAGCCTATACTGAAAGGACACTATATTTTTTTATGAGAACGATTGCGCCGGGTAAGGAGAACGCACGTAAAAGACAAGTATTCTGGCACGTTTTCTGTCGAAAATACTGGTTAAAGGATGTGGAAATTAATATATCAATTATCATATAACATATGTTAAAGTTTTCCTGTTGTATCTAAGTACTAGTTATTATTTCTTATAAACAATCAAAAATATTTCAAAGTATCGCAAATATCGCGAGCTTTTACACATTTATATTTTAAACGACGTTTTTGTTTAGCTTAAAAGTTAGTTTAGTTTTTTATAACATTCGTGTCTTTAGAGTGAAGTTTTTTCTTCTTCTAATAGTCAACAAATTAATAATTATAAGGTTTTTTAATGGATTTTACTCTTAGATGGGTTTTTCCATGATCGGGTATTTTGCTCGCAATGATAATCTATTTGCACAGGAGCGCAACGGATGGATGTTTAGTCTGCGAGAAGCATTTGTATTATCTTAGGCACGTAATAGAAGTCGCATTAGTCGACGCTTAATGCTCAAGGTCACTTGCCTTACTCGTCGCCTTAGAATACTATTTTATTTATTAGAAACTTTTTAAAATACAATTTACTAAGCTAAATTCTGGTTTCATACATCGTACTATGAAAGCGTCTAAAAAGTTCATTTTAAAAGTTATAATTCATTCTTTAATTTTACTATATTATGAATGTTTAAATGTAGTTGTTGAGAACGCAACACCACTAAGCGCGGGAGACGAGTGCGGGCGGCGGACACTGACGTCATCGCGAGATCATCGCGACCGCGCTCGGACACTCGCCTTCGGACACCCACCGTCGCCGGTTTACCATCGCGTATTTTTTTATATTCTTTGTAATTAGGAGGCGAGAATTACAGCACCTATATTTCTACAGTCCGCTAGTTTTATTACATCGATAGGATCCTAACAGTAGTACTAACGTATTGTATGATAGATAGATAGATAGAGAGACGCTTTATTGCACAAAACATTAAAGGTTATTACAAACAAGACAGAGTTATGTACAACGTATTGTATGTCGTATGTACATCAATTTTTTGCTCGACTTGGCGGGGGACACTGGCGTGCCCCCAGATTTCATGCTTTAGGCCAGCCGCACTTTGGTTGCGTTTTTGTACGAATTTGATTCGTGCGTCAACGGACAAACGATCCGGATCCTTAACAAAATAGTTTTAGCGTCGTAGTTTTTCATTTGTCCATTTTTTCACTCGAATGCCAAAAGTGGGTTATGTTTTTCAAGCGTATGTATGTATTTTATTTGTCTATTTTTAGTGTTGAAAAAAAGGTTCACATTTGATTAAGATATCGCGTAACATACATACAAAAATAATCACAGTTCATTTGAGAACCTGATCTTTTTAGAAGTTAGTTTTCAAAAAAACAATCGTACGATAGTTACTATGGGCGAGTTAAGACTCGCACTTATTCGGTTATTTTTTTGTTACCTTAACTTTTAAAAATAACGCTTCTTATAAACAATCTGATGCTAATTGTTAAACACGTCCAACTTTAACTTCCACTGAAACCACAATGATAGTTCAAATAGCGGTTTGCTCGTTCCGCGGCAGTTTGTTCACCAGGGGGCGCTGTGACGCCTGCACTCTATTGTTCCGCAAACTCACCTCTAACACTAATTAGCTTGTTGTGCGCGTGCTTACTTGGCGCGCCATATTGTAACCCGGAGACACAGTCTAAAATGCAAGCAGTAATTTAAGTTTTATCGGTGTATTTTTGGTCGTTTTCATCAAACACATCGACTCTTTTCTTTGCAACAGGGGTAGAACATATAATAATATAATTATTATTATGGGTTACAACTAACCTTAATAGTTTTATCAGGCTTATATCAAAAGGTTAACATTTAAATAATTCAGCTGATTAGAATTTTTACACTAGCAATAGACCTTGAAACTATGATCATCATTTCATACATAGGACGAAAGCGGCCTGCATCCAGCGGCTTCCTGTTAACCTTCCGGTTAAGGTTTAACCAGGTCATCTGTACACCTTGTGGGTGGAAATCCTATGCTGCGCTTGCCGGTACGTGGCCTCCATTCTTGAACCTTTCTGTCCCATCTGCCGTCAGTTCGAGGTGCTATGTGCCCTATTAGAACAGAATTAAAAACTTCTTTTTACTAATTATTTTTACTGTAACGTTAACTGTTCTTTCTTATTAAATTATTGAAGTGATTGAAAAAGCCTTAATTTTTATAGTATTTTACTCGACCAAATTTTTTAGTTTTTAAAGAAAAAATGCGATAAAAAATTTGAACTTACTGTTTCACATGTTACACTGTGTATTTGTATAGAGCAGTATGGCCGACGTTGATGGATCGCGCGATGAGGAGAAAGTTGAGATTAATAGACCATACTCGATTCAACTCGGAGTAAACTCAACTTAAGCACTTTGAAATATGAACTATGCCGTTTTACATTTAATTTGAAGTAACTTCACTGTACGAGTTTGTTTGAAATGTGCATACAAAGCTCGCGATGTCGTAATAGTTTTGGGTAGGGCTTCATTTTGCATAGTTTTGAGTTTTTGGTTCTTCTTCAAATAATTGAAGACCCTCTAGTGGGGTTCATTCCGGACTACAAAGCATGGCAGTGGCGAGCTTAAATCCCGCAAGGATTAGGCAAGTTCTCTTAGTTATGAATGTCATTTGTGTTTGGATCTCGTGTTTTTATTTATTTATTTGGAAACGTACATACAATGGGCTAGTTTCCTAAAAAAATCTAATTAGTACGTCAGTTAGATAAACAGAAAATATTAGACACGTATTTTTTCTTTTCTCAATCAAACAAAATGATGAAGATTTAGCCCGTTAAAGTACGCAGACGCAGACGTAACTTCACGCCTTGCGACATTTTTTAGCAAGGCGTGACGTCACGTGCTCACTTTGATGCGCTTTATCTTTGTTATTTTTTGTTTGATTGACAAAAGACAGGTCCAATATTTTTTGATAATCTAACTAACGAACTAAACGAATAATCTTTTTTGACCCAGGAAACTGGGTACACAGCAGCCTATTATCATTACAAAAAAAACCTAATCGATACTAAGAAATAACTTCATTTAAATTAATAAAATTAATAATACACAATAATTACATACAAAGTATATATTACGTATGTATGTCTGTTATCTAGCTACAGTATTTTTTTATGCTAGTAGGGCCCAAAAAATAAGGAGACATGTTCTGCCTCATATGGGCCAATAATTTATTATTGACGTTCATATGTGGCAATTTTAGTCCTTAATTGAATAAATGGTTTTTGACTTTGACTTTACTTTACTTTGACTTTATGGACTCATCCCGATCTTTAAGCAGAGCAGTGATTCTGCCATTGTCGAGTGTACATATACTTGATATAGTTCACAATAAAGAACGGGTGTTTAGTTTTTATTGTTTTTCTTAGATTCAGTGGAGTCTACTCTTCCCGTAGAAGCAGGTTTCAAGACGCTATCGGGTCTAAAGCAAGTTGTCGTGAGACAAGTCGATGGACACTCGATGCGGCGTTGAATACAATGATATTTCAATAGTTTCAGATGTTTGTCACTTCACAAAACATTAGAACATATCTACACCAAACTTGAACTCTAAAGCTCTTTAAATGATAAATAAAAAGCATTAAAATAGATCGACCATACTTTTCGTTCGACTACCCCTCACCGAATCCCAGCTACAGTAAAAGCTTTGCATAGTTTAGGGTTGGATTTATAAGGTACCCGACTGACCTAGAAGGACGGTAATGTTTTTTAAAAGAGTTTATTAATACCACTCAGCACATACCCTATAGAGCAGCAATACAAACCATGTTTCTCCGAAACTAGTAAGTGATTTTTCACTTACATTTAGTATGAAATGACAACTCCTGTCAACTCTCGCCCATACAAAAACAGCTTTACAGATTTAAAAATGGCGTAAAATTTTGTCAATCAAATCATATGACATTTCTACTCTATAGGGTATGTGCTTCATGATTACGTAGGTCACACAGAGGTCACACTATAAGTTTTGCGTAACTTAAAAAAACAACATGTTATAACCAAAATAATATGTTAATTGCTTTTCAAAATAATCTCCTTTACATTTTAAACATTTTTTATGCGATCGAACCATTTTTTAAAACAGGAGGACAGGGAGGATTGAACGCTATCACTGCCTCTTCGGAGTTGGTAAAAGTAAAACCTCTCATCAAATCTTTGATTTTGGGGAAAATACAGAAATCACAGGGTGCTAGGTCGGGGCTATGCGCAGGATGGGTGATGAGTTGTACTTTTTCGGAAGCTAAAAATGACTTTGCTTGTTGGCCGTGTGTGAAGAAGCGTTGTCATGATGTAGGAGAACGCGGCTTTTGGGTCGCCTTTCGCGAACTTTTTCTAACACCCTGGGTAAACAAATGGTAGAATACTCTAACACTCGGCATTAACACTCTTTTGATCTTCAAGTGGAATTGTACAGATTGGACTTGTAGCTGAGAAAAAAAATGCGATCATTTTTTTACCAACGTTTCTCGCCTGCCTCACTTTTGTTGGCCTGCTTTCATTTTTAAACACCCATTTACAAGATTGCTGTTTTTTTTCGGGTTCAAAACAATAAATCCACGTTTCGTCTTCTGTGACAATGTCATAAACAGCATTAGAATGTCCGTGATCGTACTTCAGTAGCATCTGTGAGCACCATCCCACGCGAGCCCGCTTCTGCTCCGCTGTCAGTTCATGAGGGATCCAACGACAGCAAAGTTTCTGAACTTTCAATTCTTCGTGTAAAATTTTCTGAATTTGGCTTATACCAATCCCCAATAGTCCTCGAATTGTCTCATAGGTAATTCGCGGGTTTTCTTCAATTAGCCGCTTAACAGTAGCCACATTATTTTCGTTGACGGCAGTTGAAGGCCGCCCTTCACGAAATTCGTCATGTAAAGAAATTCGACCTCTCTCAAATCCAGCAAACCATCGCCTCACGGTGCTCATACAAGGTGCTTCTCTCTCAAAAGCATTTTGAAGACGAGCGACACAGTCTTGCGGAGAGAGAGAACTTTTAAAATCATAAAAAATCATCACTCTAAAATCTTTTCGACTTAATTCCATTTTCGTTGCGGTACGTAGATCTATAATGTGTGATAAAAAACAATTGACAAATCATTTCCCACCAATTGTTTTTTTATATTACTAAGAAGGTTGCAACGTTTAAAAAAATATAACATTCGAAAATCAAATAGTTCCGATTAGCTAGAAGTGCAAAACTTTTAGTGTGCCCCATGTATTACTCAAACCAGCTTTTAAAAATATATTGTGCTCTCACACCTAAGCGATTTTTTCAGAAACTTTCGCTTTATTTTGTGATAAATAATCTAGTCTTTACCCGATGTCGGCAATATTTTCTCTGCGTCCAATAAATATCTTTAAAACACTTCGATACAAAAGATAAAAGAAACGAGCCAATAGATAACGGGAGAAATGAAAACAGATGACCCGCTAAGGAATAAACTCGGATAAGCTTTGGTCACATAATAATGCCTTTATTTTTCTTTAACGACTGTGGATTTATTTACTTAATAAATAACAATAAGAACTTAATCGAACTTTCCCGCTAGCTTTTCCTGTATAAAACGAGTATAACGAGTCATATTTTGGACAATAAATTATTAAACTCAACACATTAGACTAGATTCGAATATTTGGTATAAAAAACCTTTGACGTTCGTAAGTGCGTTAATAAGTCCGAGTAGCCCGGTATTTTTCACATTTTTTTGTTTTTTTTTCCTCGAGACCATGCCATGTCAACAAAGCGAAATATTTTTTTAAAGTTTTTCGCTAAATAACTTTAAAATGTTATCGTAAAAAGTTTTTCCTTACAATCTAATACTAATTTAAAAATATGTGTTTTTTTTTACATCCAGTATATTTTACCTTGTAAACCATTTTTTTTTCTAGAGTATGTATTTCCTTGCTGCATTTCAGCTCGATATTGTCAGTCATCTTAGTGTAATATGCTGACAAAGTTTCAAATCAATACAACATTAGAAGTACTCATAATAATTATGTCAAACTCGACTTCCAAAGTTTGTTTTTTTTTTTTTTAAATCATATAGGTATTAAGTAGCCCTGTATAGTAAGTAACAAGTGAGGCTAACATTACGTTGCATTCGAACCGGACCTTTCAGAATTCCTCATCTGAATAACATTGTCGAAGACCACAGTAAAAATCCAACGAATGATTTTTTATGCATCAAAATATAATTTTCATTTCATTTTAATATTCATCAAAAAACCGAACGAATACCAGAAAGTTTATTTGGCTTCATATTAGTGATGCCGATATGCACGTCACTATCGATGGAAATGTTTTGATAGTTAAAATAAGATAAAAATTGATGATTGATCTATTTACTTGTCTAGCCATAAATACTGACACAAAGAAAAAAAAATCTATTGCAAATAACATTTATTACTTTTACAGTGTGCTAGTTTAATACATAAATATAAAACAATTTATAATTGACCTCGATAGTTGCTTTACTATTAATGAAGAAAGATATGAAATAATAAGAATAACAATATATCTAGCACTAAATAACTAACACATTAGTCACTGATATCAATCAGTGTATCAGTCATCATCATCATCATCATCATGTCAGCCTATTGCAGTAAGCCTCCGCCAAGAAGCGCCAAAGAGCACATTCTCCCGATTTTTTCATCTATCCACTGCAGGCCATCTACCTAAAGCCGTCAGTCCATCGAGCTTCTTCATCATCATACACTACGTTTGCCAAGGCGTGGTCTCTACTCCAGAACCCGTTTCCTCTGCCTTTCTTCGGGTCTGCCTTTAATTAGACATGACATGAGCCACATAATTTATTACGTAATAATATTTTAATTAATTAATTTCCTCTACCCAAAGGTTGTCTGGAAGAGATCGCTTTTGGCGATAAGGCCGCCTCATTGTATATAACTGTGTCTTGTGTGTAACCTTTAATGTTTTAGTGCAATAAAGTGTCTATCTATCTACCTATTTTTTTATTTATTTTGTCATATCATTAAATGTTTGCCATTATTTTTATTTAAAATGTATTTCTGTGTATCATGGTTATTGTTTTTAACCACCGACGAAAAAAAGGGGTGTTATAAGTTTAACCTGTGTATCTGTCTGTGCCATCGTAACTCCCAAACGAATGGACCGATATTGATGTAGTTTATTTTGTTTTAAAGCTGATATTATAGTGTGTGCCGTGTGGGGACGGCCGTAAAGAATACACTCCCCCACCGCCAACACCAGGCGTGTCGTAAGTGGCGACTGATTCCTGTAGCACGAGACGGGCAGCAGCGTCTGCGTGCGAAATTTTATAAAAACAGCGCTCACCAACCCGCCTGCCAAGCGTGGCGAGTATTGGCAATCCCCCCCGATGTTGGGTCATTGGGGGAGGCCTGTGTTCAGCAGTGGACTTTCTATGGCTGAAATGATGATGATGATGATGATATTATAGAGATGGATTTTAGTTATATTTTATGAAGATCAGTTCAGCTATTTGAAGGTTTTGAGCTCGTTTCCTAATTGACAAAAGGATTATCAGCTTATTGCTAACTTTTATAGGTCCGATTGATTTGAAATTTGATGCACTGTTACCTTAGTAGTATTACTAAGACATGACAATCTTGAGCTGATGCTGCAGCATCAGGGAATTTATTGCTTTTTATGTGATTTTTCTTTCCTTCTAATTGTATCGATTGTACTTTTGACAATTCACGAAAGCAAATGTGGCATTAATTTTTAATGTCAACTATCGATTGTGGGAATTCGAAAATTCTGCATCACTATTACATATGGGGCTATTGGCACTCCAATAAAAGTTCGGTTTCCAGTTTTGAACTGTATTTGCAAAATGCCAGCGGCACCTATACTGGGAGTAAGGTCGTTCACTTTAAAAGTTTTCTACTTAAATATTATTATTAAGATGGACCCAATTTAGGTTGTCTAAGAGTTTTACTGCTTTTAAAGCTGTGCGAACTTTAAATTGCTTAATTTGGTAAACAGTAATCATTTTCATTATTTATTACACACTGGTCAGTAAATGGATAGAAGTTAAGATGTAAATTCGCCCTAAACGTCAATACAAAACATAATTAATTAAAAAAATATTTATTGTAAGAAATCTCTCCAGAAGCTTCTAAATTCCTAGTGGGGTACATATTACAGTTAAATATTGGACAACATCATATACATTGCTCTGATCCTATGATAAGTTGCTGAAGCACTTCTGTTACAGAAATCAGAAACAACGACGGTACCACAACACCCAGACCGAAGAAAAGTTATTTTTCTACATTGACCCGACCGGGAATCGAACCCGGGACCTCAGAGATAGCGACACCAAGTCCGGTATGCTCGCCTCTCGGCTACGGAGGTCGTCATATTGACCATGATCCTAGACGCGCCAAGCCTTATTTGAAGCGATTACCATTAGAACTAGCGGGCGTCGGACGATTTAGTTGATTAAGCAGGTTTCCTCACCGCCGAAAAAGTTGGTATAAAGTCCTTAAACACTTTTTTAAAAGTTGAAACTGTTATAGGTAAGTTTTAATTAATATGCACTATGTTATTATAATATAAGATGTTTATAAAGATTCCATAATAAGTTTAATAAAACTAAGCTTGCATGTAGCCTGTGCCGGGTT
Organism: Anania hortulata; assembly: GCA_963576865.1. NCBI lineage: Eukaryota > Metazoa > Arthropoda > Insecta > Lepidoptera > Crambidae > Anania > Anania hortulata. Next base: position 565,707 of record OY756409.1, read on the forward strand.
GGGACGGACGTAAAGAATACACTTCCCCACTGTCAACAGGAGACGTGTCGTAAGAGGCGACTTATTTCTGTAGCACGAGATGGGCAGCAGCTTCTTCGCGCGAAATCTTATAAGAGATAAGAACTATCGAATCCAAAAAAAATAAACATGTATAGGCACTATTTGTTAGTAAGACTTTACATTTTTGTTTGCGAAAACATCTAATAAATTTATATCAACATCTCAAAACAACTATTTACTATGTCGCTGCATCCAAATTGCATTCCCTCTCGTCCGACGCCCGCTAGATTCAATTAGCCGGTACACCCAGCTACGAAGTTGCGCTCTTAAATTATGTTAAGACGAGCACTGTGCTTGAAAAATGCAAATTGAGAGCTAGCAGAGTTGATGTAGTCATGTTGATAAACTTAATTCGTATTAAAAAAACGTCAAAAAATAAAACAAATAGACGGCGAGTTTATATTTCTTTTGGAGCTAAAATATAAAACGCATTCTCCAGTTTAACATACATATTTTTAAACATATTTTTTCTATAGTACGAATGCAACATCGGGATCTCAGAAAAAAAAACATTTCCTTATCAAATTTTTATAGCCGATGGAACATTTTTTAAGGGAAACTGTTTTTTTTTTCGAATAAAATGAGATTTAGCGAGTATTCGCTATGTGCAAAGTGGTGGGGGGCGTCAAATCGATCGCAGCACGCTATTTGGCAGAAATGTGAAATAACTCTGGACTGTCATGTGTCAACTTGCTATATTTCCATAGAATTTCATACTACCGTTATTTTTAAGTAAAAACATTAAAATTCGCGATATGGATCACAGTACATTTTGTGTTATAAAGTGTAGAAACAATAGGAAAAACTGTTTGTGCATGTTTTATTCGTTTCCAACATCAAGATGGAAATTAGAGCATAGAAATAAATGGATAGACATGATGGATAGCTGTGAAAAGAAAAAAGTTTGTAGGGGGTTTATGTCACCACTTATTAAATAGCTTTGTCCGTTAGTACTAAGCTCTTCAACGTCTCTCACATGCTGTGCTAATACTAATTCTTTCCCTTTTTGCACAGTTTGAGTTCGAAAAGTTATATCATGTTGTATCGATTTAAATCCCGTACGTATTTATATTTTAGTTCAGTAAGAATTTATTGTAACATGCACAAACTTTTTAGATATTTTCATCTAATTTCGAAGAAAAACAATCCGAAAATCATTCTCAAACCATCCAGTTGCCATAATTTGAGATATCTTAGTCCACAATAATTGTGGTCACTAGGGGCGCTGTCATCGCGCACACAGCGAATAATTTATTTCTCAACTTAGGCCCTCTTTTACCAGTAACAAAAAGTGTCAGATAGGTTATCACAAGTGTCAGATAGCCTATCTGACACTATTTTTGACAGCTAATTGTATGGATTATCTGTCAAAAGAAGTGCCAGATAGGTTATCCGGAACTTATCAGCAAGTGGTGAAAGAGCCCTTAGTCTATTACAAAATTGTTTAAAGCTTTCAACGACAATAGTATGCTTGTGTGTGTGTGTGTGTGTCTAAGAGAAAATTAAACACTCCTTAAACAATAAACAACTTATAAAAAACTTACGTAAAATAGGTTTTCACTTAGAAAAAGTTTTAATTGGATCATTACTATTTACCAATATCATAACTTATATAAAAGGTTCTTACTCACTTAATTAAGGTACACTTTACCGTAAAGAGCCTAAGTCTATCCATTTTTTTTTGTGTTTTTTTTTTGTCCCAGGAAAAATGCATTTCGCATACCTACTGCCGCGAGGGCAGCGATAGGCTATGTAGGACTCCCTCGACAGAGAACAGTGGCTTTCGCAACTGTTCCCCGACGAGGTATCACCCACTAAAAAACCTGCGGTGTACCACACTAACGTATGCAGGCATGCATGGGCACCCGTGTTCTGGAAAGCTATCCATGCATCGCCTACGTACGGCTACTATGCCGGGCCTCAGGCATAAGGCTTGGGTGATCCTGTACACGACGGATTTCTTTAAATACATTTGGTTTTCAGGGTTCCGTACTTAAAAAGAAAAACTCTCCGTTTGTTTCTACTACGGAACCTTCCCTTGAAGGTGTAAAAATAAAAACTTTTTCGTCAACGCTATTATACAATTTAATTCGATATGTTTATAATACAAGCCATAGTACAAGCTTTGCTTAGGGGCTAGATAAAAGGTGTAATTGTAAAAAAATTTTTTTTATTATTATTATTGTATGTCTCCTACGGGAAATCACGGCACGAAGGCCGGTCCTTTTAGAAGGTGTTCGTGTGGATACAGATCCAACCGTAAAGAAGTTACTAAAGCACTTGTGTTATATAAATCAGAAACAACGACGGTAACACAACCAACACTCATACTCGAGATAGCATAGGAAAGTCGTTTTCTACGTCGTTTCTGATTTTTATAATACAAAAGCTTTAGCCACTTTCTTACGATTAGAACAGTATGTGATTTTGTCAATTATTTATTTATTTACATCGACCCGACTAGTAATCGAACCCAGGACCATGGAGATAGCAACGCCAAGCCCGGCGTGCTCGCCTCTCGGCTACGAAGGTCGTTTTCGTATACTAACGGTTCTTACTTGTCGTTGACCTTGAATCATGAATGACAAGAAGCAAGGCCTCATCTCAAGTAAAGGGAAGCAAAGGAGAAACTAAGATGAACGTTAGTTTATCATCATCATCATCACATTAAAAATGATTTTTTGTCATAAACTTATATTATGCACTTAATAAACTAATGTGCGGAACACTTAAAACACAAGTCCTACTGACATTTGTCCTTATTTAAGATTATTGTGCTTGTGAGTCAAAGTATGTTCGGAGCATTCAAGAACTCTGACCATGGTAACTTGATCTCTTTCTTCCTATACCTTTACTTCGCTTTGTTTGAGAATTTGTACCCAAAAGAGGCGGTAAAAGAGCCAGGTTATGCTGGGTTTATAAATATCAGAACGGCAGCTCGGGACCACAGACAACTTTGTGAAATAGACGCATCACAATGGTATTGGTTTTATTTGGATCAAAATCAATCACAAAAAAAAAACTCTACCATAATAAATTACGTTTCTATAATAAGCTGTAATTATTTTTATAGAGTCATAGTTTAAAAAAAGTTAAAATTATCGCCCCTTATTTAAAAATTCATTTAATTACACTTTGCTATCGCAGTTGATAAATTTAAGATACAGACATATTTTGCATATAAAATTGCAATAAACTTACATTAAAATATATATATATATTTGAATCTAAATTCCGTGAATATGCAACGCGTGGTCCTATCTACCCGTTTTTTTATTTGTACAAAAGAAATTACAAAATCATGACATTGACAGGTAAAACATTTATCCCCTCAATCTAATTGTTACACGGTCGCAAGCGACCGCTTGGCAGCAATGAGTTAAAATTAAAACGGACATGTATAAAAACTTTTATGTTTAAATTATAAGACCAGCAAGTTATCAATTTCCGTTGAACAGTTAAAATATTTGTAGTTAATGACAAAACTATATCTGTGCAGTGTCTATATAGACAAGTTTTCTGTATTTGGGACGCGCCATTTGCCATAACTTATTGCCTTTTATTCGCCCCCGCCTTCCGATCATACGCTATAATTTAAAGGGATAACTCTTTGAAAGGGTTTTAATGTTTATTCAATATTCCGAATGCCGGGTTTTGGTTCGGTTCATCTGAATAGTTGCCATGCGGATTTGTTTGTCTTTACTTATTATGTTTGCTTGTGAAATTAGGTTAATTAACTTGGGTCTGTGCCATACTTGATAGCTCTGCAGCAGCGTCTTGTTAGTGATTAATAAAGTCAAGTAAACCATTTCGAAGTGGTTTTCTTCGTATCTGCGGTAATTCTGAAAATCTTTTATGGCCAGTATTCCGCCACAAGAACTGCATTTTTGGTGGCGCAAAAGTTTCCGCTTGTGCAGTTGTCCGTACATGCGGGACATGAAAGAAGGTGGGCATCGAGTACATACCCTATATAGCAGCAATACAAACCATCTTTTTTCGAAACTAGTAAGTGATTTTACACTTACATTTAGTATGAAATGACAGCTCCTGTCAAAGCTAGCCCATACAAAAACGGCACAGGTACAGATCAAAAAATGGCGGAAAATTTTGAAGAACAAATCATATGACATTTCTACTCTATAGGGTATGTGCTCGATGTAGGTGGGCCATGTTTGGGGGGGAAGCACAGCAATTGAACTTGCTAATGCTGCCCCGCTTTCTGAGGTTGTCCTTCACGGCTTGCCTAAGTTTTTAGCCTGTTCAAGGCTTCCCAGGTCAGTCACGACAGGTATTGCCTGGTGGGAGGCTCACTGACGGTTGGAAGCTGACTGATGGTAGGAACAGCGGTGCGGAGTATCTTTCTTTGATTTGATTTGTCTCTGCCATGAAGCCGTAGTTGTGAGTTGAGGGTGACCATTCCTACCATATTTAGCGACATGCTTATTTATCACTAGCAGCCATGCTTTAGAAGGCATGTTAAATTTGGTCTCGTCTTGCTTGATAGAGTTCTAACATAAAATATTACTTTACTTTTGCATCTGATCATAAGATTAGTGACTTTCCTTACATTAACCCTCGAATAATCCACACTGGCCTACGTGGTTAGTACGGCCCTAATTGTGTCATAGTTGAGATCCGGCTTTTGCCCTGCAGTGGGACGTATAAGACTAAAAGGCTTATTTTTATTACTGCTTACATCAGAAGAGATGTAAGTTCACTCACACTTGAGTTTTTTTTAATTATTGATAATAATTTGAACCAACTCGAATAGGATTATTAAAAACAAAACTAATAAAAATTATTTGAAAACTGTGCCAGCCATGTGGAGCTTAAATGTTTTCAATTGCAACAAGTCCAATAATGACGTGATATGACCAATTTATGAGGTATTTTAGTAGGTTTTTTTTCTTCCTTTTAGGAGTAACACACGCCGCGGTTATAAGTGGATGGGTGACCATTTCAACCACACCTCTAAATAGAGGCATTTATCTCAAGCAAAATAAAAACAAAACGGATTAGCATGTGTGTGTGTGTGAGATAGGCTTGGCTAATTCTTTGATAGCACATTATAGGCACATAGCACGTAGAACTGAAGCCCATGGGGCAGAAAGGTTCTAGAATGGAGGCCGCGTACCGGCAAGCGCAGCGCAGGAAGTCCACTCACTGGAAGTCTGGAAGTCAATGGGTGAGGCCTATGTTCAGCAGTGGACGTCCTATGGCTGAAATGATGATGATGATGATAATGATCTCAAGCAGAAACACGTGCTTCGGAAGGCACGTAAAAAGTTGGTCCGACTTACATTGCTTGATACTAGTGAAAACTAGTGAAAGGCCTAGGCCTTGTAAAATGCCTGTCAAATGTTGTTGTGTGTTTGACAGTTTGGTTTATTCACTGACCTCAAAACATCAATCCGCATAGTGCCCGCTAAGTATGGCACTGACTACCTTATAAATTCTGTTCATTCATGCTTTTGTTAGTTTTTCGACAAAATATGTAATTCATAAGTTCAACCCTCTGGTTCAGCCAAAAAGATCAATGTATTTACCAAGACCTTTATTTAATCGTAGAGTAATACAAACCCATTATTTATTCAGGCCATTGATATAATAGTGATATTAGCAGTAGGCCCATGCCTAAGAAACACAAAAATAACTAAAAGAAACCAAATTATGAACCGTCGGGCTAAATTTGAAGATAAAAACTTTTACCTTCAAACTTTAATTACCACGATAAAACCTGTGTGTATGTGTTATAAATTATGGAAGTCAAAAATACACGACGAGTACGGCCTTGTATCCCCATATGCCAATGTGAACACATGCAACTAGTGTTGTAAAAGACTTGAGTTTTTTAGTCCTAACTTCGAGACTAGAGTCGCATTGCATGACGAGACAATTAGACTTGGGCACGAGTCATGAGTTCTTTAGGTCTTTAGAGTCCTTTTAGTCTTTTGAGTCCTCCGAGTCCTTCAGAGATTTTTTAATTCTTTGAGCTGAACTGAGCCATTTAGTCGGTATACTTCACATTTAATCACGTTGACAAAGTGGTACAGTAGTAAAATTTCATAAAATAATAATTCTGTAGTTCTACAAAAACGAATGTTTTTTTGTAGTTTACCGCATGATGTGGGGTGTCGATGGATGCTATTTAAAAATGTTGTTGATGTGCAAACACCATTTTGCAATCCACGGATCGGATCTGCCGTTCAACAGTAGCATATGTAGTTGAATTAAAAGGAAAACTATCAATTAATAAAAAAAGCAACAAAGAGTATTTATCTATCTATTTAACTATCATAGCTAGGTATATAGGCTTTAGAAGTTAACTTGTAAAATGTACTTAGAGAAGAAAATTACTGAAGTGACTTGGTGTCGATATCTCTGAGTTCTCGAGTTCAATTCCTGGTCGGTCAATGTAGAAAAATAACTTTTCTGTAATGTCTCGGGTCTTGCTGTTGTGGTACTGTCGTTGTTTCTGATTTCTGTAACACAAATGCTTTGGCTACTTACTACTCAAAGGAATGTGTGTGATGTTGTCCAATATTTATTTATTTATTAATAATAAGACTTAAAAAAAATCGAAGGCCCACCTGACGCCGTCGATTTTTTTTCAATTTCCATATCAAACGAGTGCTTTTCCAACTAAGCTACCAAGTTACCCGTCGGCTAACCTCGTGTTTCTCGATGTTGAAGCCAGCGTACTATCTAATCTAATTAGCCGCGCGTATCTACATCATAAAGGGTGCTTCTGTATCTTTCTACATTGTTTTCAAGTGCTATTTTTGGCTCGTCCCCGTCGGGTGTAAATAATTCCGCTTCCCTGGACACCTAAGACGGGATCTCTGCCGCAAATATTCTGTTAAATAAAACTATTTGGACAATAGACGGAATTGCGCTTTCTTAATCATAGCGCTTTTCCGATTAGCCAGGGTACGCTTGACCATGATCTTCTTCTTTGCGTGTCGACTCAGGCTTTTATTTATCATCATTTCAGCCATAGGACATCCACGGCTGAACATAGGCCTCCCCCAGTGACTTCCAGATTGGCCGGTTGAAAGCGGCTTTTATGTATGTGAGGACGAAAATTTTCTCGATCATGATCAAGCAAATTCAGTTAATATATTCGAAATGATTTCATTTGCATCACACACATTTACAAGACATTGTTGCACAATCCTTTAGAACCAACACTGTATTTGCTAGGAAAAATTATAGTACAATTATCTTTACGACTAAATGGTTGGAACCAAAGCATTATGACGAAATTGAGGCAATATTGGAATGACACACACACACACACACACATACATACACACACACCCACACACACACACACTCATCCCACTCACACAAACCACGCACAGATCACACACACGTAATAAATAGATTTAATTTTGAATATATATAAATATTTAGTATAAATAACCTACCCGTACGTACTATCTATTTAAGGAAGAGCGGTGTCTCCTGGCGCAGGCTTTATTTTAGCATAAAAGGAGACACTGGTCACTCTTAGGTTAAGATATAAACATGTTAAAGCCAATAATTTTTTTTTTTTTATCACACCTCAATAACCTTTAGACTGGTAGATTAGAACATTTTTGGACTCTTTTTATTAATTGTCGTCGAATAAAATTAGACCATTATTTTGTAAGATATTATTATAATAGCTGTTGCCTACAGCTTTGTTCGTATGACCTTCAATTCGATTTAGGAACCATTTTAGGCCTCCTCAGAAGAAAAGAAAGTTTAATCACAATTCAATTCAATTATTTATTACATTCTATAATGTTACACAGGTGTTATAAAAAGGTACATAAAACAGATCATTATAGACCCTGTTGGGCACAACAATAAGATAGGTATTGTGGGCAGAGAGGACGACGCCATGCATAATTAGATCAATTTGTTTATTTTAAGAAGTTGTAAAGAATTAAAATACATTAAGAAATCATATGATAATTATTGAATAATAAATTGAATAATATAATCAAATAAATAGTATTTTTAGGCATTTAAATATTTATTTATCTTTGGATTTTATTTTATTGTTTTAGATTATTGTCATTTAAGTATTCGTTTATTGCGTAATATTTTTTTTTATTAACATTAATTTTAATTGTTTTATAAATTTTAAATCATTTACTTAAAAGACAAACATTCATTAAATTTTAGTTATATGGAAATAAAACCTTTTTCTAAATTCCCCTAAATTGTAAACATTTACCAAGAACAACGATATAATTAAGTATTTTATGTCACCTAAATATTTACAAAATAACTTCTAAACTCTGTGATGTTTTATTCTGCCCTTACTAAGGTTTCCACGAAAATTTGGCTTCGAACAGGATCCTTGTTACGGCTTTGTAGACCCTAATTAAGAAGTTTCGAATAAGTTTTCGACGAACAAACAAAACGATATTTTAAGGAATATTTTAAGTTACTACGGAGGAGATAGAATGATAAAAATTCTAATCTTAATAAATAGATTTTATTATACACACCACAATACAAAATTAAAACAAAAATCTCAATCAGACGAAAAAAAACTATCATTTTAAACAAAAATAAAACAAAAACATAATACGTATGAAATCATTTGTTAGCGTATCGATGTGGTGTCTAAAAGCAAACTATTAATTAATTTTTAGGGTTCCGTACCTCAAAAGGAAAAAACGGAACCCTTATAGGATCACTTTGTTGTCCGTCTGTCCGTCCGTCCGTCCGTCTGTCAAGACCCTTTTTCTCAGGAACGCGTGGAGGTATGAAGCTGAAATTTATATCAATTACTCAAGTCTACTGTCCCTTGAAGCTGTGAAAAAATCAAACTTCTAAGCCAACGCAATCAAAAGATACAGCCGTTTATGCCGCAAATTTTCGACACTTGCAAGGGAATCAAAACCTACAGGGTGCTTCCCGTGAACTCAGAATCTTGAAATTTGGTACGAAGCAACGTCTTATAGCATAAATAAAGGAAAAATTACGAAAACCATAAATTTTTAGTTACATCACATAATATATATTTTTTTAATAATTTTAACCTTACTACCGTCGTCGTCGTGCGGTAGTTGTTCAAGAAACACCTATATTACGTTTCTCTGCGGATTTTAATTTCAAGTTGCAGTATAAAGTGTTAATCGGACGTTTAATTTATAACCAATATACAGCCAGTGAAGTGACTCGTCGATTATTTGAAGTTGTTTACCAACATTCAGTGTCGTTACGGAGTAATAGCCAAATTAAGTTTAAAATATTGTCACAAAACGGCTACCGATAACTCGCCGACTACAACAAGCGCGTTGGCGACCATGAGTCACCGTCACCGCCGCCACGAGAACCACACGAGAACTCACGAGCGAGCGGCCGCGGCCGACCCGTGCTGCGTTTAGACGACTGGATAGCAACCGTGCTTCGTTCAAGCGTCGTTTTGTGCGAGTTATAATTGGTGTCGGTGCTGTTTTTGGTATTTATTGATTTTTTTATTATTGACATTAAATAAGAAAAATATGTCTTCCAAATGCAGTATATGTGCTAAATGCAGTCGAAAAATCAAGAACCGTCGTTACCTGAATTGTACCTTATGCAAAAAAACATTCGATATCGAGTGCGCAAATGTGTCGGAAAAACTGTTTTACCTTATGGATCTCTCACGTAGATCACTATGGACATGCGAAAAGTGTATGAATCGAAAAAATAAACCCACAACCAGCACACCAATAATTAAGCCTCATTCACATAGAGTAATACCAGCACCTATCACAGGGGGAAAGCGGATGCCTGCCATCAGTGTATTACCTGGATCTTCAACACCAACTCCCTCACAAGAGACATCTCTTTACCAGCAACCGTTACCTGTGAAACCAGCTACTCTGGAAATGGTCTCCTCGAAGGGAACATCGGTGGCAGACTGTCACACTGTTGATCATGCGTCATTAACTGCGGATCTACGGGATTCGCCTCGGTTGGGCCAGACGTCTTCACCGGCATCGCCTTTTTACTCTGCAAACTTGGCATCAGAGGGCTTGGTACATCAGCCCTCGCCATTGTTGCCATCTACGTCTGCGTCTCCAAAAATAACTGCTCAGACTGAAACTTCAATGACAACCATCCTGGATACCCAAGTCACGCCATCTCCGCTAAATCAACAAAAAACATCTACAAGCCCAACACTCAAATCGGCGTCACCTACATGCACCGAAGACCGGGTACCTGACTGTTCCATGTTTGTGACACAACGAGGGAAAAAGAACTTCCATGAAATGTCATTGCCAAATGTTGAGACTACAGATTCTTCTTTGTCCGAGTCAGAATCGAGAAGCTTGGCAACAAAAAGTTTACCAGATTTATCAACACTTCAAAATCAAGAATTAGAAATCATGAAAAATGAAATTTTTGAATTAAAGTTAAAACTTGAATCCACTGAGAATGAAATGGATAATCTAATGTTAGAAAATAAATCTATGGCACTAAAAATAAAAGAACAGGACCAGAAAATAAAAGACTTACTAACTATATGCTCCACAACTACGAGTAATCAAAACAAAAGTAATAAAAAATCTGCAAAGAAAGTCAAACGAAAACACATAAAACAAAACTTATATCAAAGCATGCAGAGTCAAAATGCTAGTGAGGAGTATACAAACACAGTGAAGAAAATAAAAATACAGGAGAAACCACTCGGGCTAAAGGAAGAAACTGACCAAACAATAGAGAAAACTACTGCAACAAAAACCAAAGTCGTTGTAATAGCTGACCAGCAGGGACGAGGCCTACAACATGCTTTACAACAACTGTTGGGTGCAAATTATTTGGTGACATGCTTTTGGAAGGACGGTGCGTGCCTTCGGGAGGTTCTCAGCACCTGTAGTGCGGAACTGCGTGGTCTCACGTTGCATGATTTTGTTGTAGCTATAGGAGGTATAAACGAAAACAACCCTTCAAATCTAAAAACCACACTTTTGAAGTGGATAGGTTCAACATGTCACACAAATATTATAATATGTGGTCTACCGTGTAATGCAAACTTGAATATCTCTCTTAATAAGGAAATAGAACTTATATGTAAGGGCTTCACCCATTGTTCTTTTGTGGGGCTTAATTATTATAGATCTCGCCTAGGCTCTAGATATTTCCTATCAGACTTGTGTTTTGGAATATCCAGAGAGATCACACATGTATCCCATCGCAAATTTAAAAAATCTACTTGCATATATGGTCATGGGGATGTATTGGACCGCTCTGAATTACCTTATTCACCAAGGTCTGAATTGTGCCTCTCCATACCAGGAGAACACCACACACCAAACCTGAGATCACAGACATTTCCTTTTTTATAAATAATGACTTCGTTTATGTAATGCACCAGAACATAGCTGGTTTCTTTAGTAAGAAGGAATTAATAGAAATTACACTTAATGAAATGTCAGAAACAAATGAAGTCCCAGATGTCATTTGTTTGACTGAAACGTTCGTCAAGAAACATTGTGAGTCAAACATAAATCTTAAAGGTTACAAGTTGGGTACTTCATTTTGTAGGTCAAAGGAAAAGCGGGGGGGTTCTTGTATTTTACACAGTAAATCTATAACGACTAAAGAACTATATTTCCTTAAGGAATTGGCAGCAGAACTCACTTTCGAATGTTGTGGACTAGAAATAATAGAATATAAGATAATTATTGTGTGTATTTACCGTACGCCAACAGCAAACGTAAAAACATTTTTTAATAAATTACATCTTCTTCTTGACAAATTAAAATCATTCAAAAAACATATTATTATTACAGGCGATTGGAATATTGACACATTAAAGAAAAATAATTTATCGGACGAATTAATAGAAATAATAACTAGCTATAATCTGGACTTACATATCAAAACACCAACACGAAGGGAGTCTTGCATTGATCATTTCGCGAGCAATATAAAGGAAGCAAGCGGGTATACTAAAGCTTTATGCTTATCAGATCATGATACAGCTCAATTATTGACTGTACCAGTTAAACTGCGTAAAGCACCGCTTAAAACTTGGCATGAGATGAGGCGTGATTATGGTATTGACAACTTGAACAAATTCAAATATGTTTTGACGAGCTACCCATGGCAAAACCTTATTGACTTCAAAAATTTAGATGCTGACTTTACACTCTTTCATAATGAACTTATCCTTTTGTATGACTTATGTTTTCCTACATATAAAATTAGAGTTTTTAATAAAGCTACCATAAAATCAAAATGGCTAACCAAGGGCTTAAGGACATCATGCCGAACTAAAAGAAAACTACGTCTATCATATTATAAAACACATACACGCAATATTAAAAATAAATACCGACAATACTCTAAAATATTAAGAAAATGTATACAATTTTCCCAAAAAAATATGAATGAAAAATATGTTAATACAGCCAAGAATAAATGCAAAGCCACTTGGAATATAATAAATAACAAAGATGATGTAAATGACAAACATAATATAGACTACTTAAAAATTAAAGACAAAATAATAGACAAACCTTCAGATATAGCAAATACATTTAATAATCACTTTATTGAATCGACTAATCTACCTGACAACCATCAACACAATTCAAGTAAACTTAAGTTCATCGAAAGCACTTCCGTATCGATGTTTTTAAGCCCCACCGACGAAAATGAAATAATCAAAATCATAAACACTTTAAATAATACAGGTGCTACAGGTTATGATGCGATATGTACCAGAGTAGTTAAGGCTTGTGCAGGTGAGTTGGCACCATTGCTAGCACAATTTGTGAATAGATGCTTTGAGGAGGGTACGTTTCCAAGCACTCTTAAGATGTCCATTGTCAAGCCACTATTTAAGCGCGGAGAGAGGCATAATTTGAGCAACTACAGACCCATTGCCCTTATTCCAGTTTTGTCAAAGGTTTTTGAAAAGGTCATGCAGGTCAGACTAATCTCATTTTTTACAAAAAAATCCATAATCAGGGATGAACAATTTGGGTTTCGCAAGGGAAGGTCAACAACTTTGGCTTGTTACTCCCTTATAAAAAATATAACATTCCACATGGGTAGGAGGATTCCCGTATCCACCGTCCTCTTCGACATGAGTAAGGCATTTGACTTTGTCAATCATAATACTCTCCTATCTAAGCTCGAGCGTTATGGAGTGCGAGGACCTGCGTATAATTGGATAAGGAGCTATCTCGATGAAAGAACACAGTTTGTGGAAATACCAATGCTGGATGATAAGCTCCAGAGTGTGACATCTAGATCAGATATTAGAGTGAATGGCTCGGGTGTCCCACAGGGTAGTATATTGGGACCATTACTCTTCATTATATATATCAATGACCTTCCCAAATGTACGCAGTATCCAGTAACACTATTTGCTGATGATATTTCAGTGACAATACACAAAAAACCTGACATTAACTATAATGATGAAATAAATAATGTAATTAAAAATATAACAAATTGGCTAGAACATAATGATTTGAAAATTAATACAAATAAAACAAAGTATATACAATTTCACAACAAAAATGGAAAAACTCAACAATTATCAGTACACAACAACAGCGATCCCATTGCCATGACTGCGTCAGCGACTTTCCTCGGTATTGTGATCGATTCCGAACTCACATGGCAAAGTCATGTTGAAATTGTATGCCAGAGAATAAACAGGTTTGTGTTCGCTCTGTATCGTCTCTCAGAGTTAGCTAACCTTAAGACAGCTCTGATGGCGTACCATGGTTACGTTGGTTCTATACTGAGGTATGGGCTGATTCTGTGGGGTAACTCGACGCACATTAGCCGTGTTTTTATCCTGCAGAAGAAATGTATAAGATCCATTTGCGATGTGGGACAGATGGAATCATGTAGACCTCTCTTTAAAAAGTTGAAAATTCTCACATTACCATCTCTTTACATATTTGAAATTCTAACATTTACAAAGAAACATGCCAACCTCTTCACAAAACAAAAGGATGACGGTAATCGTGGTAGTACAAGGAGGTACCCATGGAAGTTATCCGTGCCCCAATCAGGCACAGCTTGTATTTCAAAAAAATTGTCACAGCATGTGCGTTACATTATTTAATTTACTTCCAAACCACATTCAACATTTGCAACTTAATGTTTTTAAAAGAATTATTATCTGTGTTCTAATTGATAACTGTTTTTATGACATAAATGAATTTATAAAATTTTGCCGTGATGGTCATTTTAAGCAAATTGCAATCGATTTCTGAGTTCTTCTGACTTATTCAATTGTCAATTTGCTTATTTACAAATCATTATTAATTTTTGGGTTGACATGATTATGATTACTATTCTGACAGTCTGCATTATTATGACACCTGTAAAGTTTTATATAATCCATTGACATCGCACTGTTTTATTTAATGATTGAAATGCTTGTAATTATAAGGTTGATGAGATTATTTTGTTACTCATTTGACATTTTGCATTTTGACTTTGCCTGTATAATTTGTATACCTCTCATTGACGTTGACATCTTACTGTTTGATACTAAAATGCTATAATTGTAATTTTGTAGACCTAATTTGATATGATATTTTGTTTGTAAGTAAGATTCAATTGCACGACGACGAAATGTTTGCATATCGATAAATCGGTAAAACATGTTTGTTCATATTATACCTATTATAAGACCTAAGATTGTACCATGTTTTTCGCAAATAAATATATTATCTTTATCTTTATCTTTACCCATTTCCTCATAAACGCGTAGAGGTATTAAATTGAAATTCATACCAAATACTCAGGTCTATAATACCTTTAAGCTGTAACAAAATCAAACTTCTATGTCAACGCAATCAAAAGAAACAGCAATTTAAGCTGCATATTTTGAAACTCGCAAGTACTCGCAAGGGAATCAAAACCTAAAGGGTACTTCCAGTCGACCTAGAATCTTGAAATTTGGCATGAAGCAACGTTTTATAGCACACATAAAGGAAAAATTCCGAAAACCTTAAATTTTTAGTTACATTACAAAATATATATTTTTTAATAAATATAAACTTATTACTTTTTTCCTCATGAACGCGTAGAGCTATCAAGTTGAAATTCATATCAAATACTTAGATCTAATTAAATCTTTCCCCATTGTAATGTTATGAATTTCATTTTGCAATAAAAATACCATAGTTATGACTCGATTGTCGTAATGAACGAACTTTGTAAACCTTGCAGGTTTGTACGGAACCCTCGGTGCGCGAGTCCGACTCGCACTTGTTTTTACAAGTTCAAACTTGTAATTCTTCTTGTTCTTAGTCGATTCGCTCTTGACAGAGCGGTCGTGGTCGTTATGTGGTAGTATCGGAGGGGGCAGATTTTATGCGCTTCACGATGTCTTGCCATCTCTCTCTGCTGGAGGTCATGCTGCTGCATTCGTTAAGGGAGTCACCTAAAGCACTTATTACAAATTTGTAATTATGGTATGGTAAAATGAAAGTTTTTCACACTGAGGTTGACAGTGAACCTGCTCACAGTCGGTGGCAGATATTATGGTGAGAACACTGCCTTATAGAAGACGTTGCGTGACAAAAGTTGTGTAAATCGAGCAGTTGATGCGAAAAATAAAAGCGGGCTTGTCAGGGACCATTTGCTATGTGAAGTGTCGAGTATGTTATGCGTAAACCAGACGAAAGTTCTCTATTGATAATAAAAATATTTTTTCAAAATATAATATTTTTAACTTGGTGTCGCTATCTCTGAGGTTCCGGGTTCAATTCCCGGTCGGTCAGTGTAGGAGAATAACTTTTCTATATTTTCTCGGATCTTGGTTTTGTGGTACCGTCGTTGTTTCTGGTTTCTGTAACACAAGTGCTTAAGCTACTTATCATAGGATCAGAGCAATGTATGTGATGTTGTCCAATATTTATATTTATGTAATATTTAGTTGTAGGTACTATTGTAGTTTTTAGCCTGAACTTACTTGTATTTAGATTCAATTATCATTTAGAACAGTGTTCTTTCTTTCCTGTTATAATATGCTCAAAATTTTATATTTTGTGTGTGATGTGACAAAATCTTTTCTACTACTAAGCTTCACACGACTTGTAGGACCTTATATTTTGTTCCTATTTTTATAGGTAACTTTCTTTTGGGGAATAATCCTAAGTAGGTACACAATAACTTTTACTATAGAATCGACATCAAAATCACCAAAAATAGTCTACTGTAACCAGACAACCTACAATGGCCTAATTTCTGTTTAGCCTAATGGTCGACTGGTAGAGAATGCCACATGGAATTAAGTCCACCTTTTGTACGATTTTATTTTGTGCAATAAAGTTTAAATAAATAAATGGCTAATTGAATATTTAATGTCGAGAAGCCATTTTTTGCGATTTGTGGTATTTGAGTAATAAATTCAAACCTTAAAAGGAAGTTAGCAAATAAATAAAACAGTATAAAATAGTGATAGTAACTACCTCTAGGTATTTATCGTTACTATTCTGTTACCATTTGTAGAAAAAATATGTCGTGCGATATCGAAATATCACCCTTAAACCGATTACAATTGGTTGGATAGGCTCTATCCTGGCAAACACTGGAATGAATGTCGAGTGCCAGATCATTTACTGCCCACATCGCGGTACTTCGGCGAGCACGCGATGGGCAAGCCTTTAGATAAACGACGTGATTTACGTCACGAATGACAGATGCGGTCTCCCGAGTGAGATATGTGAGTTATTATTTAGGTACCGTTATGGCGTTATTGTACTCCGCTTTGTTCAAAATTAAAAGTATGACCTTTGAATGTAATTATTTTTTGATACGAGGTATTATACTTAAAACGACTTTCTACTAAGGGTGCTTTCCAATACACTAACTAGGGACTTTAAAAAATTGGACATGTGCTAGTCGGACTCGCCCACCGAGGGTTCCGTACAAAAGGCATTGAACCTAATTGGCATACCTAAAGTTGCAATTACATTATTTTGGTGTACACTTATAAAACACGCCAATCGATAGAAAAAATAATTACAAACAACAAATATCCCACGAAAAAATGTCGTTAATGATAATTTATTGATTATGTAAATAAAAATAAAATTACATGTTCAAACTGAAATTTTGAACAAATTATATATCATTTACGACATTTTATCAAAGAATATTTGTTGTTTGTAATTATTTTCAATTTCGATTAACGTATGTTCCATATGAGTGTACACCAAAATAACGTTATTTTAAGTTACTTGCAACTTGAGGTATGCCAGGCTCAATAGAAAAAAGTTCGAAGTCTTGTTCTGTAATTCTATTCTATACATACTATAAATAGTTCAGGAAACGAGTCTCGCAGTTAAATTACCAAATTTATTTAAAAAATATACCTAGTTTTCAGACTTTGCCCTGTAGGTATTTGTTGTGTCGATATTACTCGCCAAATTTCATAGTTCTAGGTTACGGAAAGTACCATATCAATTTATATTCCCTTGTAAATGTCGAAATATAGGTTTTTTGGCATAAACGGCTGTATCTTTTTTTATGATAACTTAGAAGTATGATTTTTTCACTGTTTCAAGAGACTGTAGATCTATATAAATATGGTATATGGTTTTAATTTCAACTTGATACCTCTAGGCATTCTAAAGATAAAAGGTATTTTCAGACAGACGGACAACAAAGGGATCCTTTAAGAGTTCCAGTTTTACCTTTTGAGGTGCGGAACCATAAAAAGATAGTTTTCAAAATTAACCCGAATTTAGAACTGAACTTACTTGCAAATACTGACAGTATTATTGTAAAATTTATTTAAAGATCATGTTTTTTTCCCCAAAAAATACGTCAGTTAAAAATAAATTGTGAGATCTGTACGACAGGGAATTTGTTAACTATGCAGTAAAATATTTCCAACTTTCTCAATATGTAGAAGAGTTATAGATAGATAGATAGATACTCTTTATTGCTCACCATACAAGTAAAATACACATGATTTTTACAGAAAGATGTACAATTTAGGCGGTCTTATCGCTAATAGCGATCTCTTTCAGACAACCTTTAGGTTATGTTATGTGATTCCCTTTACCTTCAAGGTTGACTTGAGTGAACTTATAAAACCGGTGACCTTGTCCCATGGCGGCGAGTGTGACGGGCGTCGAATATATCACTTGTTAATCTACGGAGTGTCGGCACTCCGTGACAAATGTGACGTGCTTGAAGAGGGTGAGAGGTATTGGACTCTTTTGTGCTTGGGAGTGATGGGTGTGGCTTTTCCTCTACATTAGTTGGGGCTGCAAAGTTAATGTTTTAAGTCTGCTACCTCTTTTTTGACGTCAACGCATTTTATCATGTTACAAGGAAACAATGCATACTTAAAAGCGCTCGTTCTTAACCGCTGTTACGCAAAATAGGAAAAACGTTAAGGGGGACCGTTCAGTGCATTCTGCGGTATGAATTATTTCTTACATATTTTGAAGTAGCGACTGATTTAGATTTGCTTACAACAAAGCAATGTCTATAATATTGTGTCCATTGAAATATTTATATATCCATTCATAGGTTTTTATTACGGCCTTAATTCGTCCAAAGCCAGAGAGTAACGATGTTAAATAATTTCGCTGCTGTACATTAGTCTCTGCTATCATCAATAGAGAGCGGCTTTACCGTAACCGTTTGCATCTAGTGACTTCCCGCAGCCTTGACTAGATCGTTAGTCTACCGGGTGGAAAGCCTGCTTGTCGAGAACCTTTTTTATTTTTTTATTTTTCTGTATTAAGGAAACAAACAGCTATCAATGTTACATTTCGTTTACAAAATTATGTATAGTAAAGCATTACAAGTTTCCACCAATAGTTTTTACAGCACTATGTTGACGAGATAAAAAGTTTAATTAGAAATTTAATAGGGATAAAACAACAAAACAGGCCTTAAACTAGTTGTAGATACTTGTACTAGGGCTCAACTCCATCGAATGGCCCTCGTAACAAACAACGAAAGCGCATCAGTTTCTCGTGAAATATGTCGATCTGATTATAAGTACTGTTATACTTTTTGCAGGCTCTAATAATAAAACTATTATTTCTGTAGTTAGTCGAGCGGTGGGTGTAAATGTACTCTTGTGGCGTGGGTTGGATCTTGGACATTTTAAAGTTAATTTATTTAGTAAGTAAAGACAACATCTTATATATAAAATTCTCGTGTCACAATGTTCGTTCCCGTACTCCTCCGAAACGGCTTGACCGATTCTCATGAAATTTTGTGAGTATATTGAGTAGGTCTGAGAATCGGCCAACATCTTTTTTTCATACCCCTAAAGACCACGCAGACGAAGTCGCGGGCAACAGCTAGTTATTAATAATTTTATATAATAAAATTTCCCCAAAGGCTGTCAGTTCTGCGCCTGCCCATTGCCTTTGCGTTATTTAATAGAAATAATAATAAAACTACTCTACTTCTGATATTCCGTTATTTTTTTACATCCCTAATAGCGATATAAAAATAAATCGGGCATTATAATACCAACGATAACCGTTGATGGGCCTCAGGAATCCTTTATTACCTAAGGGTTATACTTTGGTTAAAGATAATACTATGCTGATTTAAAATAACGACAATATGGCGCTCTTTTATCTATTATATAATGCGTGTTCATTTTTACTGAATTTTACTAGTTTTTTGTAACGATATTGAAATCCAATTTTAGTCTGTCTACGACCTACGTGACAGTCAAGTATCACGTAGAGAATCATCTACATAGATAAAATGTGTATGTTAAGTAGATCCCCTTATATAAGATTGTTTTATGCTATAAAGTTGCGTTGCAATAGAGTCAAAGTCTCCTTTAAATTATATTATTATTATCTTTTTATTTATATAAAATACTTAGTCTGGCCATAAATACTGTTACAATTGTTTTATAAACAAAATATTACATTTGAATTTGGAATCTGTCATTTTTATGTGATTGTTCATTGAATTTTCTTATTTTAGCGCCAACGTATTAGTACAATATTTTGCGATATTAAAATGGAGTGGGTGTTAAAGAGAACCGAATCGCTGTGATTGCATTACACAAAGTAGGTATGGTGCCAAATGCAATTTTTATAACTCTCCATACGCTTGGTATTAGTAAAATGTTTGTGTACCGGGCTATTAATAGGTACAATAAGACCTCCTGTTTGTGACAAAAAAAGATCTGGCCGTCCACGTAGTGTTCGTACGAAAAAGGTAGGTAGTCAAAGCAGTAAGGGAAAGAATTCGGAGATTTTTTTTTTACAATTGAGCAACATTTTAACAAACAAAATGACCGTGTTTATGCTCAAAGCTATAGGGAAGCTTCCCAATTAGTCCCGAGCTTTTATTGATAACTGGCCTCAACGTTTAAAGACTGTATTGCAGCTAATGGAGACCACTTCAAATAAACTTTTTATATTTTAAATTGTTTTATATTTATGTATTAAACTAATACAATGTAAAAGTAATAAATGTTATTTGCAATAGAATTTTTTTCTTTGTTTCAGTATTTATGGCAATACTAGGTATAATAAAGTCGGGTTAGTAACACCATTATCACTAGAACGGCTCGACCAATTCTATGATCTATGATTTGTTGGATTTGTCTCTACTCTGACTAGCAGATTAATTATTAAAACAACGGAAATTTCACAGAAAAAAATATGTAGATAAAATTAACGTTTCGCATATTTTGTGACTTTTGGTATTTACTTAAAAACCACACGAATGAAATGTATCGTATGTAGTATCACAGCAAAAATAATAAGAAAGCTTCTACTAAATACGCAAAAAAGAAACTTTTGCCGGCATAAGTACTAATTGCAAGTCATTTCGTTAATAAAAGGTCCCAGCTTAGCACCAGATGTCTCTGAAGAAAAACTCAAAACTTTTTATTTAAGTAACCCTTAAGTATATTTTAAGGAAATGTACAAACTTTAATAACTCTGCAAAGTGTATTTACCAAAACCTCCATCCGCTTAGCCGTGGAACGAGAGAAGCGTGAGTGGTGCAGCAACAAACTGACTCGTTTAATTTATGGTCCTAAGTTAGTATAACAAATTATTTTTAGGATTTTTTTTTAACTGCCTTTATTAAGATTTAAACCCACGAACTTTCGCTATCTGGGCGACTGCTCTTCCAACTGAACTACGGAGGACATAGTACCATTGGCTAATTTCATCAAGTATTTATAGCTGTTAGTAAGCCAGCAGCAGCAATTACGTTTGAATCCTGTAATCAATTATAATTAACTAGATTATGCAAGAGCAACACAACAATTTTTCTTTAGATTATTCTGGATAAACACTATAAATTAATTGATGATCCATTATTCGGCATTTGTCAAAAACTGAGTTCAAGTTTCAATTTACACGAGCCACACGTCATGGCAACCGCAACAACAGAATTATATTGGTATAAATTTATGACAAATCTAACGTTTGATAATCAAATGCAAAAAGGTTTTAATACTTTCGGAAAATTAAAAAAGTAAACTCAAACGACAACATGGAAAGTATACAAAGTGCACAAGGAGAAATTTAGAAAAAGTTTAATTTTGAAAAGTGTAGCCGGCAGCCGGCGCGCGCTAACCGCATTTGTGTACGTACGCAAGTTTGCGGGCCGCCCTTTCGCGGGATTGGAATATTGAAACACTCGCTTGTGTAAAATCTAGAAGGCTTCACGTTATGCATGCAGTATAAACATGTATGTACGCCTCATTATTGTAAAGTCGAGAGTTTGCATCTCACAGCTACAGCACGTAGCTAGATTTTTGGACTGGCTTAGAAGCTATAGGGGAAATGGCCAGGTGAACACCCTTACGTTTTTGAACTTTAACAATGAAGGTTTTGGCCATTTATTAATGTAGTTTTAGCTACGACGGTATTTTTTATTTAAAAATTGACCGTCACTTATGAAAACAATATGTATTTGCTTTAAGATTATAGACGACTATTATGTCCACCAAATACCGCTTGACCCAATTGTATTAATTGAGATAAATTCTGAAAACTAAACTATGGATGTAGTCTGTGTTAGAATGAAAATTTTTATAATCATTGGTGTGCGAGTTTTAGGTTATTGGAAAAGAGAAGAATGTGTTTATTAAGTGTAGATTATTTTTTCCTAAAGCCACTGATTTACATGTTAACACCTATCTCAGTGCCTAAAGCTATGTCCCGTTCCTGTCCATACCCATGCCCATGATCTAAAAGATACAGCAAACAAGATCTGAAGGTCTAGTACGAAAATGTTTCGTTTGTTCAGATGTATTATGCTAATAAATTAAAATAATCATTGTCTTGTGTCAATCCATTGACAAAATATGAACATCTGAAACTATCCGGGTAAAAAACACGACTGTTGATTTAGAGAAAAACGAAAACCAACTGTCACATTCTTAGCATTTGCACAAAGCAAAACCGATTTTGATGAAATTTTATACGGAAAAAGCTTGAACCTTTTCATTCCACCTCCTTAACAAGTAAAATGGTGTGACAAACCATATTTCACGCGTGAGAAGCCACGGGCACAGCTAGTAGGTACCTATTTATTGGCTTAAGGAACTGCCGTGTGGGGGACAGCCGTAAAGAATACACTTCCCCACCGCCAACAGGTGGCGAATCGTAAGAGGTGACTAATTCTTGTATCACGAGACGGGCAGCAGCGTCTGCGTGCGAAATCTTATAAAAAACTGCGTCTGCCAATCGTGGCGAGTATTGGCAATCTCTCCCCAATGAAAGTCATTGGGAGAGGCCTATGTTTAGCAGTGGACGTCCTATGGCTGAAATGATCATGATGATGAAAGAACTAAATACGACATGAAATAAAATATGATAACTACCGTTATAAAAATCGCTTTGATGATACTGCTTTATATCGATCGACTCCAGTATAGGTCCCCACCAGTTTGTCCCGGACCATGTTACACCAAACTTGGTTTTTCTTTGCAACTAGACGGAAGAGTTCCGTTTCCAACATGGCGATGGCAAATAAACTAACAACCGAACTTTGTTATAAAACAAGTTACTTTTAAAACCCTTATACTTTTGCGGAATAGCGCAAGAATTGTTGGGAATTGGGCCATTTTTTATTGCAGTTAGTAAACGCAAGCCAAAATTGCTTATTTTTAAATTCTTTGTATTATGAGACCTCACTTATCTACACTTACGCACCAAACCGTCAATGTGGTCGGTAAAACTACTGAGAAAAATCTTTATTGCCTTTCGCTTTAGTTATGAGCACATTTTGGGGGTTGTGAGGGGAACAGGGTGTAAAGTTCCTCATCCCCCCATTGAAAAGGGAGGATCCTCCGACCAGACGGGTGTTGTCTGGTGGGCAACTGCCCGACGGTTGTTTGTCGGGTTTTTGTATATATGGTTCAATCGCTCCGATAACTTTAATATCGCGATGTAGGATACGTCAGATTAGTTCGTATGTGGCGAGATAGATGTCGCTACACATAATTTTAATAGTTGCTTGTAGCTCAGTAGTTTACCATATTTAGTAATATTTATCACAAGCATATCCGTACTTGCGTGGAATAGAGGCCACGTAACCACGAGAGCAGCGTGGGACCACCCGTTTTGGTCCACCCGTCACGCGTGATGCGATGACCAAAGGAAATTGAGATTAATTTTATTCATTCATTTAATCA
Source organism: Anania hortulata (assembly GCA_963576865.1). Classification (NCBI taxonomy): domain Eukaryota; kingdom Metazoa; phylum Arthropoda; class Insecta; order Lepidoptera; family Crambidae; genus Anania; species Anania hortulata. Next base: position 589,390 of record OY756409.1, read on the forward strand.
CTTCATAATGTACATTATAAATGGTCAATAGTAACATTACAACCTTCATAAGGCATTCGTGAAATAAAATTATTTAAACAAATTAAAGTTATAATTACATTTACATGTCATGTTTTTATAAAATACTCGTAATAGATAAAGATTTTACTATGGATTTTACTTATTTATTAAGCCAACACTAACAAGCTACCTACGCCATTTTAAGATTAATCAAAAAGTCCTGACAAAAAGTTAAGTGATATCATAATTAAAAGCGTTAAACAAAATCAAATTAAACACAGATCATTGGCCAGAAGGGGCCCACATTAAACATTGTTTGAAAAATCTGCAAAAACAACTAATACTCGAATAACCTACACTAATCAAATTTTCACAGACACCACTTTAACTCATAATATGGCTGCAGATTAGAATTAGCATGGAATAATTATCCTCTAGGTAATCCTGAGACCCTAATTAATTCTGAAGTTGGAGTTATTAGGTTATTCTACGTTGAGCGCTAATTAGGAAGGGGGTGGGGGGGGGGGGGGGGGGGCTGGCACTGTTTGATAACAGAGCCTGTAGTCAAAGTAGAATCTCCTAAGCGTTTCTATTTCTACTGTAGATAATTATGATGCATAGTAATGTAGAGAACATCAAATACTTGCGCATCTTAAGATCAGCGAATTAAATTCCAAACCATCTACTACGTATTTCCTCCCCATTCCACTAATTACAGTCGTTTACTGACCAGGAGGTCAATTCTCGTAATTTGACAATAGTGGCAATCCGGTGTCGATCCGCTCCCAGTAACATTACGATCACAAACGGTATTTTTATTTAACGTAGAATTTTAAAAACTATCCCAATACGACCGAAAATAAAGGAGAGAAAAATCTCATTTTGGTTTCTTTCATTTTCAGTCGCATTACGAACTATAATTGAATTTTTTGGGTTTACGAGAATACCGTTTGTGATCGTAATGTTACTGGGAGTGGATCGACACCGGATTGCGGCTATTGTCAAATTACGGGAATTGGGCCACTGTCCATTCGCCTCTGGAATTGCTATTTTTGAAAATCGGCTTAAAGCACACTTTTTTTCTTCTTGACATAAACTGCCTTCATATCTTAGAATATTACTGGTCACTGTTGGTCTCGACATCTCCTCGTATAAATCAAGTATTATTAAGTATGTTTAATGTATGTATGTACAATTATTGTTATGTATTTATTTTATTTTATTTTTATTTATTTGTTACTGTATGTATAAATATATGCCATAAAATTTTGCAATCCTACGAGTATTTGTATAAGGTAATTTTAAGAACTCTGCAACACCTTTTCCTTTCTATAATGGTTGTCCTCTACTTGAAGGTTGTCTGGAAGAGATCGCTATTAGCGAAAAAACTGCCTAAATTGTACATCTTTCTGTAAAAATCAAGTAGTTTATAAGCACTTCTGTTACAGAAATCAGAAACAACGACGGTACCACAACACCCAGACCCGAGACAATATAAAAAAGTTATTTTTCTACATTGACCGACCGGGAATCGAACCCAGGACCTCAGAAATAGCGACACCAAGTCCGGAATATTTATTATATTTATTTATTTATTTAATTAAGGACAGCCAACAAAGCAAACACCTAGACAATACAAAATACAATTTATAAATTTTACATTTTATAGTGCTGCCTTAATTAAAGGCCACCACGGCATGCACAAAATTTGAATGTGGAAACTGACATACAGGTACACTTTACAATTTAATTAAACGGTATGGTCGCGTCTCGGCTACCGAGGTCGTCAAATCTTTAAATCGTATTTTACAGTAAATTATTGGTCTCTTATATCCACCTAGCACTTTTGTTACTAGTCGGTCTACGATTAGCCATGATTCTATTGACATTTTCACAGTCCTATGTCTGAATCCGTCAAAAGTAGTTGTGACTAATTTCAATCCAACTACCTCGTGAGGTGGCATCTGGTGTTCTCCGTGCAATGTCAAAAAGGTTCGCTTGTGGCACTAACCTGCAGAACACCACTGACGTCATGCTTACGTCGAGTCGCGTTCAAAAAATCATAGGACGGTGACAGGCGGTAGTCTCAACCGTGTATCGCATACCAAAAAAAAGTTCAGAGTACTGTCAATAGATTGCAAGGGTTTCTATGATCTCTGCGCGTAAGGTCTGTTTAATCTGTGCGTGCAAAGTTCACCATGATTCTGACATTGCGTGCGTGGGTGCGTGTTGTTAAATAATTTTGTTTGATCAATGTTTAAGTGAAAATACATGAGAATAGTGCTTAAATCGATAAAGTGAGTGTGTTTAGATGGATTTGCAGCATTAGTTTGCATAATGGAATGATATTTCAAGGTAAATTTTATAAAAAGGAAACAAATATTTTGGCGGCCGCCATTGCTCGAGATTTTTGGTTAGTTTCAATATTAATTCGATAAATTCATATCAAATAAAGCTTTAATAAATCTATTTATAGAGTCAGCAACGTAATTAATTAAATAGATTTGTTTTAATAAGCCATAATTACTTACAATATCGAAATATTTTGCGCGACGGCACTTGACAACAAAAATGTATGATTTTGTTAGTCGTTTTTAGAATATCAAAGTTTAATCCTTATCCTTTATTTTATGATAAATTTAAAGTAAATTTAATAAGCTTTATGAATACATATTTACTTTTTAGGAAAAATAAATGAGTTTTGTTCTACACACCATTTGTGCGAGGTACCAACCGATTTTAGGGTGATTTTGCAGCGGTATTTTCATTTACCCTTATTATTATATTATTTATTTACTTTTCTCACATTATTATTTCAAGAATAACAATATTATGAATCATTCTTTGTAATTCAGTCGTTTTTTTGAGGATAATTGGCCAACTTAATGTTTTGCAAAAATTTATTTTCCTGTGTTGGCGGGTGGTCTGTAAAAGACTTTTGCCAAAAAAAACCATTATTTAGCAAAATCTTTAAGACCATGCCACGCCATTTTTTAATCTGTGACTTTACAGTTTTAGAGTTGACAAGAGTTGTCATGTTAAAAATCACTTACTAGTTTTGGAGAAAGATGATTTGTATTGCTGCTCTATGGAATATGTGTTCGATGGTATATTAGAACAGTGACCTTTTAGTTTTTAAAGGAGGTGTGCCAAGACGTTTTGGGTCCTGATTTGTACTCTCTATCTGGAAGTCTTTATCTAAATCAGATGCGCGAAGGAAATTCATGCTTTTATGTTTGATATTTTGAACGCCATTTTGTATTGTTTTGTGTAATAAAGTGTCTATCTGTCACTCATGGTGTGAACCAAGAGCGAGCCAAACGACTGCAATGGCACCGAAGATCTTAACCATAATATCCTACGTCAAGAAATTTTGACTATAATATATACATTTGGAGTGAGTGCCATCAATAATTCCTCGTTACAAACACAGACGTGCCAATAAATAAGTAAATTGCTTACACAATCACACCAATTATCTAGCCCTAAGCTAAACAAAACTTGTACTATGGTGACTAGATAACGGATAAACATACTTAAATACTTTTCTAAATGGCGTAGGTACAAATGCCCGCGCTCATCATACAAACATTTGCCCCTTGCGGGATTCGAACCCACGACCGCTGGCTTTGTAATCCAGAGCGCGAACCACTACACCAGATGTCAAATATAATCACACCGCATCACGCGGTCACAACAACAGTCCGGTGCGGTTACGAACTCACGACCTGTGGGCGCGGTCCCCCGTCACACTGAATCGCTTCTAATTCGGCGAGAAATTTTGAACTAAACAAGCAGTATTATCGTTTAGAGAATTTATACTGTACTAGCTGATGCCCACGACATCATTCGCATCTTTAGTTTATTCATCAAGGATTTTCTGCGCCACTTTCCGTCACTCGTCTCCTGAAAATAATTAACGCATCAGAAAATGAATTAGCGAAATCGTTCACGCGTGATGCGATGACCAAGGGAAATAGAGATCCATTTTTATATACTATATTTTGGGACTAGAAATTTTGTTTCTACTCATCACCAGCCGATATGTTGTCCCGAAGCGGTAGTAGGGCAAAGCTATAATTTTGGGACGTGTTTAAGTGCCCGGAAGAGGGACTTTAAACTGAATATAAATGTTATGACTAATATTATCCATGATGTAATAAAGTTTATTATTATTTTATTGGTATAATCAATCAATCAATTCGTTACTTTCATTAAGACATGGTATTGAAGGTGTTGCCCAAAATTCAGAGGTTATGAAATATATGCACTCGTATCGTTTTAATAATCTACTTTAAAATATGTTTCTTTCGTAACGATGTTTTATTGAGAATTTTTGTAATTACGTGCCGTAGTTTATCGTTTAATCACCATTAAAGGGGTGATAAAATAAGACCACATACATTTGTAAAATGTGTAACAAATGCGTCACCTAAATATTGACATACTCGTATAATCTCCCCCAAATAGGAGTTAATAACAACAGCATGCCACAGGGGAAAACGCGGCCGTAGTGACTACGTCCGCATTTTGCGGTCACGGAACACGCGTGGACTGAATCGCTTCTAATTCCGTACGGAGGTCGTCACTAAAACTGTCCGTTTGTGAGATTTGAATTTTAGTTCTGGCTTATGCAAGAGGAGAACTTATATTGCTTAGTTGTCTTTTGTGTTGTGTGTCTGTGTTGTGTTTTTTTTTTACAAAAAGAAAATTAGTGTTTTGAGATACAATTCCTAATGATAAAAGTGGATACTTCATTACCCTTAGCATGCATCACGAATTTAAGATAAGAATGAGAGTCAGGGTATACCCTATTGGGTACATACGAGTAATATAAAGAATATACAGAAGATGAATAGAGATATAATAAAGTTTTCTATTGTGTCTCGTTTTGCTAAAATGAGGGGTTAATAAGTTAATGATTTTAAGCTTCATTTACCTTTTTAATACCCTCATCAGAACTATTTTAGAGTATGGCTCGATCGTGTGGTCGCCCTTCTATCAGGTTCACTCAGATACCATTGAAAGGGTTCAAAAGAAGGCTCTCAAATTCGCATCCTATTAATTTGGCTATGGGCGTAAGCTTTCCTCATACGGAGATAGACTGGTTGAATTCAACGTCAACACTCTAAGCATCCGCCGCCAAGAGCAGGACCTACTTTATCTACACAAGATCATACATTTTCATCTTGACTCCCCTCACCTTCTATCACTCATTAACTTTAACACCAGGCCTAATCCCAGACATCCTCGTGCTTTTCAACTTCAAGTGTATAAAAATAACACCTCATTTTACAACCCTATGGTTCGCATGTGCAGGCTGTATAACGACTTGACGTCTCGCAGTGCAGCTGATTTGGATGTCTTCGAGCATAATCGCATTAAATTTCGTCGACAAGTTATGAATGTACTCGGGTCGTCAAGATGCAACAATAACCAAGCCAAGTCAGTCACATAGCTCTCCGTCGAATTAATTGTCATGCAAATATAAAATTATATTGTTTTTCTTTCTTTCTCTCTTTATCTTTTTAATTTGTACGACTGTAGTGTTCAAAATGGGTTGTTGTCCGAGTTTAATTAGTATTTATGATTTCGACTCGGTCAACAACTTGGTATCTTAATTTCTTTTAATGAACAAGTTTGTATACTACAAGTTATTAGCGATGCTTTATACTCTGTAACGCCCAAACATTATCATGTAGTGTGTATACAATTAGGTTGTCAATCTAGTCCTAAATTACTAACCATTCGTTGTAATACTAACCATCGATTGTCAACTGTCGTATATACCAAATAAATAAAATAAAATAAAATAAAAAAATAAAATCATGACAATCTGAAACACATATTTTAACAAACAAAACCAGATCACCATCACCATCACTATCTTTCAATCTTTTATTTTATTAAGTACTGCTAACTGTTTTTAATTCTGCGATAAGTAAAGTCTAAGTAAATAAAAATATACATCATCATCATCATCATCACTTCAGCCATAGGACGTCCATTGCTGTACATAGGCCTCCCTCAGTGACTTCCAGATTGGCCGGTTGGAAGCGGCGAATTAATTAGTTAATCATAGCGAATATAACTATTTACAGCTGTTCGGTACAGCCAATTGGACGCAATCATTAATTAATAGACAGGGCTAATATACTACGTGTTACCATATATTACATCATGTCATGAGCAAAAACAGGGCTGCTTTAGTCAACTGACATTAAAATGTCGTCAACGTATAAACTTGCATGCGATGGGATGAATTAAAAAAAACACTGTCTAGCTATAAGGTTAGACAACTTCTAAATTTTATAGATTCTTTTAAAGTGAATTTGAATAATCAAATTTGCTAGTTTGAATAATCAAATTCACTAGTTTAAAAGAATCATCAAACTATTACACATTTGAATAAGCCTCAATAATACTTATTTTAGAATATTGGTCCTCCTCTGGCACTTACACACGATCGAAAAATAATAGCTTGGCTATTTCACCGCTTTAAGGTCTACTTTTATAGTTACACTAGTTTTTGCTAGTGACTTCGTCTGCGTTGACTTTACCTGGATAAAAAGTATTCTGTTTTGATCCAGGCCATGGTCTATCAATATGCCAAATTTAATTAAAATCCATTTAGTAGTTGAAAGAGCAACAAAGATATAGGTATACCTTCATACTCACAAACTCGCCTTTATAATATTGGAAGGATAGATAGATACTCTCTATCTGCACACCACACAAAACAAACATTACAGAGAAACAATTTAGAATAGTACAATTTAGGCAATTTTTTAAATTAGCTGGCAATAAAAAGGGATCACAAAAAACTTCTTTAAATATTATAAATAAAAAAGTAAGCTATGCCTATAAACGTCCCACTGTAAGGCACAGGCCTAGGCCTGACCTCAACAATGAGGTGGTTTGGACCATTACTCCACTACGCGAGTTCAATGCGGATTAGTGGAGGGATGTTGTAAGGCCAGTGACTAAACCTTACTGCCAGATATAATCAAACCGCATTAAGGCTTCTGACTAGGCTTTACGAGTAGTATCAAGCGATATTAACCGGGACCAACTTTTAATGTGCATTTCGAGCACGGAGATGCTTGTGATAAATGTCACTAAACATGGTTGAAATCGCGTAGCGTGTCATACTTGTTCTGTGGTTGGAATAACCCCATCCACTTACAACAGCGGCGTGGGTTGCTTTTAACTTAACTGTAATCACTACCAATGCGCTGTCGCAAATGAGCTACATGCACCTCATTAGAAATAAACAATATTAATATTGCCAGGTTATCAAAAGCTTAGGCAACCCTGTGAATCGTCAGCAGCGATCGGCACGCAATTTACATAAACTAATTGACTATCAAAATGTTGGTTTGCGTCAAATAGCTAATGTCGAGTGACACGCAACGATAGTTACATTTGATACTCGTTTTAAGGTCCTCATTGTCCTGCTAGGTTATTAAATTACTAAAGGATTAATCATAATAATTTTATTGTAAACGCAACCATTGCTGGTTTTACCAAAATAATGACGTATCAATTTCTTTAAAATAATGTTTGGTAGGCGTTCTACTTATTACCAAGGCTCGTGTTACATGTTGGAATTTCATAGCTCTTGTTTTCAAGTCGAGACAATGTCGAGTTTCATGAATAATGTGAAATTTTAAAAGACACTTACATGAAGCGTCAAATAAAAAATGGGTATTCACATTATGCATATAACATCAATTCAACTGACTCATTTTTTTTAAGCCAACAGGATCCATCGCTTAGTACCTATGTTTAAGAGTAGGGGTTATTTTGGGGTTAATTACAACGGTAACAATTCAATATCGAAGGTAGAAAAGGCCGGTATTTCTTTAGGGGATCTAATCAGAAATAAGGTTATCCATCAAAGAACTAAACTGAACGATAATGCTCACAAGAACAGCAAGTTAAAGTGGTATTAAGCAGCTCAGTCTGATCACGTAACGTACTGATATCTAATGGGTGGACCAAACGCTGTGTTGGACACCTAGCGGTTCATTAGACGAATTAAAATTAAAATTAAAATTATTTATTTCAGAATAATTTGGTAAAGGTTGTTGTAGATAGCTGGATGATGTGGGTAAGTGATCGAACAGACTGGAGCGTTTTTAAAGAAGCTTACCTTTAGAAGTGGACGGCAAAAGACTTACAATAATAATAATCATCATCATCATCATTTCAGCCATAGGACGTCCACTGATGAAGATAGGCCTTACCTTATGACTTCAAGATTGGCCGGTTGGAAGCAGCCCGCATCCAGCGGCATCCTGCAACCTTTACCAGGTCGTCTGTCCACCTTGTAGGTGGACGTCCTACGCTGCGCTTGCCGGTACGTGGCTTCCATTCCAGAACCTTTCTGCCCCATCATGATCATCATGTCAGTTCTACGTGCTATAGGCCCCGCTCACTGCCACTCCAGCTTGCTAATCCGTTGGGCTATGTCAGCGAGTTTTATTCGCTTACGAATCTCCTCATTCCTGATTCGATCTCGCAAAGAAACAACCAGCATAGCCCTTTCAACAGTCGTCGTCATTGTAGACGAAAGTCTACAACCAGTGTGTGTTATCAGTGATGACACATGGAACTGAAACGTGGCCTCTCATTATGGGCCTCTTAAGAAAGCTCAAGGTTGCACAATAATAATGATTTAAAAAAATTAAGTATGCCTTTACGTCCCACTGCAGGGCACAGGCGTCACCTTAACTATGAGGTAGTTTGGGCCATACTCCGCCACGAGGGCTCAGTGCGGATTGGTGATATATGTCCCATCCAATCACAACGGTGGCGAAGGTGGCTTAGCTTTGCTGATCACTACCAAACCGCTGACGCCACTGAGCTAATAATATAATGAAGCAGATAATGATTTGATTTCGAAAACTTACGAGACAAAGAATAGTCTTTAATTTATAGAAGCCGAGCAGACGCTTGTGAGTGTGATTACTGATTAAACATAATTATTTAAAAGACTGAATCTGCTTATGGTTATTAAGTATTTTTGATTTGTAAGTGACTTTAAAATTATAATATTATTACCTATTTTGATTTAGTGTGGCAAAAATTTAAAGCCGTTAGAATATCCATTCAAATAATATGCAAATATCCAATTTCAAACCATAATCCCTAATAATTGTAACCGAGAAGCAATTCAGACGTTCGCATAATATAGTTAATAGCATATCTAGTTACCTGCAGAGTTGATCCATATTAATTATCTTAATTCAAATCATGCTAAGATTAATTAGAAGAGACGGGAGTTTGGAATCGAAAGAGCCGTTCGTAATTATGAAGTCTACGTTTATGACTTGAAGAATAGGTCAAAGGTATAACATTCAATCTAATATTAGATTATAATTCATCTTGCCAAATGTATACAGAGAAAACGTATTTAAATAGGGTTATTCGTAAAACATCAACAACCACCTAGGGGCTGATTCTGGTGCTCGAATACAACAACTTTTTCTGTGGGACCAATATAGTAATCTAAAAAAAATATTCAACTGATGTCCGCTAGTCGGCAGCTTATTAGTATAAGGAAGTAAAAAGTTGTTGTATTTGAGTACCAGAATCAGCCTCGAGAACGTTGTTGATGTTTTACAAATAACCTTGTAGATGACAAAAATTATACTACCTACTCGATTTTGTAATATAACCTATAGTCATATTTCTTCTAGTAGGTACTTATTTTCTACCAGAAACTAGGCCTAGTGCCTTCTGAAGCACGGATATACTTTTAGTAAATGCCATTAGGTATGGTCGGAATGATCACCCATTTTGGTCAGAACCGCGGCGTAGATTGCTTAATTTTGGTAATCAGTACCAAAGCGCTGCCGCCACTAAGCTACTAAGTACTTTACATACTTTAATTCTTCTTCTTCTTCTTCTTATACTTCTTCTTTTTCTTCTTCTTCATCTTCATCTATACGATCAGTCCCAGTTGCGTCCAAAGCCAGTGCTTTGGAGCCCAGGGTCCGATTTCCTTGATTTACTCCTTCACTTCGCGCGGTCTTGAGCGTCTCTAGTTGTGAGATCATTTCACTTTACATACTTTAATATAGTTTTAAAAATATAATATTAGGCTTCATCATAAAATCAATCCACGTCAGTCCACTGCTGGACATCAGAGGGCCAATTCCCGTAATTTGACAATAGTCGCAATCCGGTGTCGATCCGCTCCCAGTAACATTACGATCCCAAACGGTATTCTCGTAAACTCAAAAAATGCAATTATAGTTCGTAATGCGACTGAAAATGGAAGAAACCAAAATTAGATATTTATTTGCTCTGTTTTTAGTCTTATTGGGATAGTTTTAATAATTTTACGTCAAATTGAAAGTTTACGAGAATACCGTTTGTGATAGTAATGTTACTGGGACCGGATCGACACCGGATTGTGACAATTGTCAAATTACGGGAATTGGGCCTCTGTTTGAAAATGTGACTAATAACATTTGGTTTTTTTATAACAAAAAATATGCTTTCTCAAACAAAAAGAGAAATCACTCCTAAAAATCAAGGTTAATGAAAACAGTTATAAAACAAAAAGTTTCTTCACAAAAACCCTAATTATTCACCAAGCCCTCAGCAAAGAGGCGCATTAGCCACAAAAGAGTTTTGCAAAAAACACTTAAATGGCAAAAAAGGTTGATAAACAGCCGAGTCGTTTGTAGAACGATGCGTGCTCGCTCTAACGACGCGGTTAGGAGTTGGGAGGAGTATAATGTTGTTTGTGGAAATAGCTAATTTTATTTGCTTTGCTTACAATTAATTTGGATATAAACTTATCAAGTACACGTCGTGTTTGTCCATCGAAGGTTTCGTGGAAAGATCACATACTTTGGTCTCGCTAGAGTTTGCGATGTTGTTACATCTGTTTTTTGTAGTTACCAAATAATTCAAGTCATCTCGTGATGCAAGTATCCTAGTATTGCATATCATTTTTCTAAAAATAAACCTATCGTGTGCTTCGTAATTTTCAACAAAAAACCAGCGTCATTCTTTTTAGTATTCAGTTCATTCAGCCAATTTATTTAATTATTAAGCAACGTTAATAACATTCGTATGCGTTTATTGGTTGAACGCACTGGACTGTATTTAGTTGTTAAAAGTCACAAAGGTACTGCATTCTTGCAAATAAACGTTTGATTTGATTTGATTTCATGGCAACCTTTGTCATGACAAAATTTCTGAGTGGCAACCATTATTAGTATAGTATCAAAGTTTCTTTTTGCAGTTATTAATGTTTACATTCATCATCATCATCATTTCAGCCATAGGACGTCCACTGCAGAACAAAGGCCTCCCCTAATGATCTATCATCGGGGGGGATTGCCAATACTCGCCACGCATGGCAGGTGGGTTGGCGAGCGCAGTTTTTTATAAGATTTCTCACGAAGACGCTGCTGCCCATCTCGTGCTAAAGGAATTAGTCGCCTCTTACGACACGCCTCCTGTTTATGGTGAGGCTGTGTATTCTTTTCGGCCGTCCCCACGCGGCAATTAATGTAGTGTATGTAATTATTTGTGATATGTTCAATCGACGGTAGGTCAACCTACCAAAACAATTAAAAGGTCACTAAAACTATTTTGAAATTTAAATCTGACTTTATACAGACAGATATATCAATTGAGAATATTTTGACATTTTGTGGTAGGTTTTAACCAAAAAAAATTTTTTTTCTTTCTGTTTTTGTAATCAATTACTGTCTGTTATCCGCTTACTATATTTTCTGTACACTGTATAAAAATATGAGTAGGTGATAAATAACTTGTATAAAAACTCTAATGGTGGGTTTCCACAACAAAACAAATGCAAACTAATTGCCCGGCCGGGTCAGGTCATAAAACCCTTTCTTTTATGCCCAACACGCTCTTGACCGAACAATAAAACATGTAAAACCTCCTAAAAAGGCAACTGCGCGACCGCGCTTCCGCAAAAGAAAGCCATAAAATGACAAATGTCTCTCGCTACGAGCTACGGAGCTACGCCGTAGCGCGCTACGAAGCTGTAAAACTACGAGGCGTGTAGAAATAGCAAGGTAAGATTGAAGTTACAATGTGTTGAATTAAATATTACGGAGTATGGGCTTAGCGGAGAAGTGCTAGAATGAAATCTCTAGGGTGTTATTATATTGTATACTTTTTACAATGTTTTGACGTGCACTATAAATTTATTGTCTTCGATAATTAAAACATAATAATATTGGTACTTTTTCAATTTATTTGGAACATGAATCAATCACATTAACGGCTAATCTTGTGAACCATTTTTTGGAGTGAACGAGTTTTGTAGGGGGCCAAATCTGTCGCAGAACCGATGAAAGGTTAAGAAAACGGATTCTCATGTGGACAACACGTCAATTCAATTCAATTCAGTATATTTATTGCATTTTATAATATTACACAGGTGTTATAAATAGGTACATAAAACAGTTCATTCAGATAGCTCAACAATAAGATAGGTAATGTGGGCAGACAGGATGACGCCATGCATAATTAGATCAATTTGTTTATTTTAAGAAGTCGTAAAGAATAGGCTAGTTTCCTAAGTAAAAAAAAGATTATTCTATTTAGTCCGTCAATTACATTATCAAAAAACATTGGACCCATATTTTGTCTTTTGTCAATCAAACAAAAAATGACGAAGATTAAGCGCATCAAAGTTTGGGAGTGACGTCACGTCTTGCTAAAAGTGTCGCAAGGCGTGACGTTACGCGGAACTTTAACGGGCTATATCTTCATAATTTTTTGTTTGATTTGAAAAAGAAAAAATACGTGTCCAATATTTTCGGTTGATCCAACTGACGGACTAATTAGATTTTTTTAGGAAACTAGCCCATTAAAATACATTAAGAAATCATATGATAATTATTGAATAATATAATCAAATAGATAGTATTTTTAGGCATTTCGTTGGGCTTACGTCTAGCAGTGGACTGTAATAGGCTGACATGATGGTAATGATAAAACTTCCATGACCTAAACACAAACGCTTGTGCTTACGCACAAACATTTCGAACCCGTAACCATATGGCTTTGTATAGTCTCAAACCACTACCCTAAACTCACTTAACAGTTTGAATAATGTTACTTATCTAATCGTTCTCTTAAACATTCATTAAAACGACATATGAAACACTATACTATTTTTTATTAAATTCTATACGATTTAGTTATGACTAAAATCTTTATATTTAAAATTTACATGTGTTTAGCACTTACGTAAAATAAAACATTTAGTATACACGTGTCGGACACCTATGCGTTCGACTTTAATATTTTGCTCGCTTTTCTTCTTTAGTACGCTAACAAAACAAAACGTTGTGATAACTTACTACGTAGAAATGGTACTGGTAATGGCAAATGGTACTTACAGTCCTTGTATTTTAAACCAAAAATACTTTACCAACGCTCCTTTCTAATCTCCCCATAATATCACCGTAATGGCGGTACTATCTTTTTTTACAAATCACCTCACACTAGTTTTCGTTCGGAAACGTACCAAATCATCAAAATGTTGCCAACTGTAATTAGACAATCTCTCGACCGTGAGATAAAGACAATCAATAAGTCTTATATATAAAATTCTCGTGTCACAATGTTCATTCCCGTACTCCTCCGAAACGGCTTGACCGATTCTCATGAAATTTTGTGAGCATATTGAGTAGGTCTGAGAATCGGCCAACATCTATTTTTCATACCCCTTAGTGATAAGGGTTGTCCACCCTTAACATTTTGCTTTAATTTTTAGACATTTTTTTAATTTCTTTATTTTTTTTATTATGTCGCATTAAAAATACATACAACCCTAAATGTTTACCCTTTTATATTTAGTAATTTAATCATTTTTCATTCCCGGTCGATAAATTATTTATATGGCAAAACAACGTTTGCCGGGTCAGCTAGTTAAACATAAATTACTTTAATTATTGGAATATAAAATACACTGCTTAAAGTTGTAACGTGGAACCGTTACAACGTTAAACGGTCACCTGTTTTTATTAATAAATTATGCTTATTCTGACCCACGCTAACGTTTTCCAATCCAAAATTAATAAGACGACTCACCGAAAGCTATAAAGCATATTTTTGGCGTATTTTAGCCCATCCTTTCATTTCAAGATAAACAAAAAAGCATTCGAGCACGTACTGGTAATTCGAGAGGTGAGGCTATGAATGCTCGCGTTAAACGCGGCTGAGTGCAGCCGACGCGAGGTGTAGCATCGCCTTTTGAAGTGCTAATTCTAGGGCTGAGCTATTAAAGAATATTGCACACAGAAGATTTTATTTCAATTACTAATACTATGTTAAAACGAAACAAAGTGTCGGTGACTACCTAGACTTTGAATATTGTTGTGGTATTGTGTTTTGAAATATATATTTTTGTGTTAAATGTACTGGTTAATATAATCATTTAAGACATTCAATTGAGTAGATTTTTATTGCCGTATGTTCGTCTACTTGAAATTTGCATGGATGAAATTCTGTTTTAATTTAAGTAATAGTTTTATATTGTTATATATTTTTCTCTTGTGGGTCGAATAAACGTTTCTATTTTTAAAATAAGTATTAACATTTATATTTTTTAAGTGTGCAGCTTAGAATTAAACCAAATCAAACCTTTATCGGCTAGTTAAATAACGCTATTTTTAGATCGGTCAGTGTTTTTCTTGGCCCGGTACCATTTTTGGTTACAAAAATATTTTACTTGTTTCCAATTTTGCAACTATCCAATTTCGAAGTTTAAAAACTATCCATCCATATAAAAGGGCCCTTACTAGTCCACTCGGGCCACCACGGCCGAGCTGAAAAACAGCGCGCGAATCCGCAGTGACGTCACACGGCACCAATCTGTCCGCTTTATTTTTACGCTTTTTATTCCGCGCGCTCAGCTCGCTCAGTTTTACCTTTACAGCGCGATTGGAAGTGTTGGACGCTCAAGGGGATTTCTGAATCGCGCGATGCATGCCGGAAATGCTCTTCATTAGAGAACGCTTTGGGATAGTCCAGTTTTTTAATTTGCACTGACCGTTTGCTAGTTACGTTTTGTGACTCGCATATAGGAGGGATTTGAAAAGATTTCAAATGCTTTTAGAGCAATGCTAGTTTCATTTATATTTTGGCGGAACTGCGCGATTTACTTTTCTAGAAATTTTAGCTCTTATCTCGTTTTTAAAGGTTTTAACAAAAGAAACAATTAAATCCTAACAGGAATCGTTATTGCTGTCGTATTTATTTATTTAACCTTAATTGTAAAAATTTAAATCGTTCAAAAGTGGATTTAATGCCATGTGGCATTCTCTGCCAATCGAGCATTAGGCTAAAAAGAGATATTTTCAATTTTTGCAATTATTATTAGGTAACAAACGGCTGCCAGCCTCTTTGTCCGCATGGACCTTGTTATAGGCCTAAATGGACGGATTTGTATCTAATCGGGCGGATCTAATTAAATAAGATAAAATAATTATAAGACTTACTTATTTTGACCTAAATCGAAAAATCGAACTATCCGATTTAGTGACTTTACATTATAAATCAGTATAACTCATCTCCAAGTCTAAGCAGCAAAAACATAGTTTCATAAATATTTATGATAACCTTTAGTTCTATTCAATTAGAAACTCGCACATTATATTAGCTGACGACTCCCACCTAAAATCTATATACCAGCTAAATGTCAACTTCAATAGGTCAAGTAGTTTTCGAGGTTTCGTGTTTCTCAAGTG
Organism: Anania hortulata; assembly: GCA_963576865.1. Lineage (NCBI taxonomy): Eukaryota > Metazoa > Arthropoda > Insecta > Lepidoptera > Crambidae > Anania > Anania hortulata. The sequence continues at coordinate 605,145 of OY756409.1, forward strand.
TCAAAGTGACCTTGTATACCCCTATAATAGACTTAGTACCACTATTTTACGGATCTATTTTTAAAAACTAACAAAACCTTAGCTTAAATTGAGCACTTTCATATACCTAATAAATTGTATAAAAACAGTAACCTAATATTTGACTACAAAAAACATACAACCGAATTGAAAACCTCCTCCTTTTTTGAAGTCGGTTAAAAATATAAACTGGCAAGCTTGCATTAGGATACTAAACCGAATGAAAGAAAATTCCACAGAGCTATTGGTGAACGAATCCGACTCTAATTTATCCCGTGTTTAGGGTAAAGGGTGCCCGTGCTCTGATGTCTGTCTGTCCGTCTGTCACAGGGCTGTAAGTTTAAAATCGTAATAGCTAGACAGTTGAACAGAACAACAATAAAATTAAATAGAAAAATAAAGAATGTTACAAATCAAAGCAACACCTCCATTCAAGAAACAAATATTTGCTTGATAATAAGAATAATTATAAATATTTGCTATCACCTTTATTTTGTTTTGTCGCGTTAAATATTATATACCTAATGAAACCATTTAATTTTGTGTTCGACTCTCACGTCTCATCGTTTTGTCAAATAAAAAAACTAACCTCAGTTTTCTGCAGTGTCGTTTCAGAAATCTCAATCGTCCATTCAGATCAAGTTCCGACACCCAGACTCGGCTCCAACGAGCGAAATTAGTTTTTAACCGATTTCGAAAAAGAACAAGCTTCAAATGACAAAGTTTAGTGAATTAGTTCCGTGGTTTGTTCGATTTTGAAACGTTCGTGAAATTGTTCGAGAGAGAGCAGGCAAAAATCCTGTATTTTAGCCTGTTTAAAAAGTATCCGACAAACTCTAGAGGTGATTCAGAATCGAGTCTACTATGTTTGGGAAAAATATTTACAAATACAAAGGGCCTTACTACAAAAAAGATAGACTAGGTTTAAACACTGCCTAAAGATTAGCCAACCAATTAAAAAGTATGGTAACATAACCGAGACATGTGTGATGTGTCAATATTCCAAATTGTCTATTCTTTAGACATGGTTTAAACCTAGTCTATCTTTTTTGTAGTAAGGCCAATATAGTTTATTTGCCATTAAATAGGGTTGAGACAATACAAAGTCAATGTTAAAAAACAATATTACATGAAGCACCTATTTAGCCATATACCATAGCATGCAAATATAAAGGAAATTTAATTAATTACAATATTAATGTCATTGAGCATCCAAATAATTCAATTATAATTATAACTATTGTTATTGTGTGATGAGCACGAGCATTTGTACCTAAGTCATGGATGTTTATAAAAGTATATAAAGTACGTTTATCCGTTATCTAGTCGCCATAGTAAAAGCTTTGCTTAGTTTAGGGCTAGATAATTGGTGTGATTGTGAAAACAATTATATTTAGGCAGGTAATTAGGTGAATGCACTCTTGTCGTTTAATTATCTACTTTCTTAACTCCTCCAATCAAAGGTTGTCTGGAATAGATCACTTATGGCGATAAGCCTGATTGTACATAACTGTGTCTTGTTTGCAATAATGTTTCTGTTCAATAAAGTGTATATCTATCTACTTTTTAATTACCACTCTTTATAAAAAAAACATTCTGAGCTGGCATTGTGACCATTGTGAATTCGTCATAATGGCAGCTATATTGCCAGCTCATTGCTCGGATGTCCTGAATTCGAATCCCAGTGCGTACAGCAACAGTAGGTCATCTATGCAAAAAGCTAATTCATCGAACAGATTTTCAACTTTAAATCCGAGACAAAGAGGTCAATATAAAATATATCTGTTTCATCAAATTGTACTCATTTAACAGATGTGCTTGGATGTTTGTTCGTAATTCGTGTTTGGGTTTATTTGACTTACATTGTTACAATCACTACTCGTACAACAATGCAACATTTTAATTTAACCAGCACTGCAGGGGATACAAATTTTAAGTGTCAATAAAAACATTTGGGGAGCTTCTCTTTACTTAAGAGAAATTTATTTTATTTTTTACAAAATCCACAGCTTTTAAGTACAGAATACATTTTCTTGGTGACAAAGCAGACAGCCAGTATTGGATTTACATTTTGTTACATTTTATACACGCATAAAGTTGTGTTTAAACATCTTTCTCGCACGTTTTTATACAGGGTTACATTGCAAAGAGGTGCCAAATCTTTTGGAGTTGCTCAGAATCAGTAACCTAACCGTACTATGCAAGAATTAAAAAAATACACATTTGATTATTCCTATCCGCTGTTAAAATCGTACGCAACTAATACGTACGTGACTAATTCATGAAAAAATTGCACCGTACGTGCACTGCGTAAGGTCCTTGTTGGCTCGCCGTACCTACGCCTCTGATGAATGACCACGCGGCTTTCGTAGTCTCTCTGTTGACTTTATTTTTGGATATTTTAAAGTAATTCTTTTTCGTAACATACGATTATTAAAAATAATAACGATTAAGCCACTTCTTTATATTGTTCCCTAGATTCTACTTTTTAAATTTGGCACCCCTTTCCAATGTTACCCTGAATTAGCTTTAACTGTAACTATGTACAGTCAAAGGCAGGTCAACCTACCAAAAATATTAATATTAGTAGGATAGTAGGAAGTAGGATTAGTGGCAAATACTACTCGTAACTTGGTATAAAACAGCTCTAATGAACACAACTTTCAAAAAGATATCTTAGGGGCTCTCTCCAGAATGTGCTAGAAAAATATTTTTTCACTCAATAACCGCAAGCCTCCTTCCATTTCCAAGCTGCAGAAAAACTCAATTCCAGTTCTAATAAAGCGATCGTCGCTAGCTCTTGTAAAAACTTGGCGAAGATGAGTTTTTACTGCCTGTATTGGCTTCAATTTATAATGTTGCTCGGGATTTTTATTGGGGATGCTTCGGTGCTTTATTAGTTTCGAAACTAGTTGGCAATGTAGTTACGGAATGCAACAAACAGGACCGAACTAGTGGTGTCTACCGTGGATGGTTGAATATGGTAAAAAAACCTCGTACTAGGACCATTTTGCTATCCATTTGTAATTTGTAATTTGTGCTGTTTAGCTCCTTTTTTCCAGGCATAAAGGTATCAAGTTGAAATCTTGACATATACCACACGCGTGATATTTCTCGTTCATCCCGGTGTAAGGTGTTATTTGATAGGTCGTGTACAAATATTATGTGTGTGCAAACACCACTTTTCGATTCAGAAATCCGATTGCGTAATTATGCTTTAAAATTTTATAAAAAAAAAGTAAACCAATTTCAAAAAACTGAAAAGATATAAAAATAATATCAACACGTAAGTACCTAATCAGTTACTTTTGGAGTCGGTGCTATCCGATGAGAGTTTGAATGTTTTCGTTTGCACCGACTCCAAAAGTAACTGATTAGGTACTTATGTGTTGATATTATTTTTATCTTTTCAGTTTTTTAAGTCGGTTTACTTTTTTTTATAAAATTTACTTATTTCATCTATTTTTAGTGATACCTACAGTGATAATCCTCAACAATACGAATCTTTTCAGTGCAAACATAAGTTAACGGCTGAACACCGATTTCATCCCTTATTTTTCTCACCTTAGAGGTGAAATTTTTCCAAAAAAATATACCATCTTTAAAGTATAAGCTATTCGATAAAGAAAGAATCATCAAAATCGGTTCACAAATGCCGAAGATATTGGGCAACATAGGTACAAAAATCAGTTTGCACGGATGGAGTTCATGCAAAGTTTGATGATTTTCTTATGGATCCCATCATCAGAACTTGATCAAATTTATATGGGACCATTCCGAAAGTATTCCCTTTCGAACAAAAAAAGAAGTATCGAAATCGGTTAACCTGGTAACGAATGATCGCTGAACATACATAAAAAAAAAATTAAAAAAAATATACTGACGAATTGAGAACATCCTCCTTTTTTGAAGTCGGTTAAAAAATGCAATTTTTTGTTAGAATCAAGTGTTCCCTGCCAGCTAAATGGTTGATTTAAGGCCGTACCCCCACCAAAACTCGTTTTTTCCAACTTTTAGCAGCTTTCTTCTCTTTTTATCTTTAAAATCATCGTTTAAAATTTGTATTTACTCTATTTTTAACCGACTTCAATAAAGGAGGAGGTTCTCAATTCGTCAGAATCTTTTTTTTATGTATGTTCAGCGATCATTCGTTACTACGTTGACCGATTTCGATAATTATTTGTTTGTTTGAAAGGTAATACTTTCAGAATGGTCCCATATAAATTTGGTTAAATTCTGATGATGGGTTCTATAAGAAAATCATCAAACATTGCATGAACTCCGCAGTAGTTTCATTTTTACCCTTTGGGTACGGAACCCTAAATACAAAATTTATAAATAAAACAAAGCCTGAAAAAATCAAAAATATTTGGCTCCCAGCAAAATATTAAAATTCTTCAAAGAAATAGTGTATACTCAGTCATAACTTAGATATTGGCATCGCCGCGTTAGTTCGTAGCAAAAACTCTAGACGGAAGTTTGATTAAATTCCCACCTTGTTTGTGGCACGTGCCGCTACGTCTGTCGGCGGGGAATTATTAGATATAAGAAATAAACTTAATATAATAATTTATACCTTACGTTCTAGATATAGGTCGTGAATATGGGAGAATTAGCGCTGTTGGTTTATAAAGTGGTAATCAATAGCTCATCATTTTACCTTAAAACTTTGATATAATATTCTCAATATGGTTATTGGACTATAGTAGGCTAGTTTTCTGGGTCAAAAAAACATTATTCTATTAAGTCCGTGTTGATTATTAAAAAATATTGTACCCATATTTTGTCTTTTGTCAATCAAACAAAAAATTACGAAGATAAAGTGCATCAGTTTGAGAATGGAAGCACGTGACTTCACGCCTTGTTAAAAAGTGTCGCAAGGCGTGACGTTACGCGGAACTTCAACGAGCTATATCTTCATCATTTTTAGTATGATTGAGAAAAAAAAAATACGTGTCCAATATTTTCTTTTAATCCAACTGACGGATTAGATTTTTTAGGAATAGCCTATTGTGCCGAAGAATACCGTTTGTGATCGTAATGTTACTGGGACCGGATCGACACCGGATTGCGGCTATTGTCAAATTATGGGAATTGGGCCTCAGGCATCGAGTACATACCCTATAGAGCAGCAATACAAACCATCTTTCTCCGAAACTAGTAAGTGATTTTTCTCTTATATTTAGTATGAAATGACAACTCCTGCCAACGCTTGCCCATACAAAAACAGCACAGATACGGTTTAAAAAATGGCGGAAATTTTGTCGAACATTTCTACTCTATAGTGTAATTATGTGCTCCTTGGCCTCCAGGAGACGACAACATTAAGGTGGAGTAGTGTTCGCACGGTTCAGGGTAGGTCATTTAACTAAAACAATATTACTGTTTCGACTAAGATTTTGCTACGCGAGTTAATCCGTGTAGGTATTCTAGTCAGAAATTTGAAAACGCTCCTAATTAAAAAAGCGTATTTTTTATTTACTTAGTCTTCGCCTAAGGGTGCGATTTGTTCTTTGCAGTAGTTTAGCTGTTGACTTCACTTTTTCCCAGCTCTGTTGTAGATTCTTATTGATTAAGATCAGAGACGCGGCAAGTCTCGTTATAATTTTTGGAGCGATTATTATCAGAACTCCGTAACTCTTAGACAGGGGAGCCTGGGCATATTTGGACCAGTCTACACATCCTTTTATATTAGAATGTGCTAGTTTCTGCGAGATATGTTGGCCGACTATCCTCGCTCTTTCTTAAATTTTCATTGTAAATCCGTTGAAGATACTAATTCTAATTGCAATTGGCGGTATTTTAATATGTCAAAATTCATTAAAATAAGGTGCACTATCGTTATTAAATCATGTTAGTCACTAATAAGCCCAAACGAAATGCGAAGCCATTATAATCCGGTTAATTCACAATTACTCGAAAACTAACAGAGCGTGCCAATTATCTCATGGTAAATTAATGAGGTAATATTTCGTGGCACTTTGTGCAATTGTGCCACTGCTCGTTGGACAAATGTTGGAATGAACAATAAAAGTGGCATAAATAAAATTGAAGTGGAAATTTAAACAACCCACGCTGCGGTTGCTAGTGCATGGGTGACTATTTTGACCATTTTTCTACAAATCAAATGTCACATTTTTTTTTAAGAAAACAGACAAACACGTATGTACATATATTCACAAAACACGTGTACTTTCTTAACAATTTACATTTATTAGAAGTTTTTTGGCAGAAGCAGCACTTTTACGTGTTTTTAGGCACATAATAGTTCGTCCCGACGAATATCATTTGATTTTAGACGGTAACTGTTATGAAGTTGGGGGTTTAAAACTACTACAATATCGGCGCTATGTTACGATAGCCGTTAATTTTTACGTCAAAAATACTGTTCATACTTCTAGTAGCTCCAATACTTCTAACATGAAAATTAAATTTTTAGGGTTCCGTAGCCAAATAGCAAAAAACTGAACACTTTCCGAAACTATAAGGACTATACTGTTGAAACTTGGTAAGTATATTTTCACACAAAAATAGAAAAAAAAATCAATAAATTTTGGGGTTCCCCATACTTAGACATGAAACTCAAATTTTTTTTCATAAAATCCATACGTGTGGCGTATCTATGGATAGTCTTTCAAAATGATATTATTATTGAGGTCTCTAAAACATTTCTAAACTGAATAGTTTGCGCGAGAGACACTTCCAAAGTGGTAAAATGTATTTCCCCCGCCTGTAGCTTCTAAAATAAGAGAATGATAAAACTAAAAAAATATATGATGTACATTACCATGCAAACTTCCACCGAAAAGGTTTCAACGAGATCTAGCACTAAGTAGTTTTTTTTAATACGTCATAAATCGTAAACCGCAATTTACCTTTCATACGAGTAAAAATAAAAAATAAATACGTTTTGTGGTAGGTCGACGAGCTGTCGTCTGTACCTTCAAATTTGTATGGAACCCTCGGTGGACGAATCCGACTCGCACTTGTCCGGTTTTTTGTTATTGTCATGTGCCCAAAGTTCATTGTAACTAGCTGGTAGTTGTGACTCCGGTATCCCAATCCTCGGAGAAAAGGGGCAAAAATCCGTTATTTGTATAGGAATAAACTTCGAATACACGGCGCTAACACTTTTTGCTCGCAGTTTTTCGGTCACAATCCCCTGACTGGATATAGTTGGACCACAGAAAAGATAAAGCAGACAGTTAATTTAAAAGTGATATTTTTTTGCGATTTCAATTAATTTCAAAGTAAAATTTGTCGTATTTGAGCACCAGAATCTTCCCCTGATACGAAGTTTATTAATAAACTAGCTATCCCGGCGAACTTTGTACCGCCTCTTCATACGTTTTTTTTTTCGTGAATTTTTTTGATTCTTTAATAGTTATTTTGCTATTCGCGGCGGGGACAAATCCAACAAACTAAAAATCATAAAAATCGGTTTAGCCGTTCTTGACTTATATATGGTGTGTATAGATATATAGATTAGGACCTGGAATATCCTGCTTATTACTGAAACGATAGTATACTATTTTTATATTTCAATCAAAAATAGATTGAACCATTTCAAATGTATGACACATTGGTCATCATCGTTATTATTTCAACCATAGGAAATCCACTGCTGAACACAGGCCTAAACCAATGACCCATCATCGGAAGGGATTGCCAATACTCGCCACGCTTGGCAGGCAGGTTGGCGAGCACAGATTTTTTTATAAGATTTCGCACGCAGATGCTGTTGCCCGTCTTGTGCTATAGTCGCCTCCTGTTGGCAGTGGGAAAGTCTATTCTTTGCGGCCGTCCCTACATGAAACATTGGTGTTATGGCACAAAGATGACATACCCTCAACTCAACTAAACTATTGCTATATTATTTTTTCGTAGTTATAGTCTAGTCGTTGCAGAATGATAAAAAAATTATGTCTGATGTATAGAAGAAGAGAATAGATATGAAGTCGTGACGTATGACGTATACGAATAAGAATTCTAATACCTTTAAAATATGTTTCCTAAACGAATAAATACAGGCAAGTATTATTTTCAGTACGCATTGTGTTGGTTTTTCAATCTGAGCTACAGCGCCAGGAAACGGGAAATTTCCCGCATTCTCACCTGAGCTTCGTTTTTGCGATCTTGTTCATGGGGGAGTTAATATTTCCCGGCGTGCTGCATCGAGTGTCGTAACGTAGTTTTATATTGGCTGAATTGATGAATGGTTTCTTACAAGTTCAATATTGCTGATCTTACAATTGTAATAACTTTCAAATAAGGGTACGCAGAGTTATCTTATTATTATCATTTTCCTGCCCTATTCCCAGGTTATATGGTATCAGGGCTTTTTTTTTCTGCCATGCAATTCAGTCACTCGTAGTCGAGTCATTAACTCCATTCTCAGTCTTATCGCTTCCCACACAATCCATCCATCTCTTCTTAGATCGTCCGCTACCTCTCTACCTATCAATACTCATACTCATCACTTTCCTCGTTACGTGCTTCTCATCATATGTCCGTACCAAGATTATGTTATCTGTCATTTAACTTATTGGATGCTGAGACATCGCATGAGACCAAGATAGAAAAAATAATTTTTTTGTGCCTTATTTTGATCGACTGAGGGGTTACCTCGAACTATTGAAAGAAACACGCCTTTTACTGGTTTCTATGTTCAAGTACTTCATAAACGGCTAATCAAACATGTACTCAGTCCAGAAATTATTTAATTATAAGAACTAGTATTTTGCATTTTTGACACTATCTAATTTGAATGTGATTAACCCAATACATAATAATATAATATTTCATGTTATTGTCTATAGCTGGATAATTAAGTCAAATACCAAAATTGTGTGGTAGCAGAATACAGTATTTTTTTCCAAGAGCAAATTTTTACTGAGCTATCTCCCTTTCGTAATGCAGCGGTACACACACTACCTACTCGGTTTTAATTAAGAAGTTTTTGTCAATGTATGTTTTTTTCGTGTCAAGTTGTTGTTAATCTTTATTTTATGATTTTCTTGTGTGTGTATAAAAAAAAAACTATTTATCTTTCAAAATTAAGATCTTTAGTGTACCCTGTTCAATGGCAAATAAACAATTATTAATTCTTTAACAGGCTATTAAAGGTGTCTCGCTAAAGGTATCAGCTGAAATAATAAGAAAGCCTTTTAACAATCGACCACGAGTACACTTCAATGACAGTTAAACGAGTGAGATAACTTTTCCAAACGTATAATATGTACTTTTACTTGACATCAGAAGACTATTTTTGAATCATGCGAATTCCAATCCGAATACGAAATCGCAAGATTCGCATGCAAATGCGCAACCTAAAATCATTCAGACTGCATAAAGTGGGTAATTCGTTTATGGGAAAATGTATTCGCTTTTTTAACAAATTACCACAGTCCATTGCTGAACTGCCTATGTATGAATTTAAATCGCATGTCAAGATGATTTTAATGAAAAAAGGTTATTACACTGTAAATGACTATTTAAATGATAAAAATGTATGGAATTAAATACTGCCGTGCTCGCACAGGTTCATTTTATCTTGTAATGTAAACACACTATTTAAAAAGAGGCTGACAATAGTGACCGAGTTTCTTGCGCTGCTTCTTCTCGGCACTAGCCCACAATATTGTCCCGAAGCAGTGGTAGGGTAAAAAAATATATTGGGACGTGTAAAAGAGCTTAATTTAGGCCTATTTACAGAAATAAATTGGTTTTATTGGTTTTTATTGGTTTTCATTATTTTTAATACGTAAAATTGATCCTCTAGTAGAAAGTACGGAAGAATGGCATTGACAAGTAAACATAGGTATTATACTTATGTATTTGACAGAGATTGGTCATAATAACTTTTCATTTACGTTCCGTTCTAAGCGATTCACTACCAGTTTTTAACATCAATCAGTTTTTGCAGTCCGTTTCACAATATTTTCTGCGTAAAACGAAAATAGTTACAAGATTTCAATTTAATAGCAACACTAATTCGAGTAATTCAAAAATGCGTAAAATCATGAGCAATAGAAATGAATTTCATACACGAATTATTTTCGTGTTCGAATTAGAGATTCATTTCTAATGCTTCAAAAATACGTCTCCAGACCCCCATTCTCCGGCATCATTAAATCCTCGCAATCGTATCCACCCGCGTACTAGCTGATCGATGAGGTATTAGCGATATCTGCGCGGATCACCATGATGGTATCGCATGACTGATCGAATGCGGGTATCGGTAACTAATCGCTGTTACTGATGTGGAATTAAATACATTGCATTGGAACAGCTTCGGGGCGAATCCGTAGGGCTTAAATATCATTTGGATAGCTCGGCGTAGTGGGATGGTATGTCGCATCGAACTCAAAGCATATCGAACTCGATTTTCGGTTCGGGTCATTCCAGAAAACGCACCAGAAAGTTCTGAATTGACCCGAACAGGCAATCAAACCCATGAACCTTTTTATTCAAGGCAAAACTGCAACACTACTCCAATCGGGTGGCCTAATAACAAAAGCCAATACAGCAGTTTGCTAAACACGTTATCAGAACCTAATTTACTTAAATGTCTAGTATTTTTCAAAAACGAACTTAAGTAACCGTTTTGTTTATTGTTTTCTCGAGTAATGGGCATTCGAATTATTTTCGCAACATCATTTCCTCTTCGTCCGACTCTATTTCCCCATTGAAATGCTGTAATAAATATTTACTTAACATTATTGGCAGAGCTATTTATGTTCGATCATTTCAATTCATAAAAGGTGTTTTCCTTAACTTAGGAAGTTTAATTAAGGTATAATACAACTGTCAGTTGGAAGACGCAGCGTGGGAAGGCGTCCCACTCGTCCCACTCACTTGACCTAGTCAAGGTTTTAGGAACCTGCTGAATGCATACGGCCTGAGCCACTCGTTGTGGCGAACTATGAAGGAGACCTTTGTCCAGCTGTGGACTTCAGAAGACTGATTGATGATGATGAGGACGACGGTGACGACTGTTATTCAACTTTATTTGGTAATATTATTTTTATTTTACGCCTCGCTGCAGAGGAATCGCCTTCGTGCTCTGCTCCTGTACTCGGACCGACATGGTGGCGTTTGTGTATAAACACTTCAACACCTCGATGTACCGATAGTCAATATGGCACCGCTGGAGAGACTGTAGCACTGCCCAAGTCTCGATCGAATCAAAGGCCTTCTCATAGTCCACGAACGCTAAGTATAGTGGCAAGTTATACTCCTCGGTCTTCTGTATAATTTGCCGCAGCGTATGGATGTGGTCTATGGTACTAAAGCCTTTTCGGAAACCGGCTTGTTCGGGAGGCTGGAAGTCATCGAACCTACGCGCGAGACGATTCGTGATGACTCTCGAAAACAGCTTGTAGACATGACTTAGAAGTGAGATGGGTCTGTAATTTTTCAATAAGGTTTTATCTCCTTTCTTGAAGAAGAGCACCACCATACCCCTGTTCCACGCCTCCGGCGTTATTCCCTCGAGCAAGACGGAGTTGAAGAGTCTCTGAAGGACTTTCAGTATAGACCTCCGTCGACGCTAAGGCATATCGGCAGCTCAATAGACGGATATGGAAGTCCTTGCGACATGATATCCGCAACTTTAATACCAACAGTATTAAAGAGGCGATAGAGCGGAACCAAGGCGCCAAAGTTTTCGCAAGAGACATGTCTATTGGGCAAAGCCAGCTGACGAAGCTGAAGACGGAGGATGGCAGTATAACGTCGACAAAAGCCGAAGTTTTGGGGGAGATCGAGAAGTTCTATGGGCAGTTATATACATCGGTCACTAAACCTGTAAGTAGCTCAGCCGAAGATCCAAGAGCTAAGCTGACCCGACACTATACCGAAGATATCCCGGACATCAGCCTATACGAGATTAGGATGGCCCTCAAACAGCTTAGGAACAACAAGGCACCGGGTGATGACGGAATCACATCAGAGCTTCTGAATGCGGGTGGAACACCGATACTGAAAGTGTCCTCAGCACAATGCTCGATGACCTTACTCGAGTCTCCCAACAAGTAGGCCTGCGAATGAACATGGACAAAACCAAGCTCATGTCGAATGCCCATGTTGCGCCCTACCCAGTATCCGTTGTGAGCTCTACTCTCGAAATTGTTGACAAATATGTCTACTTAGGACAAGTTATCCAGTTGGGTAAATCCAATTTTGAGAAGGAGGTCAATCGTCGAATCCAACTCGGCTGGGCAGCGTTCGGGAAACTACACCACGTCTTCTCGTCCAAAATACCTCAGTGCCTCAAGACGAAAGTCTACAACCAGTGTGTGTTACCAGTGATGACATATGGAACTGAAACGTGGCCTCTCACTATGGGTCTCATAAGAAAGCTCAAGGTCGCACAGCGTGCTATGGAAAGGGCTATGCTTGGTGTTTCCTTGCGAGATCGAATCAGAAATGAAGAGATCCGTAAACGAACAAAAGTCGCTGACATAGCCCAACGGATTAGCAAGCTGAAGTGGCAGTGGGCGGGGCACATAGCACGTAGAACTGATGGCCGATGGGGCAGAAAGGTTCTAGAATGGAGGCCGCGTACCGGCAAGCGCAGCGTAGGACGTCCACTCACAAGGTGGTCAGACGACCTGGTAAAGGTCGCAGGAAGACGCTGGATGCAGGCCGCTTCCAACCGGCCAATCTGGAAGTCAATGGGGGAGGCCTATGTTCAGCAGTGGACGTCCTATGGCTGAAATGATGATGATGATGATGATGATGATTATTTTTATTTTATTAGCGGTGGCTGTCTCACTTCCATTGCAATTATTATAAGTAAATTTTATTAAAAAAAATAAAACCGACTTCAAAACACTAAAATGCTAAAAATAATCCTAACACTTAAGTACCTAATCAGTTACTTTTGGAGTCGGTGCCAGCCGATGAGAGATTCAATGTTTTTGTTTGCACCGACTCCAAAAGTAACTGATTAGGTACTTAAGTGTTAGGATTATTTTTAGCATTTTAGTGTTTTGAAGTCGGTTTTATTTTTTTAAATAGAATTTACTTATTTTATCAATTTTTAGTGATAAATCCTAATCTAACTGCTGAACACCGATTTCATCCCCTATTTTCCTACCCTTAGGGGTGATTTTTATTTTGTAAACTTTTAGCATATTATCTTTGAAGTATAAGCTATTCAATAAAACAAAAATCATCAAAATCGGCTCATATTTGTCGAAGATAGGTAACAAGAACCACAACCAAAATACTATCTGGGTATATATTTGTTGATTTTCTCAAAAAGTTCTACATCGATTTCGATAAAATTTATATGGGACCACCTCTGAAGTATGATCTACCAAACAAAAAAAGAATCATTAAAATCGATTCATAATTGGCGGAGTAATCGCGTAACAAACATACAAAAAAAAAAACAGTCGAATTGAGAACCTCCTCCTTTTTTGAAGTCGGTTGAAAACGGAGATGCGCCGTCATTCATTAGAGTTTTTTTTTTCACTTAAAATAAAATATATTTAAAAAAATTGTCGGTCATTTCAATTCAATTCAATTCAATATATTTATTGCATTCTATAATGTTACACAGGTGTTAAAATAGGTACATAGACCAATCATTATAGACCCTGTAGGGCACAACAGTAAGATAGGTATTGTGGGCAGAGAGGACGACGCCATGCATAATTAGATCAATTTGTTTATTTTAAGAAGTTGTAAAGAATTAAAATACATTAAGAAATCATATGATAATTATTGAATAATATAATCAAATAAATAGTATTTTTAGGCATTTACATATTTATTTATCTTTGGATTTCATCTAATTCAATTTAATTAACTTATGTGTAGTTTTAATATTAATAATTTAATGTAATGTAACTATGAGAATCAATTTCTTGAAATGAATATTATTTAATTCAATTTAAATTAATTTAATTTATTGTTTTAGATTATTGTCATTTAAGTATTCGTTTATTGTGTAATAACATTTTTCTTTTTTTTTAGATCACAGGCGTACGCTGACGCCGCTCCAACAAGAATCTCATGAAGTGCACATACGCAACGCACGCACATGCAACTTAATCGACTAATCGTAAATTTTCTACGTGTTCTATTTTTCAAATGCAGAATGGAAGAATTAAAAATGAAGAAAAAATTAGTTTGTTTCTGAGATCGATTTAGTTACTGATTCTGAGTGGTGCTTGAAAAATTGGCATTAACGTGAAATGAAACCCTGTATATGGCACAGCCTTCATATCCCCGACATTTGTATGCCGCAATATTCCACAAACGGACGTTCTTGGAGCAAATGTGCTCTTTATCGGGACTAATGTAGTTTCGCACCTCAGACACGGCTTTGAGCGCCGCCTTACACATGTGAACACGTTGAGATGGTGGAATAATGTAGCGTTGCTCATAAAAATGCTTTAAGCTTACAGACGTTTCTCTTAGAGCCTTACCCACCGCAATACAGTCGCAATGCTATCGCTGGCTGTTTATCTTAGCCCAGGTAACCACGATTCTAAGTGGCTACTATTGCGATTTAGTCACGCTTTTACTGCACACACACACACGCGCATACACACACGAGCATACACACACACACACACACACACATGAGTCTCTCTCTGTGTGAGTTATGTGCTGTGTATGTGAGAGAGAGAGAGAGAGACACACTTGCCCCCGTCCTTAATTACTAATAATTAAGGACGAGGAGTATCACGAACTGACAATCAGAGGCTACTGACACAGCCAACAAATATATGCGTAGCATTCGACTGCTAATTTTAGTTTTACTTTGTCAATCAAATTAAAAAACATGCATATTCCCTATATGCATGTTTTTTAATTTGGTCCTAAAATATATAGTACTTAGTTATAATTAATGAAACTTTAAGAATTTTCAAAAAATATTGATAAATACCTGACTTACAGCCCATTAAAGTCGCGTGTTACACAAGGAGATCCGATATGTACCGTGACGTCACATTACACGTCCGCCATACATTTTTCATAGTAAAAGTTGTTTTAGAAAGAGATAGGTATTACCTTAATTTCCACTTACTATATTACGGTTATTTTTTACCTAAAATCAATTTTGTTTTCACTATTAGCACTATAATTTCATATAATTTTCTTATAAATATAGTAAAAACAATATTTTCTTTTCCCTATTACTGTAATCAAATCAAATCAAATCAAATCATTTATTTCATAGAATATGGTTACACTATTAAGGTCTTAAAGCTAGATATATTCTACATCTTCTGCCACTTTGGGCGTTGAAATACAAATAACAAAATGTAACTACTTAATTTTAACAATTTCAATTAAATTTATTTTGTATTTAAAATAATTTTGTATTATATATTGTCAAAGTAAATTAATTGGTCTCTTTAGTCGTCAGAAAGTCAATATTCTAATATGAAATGTATTTTATTTTAGTTTCTTTAAATTCATTAATTGTGTTTGTTTTTAAAAATTCTTTATTGATAATAAGAGTTAGACATCAATATAACTTATGTTAGTCCGCATCATTATATGTGTGAAATATTTATAACATTTACTTTAGGCTGTACGCACCTCTAAAAGTGTTAAAAACATGTATACTTACGGCTATTCAAAACATTAATACAGCATACTACATGAATAATCATACATTATTGTATGCACTTATTGTTTAAGAGCATTTATTTCCATGGACTAATAACTACTTACATTAGTAAAAACATAGTTCCGCGTGGAGACGGCCGTAAAGAATACACTTATCCACCGCCAACAGGAGGCGTGTCGTAAGAGACGACTAATTCTTGTACCACGAGACGGGTAGCAGCGTCTGCGTGCGAAATGTTATAAAAACTGCGCTTGCCAACACGCCTGCCGAGCTTGGCGAGTATTGGCAATCCCCCCCCCCCTCCCCCCGAAGAAAGTCATTGGGGGAGGCCTGTGTTCAGCAGTGGACGTCCATGGCTGTAATGATGACTAATAACTACTAAGTAATTACGCATTATGAGCAGTGCTCACACGTAATTACACGCTAAGTTAACTGCGGACTGCTACAGCACATTTAACCTTTCATTTGATATTACAACCTATTCACGCACAGAAAATTATGGCTCAGCCATCGCTTCGCCTACATTTCTCCTTACAAGCGGACACTTAGAGAACACGTGGCTCTAATGGAGTTTGCACCTCAGTGAGGCTTTGTGCCCTCCTCACAAAATGGGAATACATTTCTGTCGAATGCTCAAATAATATTGCGCCGGCTACAAAATGATTTCCCTTGATTTTATTTTAACGGCACGGTTTACGGTGTTCGGATGTATAGAATTTGAGGTATTTTATAATGTTTATTTATTAATAAGTTAGTATAGTTCTGAAATTGATCTGACATTTAATTAAATTTAATTCATTAATACCTATTATTGTATGCCCATGCGGCGGGACACAGTTGTTCTAACCTTATAATTATATTGCCACCTCTCTGTACCTGTGATTCACAATAAATAAATTTGAATTTGATTTGATTTTGATTTGATTTGATATAAAGTTTGTGATTTTGGAATATTTTATTTAAAATTGCTTTTATTATAAATGTTAGCAATCTTATAAACATTTCACACACATTTGGACATTAAATGGACAGTTTTAGTTTATTAGTTTTCAAAACAAACAAAAACAATTTTTAGAGGCAAATTTTTTTGGTCCAAAGTCCAATTTTATTTTGATTCACGAGTCTTAGTTATTAAAAAAGTTAAGTCTTAGTTATTAATGATAAGCTCATTTTTCAATCTTTGTGAGTGATGAGTGCCCCCCAGCTCGATGGACCGACGACCTTAGGAAGATGGCTAACAGTGGCTGGATGAAAAAAGCGGGAGATCATGTTCTTTAGCGCTCTTTAGGAGAGGATTACGTCCAGCAGTGGACTGCAATAGGTTCGAATTCTGGTTCGGGTCAATTTAAAAAAGGTTTTTCTTAAATTAGTTAAGGTTTGTAAGCAGGGAGTCGCCTTAAAAAAAATTGTCTGTTACCTCGTCACAAAAGCACGTTAATTCCTTACTTCGTGTCCAATCCTATTGGTGTATTGACTGGTTCATATTTATTTATTTACTTTATATTTCTCAGCAAGCTATGTTCGGGATTTCTCTAAAAGATTTTCATATTCATATTCATTTATTCACTTTATAACCTTTCGATAGTCATTGTCCGCCATCTTGGATTAAGCCCTAATGGTTCGACCGACAGTCGGTCGCAAAAACCGACTGCGTCCGACTGCGTCGCCGGCGCGACTGCCCGACTATTTATACGATTTATCATATATTTTTGTATGTAAAGTGCTAAATCTAATTATTGAAACGTTATCTCCGATAAATTTGCTATAGAAATGTCTATCACACGCATATAATAGTAAACTATGTAAATTTAATAAAACTCGTTTAAGTTGAAAAAAGTGGTTTGACCACTATTTGTATTAAATAAGAACGAAATAAATACCATGAGTAGCGGTTTTTATTAAATGTTTCTCTATAACACAACAAGATACGCAATTAAAACTATACACCTACATACAATAATTTTACAGAAATAACGATTGTTAATAGGCATAAAAAGATGGTAATAAAATAGTTGCAGTATAACCTCTATGAGGCATTCGTGAACTCAATTATTTGATAAAATTAATCCTAACAATATTAGCATTCTATTCACAATTATTAAACAATATTTATTATTTATGCTCCTAAATTATGATAATTATGTCAATAGCGTCACTTACGAGTAGTATTATATCAATGTATTAAATTACAAATGTCAAATACAATTAAAAGTTACAATTTACAACAAAAATATCAACATAATTAAAATTCAGGATAATGTCAATTTCATAAAAAAATATTCACTTATATTATAGTGCGTCTTTTCAATGAATAATTATTTCAACTCTTTATCGAATTTAATGAGGATAAAATCAGAAATGACGTTATCCGACAGAAAACTAAATTAATCGATAGGTATAGCTCAAAGGATAAGCAAACTGCATAACCAAAACACGATATGAATATGATATAGCCATTTTGATTTTTTATTGTAATAGCGATCATAATATTTGACGTCAGCGGCACGGTAATTCAACATGGTGGCTATATCTATCATATTATTACAGTTGGTGTCGATATATCGCTAAATCATATCATGTTTGCTCATGCTAGGGAGGCAGATGTCACATTTGCCGTAGAACCGATAAAGGTAGACGTGTTCTTTAGTGGAGACCGCGACAAAGCAAGCATACGTAAGGCTGGGCAGTCGATGGAAAAGAACAACCGACGATCGAGCTGAGTGGCGGACATAAGGAAAGTTTAAGTCAAGCAGTGAACTAAAATGGGCTAATTATAGTGATTTATTTAAATAGAACCACAAAAAGAACCCAGGCAATTTTTAAAAAGTTTTTTTTTCTTCTTTGTAAACTTAAAATAAGAATTCATACCAACTTATTTTTTTAACTCAACAATTTCGTTTTAAGAAGCTTTCTAAATTGTGTCTACATGAACTGCATCAAGCGAGAAACAATGTGGGGGGTGAGTCCTAGTAAACGGAAATTGCGGGAAGTTCCGCGGATATTTGACTCACTGAACCCATCCAGAGAGGGTGAAAGAGGTTAGTACCTATCACTCTGTGTAGCGTCTTGCCTATTTTAAGTCAATCGTATAAGAATTAAAGCAACCATTTTTGGGTTCCGTAGTCAAAATGGAACGCTTTTCTTCAATCCATCTCCTTTCGAACCGTAATAAGATAACCAACGATTTGATTCCATCTTGTTGCCCCACTGGATTTCAAAATACTTATATACCAGTTTGTGGTTTGCTTTTATATTTTAGTGAAACGTTTTTGATTTTTAGACTTTTTGTATGATTTATCTCGTTAATCAGTCTATAACACTGCTCTATCAAACTGGACAACTTATAAATGAGACTGGCTTCAAAACCCTAAACAACAAAAAAAATATCAATCCAATTCAAATTCCCAATAAAAGTATAGCGTACCAAAAAATGCATTCAATTGAGAATGTCTTTCATTTTTGAAGTCGCTAAAATCACTCTTAGTCTCTTGCAAGGATTATATTAAGATTTCATATATACAGTGCCTCGTGTTGACTCAAACTAGCTTATTTCAAATCTGCAACGCAGCCGAACTGAATTCCAACTCTAATTAAATAATTAACGATGAAACAGCTAAGGATTCTGACTAATCCGCGCAAGATGGCGTTATTTATTTTTAATTAACAACATCTCTAAAGGGATGGAAGGAAAAATAAGATTAGCGTGAAATTAGCACGGCGATGGTTTTGACTCCCCGTCTTAGACCGGCATTTATAGTCCGATCTCTAGTTAGGAAAAATAACAACTGTGGAGTATGCTTTTTTATTATTTTATTATACTAGCTGTTGCCCGCGATTTCGTTCGCGTGATCTTTAGTTTATTGAAGGATTTTCTGCACAAGTTAATTTAATTTTGTTCTTTCAAAAGAACCTTGTCCTGACAATAATTAACACAACAAAAAAAGAATAGGCGAAATTTGTTCCAGTTCACGCGTGATGCGATGACCAAGGGAAATAGAGATTCAGACAGATTCTGACAGATAAAAATATATAAACTCTTGGACTGATTATTTTATTGTGTACTGTATACTTTTATTTACTGCAAGTGACTTTAATAATTGTATTTCTTTTTATTATTACGATCGTTTCAATTTGTTTTTCCTACTAAGGCAGATTTTAATTTGTTTTTTGAATTGTACGCCAAGAAGGCAGGACACGGTTAGTTCTAAGACAAACCCTTGTAAGACCAATGTACACCTGTGCTCCACAATAAAGATTTATGATTTATGATTTATTCATTTATATTATATATATTACAATAACGAAATTAATTAAAATGAAGTTGTACGAAGTTTCGACGAGTGCATAATTTAAAAATAGCATGCTGACTAAAGCGAGGTCCTTTTAACCTGGACACGACAGACACTTAATGACACTTCTCGAGAAACTTAGAGAAAGTTACTTTTATTGTTATTTTTTGTGTTGTCATTTTGTAATGTGTTTTTTGTTGTTATGATTTTATTTCTAAATTGTTTATATGGCATCATTGTGATTTTTTATGTGATTGTCCATTAGAATAAATGTGTTGTGGTACCGCCGTTATTTCTGATTTATATAATACAAGTGTTTTAGATACTTACCATAGGATCAGAGCCATGTATGTAATGTAATGTTGTCCAGTATTTCTTTCTTTCTTTGTAAATAGTACCGAATATGGACCTGAAAATCCTTTAAAATAAAAAAATAGGCACGCAAGCGGTTAGTAAAAACTGTACCATTACCAAAGTCAACGATGAGTACTTAGTTAATTCTTAAATTTATGCCATCAAAATTCAAAACAAACAAGAAATAAATAAATTATTTAAATAATATAATAGAATAACGCTATTGTCAGTTGCAAAAAAATGCGAACTAATGCTACCTAATATAAAAACCAGGACCGCTTAGTAAATCAGGTCCACAATAGTAACCTGACCTATATTGGCTTAGTTTTATGCTGAAAAATTGTTTTCTCATTTCTTTTCTCGAGCAAGTAACAAATATTATTTTTGATACGTATACTGAACAAATTATACCTACAAATAATTACTTCTTCTTGAAGTAATTGGAAGGAGACGTGGGTTATTTGTAATGACATTATTAATCAATGTAAAGCTTTTTGTTTTAAGAATTTGAAACCCCGTGTACAGAAGCTTTCATCATCATCATCATCATTTCAGCCATAGAACATCCACTGCTGAACATGAGCCTCCCCTAGTCACATTCAGATTAGCCGGTTAGAATTAACCACTATTAATAATAATACCAAAATCTTTAATACCTCTTCTTTTTCTTAGGGGGCTTTCCCCTGCCGGAGGTTGGCGATCATCATGGCAATTTAATACCTCTAAAAAGCATTTTTTTTTCTAAACTATACCACATTAGTAACACGTTCCGCCTTCGCACGGGTAGTACTAAGTGAGTATTGTTGTAAGATAATTCTCAATCTTATTAAATTCTTACAAATCATACACGTTAAGCAGGATCAGCCTTCTTTTATTATAAGACTGGTCAATAAGGAGTGTAATGTTGTATTGTTCATGTTTTTATACTTTTTTTTATATCGTACAACATCACATATATTGCTTTAAATCTGTGGTAAGTAGCGAAAGCACTTGTGTTATAAAGATCAGAAACAACGACGGTACCACAACACCTAAACCCGAGACAATATAGAAAAGTTATTTTTCTATATTGACCCACCGGGAATCAAACCCGGGACCTTAGAGATAGCGGACACCAAGTCTGGTATGCTCGCCTCTCGACTACGGAGGTCGTCCCTGCGGTGCTGTATTCGCCAATATTATACAAAGGTCATACGACAAGCAAACGCACTTATGAATAACTAGTGATTATAATCCAAAACACTATTAATTAAAATTTGTAGAATATTTTGAAATGTTGGCTTGTCTTTTAAAGAAACCGTTCTTTTCCAATAATCGTGAAATCTATAGATTTTAGATTGTCACTTTTATGACATAAACCTCGTCTGAACCTAATAACAGTAACCACGATTTAAGCTCCCTTTAAAAGCACTGATTGCTGAAAACTCATTAAATTTAATCACTATACCCATACGTCAGTTAACGTGACAGTAAAGTTTGTCCGGACAAATTACTGTTGGAATTAACACACAGCACCGCAGGGACGCACTCAATTACCGGCAGAAATAACGCGATTACCGTTTTAAAACGATGTTTCATTCGTTATATCGGTATATTTTACACTAGAGACGGCATGATGAAGAGATTTCGGATATGGTTAGCTCAAATTTTACAGGTTTTGATTACATACTTTTTTTTTTTTAATAATAGCACATATTTTACATAAAAAATAATTAACATTACTTTTAAAATATAATTCCGAACTTTTAAACGTTACATAAACAGTTTTTTTTTTTCTGATAATATTACATGATCAACTTCAAGTTGAGCAATTTCAACTAATAGCATCCTATTTTGGATCTTAGATTATTGATTTAATCTATAACCAAAATCTTTTCATTGAAGATACCATTTATTAAACAATTGTTGCTCAACAATTTATTATTACACACCACATACACACACGTACAAACACTCACACGCACTAACGCACGCGCGCACGCACATCTGCTATCTCATACTCATAATTTGAATCACAACTAAGATCTGTAATGCCAGCCTCGAGACATTGATTAACTTCAAGTTCCTAGATGCCACTTATAAGAGGGTACTCTTCTAATATCGGTTTTTTCTTAACTTAAAAGAAGGTGTACCAATTGTAATGTTATATACTTGGAAGTTGAAAGATTTTATTATGATTTATTAAGAATATGAATATTTTTAACAAAAAAAAATACTTTTATTTACGGATATCTGTAGCATCACTATTTAAAACCTTCACAATTCGAAATGATAATTAAATAATGAGTACGCGAATCATGAAACAGTAAATTTAATTGCTGCTTTGTTTCTGTGTGCAATTAAGTAGTGTTTTATCCTCTGTGAGTTAACGTGTTAATTAAGGTTGTTGCATAAAATTGAAGGACTTAATAAAATGTGACAACTAAATAATAGACGATATTTTTAAAATTTGACTATAACTTTATATATGCTTACACGATATCCAGTCAGCTATGATTTCACGGCACGGTTCCGAATGATAATGAACCACAGTGCAGTGGCACGTACACAACCCGTCCTGGCGAGTAGCCAACGTTATCAATTACCTGCGCTGTTTGCTCTAATATCCGCTGGCGAAATCGAATCGTAACGCACACGCGACACCTCTCCCTATTTGTTCATTTGCTGACGCAGCGTACGCCACTGAATTATGGCCGCCTACCAACATGTCCATGACATATCTATGGTGGTCATAGCGTATCATCGATATAGCTGAGTGCTTCAGTATCAAGCGCGCGCCTATGACAACCCACACTGTACAAGACGACATCAATTTTGATTACTTTCTGCCAAGCTTCAAGGATTTAATTACAGAAATGAAATCCGGAATGAATCTGACTCTAGACCAAAATCGAGTTTGACCGAAATAATCAGATGTTACAAGAAAGCGGTCACGTCTAGCACATACAAGCGTACTTGTTTACACTTGTGGATCGGAATTAAAATTATAATTCAGTCGGCACTGGTCGCACCATGTCGGAATATTAAGAGGGAAGGGACTAAAGATTCCCTATCGTGGTACAATCGTAATGGTGGATTTAAACGACAATTTCTTAGGGTTTCATTAGAACGGAGCCTATTAGCGAGGGTCTGTCCGACCGTCTGCCAGATTTCGCTAGATTACGCCCGCCGATTGTCTCAGAATTTAGTGTATTATTAAGAAACAAATAAGAGGAAATTCTCTTTGTTGGAAGTTTTCTTTTTCTAATCTTAAGTGGGCATTTTTTACAAGAGTTTCTGTTGAGCTCGACATTATATTACATTACAGAGAACAATATAAAGTTGTCTTTATTGGCTAAGGTTTTATTATATTTCATAGAAGAGTTATTGAAATGATCTCTCAGGAAGATTTGGAAGTTTTATGAAGCTGATACCTATAATAGTGTAAGCTGAATGCAATGCTGAAAATAAGATAAGATAAGATAGATAAGATAAAGATAATATATAAACATTGTAATATTTTGTACTAACCGATATTTCATAGCTTAAGTTTTTATGTATCTAGGCTAAGTTTTATACAGAAATAAATTTTATCTTTGTCTTTATCTTAATGCTGAACATGCTGGTAAGCAAATTTAATAACATACGTTAGTATATTATTGAACTTGCTTAGCTGCATTTTTAATATCATTTTTATATATTATTAAGAATATTCTAAGACAAACTATTGTTTATGGTAAAACAATTGACTGATGACTACAATTGCGTTTTTATCATAAAATTAGGTAAATAAATATATCTTAAATGCCTACAAATAGTTGAACAACTAATAAACACATTTTTAACCAGTAGACAATTCGTTATGCTTCCTTAAAATATTTGTTTGCCTTTTATAAAACTTTCCTGTTTAATACACTTTAAAATACTTATCGTCACTGTTTCAGTGCAGTCACTAATGAGCTCAAATCCAGATAAAATTTTTCGTCCAGTCCCAGTGTATAATAATATAGTTTCCTTGTAGAATAAATAAAAATACTTTTACGGTGTTTTTTTCCTTATAATTTTTAACCGCCACCGACGCGTCGTGGATTTAACTTTCCAGTTAGCAACACAATAGGCTTCCGGGCACATTTTTAACCAAGTTCGTGATTCAACTGGCACCTACACAATTTATAAATGATACAGTAGGGTGCACACTGGTTAGATGTTTATTAAAGTGTGGAATATCGAAGGCAATGGAAATTCAATATATTAGGTATCCGAGAAAGGCGCTGATCAGGCCCCTCAGGTCCATGATTCCAGGGCCGTCAGACCTTAATTATTTTTTAAGTAACAAAATAACGTGTTGAATGGAGTAGTTGGTAGTATAGACTGTGAAGGTGTGAATATTTGCTAGCTTGTGCCGACATAAAAATATAAATCATTTTTTGTAAAGTCGAAAGTCGAAGTTTGGATTTGAAGTCTTGCGACCCTGAGATAGATGACAGAGACTACTGCTCTAAAAGTAGTAGGAAACTGTTCATTATGTGTACTGGATTACAATTAAGTCAGATGATAATTTTGAAAGATGTCGTAATTTTATAGAAATTTTCTGAGTATTCTAATCCCACCAAAAACATAAATGTAAAAAAGGAGAGCCAAGTTCAATACAAAAATTATGCTTGGCTGTGGGCTTCGCCGAAAAAGAATGGAGATCTAAATGAGTGGCAAGTTCTATGCAAAATCCAAATATATATTTATATAAATAAAATAACATTATAAACAAGTATTACACTCTATTTCTTTGCTTTATTGGATACCTATAACAATTGCTTATAGCAAACCGGTTCTGACTGTACTATCCCCGCAATCACGCGTTCACAAACCCGTTCCTATTGGCCGTGGCTGGATCACGCCACTATGGGGCGACGCGCGATGTTTCCCCCGCACTTCTGTTTTCGGCCCCCGCGTAGGCTCGACAGCGCCACGATTCGAAACGGCTACCGCCGTCAGTCCGCGTCCGCGCTTCATACTATTCACGCGCACGCGCTGTACTCATCTTCCTCGCCCGCCTGCGGCGTGTGCCATTTACTTTATTGTACTAAGTACTTGTGTTTGTGTACCGGCCTATAGACATACATCTTTCTTTATTGTGTATCGACTTTGTAACTCTCATTGTGTATCGGCCCATGTGTTGTGCATCGTCATACCAAATAAACGTTTTTCACGGACGTAACGGTGTCTTCTTCACAAATCCCTGAGAGCGTGGTTGGCTGACGCCTTCTCGACCCCCGAGACCACGTAAACCTCATAGGTGGCGCCCAACGTAAAATAAGACGTTAGTGTGAAGTGAAATCATTCTGGCGTCTAACTTTATAAAACGCCGTAGCGTTCAGCGTAAAACTCAAGTGTCGAAAGTGTACTCGAACAATGCTCACGAGAAGCAGAACGGCAAGCGGAAGTAACAGAGAAGATGCGGCGCCGCAACCCGCATTAACCCACCCTCTGCCGCCCACGCCGTCGACCCAAGGTCGCGATGACGAACATATTCCACGAATTCGCGATACTTACGTTCCCGTTTCGCACTCCAACGCCGACATGACGTTCTCTAACGAAAACGTAGCATCCATCATCGCGTCACTCCAAAAATCGCAAACAGAAGCGTTTAGAGACCTTCTGCTATCAGTGACGCGCACCAACGCGTCAACACCTGTACACTCACAGGTCCCAGGAGAAGGAACGCTGGCCCGTTGTAAAGCGCAATTTTCTGGCCAGCAGCACGAGTCCGTAGAAGCGTTCATCGACGCCGTGGAGGCGTACAGTGAGTGTGCGCAGGTGTCCAACGCTAACATCGTTCGCGGCCTCGCATATTTATTTACTAGTGATGCTGCTACGTGGTGGCAGGGCATTAAGGACACCGTCGCGTCATGGGCCCAAGCCAAAGAAAACTTGCTAAGTGCCTATGGTGACCGCCGCCCACCACACCGCATTTACCTACAACTTTTCGCGAGTCCGCAGTTATACGACGAAAACACGGACATGTTCGTAGCGCGCAGCCGCGCCCTTTTATCTAAAATCCCAGAAAGGGACGTATCAGAGAAGGCTAGACTAGACATGGTATACGGCCTCCTACACACAAAAATCCGACAAAGACTGCGCCGAGAAGAATTCACTACTTTTCGAGATTTACTGCGTCATGCACGCAATATTGAAGACAGCCAGGGGGAGGCAGACGTGACAAAACCTACACCGGCATCGCGTGATTATCGTACGGCACCCCACGCGACCACAACATATGCCGGCACCCGGGCGCCCAATTTTACGGCACCGTCAACCGCCCTACGCGTACCGCAAAGGCCGCCCACGGCCGCCGCCCGCCATCCGGCGCCCACAGTCACAGCCGCCCGGGCACCGGCGCCCGCGGCTGTTGCCGCCCGGCCGCCGCCACCGCCCCCGCCTCCGCCGCAACCGTCATCGGACGCCGCCACCGCCCCAGCTGTGAGAAAGCAGCGTCCCACCTGCACGTACTGCAAAAGGTTTGGACACACCAAGGACCAGTGTCGTAAGTTGCAAACCCAAGGTGAGTCCCAGTTCCCTACTAACTGTTCAGTGCGCGATAACGGTGATAACTCGTTGCGTGATAAAAGTGAGCTGTTCTATAGTGTCGAATCCCGGTCTTTTTCGGGTAGAGTGCATAATCAGTGTTCAAAATCAAATCGTAATTTAAACCCTAAAGACTCTAATTTTAGAAATAAAACGCTAAACACTCGCTCATCAAATAATAATTCAAAGCAAAAAGTACATGCCAGTAATTATTTTATAAGTGATCAAAGTTCTAATTTGCCTATTTCGTCTCAAAATCCCTCAAAACCTTTATGTTTTCCTAAACGTAATAGCTTTGTATCAAATAGTGATAAGGATATCGCACGTGTGAATTCCAACTCGGTTGCGCGAAAACGTCCTAATCCACAAAATTTAAAGACGCAAAAACGATTATTTGATGAACGAAGTAGTACTAATATACAGAATGATGTTTGTCAGAATACTCAATCCTTACCAAGTGGTAAGCGCACCTTAGAAAAATGTAATTTTTCTCAATCCTGTGAAGTTTGTTACAATACGCTACAATGTAACAATATTCAGTATGCTCAATCCTTACCATTACAAAAATGTACTAAGTGCAATTTTTCTTTATCCTGTGAAGATCATAATACTATGTCACAGTGCAGTAATAATCAGCATTCTCAATCCTCACAAATATGTTGTAAGTGCAGTAATTTTCTTTCCTGTGAGAATTTCGAAAATTTGTCACAGGACAATAATGATAAGCATACTCAATCCTTACAAATTGATTGTAAGTGCAGTAATTTAGAAAAATGTATTTTTTCCAATTCCTGTGATAATTTTAAAAAATTGTCACAGTGCAATTGTGATCAGTATAGTCAATCCTTACAAATATGTAGTAAGTGCAGTAATTTAGAAAAATGTAATTTTTCTAATTCCTGTGATAATTTTAAAAAATTGTCACAGTGCAATTGTGATCAGTATGGTCAATCCTTACAAAAATGTCGTAAGTGCAATCTTGTAAAATGTTACTGTTTTGAATATGGAAATTCTAATGGAGATGATGTAGCGCGCGCGCGAGAGGTCAATTTTGCGGATATCCATATAGGTCGCGACTTACGTCCTATTTTTCACATAAACATTATGGGTCACAAAGGCACCGCGCTGATAGATACGGCCGCTAAGCATTGCATTGCGGGTCACACGCTGTATGCTCTTCTTCTACGTCTGGGTCATACTCTCCATCCTTCTTCGCGCGAAGTAAAACTCGCTGACGGCGTAGTCCGAAATATGGAGGTTTACACCACCACCTTGCCGGTGCAATTAGAACAGACGCTTATTACGATTCCATTTTTAATTTTTCCCGATGCTTCAAATAACGAAACGTTATTGGGAATTGATTTTATTACTGCTGCTAGGGTTGTCATTGATTTTCACAAAGACATTTGGTACTTTAGTGATAACGATAAAATCAAATATAATTTGTCATTTGAACCTACCTCGCGTACCGTGTCCTGTGCATCTACAGAGGTTCTTAGGGATGATGAAGGCTGTCATCTCAATCCAGCTGAGCGCCAGGCGCTCGCTGATGTCCTCACCAGGCACGCGCATATTTTTAGAGCAGGGGGAGGCCCAACACCATATGCAGAGCACCGCATCGAGACTGGTGAGCATCCACCAATAGCTGTGCCTCCTTACCGCTTGAATCCCGCAAAGAAGGAGCAGATGAAGGTAGAGATTGATAAAATGCTACAAGACGACATCATCGAAGACTGCGAATCGGCTTGGTGTTCACCGGCGCTAATGGTGCCGAAGTCCAATGGTAGTATTCGCTTTTGTGTCGACTATAGACGTTTGAACGCAGTCACCAAGTCAGATACTTACCCGATGCCCCGCATCGATGAGTTGCTGCAGAGCACCAAACGCGACTGCTTCATGAGTACTCTGGATCTTAAGTCCTCGTACTGGCAGGTGATGGTACACGAAGCCGACAGGGACAAAACTGCTTTTATTTGCCCTCTAGGTACCTACCGTTTTAAGAGAATGCCGTTCGGTCTGAAAAACGCACCGGCAACATTTCAGCGCCTTATAGACCGTCTCCGGTCCTGCTCAGCTTTACAGAACGTAACTATTCTCGCATATCTCGATGATCTCTTAGTGATATCAGACGGAGGTCTCCAAAAACATCTGCAAGACCTTGACGCAGTTTTTAAACGTCTCGCCGAGTTCCACCTCCACGTCAACAGGGACAAGTGTGCATTCGCTAGGGAAAGCGTCAAGTATCTCGGCCACGTTATAACACAGCAGGGTATTTCCGCTGACAAAGAAAAGGTGAGTGCTGTCCTCGAGATGAAGGAACCAGGTAACCTTAAACACATGAGAACCTTTTTGCAGACCTGTTCATGGTTCAGAAAATTTATTCCAAATTTCTCTAAAGTTGCCGAACCATTGACCCGCTTGACTAGAAAGAATCAAGTGTGGACTTGGGGTGCTGAACAGACCCAAGCATTTGATGAGCTGAAGC
This sequence comes from Anania hortulata, assembly GCA_963576865.1. Classification (NCBI taxonomy): domain Eukaryota; kingdom Metazoa; phylum Arthropoda; class Insecta; order Lepidoptera; family Crambidae; genus Anania; species Anania hortulata. Next base: position 634,447 of record OY756409.1, read on the forward strand.
GTCTACTGACTACAGCTCCCATACTGGTACAAGCCGATTTTAGTCAACCCTTTGTTCTGCGCACCGACGCAAGTAACTACGCCCTTGGTGCAGTATTGTTACAGGGTGACGGTAATCAGGAGAGGCCGATTGAATACGCCAGCCGACTTCTCAACGCAGCTGAGCGCAACTACTCGACCACTGAACGAGAAGCACTCGCTGTAGTGTGGGCTGTGGAGCGTTTTCGACCTTACCTAGACGGCCAGCCAGTCATCATTGGCAGTGATCATCAACCTCTGCGATGGCTGTTATCTCTCAAATCGCCAGCAGGTAGGTTAGTCCGTTGGGCTTTAAGACTCCAATCTTTTGACATACAATTCGAATATACCCCAGGGAAGGCGAACGTCGTGGCAGACACGCTTAGCAGGCCTATATGCTCTTCTGAGACTAGAGAAGATTGTGGTATTTGCTCCGTTATCTGCGATCTGCCTACGAAAACACCAGGCCAACTGCGTCAGGAACAACTCGCCGACCCTGAAGTGGAAAAGATAATTAAAGATCTCGAAGACACCAACGATATCGCTGTTAAGAGATGGTTAGAAAGGGGGTACCTCATGGACCAAGGTGTCCTGTTCCGTTACAATCCGGACTCTGAGAGTGAAACCCCTCAGTTAGTAATTCCTGCCGGCACAGTTGCGGAAATATTGAAGGAGCTACACGACTCCCCAACAGCCGGCCATCCAGGGATCGACAGAACGTATCAAAAGGTTGCACAGCTATATTATTTCACAGGAATGCGGAGAATAATCACCGACTACGTTAAAGCCTGCATCCACTGCCAACGCTACAAGGCCTCCAACTCCAAACCCCAAGGCTTACTCCAGACACCGGTTATGAACCAGCGTAACGAGGTATTAATATATTTATTTGGCCCGTTACCAGAAGGAGACCAGGGGGAGCGGTGGGTCCTACTCGTTGAGGATACGGCAACCAGATGGACGGAACTGTACGCTCTCAAGGAAGCGACGGCAGAAGCTTGTGCTCACACCCTCATTGAAGAGTACTTCACACGGTTTGGTTTACCTCGTAGGATTATTTCAGACAACGGCGTCCAGTTCGTGTCCGCTGTAATGCGCCAATGCATGTTGGTCTTGGGTATCAAACAAAACTTTGTCCCTTTATACCACCCAGAAGCAAATCCTGCCGAACGCAAAAACCGTGACCTGAAAGCAATGTTAGCACATCTCGTGGAAGAGGACCACACCTCATGGCCAGAAAAGCTTCCGGTGATCCGTTTTGCCTTGAATAGTGCAAGGTGTCGCACTACAGGTAAGTCACCAGCTTTTTTGACTTTTGGCAGAGAAATGCGGTCCCCCATAGAGGTCGTTCATGACCTTCGTGCCATCGTGGAGAAAGATAATTTCGTGCCGCAAATAACCCCTTATCTCAGGACTTTCCTGACGTCACTGTCAGCTGTGCGAGAACGAGTAGAGACCCAACAAGATAAGGCAAAGCAGTACGCTGACGCCTCGCGTCGACCTTCAGATACCTTCCAGGTTGGTGATTTGGTCCTTTTAAAATCTCACCTCCTGAGTAAAGGCTCCAAAGACCTGACTGCGAAGTTTTTCCCAGGCCGTGATGGACCGTACCGGATAGCAGAAAAGGTAAGCCCTACTACTTACAACATCTCCAGTACAGAACAGCCTGACATTGTTATAGGGAGATATCATGCACAAGATCTTACCCGCTACAAAGGTAGCGAAGCCTCCCCTCCTAAACCTGTAATTCCTAAGAGGAAACGCGGAAGACCACCTAAGGTTAAGACGTAGGGAGGGTGATGATGATGCTAGACCAGGAACGAGGGCGTTTTCCTAGTCTAGAGGGGGAGCATATAGCAAACCGGTTCTGACTGTACTATCCCCGCAATCACGCGTTCACAAACCCGTTCCTATTGGCCGTGGCTGGATCACGCCACTATGGGGCGACGCGCGATGTTTCCCCCGCACTTCTGTTTTCGGCCCCCGCGTAGGCTCGACAGCGCCACGATTCGAAACGGCTACCGCCGTCAGTCCGCGTCCGCGCTTCATACTATTCACGCGCACGCGCTGTACTCATCTTCCTCGCCCGCCTGCGGCGTGTGCCATTTACTTTATTGTACTAAGTACTTGTGTTTGTGTACTGGCCTATAGACATACATCTTTCTTTATTGTGTATCGACTTTGTAACTCTCATTGTGTATCGACCCATGTGTTGTGCATCGTCATACCAAATAAACGTTTTTCACGGACGTAACGGTGTCTTCTTCACAAATCCCTGAGAGCGTGGTTGGCTGACGCCTTCTCGACCTCCGAGACCACGTAAACCTCATATGCTGTTATTTAAAAATGTGAGATCTTAAAGTCGATAAGATTTGACTTGGCCAGTTGTTTTGCAAGCAGTGTACTTACTTTATTTACATCTATTATTGTGTGAAGTAAAAACCCCACTAGTTGCACACTACAACTTGTCTGGACAGTGCTATTGTGAAACTCGCGACCGCACGGCTTTGAAAAACTACCCGCTCCACCGATTGTGTTACAACAAAGAAGTAAAAAAAACGCAGTGGAAAAACTGTTGTTGTTTCTCATACAGTTCGGCTGATACAAAGTTAAAACGAGAAACTAGAGGTAGTGTTCTTTATAAATATTTTATAACAAAATTTAAACAACGGAGAACCCTCCTTGATCCCTTTTGTCAAATTATGCTTTGCAAATTATTTAAAAACTAGAAGTTGTTTTATTATCGTATTAGATGACTTCTTCCCCCCCCCCCCCCCCCCTCTCCGTTTAGCAAATACAGCAAACGTTGTACAATCATGTGCGTCAATTTAATAAGGTACCAAATGACATAAAATCACTGGACACAGGATGTAAGCACTCAAATTACAGTTAATAAGTACCTTAACATAAATAGTTCAGTTTTTTTGCAAATAAACATTCATCATCATCATCATTTCAGCCATAGGACGTCCACTGCTGAACATACGCCTCCCCCAGCGACTTCCAGATTGGCCGGTTGGAAGCGGCCCGCATCCAGCGGCTTCCTGCAACCTTTACCAGGTCGTCTGTCCACCTTGTAGGTGGACGTCCTACGCTGCGCTTGCCGGTACGTGGCCTCCATTCCAGAACCTTTCTGCCCCATCGGCCGTCAGTTCTACGTGCTATGTGCCCCGCCCACTGCCACTTCAGCTTGCTTATCCGTTGGGCTATACCAGCAACTTTTGTTCGTTCACAAATCTCCTCATTCCTGATTCGATCTCGCAAAGAAACGCCGAGCATAGCCCTTTCCATAGCACGCTGTGCAACCTTGAGCTTTCTTATGAGGCCCATAGTGGCCACGTTTCAGTTCCATATCGACGGTGGAAAGGCAAAAGGCATCAAGCGACACTTTGGGCGATATTGAGTTATATACATAGTTAGAATCAGCAAATTTTTCTGCGTCTTTTGAGCCGAGTTTGGTATAAATCAGAGCACTTTTATGGCGCTTGACTCCGTCACAAAAAAGGCCATCATTTCTTAGTGCCCGGAGTTAACCAACTCAAAATTCATCATTTTTTTTAAGCCCTGGATTTCAATTAATTCGCAGGTAGCTCTAATGAACTAGGCAGTCACTTAAGCTTTTCATCCTTTTTCAGTTTTAGGAACACATTACTTTTAAATCTTTTTACCTTGCTGTAAATCTAATAAACGCGGCATTTAAAGCGTTTTGCCTGGAATACAATAATACATGGCTGTCGTTTAAGTTTTTCTTCCTTAAACATCATCGGAAATGAATATCGCTTGAGCCCTTTATCCTTACTCTACGCACAACAAAGGTTTTACATAAGTTGTTTTACCTTAACCTATTGTAAATTAAAATGTGATTTAAACCCCTTTTCTATGACGTAAAAATAATTGCCAAAGTCAGTACAGACTTTTTACCTGTTTCAGAAAATTGCAAATTTTTTGTTTTAATCATTTTTCCTCAATCATTTGTACCATTAATATGGCACTTAAATCTTTTTATTTACGCAGTAAAAGTATCATGAGGTTTGTAAGTCATGTTCCGTTTATATAGACGAACTTTGGTACGTAGTTTGAATCTTCGCAACGCAACCATTACAACAACTGGATTTGATTTGAACCTAGATCAACGCACCTTACGTAGGCGCGCAAGCCGCAAACGTTGTTGCATTTAGTCTTGATTGCGATTGCGACTACAACAACCGGTCAATGCGCGTTCTGTTTGTGTGCTGTGTTGACAAATGGTGAGTGTTTGTTTTGTTTTTGTATATTTTTATTTCAAAGAAGTGTAAATATTTAATCTACAATTCACTTTTCAGATTAAATAGCTAAACAAAGAAAAATGACAGACAAAAATCTTCCTTAGCTGAAAATAAGTACATACACGGAAGAAGTTATTAAACATAAAGCTTAGAAGAAAAAAATACTTACTCGTAAACACGTTCTTTTTCATACAAATTCATTATTAAAAAACCATGACAATCGGTAGGTATCTCCTCTGATCCATGGTATGTTTATTACCATGATTTTACGGATTATCTTTTATGAAATTACAAGAATTTTCATGAATATAGGGTTTTTAAGATTGAAATTGGTAAAACATAAAAATAAAATATTTTATTGTCATTTTAGAAATCGCCATCATTATCATCTTCACGGTGAATCCCGGTTGCGTCCTAAGCCATCGCTTCAGAACCCAGGATCCGTTTATTTATTCCTCCACTCCACTTTCCTTAATTTATTCCTCCACTTCGCAAGGTCTTGGGCGTCCCTGTTTGTGAGATCATTGGCATACATGTCAGCCTTCACGCTGCTTTTGCCAGGACCCGGCAGAGCCGGCGTGGCCAAACATTTGTTCCCTACGTAGCTTGCTGGTTTTCATGGCCGTACTAGCGTAGGCGACTCTCCTGCAGTTTGTCTGCAATATCACGGACATGAAGGCTACCGCGAATGCGCGAGTTTCTCACGCGGTCATTCCGCGTGACTCTGCATATTCATCTCCGTAACACGTAGCTCCTGCTTGTATCGCTCAAGTAGCGGCCACACTTTGCTATCATATAAAAGGACAGGCCTAATGATGAACTTATAGATCTGTCCTTTCAGCAAGTGGCTGATAATGTGTCTCTGATGCTGTCTAACACAACGTCTAATATTACATTAAACAGAAACGGACTGAGGACGGAACCCTGGTGTACTCCGACGGTGATAGGGAACGGTTTGGAGTCGCTAACAGCGGTCAGAACTATAGAATCTGAGCTGCGGTACATGTCTCGGATCATGTTAACATAATGCCTCGGAGACCTCTTTGGATCTCATTGCCCACCAGATCACCACTTGAGGAACACAGTCCAAGGCCTTCTGCAGATCAAGAAATAGCAAGTGCAGAGGCGTGTTCTTCGTCCTGTATCTCTCCATGACGGCCCTTAGAGGGAAAACAAGGTCCATAGTCCCGTTGCCAGGACGAAACTCATATTGACACTCCGAGAAAGCACTCTCTTGTGGGATCCGGGAGTCCACAATCCGCTCAAAGAGCTTCATAGTGTGGGACATGACCTTTATGCCGCAGTAGTTGCCGAACTCTTGCACTGATCCCTTGCCTTTGAAGACCGAAGTACGAGTAATAATACTCATTCTCCATCGGCTCGGGATTAGCCCGGTCAAGAGTATGCGATTGTAAATAGTGTTCCCGGATCCTATAGGCTTTTAGGCCTAAATTTAAGCCTATTGGTCCTTTTTTATGGTTATGGTAGTATGCCAGGCCTTTAAAACGCTACTCACTTTAAGAAAGCCTAGAGGTTTAAAAAAGCCTACAGGCCTAAATAGCCTTTTAGGCTTTTTTTGCGACTAAAGTCTTTTGCAAGTAGTAGGCTTATTATTTGCCTTCACCGAGTTGTGAGTTATTTTGGCCATATCGCACGAAGAGAGGCCAACAACCTGGAAAAGCTGATAGTGACAGGCAAAATCGAAGGCAAAAGACCCAGAGGCCGCAGCCCGAAGAGATGGACGGACCAGATCTCCGAACAGCTGGAGCTACCAGTCAACGCCGCCCTTCACCAGGCGACGGACCGTATCGGTTGGCGGCAGACAATGAAGCGTCTAAGGAGTCACGATCCTCAGCAATGGGGGAACGATTGAGAAGAAGAAGAGGCTTATTTTAAGGCTATAGTTATTTTTGATATTCTGACTTAGTATGAATTAAATTAGATTTATTTTTGAATTACTACTTTTATTTATTTACAAATTTAATGAAAACTAATATTATTTGAAATTGGTAATACTACTTGATACACATTATTTCCAAAAAAACAGCTTTTATTTTTAGACATTTCTTTTTTTATTTATTAATTGTCCTGCCTTGGAGAATGATTGTTTGCTGGGGACACTTGTAACAGGTATTGATAAAATATCAAACCATAGATTTTAAATGTGGTATTTTTTTCCTTGAGTTTTCCACCATGATATAACATCTGTATCCTCTGTCTCGTAAAATTAAGTTGATGATTATTATACTCGAACAATAAATAAAATAGACCTAGTCTAAAGGACTAAAACTCTTTAAAGGCTTTTAGCCTTTCAAGCCTTTTAATTATGCGCCTAGCCTACAAAAAGGCTCAAAGCCTATAGTCCTCGGGTAGACAAAAAAAGACTATTAAAAAGGCCTAGCCTAACGGCCTGAAAGCCTTTTTTAAAGGCTAAAAGGCTTTTAGCCCCCTCTAGCCCCTTATTTCATAGGCTAGCCCTAAAAAAAAGCCTAAAAGCCTATAGGCCTCGGGAACACTAATTGTAAAGGCAGGCAAAGATGTCTACCCCACGAGGACCCATCGCTTTCTATTTGGCTTCGATTGAGACTCCATCGGCACAGACATCTTTACGATTCTTCATGCGGCAGAAAGCAATCTGGACTTCTTCAGGCGTTTCTGGTGCTACTAGTCCCGGATTCGGAGGAAGGTCTGGTGGCTGCAGCTCTTTGTGCTGCTTATGGAAATAAGAGCGCCATCTCTCCTTCACTGCAAGGTCCTTGCATAACAGGTTACCCCCAGGGTCTTAACCAAAGCGACACTGGAAAATGTCCTGTGCCGCTTTGACCTTGGAGCGCGCAAACTTATTCTCTCTATATAACGGATAAACTTACTTAAATACATTTTAAAACATTCATGACTTAGGAACAAATGCTCGTGCTTATCACACAAATGGTAGCCCCTTGCGGGGTTTTAAGCCGAAACAGCCTGACTTTGTAGTCCGGAGCGTGAACCACTACACCAGATAGTCGTAAGACATGGACTAACTAAATTAAAATAATAAAGTCTTACTGTATGAAATAAAAACCAACTTTTTGTGGAATGTAGATTTTTTTACGCTTGTCAATTTACGCTGGTATGATACTTACTGGTACTTAGTAATGGAATTTAAACAAGTAAATGTGGTGTCCCTTGACCAGTTTTAATTTTTCATTATTTGGTCTGGCGTAGTGTGTTTTGTAATTGATTGACTGAAAAATATTTATTAATGTTTTTTTTATACAAAGCTTAAAAATCAAACATTTCTCACGTTTCATGCAGGAAAATCACGTTTCATGTTGCCAAAAAAACTACCTTAAGTATGATTAGCTCCTAGGTCCTATGAAGTTAATTCTTTAAAATATTTTTTTGTGGCTAGGACTAGGTCCTTCTGCTTACTGGTATTTATCTTTGGTAGTTATATTTTATCAATTATTAAAATAAATAAGCGGGTTTTGGGGAAACTTTTTTGTGTTATTTAATTTTGAAAAACCACATGCTTTTTATGTGCAATGTGCTGAAAAATTAAAGAGAATTGTTTGCAAAAGAGTTTTTTTATTGTGTTTAATTATGATCCATACAATCGATTACAATACACAATAGCCTAAGTGGCAATAAACTATAAACTCGTTAAATATATTGTATTTCAGCTATATGCCATTGAACTTCTATTGGCTCATAAGATCTTCTTCCTTATTCACACAAAGATAACGTTTGACTTTAAATTATTATGCCTTGCACAACTTAAGTAATATTGGCCCTTTCACTCTTTTAGCTTTAATCAATTTTTTTTAGATTTGACTCATAAGGTGTTCTGCATGGAACCAATTATTATATAAATGGTTGTTAAATCGGTTTGCCTGGAATCGTTTTCAAGTGCAGCGGCGTTTGACCTCTTTTGCCTTAATCCAAAAATAGGGCATTTAGGGTTAACCGACATCTAACTTCGTAAATAATAACTCTATAGCTGAAACTTTAATTGCATAATATAGATCTTTTCTTAAAACATATATTTCTGTAAGACTTTTCTCTGTTTATAGCGCTAAAAGATAACTACGATTTTTTTTCCAAAAATAAAAACTTTAAATCGCTCTCCTGTAAAGTTATCAAAATGTCGCTTGATGCCTTTTGCCTTTCAACCGTCGATATGTCATCACTGGTAACACACTTTCGTCTTAAGGCACTGAGGTATTTTGGACGAGATTATTCTATTCTATTTGAAAAACTAAACAATTTAAAAAAGTGCATGTTTATTTGCAATGAGATAAGATAAGTATAAAGCCTATTCTTAATTTTTCCAAACAACTTATAAATGTTGATATAAAACTTTTATACTTGGTACTAAATAATGTTATACTGGATTAACTAAACGTACGTCATAATTTTACGATAAACCACGTATTTGGATCCATAATTAATTATCACGACTTTCAGGATTAGCGTGCCTACTACATCACTAGTGTTGGGTTTCTAAAGGCTGAAGATTGTATAATGATAAGGGATGAAATACAAACAACGTTTCTCATGAAAATTCCAAAATTTATATTTCTCATGAAAATTAGTAGTCAAGTTGCCCCAATTTACATACAGGGAATATGATTAGATTGTGAAAATCTTACAATTTTGCTAATTTTCATAACACCGTTATTTACTTTTGGACCTAATTTTTACTATTATGGCAACCACAAATTTACATGCTCTCCGAGTCTCTCAGTGTTTGAACTTCATTAAGCGCGGCTGTTTAAGGTATTTGAACTGTCATGTAGCATCACAAAGGGCAGCCTGCGTTACTTTTATTTGATTTTGGCTCATAATAAGGTGCGCAGCGGCCGGCTGCGGTCCGCAAATACAGTGCCCGGAGTAATTATATTCTGTGGGGCCATAGGCATGTGCCTCTGTTGTCACGTCGATAGATATAAAAAATTACCTCTTTCAAAAGCAAAAATAAATTATTATGGAAAATGGCTGGAAATGAAAAATCAGCTGGATGCAGACCGCTTTAACCGGCCAATCTGGAAGGCATTGGGGAAAGGATTGGCTTACGTCCTATGGCTAAAATCATGATGATGATGATCTATGGAAAGTTTTTGACAACTAATTAAAAACAATTAAGATACTAATTTAAAGTATATATTTTAATATAAAAACTATTTTTGGAAGACTTACTAACTGAAATACTACTAACTAACTGTAATAAACTTGAAAAACCTTTATCTCTGCTTAACATTTTGTTTAATAAAAAGGTAACATTTAATAGGTAGTATACAAAAAATATAGATGAGATGAAATATGATAATTTATACAAATAATATTATATTATATTAAATTTTGTATAAGCCCAAAACCGAACCCGCCCGTTTTGTATTTCTAAGGAGTTTTACTATTCACTTCTTGGCTCCATAATTAGATCACCTTGATGAAATCAAATTAATGTACATTATAGTCTGTCTGTCTAATTATCTAGTTAACTAAGTTAAAAATCGATATAACAACTTTAGAAGTTAAAAAGCACGGATAACTTTTTAGTGTTCTTTGTATAGTCTAGCATAAGATTAAATACTAACCCAATCTATTGATTTATACTTATATTGATCTAGATGAAAACATTTTAAAAAAATTAATCGATATACGACACCAAACAACACTGATTGCGGTTACAGCGAGAAATAATTACAACAAGAGATGGCTTTGAGAAACATTTATAATTCATTTTACAGTCTTTGATGCGTGAGCTGGAATAAGGAAAAGTTGGAAAAGCACGTATATACCACTAGATTTTTTCAAAAATATGTACAGGGTTATTCCACAGACTCAGTGGAAAAAAACATGACGAAACCTGCACATACAGATAACTGACATGGACGTCACGTCGGTTTTCCTATTTTAAATTTTCCGCCCACTTTTTTTAAACTCTTTTTGCAAAAAAATATGGGAACAACACAAAAATAAAAAAACACATCCCCATACTAAATAGCCGATCCGTTGTTACTATTGGTTTATGTAAAGGTACTTTCTTTTTAAAAATATAATATTATTATTGTCATCTCATTTTAGTGGAAGCAGTAAATTCGCTTCCTAATAGGTAAGTGAACTCGTCAAAAAGAATCTTAAAGGTAATTATAACATGTTACGAAAGTCTTCAAACAAGACATTGTGATAAAAGTAACCACAATAACATACCTGCTAGTAGTTCAAATGTTAATTGTCAAAGATATTTAATTATCACGCTCATATTATCAAACGACTGTCGGATGCATTCATTGTTCTTACTTTTAATGTTCTCGAAATAGCCCATTAAATTCATTTACGCTTTTAACCTCGAACGAAAACGGTAACAGTAGAATCAGGGATATTTTGTTAATAAGGGCCAACGCATACGACCACTTTTTATCTACATTGAACGTCGCGACGTTCAGTGTAGATAAAAACGACGCGTCGTTATAATGATTGACTGGATGTATTAAAAGTTGTCACAAGGTGCAATTGAATTAGAAAAATAATAAATAAGGGACACTTCTGCTCATGTAGATGGATCAATTACAGGCTTTTTGAAACATATTGATAAATATTTTTTTCCAATAATTATACAAATTATTAAACTCCAAGCTTAGCAGAGCTTGTATTGTACGACTAGATTTATAGATATAAATACTTAAATACAATTTTATTTAACATAATACTAATGCTCATTACACGAAACTCTTGCATTTTTTGTGAATTATTGTAAAAATCAGAATCTAAAAAAGCACTTTCATATATTATGTCCTGTTAAGTCATGTAGAGTGATTAATTTCTTCGTCTGAGGTAGGCCTAAGTCGTGTGAACAAAGTAAAAGTCAAAGGTTACAAAGGCCTTGTTAGCGTTCGTATACGGGTCTCAAAGTATATAGCATTAAATTTATATCACTAATTAGATTTTTTTATTTTATCATGCGACTCTTGATGAAAACGGATGAGTGCCAAATGATCGTCTAGGTATCTATACTTAGACCGGATTCGACCAAGATGGTGTAAGTTTTAACTTGAGAGTATACCACTGCTTAATCTAGAGTAAGCTGATTTTTCATTCTACCAACCACTAATCTATAAAAAATATTAAAACGGGCGATTTTGACAGTGTATAAATTAAACTAAGAATAAGTAAATGTCAAAGTTGTCACTTGTCAAATCCACTCTTGTCACCTAGAAATTGTCAAGTTGTATAATCTACCATAGGCATTTTGTTATCCTATAAAATGTAAGTGTTGTGGCAATTGATAACAACCAAGAAGAAATAGATTACATGTATTTTAGTAGGTTTATCCATTCGTTCATCATTCACAATAAAATAAAACTGAGTATGTGTATTCCTGAAGTAAGTTGGAAAAACGCAAACGAAGCTATCAAAAAGTAAAGTTATTCCTGTTATAGTTAAACTGGTTTAATTTTGTGTTTGGTCGAATCGGGCCTTAAAGGGATATATCGTTTGATTGCGTGGTTTTAGAAGTTAGTTTTTTATAACTCCAACGGATTGCTGGCCCAAATATTAAATATGATATAAACAACTATAAATGCGTCTACGCTTTCTTATGAAACTGGTTTTGACAGACAGATAGACAAACGGACAATAAAGTAATGTATAAATGTATTTTTTTCTTTATTTATTGAGATTTATAGATTTTTTTATTATGTTAGATATACTTAACATTGTTTTTACTGTGCCTTAGTCTCGCTCGTCGTCTAACCAAATATTTTAATCCGTTTTCTTTTTTGACGTTTTCATGATATCGTCTATAACTCCATAGTTAAAACTAGTTTAATTAATTACTAGTTGTAGCCAATCAGCTTTAGGCAATACATTCTCATATTGCTTTATATTTCGTTGTTTCATGTGGCGGTCTAATACTATACGTTGCTATGTTCTTACATTGCTTGATGTAGTCATATTTGGCCAGAATTGCTCAAAATTGAGCAATTTCAATTGCCCATGGAAGCGAACATTAACAGAGATAGGTGAAATTGGATCTGTTTTTAAAAAAAACCTACCCCAATTCTCTAGAAGTATTTTCCCATTGATTAATGTATTTTCAATCTTCCAATTTGTTCGCACACAGTACAATGTTACACAGTCATCAATATGTCTCTTGTGACGTGTCACATATTTGACATCGTGTCTTCCTGACGAAGATTGATTTGGTACGCTTCACAAACCTAACCTGATCTCTTCACCCTCTCTCTGTAGCAAAAAAAGCGAATATCCAGCCGTAAATGCAAAAACGAGAGAGTTCTCGCTATTTTGGGCAGTTGGTTTTGGTAGCCAGTAAAACAAGACCTTCTTTACCCTTAATATTCGATTGAAAATAGATAATTATTTTCACAGAGCCTAGTTCTTTGATCACTGGTGGATGTTTAAAAGTGTTTTGATGACCTTTTTGCGTGTTGTTGTAAGTACCAGTCATTTGGCTGATGGATTTATTTTGTGATAAAAATGATGTAAGTATGATAAAAACGTGGATTTATTTATTATTAACCCTAAGCGAAGGAAGTTATATAGTACATTACTTTTGTTAGTTTGTTTTTAGTACATTTACCTCTTTAATGTGCCGTGTAGGGACGGCCGTCAAGAATACACTTCCCCACCGCCAACAGGAGGCGTGTCGTAAGAGTCGACTAATTCCTGTAGCACGAGACGGGCAGCAGCGTCTTCGTGCGAAATCTTATAAAAAACTGCGCTCGCCAACCCGCCTGCCAAGCGTGGCAAGTATCGGCAATCCCAACCGATGATCAGTCATTGGGGGAGGCCTTTGTTCAGCAGTGGACCTCCTATGGCTGGAATGATGATGATGACCTCTTTGATCACACCATATGTGGAATAGAAATAACCAATCTATGTATGATAGTATTTAGTTTATGTATATCGTTATTCACTCTATGTAGTTTAATATGCTTTTGAAAATAATTTCACACGGACCTTTTGTTTGAATTTGTATCGTCCGCCCACAAAACATCTCTGTTTAGCCTAATGGTCGACTGGTAGAGAATGCCTCATGGCATTAAGTCCACCTTTTGTATGATTTTTAATCTGTGCAATAAAGTCTTAATAAATAAACCAATGTAAGCAAAAGCTATAATATCAAAAAGATATAACAGCAAAATAAAATAAATAAAATAGAAGAAAAATATTTTTTAATCATAGTTTTTAATTTACGGTAGACGCGTATAGTGTAAAGTCAAGTAACTACTTAGTTTATAGGTAGAAAAAACACTGATGTTAATTTATTTGATTGTAAAAAATCTGAAGCTCAACGATAAGTGCTCGCATCTCGACTACGGACGTCGTCATCTTACTGCTATGTTACATTTCTATCGATTTGTAAACCTTTTTTATATAAAACTACATTAATCCCTCTGGCAAGTGTAATTTCATTTGTGAACTCGTGTCCTTAATATGCGAACTCCATCATCTGTATCCTAGAATTTTCTGCTACCGAAGATATCAGAAGATAGATCAAAGAAAAATAGACCTAATTCAAAGATCCTTTGGTCGGGATAAAGTACCTTTGAAGGTTTCTATATTTGATTGGCTCTTGTCGAGAATGAAGGTGTCTATTTGTCTACGGAGTCAAGAGCCTAATTAGAAGCGTATACGAAAACATCAGACATTCTGAAACGAAACGGGTTTCATGAAAGGCAAGAATAAATACTTCACAAGTTACTTTAGGCTTGAACTTAAACCATTTTTTTATAAAGTAAAATACACACAACATAATTAAAGTCATCTCCTTGGTATTTCAAAAGTTGATTTTAAATTATCATGAAATATGAGCGTAATATCTTCTTTGATCTAACTAGAGTATTAAATTGAAATACTTAAAACACTTTACATCTGCCAATATTTATATCAACCAGATGTGGCTGACCAACAGACAAATATTTTTGTAATAAAACAAAGTTTACACACGTTTTTTTGTTTATGTAATATCTCATAGGGCTGATTCTGATGCAACAATAACTTTTACTATGGGCCAACATCAAAATCTCATTTATTACTTTCTCATTAACATTAATCGTAACAGTTGATTGGTAATTTGGTGCACGGAAGTATTTCTATTATTGAAAATTTTATTTATTTAATAGTTGTATTTAAGCACCAAAATTTGCTCTTAAAACGTTAATAAAGTAGACAAAAAGTACACAAAGTAATACGTTTATAATATTTTAGCGCTTAGTAAATATTTATCTGATCTTAGCTTAAAATCCTGTCGATACTACTCAAAACTTCCCACTCACCAAAGTTGGTGTTCATCAAAATTCCATCCTATTACCCCCATGTAAGTTCGCCGCGTTCGTTAACTCAGAAAGGCTCCAGTCATCCCCCATTCATTCCCTAAAAGGGTTGTCCTGTAGCAAATTAATTGCAACTATCTGTTAACACTGGATATATAATCAGAGTGGAATTAATTAGACGATGTCATCACTAGCTTTTTGTCTTAGAAACTGACAGTCACCGTGATTGCAATACTAATTGTTTTCTGATAAAAGAAAAGACAAGAAGTTCTTAAGGAATATTATATTGTACATACAAAAGAATAGAACACTTTTCAAGTTCACGTAATCAGCTGTAACAACATCTTTAACTTATAGAAACAACATCGCATTCTCTTATTTCTTCTCCATCCTTATTTCAAATTCAAAATATACCTCTAGGTACTTAGAGGAAGAGTGTTAATTTGTATGGAGAATCAAAACAGTAAGGTATGATGTTGATTCCATAGGAAAAGTCGTATAAGTAAGCAAACAGTTAATTAGCTCGTAAACATCCAAGCAGTCTCATGAGACCGCATACCAATAGAATTTCTAGTGTCTCGATTTCAGATATCTGATGAGTTAAAGGTGTTTGAGCTTGCAAGAGAACACAGAACTTAAGGTTCGGTTAAAAAAAAGTGAAATGTTTATTTAATTTAATGAAAGGTTTGTTTTACAAGATGTAGGCAAAAATCTTAGTATTAAAGATTACGC
Organism: Anania hortulata; assembly: GCA_963576865.1. NCBI lineage: Eukaryota > Metazoa > Arthropoda > Insecta > Lepidoptera > Crambidae > Anania > Anania hortulata. The sequence continues at coordinate 649,741 of OY756409.1, forward strand.
AGCATCCATTGAGGTATTGCATATATCTGGCTTTCATAATCAATTTCTTACTTAATTGATTGATTTAGTTATGACCTTGGCCTCGCAACCCACCTTTTATGTAAGTATTTATCTTTGATAAAGTATATCTTTAGAATATTTTGAATTTGTTCGGGATTTTTATTTTCATTTTGTTGCTACAGTGGTTTTTGGTAAATTATTTAATAATCGAGGAAGGTTGCACAGCCAACGACTTCTACCGTATTCATTGTTTGATCTAGGTATTTCAAACATATACATACATATTGACATATTACATATTGACCCTGTATATGTATTAGACATTGTTTTATATGTAAACCATAGACCTTTCTCTGTGATTTAGAAGGTAGTTAAAAACGCATATGTACCAACTATGGAGCACAACAATACGAAAAATCATTCTCTGAAACTTGTTGTGATTTTTCACCTACATTTAGTATGAATGAAGTGACAACTCCTGTCAACCCTCGCTCATACTGAAACAGTACAGTCACAGATTATAAATTGGCAGTATTTTTGTCAAACAAAATAAATTTCAATTTTATAGGGTATCTTGTGCTCCATGCTACCAACATAGATAAGTCAAGTAACTTACCACACAACAGCTTACATCTCCCTACATAAGGTATGCATATATCGTGTAATTTCTCTTGGTTAGCGCTACCAGACAGATAAATGGTTCTTACCAGTCATCTTCCTTTCAACAGCATCCCTAAAAGGGTTGCTGTGTCTTGCAGATTAATCGAAACTATCTGTTAACATCCAAGCTAGTACCTAGTGAAAATGAATAAGCCTGCTCATTTTTAAACCCGGTCACTTGACCGCAGTTGCGAGTCAGACTTATACTTCGATGATTCCATACCACCGTTTCTTTTGTTAAGATGCGCGCTTTTATTGCCATTTTCACTCAATTTATCCATCCTATTTAAGAGCTTTGTTGTTGTCGGTGAAGTCTTTTCTATCTCTCCCTGCATTCCACCTCTCTCTTCACATCCTGAGCCAACACGACGTTGAGCTTTTCTTTTATTTGCTGCATGTAGCTTATTTTTGTTTTTTTTTTACTTTCTTTTTCACTCTAATCATCCTTCTATAATGGCTTTGGTTGAATCATCGTGTCAAATTGGGAGGCCTACTACGAAAATATTTCGTGCGTTTGGACTTATAAAACGAATTATTCAAAATAACCATATAATTGTACCAAACCTTTGACAAATTATGAGCAGTTTAAAACACATAGTTTTTACACGGCTAGTTTTAGTTGTTCATATTTTGACAGAGGATTGACACAAGTGAATGGTTAATTAGTTTTTGGGTATACACGTTTGGACGTGTATAAAATGATGATGATTTGATGCTAGTGTGTGAAAATTGCAACCGGCTATTTATAAGAGTTAAAAAGCTTATAATGTAGATAGTTACTCTTTATGTAGGACAAAGAGACCAAACTGTGAAAATAGTACCTATACCTATACTATTTTATTAAATAAGTATACTTAGTTTTGATAATTATTTGATTCAGACCTCAACATGCCCCATCTTGTAAATTTATTGCTACCCATTTTATTTATAATTTTATCTAACATTATCTGAAATCTGACAACTGACCTCAATTGAAAGTTTGGGGGTGAGAGGAACAGGGTTTGAGTTCCTCATCCACCATTGAATAGGGAGGATCCTCCGACCAGACGGGTGTTGTGTCTGGTGGGCAACTGCCCGACGGTTGTTTGTCAGGTTCTTGTATATATGGTTCAATCGCTCCGATAAATTTAATATCACGATGTAGGATACGTCAGATTAGTTCGTATGTGGCGAGATAGACGTCGCTACAAAAGTATGGACCTAGCTTTATAATTTAAAGCTTATCAAGTGCATGCTTTCGTAAGTATGCAATGTTACCCCACATTAGTATGGGGTCGAGGTCTCTCTCGGGACGCTCTCTAGGAACGCACACGCCCAATGTGGGGTCAGCCTTACAGCGACGCGGCCATCTTTAGAAGAGCGCGATCATTCTTCCCACAAATAAACAATACAGTCAACATTTACTCATTCGTTCTGAAATCTATCGCAGATTAGCATCGAGCATGAACTGAACAAATACTGATTTTGTCTTTATTATTATTATTATTTATTTATTTATTTTATTTATATTCAATTGCAAACTTTTATTCTTATCTAATAAAGAAGGGATTCAGAGGTCTTTGGTCTGTCTGTTCTCGTCACGCTGTTGCCAACTTGGCAGGAATTAATCAAAGGCCTGTCGGCACACGTCGTGTTCCTGTCTACGGCTTCTAATTGCGGGGACGTGTTTGTTTGTTTAATACTTAATTAGAAACCGCTAACGTAAACTTTGAGGCCCGTTCAGACTTGCCGGGTACGGCTGTGAAAATGGAAAACGGAGCCTCATTGTGGTTGGTTGTGTCCCGTGTACAATAAAATATATACGTTGACAAGTTTTTTAATTCATACCAACACAAATATATTAACAAAGCAAGTACACGAAATATTTTTAAATCATTCCATTGTACCATTAGGCAAAACTCATACACTTTCTTTTACAATGTTTTATTATTTGCTATGATCATAATAATTTATTATGTGTTGGTAAGTATATCCCTCCGGCGTAATAAGTTTGATTTTAAGAAGTTTTCTTAGACAACTATACACAAAACGGAGCGAGCGCATCCTCCACATGTTTTCTTTGGGTAACCTCTATAGTCTTTCGGAGTATATTGTGCCTGAAGTATAAGTGACTTATTATGTCTTTGACTTGTGCCTTTGATTCTAACTGTTTCTAGTTCCTCGTGCTAATCTATTGCCAAGCTCTCAAACAATCGTACTTTTTGCAGCCATAATAGTACCATTTGTATGAGCGCTCTCAAGATTGGTCACGCACTGCAGATGATTCGGATTCGGGAAAATGCATAAAATGAGGACCATCATATTGTGGTCACCAGTTGGCGCCACTGGCGTTGTTGTCCTGTCATTACTTTTTTTTAAATTATTTTATTTCATTTGGGATAAAAAACAATTGTACAATTCTTAGGCTAAACAATGTTTTGTAAACAGCCCCCCTAGCATGACCTCTAAAACACGGTATGATTTAGCGATATATCGACGCGATATATCGGCCGTGCTGATGACGTCACATGTTATGATCGCTGTTTCGATAAAAATACAATATAACGGCTATTTCTAACATATTTTTAAAAAATACAGTTGTCGATAAATCGTTATATTATATCGCGTTTTGGTAGTCAAGCTAGGGGACAGGTCCTGTTGAGGCACAACAACGCAAAGGCTCTCGAGGAGAATTACAACGACACTACTTCAATCAGAAGTACTCCCGGACAACTCACTCCTGGCACAACTCAGTTTCGGATTACAAGTAATGTGCAAACACTCTTACGTCTACCAGTTCTTATCAGCATTAATTATGTGCATACCATGTTAGCATAAAGTCGTTAGATTGAAAATTTGCTAGTGAATAACGACAGTGCCCATACGCAGTGCTGTGGCGTATGCCAGAAGCTGCTACGAAAAATGCTGAGCAGGACAAGACACCTTTTTGGGATAGAATATAATAATACTCGTCATCATCATCATCATCATCATCAGCCTTAAGGTATATTGACATAACCCTTATTTTGTCATGTAACCGGCTGTCAAGCAGACACAATAGTGTTGCTAATGTATCTACGCATCGACAATTGAAAGTCTTAGGGCCTCTTACACCACTTGCGGATAAGTTCCAAATAACCTATCTGGCACTTGTTTTGACAGATAACCCATGCAATTAGCTGCCAAAAAAGTGCCAGATAGGTTATCTGGAACTTATCAGCAAGTGGTGTAAGAGGCCCTTATGCACCCAAATTTTATCATTGACTATTTTTTTTGTTAGGCACAACAATAAAATACTAAGTTACTCAAGTCAATAGGTAGCTAAGTTGCCCCCAAAACTAATTTGATTCTAACTATAAAAAAAGCTATTTAGTTCCCTACCAAGTTTGTTCGATTTGGAATTCTCTTAGGATTGCACAAAAGCATTAAATAACACAAATTGTTTACTAAATTGCCCTAAGCTTGACCTCGAACTGCTACTATGGGAAAGGAATCAAATGAAACCACCATGTGGCCTGATCTAAATTGTGTGTATTTAAAAAAAAGTATAATAGAGACCTTATATCATAGAATAATTGATTTACTACCGCGAGCTAATAGACAACAACGCCATCTAGTGGCGAACGGCGTAAACATAAGTTTATATAGGGTACGAACACAAATAAAAGATAAATAATATGCCATTGTATTCATAACACAAGTCTTATTATCAGAATTGAATAATATACGAATAAAATATCGGATTGTCTCTCATCATATACAATTTATTGCCTTTGTGAGTTTATTTCCTCTATTATTCAGAAGTTATTACTTATCAAGGAGTTTCAGTAAATAATATTCTATATCGATGTCATAAGCATCTGATACAACGCGGAAACATGCTTGAACTCGCGATGTAGTAAATCTACTAGGGCTAGTACACAATCATGGTTAATATTTAATCATGAAAATACGTCGTTAACTGCTAAAATGAAACACTAAAATAGTGTTTCATTTTAGCACTTTGAAATGAAAACAAAAACAAATTTTTATAAAAAAAATAACCGACTTCAAAAACACTAAAAAGCTAAAAATAACTTTTAAACAATCATACCAAACAGTTATTTGTGGAGTCTGTGCAAACAACCACATTCAAACACTCCTCGGCTGGCACCGACTCCAATAATAACTGTTTGGTATGATTGTTTAAAAGTTATTTTTAGCTTTTTAGTGTTTTTGAAGTCAGTTATTTTTAAAAAAAATATTTTTTATTTGTCTGTTTTTTTGTGTTTTTTTACATTCTAAATGGCGATCTGTGATGTACGAGTAATTATAGCTAAATTGCTTCTCATGACGATTCAAATAAGTCCAAACACGGCTATGATACATTGTTTTATCACAGAGTTCCGGTGCTTACCTTCCGCCTTCTTCATCAGATCAGTTTGATGGTATCATTCTTACCAGAATCATTTATTAAAATTTGATTTGTCAACTATGGCAAAGCTTAACTGTCTTAATGAAAATATCTTATCGCTACTCGTGGAAGACTATTGTGGCCAACTATGGTCTCCGTCATCAGTTCCACCTCAGCAAATGATACTTTCTGAATGCAAATGCTCCACTTGTTGTTAAATATACTAAAATCACTATGTATACCTATAATATTTTAGGAGCTTCCTCAATTCCTCATGGATCCCATCATCAGAATTGAATTTTGAAAAAAATGGGAACAATCTAGAGGTATGCCCTTTTAATTGAGAAAATAATTTTTCAAATCGGTTCATTAATGGCGGAGTTCTGAGGTAACAAACATTTAAAAAAAAACCGAATTGAGAACCTCCTCCTTTTTTTGAAGTCGGTTAAAAACCGATTAAACATTAACGTCAAACTATTTATGTATACATAATTATTTTAAGCACGCTTTTACTAGCTTGCTACAAGCACTCAGTTACTGATTTTCGATATTTATGTCTTATTTTTGTGATTCAAATATTTACCTATACTTAAAAACAGTCTGATTTCACTGTTAATCACGGAGGAGTAATCTATCAAAAAAGGTATAACTAGACATTTGTCAGATCATGTGAGCGTACCACAATTACTACGAATGAGATAAAGCGCTAGGAGAGAGGTATTTTTCCCATCTAAACATTAGTTTAAGATAAATACAATCAGCCCCTAAAGTTTTATAGCTAGTTTTCTTACTCAATGATTAGTAATTTCAAAACTGCCTTCAGTGTAGCCGAATCCTTACATTATTAGCGAATCGCGCATCCACGCCATGTCAACAACCAGTCCACGCGATAATCCCAAATAATCCCGCACTGGAACGTGATAACACCACCGCAAATGTACATCTATAATACCCTTATTACTGCACATTAAAGTCCGAAGTTGCACAGCAGCATCGAAGCACAGTTGCAATGAGAGATCGTTATGTTGGGTAGGGATTCTGAAATGGACAGCGCGGCGAAATGTTGTTGAATAAATTCGGAAAAGGTTTAGTTTCGCTTCGGTTGCGTAACTGATACGCACATGACACTATTGACACCATTTTTGTTGGAGCTTTCAAAATCACGAACAAACGTTTATACAAACATTTGTAACGAAACTTCCAGCAATCACGACATACCTACAACGAATAGCTGAAATGATGATGATGTTTATCAGCTAACTTTTTGCCAAAGTCTGTACAAGCTGAGTTTGAGGCTAGATCATCATCGCCAACATTTGCCTGCCCTGCTTCTGGGGTCGCCGCAGAAGGTTTTCTCATCCATGCAATTTGCGTCATCCGCTATATATAATTGTTGCATGAATTTATTGTTGAATTGTTTATTTGTTTTCATATTATGATTATTGAAACAACTACGTATTGTTATAATTAGATAACTAATAAGTATATTTTTTGGTTCCATTTCTGATATTAAAGCGGAGTCTTAACATTCGCGTGTTTTTGGCCGGTTTATTCAAATTATTTAATTGCATTAATTTCAAAGTGTATGAAACTATTGATGATTTCACTTTAAGTATTTTTATTTATTTAGCTTTGTTACAAATAATTTTACTAAAATGGTTTTATTTTGTAGTCATTTTTGTATGTATAAACAAAATTACTAATATTATCATTATCATCATCATCACCGTTTCAGGTATAGGACGTCTCCTAATGACTTTCAGATTGGCCGGTTGAAAGCGGCCTGCATCCAGCGGCTTTCTGCAACCTATTATTATAAAGTCCTATTTAATAAAAAAAACCCTAAAAATACAAAAATAAAAATTTACCATCAGAATACTATACAATATATTTACAAAATTAAACTTGTTTGCTTTGTCACAGAGTTAATTTAGAAAAAAATGATATAGAACTACTAGACACACTTTAAATGTCCAAATATTTTTATTTAACAATTGTTTTCGTTCTAATGTGTAGGGATGTGTGTCCCTACACATGAGAACGAAAACCTTGTTACCTTTGAATGCCTTCAATGCTTCAATGTTTTGTTCACAATGACTGTGCCTGCTGCATGGTGGGAGTGGTCAGCATTTCTACTATAAGTTTAACTAATGTGTACGATCTAAGTAACCGTATGTTCTTCGTTATTTCTGTGGATAATGGTGCTGGTTGCACATTTACATATTTTTTTTGTAATTAACTTCTTATTTTATTAACATGTGCAATTGTTTGTTGTCCCTAATAAATAAATAAAAAAGGTAACAAGTTGAGAATATATTTTCTAGTAAAGTACTTAAACAATGTAAGAATAACATTATTTTAATACTCTTTAGAAGAAAACGTTCACCTTGCCAAAAGAGATGCCGTTAAGAAAAAGTTTTTAGCAATATTTAAAAATTATTTTAGTTTCCGCTCTGCTTAGTGCTTGGACGCTCTCCAAGCAAACATTTCTTACTGAGTTAAATAAATGGTTTTATAATACCTATTTTGCACGCAGACGCGGCTGCCCGTCTCTTGCTACAGGAATTAGTCGCACCTTACGACCGTACCGTGCCGTGTGGGGACGGCCGTAAAGAATCCACTTACCCACCGCCAACACGAGGCGTGTTCTAAGAGGCGACTAATTCCTGTATTGAGCCCGATCCTCGGCTATTCCATTCCATCCGTGCCAGCCGCAGAAGCGTGTATTATCGCTCCACCTTACTAGGGGGCGCCATACGCTGCGTATGAGAAGTCATGATCGTATCATGACCAAAAGCAATCTCTTCAGCCTAATTGTATATGTAATTATCTTTTATTCTGTTCAAAAAAGTTTATAAATTATTATAAGCTAACATCTGTCGGCCATACCGGCCACATCTGTCGCAGAACTGATGCAAGATGAAGTAAACGGATTCTTGAGTGGAGTCCGCGCCTTAGCAAACGTAGTGTGGGACCTAGCACGATGGACCGACGACCTTAGGACCTTAGGATGGCTGGCAGTGAATGGATGAAAAAAGCGGGAGATCGCGCTCTGTGCCGCACTTTGGGGGCTGCTTACGTCCAACAGTGGACTGCAACAGGCTGATGATGATGATGCTAGCTAAATGAATAAGTCAGCAACACATGTAGCTAAATCGTTTTCCACCTGTTTGTATAAAAAACCTATAAGGTACTTCCTCATCATCATCATCATTATTCATCATCATCATTATCTATACTGTCAATCCCGGTTGCGTCCAAAGCCATTGCTTTGGAGCCCAGGGTCCGCTTTCCTTGCTTTTGCTTCTCCACTTCGCGCGGTCTTGAGCGTCACTAGTTGTGAGATCATTGGCACGCATGTCAGCCCTCACAACGTCAAGCCAGCATTTCTTGGGTCTCCCCCTTTTGCCAGGACCTGGCGGTGGCGGCATGGCCAGACATTTGTTTCCTACGTAGCTTGCCGGTTTCCGCAAAACATGGCCGTACCAGCGTAGGCGACTCTCCTGCAGTTTGTCTGCAATATCACGGACATGAAGGCTACCTCTGAGGTTCCTCATCATCATCATCATTTCAGCCATAGGACGTCCACTGCTAAACATAGGCCTCCCATTGACTTCCAGATTGGCCGGTTGGAAGCGGCCCGCATCCAGCGTCTTCACGCGACCCTTACCAGGTCGTCCACCTTGTGAGTGGACGTCCTACGCTGCGCTTGCCGGTACGCGGCCTTCCTATAGGTACTTCCTATAGATCTAATTTAAAGCACAAATAAAGGAAAAAGTTCGAAAACAGTAAATTTCTAGTTACATCACTCGATTCCCGCTATGGATGAACTATTGATATACATGTTTGTAAGGAACCCACGGTGCGTGAGTCCGACCTAGTGTTGCCGCTCGATAGGTTAATATCGATTGTCTATTAATAGCCTATCGATAGTTGAAGGAAAAACGATAAAATCGATAGTCTATCGATTCTATTGATAGTATCGATATCTCTTTTACTGCAATACTATCGGTAAACAGCAATACTATCGATAGTATCGATAGTTTAAATCGCTGCCAACCAATGAACTATCGATACTATCGATTGTCCTATCGATCGTATAGATAAATTTAGCGTTCAACTATCGATTGCAAAACTATTGATTTTTCGGCAACACTAGACCGACCCCTTTTTTTTCATTTCTTATGTTAAAATCATCATTATTATAATCATAAATGGGCACTCGTCAGCCCACTGGTTGACATAGGCTTCTCCCCATGGACGATACTTGCCCGATTTTCTGCTATCCCTTTCTATCCATAGACCAAAATAGTGAAAAATATAAGCATATTGATATATTAATTTGTAATCATTTGTACCTAAATACCCTTTTTTCTTAACTAAAAATTAACAGTCCATGTCCAGTCCAAAGCGTCCATTTTCAGACCGAAATGGACAACTCCGAACTGTCCGCCAACTCCACAATGGCGGTAACTTCGCTATTTTCAATTTACCAAATTGCACCCTGTTACACTAGTAAAGACAAACGCTTTTACACTAATCGATAAATTATTTTGATAATTTATTTTAGGGCGCAGAAGGCCTAAGGACCTAGTTTAAGAAGCACGGTACAATTGCTTCACATAAATTAATCGAAAAGTAATTTAAATTAACGTTTACTACAAAAAACAGACGTAGAAATAGAAACGTGTGCCCATCTGATACGTTTAACACATCGTTTACTCGCAGGTTTTTCTGTGCACAAGGACCAAAATTATATAACAAATGTAATGCTTTGTTAAACTTCTACCCTAAAAACAAATATGAATGTAAAAATATACTAACAAAGTGGTTGTACTCAATGTCTGAGATGACCAAGAGACTGAAAACTTTTTAATGAAAACTTTAAAATGAATTCCCAAAATTTTGTTTTGCTTCTTTTTAAGACTATGTATTTAAAAGATACCGACTGATTGAAATGCTAAGGTACTCTAAAATTGTATAAAGCCTGAGGGTGGAGACCTGGTGGTCTGTAACTCAAGTATATTTTTACTTATCACAGATCACCAGTCTCCACAAACAAGTAATTGACTACGTAGTTTAGTTTTAAGAACTTGCTTGATTGTGGTGAGAAATAAATAAATTTATTTATTTACTATTCGTTCGATTTCTGGAAAGCGACTACTTTTCAATAATCACTAGGCCCTAGTGTGATTTTCCTAAAGTCAGACATAAATTATAAGTCGCTTGAAATGAGAGAGTTCCAATTCTAGCAAACACCTCTGGATTTTTGGTATATATATAATGGGCTAGTTTCCTACAAATATCTAACTAGTCCGTCAGTTGGATTAACAGAAAATATTGGACTTTTTCTTTTCTCATTCAAACAAAAAATGATGTAGATATAGCCCGTTAAAGTTCACGCCTTGCGACTCTTTTTGGCAAGGCGTGACGTGACGTGCTCACTTTGATGCGCTTTATCTTCGTAATTTTTTGTTTGATTGACAAAAGACAAGACATGGGTTCAATATTTTTTGATAATCTAACTGACAGGCTAAATAGAATAACCTTTTTTTAACCCAGGAAACTAGCCTATTACGTATAAATCGCTTTCTCGGAGCTGGGAAAATGTCGTGAAAAAACTTGGGATTTATAACCCTAGATGTGTATCCATTGTCCAAAATTGAACCGCTTCCCCAGTCTAAGGGTAAATAATTCATTTACATATTATGTAGAGTTCATACCTTTCTCTTCTTTTGGTGTCTCGCCTCAACCTCAGGCGCTAAGCGAAGGATCGAGCGATAGATGCGGTGCGGCTTCAAGCTATCGCGTTTTTCGTTTAAGTATTTTGTTTCCCAGACGCCTCACGACTGCATTCCGATTGCATCGGTGCCAGAATCGTGATGTGTATAGGCTAGCTAGCTGTACCTGTTTCGAGCTCAAACTTGACAGGCTCAATTTCCAGTGAATTGTTAATGTTTAAATGACGACAAGGAAATTAGTTTACACGAAGTTTCTTGTTATATTCCTTTAATTAATTTTGAATGCGACCTCTTAATTCTTATGGTAGCCATGGTTACAAATTAGTATTTGGGCGAAGTTGGTTTAAAGTTTTCGTTTAACGTTTAGAAGTTATCGTTTCGTTTTTCATGTTAATTGAATTTTATGTAAGTATTCGTTTTGCCCGCGCGTTAGTGTGGAGTTCGGGTAACTAACTAACTAACTACTTTATCAAATTTTGGAAGTCGAGATTGACCTAGTGTTCACTTTTTGTTTGTAAAAACTTTTGTATCGATTTGAAATTCTGTTAATATGTGTAATTCGGGTAGCAGGAATAAATTAAACTATTGAGCTGATCTGATGATAAAACGAGGAGCTGGATAGTAGAACCCTTTGATAGCTACTGGTAAGAACTATGTGTAAGCTCTTTTGATTTGTTTTAACAAGCCTCATACATTATGAAAGTTTTATAGTTTTTTTTATTTATTTTTACAGTAAGACGCGACAGTCTTTCATATTTTATTTTGTAGCACAACTTGACCAATGTTTTTATGCAAATGGATTTAATACAAATCAAAAAAACTTTAATATAACACAACAAAAATTAAAGATGTGGAGAAGGAGATTTAAGAACACTTAACAAATTAATGTATAATATCGCGAAAATGATTATTACGTATAAATAAATATCACTTTTGTCAGCCCTTTTTACACGAGTTACAGTTACAGGACATGCACTCTTATCGTAATTTTTTTTTATATTTGTCTTTATAGTATCTTTTTACACAGATTTTTTTAAATAATGCGTTATTTTAGAACAAATTTGATTACTGTTATGTATAAAATCATTAGGTAGATTAATTTATTAATTTTATTACAACCAATGTAGGTAGATATATATTTTGTGAAATAAATTAGTTTTGCTTCAAACCTCAACCGTGTTCTATATCTTATTGGCGACTTTGGAAAATTAATGTAATTGTTTAGACAATGGCGACAAATATGGCTAATATTGTGTTTCCCGGACCGTTTAACCCTAAAACGGATAAATGGCGCGATTATAAAGAACAGTTATTGTGTGCATTGGATGCGGCTGGCTATGACGCAAAGACCGGCGATAAAGCTCGTTCTTGGTTCTTATCTCAGTGCGGAAAAGACACATATGCGTTAATTGTGTCACTATTAGTGCCAAATAGACCAACTAAAGTGGCAATTTCGGAAATTTTTCGTGTTTTGGACCAGTTTTATGAGCCGGAAATTAACGAAATTTTGCAAGCGGGAAAATTTCACAAACGTCTACAATTACATGGAGAAAGCGTGCAGGATTTTGTAGCAGCGATAAGCCTACTCGCCGCCCAGTGTAATTTTGTTGACCTAAAACGTCAATTGAGGGACAGATTAGTGCTCGGTATACGTGATGATCGCTTAAGAAGAGATCTATTAAAGACAAAGCCACTTACTTATGAGATGGCCTTACAGACTTGTCTTAATTACCAGGCGATATTTCCTGATCTATACCCGGATAATACAGAAATGAAGCAAACTCCGTCCAATGTTTTGGAACCTATGGATATCGGTAGAATAAAATCTAATGAGTGTGTACATTGTGCTCGCATACACAAGGCTGGAGAACGATGCAATTTTACTAAAGCAAGATGTTTTTATTGCAAACGTTTCGGGCACATAGCGCCGGCTTGTGATAAGAAAGCGAAGAAGGTGCATCAAGTTAAGGAGGAGGATTGTAGCAGTGATAAGACTCAGGAGCCGCTGGAGAATATGAATGGTGTTTACAATTGCTCAGAAAACTATCAGCTCCAGATAACTGCAGAATTAACCATCAATGGTGCGCAATTGAATATGGAAATAGACTCTGGCGCCTCTAGGACGATCATATCTGAGAATACCTATAAACAGCTATGGTCTACACCTCCACCACTAAATTCTACCAATGTGAAGTTGGTAACATGGACTCGTGAACCTCTGAAGGTTATTAGCGTGGCAAATGTACGTGCTACATTGGGCAACAAAGAGGCCCAATGCGAACTAATGGTTGTCTGGGCATGGACCCAGCCTGTTAGGAAGAAATTGGTTCGAGCCTTTGGGCCTTTGGGTTCGAGCCAGGATTGTGCTGGTCTAAGGAACAGATAGAACCTTATAGACAAGAGTTTCCGGAGTTATTCAAGGAAGATTTAGGGAAGTATAATGGCCCCGAAGTTTCATTGAAATTGCACCCTGATGCTGTGCCAAAATTTTTAAGAGCACGCCCGATACCATTTCCACTTAAGCAACAGGTCACGGATGAGTTGAACCAAATGGTAAAAGATGGTGTTTTAACACCTGTCAAGTATTCTAAATGGGCTACTCCGTTAAGAATTGTAAAAAAAGACAACGGATCGCTTCGCATCTGTGGTGATTACCGATCAACAGTTAATGCTGCTATAGATAGTGACAGTTACCCATTACCAACATCATCCGAAGCTTTTGTAAAACTTGCTGGAGGAAAGATTTTTAGTAAACCGGACCTTAAACAAGCCTATACGCAATTAAAAGTTAATGAGGAGACGGCGGAGCTGTTGACGTTAAATACACCCATTGGGCTTATGAAAATGAACCGCCTCGCATTTGGTGTCAGTGCTGCGCCCGGAATATTTCAGCGCGTGATGTCGTCGGCTCTCGCTGGCATGGATGGCGTGGCTTGTCTATTGGACGATGTGGCCCTGACTGGTGTCACAATAGAGCAGCACAATAAACGACTTCTTGATGTGTTAGAAATTTTAGATAAAATGGGGTTCCGTCTAAATCTCGAAAAATGTGTCTTTGCCGCGGACAGTATAAGTTTCCTGCGGCATAAGATCGATGGCGAAGGGTTGCATCCGTGCCCAGAAAAAGTAAAGGAGATTAAAGAGAAACCAGCTCCGACTAACAAAGAGTCACTTCGTGCATTCCTAGGATTGTACAATTTCTACGAGAAATTTCTACCAGATAAAGCCACAATCTTAGAACGGTTATACCGTCTGTTAGAGTCCAAGAGACCGTGGTCGTGGGGAAATGCGCAGGAGACTGCGTTCAAAAAAGCAAAGGAGCTTATTGCGTCAGATCTCACATTAGTTGGATATGATTTAAAACGAGATATACAGCTCATTTGCGATTCATCAGAATACGGGTTAGGAGCAATCATTGCACATGTAATGGACGATGGTACTGAGCAACCAGTTATGATGGCGTCACGAACATTGCAGCCACATGAGAGACGGTATGGCCAGATCGACAAGGAGGCATTGGCTATTATGTTTGGACTGACAAAATTTCACGAATACCTAGCTGGGCGAAAATTTTGTATATATTAACGGATCATAAACCCTTAGTAGGGTTATTTAATCCAACAAAACTTATTCCTGACCAAATATCACCGAGGATGTTAAGATGGTCGTTAAAGCTCGGGTGCTATGATTATTCGATCAAATACAGACCTGGGAAAGCGATAGGCAACGCAGATGCCCTTAGTCGATGGAATGCGACGAATACTTCTACTGTAAAAGAAGAATGCTTAAAAGATGTGTTGTTATTAGAAGAACGACCTAGCGGCTGGGAGTTGGACGCGAAGAGAATTTCCAGAGAGACTAGTAAAGATCCGTTACTGCAAAAAGTAGTATTTTGTGTCCTCCATGGTTGGCCACGTGCAAATATGGATCCGAACTTACAACCGTTTTGGACTCGAAGAGAGGCTCTTTCACTCCGTAAAGATTGTTTACTGTGAGGCAATAGGGTCGTTATACCAAAGACACTTCAAAGAGAGGTTTTGGAATTATTACATACCCCGCATGCTGGGATTGTACAAACAAAGGCATTTGCACGCGGTTATGTATGGTGGGTAGACCTGGATAAGGAAATTGAGAGAATAGTCGCAGAGTGTGAGCAATGTCAAGCTGTAAGAAATAATCCACCTAGAGATCCACAGACATGGATCCCCACAGAAAAGCCATGGAGCAGAGTTCATATAGACTTTGCAGGCCCCTTCCAAGGCAAAACTTTTTCAACCGACTTCAAAAAAGGAGGAGGTTCTCAATTCGACTGTATGTTTTTTTTTTTTTTTGTATATTTGTTACGCGATAACTCCGCCAATTATGTATCGATTTTAATGATTCATTTTTTGTTTGGTAGATCATACTTCAGAGGTGGTCCCATATAAATTTTATCGAAATTGATTCAGAACTTTTTGAGAAAATCAACAAATATATACCCAGATAATATTTTGGTTGTGGTTCTTGTTACCTATCTTCGACAAATATGAGCCGATTTTGATGATTTTTGTTTTATTGAATAGCTTATACTTCAAAGATAATATGCTAAAAGTTTACAAAATAAAAATCACCCCTAAGGGTAGGACAATAGGGGATGAAATCGGTGTTCAGCAGTTAGATTAGGATTTATCACTAAAAATTGATGAAATAAGTAAATTTTATTAAAAAAAGTAAAACCGACTTCAAAACACTAAAATGCTAAAAATAATCCTAATCCTAATCAGTTACTTTTGGAGTCGGTGCAAACAAAAACATTGAATCTCTCATCGGCTGGCACCGACTCCAAAAGTAACTGATTAGGTACTTAAGTGTTAGGATTATTTTTAGCATTTTAGTGTTTTGAAGTCCGTTTTATTTTTTTTAATAAAATTTATTCGTACTTATTGATAGCCACAGCAAATGGCTGGAGGCCGAGATTGTCCCGTCTATGAGCAGTGCAACTATTATTGCTATCTAAAAGGAAAATATTTGCATCTCAAGGGTTACCCGATGTACTAGTGTCGGATAATGGACGGGCTTTTAGTTCAGAAGAGTTTAATATGTTCCTGAAGAAGAACTCAATAAAACATTTGTATTCGCCTCCATACCATCCGGCAACTAACGGCCAAATCGAAAGAGCCATACAAACTTTCAAGAACAAGCTAAGAAAAATGGCGAATTCGGATATGCCATGGTCAGAGAAACTACCAAAGGCCTTATACTACCTACGTACTGTGCCCAACAGCAGCACAAACAAAACTCCAGCCGAAATTTTAAATGGGCGTAAATATAAAACTGCTGTATCGGTGCTCCATCCAGATAATACCGAATGCCAGACTGACCAACAGTTGGAAGCTGCAGCACAGAGACCGCCAAACAGATCTTTCACAGTTAATCAGCCTGTATCAATACGTGCCTATGCTCCAGGAGAAAGGCTCAAAGGTATAATAGATACCGTGGAAGGCCCCAGTTCATATAAGGTGAGAACGGAGGATGGTGAATTACACAGAAGACATGCTGATCAGATTCTGACAAGAGCAGTGGCTCAAGAACAGTCGATTGATCAATCCAGACCATCATGGGACCGACCAGATGTCGAATCTAATTCTGGGCAAATTTCTCCTGAGCCTATTGTGCTTCCTAATACTGATTTATGGCCAGATATAATTGGCATACCTAATAATTAAAACTGTAACCTAATCCTAAGTTAATGTCGAGTTATATCTTTCTGTTTTGCTTAAATTGACATTTATGTCTTGATTTCGTTTATGAAGGAAAGGTATGTTATGTATAAAATCATTGGGCAGATTAATTTATTAATTTTATTACAACCAATGTAGGTAGATACATATTTTGTGAAATAAATTAGTTTTGCTTCAAACCTCAACCGTGTTATATATCTTAATTACCATAAAAAATATTATAGTGAGTCAACCTCAAAAGCTAGACATATACAGACTGTTTTTTAGAACTTTTAAATGGGAAATATTCCGTCATACATGATTGTTGCGTAACTTTAACCGTTTGCGCAGCGCACGCAACAGAAGCTCTCAAAAGGAATACATTTTCCCGTTTTTGCAAATTTTTCATTGAATCTCCGCTCCTATTGGTCGTAGCGTGATGTCATATAGCCTACCTTCCTCAGTAAATGGACTATCCAAGACAAAAATATGTTTCTAATTCGAATTAAATTTTCCTGAGATTAGCGCGTTGAACCAAACAAACAAACTCTGGAGTTTTATAATGTTAGATTACAATGAAGTACTGCCAGCGATTTTGACAGCGTAGATTTCTGAATGAATCTAAAGATGAATAAAAAATCATCTCATGGGAAAACACTAAAGGCTAGATCAATATAAAAGAAAAGTAAAGTATCCATAAATACGTCCCACTGCAGGGCACAGACCTCACCTCAACTATGAGGTGTTTTGGGCCATACTCCACCATGCGGGCTCAGTAAGGATTGGTGTAAGGCCAGTGACTTTTAACCTTACTACTCGTATCAGATGTTATTGAGCCGCTCTAAGGCCTCTGACTAGGATTTACGACTAGTATCAAGCGATATTAGCCAGGACCAACTTTAACGTGCCTTCTGAAGCACGGAGATGCTTATTGTCATAAATGTCACTAAATATGATTGGAATAGTCACCAATCTAATCACAACCGCGGCGTAGGTAGCTTCACTTTTTGGTAGTCCCTACCAAAGCGCTGCTGCCAGTGAGCAACAAGCACTTCAGATCATATAATCACGCCGTTAATGTGTGGTTAAGGAGCAAACTCACAAACCTTCACATTAGTATTACTCCTAAGATTACATCGGGCAGGTAAATCAACACCTTAATTAGCAGAATAACATAATTACGAGAATATCAACGGAATAAATCTGAAGCTACATTAATAGGCTGTAACTTTGCTGAGAGTTTTAAAGAAGAGGGTCATTATTTAGCGGATTAGCCGCTTATACATCAATCGGACCTTCCGAACTGACCTAATTACTGGAAATAGCAGACTGTGCTTTATAATAGTAATATAATATAACTCCGAAGCAAAATAGTTAACAATTATTTATTATCCAAAACAAATTATTTGCCAATTATATATATTTTAACCTTTTTTTTTATTTTAACTGCCTCCGATGGGTTTAGAACACACGACCTTTCGCTATCAAGGCGACTGCTCTTCCAATTGAGCTACAGAGGACATAGTAATTGGCGAATTTCTGCTAGCACAACCTTTTAGTGAGAAATATTTTCAAACAGAAGAAAGTGTAATCACTTTTTTGGCTGACTGTATTCAATTCAATTCTTTTTTCAAAACAATATACCTCGTAATTAATGTTCATTCTACTGGTACTCCGAGACCACAACAAATTGTTGTGTTGTCGTAAAAAATGTGTCCGAAACAAAGCGCCGCACCATTACTCTGGTCAGTACTATATGTATAAACTACTATCAGACGCCCAATTCCCGTAATTTGACATTATTCGCAATCCGGTCTCGATCCGCTCCCAGTAACATTACGATCACAAACGGTATTCTCATAAACTTTTAATTTGACGTAAAATTATCAAAACTATTCCAATACGACTGAAAATAGAGTAAAAAAATATAATATTGGTTTCTTCCATTTAAAAACGCATTACGAACTATTGAGGTAATTGCATTTCTTGGGTGTACGGGAATACCGTTTGTGATCGTAATGTTACTGGGAGCGGATCGACACCGGATTGCGGCTATTGTCAAATTACGGGAATTGGGCCGCAGGTCCAATATACATTAAAACGGGTATTAGATATTTTACCTTTTTTGCCTGACGTTTCAACCGGGTTACATAGACCGTGGTCATGCCTACTACCTATTGTGGTATGTATTATACCTATTATTAATGACCGCGTAAATTCCCGTTTTAGTGTGTATTAATCATGCAACGAGTAAGTTTAAAAGTAATGACATTATGTCGTTGTAGGGTAATGAAAATTATTATTTAAACTACAATGTCATCACCATTATCATTATTTTCGCCATAGGACGTCCACTGCTGAACTAAGGCCTCCCCCAATGACCTATCATCAGAGGGGTGAATGGGATTGCCAATACCCGCTACACGCATGGCAGGCGGGTTGGCGAGCGCATTTTTTATAAGATTTCGCACGTTGACACTGCTGCCCATCTCATGCTACAGAAATTAGTCGTCTCTTACGACGCAGCAAAACTACTCTAATGGGACTCTGCAAAAAAAGAATAAACAGATTTAACAATTTTAAAATCAAAAAGTTAAAGCTCTCAGTATATTAAAGAGGCCATATAATACCAGATGAGACTTGTTCCAACGAGCCAGCAATTGAAACCCTTTGCGAACCAGCTCAAGCTAAACTTGTCCTTCCAACTTCGCTCTTTGAGAACGTACCCGATAAATGTAGAGGTGTTTTAAACGTTGTTAAGCTGCGCTATTCTTGGAAACGTTTAAATTGCTATACACGTGTACATGGATCAAAGGGAACGGAAAATATACCATACAATACACAGTAAATTTATATTGGTTTTGTATACGGAAATACAGGGTGTAACGAAAAGGTGAAATAAAACTTTAAGGGGTTATTCTACGGCTAAATTACATCAACTTTTTCTATGAGACCAACATCGGAATCTCAAAAAAAAAATTGACGTTTCCATACAAACTGATGCCAGCTGGTCGCGTTTTAGTATGGGAAAGTGTTTTTTTTTTTGCGAATTCGATGTTGGTCCCATAAAAAAGGTGATGTAATTTAGCCGTAGAATAACCCCTTAAAGTTTTATTTCACCTTTTCGTTACACTCTGCATATGACACTCCTGCTTAACTTTCACAACTTTCACTACGATTGTCCTTTTACCTAAAGGTTGTCTAGATGAGGTTGCTATTAGCGATAAAACCGCCTAAATTGTACGTCTTTCTGTAAAAATCATGGAAAATTTACTTTTTGTTTTATTTAGAAAAAAAATGTTTATTAACAATAAATTGTATCTTTTTTAAATTTATTTTTTTACAAAATCCACAGCTTACACAATAGTGACTCCTCAAAACTGGTCACCCCGCAAACAACTATAGGAATAATTATGCACGAAAATCATATATTGTTTTTACTATATTTGTAAGAAATTTTAAAAATTATAGTGTTAATAATGAAAAAAAATTGATTTCTACATATTTTATCTATCGAAACAATCGAAAACTTTAAAAACATAACCTCCTTTGGCATTCGGGTAAAAAGAAGTCTATACAAACTGATGTCAGCTTATCGACGCGGCGGCTTAGTGTGGGGAAGTGAAATTTATTTATTTATTTTATTTTATTACAAGATCCACAGCTATAATTACAATTTAGATGAACTTATGAACTAAACTTACAGCCAATAATGGATCTACTTTTTAAATTTTGAAACTTGTATAATCGTCCGACAATCGCATTCCGAATTATATATATAATACAGATTTTTTTATTATAATATAAAGAAAAATTTTAAGCAACATTGTTAAAAATATAACTGTGAATCACAGCGGGTTTGGGTCCGCCGTGATACAATCTTGAGAGATCTTGCTCCTTCGTGTGGACTGTATAGTTGAAATGAAACACTTCTTTCTTCCTTTGTTCCTTTATTCCGAGTGATGATCTTGACCGTGAGCGCAGTACAAATTTTGCGACCCACGGCCCCTATATACATACAATCTTAGCCTATGCTTACTAGTGACTATCGCGGGTTAGTTCATAAGACAAGGACATACAAACTTCTGTCTCTGTCTACCAAATTCGTTAGTGTAACATTTATGTCCACCCTCCTAACATCGAGATACTGAGGGAGACGACCTATTGTTTATGTTCTATCTCTGTCTACACATTTCTAAACCTACCTACAGAAAATGTGATATTTCCCACTCACAACATTCTACCTCTATGGGTGTCCTACCTACCCTCCGAATGTGCGAGATGGGCGACAGAGATAGTCTGCAGGTTCTACCGGTCCCACCCTCCAGTTCCGTCGATTCCCTGGTAGGGTGAGACAACCTTACAGGGTCTCTTTCACACCCGTTTACCAAATACCATACAAACCTAGTTACCTTTATTAGCCCTACCTGCCTACCTAGTTGCAAGTGGGATATATCTAAACAAACTTTATTAAAATAAAACAATCCCTGCGCTAATTACATATGCCTTATAGCTAGGCCCTAATAGAAAATTAAGCTTTATTTACAAAACATTAAACTTATAACTATTACATCAAAATAGATTGGTTTGTCCGTAACAGTTCTCCCCCCGGTGAAGCGCTGCGAAGTGCGAACCTCTTCTACTCCATCGGCAGGACAACCAATCTCGACGTCGGTCGACGAAACACGCCGCCCTTGGTGCGTACCTCGACGTTCCTCACTGCTCCGTCTGGTCCAGGATGTATTTGCGTAACAACTCCACGGGGCCACACATTGCGTGGTAGTGTGTGGTCCGCCACGATGACTAAGTCGCCTGGTTTGATAGCGACTTCAGTGACGTCACGAGCTCCTCTTCTCGGCACCAGGCTTGGTAGATATTCTTTAAGCCAACGACGCCAGTATTCGTCGGCTAATGCTTGCGCAGCCCTCCAGGTCTTCCTTGATGCCGGTTCGCTCGGCCCAGTGATGGGTAGGCCGTGCGATCCACCCAGCAGAAAGTGGTTCGGAGTCAGCGCCTCAGGATCGTCAGCGCTGACTGGCACGTGCGTAAGTGGTCGTGCGTTCATAGTGTGCTCGACCTCTACCAATAGCGTCTGTAGAACCTCTTCCTTCGGTGACTTCTCGTTGAGTGTTACACGTAGAGCGTTCTTGACAGAGCGTATGAGTCGCTCCCACGCTCCCCCCTGGTGTGGCGCTCCGGGTGCGATGTAGCGCCAATCGATTCGTTGGGTGAGTGCGAAGTCTCGTAGAGCTGGCTCCCACTCTACCATGGCCGCTCGTAGCTCGCTGTCGGCTCCCTTGAAGTTCGTCGCGTTGTCCGAATACATTACTTGTGGCCACCCCCGTCGTGCTCCCATACGCCGTAATGCCATGATAGCCGAGTCAGTTGACAAACTCGCTACTAGCTCTATGTGAACGGCTCTTGTGGTGAGGCAAGTAAACAGCGCTCCCCACCTCTTCTCATGACGACGGCCCACTGTTACGATCATGGGACCAAAATAATCTAAACCACAGTTAGAGAATGGTCTGGTGAAGGTCTCTACTCGTGCGCGCGGCAGGTCTCCTAATACTGGTCTTACAGGTTTCGCCTTTCTCATTCGACAGAAAGCACACTTGTTGGCCACGGCGCGTACTGTAGGTCGCAATCGCAGAATCCAGTATTTCTGTCGCACATCATTGACGACGCGTTCGTTGTGGGAGTGATGGGCGCGACGGTGTTCCCGTTGACACAACAACGGCGCATACGGGTGGCTGCCGTCCAATATTACGGGCGTAGTATCGGGGGCAGACACACCCGCTGCCCTCGTACGTCCTCTCGCCCGCAACACGCCATCACCATCAACAAAGGGATCTAGTGACTTGATGCGACTTCCTGCTTTTATGTTCTGGCATTTTCTTAGGCGCTCTATGTCTTCTCTGAATGAGTCAGCCTGCGCTCGCCTAATCAACCATCTTTCTGCTCTATCTATGTGATCCTTGGTCATCGTAGTTGCACGCTCACGACATCTATCTACGAATAATAACACATATGCCATCGCTCTCACTAGGCGTTCGTGATTAGAGAAACGCCCGGCGTCTGGCACGCTCCATTTCTCGTCTGTCGTGACGCTGTATATAGTCTCCTCGTTGCTCTCTGTGCATACCGGAGACGGCCATAAATCTTCAATCTCATACAGAAACGATGGTCCGGTGAACCACCTATCATCTTGACATTTATTTGAACTGTCGACTCTCGTTGCGTCGTCTGCTACATTATCTTGCGTCGGCACCCACCGCCATTGATCGGGATTGGTTAACTCGCTTATTTCACTCAATCTATGCGCTACGTACGGCGTGTAACGCACTCTATCGTTCCCAATCCAATATAGAACGGTTCTAGAGTCTGTCCAGTATGTAACTCTATCTGGTTGCCATCTGTGCTCTCTCAATACTGTCGACGCAAGCCTTGCTCCGATAAGACACGCTTGCAACTCTAAACGCGGTATCGTCTGAGTCTTCATAGGTGCTACCCGTGCCTTCGCTGCTGTCAATACTACTCGTCTCGACCCGTCGTTAAACTCTATCAGCCAGTAAACGGCCGTTGCATAAGCTGACTCGCTAGCGTCGCAGAACACATGCAGCTGCTTTCCGGTCACTCCCCCCGTCAGTGAGTAGAGACGGGGTAGACGCAGACTGGCAAGTGTCTCTACGCCGCGTAGCCATATGCCGAATTCCCTTGCTATTTCTTCCGGTAGAGCTTCGTCCCAGCCGGTTTGTAGGCGCCATACTTCTTGAATTAGAATCTTTGCTCTAATCGTGTAGTAGCTGAGCAGTCCGAGTGGGTCAAATATTGACATAACTGCGCTCAGTGCTTCCCTCTTCGTCGGCGTCCGCTCTAACTTCTTCACCTCCTGCGGTACTCTAACTAGGACGGTGTTGAAGCCCAGCTCGTCGGAGTTCGCGTCCCACACAAGGCCCAGTGTACGCCCTTGTTGGTCCCCACTAGAGCAGAGCTGTTTCGGCGCCGTCGCACGGCTCTCTACTGGCAGCTCACGTATAACTTCAAGCCCGTTCGAGTTAAAGGCTGCGAGCGTGAATCCTGCCTGCGCGTGCACATGAATGACGTCTTTGATGACGTCATTAGCTTCGTCTTGTGTATCGAAACAGTCCACCCAGTCGTCCATATAATGGTTCTTGGTTATGGCTTCGTGCGCTCTCGGGAACTCTATCGCGTGTCTCCGTGCGTTGTGGTCTCTGACGCTATGCGCTAGGAAGGGTGAGCTCTTAGCACCGAAGATCATCGATGTCATCCTATACCTCTTCGGTGGCGCTGCTCTATCATCGCCTCTCCACAAAAACATCTGAGCCGGCTGATCCTCTCTGGCTATCTTAACTTGTAAAAACATCTCTCTGATGTCCGCTGTTACAGCTATAGCCTTCTCTCTAAACCGAAATAACATTCCAGCTAAGTCTCGTAGCAAATCAGGGCCTTCTAGCAATGCATCGTTCAAGCATATCCCGTTGCTCTTGGCTGCGGCATCAAATACTAGTCTTAGCTTTTGTGGCTTGTTTACATTTACCACCGCAAAATGTGGCAAGTACCAGAGTCGCGAGCTTTGCGTATCGACTTCTTCACTTTCTTCAGCGTAGCTCTTTTGTAGCATACTGTCGATCTGGGCAGTATATTTGGCTTTGAATTCCTTTGATGCGTCCATCTTTCTTTCGATTGTCAGGAGCCTCCGCTTCGCTGCATCGTAGCTCGGCGGCATAACTGTGTTAACCTTGCGCCATGGCAATCCTACTTCATATCGCTGATTGACACATCTCACTGTTGATTCAAAGGCTTCTAAGGCGCGAACGTCGTCAGGATTTTCGCGTTCCTTTTTCTGTATACCTAGTGAATCGATCTCAAAATACGACTTCACCATATCATGTAGTTCTTCATCAGGTTGCGTAGACCGAGCGCCTCCATGGCCATCAACGAATAGCACCGTATCTCTCTCCCTTATGACACGGGACGGCGCTAAGCCATGTATCACCCACCCCAGTCTGGTAAGTGACGCCGCTGGCTCGTGGCGTTTGC
Organism: Anania hortulata; assembly: GCA_963576865.1. NCBI lineage: Eukaryota > Metazoa > Arthropoda > Insecta > Lepidoptera > Crambidae > Anania > Anania hortulata. Next base: position 674,274 of record OY756409.1, read on the forward strand.
CTGTCAACAGCTTCCTGCTTACTATTAGCTGCCAGTTGTCCGCGCCTATAAGGACACGCGGTTTGGCGTTCACATAACACACGTGGTTCTCGTTCAGGTTACGCATGTGCTTGTATTTTAGACATTTCTCGTCCACAGTTTGACTATTCAAGCGGAGATTCTCCATGGTTCTCGCTTTCACCCTGTATTTCTCCTTGTTACTTGCGATGATTTGAATCTCTACTTCCCTGCTTGCGTGTGGTACGCTCTGTGTATTCACACTACTTATGTGTAAGTCTCGAACTGGCCCAGCTACGCCGACGTAATCTGCTAAGTCCCGATCTATCAATGTCACGGTCGATCCTTCGTCAAGTAGAGCGTGTGTGTTTACTCTACCCCGTGGCCCCTCAATAACGATCGGACATACTTTCAACAGTACCTTGGCCGCCCCAGCAGTGTGGTTAACTGAGGCGACTACTTCATGGTTTTGTTGACTCTCGCTGTTGACACTCTCTGTGTGTAACAGTCTGTGATGACGTCGGTTGCAACCCTTCTCATTACACATTTGTGCTTTACATATAAATCGCCTGTGTTTACTTTTCAAACAAAGAAAGCATATTTTCTCTTGCTTCAACCATTCCCATCGCTGCGGTACCGTCATAGTTGTAAACTTCCCGCACTTAAATATTTCATGGTCCCCGCCGCAGCACAAACACGGTTTCCCTTGTGACGTCATTGCCTTCTCATCGGCTGTGACGTACACCCCTGTGTTCTTATTTCGTGCGTTCGCCTTCTGTTTAGCTAGCACGGTCTCTTTCTTGGCTGCGGAGCTGCTCGGTTGCGGCACGTATGCAAATCGTATCGCTTTGTTGGCTTCCTCCATTAAAAATTGCGACAGAGTGACGATTTCTGGTTCCGAGTAACTTGTGTACTTTGCTGCGTAGTCACACCATCTTGATTTCAGATGTGGGCTAAGCTTCTCAATTACGTCTCGTGTTAGCATCGGATTTCTCAGGTAGCTTCTGTTGTCCATAGAATCCAATGTACATACAATATTCTGAACCTTAATGGCGAAGATATTAAGCTCACTGGCAGTAGTTCCAACTCGCGGTAGGCTCTTCAAATCGCTCAATGCTCGATCTATAATCGCCTCCGGTCTGCCATAGCACTGTTCTAGTGTTTTTATTATCCTTTCTGGATCCGTGGCACTGCTTAATAGGGCCGCTACCGCTTCCTTAGCTTCTCCCTTTAAACAATTTCTCAATCTAGCCAGGTTCTCGGCTTTGCTGAAGTTGTATACCGTTGTAGACTCTCGTATCGCAGCTTTAAATGGTAACCAATCAGCTGGGTTTCCGTTGAAAATCGGTAACTCGATGACCTGGCGTGTAGACGGTCGTCTTGACATAATCCTGTCTAATGTATTAGCAAGTCGTTCAACCCCATCCATACTATCTTGGGGCCTTGCTCCACATACATTATCGACTGGGCGCGGATTATTTTCAATGTTATTGTTTACTGATTGTATACTCGGCGAATTTAAATGTCTGTTTTTATCCATTTCTATATTGCGCGCCTCCTTTTCCTTGCGACGCGTAAACATATGTCTGTCTCTTTCATTCCTCTCGTCTTGCAGGGTAGGAACGTCTAAAGACACCTCTGTTGTGGGTAACTGCATATTGTCGTCGTGACGCCGGGAATGCGATCTGTCCAACCAATCGTCTACCCTTGCTTGGACTTCACCGGCGGGTACGCTCTCACGGTCTTCATCCTCGGACTCCATTATTGTAGCTACTTCAAATTCTAATCTCTTTTGTATGAGATTTCTCTCTATTGAAAATTCTCGTCTTTGTAATTCAGCGAGCTTCTCGGCTGCTAGTAACTCGGCTTGCTTCAATCGTGCGGCGACGCTTGAACCTCTCGACGACGGTGGCCTTATCCTAGGCGCGTCGGCATCTAGGCGCTTCTCTGGCGGCGCTACAGTAGGCTCAGTACGACCGCTTTCTGCGGCTACTAGACTCGCTTCGGCGTGTGGCATGCTTGCAGTTGCTTGCACAGACGGTGATGCGGGTGGCTCTTCGAAATTACGTCGTCTTGAGTCTTCCATCTCTTTCTTTCCCGCTTGGCTTCGCGTTGTCGGCATCTTCTTACTTGCTGCCCCTACTCCTAACAATCCCAAACAGGTACACTACCAAGGGGAGCCTGTCTGAGGATGGATGGTCGTGCAGGATTGGAAAGGATGGAACCACCCAGCAGAGAATGTACGTAGCCGCGGGGTGCTCAGTCGCTGGCTGGAATGTCCAGGACCCTCAGCAGTGCCTACAGTCCGGCCCCCACGCTTACGCACACCGTACTGGCGAGGTCGGACTTGTTCACAATCGCTTGCGCGATATGTGGCAGCTCGCCCGAAAACTGCACCGCCTGGGAACGGCGTTAACTCGCGACAAACACCGTTTGGCACCGTTAGGTGGTGAATGCCGGAGCCGCGGTACACCCGCGTAATGTGATCTCTCTTACACAAGAGTAAATAGGCCCAGTACGCGGCCTCGATCCCACGTTGCGATGGCCCAAACACTGGTAGTGCTTGGCGTAGATCCCGCGTTGCTGGTTACACTATCTTCTTTTCGATCCGGCGAGCAAAGGTCCAACGATGTGAATCACAGCGGGTTTGGGTCCGCCGTGATACAATCTTGAGAGATCTTGCTCCTTCGTGTGGACGGTATAGTTGAAATGAAACACTTCTTTCTTCCTTTGTTCCTTTATTCCGAGTGATGATCTTGACCGTGAGCGCAGTACAAATTTTGCGACCCACGGCCCCTATATACATACAATCTTAGCCTATGCTTACTAGTGACTATCGCGGGTTAGTTCATAAGACAAGGACATACAAACTTCTGTCTCTGTCTACCAAATTCGTTAGTGTAACATTTATGTCCACCCTCCTAACATCGAGATACTGAGGGAGACGACCTATTGTTTATGTTCTATCTCTGTCTACACATTTCTAAACCTACCTACAGAAAATGTGATATTTCCCACTCACAACATTCTACCTCTATGGGTGTCCTACCTACCCTCCGAATGTGCGAGATGGGCGACAGAGATAGTCTGCAGGTTCTACCGGTCCCACCCTCCAGTTCCGTCGATTCCCTGGTAGGGTGAGACAACCTTACAGGGTCTCTTTCACACCCGTTTACCAAATACCATACAAACCTAGTTACCTTTATTAGCCCTACCTGCCTACCTAGTTGCAAGTGGGATATATCTAAACAAACTTTATTAAAATAAAACAATCCCTGCGCTAATTACATATGCCTTATAGCTAGGCCCTAATAGAAAATTAAGCTTTATTTACAAAACATTAAACTTATAACTATTACATCAAAATAGATTGGTTTGTTTTACCAATAAACACATTTCTAAAATAAAAATATATTTAAACTTGAAAACCTTCACATAGCGGTTGGTCTCTCTCTCCCTGATGTGTGTGTGTGTGTGTGTGTGTGTGTGTGTGTGTGTGTGTGTGGGGTGTGTGTGTGTGTGTGTGGGTGTGTGTGTGTGTGTGTTTATTTTCTGCAATTACGATGTTGGTCCTATAATTAAAGTTGTTGTGTTTGAGAAGTTAAAAATAACTTTTGCGTCTCTAAAAACAATGAAATTCACCGCATATGCCGGTTATCCCAAAAATAGAGTAACCCTAAAAAGGTCAAATCTCTAGTACAAAAAAATAGCAGAACATACATGGGGCGATATCGGATAGTTTTGACAAAAAATCAATAGTTTCACTATCAACAGTTAAAATCAAAAATCAACTACTGCATTGAAAGTGCTATCATTAATATTGATAGCGTTGTTCACGTCAACCCTATTTATTATATACTAATAGTGTTGATGGTATCTATAATATACACACACCAATAGTGACTATACTATCGATAATATTCTTTTTCAGAATCAGAAATATTTATTGTGGATCATGGGTTATTGTAGGTATGAAATTGGTAAAAGTATCACTATGTTTCGCCTGATAAAAACGTCGATCACGAAACTAGCGATAAATTGCTATTCTGAGCACATATACCATCGATAGTTACTATCTATATACTATCGAAACATCTATAGAATATAATAATATAACGCTATATATGTCTAAAAAAAATACAAAATTAAACATGTATACAATTTTCATGTCTTAATATAATATATGTTCTATATTCAAGAAATGTTTATTGCATGGCTATAAAAATATTTAATAAATTTCCAGATGATTTGAAAATGCTGACATTTACGAAATTCAAAAATAAATTGTTCATTTTTTTAAAAGAAAAGATCTATTATTCTGTTAACGAATTCTTGAATGATAAAATTTGACATTTATATAATATTTTGACATAATTTTAATTTTAATCTAATTGTACGTTTGAAATGTCGCGGTCCTAAGAATGTTATTTAATAATTTTTGACATTTCATTTTGCATTATAATTGACAATATGTACTTGGTCTAAAAAAAAAACACTGACATAATATTTGCACGTCGCATTGCGATAGAATATGCTGGATAATCTATGATGTTAACTACCTTTTGTAACCATATTCTGGGAAATAAATGATTTATTATTATTATTATTAATAAGTAGCACATTATTTTACATTAATCTCAGCTCAGCTAATGATTATTATATTATTTTCTCGTTTTATTCTGACACTGTTGATTTTTTTCTGTTTTTTAAATTTTCTTTTGACATCTGTATTGTATTTTTTTGTGGTTGTAATTTATCTTAGGTAATTAATTCAAACACGATGTATATTGTTATTGAATAAATGAATTGAATTGAATTGATGTTAAGAATAATCCTTACATCGCTGGTATTCTGCCGTAGCCTTTAACTAATAACAACAAGAACATTAAACTTTCTCAATAATCAAAGTAAAACATTAATTCATTTTTAGAAAAACTTGTGACGCACCTAACACCCTAAACATGCATGAAAATCAAGGAAATATTATATAAACTACAAATTTAAAGACTATAGCCAACACTAATTCATCCGAATTATTATATAAACTATGTGTTGTATCTCTAGATATCTACTTGATACTATTTTATGACACCTTGTATAATCGTACGTCATGTTAGAGCAAAAGTATTTATTTATTTTATTTATTCATAGCACACAAAACAGATTACAATCAAAGTGAATATCTTATATCATGCATATAGTACAGATCTAGATCATAATCCAAAACTATGTATGCCTAGAAGCTTACAGTTTGATTTTATATATTTATGCGCTAAAGAGCGCTACACATAAGAAACAATGCCAAACTTAGAAAAAAATTACACAAGTTAAAATTTAAAAAAAGAAATAGTTGGGAATTATTGCGAAATCCAGGAAAATAAAATAAGAGAACTAATAAATTAATTAGATACTTACTTATAAATATATCTTACTTAAATGTGTGTTTAATTGTCTCCGAAACTGAGGCAGCGTGAGATGGAATATATCCATTTCTCTGTTTATTGCTAGAATTTCATTGTATTGGCGGCACATCCGGACTATAGGGTTGTAGTAAGAGGTGTTATTAGAGAAGACTTCAAGAGAGAAAACCCGTTAAGTCGCAAAACCCGTTTTAATAGTACGAACCTAAACAAAAGCTAATCCGATAAAAACACCAATCTCAAAAACCATAAACCCGAAACGATATTTCGTCAGATTTTTCGTGAATTCATAACACCGAATGTCCCATCATTTACAATTTACCCCACGATGAGGTAATAAAAAGCGTAAGAGGAAAAGATTGGCCCAAATATGGGTAAAAAGATGGAAAGGCTGTTTGATGGAATGCGGGAGCAGATGTTCGTGAAGGAATACGCCCATAACCGATGCTTCTGAATGGTTGGCCGTGTATAAGAATTGTTGAGACGGATATTTTCTCATTCATTTGAGATTTTATCGGTATTGAAAAAACGAATTTCGATTTTCTGTTTTCTGTGTCACTAAGGGTCCAAATTTTATTGATGATGATCTTTACAAGAGATAATTATGATAAACACAACATAATAGATTAGTTGTAGTTGTTGTTGTAGGTCACACTGGTATTATATTTATTGGATCAAATTGTAAAATATATTTTTTTTACAAAAAACCTTATTTTCAGTTTTTTTGTATAGTTTGAATTTAAGCATTGACAGAAAGCGGGCAAAAAATATTGCTGTGATTATTGTAACAATTTATTGACTTTTTTTAGAATTTAACACCCTTAAATAACATTGAGTGTATATATATAAACCTGTATTTATTATATCGCCACTGCCACAATGCCGGAAGAGCAAGGTATTTTATTTTATTTTATATTGAGCTTGTAACCAAAGGCCCAATTCCCGTAATTTGACAATAGTCGCAATCCGGTGCCGATCCGCTCCCAGTAACATTACGATCACAAACGGTATTCTCGTTAGCATTTAATTTGACGTAAAATTATCAAAACTAACCCATAACGACTCAAAACAAAGCAAACATTTTTTTAATTTTGGTTTCTTCCATTTCCAGTCACATTGCGAACTATAATTGAATATTTTGGGTTTACGAGAATACCGTTTGTGATCGTAATGTTACTGGGAGCGGATCGGCACCGGATTGCGACTATTGTCAAATTACGGGAATTGGGCCTCTGGCTGAATACTATGACCTCATACCTTAGCTGTAATATCGATACTGTGTTGTATTCATGCAAATAAATTATTTGATTTGATTTGATTATTTTTTAGTAGTTTTTTTTTACAATCACACTAATTATCTAGCCCCAAACTAAGCAAAGCTTGTACTATGGTGACTAGATAACGGATAAACATACTTAAATACTTTTTTAAACATCCATCCATCCATGAGCACGAGCATTTGTACCTAAGGTACAAATGCTCGTGCTCATCACACAAACATTTGCCCCTTGCGGGATTCGAACCTGAAACCGCTGGCTTTGTAGTCCGGAGCGCGAACAACTACACCGGACGGTCTTAATCATCTAAAAAAAAATTCACTGCTTCATACAAACTGATGTCAGCTGGTCGGCGGCTTACTAAGCGATTTCGATGCTGGTCCCATAGAAAAAGTTCTCGTATTTGAGCACCAGAATCAGCCCCCAGGAGGTTGTAGATTTTTTTTAAATAACCCTGTATAATTGCAATCATCATCATCATCACTACTACTACATTACATTACATTATGTACTACTGACTACATTATCTGCATTACCTCAAGGTTGACTGGTAGAGAATGTTGTATAGCATTAAGTCCGCCAATTGTACTTACTTGTGCAAGCTTAAAATCACCAGAATCAGCCCCTAGGAGGTCGTTAATGTTTTAATGATAACCCTGTATATCATAGAGATACGAATATCTTTTTGGTCGAATAGACGAGTAGATAAAATCATAACAAATTTTCCAGATGGGCCCCAAAACTCAATTTAAATAAAAACGAGCTAAATTGTCCAAACAAGTCCAAAGGACTTAATAGCTTATTGCTGTCCATTTGTCGCCATTAATTGTTTCCGTATCAGCAATTTGCCAATCCACAATCGATTTAGATTTATAAATATACTATAATCGAAGCGGATGGGCGGAAATTTTTCATTTCGATAGAATGAAGATGGAAAGATAGGGCTGTTGCAGAAAGTTTTATATTTATGTCGTATGTGTCTATGTATTAGAAGTTGAGAAATTAAATTACTTAACCTTTTTAAACCTTAGAGAGAGCTCCGTTTACATCGTCAAATATTTATTCGCCTCTTTTTGATTTGAAGATTAAAGAAGTATCATCAGCAAACAGAACTATCTCACAGGAGTCTTTGGAATAGAAAGGGATCGTTAATATAGATCAAAAATAGCAACGGTCCCAATATTGAGCCCTGGGGTACTCCCATTTGAAGCGGGGCGCCACAGGAGTTAAAGGGCTTTAATACAACGCCTCATTGAAGTGTGTTTAGTAAGAAAGTAAAGTGGAGAAAGCTTGTTCTACGAATGCTCACAAACTTACAATATGTGTAGTAGATAATGTAATATTTTATGGTTCTGTACCTCGAAAAGAAAAACGAAACCCTTATAGGCTTGCCTGCCATATGCAAAACTCTGCCAAAAAATTACAACTTTTCGATTTTACTTTTTAGCTACCAACCCTACCCTCGGAATGAAGTTGACTGCAATTGGCTGCGGCTTCCTATGAAACAAGGTTGGTTTTTACAAAAACACCGCTCCCGGAAACTGTGGCTGGAGGAATAAACGTTTTATTGCTCGTCGACTTGGTCGCCGTTGCCTTGAATAATTCGTATTGGAAATGTCTTTGCGAGGGCTTTGCGCGATTTGTGGGTAGTTCGTGGAAATACTTTATGTGGGTATTTAGCTTTGCATACATTTATTTTTCAATCCGTTTAGAGCAACTCTTTTAAACATTTCTTAAAATATAACTGGAATTAAGAAATAAGACGGTTGTTAATTAGTGCGGCATTTATTTCGAAGGTCAGATGGCAGTCACTCCAAATGTAATAACAAGACTTAGTAAAGTATGCCTTTATACGTCCCACTGCAATACACAGGGCTCATCTCAACTATGTGGTGGTTTGTGCCATACTACACCATGCAGGCCCAGAGAGGATTAATGGAGGGGTGTTGTAAGGCCGGTGACTAAACCTGACTGTTAGATGTTATAAAACCACCTTAAGCCTCTGACTACGCTTCACGACTAGTATCAAGCGATATTAGCCGACAACTTTTAACGTGCTTTCCGAAGCACGGAGATTCTTGTGATAAAATACACTTAAAATGGTTGGAATAGACCCATCCGATCACAACCGCGGGGTAGGTGGCTTAACTTTAGTAATCACTTAATTGTGTTTAATTTGGTAACTATCAAAGCGCTGCCGCCACTAGCACCTACATAACCAGACGCCCTATTTCAATTTATGATCAAGGGACTAGGAAAAGGACAAGTGAACTACTGTCAGAAGGTCTCTCTCTTCAATAACTTGCATTATACATAAGTGACAATTGTCTTAATGTGAGTTCTTCTTCTTAGTCGTACACTCCTGGCGGAGTGGTCGTGTCCATTAGGTTGGTAATCCATAAGGATTGTCTGGTAAGTTGGTTGCGGCTTTTGCACGACTTCTCCATCTTTCTCTATTCGTGGCACTGCGGGCACACTCAACAAGGGAACGCTTCATAGAAGATTTTATGAGGTCTGTCCATCTTGTGGGTGATCGGCCGCGAGAACGTTGACCTTCCACTCTACCTTGTACCACTAAGTGTTCCAAAGAGCTTCCGTTGCGGATGATATGTCCAAACGTCGTAAGGATTCGCACTTGCACATTTGACGAAAGTCTGTCTTTGATGCGAAGCTCTTTCAGAATAGAAACGTTAGTGCGGTGAGCAGTCCATTTTATCCTCAACAAGCGTCACCAGCACCACTTCTCGAGGGCATCAATCTTCTTACGATATTTTTGATAAACCTGATGGATTAGGAAATACTAAGCATTTCTCTCTTAATGAGAGTAAAGATCTATAAAATGATACATTCAATTTATGTTAACCTGGTTCCTTCAAAATTTGTTATTATTTTCCGAGCTTTTAATAACCCAAGATATCAATAAATAAAAATCATCGAGAAAGGGCACCACTCAATCTCAACCCCAATTAACTGATACACATAACCCTGGTCATAAAGACCCGAGCAACGCTCTGAGGTCTGCAGATTAAATCAATCCGCATAAAGCGGCTAACGCGCCCATATTGGGCCGGAGTGTGGTCACTCGCGCCGGATAATGTGATTGAAGACTTTACGACAGTCACAGGGTTAAGTCTTTGTGGTGAGAGATAGCGGAAACGAAAAAGGCATTAAAACGTTAAGGTCTAAGTCCTAAGCACTCTTAATTAATATCGCTATCATAGAAAAAAATCATAGAAGCATAACATAGGTAATGCTTTATGCAGTTTCTTTGCTGCAGAAAAAAATACTTAATGCTACAAAGTATCACGCAATTCCATTTATGATACAAAATAATATTACTTATGACCCGATAAATAACCCGCCGCATGGAAACGGGACACAATTGATTTTTTATTGTTACGCAGCCATATGTAAGTGGTGGTTTGAGATTGACAGAATAATCCGAACTTAATTAGAATCATAAAAACATTAAATTAAAAAAACGACTAATGTACAGTCAACTAAATGTGACGGATATATTTTTGTTTTAATTATCAAAGTTATTCCAACCGGTCAATTAGGAAGACACAGGGAGAGGCCTATGTTCTGCAGTAGACGACCTATGGCTGAAACGGAGTTGAGTGGAGTTGGATGATGATAGATCAAAGTAAGTAAAACAAAGTTATACATTTTATGTGATCTCGAACAAGTAAAAGACATGACCAAATAAAGTTAAAGTGGACAGTATAGTAATACTATTATTAACTTTGTGAGAAAAAAATAGTGGGTACTATATTTTTTTCTAAACGCTATCGCTTATGCAATGTATCCTATCCTGTAAGCCAGCTCGTAAACCGGCTAGAGGCTCGCCAGTCGTTCATAAGACGCTCCTGATAGTTAAGAGCCTCGTAGAGACCTCGTTAAATATCTTTGTAGACTGAAAAACGAAAGAAGTTTACTGAAAGAAAGTCTTTTCATTAAAACTTGACAAGGTAATGCTCGATCCTCATGTGGGACGACCGACGCTGGCGGGGACGAGTTGCGGTCAGTGTAAGCATCAGCAGGTAGAGAGCAGTGGGGATAATGAGAACTACTAATACGTGCTCCCCTCGCATGACAACTAAAACACGATATGATATGATACGATATAGCGATATAGCGATATATCGACACCAACTGTAAAAATATGTTAGTTATAGCCGCTATTTTGATTTTTTATCGAAACAGCGATCATAATATCAATTCAATCTATCATATTTAAATTTTGTTTTAGCAATTACATGCTTTGTTATATCTATGATAATATAACACTTGAAAAAAATCGTGAATCTTGAAGACGTGGGTTCGAGTCCCAGCTGAGGCAGTCGATTTTTTTCAAGTGTTATATTATCAATCTATCATATTTTTACAGTTGGTGTCGATATATCGGTATATCATATCATATCATATCGTGTTTTAGTGCTCATGCCAGGCAGGCTGAGATTTGGTTATAAGGGAGGATACACACGGGCAAAGCTGGTAAGCTGGGTGTCGTGAGCTCAATAGCTAATAGCTAAAAATCGTGAATATGCTGGACACACTTTACTTTTACCTTATTTATATGACTATTGATTAATGTAATAATAATTTCATATTTTTTATACGTAATATATCAATGCCAATTTTTATATCCTTTTCTTTTGTTTTTTATTGTCTGTTTGTTTAGGCAACGTGCGACTTGCTAGTAACTCAGTGCAATGCTAAAAACGTATAGACGCGTGTTACTGCGACATCGTCACTGTGTGTACAGCACCTAATACCTCAATGAATGACCCGAAGCAGTGGTAGGGTAAAAAAAATATTGGGACGTAAAAAAGAGCTTAATTTAGGCCTATTTAAAGAATTGGTTTAATTGGTTTTTAATGGGTTAGCGGCATGCTTGAGTATTGCCATTCGCGATGGACCAGCCCCCCAAGCATGTCTACCAAAACACGATATGATATGATATGATATAGCAATATATCGACACTAACTTTTAAAATATAACTTTAAAAATATGAGATATATAGCCGCCATTTTGTTTTTTTTATCGAAACAGAGAAATTAATATGTGACGGCGATTTAACATGGCGGCTATATCTATCATATTTTTACAGTTGGTGTCGATATTTCGCTATATCATATCATATCATATCGTGTTTTAGTGCTCATGCTAGGCAGGCTGGATTGAATATTATAGCTCGTGTAATAGTTGCAAGTACCTACCTAACTTCTTCTAAGTTACTGAAGAAGTTTAGTGCGTGCAACTGTTACGCGAGTATCTGAGGTGTTAATTAGAACTTTTAATAAACTTCCACATTGCAGCTGATCTTAAACCTACCATAAAATCTAACACACAATAACTACAACTGTAAATATTAAAACCATAAATTGCATACTTGGCTTAAAATTATTATAGTTACACACACAATGTTATTCAATATTTCTGCTTCGCCTAATGGTAGAGGATGCCTTTAGGCATGAAGTCCACCAATTGTACATTTCTTTCGTGCAATAAAGGTTAAATAAATAAATAAAAATTGTTGATTGAATTGTTGAGTATTTATTTATAATGATTAGTATTTATATATTATTTGCCATGATTAGGTATTTAACAAGTCAGACTACATAATATTAGTCGTTGCCTTAATGCCTGTGTTGATATATGCAATTAAATTAATGTTATTTAATTAATCACTATGGATTCAATAAAGCATTATGTATTAAATTCATAATTTCATCATCATCATCATTTCAGCTATAGGGCGTCCACTGCTAAACAAATTCCTCCCCCAATGACCATCGGGGGGATTGCGAATACTCGCACGCTTGGCAGGCGGGTTGGCGAGCGCAGTTTTTTTATAAGATTTTACACGACGCTGCCCGTCACGTGCTACAGGAATTAGTCACGTCTTACGACACGCCTCCTGTTGGCGGTGGGAAAGTGTATTCATTACGGTCGTCCCCACATGGCTCATGTTCATAATTTACAGTTAATCAAATTTAATTACGTAGTTAAAACGTTTACGAACGTAGTTCATAACTACCACTCACACCGACCATGACCCATCTCCAAAAATATCCACTCCAACTTCTGAGAGACCTCTGTTGTTTAAGCCTCCCTAAGCCTCGCGAGCGACTCTGAGTGACAGCTGAGGGCCGGTCACGGACGACTCTTGGCCCAATTGTCTTAAACTGTTTACGCTATTTTGTTAACAAATGTACCTCAAATACTACATAGTGATCAAAAGCTCAAACAATTAACATTGAAGCGGTGAGCTGGTCACAGATGCCGTAGAACTGATAACCGATAAGGTAGACGTTTTGTTGAGTGGAGACCGTGACTTGGCAACGCAGCGAAGGGCCACAGTATATAACATAAGATAAGATAAAATGTATTTCTGTATCAATAAGCTAAAACAGTAAAGAAACTAAGTATAAACGTTCGCAATGACATACACACACAGACGCACACCTCAACAAGAGTCCTAAGTGGTCGTTGCAGTACTGTCAATTACTACATGTCTCACGTTTTGTAACTGTATTTCCTGTAAAGAAGGCTGACAAAGGTGACTGCGTTTGTTGCGCTGTTTCTTCTCGTCACCAGCCGATATGTAGTCCCGAAGCGGTGGTAGGGTAAAGCTATATTTTGGAACGTGTATAAGTGCCCGAAGGAGGGCCTATCTTCTTCTTCTTCATCTATACGGTCATAAGCCATTGCTTTGGAGCCCAGGGTCCGCTTTCCTTGATTTACTGCTCCACTTCGCGCGGTCTTGAGCGTCTTTAGTTGTGAGATCATTGGCACGCATGTCAGCCCTTACGACGTCCAGTCAGCATTTCTTGGGTCTACCCTTTTTGCCGGGACCTGGCGGTGGCGGCATGGCCAGACATTTGTTTCCTACGTAGCTTGCCGGTTTCCGCAAAACATGGCCGTACCAGCGTAGGCGACTCTCCTGCAGTTTGTCTGTAATATCACGGACACGAAGGCTACCGCGGATGCGCGAGTTCCTCACGCGGTCCTTCCGCGTGACTCCGCACATCCACCGCAGCATATTCATCTCCGTGACACGCAGCTCCTGCTTGTGTCGCTCAAGTAGCGACCACGCTTCGCTGCCATATAAAAGGAACAGGGCCTATATTCTAAATAAATAAGTATCAATCGCGGGTGCCGAGTACTGCCGAGCCGAGACAAGTTGTCAGTTGTGAATCTTAGCGATTATCTCCATAATTATTAAACAAGAAACTATTTCAATTTTACAAAAAATAAATAGCCAACCCTAACGACACATTTGAGTGTAGGTAATTATGTCAACAAATAGGCCTAGTTTCGGTACTGCTTTAGCTTATCTGTATATGGAGGGCGCCGTACCACAGGTACCACAGGTAGGGCGCCCTCCAACAAGGTGTAACGATGAAATACGCGAAGCTGCTGGCAGCGGATGGAAAAGAATAACCGAGGGACGGGCTCAGTTATTTACACAGGAAGAGTCCCATAGCCAGCTGTTTAGAATTATGATGATAATAATATTCTTATTCGCATATGTACCTAATCGCTAAAGTCGCATGCGATTTTATAGAAAACTATTTCTATTTCTTGCGATTTCATGTTTCAATTGGAATTTTATGGCTTTAAAATTACGTCTTCTGAAAAGAAAGTAATTTTTAATAGGTTGTTTGTAATAGGAGTACTGGTAAGTGATCAAAGTAATCATTCCTTGGTTGATTTGTTTTTATTTATATTATTCTAATAGAACTGAGGTAGTTTGAACCATGAGTATGACTTTTAAATTTCATAACAACCTTCCAAAAATCACTTGGGAGCGTTATATTTATTATCATTTACAAATCGTACCAGCTGACCGGTTACTTAGTAAAGGGAAGTATTGAGATTTCAATAAGAGTAGAGTAGAAATTTGAGCATTTGAGCACCAAAAACAACCCTCATTACCCTGTATATCGCATACTTCATTGCTTTAACTTTTAAAACGTGATAATACAAACATACTTAATAATGTAGAAGCTAACAGCATAAACTTTATAAACATGATACTTGGATATAAGTTACGAAGCTTCATATTTCAGAAAGTTACTCTAGAACTAAATATTTATTGAATGTTCTTATTTCGCAAAAGTACTAAATATCTGAAGCAAAGGCTCTCAAACTTTTTGGTGCCCTAGCTCTTCTAAAACGGTAATTAATTTTAGGAGATCCTTATATAAGTAAAACGTTATAAGTTTATTCTTTAATAAAATCATAAAATCAAGCGCGCAAAACCGATCGTTTTTCAGACCTAGGTAGGACGTCCACTACCTAATAAAATATCAATATTAACCTGTTTAGGATCAATATTGTTGACGCTTCATCCCGCCAATGAAATTTTGTGCACCTTTTAACGCTGTATTGATTTTACTCTAGATATTTTTTTTTATATAATGGAAGGAATTTGGGAAGTTGCGTCATATCTTCTCGACGCCACTGCTACCATGCCGAAAGACCAAGTTATTTGATCAATGCGTCCTACCAGTGATTACTTACCAAGCCGAAACGTGAAACATAACAGTAAAGCTGACCCACCGAGTTAACGTCACTCAGCGAGCTATGGAAAGGTTGATGCTTAGGATCTCGTTAAGAGATATCGAAATAATGGACATAGTCCAAAAAAGTAGCAATCTATAGCGGCAGTGGGCCACATCTGTCGTAGAACCTATGAAAAGTGGGTTAGGAGAGACCGGGGATAGTTGACTAACTGTCAAAAACTAGACATAATCGACAGTGTTGCGTTTTTAACTGAGTGCTAGACATGCACTGCTGCGTGTCCCGCGACTGAGCGGGGAGAGGAAACCCTTGCACCCACTTGCCTTTTGCACCCAGTGAACATTTTAAACAGAACAGTAAAATTATAATTATTCTGACATTTAGTCAATCTACCCTTATAGTCAACTATCCCCGGTCTCCCCTAACTGATCAAGCATACGTAAACGAGACACAATAGAAATTCCATTGTTATGCAGTCTCATAAGACCGCTTAGATGTTTACAGGTTAAACGGGTTCTCGAAGAAAGACCACGCCTCGCCGAAGGTAGTGTAGGACACCCCTAACTCGATGGACCGACGACCTTAGGACCTTGGGCTGGCAGTGACTGGATAAAACAACGGAAGATCGTGCTCTTTGGCCCTCTTTGGGGGACGATTACGTCCGGCAGTGGACTAACTAATAGGCTAACATGATCCATCATCATGAGGAATAATTATTTTTTAACTAACCTTTGTGTGTTCAAATCATGTGTATTTTACTTGTACTTGTATGGTGTGCAATAAAGAGTATCTATCTATGTGTTGTCTGTCAGGCTTGATAAAAAAATAGTAAAGAAAAGACGCTGTTCGGATTCAAGTCGCTTATTTTGTGACTGGACTTACGTTTCGATCTTTAGTTGGGAGGTCGTTCGTACTATTGACAAAATCCTTGTAAAGGTTCTGGGTTCCGAGAAGCACTTTTTGAGTATCACTGATTTAAGATAACTTTTCCCTTGTTAAGCACGACAAGTAAAAACATGTATGGATCAGTTAGCCTCAGGCAAGTCTTTGTGATCTCATTTTGAGCACACTTTGTCTTCAGGCAAAACCAAACGTACAAGTTACACTGTCCTAGGGTACCTTAATGTAGGTATAACTATAGGTAATGTGTTTTTTTTATGTTATAAGTATTTATTTACGACGTCGTGTGACGACCGCCTGGTGTAGTGGTTCGCGCTCCGGACTACAAAGCCAGCGATTGCGGGTTCGAATCCCGCAAGAGGCAAATGTTTGTTTGATGAGCACGAGCAATTGTACCTAAGTCATGGATGTTTACGTATTTAAGTATGTTTATCCGTTATCTAGTCGCAATAGTACAAGCTTTGCTTAGTTTGGGGCTAATTGGTGTGAATGTATAAAACAATATATTATTTATTATTTAGAAAATTAACATATAAATATTTTTACTATTAGTCCAGCTAATTAGAGGTTTCCCTTAGTCCGACTAAAGTAGGATATTTTTATATGGAGCTATAATTTAAAAAATAATAAAACACTATTACCTTGGGACAACCCAAACACGAAGGCTAACGATCGGGCGAGCGAGCCTATTTTTTTTATAAATAAATATTTATTTTCTAAAAACACGAGTAAGCTTACAATATACAGTGGCTTCTGCACTAAGCAAGCTGCTTGTTTTGCGGTAGCCAAGTAACAATTCACCAATAAATGGTACATAGGAGAGATTTAATCTTGCAAATAAAATCATAAAACCACTTCCTAGTATCTTGTTGCTTTTACGTCCGCATATTGTAATAACAACTACGGAACCCAAAATTTCACGTGGCCCAAACTTTAAGTGGTATTTTACGTTAAACCAACCGATTTTATTTAGCGTAAGTAGCTGAAACAAACTGGGAATAATAAACAGAAACTGGCGGATTCGTGTCGCTATGGGGAAGATCAAATTAAAATCTCTCACTTGACTTGAAGTGACGCGAATTCGGGAGTGTTTTTGTTAACTGTCTCGCTGCCGAGTCCGGCTTACAAAAGGCCGTTTGAATAAAAAGCAGAGAGGTCTCGTCGTGGACGGAGCCCGGCGGGGTCAAACCTACGCGGACTATTTCATTTGGTAACATTATTTTATACAGTTAAGGTGGTCACCGGTGACCACAAACAATAGATTTTCTATTGTGTCTAGTCTTTAGTCAATGTCAAGTCAAAGTCAAAAATCATTTATTCAATTTAGAACAGAAAATTGCCACTTATGAACGCCACTAATAACATTATTGGCTCATATGGGGCCAGAAAATTTCTTTACTTTTTGGGCCCTACTAGCAGTCAAAGGCTTAGCAAGTCATATTTTAACATGTCATTGTTATTTGCAAATTCACTCATGACAACCTTTAATTGCTCTTAAATGTAATTTGCAAGAAGCAAGGTACTACAAAACTAGTGAAGCAAAAGTTCTGAAAATCGTTGAATTTTTAGTAAGTCACATTTTGATTGTCATATAATTTACAGTAAGAACAGTAATACTTACAAGAGTCACTTAGTGTGGTGGTGATATGGTTAATTATCATCATCATTTCAGTCATAGAACGTCCACTGCTGAACTTAGGCCTCCCCCCACTGACTTCCAGATTAGCCGATTGGAAGAGGCCTACTCGCCGTAAATGTTAGACATTAAATACGATGCGTTAGACAACAAAAAAAAAGGATATTACCGTAACCTCTTTTCAACAGAATTATAACCGAATCAATAAAGTTTAAAGTCCATTAGAAAAATGTTTAGTTTTGTGATAGGATTATGAGCTGTTGACTTTACCATGTAGAGGTGGTTTTGAAAACTTGGTATGGAGATCGACTCACATTAAGCCAGTTTTAGTTAGTAAATCATTTAGTTAATTAATTCTTAATTCTGATTAAAAGACCTTTTTAATTTATTAAGGCAAAGCTACCATGTATCATTCCCAAAAAACACTCCTTTATCTCATTCACAAACAAATCCCAATTTCCCGTAATCTTCGTAATAGTGATAAATTTTCTCATTATTCATTCCCTTTGACCAATCAACTAGTGTCAAAGCGGGATTAACCCTTCGACCGACTTACCGGGGCTTATGCAAAGACCACGTCCGAACGTGTATTTACATGTTTTCTAAGTGGCGTTTGTTTTTGTACCGAGATCGGGAACGCAAATAGTATGGTAAAATGGCCAAAAGGGTTAAGTCGGGATAAGCCCCCCAAATGGACTGATAGCTACCGAAAGTCTTGTATTATTCACTGTTTTGGTGTATGAAACTACTTTTATATTTAAAGTTCGTAAATTTAAAAAAAAATTACGTAAAAAAAAATTTTTACGCTAAAAATATACGCAAAAGTACCCTGTATACATTATTTTTCTGTTAATTAATACTTTAAACGGGTGTATTATCGACATGCTTAATTGACATGACGACCTTCGTAGCTGAGAGGCGAGCAGTCCGGTCTTAGTTTTGCTATCTCTGAGGTTCCGGGTTCGATTCCCGGTCGGTAAATGTAGAAAAATAACTTTTCTATATTGTCTCGGGTCTGGGTGTTGTGCTACCTAAAGGATCAAAGTAATGCATGTGATGTTGTCCAATATACAAGGTCGCCTTCTATAAACGGGTGAAACATTAACAGAACTTCTAATTATATTAGAGAAACCGGGCCCTATTATTTTCATTGGCAGTTTTAATTTTTATTATTCCAAACAAAAAAAATAACAAAAAAGTTTTAAGAGCATCCTGTCTAGTCTGAAACGTCCCTACGTCATCACCTCTGTCTCTCTCATTTCAATCGTGCCCCACTCTTCCCTCGGGGTGCACGCACGGGGCACGGGGTGTATTATTTTACGTTGAAATCAAAATAGGTTTTGGCGTTTTTCTCGAAAACTAGCGTATAAAAAACTTCTTTTTTTTAACATAAATGATTCATTTATGTTTTTGTAATTGCTCTTTAAATTTCACCCGTTTATAAAAGGTGACCTTATATATTAATAATAATACATAATAAATATTGGACATCACATACATTGCTCTGATCCTGTGGTAAGTAGCCAAACTACTTATTTTACAGAAATCAGAAACAACGACGGTACCACAACACCCAGACCCGAGAAAATATAGAAAAGTTATTTTTCTACATTGATCCGACCGGGATTCGAACTCGGAACCTTAGAGATAGCGACACCAAGTCCGGTATACTCGCCTCTCGGCTACGGAGGTCGTCATATTACTCAACTAAAAATTTCCTTTAGTACTTTCCTAAATATCAATAAAAAAAGAAATCCTTTTGTAAATATATTAAAATTATACTAGCTTCCGCCCGCGGCTGCACTCGCTTGGAGTTCAATCTGTCATTTAAAGTCTTTATCAACGACCTATGTCACTTCCCACCCAACTTCGTAAAAACTGTTTTTTTACTCATAAAGGGTGATTTTCCTATATAATATCAACGAATGAGTTACATACAAGTTCAACATTCGATTGCAAAAATACAGTTAAATATGTTTAAGACTTGGTAAACAGGTAAAATTTGTATTATATTAGTTACGTCCAACTTGACACAGACTATAAAACTTCTATTCTGTTTTAAGCAATAAGTGTTTTAAACCAAATAACCTTCATGTGTGTCAAAAAACGAATAAATCTAACTCTATATAAATAAATAATTTAAAAAAGTTTATTTCTTTCCACATACCAAAATATATAGCAAGTATTACAGGTAAACATTTGGAAAATAGGTATCTAATACTAAACATAATAACAATAATGTAAACAAGACAGACGCGTCAAAATGTGACATAACATGGTTGTGGATCGCTGGTGGGGTCTTTAGTCGTTTCGCACCACGAGTTATTCGCCCCGCGGGGCGAATCGCCCAAGACCTTTTTTAAATGGGTCCTTTCTCACTACGGGGCGAATCGCCGATGAACTTTTTGTAATGGGTCGATTCGGACCGCAGTGAGAAACAAAACAGTTCTGTACAAATAAATAATTGGAATCGTTAAGTTTTTGTTATGCGTCTAAAGCGGACTAGAAAATGAGCATTGGGTCGTTTTGTCCCGCGGTGCGAATTGCCCAAGAGCTCTTTTTAAATGGGGCCTTTCGCACCGCTGTAATCACTGCGGTGCGAAACGACCTATTTAAATAGAGCTTGTGGACGATTCGCCCCGCGGGGCGAATAACTCGTGGGGCGAAACGACTAAAGACCCCGCTGGTGCCCGAGGTAGGTAAGAAACCTGTAATACTTTTAATGATTTATTTACGAGGTAATTACCTGTGGGCCTACTATAGATTAGTCACGTTTACGGAGTCAATACTTATACATTGCGAATCATCATCATCATCATCATTGCAGCCATCGGACGTCCACGGCTGAACACAGGCCTCCCCCGATGACTTTTATCGGGGGGGGGGGGATTGCCAATACTCGCAACGCTTGGCAGGCGAGTTGGCAAGCGCAGTTTTTTATAACATTTCGCACGCAGACGCTGCTGCCCGTCTCGTGCTACAGGAATTAGTCGCCTCTTACGACACACCTCCTGTTGGCGGGGGGAAGTGTATTCTTTACGGCCGTCCCCACACGGCACTTCGTCGACATTACATGACAAGTATCAATATAAAATTATGACGCCTACGATTGCGAGTATCGACTTTACAAAAAAAGTGTTGTTAGCACTGTGTAGTAATTCAGTCCAGCATCTAGTGATTTAGTTACTGAATTCGCTCGATTGAGCGAAACAATAAAAGTACCTAATATTTTGTGGTTTGGACAGAGTTTGTTGGCAAGATTTAGTTTTTTTTAAATAAAAAAAACAGGCAAGAATTATATTTTTTACTAGCTGTTGCCCGCGACTTCGTCTGTGTGGTCTTTAGGTGTATGAAAAATAGATGTTGGCCGATTCTCAGAACTACTCAATATGCTCACAAAATTTCATGAGAATCGGTCAAGCCGTTTCGGAGGAGTACGGGAACGAATATTGTGACACGAGAATTTTATATGTAAGATATATTTTCCATGCCAATTTACTCACTCCCGTAATGGCTTCCAGCCCAGAAAATGTAAACTTTTATTAACAAAGTCTCGCATAACATATTTTTCTAGTACCTAATAACTTATCTATTAGTTTAACGGACATACGACACTACAGACATCTTCAACAGTGCAGAGACCAGCACACAGCTAGATGCTAAATTATATACCACTCGAATGAAATACTCGTCTAGTTCGAATTGGGCTTTGTAGTACAACAGCTGGTGTGTGAAAAAAACATTAAAAATCGTTCTCAATCGATTAACGAGGATTAGAAACCGTTTATATGTCTCAAGCAATTCAAAATTAACAAAACCACTCTAGCATTCATAGTGAATCCTCTCCACACAAATAGTAATGAAATCCAATTTGGAAATTACTCCTAATACAAAAAAAATGGCTCTTTAAAAACTTTGATATTTTGTAAATTGTTATTTTTGACTCTTTCGACTCAAAAGGCAGGGGTCCTGCCCTAAAGAGATTCGGTGGGGGGTAGTCGAACAAAAAGCATGGTCGATCTGTTTTAATAATGGTTTTAATTTATCATTTAAGTGCAAGTTTGGTGTAGTTTGTGTTATAATGTTTGGTGAAGTGATAAAGATCTAAAACTATTAAAATATCATTGTATTCAACGCCGCATCAAGTGTCAAGTGACTTGTCTCAAAACAACTTGCTTTAGACTCGAAAGCGTCTTGAAACCTGCTTCTACGAGAAGAGGAAGTAGACTTTACTGAATCCAAGAAAAGCTTTATCTTTATCAAGAATCACTCGACATTGGCAGAATCACTGCTATGCGTATAGAGCGGGATTGAGTCCATTAAAAAAAACATTACCCTCCTTCTGGGTCAGTCGGGTAAAAAGGAAGAACATATAGGTTTGCCCTAATGAAATTTGAGAACCAAATGAGTGTGTGCGCCGCCTAAAAGCTGAATCCATTAATTTGTTAATGCAATCTAATGCTATTAGATGCCATCGATGTGTAAGTTCGTATTTATAATATTGCTGCCACTGTTTGGAATATCAATGTGAGTGCTTTGTAAATTAAAATTGTGGTTAGAGTGTAGGAAAGGGGGCGCAGGGTTAGGTTAGGTTAGAACATCTAGGTTAGGTTAGGTTAGAACAGTGACCATATAAAGCGCGAAGCCGAGCGAGCGGAGCGAGCGTGCCGCGGCAGCGGCCGGCGAGCGCTAGATTCTAATTATAAATTTTGTCTGAAACTGAAAAGAAATTACTTACAGTGTACACAATAATGCATGCTTGCGTTTTTAGGTAATATAAATGTATACTTAATAGGCTTTATTACTTTTAATTGTTATTATAGGTAAGTATGAGAGTTAATGATTGTTATCTTAAATGATATTATAGAACGTAAGATAGTATGAAACGTTCATTATATTAAGCGAGTTGTTATAAGAAAAAATATTTTATTAAATGAAATCATGTCATTAAATCGTATACTAATATTTATTTGAAATATTACACACCCTATAATCACATTAGGTTAGGTTAGGTTTAGGTTCAGGTTAGGTTTATAAGTGCACCCCCTTTGCGACACCCGGACCAAAATTGTTAAGTAAGCCTTATAGTATTATAAGGTACTAGTTAGTTAAAAGATCCGTAAACGAACAAGAGTCGCTGACATAGCTCAACGGATTAGCAAGCTGAAGTGGCAGTGGGCGGTGCACATAGCACGTAGAAATGACGGCCGATGGGCAAGAAAGGTTATAGAATGGATGCCGCATACCGGCAAGCGCAGCGTAGGACGTCCACCCACAAGGTAGACAGACGACCTAGTAAAGGTCGCAGGAAGACACTGGATGCAGGCCGCTTTTAACCGGCCAATCTGGAAGTCAATGGGGAAGGCCTATGTTCAGCAGTGGACATCCTATGGCCAAAATGATGAATTAGTTAAATTTCTTCTAAGAGGTGATTGTACGTACAGCCGAAATATAGCAACTTTTTTATAGGATCAACATCCTAATTTTTAAAAAGATCTCCATACGAACTGGAGTTATCAGCTTGTCGGCTGCTTAATATGGGTAATTTTTATTGTGATTTTGATGCTATCAACCTCTAGAAGGAAGTTAACTAACAAATTCGGACTGTAATTATTACAGTACTTGTAATAAATGTCACTAAATATCACAAGAGTCCACCCATCCAATATCAACCGCAACGTAGGTGACGTATAGGTACTACTTAACATGTCAAATATATATATATATAAAACAAAGTAGGGTTAGTTACACCATTTATAAGTCAACCTGCTGGACCGATTTTTATGGTCTTGGTTTATTGAATTTGTTTCCGCCCCGAATAGCAGAATGACTATAAAAACACGGAAAAATTCACAATAAAAAATGTAAGGCGGGGCGGTACGAAGCTTGCCAGGACAGCTAGTACATTATAAAACTGAGTTTTCAAGGTTTTTAAACTATGATATTAAATTTTTTAACAAAGACGTTATTGCATCTTTTGGTAACTGCGTAAATTCCGGGAAAATGTTGTTTATAGCCAGGACATCGTCTTCTCTACTCCATTCAAATAAACAATGTGAAATAACTATTTTCTTACAACGTCTTCGTTTAGGTATTATTTTCTTGACTTTTAGGAGCTTTGCATACGGGCGGGGCGGTCTTTCTGGCCACAAAGCAATAAAGACCTCACCCCATCGTGAGCGCAGCGCCTTACTTTATTAAAAGTTTACTAAAAGAATTCTTACTTTCTTTGAAGATGAGTAGTGCCGAGTGATTTCTTTTGTTTCATAATTTGCATTCAACAATTTATTTACAATGCAGCTCTCAGATAATAAATGTATTCAGTTTTAAGGTAATGCATTTAAGAGAAGTTTTCAGGGTTCCGTACAGAGGGTGTCAATAATAATAATTTATTCAGAATAAGGGCCCTCTTCTGGGCATTTATACCTGGCCGCGTAATAATTATATTTTACTATGTGTATTTAGCTGGGCTAAGGGTTTAAACCATAATTTTCGTCTTCTATTTCAGTCATTATATATTTTGACGACCTCCGTAGCCGAGAGGCGAGTATACCGGACTTGGTGTCGCTATCTCTGAGGTCCCGGGTTCGATTCCCGGTCGGTCAATGTAAAAAAATAACTTTTCTATATTGTCTCGGGTATGGGTGTTGTGGTACCGTCGTTGTTTCTGATTTCTGTAACACAAGTGCTTAAGCTACTTATAACAGGATCAGAGCAATGTATGTGATGTTGTCCAATATTTATTTTATATTTATTATCTGCAAAAAAGAAAATCAAAACAATCCTACTTTTTCGTTTTTCGTTATTTTTAACGTGTTTCTATTAGAAACTTTCTTTCAGCTAATATAGTCAGTAAAGTAAAGTTTTTGGCCTTTGCCCCATTAATGATTTTATTTCGTTGTGATAACGTTAATTTGAACTACATAGACTGCAATGATCAACTTTGGGTTTAAGACAAAAAATTCAGTGTCTTCGGTCTTTAGGCAAGTAGAGATTTATCGATTTGTGATAAAATATGGAGTCTTATGCGGCCTACACAATGGGCTGATACATGCAGTTAATTATTTTAAGTGAATAATGATTTCTTGCAATAAACTGTCTATTTACTTTATATTGTAGTAAGTATAAAAGGTGTTTAAGGCTGATATAATCTTCGAACAAGTTTCTAAGCGCTAAGTTTAAACAAGCCTCGTCAATATTCTGACATACCGGGATCCTGGCGAGTATCGAGTATCGGAATCGAAATGACAAGAGCCCTCGAAGCTCAGATGCAGACGATAAGCCATGCTTCCAGCAATACCTAGTGCTGTAATGTAGATACCTATATTAAGGCGACGGGTAAGGAGAATACACGTAAAAGAGGTGTTTTTGCGAAAGTATTCTGGCGAAAATACTGGATATAAAATGTGGAAATTCATATATCATGTAACTTATTCGTTAGAGTTTTGCTCGTAGTATCTAAATACTATTTATTAGTTCTTATAAACACTTAAAAATATTTCAAATTACCGCGAATACCGCGATCTTATTATAAATATATATTTTAAACAAGGTTTTTGTTTAGTTTTAATCATTTTAGTTTTATAGTTTTTTAAACTATGGCTTCAATTATTCTTCTTCGCATTTGACATGCAAATGTGAATTTCAATAGTTTGACACACAATTTGAAATACTGTTACTGACATGAAATATTTTGTCTTAATTATTATTCTTGCTGATAATTTGAAATTTCTTATTATAGTGTAAAAATTTTGCATGACTTAATGAGTCATACATGAAGACATTTCACTTTGTTAACATCATTGATTTACCATGCTTACAGCAAATAAATATTTCTGATTTCTGATTTCTAAGCCATATTACTTTGCCGTACCTGTTGCTGAATCAATTTTTACCTAGAACTAATGTACACAGATTACTTTTTGTTTCCGTTCAGCCGAAATTAATATTATTCCAACTGGGCACTAAATAACGAAGAACTTTTGCGATGTCAAAAAGTAATTTCGGTTTTGTTTACACGCTGCGATCTCGGACAAACAGCCGGACGTGCAATTAACTAAGATAAATAAGGGCGGTTTATAACTTAGGATTTTGGGGATGTTTTTAAAAACTCTTTCGGCTGAGTATTAAAGTTTTAGAGGGTTTCTGTTGGAGATTTGTTCTGAGTAAGACGAATATAAGGAGATAATGAGAGGCTTTCAAAGTAAGGAAGATGAAGGTTTTAATAAGACTGGCGTTATTTCTGGCTTCTTTTAAACCGACTTTAAAAAAGGATGTACATAATAGGCCTACAGGTTATCCCAAAAACTTAACGCCACTGACACTGAAGATACTCGTAGCTTCGCTATAGACGTGTCAGAAAAAAATAACATAACCATATTTTTTCAATGTACGAACATGACGTATAAATTCTTAAAAGAATCCTGACAATCTTTAGCCCCAAACTGAGTAAAGTTTGTACTCTAGTGACGGATAAACTTTGATGACTTAAGTACAAATCATTGTCATCACACCACCCGTTGCCAACTTTGCTGTCAGGTGTGTGATTCACTACAGACGTAGTTTTGTATTTGAACGGCATAAATATATATTGGTTTTATTAAAATTACATAAGCAGCAGAGAAAAACAGCAAAGGGCGCCCTCTGACAAGATGGAGCGATGCTAGCTACCCAAAACTGTTGGCAGTAGATGGAAAAGATAGCTGAGGGATGATATAAGCAAAGCTCTATATATCTTTTGTTAGAAGATGGAAAATATTAGCCGACGATCGAGTTCAGTGGTGTGCATTTTAAGATACGATTACAATTACATTAAAAATCGTAGAAAAAAAAATTGTACTGTAAACGAGTCCGGCTACACCTAATAACATAGTACCTAAATTTAGGTTCCTGAGATTTCTCTGATCAAATCTTATGCTCAAACGCAACTAGCTGCGTTGTTATTGCATTTGAGCATGTGATTTAGCTTCGAAAAACGAGACACAATAGAAATTTGACACCAACTGACCACTCGGCATTCAATAAGTTTAGGTGTTATCACCATCATCTTTATCAGCCTATGACAATTCTGAACGTAAGCAAAGAGAAATCTCCCTTTTTTATCCAGTCACTGCCACCAGCCGTCTTCCTAGATTGTCGATCCATCGAGGTGGGAGGCGTCAAACACTACGTTTTCCAAGGCGTGGTCTCCACTCGTGAGCCTGTTTACTCCACCTTTTATCGGCTCTGTAATAGATATGGCAGGGGTTATAGTTAAGTAAAATATCTTTATAAATAATAATAATAAATCGTTTATTTGCACAAAACACGGTATAAATGATAACATTAAATAATAAAAAGAGCTCATGTTTCGCTAATAAAAAATAGCATGCAAATTGTATGTTATTACCTACATGAATTGCAATAATTAAAAATGTCTGGAATCAAAATTTATAGTAAATAGTAAATATATGTCAGTAAAATCGAGCTAGTTGTCAATAAATTCCTTAACACTATAGAAATTTTTGTCATTAAGCCATTCATTTGTTATCAATAATGTTGTCGATTCCCCTTACTTACTAAATCAATTTACTGTAGAAAATCAAAGGCACACCACTCACGGCACAAGATTACATTTGTTACACCCACCTTGGTTAGTCGAGTAACCAATAGTTTTATTATTGAGCCTGCAAAAAGTATAACAGTACTTATAATCACATCGACATATTTCACGAGAAACTGATGCGCTTTCGTTGTTTGTTACGAAGGCCATTCGATGTAGTCAAGCTAGTACGAGTACTAACTACCAGTTTAGGCCCTGCATTATTGTTTTGTCCCATTGTATTAAATTTCTAACTAAATTTTAACTCGTCAACATATTACTGTAAAAACTATTGGTGGAAACTTGTGATGCTTTAGTACCATACATTAATTTTGTAAACGAAATGGAACATTGATAGCTGTTTATTGATACATTCATATAAAATACACATATTCAATGATAGAATTAATAAAATAAAATAAATACTTTAAATGAACTAACTTAACCTAAACTATAAACTACCTACTCAAAAATAAAGGCGTGTCCGTGGCTGTTTGTTTCCTTAATAAAGATAAATAAATAAATAGAGAAATCAGTTAACAATAGATATGTAGGCATGCTTTTTCTGTACAGTATTTTTTTACCTAGTAATGTAATGGGTAAGGTTTTATCAAAGCTTCTTTTCGGTAAACATTTCTTATCTGGATTCATTCTAAAAATATCAAATTTAACGGATAAAATATCTACATAGCAATCTATCTACATATTATATCCTTTTATCCTTTTCAGCGGGTTTCCCTGCCCGCCCAGACGGGTTGGGCTATAAATAAAAGGAAACTATTGGTTACATATTCATAATAGTACGTTTCTACAAGATCCCGCCATTCCGGGAATGGGATAAAAACCGTTCCCTGATTTATATGACCCGAGTTTAAGGTGTGAAAATACAGTGTAACGAAAAGGTGAAATAAAACTTTAAGGGGTTATTCTACGGCTAAATTACATCAACTTTTTCTATGGGACCAACATCTAATTCGCAAAAAAAAAAACACTTTTCCATACTAAAACGCGACCAGCTGGCATCAGTTTGTATGGAAACGTCAATTTTTTTTTTGAGATTTCGATGTTGGTCCCATAGAAAAAGTTGATGTAATTTAGCCGTAGAATAACCCCTTAAAGTATTATTTCACCTTTTCGTTACACCCTGTATAGGTATACGATTCTCCATTATTCGCCAGATGCCCACCTAAATACATTTTCAAATAAAACGCGTTTAAATTGTGTATAAGTAAATGAATACATATTTTTTTGGGAGAAGGTGGTCATTCTGTCGCATTAATGGTATAATTAATATTAATGGAAATCATATGGCAAACACCCAATTAGTCATAAAATATACACAATGCATTACTAAAACATAAAATCAAATAGGCGACCTCCATGGTGACTTTCTGAAAACAATTTCGCAGATATTTTTTTCTATGCATCGAATGATGTTGGAATAATAATTCAAAATTAAGTTTACTTAATCTTGAACCTTCTTCCATGGATTTAAGAGTGATTTTTGTACTTCCTACACCTAAAAGCTTTCTTGATTTGCATCCACTCCATCGTCACAGCGACACCTACAAAACATTCAATGAGGTATGAAATCACAATAACGAGGTCTATTCCCATATAATGCTTCCTTGTCGAACGTACGCATCTAGCTATAGCCTTCCGATATATGTTGACCTCTCACTAAACAGGCCGTCGGTACAATGAAAGATCAGCTTATATCGGAAATTATAACTTGACATGACGTATTTCTGTGATATGAAGATGCGATGGCGAAATTTCTACGTGTTTGGGGTGTTGTAGTACCGTCTTTATTTCTGATTTCTGTGACACAAGTGCTTTAGCTACCTACCTTAGGATCAGAGTACTACTAGTACTAGTAGAGGTATTTTACTCATTTATATCATAGTTTTAGAAGAACCTTACTTGCTAGATTGTGGTTGGGTTACATTCAATAATATTTAGGTTTAAAGATCTTTTTTCTCATACGAAACATTTTACATTTCATTTGAAATGAGATTACAAGTAACAAAATAAAAATTAAATATCTAAGTTATTCTCCGGTACACGCTGCGAGATGTAATTTGAGTTTATTCTTGAATTGATATTTGAAAGTATCTAGCGGAAAATTCAAATGCGATTTTTTCATTGAAATAGTTGTATTGCTTACTTTGGTTCCCTTGCATATCCTTATTGCAGATTTTATCATAAAGGTAAGATAGGTACCAGAAATCATACGTATCTGTTGAAGTCACCCAAAATAACTCTCTCACTAAAATGCTGTTTGCTCTCATTCACTGCCGGCGCGTTTTGTTCGCTTATCAGCGACAACGTGACGTTTCCGTTGCGGGCGCCCAATATTGTTTTCTGCGACATCCTGAAATTTGAATGGAATATAATAAAAAATTTGGCAGTTCTCTCTTTTTGCATGGCGTATTGTTTACTATCTACAACGATTCCCCTTTATTTTTTAGTACTAGGTTTACTTCATAGCTAAATCATTTTTTTTTTTTTGTATTAAACCTTTTTTTAACCGACTTCAAAAAATGAGGAGTTCTCAATTCGTCGAAATCTTTTTTTTTATGTATGTTCAGCGATCATTCGTTATTACGTTGATCGATTTTGATAATTCTTTTTTTTTCAAAAGGTAATTCCTTTAGAATGGTCCTATATCAATTTTGTCAAATTCGGATGATGAAATCTATAAGAAAATCATCAAACATTGCATGAACTCCATACCACGCCAACTGATTTTAGTATCTATCTTACCTAATATTTTTGCCAAATGTGAACCGATTTTAATGATTATTTTTTTATTGAATATACTTCTAAAATACTATAATAAAAATGCGCGAAAAAAAATTTACCTCTAAGAGTGGAATAATAGAAAAAAAATCGGTGTTCAGCAGTTATATTTGGTTTTCACTCATAAGATCTGTTTCGATTAGGATTTCTCACTAAAATAGATGAAATAAATAAATTTTATAAAATAAATAAGACCGACTTCAAAAAACTAAAAGGATAAAAATAATCTTAACACATAAGGTACCTAATCAGATACTTTTGGAGTAGGTGCCAGCCGATGAGAGATTCAATGTTTTCGTTTGCACCGACTAAAAGTAACTGATTACCTTATGTGTTAAGATTATTTTTATCGTTTTAGTTATTATGTCGTTTTTTTTTTAAATGTAACACATTATTGTTTGTTTGTCTGCTTAGTACGATCGGTCGATTTTGAATCGAACTCCCTATAAATGAGTTCGATTCAAAATCCAAAAGTATTTGATTAGGTACCTTATGTGTTAAGATGTTTTTATCTTTTTAGTTTTTAGAAGTCGGTTTTATTTATTTTATAAAATTTATTTATTTCATCTATTTTAGTGAGAAATCCTAATCAAAACAGATCTTATGAGTGAAAACCAAATATAACTGCTGAACACCGATTTTTTTTTCTATTATTCCACTCTTAGAGGTAAATTTTTTTCGCGCATTTTTATTATAGTATTTTAGAAGTATATTCAAACTCGAAACTTAGTGCAGCCTACCTAGCATGAGCACCAAAACACGATATGATATAGCGATATATCAACACCAACTGTCAAAATATGACAGATATAGCCGCCATGTTGAATCTCCATGCCGGTGACGTCACATATTATGATCACTGTTTCGATAAAAAATCAAAATGGCCGCTATATCTGTCACATTTTTACAGTTGGTGTCGTTATACCGCTATATCATATCGTGTTTTAGTGGTCATGCTAGGGGGGTTGGATTGGATTATTATCATCAGCCTCACAAGGTCTCCTGCTGGAAAGATGCCTCCCCTGAATATCTTCATAGCAAGGCCTCTGAATAGGCTTTACGGCTTGTATTGAGTGATATTAGCCGGAACTAACTAACTTTTAACGTGCCTTTCGAAGCACGGAAATGCTTGTGATAAATGTCACAAAATATGGTCGAAATGATCACCCTTGCACTCACAACCGCAGCGTAACTTAATTTGAGTAATTACCAGTGATCGGAGTAGGTAGGCATTGATTTGGGGTCAATGATCTCAAACATTAACGTTAATAATAATATGGACATGCCTCCGGGATTTCGGCATTTCTTGGTAGGTATCAGTTTTTGAAAAAGGCATATCCATATTATGCTAGCACTACCAAAGTACATCAAATCAATCTACTTATTCATTAGCATCTTTCTGTAAATACAAATTGTAATTTCTTTGTATGGTGTACAATAAAGAGTATCTATCTATCTATATATTCCGATCACTGGTAATTACTTGCCAAAGGGCTGCCGCTACTCAATTTAATACTTGGTATCTGGAGTATGTCGTAAGAGTCGACTAATTCCTGTATCACGAGACGGGCAGCAGCGTCTTCGTGCGGAATCTTATAAAAAAAACTGCGCTCGCCAACTTGCCTGCCAAGCGTGGCGAGTATCGGCAATCCCCTCGATGAGCAGTCATTGGGGGAGGCCTTTGTTCAGCAAAGTCAAAGTCAAAAATCATTTATTCAGTTTAGGACAGAAAACTGCCACTTATGAACGTCAATAAAAACATTATTGGCCCATATGGGGCAGAACATATTGTCTCCTTATTTTTTGGGCCCTACTAGCGCTTCGAGACAAGACACAGACAATCTGGCAAGTGCTGAGAAGAAACGCCGGAACAAACTCAGTCACCACTAGCTGCCACAAAAAAAAAGGAAAAGAAAATAAGCAGTGGACATCCTATGGCTGGAATGATGATGTGGAGTATTTTTAATAAGGAGCAAACCTACTGTTCTAACTTTACCCTGGGAAAGCCAACGTTATCAAAGAAAAAAGTCTGCATTATACTGGGAGACTCTTTGGCGTCCCCGGTGTCTGTTGTCCCGTTTATCGCCGCCCGCGGCGCTTGTGTCGCGCGTTCTAATTTTCAAAGTGGTTTTGTGAGGTCAGTTGGTAGCTATTTCGGGTTAAACGAACGTGGTTTGGTAGATTCGCTGAATTTATTGTCGTCTATTTACTGAGTAGAATATCGAATGTGCGGGATTAAGTCCTTTAATTTATCTCCTTTATTTATGGTTATTTTCTAATTAAAATTAGGTAATGGTTTTCTAAAGGCCGCAGATGATAATGATTGATTGATTGATTTCCAATTGCAGCTCGCACTTCATTGCTTGACTTGAAAACGTGCAATGTTACCTACATTATCTATATGGTATATATCCTGTTTCGTACGATTGTCACAAAAACCAACAAAACCAATTTAAGGGTCGAACTACATGCATCCGGAATTTTCAGAACCCCATACAAATCGGATTGAATCCGGGCTTGTCCGGAGACATTTTGTATGGAGTTCTGAAAAATTCCGGATGCATGTAGTCTGAGCCGAAATAAGCACTTCTATGTGTTTATGGTATAAATTCTCCAACCTAAGGCCCAGTTTCCACCAAAGCGGAGAAGAGAGGAGAGGTACTATGTTTTCATACAAATGACAACAAAAGCGGAGCCCGCTTGTGTCCGCTTGGGTAGTCATTTGTATGAAAATACAGCTCCTCTCCTCTCGCCTCCGTTTTGGTGGAAACCGGGCCTAAGTATCGCGAATGAACAAATCAGCCTATCATCATCACCATCATCAATTCAGCCATAGGACGTCCACTGTTGAACATTGCCTCCCCCGTGACTTCCTGATTGGCCGGTTAAAAGCGGTCTAAATCCAGTCGTTTCTTGCAACCTTTACCAGGTCGTCTGTCCACCTTGTGTGTGGACGTCATACGCTGCGCTCGCCGGTACGTGGCCTCCATTCTAGAGCCTTTCTGCCTCTGCCAAGTTACAAATGTGTGCGAAAAATATTCATGTCCACTAAAACTACAGGGCCGTATTTTACGTTCTTCTGTCAGCTGCCTTAGCAAAGAATACCTAAGTCCGGCCCCGCAATATTCGCTCATCGCCTAATCTGCCATCGCGCACTTAATTTGGTACATAAAATGAGAACGGCAACATTTTACGCGGCGTGTTCACTGTTCCCTTTTTGCTTTACGGCATTTTTATGCCGTGTGTAACAACCTTTTTTATGTTGAGTACAAAGCGCGTAAAATTATTTATTATGAGGCGAGTTTTATTGAATGCTGGGTCGTTAAAGTTTGTTCAATATTAATTTTAGAATTCATATTTGATTGATTTTATTTAAGCTTGAATGCGCAATAATGTTAATTTTAATCTAAGCTTAAGGATTTCTTCTTTAAGCTTATAAGTGTTTTGACTAATAAATAAATAAATAAAGTAAATAAATAAAAAAGTACGGCTCCTGAGCAACAGCTTGGATACACAGACAGACTGACAGCATGGTTAGGAATAGTCCTCCATCGGCACCCTTTATGTATAAAACTATAAAAAATATCTAAAATAATATATAATAATTGTAATTTAAATGTTTAATCACACCAATTAAATGTGAGTGCTTATCACACAACACTTATCCTTGCAATTCTAATCCGCGACCGCTGGCTTTGTAGATCGTGCAAACCTCTGAAGCTGAACGTGACGGTCGTTGACAAGATTTTCAACTGATATAAGGACCTACTTTTTACATTTAAAAATCTTCAATAGTAATCTCTTTACATCCCATCCCGCTGCCTCTGAAAAGAACAGTGAACGTCGCCATTGGGCAGAAAACGGGACGAGCGAATCCGTCATTGTTATTATCCATTACTTGCGAAGCGAGCCGCTTCCGCTGATAAAAATATGAAAAGTCGAGTTGTCTCGTTGTTCGGCAAGGTCAGGTTGGGGCCACTAAATAGGCTTAGGCCCCTCGCCGATGGCGACTTTTTGTAGTAATGCTGTCGAGACGCGCAACAGCATCACTACTAACGCGCGTTAGTCGCATTTGCAACGCGCTACAGAAGCGATGCCAACGCGCTGCAGCATCGCGATTGTATCGTCATCATCAATCATGAAATTTAGCAAGAAGAGTATTTTAGCAAAAGTTAAGTTAAAATTCCGAAAACCGTAAATTTGTAATTACATTTTTTTTTTATTAAGCGGTAAAACTGAGAGACTCGATTTCTGTTATGAACAAATTATATTCATACCTACAAGTTTGTACAGAACCCTCGGTACGTGAGTCCGACTCGTTCTTGACTTGTTTTTTTAGTTGTATTACAATATACCTACCTCATTCAATAAATCATTCTTTTAACAAATTGCATGGCTATTCTTTTACAGAAGATTACCCGATAGAAAAATACAATAATGTTTAGTGAGCGTTTTATGTCTTTGTGTTTTAAATACTGCCCAGCCAATACGTTTCCACGTATGAGTAAAAACCTCTAAATTCTTGGTATGCTTGCTTCGGTAAAGAACAAATATCTCATACTTATATAGGGTTTCCACCAAAGCACTAAAGCGAGTTTGCTCGTGTCCGTAATAGGCATTTTAATTTGTTTTTCTCTTTTCCTCTCTGCTCTGATGGAAACCCTTATAAAGTTTTATGTTACATTTGGTGAAGGTATAGCGTAAAACAAATATCATAGTTTACAAAACTATGATACTTATATTTATGTCGCAGTAAGATAGATAAAGCCGTAATATAGTTATATCCCTAGGGAAATAATTATATACCGTAACATATTTATAACACTGAACTTAATCTAGTAATATAAGTATATCACTAAACTTGGACCGTTTTATAACTATATTCCTAGTGAGATAGTAATGATTCGTGTAACTATGTTACGGTATATAATTATATCCCTAGGGATATAATTATATCACGGCTTTATCTATCTTACTGCGACATTTATATATATTGGACTTGTCAAAACGATCAATGAGCCCTAATACGAATGCATTACGAGTAGTCAGTCATTAAATTAATATTGTCACTATTCATCTCCTGGCCCCATCATCGGATCAGCACAAGTGTCAAGTTAAAATTATCGATGAGTCAGTTAGAAGTAGGTTTAACCTACTACCAAGGTTTGATTACATAGTTTGTTAGCTACAAGTAATAAAATTGTGTTAAAAATAAAGCCAAATTGAAAACCTTCTTCTTTTTAAAGTCTGTTAAAAATTATATGCTTGCGATATTCAATGGTGCCAGCCTTCGATAACAACACATTGCCTACCACAATGAAGATTGATTTTGGCAAGCAATATTATAAAAAAAAAAGTTTTTGTTTAAATTGAATACTCACCGATTTCGTGGCCTCCCTTGTAGATGGGCGATAGGAGATCAAGCGGAAGGCATAAATTTGCCGGCCGATAGGAAGCGGCTCAGCATCGCCGCGCACAATAACCGACAAATGGGTACTACCAGATACCCAGGTATATACCCGCTATTCTTACTTAGGTTTATGTTGGGGTTAGAAATGGCGCAGTGGGAAAATTCTTAGTCGAATGTTTCTGCGATCCGCAAAAACTACATTTTTACTTTTAATTATTTCAATTAGCCTTATTGGCTCAAAAAGAAATGGCTATTAATGGTTGTCAAAATATTGAAGTTTTAGTCCGCAGCAAATTATGATCTGTCACCAATTATATTCAAATCAATTTTATGATAGTAATTAAATTTGATATATCTGTTCTTGTAATTGTAGACAGACGACCTAGTAAAAGTTACAGGAAGCTGCTTGATGCAGGCCGCTTCCAACCGGCCAATCTGGAAATCATTGGGAAAGGCCTATGATCATCAGAGGACGTCCTACGGCTGAAATTGTGATGTCCTAATTTTGAAGTAGTTTTTTCCCCTTAAATAGCTAAAAATAAATCAATAAATGATGCAAATTGGCATGCTATATAATTAATGATTAAACGAACTTACCTGTATGTGAAGTTCTATCATAATTATGCGAAGTGCATCGTCCGAATAGATTCTGCAAATAATTATTAATTATTATAACAAATATGTAGTTACACGCAAGTGACTCCACTCAATTCACTGAATATTTTAGAGATTTAAATTAAAGTAAAATATTTTTTCCTTTTTGTCGTATGGTATCATTTCCTTACGACCAGTAAGTACCCCGTCGTCGAGGCAACGTCATATGTTTAGAGGCACACACACACACTGCTAAAGACTGTTGTTGGCATTTCGGTGGCATACCTTGGGATCCTAAGGGAGGGAGGGTTATAAATGTATTCGGACGATGCACTTCGCATAATTATGATAGAACTTCACATACAGGTAAGTTCGTTTAATCATTAATTATGCTTGTGCATCGTCCGAATAGATTCTGCAAATAATTATTAATTATTATAACAAATATGTAGATTTTTAGAGCTACCTAAGAAATGCCAATAAGCACCAGATAATTCTTACTCATAAATTGTATTATTGTAAAAGTTAATACAATTGATGTTAGCGAGTAAAAACATAACAATTACTACATTAAGCCAATCTTATCTTGAGAAATACTCGATACTATTGAAGATTCATTTAACTCTGTAACTCTTAATTTAAAAACAACATAACGATTTTAACATGATTGTAATATTAAATTTTAATCATTTTTTTAATTCAACAGTGGCTATTGACGTTTCATTATTAACGTCAGTAACCATAGGATTATAATATCTAATAAAGGCAGAAGAACTGCCGCTCCAGCCAACAGCTTTACAAGTTATAAGTATTTATAAGTTTTAGAGAAGGCGGTATGGCGCGCACTGTGAGCAGTGAAGATTGAGGTATTAATACCACTGTCCTTCAAAGTGTTTTTAATCCAGCGGCTCAAGGATTGACATGTTACATGATTATGTGGCTTTTTGTAACCAATAAAAAGATTGTATCCTTACGGGTAGCATTCGCTATCTCATAATAAGAAAGTACAGTTTTAGAAGGGTATTATCTCTGGCTTTACAAGGAATGGTAAGACAAGTACCGGCAGTTTGACACCGACTTTAGAAGTTTTTATGAGGTCTGATATTTTTATTGTTATTTATAATGACAGAACTTCAATGTTCATGATCTTCGCTACGTTTCTTTCGTAAGTGGCAGACTTCCATTTGGAAATTGGATGGATAATAAATTAAAGATTAAGAAACTATCCCACGTGATATTATACTTCGACTGCGGAGATCGTAGTTCAAATACGCCTTTTAAAAATCTTGAAATCCTTTTATCTTTTGACATGATATATATGTGGGCCTAATATTGGGGCTAATGCGATTAATAATCAATACCATAAGTTTAGAGTGCCGTATTGAATTCCATTGTTATATGATTTGGTAAAGAACTGATAGACAGTGGAAACGGACGCCTCATACATATTACCAAAATTTTGTTTGGAATACAAAAACAATTTCTAGAGCGCAACATCATATTGTTTAAATGAATTATTTGCGAGGGATGCCATCATGATGTCTATTGCGGACGGTGTAATTCTATGGCGCAGTAGCGCACGATACTCCGGCCACCGGGGTAAAATTCCCGTGAATGTTCGGATTGCTGAAATTAGATGCAACAACACTTTCATTAGGTCTGAGAACTATGATCTTTGAGACAAGAAGTCTTAGTAATATTGGATGCCACGATTGTGTCGGCCATTTAGGCACAACAATGACACCTTGGCTCTTGTCAGACATAATTTTCCTTATATATATATATTTTTTTTTTAATATGATGCCAGGATACATTCGTCTAGGATTTGGCATTGATAAGAGTGGCCAATATGTATATTTGCAGTTGGTCGTATCTTTCAGTGATAGTCTGACAAGTTGTTTCCTGCAATTTCCACTCTGTATCAGGGTGTACGCGGTGAGTCTCGGTATCTGCTATTGTATTATCCGACGATTTTGTCCATGAGGCAAAAAATAATAGGTACCAGCTCTCGCAGCAGTGCCAGATGTCTTTTGTAATTTTTGTAAGGTGTGGAAACTGAGTCCCACCCATTATGGTTAATATATGCAGCAGCTGTGGAATTGTCTATTACGCATTTAAGTATCTGGCAGTAGTGGCAGATCTTTAGTGGATATTTTGACCGAAATATGCTGCGAGCCACTCCAAGTAGTTGATATGCTTGTTAAACGCATGTTTAAAAAGGAGCAAAAATTTTTGTGATGAGCACGAGCACCCGCACCCAAGTCATGGATGTTCATAAAAGCATTTAAATATTTTTATGAGTCATTTAGTCGCCATACCTAGTACAAGGTTTGCTTAGTTTATGACCAGATAATTGATGTGATTGTGAAAACAATTTATCATCATCATCATCATCATTTCAGCCATAGGACGTCCACTGCTGAACATAGGCCTCCCCCATTGACTTCCAGATTGGCCGGTTGGAAGCGGCCTGCATCCAGCGTCTTCCTGCGACCTTTACCTTTACCTTGCTATGCTTGGTGTTTCCTTGCGAGATCTTAATGAATCAGAAATGAAGAGATCCGTAAACGAACAAAAGTCGCTGACAGCCCAATGGATTAGCAAGCTGAAGTGGCAGTGGGCAGGGCACATAGCACGTAGAACTGATGGCCGATGGGGCAGAAAGGTTCTAGAATGGAGGCCGCGTACCGGCAAGCGCAGCGTAGGACGCCCACTCACAAGGTGGTCAGACGAAAACAATTTATTATTGTTATATATTTATTAAACTCATTTTGCGACCATTTCCCGTTGGCCGTTTTATTTTTGCAAACAGTGCCACTTCCAGTGGTGGAGGCATTGGTGAAAATGTCTACCTAATTATCGTTAGTTTTTACGATTCGAACAGAAGATTCAATAGCTTGGGACCACCATTTGAAATCAGCTTGTATTGAGTCTGGCAAATAGATACATTATTCTGAATTTACAACGCTCAAACTCTTTTGTATGTAACATACCGTGCTCGATAGCCGGACAAGCCGAGGCTTAAGTCTCACGAATGGTAAAAAGATTCTGATATAATATGTTATGTTTCATTGTTTTATCCAGTTATATATGTTTAACGTGTTTATATTGTTCGCTCGCGCGTTGAAATTTGTAATTTTAATATTGTTTAATTTATGTTCTCATGTAAGTGAAATGTATTTTTTTTGTTTCTTAAGAGAATAAATCATCTTTAAACCTATATATACTTAATATGATTTCAATTGATAACTTAACTTGTAAGTTTTTTGTATCTACGATTAGGCCAAGAAACTTGCGTAACTTTGACGGTGATAAGTTACTTTTCGCTTGGTTTATGATGAAGCCTATGCTTTCAAGAAGTTTTGTGGTGATGTTAATATTATCTAAATATTTTTTATAAAACTGGTCAATC
Organism: Anania hortulata; assembly: GCA_963576865.1. NCBI lineage: Eukaryota > Metazoa > Arthropoda > Insecta > Lepidoptera > Crambidae > Anania > Anania hortulata. The sequence continues at coordinate 713,835 of OY756409.1, forward strand.
AAATGTTAGTCATCGAAATAAATTGAGGATAAATATCCAAATGGTCTAAGTAATTTAGCAATAGGCTTCAAAATTTCTGTAAAATATATGGTGCCGTATTCAAACCGAACGGCAAGACTCGTAAGTTACGCCTTACCGCATAAACCTCAAATACTTTCTAGAAGCCTCGGGAATCTTAAGTAAAAGGTAAGCGTTCATTAAATTTAAGGTAAGTATTTGCCATAAAAACATCCTTAGAACAAGCTTAGTTGCTGTGCGAAAATCTTCTAACTTGAAGAGATTTTTATTGGTAAAATTGAGATTTTTTAGATTCAATATAAGACGCATTTCATCGTTCGATTTGGGGTGCATGTAAATATTAGATAAAAACTGCCCTACGCAGGGAGTACATTCAGAAACAGCCTCTGTTTTAAGTAGCTGTTAAAATGCTTGGTGAAAATGGAATCTCGCTGAGTCTGAATGCTTCACAACTTTTGCTGACAGGACTAAAAAGCTGAGCTTATAACCGTCGATCCAGTATAATATGTAATAAGTGACCATTGATAATAAAATTTGGATAGCTGCGATGTCTTTGACGAGTTGACGTGCGTCTGATTGCGAGTATATTGCTGCTGTATAGCCCGGCGCCATTGTCGGTGGGCAAATGTTCTCCAGGTTGCGATGACGGTTTCGCATCGTTGCAAAATACAAGGTTTCGGTTTTGGTACAGTTTTTGTCTTTGCAGATATTAGCGTCTCGGCTAAATTCTCACCAAAGAGGGTTTGTCGGTCTAAGTGCAAAAAGGGTGATCTCTAAGCTCCTGTTTAATAGAGATGGCAGCAAAATTCCGTCTTGTGACGGACTTTCGAGTGTTGAACATCGCACAAAACACGAGAAATGTCCATGAGTTGCTTCAGGGTTTATCAAAGGTGCACCAATTCGTCGTACAAGTGTCAAAAGACTGATGTTGGGTGAAGAGATTCACAACTCAGGCTATGCGCAAATTAAACCATTTAAGGCATTTGCTATTCGGGTCAGTCCCAAAAACTGCCTTGATGTCGCACTATTTGAGCTGCGAGACAGTCCCAAAAACTGCTCTGAATGGCTATTTTGTGTAGGCGCGGGTCAGTCCCATAAACTGCCCTGATGCCGTACTATTTGGGCCGCGACACAGTCCCAAAAACTGCTCAGAATGGCCATTTTGTGTAAGCGTGGGTCAGTCCCATTAACTGCCCTGATGTCGTACTATTTGACCCGCGACACAGTCTCAAAAACTGCTCTGAATGGCCGTTTTGTCTATTGTGATGTAATGAATATTATTAATAAAATCTTATCTTATCTATTTGAGCGGCGAGACCGTCCCTAAAATTGCTTTGAATGGCCGTTTTGTAAAAGCGCGGGTTAGTCCCATAAACTGCCCTGATGTCGTACTATTTGAGCCACGACACAGACCCAAAAACTGCTCTGAATGGCCGTTTTGTGTAAGTGCGGGTAGTCAGCATTAGTTATAATCAAGTAAGTAATGCTTGATTTCATTGAACCGACTCGTTTTCCATAAAAAAGCTAGGACGCTATTGCAAACTATGAAGGTTGGGTGTTTAAGTACATACCTGATCGGTTGGTAACAGACTTTTGAGATGATGAATAATGGGTTAGTTACCATTACTGCTTTTCTGGTTTCGATATTGAGCACGTATCAGCTTGCGTTCCGAGTTTTCAATTTTTCAGTTGATAGGCTCAAATTCGCCTGAGCGACATTATTTAAGCATGGTTTAATGAAAAAAGTCGAAGAAAAACAATATTTGATGCTAAAATACGAATTAAAAGCGTGTTGAGCGGATAAGCACTAAAAGGTGAATGACGTTGCCTCGACGACGGGGTGACCAGTAAGGAAATGATACCATACGACAAAAAGGAAAAATTATTTTATTTTAATTTAAATCTCTAAAATATTCAGTGAATTGAGTGGAGTCACTTGCGTGTAACTACATATTTGTTATTATAATTAATAATTATTTGCAGAATCTATTCGGACGATGCACAAGCATAACTGTATATCTATTTTATTATTATTACAAATTTATTATTTTAAATCAGTTTAATCTCATTTCGATTAGCTGAAGTTTGTACTTTCTCGGCAAAGTCGTTTTAGCTACTTGGGTCAAAATGGCATATCCCACTTCAAGTCCCACAGTATTCGTTTTCTGTTAGTTTTTAAATATTTTTCTTATTTAAATCAATACATTATTATTGTGCTAATTGGGTCCCCAAATATTAGTTTGTTTAGATAAGTTGAGGATAAAATAACAATCTAATATTATTTTTGTTGCAATTTATGTGAAACAATAATTTCCTGTTTACCGTTCTCCTCCTGGTTAGTTATATTTAACTGCGATTGGAAATAATATACGCAGTTAATGTTCGTTTGTTTGTCCTGTTTGCTTTCCTAATCGGAAGAATGGTACCTATCGGATTGCGATAAAACTTTGGTGAGTTGTGAGTGAGTTTCCGCGGGAAGGTATCTGAACCAAATTGAAGACCACCAGTTTAACCAATGGTCTATTTATTTATGTATTTTCTTTTATTTCGGACAACAAACAATTACATTGGCTGCTTAGGTACTAGAATATAAGTTAAGTAAGTGTTACTAACAATGTAATCAACACCATTGTCCACAGATAAGTCAAAAATATTTGTAACAGGTTGTGAATTATAACAATGTGGTGTACACTCTGTGATATTGTCTAAATACAGGATTATCCACACCGTAGGGTATGAATAATTTCGCAGACACTTAAAATATGTATTGTACAAGTTCATAGCTCTGCACAGAGGAGATCGCTCACCAGCATTCGTTTTACATGGTCTTAGTGTCTTAAAGTAAGAAATAAATATCCTTGTAATACAAGGCAAATGCCACAGATATTTTTTAGAATTTTTAAATGGGATAAATTCCGTCATTCACAATTTTTACGTAACCTTAACCGTTTAAGCAGCTAGCCGTTGCGTGCAATATGCATGAATATTGTTTTCCGTATTTGCAACTTTTCCAAATTAAATCAAACATTTTCATTGATGCACCGCTCTAATTAGTCGTCGCATGATGTTAATAGCTTATGACCTTCCTCGAAATGGACTATGTAACAAAAAAATATTTTTTCGATTAGAACTAAAGAAGAAGAAGACTTCTGAGATTATTGTGACACCAGAATGCCGGTTAAGCTGAAAGGACAGATCTACAAGTCCATCATCAGGCCTGTCCTTTTATATGGCAGCGAAGCGTGGCCGCCACCTGAGCGACACAAGCAGGAGCTGCGTGTCATGGAGATGAATATGCTGCGGTGTATGTGCGGAGTCACGCGGAAGGACCACTTTAAGAACTCGCGCATGCGCTGTAGCCTTCGTGTCCGTGATATTCCAGACAAACTGCAGGAGAGTCGCCTACGCTGGCACGGCCATGTTTTGCGGAAACCGGCAAGCTACGTAGGAAACAAATGTGTGGCCTTGCCGCCACCGCCAGGTCCTGGCAAAAGGGGTATACCCAAGAAATACTGGCTTGACGTCGTGAGGGCTGACATGAGTGCCAATGATCTCACAACTAGAGACGCTCAAGATCGCGCGAAGTGGAGGAGTAAATAAAGGAGCCTGGGCTTCAAAGCAATGGCTTTGGACGCAACCGGGATTGACCGTATAGATGAAGAAGAAGATTCTGAGATTATCGCGTTTAACCAACCAAACAAACAAACGAACTCTTTAGCTTTACAATATTAGTATAATTATTATAGACTAGCTGACCCAGCGAACTTTGTTTCGCCAATTCGTTTGACAGGTACGAACAGTTTGTATAGGAAAATAAAATAGTTGTTTTACTACTTTCCTTGCAACTTTTTTTGTATTTTCTGACCTTTTAAACCTTCTCTGAACTTCCACAAATATTTCAAGATCAAAATTAGCCAAATCGGTTCAGCCATTCTCGAGTTTTAGCGAGACAAACGAACAGCAATTCATTTTTATATATATAGAAGATAGATTTAAATACATCAATTAAAGAGCATATAGGGTCTCTAACATTAACTTTCGCTACACAATCAACCAAAGTTTAGGGCACTCTCTTGCTGACGTAGGGACGCAAAAAGCAGGCTAGATAAAGGTCCCTAACTTTTGGATCTACACCACAGTCACATTCACTTTTAGTCTACGGCAGTACACAGTCCGGTATGCACCATCTAGGTTGGCCAAGAGTCTTTGTGCCCAGGTAGTGGGTATTCGTGAATATACCCTCTGCCAGTAGGCACTAACTACAGACAGAATGCCTTTTTAATTCTTAGTTGTCGTAGTTTTTCTAAACTGTCTATTGATATTGATCTATTCTTCACCAGCATTGCCTCGATAAAGCGACAAATAATAAAGACATATTTGAGATTATATATTATATTTAAGTTAATATTGTTAATTTCTTAGTTGCCTCACTTAGACTTATCCTTACCTGTCTGGCTACTCATATGTAGAGAATTAGTATTGAACCACAGTATACAGTAATATTCATTTTAAAGAGAAAGGTGTTTTGAGCTAAATTTGAGCATCAGCAATTAATTGATGATTGCACCTCTTAGTCTCAGGATACTTTCCAGCTCTTTAATCTCGCTTTGTGCATTTGTGGCCATGAAATGGCTACCGTAAGTCGGTTTATTGCTTCTTTTTTTATAAAAACTAAGTAATAAATATTTTTATGTTAAACGGTTCCAACCGGCCAATCTGGAAGTCACTGGGGGAAATGATGATGATTGATAAAACGGTTTTATTGTAAAGGAACATAATATTGATAATAATGATAAAGTTCTAAAAGCTAAAAAATAGTTAGCTACCAGGTACCAGTTTTATCACACCACTCTCCTCAACAATAGAGCATCTGAGTCTATTTATCTAGATGCATGCGGCAGATAACCCGCCCACTCCTACTTTAGTTACGCTACCTTCGTACAACGAAAAAGCCAGTTCTGGATTGAATGGTCGCATTCATTTCTTACCTTGTTGGTTGTTTACCCAATATTGTCTCAACCCTATTTAATGGCCAATAAACTATTTGTATTTGTAATATTCTGCGCTCTATTGCTCTCTGGAAAACCCGAGTTTAAACTTCTGATTCTTATATAAGGAGTGGTAATGACAGGCATGCATACATCGACGAGTCTGCGTTTTAATGACAAAGGTAATAACTATAAAACTGTATAAGCAACAGCTTAATTTAAAATAAGCTTTCATTAAACGCTTTAATGAAAGTGAGACCCAGTTAAAATACATTTAGTATACTAATTAAAATATTAAATATTAAGAATTATTTATAGTATTTGACTTAATTTATCCCTATACCACAAGATAAATTTATTCGTAGGTACCTAATTTCTATCGGTATATAAACATCATGCAAATGCACAGCAATCTGAGTTGGTGAAATTTTGTTCGGGCATACAGAGTGGTATTCGGTTAGTTGAATAATGAAGGTTATGCTCGTATTCGGATTCATCGCACTCCTAATTTCCTTAGCGGAGTCGTATCCCGGTGGAGGTGGAAGAAAATCCGATGACCCAACTGAGAACAGCAACTCAAACCAATTTTTATCGAGAGCTGGCCAGTTCTTCAGTAAAGACGAGAACAATGTTTCAAAATCACTATCGGAGACCAAGGGAACATACGAAAATACAACATTTGAAGATTATTCTCGGGATAACCTGCCGTTACATTTTGATGCTCGAGATAAATGGTTACACTGTTCTTCCTTAAACCATATTCGCGAACAAGGATCCTGCGGAAGTAGCTGGGCAGTGGCTGCGGTATCCGCTATGAGCGACCGACTATGCATCCAGTCAAAGGGGCGTAAAAATGTTTATTTCTCAGAGCTTGATGTTATGAGCTGCTGCATGTATTGTGGCAGTGCTTGCGCTGGTGGTATACTAAAGAACGCATGGAGGTATGCTGCTCAGAAAGGTGTTGTCTCTGGTGACAGTGGTGGTTGCAAACCTTACTCGATTCCACGGTGCGAATATAACAACAGTGGTGATGCTACTCCAACATGTAATCCTATACGATTTGATCTAATATGTCGTCATAAATGTCAGCCCAGTTTTGAAAAATCATATCGGGCAGATCTGAGAAAACTTAAGACGGTTTACAATCTTACAGATATAAGAACGACTATGTTTGACATATATACAAATGGGCCTGTCACTACCAATATTCTAGTACATGAAGATTTTCTTAAATATCGAAGCGGCATCTACCGATATGTGACCGGGAAGTTAATAGACAACCAATCCGTTAAACTGCTTGGCTGGGGCGAGGAAAACGGCGTCAAATACTGGCTGGCTGCGAACTCTTGGGGAATCAACTGGGGTGATAAAGGATTCTTTAAAATTATCCGCGGCATCAACCATCTTGGCATAGAAGACATAGCGTATACTGGTATATTTAGAACTTCTGCACTATAAAAACTATGTTTATATTTTATAAGTTTTGTTATTATATGCCATAATATGTGTATTTTGGTGAAAGAAAGCAATCAACTGTTATTGCAACTTATTCTATTATTTCATTTTAGGGTTCTGTACCTCAAAATGTTTCTGTTTAGCCTAATGGTTGACCGCCAGAGAATGTCTCATGGCATTGAGTATATCTTTTATATGTATTTTTAAAAAATGCGCATTTAATTTTGAATTAATAAATACGGAACCCTTTAGTAACATCGTTGTTTATTCCTTTTCCCTTTTACTATGGTACCGGTGACTATATCTTCTTAAAATCAATATTAAATACTAATTCTACGGTCCCTTAGTAAGGCTTAAGAAATTCAAGTATGTTTTTCTAGCGATATTCAACCAAACGATACGAAACGATACGTCGGCTCGAAATTTTTGGGCTCTGTAGTAAATAAACGATCCTATCATACTCCATTTCTGATGTATTGTAGTCAGATTTATTAACACGCTTTTAGAAGCTTCTCTTGTAACTAACAGCTATCTGTCATCATCATAATCATCATTTCAGCCATAGGACGTCCACTGCTGAACATTGCCTCCTCCATTGACTTCCAGATTGGCCGGTCGGAAGCGGCCTGCATGCAGCGTCTTCCTGCGACCCTTATCAGGTCGTCTGACCACCTTGTGAGTGGACGTCCTACGCTGTTATCTGTAACAGTTATTAAATCTTTCAACTTGTCTTATTATATTTGCAACTTTATAAGAACCTATGTGACATTCGGAAGGCAAACAATAATTGATTAACCAAGTACCCGAATCTAAACTGAAGAGCCGGAAAAGTTTGCTGAGACTGACCGAAGCCATCACCACCCAGCCTACAGATTCTCGAATTCAGCTCTGGTCCTCCATAATTCCTCCACCTTCTAATTTTATATCTCTGTCTAGACACCTTCCTTCTGGGCATGAACAGCCTTGGCTAACCTGGAAGGCGTTTAACCGTCTTCGTACAGAGGTTGGCCGCTTTGGCAAAATTTGGTTAGGTGGGGTATGAGGACCGAACGGCTAAGTGAATGCGACTGTGGTGCGGACCCACAAACTATGGCTCAACTACTCTCTGCCCTTTGTATCCCTACACCTGCACGAGGGATGACATAAACAGAGCGATACAAAACGCCGTAGAAGTTGCCAAGTTTTGGTCGAAGTCCGTCTAGAGTCGCCATTGACACAACAGAAGAAGAAAAATAATTAATTGATACCATTATGCTGATCTGATGCTGGAGGCAGAATGTGGATAATTTAACTCTTCAATGGGTATTAGTTTACGTACAGATCGAGTTAGGGTTAATTCAAATTTAAATTCAAATTTGTTTTTATGATCGGTTTATGGTTTTTGTCACTGTTTTACTATATTTTCTGTAATTTAAACCCAAAAACATTATCTGCTATACATTAAAGTAAAACAAACAAATTGCGGAAACCGGCACGCTACGTAGGAAACAAATGTCTGGCCATGCCGCTACTGCCAGGTCCTGGCAAAAGTGGTAGACCCAAGAAATGCTGGCTTGACGTCGTAAGGGCTGACATGCGTGCCAATGATCTCACAACTAGAGACGTTCAAGACCGCGCGAAGTGGAGGAGTAAATAAAGGAAAGCGGACCCTGGGCTCCAAAGCAATGGCTTTGGACGCAACCGGCATTGACCGTATAGATGAAGACATTAAAGTAAAACAAAATAAATTCTTTCTTATAATCACAGTAATTATCTACCCCAAACTGAGTAAAGCTTGTACTTGGCAATTCGATATAAACAGACTTACACATAAAAATACTTTAATACATTTATAAACATCAAGAATTAGGTACAAATGCTAAAAATATACTAAAACTTTGTAAGTCACTTTTAATAAAAATGTAATATTTAGTACACGCCGAATTTCGTACAAAAGACCAGCAATTTTGTGCCACCATCTCTCCCGGTCTATGCACAGACAACAGCTCGTCAACCTGCCACAAAACGTCAAATTTTCCCAAATGATATTGATCTCTACGCGTCGGACTTAAAGTTGAAAATCAAATAATATTAACACATAAGTACCTAATCTTTTTTAAAACTTTTGGAGTCGGTGCAAGCTTAGAGTTTGAACGCTTTTGAAGTCGGTGTTTTTTTTATAAAATTGATTTATTTCACCTATTTTCAGTGATAAATCCGAATCTAACTGCGGAAACCGATTTCATCTTCTTTTTTTTTCCACTCTTAGGGCTATTTTTTTCCGAAAATATTTATTTAAGTATCTTTGAAGTATTATCAAAATCGGTTTACATTTGTAGAAGTGGGTAACGTAACAAGAATCACGAACCAAAACATTATCTGGTTATATATTTTGTTATTTTCTCAACCAAACAAAAAAAGAATCATCAAATCGATTAATAATTGGCGGAGTAATCGCGTAACATTTAGACAAAAAAAGACATACCTACAGTCAAATTGAGAACCTCCTCCTTTTTTGAAGTCGGCTGAAAAGCTTTTAAATCAACAAAATCAAAAGATTTCGATATTCGCAGGGTAACCTGGTTTTTAATGGGATATAATATATTAATAAATTCCATCTCTCAGAGGTTTGACTCCCATATTATATCTCGGTGTAAATGCTACCATTCATAACTATGGAGAGCGAAATAAATTTATATCTCAAAATATATTTTATAATAAATTAAAAAAAAAATAAAAACCGACTTCAAAAAACTAAAACGCTAAAAATAATCTTAACACTTAAGTACCTAATCAGTTACTTTTGGAGTCGGTGCAAACAAAAACATTGGTCTCTCATTGACTGGCACCGACTCCAAAAGTAACTGATTAGGTACTGATTATTTTTAGCGTTTTAGTTTTTTGAAGTCGGTTTTTATTTTTTTTATAAAATTAACTTATTTCATCCATTTTCGTGATAAATCCTAATCAAAACAAATCTTACGAGTGCAAACATAATTTAACCAATAAAAACCAATAAAACCAATTTATTTCTGTAAATAGGCCAAAATTAAGCTCTTTTACACGTCCCAATATATTTTTTTACCCTACCACTGCTTCGGGACAATATTGTGGGCTAGTGCCGAGAAGAAGCAGCGCAAGAAACTCGGTCACTATTGTCAGCCTCTTTTTAAAAATAGTGTGTTTACATTACAAGATAAAATGAACCTGTGCGAGCACGGCAGTATTTAATTCCATACATTTTTATCATTTAAATAGTCATTTACAGTGTAATAACCTTTTTTCATTAAAATCCTCTTGACGTGCGATTTAAATTCATACATAGGCAGTTCAGCAATGGACTGTGGTAATTTGTTAAAATAGCGAATACATTTTCCCATAAACGAATTACCCACTTTATGCAGTCTGAAATTTGGAACGGCAAGTTTATCTTTATTCCGGGTATTAATATTATGCATGTCACTCTTTTTAGGAAATAGATGCAGGTTTTTGCGAATATACATGATATTTTCATAAATGAATTGAGAAGCCACTGTTAGTATATTAATTTCCTTGAACAGTTCCTTCAACGAGTCTCGGGGTCTGAGGTCGTAAATTGCCCGTACAGCTCTCTTTTGTAGCACAAAAATAGATTCAATATCTGCTGCTGAGCCCCATAATAATATTCCATATGACATTATACTGTGAAAATAGCTAAAGTACACCAATCTTGCCGTTCCAACATCAGTCAATTGTCTTATCTTTCTCACGGCATAAGCAGCTGAACTAAGTCTTCCCGATAGAGTCTCAATATGAGCACCCCATTGCAAACGGGAATCTAAAGTGATTCCTAAAAAGGTAGTGGAACTAGATGTATCTAGCAGTTCATCTTTTACAGTTATATGTGTTGGGACCAGTTTTACGTTCGGCATGGTGAATTTAATACATTTTGTTTTATTTGCATTAAGCATAAGATTATTGGTAGTGAACCAGTGCAATACTTGCGAGAGAGCAGTATTTACATCGTCAAATAAATCTTTACCTCTCTTGATTTTAAAAATCAATGAAGTATCATCCGCAAATAACACTGTCAATAAATAGCAGAGGTCCTTTGTAAAAGACGGAATGTCGTTAATGTAAATTAGAAACAGTAGGGGTCCTAATATTGATCCCTGCGGCACACCCATAGTAAGAGGCGACCCAGAACTGCTGCTGCTAACTGCTGAACACCGATTTCATTTCCTATTTTTCCACCCTTAGGGGTGAAATTTTTTCCAAAAATGTTTCATTATAGTATCTTTGAAGTATAAGCTATTCATTAAAAAAAGAATCATCAAAATCGGCAGAGATATAGGTAAGATAGATACTAAAATCAGTTGGCGTGGTACGGAGTTTATGCAATGTTTGATGATTTTCTTATAGATCCCATCATCAGAATTTAACCAAATTTATATGGGACTATTCTGAAAGTATTGCCTTTCAAACAAAAAAATAATTATCGAAATCGGTCAACGCAGTAACGAATGATCGCGATACCGACGAATTGAGAACCTCCTCCTTTTTTGAAGTCGGTTGAAAACCGGACAAATGCGAGTCGGACTCACCCACCGAGGGTTCCATACAAATTTGTAGGCCTAAATTGTATATCTTTCTGTAAAAATCATATGTATTTTACTTGTATGGTGTGCAATAAAGAGTATCTATCTATCTACATATTATAAACAGTTGTAGTGTTGTAGTAGTTGCATGTGCATTACTTGGCAAATTTTATAGTTCTAGGTCAACGGAAAATACACTATAAATTTGGATTCCCTTAAGTGTGTCAAAATATAAGTCTTTACTTTTTTACGTTAACACAGAAGTCTGTTTTTTTTTAAATTCAAGGGACTGTAGACCTAAGTTTATAGTTTTATGTATGGTTTTAATGTATAGTTAATTTGAACTAGTTATCTCCACGCGTTTCCGAGATAAAGGGTCTTGTCAGACAGATGGACAGACAGACAGACGGATAATATGATATATGGGTTATGAGATACGAAAACCTAAAAACCAGATTTAAACATACCGCGACGTATGTAGATGACCCACAAGCTTGTAGGGAATCTTCGGTGCGTGAGTCAAACTCACACTTATCTGTTTTTTTCTGTATAGAGTTATATGTACCAACTCCTTAGCATTCATGGAGGCTTGTGAATGCTTCCAGGACAGTTGCAAATGCACGTTTAACTTATAACTGCAGAACAGCTGTTAAATTAAAAATACTTTCTTTTTTCTGTAGACTTAGTAAGGTCTAATGAAATTGAGAGACCCAGTCGAAGTGAATTTTATTTAGTGCTTTGAATATCCAAACCATTTTCCTCATTTAATGTATTTATGCCAAAACAAGAATTACTTGATAATAATACTTCTGCTTTAAGCAAATTAAAATGGGGTTTTTACCTGTGGTGAGTAATTTATAATAAGTATTTCACTTGCAGTATCCCCGTAGATGACTTTCATTGTGTAGTTATCTATTGTCTCGGGGGATATAAACATGAGGCAATGACAGAGCTAACTGAGTTTGTTGAAGCATTGTTTCAGCATACAGTGTGGTGTTAAGTTTTTTGAACCATGAAGTTTATCTTAGTGTTTGAAATCATCGCACTCCTGATTGCTGCTGTGGCATCGTATTCTTCTCCTGATGAGTTAATTGACTACATCAACTCAAACCAAACTTTATGGAGAGCTGGCCGGACTTTCTATAGAAACAAGAGAAGTGTTTCAAAACCCTTATTGGACATTAAGGAACCAAATGAAAATGCAACATTTAATGATTATTATTGGAAACATGATGAATACAATTATATTTCAAAGCATAAAAACCTGCCAGTAAGTTTTGATGCTCGAGAAAAATGGACAAACTGTTCTTCCTTAAACCATATTCGCGATCAAGAATCCTGTCGGAGTGGCTGGGCAGTGGCTGCGGTATCCGCTATGAGTGACCGACTATGTATTCAGTCAAAAGGGCGTGTGAAAGTTTATTTCTCAGAGCTTGATGTTATTAGCTGCTGCATGTATTGTGGAACTCCTTACGCTGGGGGAATACTAAAGAACGCATGGATTTATGGTGCTAAGAGCGGTATTGTCTCCGGTGAAAGTATGGGTTGCAAACCTTACTTGATTCCACGGTGTGAATATGGTGCTACTCCAACATGTATTCATAAACGCTTAAATCTAGTATGTCAAAAAAGATGTCAAAATGGTTTTAGAAAACCATACAGGAAAGATAAGAAAAAACTAAGAAGAGTTTATACCCTTAAAAGTGTGCAAGCGATTATGTTTGACATATATAGAACAGGACCTGTAACAACTAGGTTAGCAGTTCACGAAGACTTCCATCAATATCATAGCGGCATATACCAGTTTGTGACTGGAAGGTTATTAGGATTCGAAGCCGTTAAGCTACTTGGCTGGGGCGAGAAAAACGGTGTCAAGTACTGGCTGGCTGCGAACTCCTGGGGAACCAACTGGGGTGATAAAGGATTCTTCAAAATCATACGCGGCGTCAACCATCTTGGCATAGAAACAGAAGCATATGCTGGCATATTCGGCAAAGAATTATTATAAATGTTTTTAGTTTTTCAAGTTTTCCGATGTTGTTGTTGTTTGCTATGATAAGTAGATACGATACTGTTTGTAAAAGACGTAACATATTGCTCTAATATCTTGAACACTGGGAGCATATCGAATTTGCTAGAAGAGCAATTTTTATACAAATAATATACCATAACTATAATATTAGAAATAAATTTAAAAACATAGAATAACAAAATAACAATTTCGATTTGGGAAATATATATTGGAAAAGTGGTTATTAATATTGACTTATAGTGAAGTTGACGACCTTCAAGCCGAATACATAACCAAATGGAGCATCCCCAGGTTGATTACGTAATTTAAGGATTATGAATAGTGTAGTACTGTTATAGTTACATACGACTTATTAAAACAGACTAAATTCTTCCGTAGTCAAAACAGAACCCTATAGTTTCTCCATGACCGTATATCTGTCCGTCTGTCCGCGGGTTAGCTCAGAGACTCTTAGTACTAAAGTGCCATAATTTCGCAAGGGTGTACATATTAATTATGCCAACAAAATGATAGAATAAAAAAAGTTATGGTACTTCTCTTCACTTACAGTAGGGATGATTTTTTTTTTCTTATCTATCCCATGGTTTGGGGTGTCGTTTAAAAATATTATAGGTGTGCAAACACCATTTTTCGATTCAGGGAGTTTTTTGCGTAATATTAGGCTTTAAAGTGTAATTTACATATCTACATCTACATCTACATATATATATAAAAATTAATTGCTGTTCGTTTGTCTCGCTAAACCTCGAGAATGGCTGGACTGATTTGGCTTATTTTGATGTTGAAATATTTGTGGAAGCTCAGGGAAGGTTTAAAAGGTCAGAATATATAGAAAAAAAAAATGCAAGGAAACTAGTAGAACAACAATTTTATTTTCCTATACAAACTGTTCGTACCTGTCAAATGAATTGGCGGAACGAAGTTCGCTGGGTCAGCTGGTTTTATACAAGGTGTAACGAATAGGTGAAATAAAACTTTAAAGGGTTATTCTACGGATAAATTACATCAACTTTTTCTATGGGACCAACATTGAAATCGCAAAAAAAACACTTTCCCATACTAAAACGCGCCCAGCTGGCACCAGTTTGTATAAGAACGTCAATTTTTTTTGAGATTTTTGATGTTGGTCCCGTAGAAAAAGTTGATGTAATTTAGCCGTAGAATAACCCCTTAAAGTTTTATTTCACCTTTTCGTTACACCCTGTATAGTCAAGTTCCCAGCGAAATTGTCGCTTTAAGAAATGTAAAAATGTACAATAGTTAGTACAGTTAATTATAAACAAATTAAAAACTATCTCAGCTAGGCAGGCTTTACATATACTAAGCTACCTTCTAAAATGTACTTAGAGAATAAAATACTTAGATAATTTTGATAACTATGTAATCAGGTGGCGAAACAGTATATTGTGACAACTACGGAACCGTACTTTGAGTAAAAAAGGCTGACAAAGGTGACTAAGTTTGTTGCGCCGTTTTTTCTCATCACCAGCCAATATGTAGTCCCGAAGCGGTGGTAGGGCTAAGCTACATTTTGGAACGTGTATCGGTGCTCGGAAGAGGGCCTGTACACTTAATAAATTAGTAATATTGGCCGTTTACATTTTATGTATTGATAAAAGACTTAGAATACGCTTAATCTATGGTATACAAACGACTTTGTTTTATTATAATCATTATAGGTACTAAGAACGCTTTAATGAAAATGAGAGACGTAGTTGAAGTACATTTTGTTTTGTAACTAATCAAAATATTAATTAAGAATTATTTATAGTATTTGACTAAATTTATCCCTATACCTCAAGATAAATTTAATTGTAGGTACCTAATTTATGTCCGTATATAAACATCATGCAACTGCACAGCAATCTGAGTTGGTGAAGTCTTGTTCAGGCATACAGAGTGGTATTCAGTTCTTTTAACTATGAAGGTTATGTTCGTATTAGGATTCATCGCAGTCCTAATTTCCGTTGCGGCATCGTATCCTTCTCCTGATGACCCGATTGACAACAGCTTCTTAGGCAAAATTATATCGATAACTGGCCGGTTCTTCGGAGGCGAGAAAAATGTTTCAACAGAGATCAAGGAAACATATGAAAATAAACCATTTGATGTTTATTCTCTTGATAACCTGCCGTTACATTTTGATGCTCGAGATAAATGGATAAACTGTCCTTCTTTAAACCATATTCGCGATCAAGGATCCTGTTGGAGTAGCTGGGCAGTGGCTGCGGTATCCGCTATGAGCGACCGACTATGTATTCAGTCAAAGGGGCGTGAGAATGTCTATTTCTCAGAGCTTGATGTTATGAGCTGTTGCATGGATTGTGGCGGTACTTGCTCTGAAGGTGTACTAAGGAAAGCATGGAGGTACGCTGCTAATATAGGGGTTGTCTCCGGCGACAGTGGTGGTTGCAAACCTTACTCGATTCCACGGTGCGAATATAAGAACAGTAGTAGTGCTACTCCAACATGTATTCGTAAACCAATCGATCTAGTATGTCGTCAAGAATGTCAGCCCAGTTATAAAAAATCATATTGGGCAGATCAGAGAAAACTTAGCACGATTTATCACCATACAGATATAAGATCGACTATGTTTGACATATATACATTTGGGCCTGTTACAACCAACTTTGCAGTATTTGAAGATTTTCTTAAATATAAAAGCGGCATATACCGATATGTGTCCGGCGAAATAGTAGACTACCAATCCGTTAAACTGCTTGGCTGGGGCGAGGAAAACGGCGTCAAATACTGGCTGGCTGCGAACTCTTGGGGAACCGACTGGGGTGATAAAGGATTCTTTAAAATTATCCGCGGCGTCAAACATCTTGCGATAGAAGATATTACGTTTGCTGGTTTATTTTAAACATCAGTTTTATAAATACTTGTTTTATATTTTTATGTTTTGAAGTGTTTTCTTAGAGTAAATTTTAATAATTTGTGTGTTGTCATAAGTGTATTATGGTGAAAGAAAGTAATCAACTGCTATTGCAACTCATTCTATTTTTACATTTAGTGTTCTGTACCTGAACACATTTCTGTTTAGCCTAATGGTTGACCGCCAGAGAATGTATCATAGCGTTGAGTAGTTTTTATACCTATTTTTTTAAATATTTTGAATGAATAAATACAGAACCCTTGTGTAACATAATGTCAATTCCTTTTTCCTTTCCGATAACTATATCTTTTTGAATTCAATATCAAATTCTAATTCTACAGTCCCTTAGTAGGTAAAGCTTAACAAATTCAAGTATATTTTACTTGCGATATTCAAGGCAACAATACGCCCATTTTTGGCCTCTGTAAAAATAAGCGATTCCAGCCCACTCCATTTTTTTACACGCTTTTAGAAGTATCACTTTTAACTAATAACTACTTGTAACAGTAATCAAATCTTTGAATTTGTCTTACTAAGACGGTGATGGAGGCAGGACAATCTTCTTCTTCATCTATACGGTCAGTCCCGGTTGCGTTGATTTACTCCTCCACTTCTTACGGCCTTGAGCGTCTCTAGTTGTGAGATCATTGGCACGCATGTCAGCCCTGGCTAGACGAGCCAGCATTTCTTGGGTCTACCCCTTTTGCCAGGACCTGGCGGTGGAGGCATGGCCAGACATTTGTTTCCTACGTAGCTTGCCGGTTTTCGCAAAACATGGCCGTACCAGCGTAGGCGACTCTCCTGCAGTTTGTCTGCAATATCACGGACACGAAGGCTACCGCGGATGCGCGAGTTTCTCACGCGGTCCATTCGCGGGACTCCGCACATCCACCGCAGCATATTCATCTCCGTGACACGCAGCTTCATCTTGTATCGCTCAAGTAGCGGCCACGCTTCGCTGCCATATAAAAGGACAGGCCCAATGATGGACTTATAGATCTGTCCTTCAAGCTTAACCGGCATTCTGGGGTCACAAATGACACCAGTCACCTCTCGCCATTTGGCCCACGCACGGTGATGGAGGCAGGACAATATAACTCTTTAATAAGTATTAGTTTAGATACAGATTGAGTTTGTGTTCATATTTGTTTTTATGATTGCTTTATAGTTTTTGTAACTGTTATTTCAATATATTTTGCAATTTAAACCCAAGAATCAATATTATCTGCTATAAATTAAAATAAGGTTAAATGCATTATTTCTATAATCAAAGTTTTTAGTAGTATTTAAACGTAAACTAAGCATACTTGTACTATGGCGACTAAACATAAAACATACTTAAATACATTCGTAAACATCTATGGATTAGGTACAAATGCTAAAAATATTCAAACTTTGAAGTTGTGTTAGTTACTTTTTGTAAATGTAATATTTTATAATGTGTCTAGATAGAAGCAGCAGTAATATGTGACGATTAATAAAAATGTATACAAAGGAACATCTAGCTTAAACCTTATAGAGGTACCGTAGGTGAGAAAAAAAACGCGATCATTTTTTTACCAACGTTTCTCGCCTGCCTCACTTTTGTTGGCCTGTTCTCATTTTCAAACACCCATTCACAAGATTGCTGTTTTTTTTTCGGGTTCAAAACAATAAATCCACATTTTGTCTCCTGTGATAATGTCTTAAACAACATTAGAATGTCCGTGGTCGTACTTTAGTAGCATCTGTGAGCACTATTCCACGCGAGCCCGCTTCTGCTCCGCTGTCAGTTCATGAGGGATCCAACGACAGCAAAGTTTCCGAACTTGGCTCATACCAATCCCCAATAGTCCTTAAATTGTCTCATAGGTAATCCGCGGGTTTTCTTCAATTAGCCGCTTAACAGTAGCCACATTATTTTCGTAGACGGCAGTTGAAGGCCGCCCTTTACGAAATTCGTCATGTAAAGAAACTCGACCTCTCTCAAATTCAACAAACCATCGCCTCACGGTGCTCAAACAAGGTGCTTCAAGGTGCAAAAGCATTTTGAAGACGAGCGGCTCAGTCTTGCGGAGAGAGAGAACTTTTAAAATCCTAAAAAAACATTTTTGTTTGCCTATTATTGTTTGTGATAATTAGCTAGAATATTACCTATAATTTAAAATTAGAATAAGTATAATTATACACAAGCGTTGGTAAACCTTGAAAAGTAAATAAAGAAATAAATAAATCGCTCTAAAATCTTTTCGACTTAATTCCATTTTCGTTGCGTAGGTACGTAGAACTTTGATGTGTGATAAAAAACAATTGACAAATCATTTCCCGCCAATTGATGTTTTTATTACAAAGAAGGTTGCAGCGTTTTAAAAAATAGAACATTCAAAATTCAAATAGTTCCAATTAGCTAGAAGTGCAAAACTTTTAGTGTGCCCCATGTACACATACATTAGCACAAAAACACAATAACATTTATACATGTTTACAGTGTTGCCTCAACTAAAAGCTGCCACGACATGTATAATTATCTGCGTGGAAGCGACGTATATAAGCCAGCAATCCTATATCCCGCCCTCCAGACTATATCTGAAAATTGTTTCGGTACAAATGTAAGCGTGATTAAAAATCAGATTGGTGCCTGACACATTACAAATATACACAAGAAAACAAAAGAATACATCGCACGTTGTACACTGTGGATAGCTCCACAGTTCCACATCAACATCCACAATATCGATTTAAGAGGCCCGGTCGCCGTCCATGGCACTAACCGGAAAAAACGCACAAATGATGATGACAAAGATAATAGAAGTCAATGAACAAAATTGTTACAGTAACTAAAATTATGTGAGAATAAAATTAAAATTAAGATTGTAATATAACTTTGATCGAGAGCTTGGTTTACACGTGTTTTAAAGTACAAAACTTTGAGTAAATATCTAAATCATAGCGCGTAGAAAAGACTCCGAACTGACTTTTTACTAATTAACTAGCTGTCGCCGACTTCCTTCGCGTGGTCCTTAGTTTATTCATAAATAATTTTCTGCGCATCTTTCTTAATTTTTTCTTTCTAAAGAACCTTCTCCTGCCTGCCTAGCGTGAGCACCAAAACACGATATGGTATGATATGACATTGCGAAATATCGACACCAATTGTAAAAAATATGATAAATGTAGCCGCCATTTTAATTTTTTATCGAAACCGTGATCATAATTATGTGATGTCACTGGCACGGCGATTCAATATGGCGGCTATATCTATCATATTTTTGCAGTTGGTGTTTTATATTGCTATATCATATCATATCATATCGTGTTTTGGTGCTCATGCTAGGCAGACTGACATTAAATAACACAACAAAAAAAGAACTAGTGAAATTGGTCAACCCGTTCACGCGTGGTGCGATGACCAAGGGAAATAGAGATTCATTTTTATTTATATAGATCTGCGAGTGTACTTGCCATGATCAATCTTTATGTCTTTCATCAAATTATGTTCAGTAGTTTTTGCGTGAAAGAGTAAAAAACATCCATACATACAAACTTTCGCGTTTATTTATTTATTTAATTAAGGACAGCCAACAAAGCAAACACCTAGACAATACAAAATACAATTTATAAATTTTACATTTTATAGTGCTGCCTTAATTAAAGGCCACCACGGCATGCACAAAATTAAAATGTGGAAACTGACATACACTTAACAATTTAATTAACATTTGATGGCCTCCGTAGCCGAGAGGCGAGCATACCGGTCTTGGTGTCGCTATCTCTGAGGTCCCGGGTTCGATTCCCGGTCGGTCAATGTAGAAAAATAACTTTTTTATATTGTCTTGAGTCTGGGTGTTGTGGTACCGTCGTTGTTTCATGTTGTGGTACCGTCGTTGTTTCTGATTTCTGTAACACAAGTGCTTATCATAGGATCAGAGCAATGTATGTGATGTTGTCCTGTATTTATTTCTTAATTAAACGGAAAAATGACAATTACAGCCTTTTGCCTGTTTAGACTAATGAAGACATATGTTCACGCAATAGATATTTGATTAATACATTAGTTAAGAGTGTAAGGATAAGAAATAACACGTTTTCGTTTCTGATACATACCATTTTATCATCATTTGCCTGCCCTGTTCCCAGGTCATCTGGGGTCGGCGCAGTAAGTCTTTCTCTTCCATGCAATCCGGTCTCTCGTCATTGAGCCATTCACTCCCTTCTCAGTCATATCTGTCCTCACACAATCCATCCATCTCTTCTTAGGTCGTCCTCAACTTCTCCACCCATCAATACTCATATCCATCACTCTTCTCGTTACATGCTCCTCTTCCCTTCTCATCACATGACTATACTAAGACAAACGGTGTCCTTTCATCTTTTCTGCTACAGGTGCCACTTTCATACTTCCTCTAATATATTCATTCCTTATCTTGTCCATTCTCGTCACCCCAGACATCCACCTTAACATTCTCATTTTTGCTGCATTCGTCTACCTTCTTAATGGCCCAGTATTCAGAGCCATGTAGTAACCATTTTATATAGGTATTAATTAAGTTTACAACTAAACAAATAACTATAAGCTTTACCTCGATAAAACTATAGTGTAGATAAATATTGACTGTGTGTTATCCTTAAACAGTAGGTACACATCATTGCAAGGCAACAAAGGTAATAAAATATTCAAAATAAGTACTGCCTGCCTAGCATGAGCACTAAAAACACGATATGATTTGATATGATATAGCGAAATATCGACACCAACTGTAAAAATATGAAAGATATAGCCGCCATGTTGAATCGCCGTAACATATTAAAATCGCTGTTTTGATATAAATTTAAAATGGCGGCTAAATCTATCATATTTTAAAAGTTGGTGTCGATATTTCGCTATATCATATCATATCATATTGTGGTTTTAGTGCTCATGCTAGGCAGGCTGGAATTGTTATTGCTAAAATAACATTTAAAATTGATTGTAAATGATAAATGAATGGCTTCTGAACCGGGCACTCATTTGCTACCGGTTCAGAAGGCGGCTAGCTTCACTTGTAACTAGAAGCCTCGGAGCTACAATTTGTGCGCACTGACTTGACAGAATAACGCTGCAATTTTGTTTGCTGTTACTTTACATTTTAATTTTGTCAAAAGTTTTTTTGTCTAACTATAAAATGTTACAGTCAACGGCAACCACAACAACCTACCGAAAAATTTAAAGGTCATTAACCCGATTTTTAACTTTAAGTCCGGCACGTAGAGATCAATATCAATTGAGGAAATTTGACGTTTTGTGGTAGGTTGACGAGCTGGTGTCTGTACATCCCTTTATTGATAGAACTATTATCATCATTGTCATAGTGGCCCGTGGTAATTCAACATTAGGTGTAGGCCTCTTCCCTCTTCTTCCACACCTGGCTATCCTAACTCAACTCATCCAGACTCGAACTGCGAATCGTCATATGTCATCTATCAGCAGTTGAAATTAATATCAAATACCCAGGTTTGCTATCTTTTGAAACTGTAAAAAGGCTCTAAATCAACGCAATGAAAAGATGTTCCCGTTCATGTCGAATTTATTTTTCCGAAATCGTTTTGCTCTTTTTTCATTACCCATATTTTTATTATACCGAAAACACAATAGACATATTGCTGATATTACGATTTTAGATTGTTATTTTTTTTAAATTCTATATGTTTTGAAATCTTACTCAACATTTGCCAAAGCTATTAATGTTAGATGATTTAGTTTCCAGAAAAATGCTACCAATATTATAATAATTAATCCTTCGTCGTTTCCTTACAATTTATCCATGGTTTTTAAGCGCTCAGGGGCCGCTACCGCGGCACGCTCACTACGCTCGCTGCGCTCGCTCCGTTCGCTCGCATTCGCGCTGTGTGTGGTTCTAACCTAACCCAACTAATTTCTTATTATTTTGCGTAGTATTTATAAGTTATAAATGAAAATTATTGTAAGATTAATTTGTAAGTACGACGACATTGAAACAAAAAAAAATGGTTTTTAATAATCGGGTATCTGTTTTTCTGAAAAATGAAACATCGGTAAAATAAATATATATATTACCTACGATATAACGTATAAAAAAAGCTACCTGGTATTCAAAACTTCGTCAAAACGAACTTCGTTTCGGACTATTGAGATTCGAAAGTAAGATAGGTTACCGAAAACCTTATTTTTCACGGGATATAATAATGTATTATTGTTTAACTCCCAGATTTGTGGTGTAATATAATATTAATTTCAGTGTAAACACTTCCATTCAAAACTACGGTGAGCAATATGAAATTTACGAGTAATTTCAAGATGTATAAATATATTATTTTATAGTAAAAATCTAGCTTTTTAAACTTACCACGACGTCTGTAGATATTGTATGACCCACAAGTTTGTACGGAACCTTTGGTGCGTGAGTCCGACTCGCATTTGTTAGATTTTATCTGTATAGAGCTAAAGGTACCAACTGCTTAGCATTCATGGGTAGGCCTCTGAATGCATCAAGGTCAGTTGCAAATGCACGTTAGACTTATAAATACAGAACAGTTAAGCACTAGCTAAATTGAAAATAATTTCCAACATTTTTGGGGGTTCCCCATACTTAGAACTGAAACTCATTTTTTTTTTATCAAACCCATACGTGTGGGGTACCTATGGCTAGGTCTTCAAAAATGATATTGAGGTTTTTAAATATATTTTTTTAAACTGAATTATTTGCGCGAGAGACAGTTTCAAAGTGGTAAAATGTTTGTCCCCCATGTAATTTCTAAAATAAGAGAATGATAAAACTAAAAAAAAATTCTGATGTACATTACCATGCAAACTTCCACCAAAAATTGGTTAGAAGGAGATCTAGTAAGTTTTTTTTTAATACGTCATAAATCGTAAACCGCAATTTACACTATTAAAACATCGATCAAAGTTACAACGAACTATAAGAACTTCTATATTATATTACTTGCTGCTACGGAACCCTTTATGGGCGAGTCCGACTCACACTTGGCCGCTTTTTTATTATTTAAAGACGTACTAGTACTAGACGTAGTGTAATGAACGTGAAAGAAGTAAGAGACAAAATGAATATTTTTTGGTGCTTCAAATATCCAAATCATTTTCCTTATGGTTAGTCACCTAATGATTTACATTTATATAAGGCAAAACCAGAATTACTCCATATCTATACTAATATTATGAAACTGAAAAGTTTGTTTGTTAGTTTGTTTGGTTGAACGCGCTAATCTCGGAAACTACTGGTTCGATTTGAAAAAATATTTTTATGTTGGTTAGTCAATTTATTGTGAAAGTGTCCACGCACGGGCATAGTGCTACAGACGAGGGGGGCTTGTGAACGAGGATCGGCGAACGGCGGCGAACGACAGCGAGCAACGTTCGGCTCGCGAGCGAACATCAATGCTCGGTCGAACACTCCCTTCATAACCTTTCAAGTATGCGGTCACTGTATCTTCCTGCAATCTGTCTTGGATTATACTCTTTTTTATTATACAGTCCGCTTTTTATTATAATTAACATCTCCCACCACCGAAGGTCCTAACAGAAAGGTTTTAGGCTATATGGCATCACGTTACATCTAATAGGAGCAGAGTATCAATAAAAAATGTAGTAAAAAGGGGCACAAATATTCCTTTTGAGAGCTTTCATCGCGTGCGCTGGATAAACGGTTAAAGTTACACCATTGTGACGGATATTTTTCCATTTAAAAGTTCTGAAAGTCCGTGACAGCAATGTCTATCGTTAAGGGTTGACATACTATAACCTTTTTATGGTAATCAAATTGGTTCCAAAGAAATGTAACGACAATAGCGTCGCTTTCTATTACTTTTAGATCGAGGCATTGATGTGTTTCTTTAAAAATCATTACTTTAAACTACTAACGTATTGCTGGAATAGCGCGTGTGGTCTACGGGGGGCAAAATTTTGTCATTTCTTTAAACCATATCCCACGCGAGCGAAGCCGCAGGTACCGCTAGTCTAGTAATAACACTTGCAGAAGTGTTATTACTAAATATGGAGTAATTCTGGTAAATAATATTGGCTTACTGAAAGCAGTTTCAGTAAGTTAATATTATTTATTTAGGACAATCTACAAAACGCTCATATAGTACATGGCTTACACATACGAGTATAACAACAATTAATATGGGTTTTACCAATGGTGAATAATTTGTAATAAGTATTTAAATTGCAATATCCCTAAAGATAACTTTCATTGTGTGGTTACCTAATTTCTAGTGGGATATAAACATCATGTAATTACACAGCTAACTGAGTTTGTTGAAGCTTTGTTTCAGCATACAGTGAAGTGTTTAGTTTTTTG
Source organism: Anania hortulata (assembly GCA_963576865.1). Lineage (NCBI taxonomy): Eukaryota > Metazoa > Arthropoda > Insecta > Lepidoptera > Crambidae > Anania > Anania hortulata. The sequence continues at coordinate 738,083 of OY756409.1, forward strand.
AACCATGAAGATTATCTCAGTGCTTAAAATCGTCGCATTCCTGATTGCCGCTGTGGCATCATCTCCTTATCCTGATGAGTTAATTGACTACATCAACTCAAACCAAACTTTATGGAGAGCTGGCCGGACTTTCCATAGAAACAAGAGAAGTGTTTCAAGACCCTTATTGGACATTAAAGAACCAAATGAAAATGCAACATTTAAAGATTATTATTGGAAACAGGATGTATACAATTCTATTTCAAAGCACAAAAGCCTGCCCATTGGTTTTGATGCTCGAGAAAAATGGATAAAATGTTCTTCCTTAAACCATATTCGTGATCAAGGATCCTGTTGGAGTAGCTGGGCAGTGGCTGCGGTATCCGCTATGAGCGACCGACTATGCATCCAGTCAAAGGGGCGTAAAAATGTTTATTTCTCAGAGCTTGATGTCATGAGCTGCTGCATGAACTGTGGCAGTCCTTGCACTGGAGGTATACTAAAGAACGCATGGAGGTATGCTGCTAAGAGAGGTATTGTCTCCGGTGACAGTGGAGGTTGCAAGCCTTACACGATTCCACGGTGCGAATATGACAATAATGATGGTGCTACTCCAACATGTATTCACAAGAGCTTAAATCTAGTATGTCATAAAAGATGTCAGTATAGTTTCAAAAAACCTTACCGGAAAGATCTAAGAAAACTTAGGAGTGTTTATAACCTTAAAAGTGTGAGAGCGATTATGTCAGACATTTATAGAACAGGGCCCGTTACAACAACGTTTGCAGTACATGAAGATTTCCTTCAATATCATCACGGCATATACCATTTTTTGACTGGCAGGTTAATAGGATACCAATCCGTTAAGTTACTTGGCTGGGGCGAGAAAAATGGTGTCAAGTACTGGCTGGCTGCGAACTCCTGGGGAACCAACTGGGGTGATAAAGGATTCTTTAAAATCATACGTGGCGTTAACCACCTTGGCATAGAAACAGAAGCGTATGCTGGATTATTCGGTTAACATTTTTTATGAACAATTAGTTTTTCAAGTTTTGTGGTATTATTGTTGTTTGTTATTATGTGTGTGTTGTTACAAAATTGTGTTTTTCTATTGAAGACGTAATCAATTACTGTTATCTAAAATCTTGAACTATGGGAGCATATCGAATTTGCTAGAATGGAAATTTTTTGTACAAATAATTAACCTTAACGATAATAAATGTAAAAAACAACATAATTTATTTCGATATTGGCCCTATTATAAGAGTGATTATAAATACTGACTAATAGTTAAGTGACTACCTTCCAGCCAACTACGTAACCAATTTTAGCATTCACAGGGTGATTGCGTAATTTAAGGAAATTACAATAAATTTATAATTGTCATAGTACCTATGTCTCTGTCATTAGAAAAATATAAATGTGAAATAATTCATGACAGTCCATAATTATAACGAAGTAAAAGGAAACTATCACAGATAGGTAGGCTTTACAAGTTACCAAGTTCACTTTTAAAATGTACTTGGAGAAGAAAACTTACTTATAAAAACTATACAGCTTGTGGCCTAGAACAGGGGATAATATTGAAAACCGAGACTCTAGAGTATTAGTATTTATTCTGAAAATATTTCAGTTAACTAAAACGCATGCATTACACATAATAAGAATTAAAAGTTACGATTCAGAGTATAAACGATATTATCGCTAACGTTGTCAATGTTGTATCATAGAGACGTTCCGAGTAGCTCCGAATAAGTTTGATTCAGAAAAATCTCAATCGATTGAGTTGAGCGGAACTATTGCATTGTTAGCATTACATTGAATTTACGATTAAGTTTGTTAGAAAAAAACAAAGAGTAAAGTTTTGATTTTAATTAGTTGGGACCATAATGACTCAATTACCAGTGACCAATAGAGTTTCAGTTTTCAATATTATCCCCGGTTCTAGGCCACACACTGTATATACTTATAAAATATCTTACTTAAAGATAATGTTGTTTAGAGTACTTAAAATAGGTAGCGAAACCGCATTGTGACGAAAAACTACAAAACCCTACATTGCGCGTAACTCGACACGCACTTGGGCGGTTTTTATTGTCTAACGAGCCCTAAAAACTACTGTAAGGAACGGTACAGCCCTTACAGCAAAATCAGAAAAGCGCCAATAATGGTTTTGGTTATACTTGTCACAGTAAAAAAAAACTTTAAAATAAAACGCGTCGTTCGCGCTGCCCAGTGCGTACACTAGGTTATTAGAAGTCGGTTCACGTGAGCCTTTACTTAAGCTAACTCGATTAGCTTGGCTGCTTAGCGCGAGTGGCGCCTGCGTCACTTACTGCGATCTAACAAGCGAGAGCTGGAGTTGTGGCGAATAAACTAGGTAATAAGTGTAATAGCGACCTGGAATAATTGCAGTGAAGCCGGAACATTTTGACCCTTATAGGCATACCCTTGTAGCTCAGGGGTTCCCAATCTTTTTCAGTTAGCAGCACACTTACAAGTTTAGTATTTTGTCACGATGCGCTGCCCCTAGCTAGCTAATTGAAATAAATACTGAGTCAAATCAATGTAAGGGCTAGGTGATCTCGACACAGTATTTTAAAGCGGGGAATAAGGCTTGACACTGCAACTCTCATTTCTTGTTGCTTTATAGGTACCCACGAATACTTATGGTTTCGGATAATGATAGAAGATCTCACAGCGCCCCTCTTTATTTTCTACGGCGCACCAGCGCTGCGACTCACACTTGGGAACCCCTGTGGCTGTTGATTTATATAGGGTGTATGGTGCTGGTATAAAGATAAATAAATATAAAATGTATATTGCATAACATCACATACATTGCTCTGATCCTAAGGTACGTAGCTAAAGCACTTGTGTTAAAATGAAATAACGACCGTATATCACCTAGAACCGAGCCAACATATTAAATTGTTTAATACATTGATTGACCCGACCAAGAATCGTATTTGGGGTCTCAGAGATCAGAAATCCTAAGTCCGGCTTACTCGCCTTTCGGCTACAGAAGACGGCGAATTCGTCTGTCGTCGGATGGTAAAAGTTACCCCCCCCCCCCCCCCCCTCAATTGGGCCGAAGCTGTGGTAAGGTAAAAAATTAAGACATGTAAAGATGCTTCTATTTGCATAATAAAGTTTCTTTTTAGCTTTTAAAATAAAAATTTGGAAATAATTATTTATTTGTAGTCAAAACTTGATTGCAGCAGTAAGTACAGTCAGAGCTCTTAATGCTATCTGTCGTTCTCTATTAGTTATTTTTGGGTAACAGATAAATACAGATGTTCAGTACCAAATCAGCGAACGGCGGTAAAGGACAACGAGCAACTTTAAACTCTCTCGATTTTCAAAAAGAATCCGTTGGATTTCGTTAGGGCACATTACTATTTGTGTCAACAGTGAAGTCACGTGATGTGTCAGAAGTCTCGTTCTTATCTTGAAAAGAGTATAGTTAACAACATTTAATAGTAACCATAATATCAATAATACATTTCCATCATTTTTTATTTATTTAATAAATAGAGTGACTTGCCAATTGCACACTGTAAAATACATTACTACTACATTAAACAGAATCTATATACACTTAGCACTTTGTGGTTGTATTTTTCTAAAAATAACTATATAGGGATTATTTAAGTTAATTAGTAGATTATGTTACTGTGTGCAATTGCCGGGTCAGTCTTTTTATTAAAAAAACATATTAATATTATGGTTTGTATATAATGTTATTAGGTAATGGGAAATTATCCATATAGTATATTTATTTAGTCTTAAAATAAATAGTACTTAATTATAATTGATAAAACTTAAAGGATTTTCGAAAAAAATTGATAATTAATACCTTACAACCCATTAAAGTCGCGTGCTAGACAAGGAGATCCGATATGTACCGTGACGTCACATCACACATCCGTCATAATTTTTTCATAGTAAAAGTTGTTGTAGAAACAGACAGGTATACTTGAATTTCTAATTACTGTATTACGGTTATTTCTTACCTAAAATCAAATTTGTTTTTACTATTAGCACTATAATTTCATATAATTTCCTAAAAATATAGCAAAAACAATATATAATTTTTGTGCATAGTCCCTATTAACAAGGTATCAATCTATGACAAAGTGGTTGGATAGCTGTTCCCATAGATAGATAGGTACTGATTTAACCGACATGGCTTTTCTTTCTATTTCATAACGTTTTACTGTAAAAGCGTGGCGAGACCTAAGCATTTTTATAGGGCTATGTTTTTGATAGGATTTTTACAAAAAATACTTGTTTGTTTCTTTTAACTTGTAATTTTTGTAATTAAATTAAAGTCAAAACATTTTTATTATCTTTTAATATCAGCCTATTATATTTCTACTCTTGGTAAAGAATTTCCTAAAAACACAAACTCAATTTCCTTCGCTGAAACACACCAAAATTAAAATAACGCTGGTGTAGCTAAACAATATCGGCCATCTCACTCAATTCAGTCAATTTTAAACTGACGAACTACTAGCCTAGTATTTTGTGCTCCGGAATACGAAGTTAGGCGGTTGCGGGCTCGAATCCTGCATGAAGTAAATGTTAGTGTGATGAGCGCGAGCGTTTATACAGAACAACAACAACAGCTTGTGAACCTACCTAAAAACGACTAATTTTCTCAATTGGTATTGATCTCTACAAATACAAATACAAAATCTTTATTTGCTATTAAGTAGGGTTACAGTACATGAAAAAATGTGGTCTTTGGTTTGAGACAGTACTTAGCCATACAACATAGCATGCAAACATTAACAGTAAATAAATCATCAGTACTTAAATTAGGTATTTATAGCAACAATGTCAACAGTTATTTTTATTTTTGTTAGGGTTCTTTGTATTTTAAAAACTCATCTATACTATAAAAAGCCCTGTCCAACAACCAAGCACGAAATGGAAGTTCTTTAAATCTGTTTGGTATTTTATTGTAAATAGTTTTACACATGGCGTAAGCATTATTTAAAACCTTTGAGTTTTCGGGACTACCTCAAGTACTAATCTATTACAATTTCGCGTTGATTTTACATATATCTCCTTCGCTTGTTTGAAAATCTGAGTATTAAGTTTGACAAATACACCTATTTCCAATATATATAGACATGGCAAAGGTAATATTTGGGGTGATTTGAAATACGGCAAGCAGAATATATCTGGTGCTATGTTCCAGATGGCTCTAATGCATCGTTTTTGGGCAATGAATAGATTTTTGCCGTCAGTGCCATTACCCCATATTATCAAACCATATCTCAAAACTGACTCTACATACGCATAATAAGCTGTAATGGCAGTACCTATATTTGCAACCTTAGCTAATTTATATAGTGCGATGGGAGGTACACGTCCGACTTAAAGTTTAAAATCAATTTGATGACCTTTTACTTTTTGGGTAGGTGGATCTGCCTTTGACTGTACCTAATTTATAGATGTAAGCATATATATCTTATATAATATATATCTTTATGTCTAAGGATAGAAAGCTACTACTACTAAAATCTCCTAATAAACCATGTTTTACATAATATAAAAAACAGTAACATAATTTCAATTAAATTTTAAAATATTACACCTTTTTTAACTCTTATTGGCTGATCTTTTTAGGTGGTGGTTTTATTATCTAGTAGTATCCAGTACCAGTTTTGTATCTTTGTATGCTTTTAATTATTTTAATTTGCGACGAAATTGGAGCAGAGTGGATGTTATGCGAGTGGTAGAGTGATTTTATATTCATTCGCTGCCTAACTATTTATTCAAAAGTACATTAGATTTAAAACTTTTCGACGTGAAATTAAGCGTTCGCTTTTCAAGTGTATAAATAGTTTTACTCATCATCATTCATCATCATCAGCCGTAAGACGTCACTGCTGAACACAGGCCTCCCCTGACTTTCATCGGGGGGGATTGCCAATACTCGCCACGCTTGGCAGGCGGATTGGCGAGCGCAGTTTTTATAATATTTCGCACGCAGAAGCTGCTGCCTATCTCGTGCTACAAGAGTTAGTCGCCTCTTACGACACGCCTCCTGTTGGCGGTGGGAAAGTGTATTCTTTATGGCCGTCCCCACACGGCAATCTTATCCACAATATTTGTCAATTACCTACATCAACATCATCAGCATATTGCACATCTCGGTACACGAGCAGCTTGTGGCTTTCTTATGCGCAAAAACCATACAGCACCCTACAGGTTCAGTACAATAATGCTTTTAGGATGTTGATGGGCTTGCCTCGATTCTGCAGTGCTTCTGGAATGTTCACCGAGGCGGAGGTTGGCTGTTTTTACTCTATCATGCGAAAACGGTACACATCCCTAATACGAAGAATTCGGGCCAGTCCTAGCGGCAACCTTAAAGCATTTTCCGACAGGTTTGACTGTCATTACTTGAACCACTGCAGTATGATTCATGTGGTGGCAAACTGACCTGATTTGTTATAGGATAATTTATACTTGTATAGTTGTCTTGTTATGTTTTACTAACATTAGGCTAAGTCTTTTTCAACCGACTTCAAAAACGGAGAAGGTTCTCTATTCGACTGTATGTTTTTTTTTTTTTTTTGTATATTTGTTACGCGATTACTCCGCCAATTATGAATCGATTTTAATGATTCTTTTTTTGGTTGGTAGATCATACTTCAGAGGTGGTCCCATATAATTTTTATCGAAATTGAGTAAGAACTTTTTGAGAAAATCAACAAATATATACCCAGATAATATTTTGGTTGTGGTTCTTGTTACCTATCTTCGAAAAATATGAGCCGATTTTGATGATTTTTGTTTTATTGAATAGCGTATACTTCAAAGATGCTATGATAAAAGTTTGCAAAATAAAAATCACCCCTAAGGGTAGGGAAATAGGGGATGAAATCGGTGTTCAGCAGTTAGATTAGGATTTATCACTAAAAATAGATGAAATAAGTAAATTTTATTAAAAAAAATAAAACCGACTTCAAAACACTAAAATGCTAAAAATAATCCTAACACTTAAGTACCTAATCAGTTACTTTTGGAGTCGGTACCAGCCGATGAGAGATTCAATGTTTTTGTTTGCACCGACTCCAAAATTAACTGATTAGGTACTTAAGTGTTAGGATTATTTTTAGCATTTTAGTGTTTTGAAGTCGGTTTTATTTTTTTAAATAATTGTAACTAACAAACTGATCCTTGTGGGTCGAAATAAATTAATTTTAATTTAATTTAATTAGCCTTAGCCCTGGTCCACTAATGGACGTAGGTTTTCTTTAAAAACGCCACAACAGCTGCTCTGGACCCTTCACTATATCGTTGGTATAAGCTGAGTGATGTACTTGCCGTTAATGTTGATGCCGAATCCTTTCGATTCAAGGAGCTTGGAAGCATCTTCCAATGCAGCGGTAAACAGTTTTGGATATATGACGTCTCCTTACCTTACGCTTCGCTGCAGAGGACACACCTTCGTATTTGGCTTGTATACTCGGACCGACACAGTGGCGGTGACTATCGGTACATTGAGGTGCTGTAATGAGTGGCAAATGTCTCCGGTGCCAATGCCGAGAAAAACCAGTTCGGTTGGCACTTTGGACTGCTGCTATAACTACGATATTGTTGATGGGGTTTCTTGTCATTGGATTTAGTTTTGATCAATGTTTTTAACAGTAATTGTAACGTGTGGTAATACTAATATAGCTAATTCAACCTTAGCTTCCAGCGTTATTATTTTCACCACGAACCCAAGGCTGCAAATAATTAGAGCCACATAAAGACCCCAAAAGTGTTTTTTTACGGTCTGTCGGTGTACCGATCATAGTCAATATGGCACTGCTGGAGAGACTGAAGCACTGCCTAGGTCTCGATTGAATCAATTGCCTTTCTTGAGAAATAAGACCACCACACTATTGTTTTATGCCTCCGGTGTTATTCTCTCGAGCAAGACGGAGTCGAAGAGATTCTAGAGGACATTTACTATCGGTGTTATACCTGCATTTATGCAGAAGCTTTGATGTGAGTCCGTCATCATCCAGCACATTGTTGTTCCTAAGTTATTTGAAGGTCATTCTAATCTCGTATAAGACTGCTCTTACGAGTACTACGCTTTCCAGTTAATTGTCGGTCACCACTTAAAAATATCTTCTAGAGCCGTTGTCAGTTCTTCAAGCTATGTCGCCTGGCCATTACCACTTCAATTTACCTACAAACTTCTAAGTACTAAACTAGTAACTTAGGTTTTTGATTTCGCTGGCCAAACAAATTAAGTAAGTCTTTTATTAATTTTAAATATTTTTGTAGATTTATCGACCATCTAGAAAGTAATACAAGTGGGATGTGTGCGTAAGTTATGTGAAAGAGATGGAAGACGAAGTGAGCGAGAGGAGAAGAATGTGGATTAAAATGTGATGACAGACGTTTTTCTATTGTTTTACTAATGTTGAGGAGTCAGTCCGATGTTCTTGGTGGGCAAAACTTGAATAAACCAAGTAACAAAGTAACAACCAATCAACCAAGAACCAGCATTTCCTTTATCCCTACATACATTTTCTCAATCCATTTTCCAATATCAATTCACAAAACTTGACGTTATTGTTAACTGTACGTCGTAACACTTAAAGGTGTCAGTATTTTCCTTTTCGGTATTTACTTAACACTACACTAGTACACTGTTTATATCATATCATCATAAACAGCCACGTCACTCCACTACTGGTCATAGGCCTCTCCCAATGCACGCCACTGCGCCCGATCCTCAGGTATACTTCTCCATCCACTGCCAGCAGTCTTGCGTATATCGTCGCTCCATCTTGCCAGAGGTTGCCCTACGCTGCGCTTGCCTAATCGCGGTCTCTACTCAAGAACCCTACCACATCGGTTATCGGTTTTACGGCAAATGTGACCAGCCCACTTCCACTTCAGTTTGCTTATTCTTTTAGCTCCGTTGCGCCGTTGCGCCGTTTCTTCTCATCACCAGCCGATATGTAGTCCCGAAGCGGTGGTAGGGTAAAGCTATATTTTGGGACGTGTATAAGTGCCCGGAAGAGGGCCTATATACTGAATAAATGAGTATTATTAATGAGTATTAATGAGCTACCTCGATTACTTTAGTTTTTTGTTTATATGTCAAAAATGAATTCTTGAAAAGTTTCTGGTATTTAGAGTAGCAGGGGTTTCAGTTGCGCGAGTGTCCCGTATAGCACAACTTATCTGGATAAAGTATGGGAAATGTTATGCTTGATTAACTTTTAGTTGAAATTACTTACCGTTTTTTTATTAATCCACAAATTAAATATGATTTGGAAGCTCTTGTTATTTTCGTTTTAAATTACAAAATCCAACATTTTCTCAAAATACAGGAAGAAATCCTACACTTTGCCTTGTTAGTTTATCTTTTAATTGGGTGTTTTAATAATGTGAAAATAAGGATATTTTAAGGGAATATCAATATTTATTCACTTTCATACATTATTAATTCTATAAAATAATTATACAAATTTTAAATAATATATACATCTATGAAATACTATATACAAATAAAAACTACGAAAATAGATAATTATAAAAATGGTCCTCGTGGAAGGGTACCCAAGATGCTGGCAGCGTTACCTCGCTGGATTGCGATGCTTAGTCGCTGTGCGAGGTAGCTGCCAGCCCTTGGGTCCCCACTGGTGTCAACTAATCTTTTGGCAATCTCTTTATATTAAGAAGGTGCGTTGGGACCCCAAGGACCTAGTGTTTCGACGCCAAAAGGTATAAAAAAGTAATCCGCGCTGATTTGCCGATATTTATTATTTTTCCTATATTCAGCGTCTGTCGCAGCCGCACCGGCATCTCTGCTCGTCCCGGAAAGATGGGAGGCGGCTAATGTGTCGACACAGGTAGCGTCCCACACCAGAGCCCGACCCATCCGCCAGGGAACAAGAGACATTCCGTCCGGTCTCTTGCCATCATCACGAGCGATACCGTTCGGCTCAAGTATAGCCGGCACGTTGCTGGTAACAAGGGACCGACGAAGGATGTCGTTGATGCAGGCATGGCGAGAAAAACGGCCAGCACTCTTTGTACAAGAAAGTCCATGGTGTCCCAATGAGCTGACATCAGCACCACAAGGACACTTATGTGGACTGCAAACCTCGGCACCAACACGGAGACCAATCGCCACACGAAGAGTTTCTGAGTCTAGAAGGGTTCCCACATTGGCTGAAGGATATGCATGCAGCCAATAACCGGATTCTCTGGTAGAAACCGCTCTAAGTCTGGCGAGGTCTGCGTTGTTGATACTAGAATCTATAAGAGATTCTAGAAGGATTCGGAAGAAATTTTGTCCCAGCTCCGTTGATTTTTTAAGTCTAAAGGGAATTTTGAAGGAAATGCCATTTCCCAAGCATCTCTAGCTTCATCCAAACATGCCACCTCGAAGGTTACGGTGCTTGGCCGTAGGATACTAGCAACGAGAGCGGTCATGCTATAGGATGAAGATAGAAAAGCAGGTAAGACGACACTTGAAATTTTGCGGATCCCAATCCCACCATAGCAATATTGACATCGTAAGAAAAACTGTAACCTCACTGTATGTGTAGCAATGGACTAAAATCTGGTTCCCCTATACATATAAGACAATAATGTATTAGTTAAGGGTAGTCTTCTTTTAAGGGGTGACTCTACTGCTCAAAAACCACTTTCACCATGGTACCTACCTTAATCGAAAACTCAAAAAAAAAACTATTTTCCCAAACATCCTACAGCTTATCGGCGGTTTAAAGTTTTTAGCAATTTTTTCCATGGTCTAACAGTAAGTTAAAAAAATCGATTAAATATTGGACAACATGAAACATCACATACATTGGTCTGATCCTATGGTAAGTAGCCAAAGCACATGTGTTACAGAAATCAGAAACAACGACGGTACCACCCAGACCCGAGACAATATAGAAAAATTATTTTTCTACATTTACCGACCGGAAATCGAACCTTAGAAATAGCGACACCAAGTCTGGCAAGCTCGCCTTTCGGCTACAGAGGTCGTCGAAAGTTGTATGAGCAGAAGAATAACCGCTTATAAGGAAGTTACCTAATATTAAAGGACGATAAACAAACAGTTCGGGCGGTGAATGAAAATGTATTTGCTACCAAATAATAGACTCGGCGTATTTAGAAGCCCGCACACACTACGACTTATTAAAGATCTTTTAATAAAATTGCCACTGTAATCGGCAAAAAGCGAAAAGGCTAGCTTCATGTGTCAAACAAATATTATTCTATTTAGTCTGTCAGTTAGATTATCAAAAAATATTGAACCCATATCTTTTGTCAATCAAACAAAGATAAAGCGCATCAAAGTTTGCACGTGACAAATGTCGCAAGGCGTGACGTTACGCGGAACTTTAACGGGCTATATCTTCATAATTTTTTGTTTGATTAAGAAAAGAAAAAATACGTGTCCAATATTTTCTGTTAATCCAACTGACGGACTACGAGTAATTAGATTTTTTTAGGAAACTAGCCTATTAGCGGTGTGCAAATGCGATGCATTCAAATCGCTAGTGATCGACTTCAGAGAGTCGCTAAAACGCATCGATGCAAAGCGTACCCCAAGTAGGAGCGAAAGTTTATACAGGGGACCTACGATAGCAAAATACAATTTATAAAAAAAATCTTGTCTCTCTATCTGTTTGTTCCAGATTTTCGGAAACGGCAAAACCGATTTTAACATGACTTTCACTGGCATATATTTATTATTTATTTTATTAGGACAACCAACAAGACAAGCACAATTACAAGCAAATAGGTAAGACATGCAAATATTGGCTATAGACTAAGTGCCGTCTTAATAACAGGTTGCCACGGCTTGCAATAAAGTACTACATAATTTTTTAGTTACATAAGTGACCTTAATTATATTGTTGCTATATTAGCTATTATTATCTATATATTGAATTGAATTGAATTGAATTGAACATTACTATTTTAGTGCAAAATAATCAATTTAACAATAACCTACAACTCAACAAAATTAGACATTGGCTAAACAGATAAGGATAACAAAACCCTCCTCTTAAACTTTCCCATGGAGTCAACAAGGATGTCGATGTCACATTCTCTGCTGAGTTTATTGTATTGTCTTTGGAGTCTATTCATGGTGGCATGGTGACCAAGGTTGCTTTTGGACAAATTTGTTCAAAAAGGACTCTGCTGCGACGCGGTAACTTTTATGGAACATTCAACTTAATAGACTGTAATATCTCGGGACAATTAACTGCGCTGTTAATGACCTTATATAGCTGATTTTATAAGAAGTAATTTAGGCTAGTTTATATTTTAAAAAAGAGACCGATGAGCTGGCAGCTACCTCGGACAAAGAATTAGTCAATCTATTCAAAGGGTTCTTCCTTATCTGCCAGTATCTTCGGGACCTTGGCTAAAGGGACTCCTTTTAATAATATATTTTAGTTATTATATACATATATATATATGTTACAGTCATAGTGATTAAATAGCTATTATACATAATGACTGGTCATTATATACAATAGCAAAATTGACTAGAGAATGTGATAAATTAATCACTTTATCCGGATATTATTCATGACAGCGGGTCAAAGTTAGCTAAAGTAATAAATACGGTCTAACCATTGACTTAGAAATTAATATAGACTGGCTATCCCGTACAAATGAAGCGCCACTAGTGTTTGACCCCAGAACTAATTTTGACGTATATAGCGGTGGGTAATATCGGTTTAACTATACATCGATATTTAACATCGGATTTTGAAACTATAATAAATATACCGTGTGGGGACGGCCGTAAAAAATACACTTCTCCACCGCCAACAGGAGGCGTGTCGTATGAGGCGACTAATTCCTGTAGTGTGAGACGAGCTACGACGCTCGCCATCCCGCCTGCCAAGCGTGGCGAGTATGGCAATCTCCCCCGATGATGTGTCATTGGGGGAGGCCTATGTTCAGCAGTGGACGTCTTATGGCTGAAATGTTGATGATGAATAAATATACAGGGTTACATTTCAAAGGGGTGCCAAATCTTTAGGAGTGGCTCAGAATCAGTAACTTAATCGAACCATGCAAGGAACAAAAAAAAAAAATTTTTTCATTTTTTATTATTCCTATCAGCTGTTAAAAATCGTACGCATGAATAATTTAAATCATTCATAAAAAAATTGCACTGTATATGCACTGCGTAAGATCCTTGTTGGCTCGCCGTACCAATCTTTTCTGTTTATATTTGGCACCCCTTTGCAACGTAACCCTGTATATTTTCTAAAACAACGACATTGAATACAAATATGTCATATTTTATTGTGTCTTATTTTATAACGGTTTAAGAATTTATTTCTAGTAACAATAAACATATTGGAGACGTGAAATCTTATTATCAATAACTTTTAAACAAACATTCGTTCACACACACTTAAACTAGGCTTACGACTGGCTGCATTAATTGGCTGTAAAATTTTTGGCTGTGTTTCTGAATCGAGTCTAAAATATTTTAAAAAAACAGTCCGATCCGAGTCCAATAGGTAGACAATAAAACGAAGGCAAATTGAAATATAATTTTAGAATCTTGACCTATACCTACATGTTTTATTGCATTATCCAAGTCTTCGAAGATATTATATAAAATTGCTAGTTAATGTGATTAATTCTGTGTCAATTATCACTTTATCTAAATTTAGTAGACATTATAAATAATGGCTAGATAATATATATAATATCCGGATTTATTACTTTGGCTGTAACATATATTTTATAAGGTTTTTAGTTTTAGGTTCATTGTTCTTAAACTAATTAGAACAAAAACAATTTTTTTTAAAATCACGTGTTATTTTGTTTCAATAATCATTTACGTATTTAAAAAAAATACTTGGGTTTCTGCGCTAAAAAATTAAACCCATGAAGTGGTATACAAAATTCGATTCGAATTGGGAACAGCGAGCATTCGAACTGCGAGCAACAGCTAGTCTAAAATGGGACTCCATACATACCTATTGTTGAGTATCTATTTATATAATAGAACACTTTACCCTCCTTTTCCCCTCGTTAAGGCGTCATTGAAAAGGCGGATTAAGCGCTCACCGGTCCATTTACTAATGACTAAGACAGATCGCTCGGCCCGATGAATCAAATCACCTGACAGCCGGGTCCGGATGAACCCGGTTATAAATCACACGCACCAGTAACTTGGAAGTTATTTACAAGTTAACTTGACCGGAAAACTGGTAAACGTTGTTTATCCTTTCTGTTCCCCAGAGTAACGCTCTAAAGTTGTTGAGTTAAACGATGTAATCGAGAGGATTATGAATAGCGTATGTTTTTGTAAAAAGGGACCCTTATAAGGATCACTTCGCTGTCCGTCTGTCTCTCTGTCGCCTGTCTGTCTGTCTGTCAATACCCTTTTTTACCAGAAACTAAAAAGTTGATGATCTGATGAATTTATGCTAGATATTAGGTATTGTAGTCTCACGATCGTCGTCATATTTATTTACGTATGTATTTTGCCTATGTAATCTATGTATGATAGTATTTAGTTTATGTATATCGTTATTTACTGTATGTAGTTTATGTTTTTAAAAATAATTTCACAATTACCTTTCATTTGAATTTGTATCGCACCGCCCACAAAACGTCTCAGTTTAGCCTAATGGTCGACTGGTAGAGAATGCCTCATGGCATTAAGTCCACCTTTTGTATGATTTTTTAATCTGTGCAATAAAGTCTAAATAAATAAATATTTTAGAAATATTCTTCAGATTTATCAACTCAATTTTTTGCTAATTAAAAGACTAGACTAGATCTGGCTTACGTACTTTTGAAACTATCTTTACAGAACTGATGCAATCAATCGCTACTAACTAATGTTAATATTTTTAACCGACTTCAAAAATGGAGGAGGTTCTCAATTCGGTTGTTTGTTTTTTTGTTAATGTTTGTTACCTCAGAACTCCGCCATTAATGAACCGATTTGAAAAATTTTTTTTTTTCAATGGAAAGGGTATACCTCCAGATTGGTCCCATTTTTTTCATAATTCAATTCTGATGATGGGATCCATGAGGAAATGAGGGAATTCCTAAAATATTATAGGTATACATATAGCGATTTTAGTATATTTAACAACAAGTCAAGCATTTGTAGTATTCAGAAAGTATCATTTGCTGAGGTGGAACTCATGAAGGAGACTATAGTTGGCCACAATAGTCTTCCACGAGTAGCGATAAGATATTTTCATTTAGACAGTTAAGCCTTGCCATAGTCGACAAATCAAATTTTAATAAATGATTCTGGTGAGAATGATACCATCAAACTGATCTGATGAAGAAGGCGGAAGGTAAGCACCGGAGCTCTGTGATAAAACAATGTTTCATAGCCGTGTTTGGACTTATTTGAATCGTCATAAGAAGCAATTTAGCTATAATTACATCACAAATCGCCATTTAGAATGTAAAAAACACTAAAAACAGACAAATAAAACTTTTTTTTTTTTAATAACCGACTTCAAAAACACTAAAAAGCTAAAAATAACTTTTAAATCATACCAAATAGTTATTATTGGAGTCGGTGCAAACAACCACATTCAAACACTCCACGGCTAGATTTTTTAGGTCGGTTATTTTTTTTATTAGGCTTTGTTTTGTAAAAAGTGTTAATCATTATGTATTATGTGTATCATAATGCTAAAAGTGTTGCAATGAAATTATTTATGTAAGTACTTAAAAGTTGTAAGTTTTTGTTAAATAAATTATGTTATCTTATCCTAATTGCTTACACCTTGCTACTGGTTTATTTGATTGCTCCATTTAGGTGGTATATCTCGCTACAATTGGTATTATTATGTCATAATCACAGTGAATGGGCTAGTTTCCTAAAAAATCTAATTAGTCCGTCAGTTGAATTAACATAAGAAAGAGAAGAGAAGAGCCGTACGCGCCATATACTGTCTTGGACCTCGTGACTCACTGAGGGAGATTTTTAAAGATATTAATATATTAACAGTAGCCTCTCAATACATTTTTGAAAATATTATGTACGTTCGAAAAAATCTTAGTTTGTTTAGCTTAAAAAGTGATTTTCATCAATATAATACTCGTAATAAAAATAATCTTGCCGTTCCGAGCTTCAGACTACACAAAGTTGGTGATTCATTCTTGTGGAAATGTATTAAATTTTTCAATAAAGTACCACGTACTCTTGTTGAATTACCTGTACATGAATTCAAAATTCACATTAAAAAAATCCTTATGAAAAAAGGATATTATAAAATAGACAATTATTTAAACGACAAGAGTGCATGGACTTAACCTGCTTGGCTCACACTTACTACATGTCTTGTAAACTGTATTTCATGTAAAATAAGGCTGACAAAGGTGACTGAGTTTGTTGCGCCGTTTCTTCTCACACCAGCCAATATGTAGTCCCGAAGCGGTGGTAGGACTAAGCTATACTTTTGGGACGTGTATAAGTGCCCGGAAGAGGGTCTATGTACAAAATAAATGAGTATTATTGAGTATTATTGAGTATAAAATATTGGACACGTATTATTTATTTTCTCAATCAAACAAAAAATTATGAAAATATAGCCCGTAAAAGTTCCACATTCACTTTGATGCTCTTTATCTTCATCATTTTTGTTTGATTGACAACAGACAAAATATGGGTCCAATATTTTTTGATAATCTAACTGACGGACTAAATAGAATAATATTTTTATGTCCCAGGAAACTAGCCTATTGATGTTGTCGTGACTTCATAATTAATAATATTGCCTATGATTAAGTCATTTTAATGGCCCTTAAATCAACGCACCTGCTTAATACCATGTCCCTGAATGATAGACTACAAGAAACATTCTCCAAAATAATATTTCCTATATAAAATACTAACGGGAATTTCCTTAAACATTTCCTCAAGCCTTTTCAAGTGAAAATTGAATATCCTCAGTGAAATCAGTCTTCAAATTCCATATTCAAATGGTGCGACTGAGTCAATGTCTGCAGTGTTTCCCTTGCATTTGACTTGCATCTAGGTATGCAATCCCGGGGAATGCACGGAGCGGCCGAGACCTTAATTCTGAAATCGCTCTATAATTTTGTGCAAATACAGCTGGCTGTTTGCTGAAAGATACTGGCTCGCAGGTTTGCACGTTGTACCAGGGCAGTCAAATTAATGCTTTTCAAAGAATACAACTAAACTTATTTTACGTGTAGGCCGTGAGTTAGTTTCACTCCTTAGGCATACGGCGATCTGCTTGTCCAATATAATAATGCCTTCAGCTTTTTCAGCAGCATAAAGGATGTTCGTGGATTCGCGAACTGATGGATGTGCTACGATAATTCCTCCTTCGCACTGGTTCGTCTCGGAGACAGTACTAACACAATCTTGATGGTTTTCGTAGACCGTTGGAATTCACAACTTCTTCAGAAATGAGTGTTAACACACACAAAACTTTAATAAAACTGTATAATATAAATATGTTGTTATTATGATAAGATAACCATAATTTCTAAAACACATCTCTACCGCCAAAAATTAGTCGGGTGATTTTATAATTGCTCCTGCATCGGGTCGAACGAGTCCGCGCGTAAAATGCACTAGTTTCAGCCGTAAGAATAGACATTTTAAGACCCCACATCCCGGGAATCCCTGGAAAATATTAAAAATGGGAACGCTGGCATATTTACCTGGCTATCATCAGATGTAAAAGGGTCTGAGGTGATAGAATACAGGGTGTGTCGTAAGTATCGAATTTTAGTTTGTATTTTTATTTAGGATTTTTTTTAACTATCTCGTCGATTCTTTAATTTTTAAATGACGGTTTCTTGATAACGAAATGTACCTATATGGCTCACAACGTTTTTACTGACTAGCGAGCAAGCAGTACAAATCTGTAGTTAGATTTCGTAAAATCTGGAGGTTCGAGCTGAGATACGCTGGGATACGAAGTCACGACTGAAGACTCCAACCACCGCACTAAGCCTTCAGGGTAGTTTAAAATCGATGTGAATTATTAAAAATGCCCAGTACGAAAGTAAATTTCTTTATTTGCATGTAACATAATTAATATTATTACAAACGCTACGACAACATTAAATAAAATTTCCAAAGCAAAAAACGAGTTTTAAACTCTATTAGGAATATACAAAGCTGGGTAGTATTACAGTGATGTCATTAATTTTAATGGACTTGGACGAATATGGTATTTTGGACTGAATAATAAATTATTAGCACATTCAATAAGTTATTCATTTTCAGAAATTATGTAATATACATATAGTGAGTAGGTAATTTATAATTATTAACATTTTGAGAAGGATTTATCAAAGATAATTAAATTCATAATAATAACAGTTGTACATTTTTAAATTATGAAAATTTTGTTCACTATTTAGCAACATTAAATGAATACAGGGTGAAACCAGAAACGCCGGTTTCTTTTAAAGGTTATGACAAAAATTATTCGACTAATAGCCAAATAATGAAACGGGACTCAAACTTTTGCGTCAAGAGTTCTGTGGGATTGTACCTCATTGCAATTTTTATCCATAATCGCAAAATATCGTCTACTTCTACTTAGTCGAAATGGTTTCAATAATCATATTCCTCAATCCAGCAACCTTTCGCCAATTTAGATTTATAAACTGGAACAGAATTCGGTGTGAACCCTGAATATTGTTTCATTATCCGTCCCACCAAGCTTCAAATACGTCGTTCGGAAACTGTTTTTTTTTATGGACGGAACTATCGCTGAGTGCCTTTGAGGAAGACATTTTTCAGCTTAACCCGGGCAGTTGTGGCGTGTGCTGAAGGCGCACAGCCTAGGTCCGCCCCGCTAGCGGTCGCCGTGACCCGGCCGAGTGTGAGGCTTCGCGCAGCGAAGCCTCAGACTCGTACGTGTCGAGCCCCATACTAGCAGGCGTGATCGGGCCAATGTGGAGTGCAAAAGGCACCCTACCAAGCGGCGAACCGCGAACGCTAGTGGTGGCGCCGACGGGACCGGAACTGCCGAAACAGGCCGGACCGCTGTCGGGCTCCTTTCTAGCGGGCCCGATCTGGGGGTGAGTCGGACTCTGGCCTCAAGGGCGCCTCTGTAGGCTCGGACCTCGGCTTGGGCCGTCATCCGTAGGGTGGGCAGGGGAAAAACGGCCAGGCACATGTCTGTGTCGGCCGAAATGACAGACGGGACCTCGCACCCTTCGGCGGGTGCGGTGATGCGAACTAAGATGTTGTGCAGTACTTGAAGTACTTAAGGCGGTGTTGGCTGTTGTTCTACAATACGCGGTGTAGGAATCGTCAGGGTCGTCCAGAACGTGCCGAGGCCGACGGAGTCGGGCAGCGACATCCTCCTGGGGCGTGTACGTGGCGGCTTTGACTATAAGCGGATTGGAGTGGTTTTTTGCCTTATCAAAGAAGCGCTTAGACGCTTCTTTCATATATTAGGCTACTGAGGGCATGTCGAAATCTCTGTGAAGATTCTTACGGCGTACGAACCACGGTTGACCCTAGGCTCTACGCAAGAAAGGAAACTTTGCATTCCCTTCCCTTGCTGTTAGAAGAAGCGTGAACAAACACCGGACTGGCGTATGTCATGACGGGGCGGATGCAGTTCGGAAACATATACACAAGACATCCCTACTTCTTTTCCACCCAAACCACGGGGTCACTCGGAGTGTGTAGTTTTGGAATGCACAGGCGTGATTAGGCCAGTTTGGAGTGCACTAAGGCACCCTACCATACCACAAAACAGCTGGTGGTGGCGCCAATGGGACTAGGACTGCCGAAACAGGCCGGATTGCAGCCCGGCTACGGTCTAGCCATCTAGGAGGAGAGTCGGACTCAAAAATAGAAAAAAAGAGGTGCAATCTAAAATATCTCAATAAACTCGAAACAAGCTCTTCATAATTTAAAACGCAACGTTTAGAGTTAGTTTCGTTTACATAATTTCACCCTGTATTATTTGCATAAATGTACAAAGAATTAAACAAATTACCAATTTATACTGCACAAGGCATTACTAAAATTGAGCTCTCATGTAAGTAGACAGTTTATTAGCTTACTTCATTCTAAGCTTCAATCCAGCTTAAATTCACATAAATTTGCCTTTTTTAGATTTTTATGTTTGTTTATCATTGAATATTGTTGTATTTAAGCAAAAGAATCACCCATAATTGATTGTAGAATCACACACTTAAAGGGAGTCAACTATAGAAATAGAACATTATATGTACTTACATATCTATTTATATATTTTTTATCTTAATATACTTATTACATAAGTTTATCATTACATAATAGGTATCTGTTTACTTTGGCACTTATTTTCACAAATTCTAACGGTTATCGGTTATTCATTCGAACAAGCATAGAGATATTTATTGACTTACACAATAGTATAACATAGTACATTATTATCACATACGATTAATTGTGTGTTTAGTCAAATTATACAAGCAAAAACATTATTAAGTAACCAAATAAATTTATATCTATTTAAGAAAGGCTTATCATACAAAGTCCATTATCTTATAAAATCATACTACGCATAAGTAGGATACATAAATATATATAGTATGTAGAGAATTAAAAAAATCACATTGAAATCAAAATCAAAATCAGTTCATCCGTTTGGGAACTACGATACCGTAGACAGATCTCTCTCCTCTTCAACTCAATAGTTTCCACAGGAAATCAGCGTCATGACTTCCTTCGCTATGGTAAAATAGCTGTCTGACAATTATTTTGGTTTAGATTATGCACCGTGACTTTTTAATTACCCGAGAAAACTAAAATTTGCGTTTATAAAAATATGTATATCGACGGTTGAAAGGCAAAAGGCATCAAGCGTCATTTTAATAACTTTACAGGAGAGCGATTTAAAGTTTTTATTTTTGAAAAAAAAATCGTAGTTATCTTTTGGCGCTATAAACAGAGAAAAGTCTTTCAGAAATATATGTTTTAAGAAAAGATCTATATTAAACAATTAAAGATTCAGCTATAGAGTTATTATTTACGAAGTTAGATGTCGGTTAACCCTAAATGCCCTATTTTTGGATTAAGGCAAAAGAGGTCAAACGCCGCTGCACTTGAAAACTATTCCAGGCAAACCGATTTAACAACCATTTATATAATAATTGGTTCCATGCAGAATACCTTATGAGTGAAATCTAAAAAAAATAGATTAAAGCTAAAAGAGTGAAAGGGCCAATATTATTTAAGTTGTGCAAGGCACAATAATTCAAAGTCAAATGTTATCTTTGTGTGAATAAGGAAGAAGATCTTATGAGCCAATAGAAGTTTAATGGCATATAGCTGAAATACAATATATTTAACGAGTTTATAGTTTATTGCCACTTAGGCTATTGTGTATTGTAATCGATTGTATGGATCATAATTAAACACAATAAAAAAACTCTTTTGCAAACAATTATCTTTAATTTTTCAGCACATTGCACATAAAAAGCATGTGGTTTTGCAAACTTAAATAACAGAAAAAAGTTTCCCCAAAACCCACTTATTTATTTTAATAATTGATAAAATATCTTTGCAAGAAATAGAGGTACTCGCTCACATTCTTACACCAAAGAAAAATAACAGTAAGCAGAAGGACCTAGACCTAGACCTAGACTAGAAAAAATATTTTATAGAATTAACTTTATAGGACCTACAGCTAATCATACTTAAGATAGTTTTTTTGGCAACATGAAACGTGATTTTCCTGCATGAAACGTGATTTTCGTGATTAGTTTTTAAGCTTTGTATAAAAAAAAACAATAAAATATTTTTCAGTCAATCAATTACAAAACACACTACGCCAGACCAAAAAAAATAAAATTAAAACTGGTCAAGGGGCACCATATTTACTTGTTTAAATTGCATTACTAAGTACCAGTAAGTATCATACCAGCGTAAATTGACAAGCGTAAAAAAATATACATTCCACAAAAAGTTGGTTATTATTTCATACAATAAGACTTTATTATTTTTATTTAGTTAGTCCATATCTTACGACTATCTAGTGTAGTGGTTTACGCTTCGGACTACAAAGCCAGGCTGTTTCGGGTTAAAACCCCGCAAGGGGCTACCGTTTGTGTGATAAGCACGAGCATTTGAACCTAAGTCATGAATGTTTTTAAATGTATTTAAGTAAGTTTATCCGTTATTTAGAGAGGATAAGTTTGCGCGCTCCAAGGTCAAAGCGGCACAGGACGTTTTCTACTGTCGCTTTGTTAAGGACCCTGGGGGTAGCCTGTTATGCAAGGACCTCGCGGCAAAGGAGAGATGGCGCTCTTATTTCCATAAGCAGCACAAAGAGGTGCAGCCACCAGACCTTCCTCCGAATCAGGGACTAGTAGCACCAGAAACGCCTGAAGAAGTCCAGATTGCTTTTTGCTGCATGAAGAATCTTAAAGATGTCTGTGCTGATGAAGTCTCAATCGAAGCCCAATAGAAAGCGATAGGCCCTCGTGGGGTAGACATCTTTGCCTACCTTTACAATCGCATACTCTTGACCGGGCTAATCCCGAGCCGATGGAGAATGAGTATTATTCCTCGTACTTCGGTCTTAAAAGGCAAGGGATCGGTGCAAGAGTTCGGCAACTACCGCGGCATAAAGGTCATGTCCCACACTATGAAGCTCTTTGAGCGGATTGTGGACTCCCGGATCCGACAGGAGTGTGATTTCTCGGAGTGTCAATATGAGTTTCGACCTGGCAACGAAACTATGGACCCTGTTTTCCCTCTAAGGGCCGTCATGGAGAGGTACAGGACAAAGAACACGCCTCTGCACTTGCTATTTCTTGATCTGCAGAAGGCCTTGGACTGTGTTCCTCAAGTGGTGATCTGGTGGGCAGTGAGATCCAAAAGGGTCCCCGAGGCATTATGTTGACATGATCCGAGACATGTACCGCAGCTCCGATTCTATGGTTCTGACCGCTGTTAGTGACTCCAAACCGTCCCCATCACCGTCGGAGTACACCAGGGTTCCGTCCTCAGTCCGTTTCTGTTTAATGTAATATTAGACGTTGTGTCAGACAGCATCAGAGACACATTATCAGCCACTTTGGCTGCTGATGTATGCTTACGATATCGCACTGGTAGACGCGGACAGGGGGAGGCTGGTAAGAGTGGTGAACGAGTGGGAGCAGTCGCTTGAAAGCGGTGGTCTTAAACTCAATGTGGCGAAGATCGAGTTCCTGGCCTGTAATTTTACAGATCCTACGTGGACGGACGTGGACGACGCATAGGTAGAGAGAAGGTCAAGCGCACGGACCAGTTTAGATTCCTGGGATCTGTACTTCACGCGTCGGGAGACATCGATTGGGACGTCTAAGCCTGCATTGCTGCTGCGTGGGTCAAATGGCGAGAGGTGACTGGTGTCATTTGTGACCCCAGAATGCCAGTTAAGCTGAAAGGACAGATCTATAAGTTCATCATTAGGCCTGTCCTTTTATATGATAGCAAAGTGTGGCCGCTACTTGAGCGATACAAGCAGGATCTACGTGTCACGGAGATGAATATGCGGAGTGACGCGGAATGACCGCGTAAGGAACTCGCGCATTTGCAGTAGCCTTCATGTCCGTGATATTGCAGACAAACTGCAGGAGAGTCGCCTACGCTGGTAAGGCCATGAAAACCGGCAAGCTACGTAGGGAACAAATGTTTGGCCACGCCGGCTCCGCCGGGTCCTGGCAAAAGCGTTGACCAAGAAATGCTAGCTTGATGTCGTAAGAGCTGACATGTATGCCAATGATCTCACAAACAGGGACGCCCAAGACCTTGCGAAGTGGAGGAATAAATAAAGGAAAGCTGATCGTGGGTTTTGAAGCGATGGCTTTGGACGCAACCGGGATTCACCGTGAAGATGATAATGATGGCGATTTCTAAAATGACAATAAAATATTGTATTTTTATTGTTTACCGATTTCAATCCTATAAACCCTATAAACCAATCAATCATATAAGCCCTATTGTAGACGGCAGAATTCGTCTATAATGATTTTGTGATTTGCTCATATATTAATAATGTTTAAGTATGTTTTAGTAACTTACCATTGTATGTTTGTAATAATTGCTATGTAAGAGTGAGACATAATAATGTGTAAAAGAGATAGCACTGTACAAAGTTACTCGCTTGTGATTGGTCGGAATGAGAACCGGCCATATTCACTAAGTCCACTGTGTTTTTTAGTATATAAGTAGGGACAATTCAATGAATAAAGTTAGTTTTTGTTTTACTCCGATCCAGTCTTTTACTTCATAAATAGTCAACCCTTGCGCCCTAAATCTACAAGGTGGTCCTTCGAGCATCAGATAATTGAAGAAAAGAAAATGTCGCTGTATTCGACCCGGAGTAAAACCAGGAATGCGGAAACTGAAGAACAGCTACATCGGGAAGACCCTAGTGTGTCTACAGTTCAAGATGGAAATCGGCGCCAGCGGGATATAGCAATGCCCAGTATTAGGAGTATGTCGCACCTTGCGACAGACTCTGGCATCGCAGCGTCGGGACCCGTCGTACACTCACCCTCCACGTCAAATCGTCTGGGAAATCCTGAAGCAATCGTTCCTGAAATACCGTTGGTTGGTGGAAGAATACGGGATCACTCTGCAGGCAACGTGATCAATACCGCGAGTACGCCTACGGAAAGTACCACGCGGGCCCCCGCACCCTCCACCCTCCGACCCGCAGTCAACGTCATCGCGCATAGTGTGACGTCACGTTCGAGCCGCGCACAACGAGAAGCCGCGCGCCGTCGGATTGAGTATGAAGCTGAGCTTGATTTATTTAAAACTAAATCACGATTAGCTGAAATGAAGAAGGCAATGCAGTTAGCTGAGTTGGAAGCCGAAGAAGCGGAGCTTGAAGACAATCGAGTGATGCCAGACCGCGATGCCCTAGTAGGTGAATGGGTAGAACAATCACCTTTCGACGAAGTTGAAGAAACGCCGTATCGCCCCAATGTGAACGCACCGAGACGACAAGCAATGGAGTCTGCGCCCGCAAAAGGACAACGTCGGGACACATCTAAGGAACGACGTCTACCGGGGAAGGCGATTGAACAGCTAGCATCGACATTGCAAGCCATGGCAAAGCAACGTCCTACGCCACGTGCTTTTTACGAACTGCCTAACTTCTCTGGGGATCCAGCTGACTGGCTCTTCTTCAAAAGAAGATACGAGGAGTCGACAGCAACCTTCGACTTCAGACCAACCGAGAACATGGCACGAATTCAGATGGCAGTTCAAGGAAAAGCCAAGGAACTCATAGAAGACCTGTTACGTACCAGCACAGATCCTGAGGAGCTAATAAGAGTACTAGACCGCACCTACGGGAACCCAAATACACTTCTTCAGTGTGCAATGAAGAAGGTGAAAAACCTACCGAACGTTACTGACAACGACAGCGAGGCTCTACGAAGTTTCAGCTCTGCAGTCAGGTCGTGTGTGTCAACGCTAAGAAACATCAAGGCCAATGGATACTTAAACAACCCTCAGCTAGTACGCGAACTTTTGGACAAGCTAACTCCATCACAACGTACCGAGTACAGCAAGTTTGCTCGACGAGTTTCATCGGAATGCGATATCGACCTACGAGTCTCCCCTACACTCACCGTGCTTGTGGATTTCCTCGATGAGCTAGCTGACACAGCTGCGTTCATGGTGTGTGCAGATTCGAGTGGGGCTTCTACGAAGCCGAACCCACCAAAGGCGACAGCGAGCAAGCAGCCATGGAAGCCATCGAGCAACCCGCCGAAAATAGTGCATAAAGTGTTAGAAGTGAGTGAAAAAGAGCCTGTTAGTGTTGTGTGCTGCGAAATGTGCAAAGGTGAACACAAGTTGCCGAACTGTGACTCATTTAAGAAAATCGAAGTAGACTCTAGATGGGACTTTGTTAAGAAAGAAAAACTGTGTTTTAAATGTTTAGTTAAGAAACATAACCGCCTATCATGTCGTGCGAAAAAGTGCTCCAAGTGCAACTTTAATCACCACATGTTGCTACACGTAACGAAGTTTGACAAAGAAGAGTCTACCAATCCACCTCAAACGGAGAGAGTGACCAACTTGGGTGACCAGCGGATGAAGTCATTACTCAAGGTGGTACCAGTCGCAGTGATGGATGGGGACGTCGAACGTCATACATACGCCTTACTGGATGATGGTGCAACAGTATCATTGATAGACTCCACCATGGCCGCTCATATGAATGGACCTAAGGTGCCGCTGCACATCATAAGTGCTGGAGGACATTCAGTCATCGATCAGAGGTCGAAAAGTGTTAAAGTCGTTCTACGAGGGCCTAACAACAAGAGCCACACCCTCACGATGCGTACTATAAAGAACATCAAGCTACCGCCGCAAACTATACCTACGGGATTGATAAGCCGTTGTAAGCATCTACGTGGACTGAATTGTACTGAAATGCAAGATGCTGAGCCGTTACTCTTAATCGGACAAGACAATTGGCAGCTTATAGTTGGAGGCGACATAAGAAGAGGGAAGTCTGGACAACCGGTGGCATCCCTTACTCAATTGGGATGGGTGATACACGGACCTATTGGAAGTATAGGAAAGAACGTTGAAACCGTCAATCATATCTCGGAGTTGAACGAATTAGTGAAAAAGCAATTTGAGCTAGACTCTATAGGTATCACTGAGGAAAAAAGAGTGAATTATGAAGATGTCAGAGCCATTACACTGTTGGAAAATACCACGAAGCTCACGAACAGAGGTTGGGAAGTCGGACTCCTATGGAAGAAGGAAAATGTGGAGCTACCCGATAACTACAGAGACGCAGAAAAAAGGCTAAGAGGAATAGAGAAGAAAATGGATCGAGATCCCGAATTCGCCGAGTCTTACTGCGCACAGGTAGACAGACTACTAGACCGAGGTTACGCTCGAAAGGTGGACGGACCCTTCACCTCGCCTGTCACGTGGCATCTCCCACACTTTGGAGTGACGAATGTCAACAAGCCGGGAAAATTAAGATTGGTTTTCGATGCTGCAGCAACGTATAAAGGAACATCACTGAACGATAACCTGCTCAGTGGACCGGACCTTCTTAACCCGCTGCTATCCATACTGTTCAGGTTCCGCTCCAAACCAATAGCAGTGACCGCCGACATCGAAGACATGTTCCTGCGAATAAAGATCACTGAAGAGGACCGAGGAGCTCAGTTATTCTTGTGGAGAGGAATGGATCGACAGAAGACACCAGAAACCTTTGTAATGGATTCAATGATATTTGGTGCCGCTTCATCACCTACGACAGCAATCTTTGTGTTAAACCGAAACGCTGATCGATTCTCGAGCGATTACCCAGAAGCGGTAGAAGCTATCCAGAAACATCACTATATGGATGATTATATTGACAGTGTGGAAAACATAGATACCGCACTGAAACTCATAAAAGAAATTACTGAAATCCATCGTCAAGGCAACTTCAATATCAGAGGGTGGACGACGAACGATGCTGAGCTACGAGAGAAACTGCCTAGCGTCGTCCCTGAAAATGTTAAGCTGTCAAATCTGGGCGGAGAAACGGAAAGGACACTTGGTCTCATGTGGTCAACCAGTGATGATACTTTGACATATGATTTGTCTTTCAAGAAATTAAGGCAAGAGATCGTGGATGGAAAAGAAGTACCGACCAAACGAGAGTTTCTGCGCTTCATTATGAGTCTTTTTGATCCATTAGGACTGATATGCCCGTTAACCATCAGCTCACGCATACTCATGCAGAAAATATGGCGAGCCGGTACTCAATGGGACGAAGCATTAAATGAAGATTGTTACCACGACTGGAAGCAATGGTCAAACGAGTTGGTACAAATTCGTGACATAAGGATACCGAGATGGTACGGAATACGCAGTAAAACCGTCGAGTTGCACGTGTTTGGAGATGCGAGCGAAAAAGCATACTCAGCCGTCGCATACTACGTGGACGACTTTAAACACGTAGCACTCGTCGCAGGGAAGGCCAGAGTCACGCCGATAAAATTAGTGTCAATTCCAAGGTTGGAACTACAAGCGGCTGTCCTAGTCTGCCGACTTGCGGAAACAATCAAAAAAGTAGCTGATTTTGACATTGTTAAGACAACCCTATGGACAGATTCGAAGACGGCGCTGATATGGATAAGGTCAAACCCGCGGGAGTACAAACCTTTCGTCGCGCATCGTCTCGCCGAGATCGACAAAAGATCAAAGATTAGTGATTGGCGCTGGGTGCCGACGAGCGAAAATCCGGCAGATGAAGCTACCCGTACAGGCTGGACTGACGAAAAATCCATCTGGTTCAGTGGGCCAGAGTTCCTCCGAAAACCGCCAGAAGAATGGCCCTGTGAAGAAAGTTCTGACGCGTCCGACGCAGCCGCCAGTGAACTACGAGCTAATCCTGTGCACGTCGCTACAGAAGCTGCAAAACCAATAATCGACGTCACAAGGTTTACAACATGGCCACGTGCCGTACGCACCACAGCACGAATACTGGGATGGGCTCGAGCGATAAAGACCAAAACCGGCCCACGAGTCACAGGCCAGTTAGTCGATGAGGCTGAGATATGCCTACTAAGAAAATCGCAAGAGGCAACCTTCGCGACGGAACTGCAGAAGATACGAAAAGGAGAAATGATATCACCGAAAAGCAACTTGAAGCATCTCGACCCGATGATTACCGAGGATGGTCTGCTACGCGTACGGGGAAGACTGGTGACCGCAGATTTACCGTTTGAAGAACGGCATCCCATCATATTGGACGGCAGAGATCCGACCACCGAGCTACTGGTGCGACACTTTCACCAACGTGCCTTTCACGCCAGCACCGAAACCGTTGTAAATCTGCTACGTGAAAAATATTGGATCATCAAGTTACGACCAACGGTGAAACGAATAGCGCAAAAATGTCAACTTTGCCGCGTACGGAAGGCTCAACCTAAGCCACCGAAGATGGGAGACTTACCGCTGGCAAGGATGACTCACCACAGACGTGCCTTCAGTCACTGTGGTATAGATTACTTCGGACCCATGGAAGTAACAATTGGAAGACGCAGAGAAAAACGTTGAGGCGTAGTCTTGACCTGCCTAACAACTCGAGCTATACACCTAGAGCTCGCAGCTTCTCTCAGCGCCGATTCCGCGATATTAGCCCTACGACGGTTTATCGCCCGACGTGGACAGCCCGAAGTTATATATAGCGACCGTGGAACAAACTTCGTGGGTGCGAACCGTGAGTTACAAAACGCGCTAAGAGAAATGGATTTTCATAAATTTGAAGATGAAGCTGTTACCAGAGGGATAAAATGGAACTTCATCTCACCCGCCTCGCCACACATGGGCGGATGCTGGGAACGTCTTGTAAGATCAACCAAGACAGCGTTGAGATATACTCTAAAAGAACGTGCTCCGAGAGAAGAAATTCTTCAGACGCTGCTAGCAGACATTGAAGCAACGATAAATAGTCGTCCGCTAACACATGTTGCTATTGATCCCAGAGATCCAGTCGCGCTGACACCCAATCATTTGCTTCTCGGAACCGCGTCAAATACCACGCGGCTGGGATCGTTCTCCGATAAGGATTTATGCACCAAGAAGCAATGGCGCATAGTTCAAGCTCTAGCAGATGTATTTTGGCGAAGATGGATCAAGGAATATCTTCCCACGCTGCAGACGAGACAAAAGTGGACAGAAGCAGTCACGCCATTAAAACCTGGAGACGTGGTCATCATTTTCGACAACACCTTACCTCGCAATGTTTGGCCGAAGGGTGTCATCGAGCGCGTATATCCAGGAGCAGATGGACAAGTGAGGATTGCAGATGTGAGGACTTCGCATGGGATTTTGCGACGTCCGGCGACGAAGATCGCAGTTCTGCCTACGAAAGTCGATAATTCGGACTAAGGTCCTCACGGGGGTGGAATGTAGACGGCAGAATTCGTCTATAATGATTTTGTGATTTGCTCATATATTAATAATGTTTAAGTATGTTTTAGTAACTTACCATTGTATGTTTGTAATAATTGCTATGTAAGAGTGAGACATAATAATGTGTAAAAGAGATAGCACTGTACAAAGTTACTCGCTTGTGATTGGTCGGAATGAGAACCGGCCATATTCACTAAGTCCACTGTGTTTTTTAGTATATAAGTAGGGACAATTCAATGAATAAAGTTAGTTTTTGTTTTACTCCGATCCAGTCTTTTACTTCATAAATAGTCAACCCTTGCGCCCTAAATCTACACCTATATTCATGAAAACTCTTGTAATATCATAAAAGATAATCCGTAAAATCATGGTAATAAACATACCATGGATCAGATGACATACCTACCGATTATCATGGTTTTTTAATTATGAATTTGTATGAAAAAGAACGTGTTTACAAGTAAGTATTTTTTTCTTCTAAGCTTTATGTTTAATAACTTCTTCCGTGTATGTACTTATTTTCATCTAAGGAAGTTTTTTGTCTATCATTTTTCATTGTTTAGCTACTTAATCTGAAAAGTGAATTGTAGATTTAATATTTACACTTCTTTGAAATAAAAATATACAAAAACAAAACAAACACTTACCATTTGTCAACACAACACACAAACAGAACGCGCATTGACCGGTTGTAGTAGTCGCAATCGCAATCAAGACTAAATGCAACAACGTTTGCGGCTTGCGCGCCTACGTAAGGTGCGTTGATCTAGGTTCAAATCAAATCCAGTGGTTGTAATGGTCGCGTCGCGAAGATTCAAACTACGTACCAAAGTTCGTCTATATAAACGGAACATGACTTACAAACCTCATGATACTTTTACTGCGTAAATAAAAAGATTTAAGTGCCACATTAATGGTACAAATGATTCAGGAAAAATGATTAAAACAAAAAAAATTCAATTTTCTGAAACAGGTAAAAAGTCTTTACTGACATTGGCAATTATTTTTACGTCATAGAAAAGGGGTTTAAATTATATTTTAATTTACAACAGGTTAAGGTAAAACAACCTATGTAATACCTTTGTTGTGCGTAGGGGTCGCAATACCGGAACCTTTTCACAAAACCGGTATTTTCGGTATTACTTTTTCAACAGTACCGGTATTCCGGTATTTTCGGTATTTTCGATATTAAAAGAAAAATATCTTAAAAGTAGTAAAAGATTCGTAAAATTTTCCTTACAGTGTTCGGTTTGCAGCCTATTTAAGGCTTTCCAGATGGACAATGAAAATTTCCCAATTATAAATCAAAGTACTTCTTACTAGAAAATGTCTATCCCATCGGTTATCGGTTCTACAGCAAATTATTTATTGAGCTATATCGATTACTTCAGATTTCTGTCGGAATACCTTATTTCAGATTTTATTCTTCAGGGAAATCCTAGCTTCTCTCTCGAAGTGGTTTTTGTTACGTGTCTGCAATGTTTGCACGAGGTAAACACACTTTTGAACAACCTCGAGAGCAACCCCGTTAAGAACTATCAGGCCCGGAGTAACATGTTCATTAAACATAACCTTGGCTTTACTAAGGTTCACCCGGAGACCAATGCGTTAGGAAGATTCAGCTAAGCCGTCTAACATGTGTTGTAGGCATTCAATCATTTTGGCGATATCATGTGCGAATCGCAAGTGTGAAATGTTATATTCTCGCCATAATATTAATGCCGTAACAGTTTGGGATCTTAAACATATCCTCCAGGGCATTTGTAAACAACTTGCTGTTTTTATGTTGTCGAAGGACCATTTCAATTTCGTCTAAGTTGACTTCTGACAGCTCTTCGGTATATGATCCTCAACGATATGTTGGGGAGATGCTGATGCTTGTGAGGTAAATAGCCTTCCGTCAGAATCTCCGGTCTAGAGATGTCAATTTTTTCATTTGAAGTGGTGAACTTCGTCAGATGGCTTCGACCCAGGTTCTGCACGAAGACTTATGACCCCGGTCTTGCTCTTTAGCTTGCTGTAGGGAATGCGTATTCGAGCACTGAAGGTCACGTCACGACGGCTCATCATCATGCAATTAAATAGAGGGTAACATGATCCTGTCGTTAAGGGACTGTCCATAGAAAAGGAAGAGGTAAACTACGACAGGCTTCTGATGGTGCGAACAGTGGTGAGGGTTACCACTTTTTTCACTTGGCAATACTGGAATGGTGAGTGGATTGCACATGCTAGCGTTTTAGACGGGTTTGGCTTAAGTGCATTTTGCATGTAGTGGTGCTCAGTGCCTTTCTTAGACTTACGTCAACCTGTTTTAAGAAAACAGCTTGTGAGGCTTTAGTCACACAATCATTAGCGTATAAATAGCTAAAAGTACCTCTCATCTACGCTGTGTTGTGTAGCTAGATGGGACAGTCATCTGCTTAGAGTAAAATTATTTTGATGTTGATGATGAGGAGGGCTTGTAAGTTCTTTTGGGGTAGGCCATTTTTTTAAGGTTACATTGAGAGAAGCACCTGAAACCGGCGTTGTAAGATAATTCTCTAAGAACTATTACAATGTTCTCGTATTTTTTAGATCAGCTACAACATTACAACAAGGAGTTAGGTTAATTGAAACTTATGAGTTGTCTCCTGGCTTTCCGGACATCAGAGCTGCTATTACTTAAAATTTGTGCCACGACATGATTTTATCTAGCACCAAATAGTTGTTGAATAGTTATGGCATCCACGTTAAAACGACTGGCGCGAGATATTGTATTTGTCCCACTGAAATAATAATATCTTAACTACTGAACCTTTACCGTAATTTTGAGCTGGTATAGACCTGGACTTAAATGGCCGGCTGATGGTATAGTTCTTGTGGGACGTGCCAAGTCTGATCGGTGATTTACCGCTGAAAAACAGTTGGTTTACAAAAGTAAATCATACCCAGAAGCTAGCCTGTTTGGTTTTAGAAGCATACACGTTGTTATTACAACAAAACTTTGTAGATTGGTACCTACAATAAGGAGATAAGCTTGAAATTATTCAGGTCGTTCATTGGCTTTTCGGGCTTCAGTAGTGTGACCATTTTTGCTAGCACCAATTAGTTGTTGCATTGTTCAAAAACTCTAAAGACCGGCGAAAAGAGGCTAAGACCTGTTTTCGCCTTTCAGAGTCGAGCATCCCCTCCATGCGGATCTAACCCTGATGGCAATCACATTATCAGACAGGTTAAACGGTGCCATTTGCTTGCTGTAACAACTATACAAATACAATCTATACTTAAATCAAACCACTTTCTTGCTATAACAACAAAGTGGCAAGTAGCAACCGCGTATACCGAAAATACCGAAAATCCCGGTTTTTGTGAATCTAATCCCGGTATTTAAAAGTGTCTATTATGGTCCGGGATCCCGGTATTTTCGGGATCCGGGATCCCGGTTTGCGACCCCTAGTTGTGCGTAGAGTAAGGATAAAGGGCTCAAGCGATATTCATTTCCGATGATGTTTAAGAAAGAAAAACTTAAACGACAGCCATGTATTATTATATTCCAGGCAAAACGCTTTAAATACCGCGTTTATTAGATTTACAGCAAGGTAAAAAGATTTAAAAGTAATGTGTTCCTAAAACTGAAGAAGGATGAAAAGCTTAAGTGACTGCCTAATTCATTAGAGCTACCTGCAGATTAATTGAAATCCAGGGCTTTAAAAAAAAGATGAATTTTGAGTCGGTTAACTCCGGGCACTAAGAAATGATGGCCTTTTTTGTGACGGAGTCAAGCGCCATAAAAGTGCTCTGATTTATACCAAACTCGGCTCAAAAGACGCAGAAAAATTTGCTGATTCTAACTATGTATATAACTCAATATCGCCCAAAGTGTCGCTTGATGCCTTTTGTCTTTCCACCGTCGATATCAGTAACACACAAATATTATAGCGTTCATACAAAAATATCGTTTTATAGGACTTTAAATAAATCCTGTTAATGCACCAAAAACATGTAAACCATCTTCGTAGTATTATAATTAGGTGGATTTTGGTTCCGTTAATGTTGGAATGATAATGATTACTATTTGAATTAGCAGGACTTTTATGGTGCATATTTTTTAAGGAATGTTAGGGACTTTTTAAATAAATTTCTCAAAAAAAAATTTTTTTTATTTTATTTTTATTATTAATTATTTTATTAAAATTTTTAAATTTGATGTATATCGATATCTGAGTATTTTAGTTAATTTTCTCGGGTAATTAAAAATTCACGGTGTATAGCTATCTATACACCGTGAATTTTGATAGATATAGATTTCTAGATTTTATAGATACATCTATATGTATCTATAAAATCTAGAAATCTATATCTATCTAGAAATAGATAGACTCTTTGTTGTCCACAAAGAAACAAATTAGAGGAAAATAAATACATTAAGAATTGCACAATTAAGGCGGTCTTATCGCCTTATTAATATATATCTATTATTTCACAGCTATTTTTGTTTTATTCATTTTAAGTAAGTACTTAATCTGTCAAGCTCAAACCAGTGGCAGGCATTGGTTTTATTTCAAGGTAGGCAGTAGATATTTTACCTAAGTGTTTTCATCAATGACACACATTTATAAGTACCTACTGCCTATTTTATTTTATTAACCAGGTAGGCACTGCCTTATTGCCTTTATGCACCGCACGCCCCTGGCTCAAACCACCCATATGTGACAGCGTAATACAATTATATTCCATTGTGTCTTGTTTTTGTGGCCTATACACTGTGCTATTTAACACTTACTGACAAGGAGTGTCTATTTGGTAGCCTTCGCAGGCCATGGCTTGAGCTAAGAGGAATAAGGTCATTCATCCTGGACATATTTTGTAACGTGTTGCATTATTCTTCTATTGTCAATTTTTGTTTGTTATTGTGTTGCGTTTCGTTATTTTATGTCAAATTCATAATATGTTTGTTTTTATTTATCTTTCTTTTTATTGTTTAGTTCAGACTAAGCAAGTATTGTTGACAAGGGTGTGTACGAATATTTGGCTGCTTGGACTAAAGTTTAGTGAGCGCTTTAAGCTCATTATGTTTTTCTTAAATTTTTACACCGTTTGTATCTTTTTTTATTGGCCCTATGACTGGTAAATACTTCTTATAGAAATCAAAGTATAAATATATAGTTTAGTAACTAAACTAAATTACTAATTCAATACGAACTGCTCAAAGCTCGAAGTTTCACTCCTCGCTAGTTAATTTGTGGTCGAAGACGAAGATATCTCGCAATGTATTTTCTTTGCCGAAGGCTAAAATGTCAATTTATCATTAGTGTCAATCCTTTGTGATTCCATCTTCTATATTTGGTACTCCTTATAATTCCAATTCCACGTTTTGTTGACGCTGTTATCAGAGTATACGTAGTTCGCCGATTTTATAGAGTCTCCTGCCTGTGAAGTAAATGGCAAATCAAAAATATATCACACAAAAATGGTAGAAATTATTTCAATTTGTGTATAATTTACGATGCCCATGTTTCAGGTTTGTGAATTACAATACAAAGCCAACAGGTCGGGAATCGAATTGCACAGGGGCAGGTTTTGAACAACAAGCATTGGTGTCAGACTTAGTGTACCTGTAGTGCAAACTCTAACAATAACACAACATAATTATATTCAAACTAAATAAATGAAAATACTATAGATCCGGAATCCTCTGTGCCCTTTCGATAAGAATATAACTTCTTTAATTACAAAAGTCTAAGATTAAGTGATATACCACACTCCTATGGCACAAATGGTACTATGCTAAGAAGTTGATGATTTAATCGGCCTACTATACAATCTACACTTAGTCTGTGGGGTTTCACCTTGCAGTGTCTGGGTATCCTAGGAGACGCTTCTGCCAAAGTTCATTGTTTAGTACGTCGTAACAGAGGGATGTTAATTCTTTGGAGACCACGACAATTGAAGTGACACATATTTACGATGCCTCTTACGCGGTGGACTGACGACCTGCTCAAGTTTGACCTGGCAGCCGCTGAATTTAACAGGCCAAGAGCTGCTCGCTGTGGCGTTCTTATTGTCGAGGACAGACCTTTTCTGAGAAGTTTATGTTTTTTAAATACTTTTTTATTATTGATCGTCGTTTTTGTATTGTGTCATTGTGTTTTTTTTTACCAGTCAAATTTGCTTTTAAGATGCTTTTATTTAATTATTACACTGTTTACTTCTACCACGGGAGTTTCTTTTAATGTCCGCCACACTTAAGTTCAGCAGTGATGATGATCTTTACGACGAATGTGGCTTTACCTTATGAGTCATAGCCGGCCCATCTCGGAACACCTCGTCAGGCACACTAGCCTGTGGGACTTGAGGGTCCAGGTTCAGGGGTTCGTACTCGTCGGACAGCCCGCTGTCAGGCGACTCGGGGCCGTGCAGCGCGTTGACGTACCCCTGGGGTCCGACCCTGCTTTTGCGCACGCAGTAGTCCCCTGTGAAGGGGTTCTGGTACGCAACTACGGTCCTGTAATCATTAGGACATCAAACAACCATAACAAACCTAGCATCTTGTATTGATGGTAATTATCTGATTAGGTGAACATATGCTGCGAGTACATTCAACAACGGGTGCGTGGCGTACGCCCCCAGTGGCGGACGCCCCCGTGGTCAATCACCCCGGTTAGTTTGATTTACTTTGAAAAAAATTGTAATCAGATGTACTGGCAGGCGTAAAAGGTATAAGATTGTAATATATTATATCATAACGATTCTTATTAGAAATGCTTTCATTTGAATGTATGTTTTAAAAACTTTTAATTATTTCGAATCATATATTTATATAAAACGATAAGTGATCAATTAAAAAATTGTGTTTACAGTTTGATTGTTGTACACTTTTACTTAATTAGTCCAATAATTAGTCTTAAAAAGTAGTTTAGAGATAGTAAAATTACATGTACAATGTTCTTTTAAACTTTGTAACAATAAGAATTAAAAATAAACAACTATAAACTTAAAAACATTGAGAATCATTTAGGTACCTAATAGACAATCATGGCCTTACTACAAAAAAGATAGACTAGGTTTAAACCATGTCTAAAGAATAGCCATACAATTTGGAATATTGACACATCACACATGTCTCGGTTATGTTACCATACTTTTTAATTGGTTGGCTAATCTTTAGGCAGTGTTTAAACCTAGTCTATCTTTTTTGTAGTAAGGCCCTTAGTCTTTAAAAGTTATAACATGGTAATTAACATTATCAATCTTGATAAAATAACTGCAGAGAAACTAACTTTTTCCATTTAAAATGTTCTTTTAAACTTTGTAATAATAATACATATAGTTACAATATAGTTTATAATAATCACGCATGATACATTTGATATTTTGTTTAGGTTAAGGTACACATTTGACATTAATTGTACTTAGTGCAAAAGCACAAAAAAAGGATTCGTAAAATTATTCAAATCGGGGGCGTCTACCACGGGGGTGTCCGCCACTGGGGGCGTACGCCACGGACCCCACTCAACGACTTTTAATTAATTAAAAAACTTAAAGCTATTTCAATTAATATTCTTCTTCTTCTCAAGGACCAGGTATTATTGTTTGTTTATCATTTATACAATCAATATTTACATAAATCATCCTTTATTTATAACAAAATAAATAAATGTCTGAATATTTACCCCGAAACCTACCACAAGTGCAAAGAACTTGTATCTGCATGGCTTGGAACTCTTAGTTATGACGACATCGAAAACTTTGTCAATGTGTCACAAGATTGACTAAAGAAATGGTTGACTGATGCGGGTTAGGTAGGTGGGTGCTACATTAAAAATCAAAATCATTAGATAAAACAATAAAACAAAATATATTTAGGCTCTTGCTGGTCTACTGTGGACAAGAAAATAGGTTCCAAAATAACAGTACAAATTATACATTTTGAATATTGACTGTGTGTTAATCTAAATAAATAAATATAATGATTAATTTTGTATTTTAATAAGTTCAATACTTAAGACAACATTGTATGAAGCAATAATTTGTGTTTAAACTAACTGTATACGAGTGCGCGCGCATGTGTGTAACAAAAGTGTAACAAAAATTTATGATTATGTTAAATTTGTGTGTTAGTTATGGTGTTGTAAATGTTGTTTAATTTGTTTAGTTAAAAAACTGAAATCAACTCAATTGCTGATTCTAAAACAACAATGTTTCATGCATGCTGAAAATGACCTAGTACATCTAGTTATTTACGCAACTATAATTATAATGCTTCATGTTTTTGCTATATGAATTATACTTTATTTACTTGTTGTTAAGAAAGAGCGGCACTCCCTGTTACGAGTTGTTATACTTAAAAGGGGGAACCAACCTAACACCTTGTAAAAACTTTAATGAAGCAATAAAGATTTTTGTATTTTGTATTTTTGTATATCTCGTCTGATATACGATTGTATTTATTTATACCATAAGATTGAACTTACGAGTAACGTTACATTCCTGGTTTCAATTAGGTTATTTGCTACATTTGGAATAATAAATAAATATCAAAGCTATTAATCATTATTTGGATTTCAAAAACCCTCTTATCTAATAAAATTAAAAAAGAAATTAAGTTGGTGAGACCCTGTACTCTTCATGCATCGCAATTTGACCAAATAAACAGTTGCCGCCGACTATCCTCACCTCAGTTCTTCAGTGCTTACTCCTTCCTTTTTATGAGAGAAGAGAACTTTGGTCGGCTTTAACAGGACCTCGACCTGTAGAAAACAATAATTGATTTATACAGATTGCTAGGAAAAACAAAGACGTTATTCTACAGGTTTTCCAAATGAATATTAACAACTTTTAATATGGGATCAAAAGAACAAAAGAGTTAAAACAAAACACTTAACTAAATACTTATGCATTTTGGTCGAAATCAAAATCATTTATTTTTGCAAACAGGCCAATACCAGCACTTTTACACATCTCATATTGAGTTGAAGTTACTAGATACTCTGGTGCATCTATCATCGTACCCCTACAAAACACGTATTTACACACACACACACACACACACACATACACACACGCACACACACACACACACACACACACACACACGCACACACACACGCACACACACACACACACACACACACACACACACATACACACACACACACACACACACACACGTATACATATGTTTATTATTATTATATAAAATGTCCAAAGCTTGTTGTAAAATACTTATGTTCCATACCTACTAAGTAAATTTATAAATAAATAATAAGTAAAATTCTTTAAAAGCTACTGTTATTGTATTTGAGTTAATGCAATTGTTTTGTAAAAGCTCAATAACTAAGTAATAGCACTAAGTCAAGATCGAGTCACTCCGACACAAGCATCCAATTACTTCCTGGAGCTGTCTCACCTAACCACTTGTAAAAAATTATTGAGCAATAAAGATTTTTTTTTTTTAAATTTTTTATCATATATTATTTTTTGACCCTATCACTTCTTCGGGACAATTTGTGGGCTAGTAGCACTTGGACTTTAGTATAGATGGTATGGATCAGCATTTTTTTTGTTGTAGCTCGGTGATCGCAAAGTGGGTTGCTTGTCCACGTCGTGGTTTACTTATTTTATGTACATAATATTTATTTCTGTATAATATATCATGTCATATATTTATGTTTTGGTTACGTAAAATTTCAATCTTATTTAGTTAAGTTACAGGTCTGTAATGACTACATCTGCTCACGCGCCCTGCCGCTCGTTTTTTTCCACCAGCTAGTTCCCAATTCCGCACCCCGCGCTCAGACCCCGGAACTCCAGTTCAAATCATTACAGAACATTACAGAAATAAATCGGTATTGTAATCCGTTCGGTATACAATTTCAGTTCTGATATCTTTACTAGTATTCATCATCATCATTTCAGCTAAGGAAGTCCACTGCTGAGCACAGGCCTCCCCCAATGATCTATCATCGGGGGGATTGCCAATACTCGCCACGCTTGGCAGGCGGGTTGGCGAGCGCAGTTTTTTTATTAGATTTCGCACGCAGATGCTGCTGCCCGTCTCG
Source organism: Anania hortulata (assembly GCA_963576865.1). Classification (NCBI taxonomy): domain Eukaryota; kingdom Metazoa; phylum Arthropoda; class Insecta; order Lepidoptera; family Crambidae; genus Anania; species Anania hortulata. The sequence goes on from OY756409.1 coordinate 778,028, forward strand.
TGCTACAGGAATTAGTCGCCTCTTACGACACTCCTCCTGTTGGCGGTGGGGAAATGTATTCTTTACGGCCGTCCCCACACGGCACTTATTTACTAGTATTACAGATATTGTATTCCGATACCGGACCCTAAGAAATGATAGGTTTTTTAAAAACTTGGGATAGTCAACTCTTTCTGCAGCTCAAACCAACAACATCTGACTACTCTTTAAAAACAATTGAAAACCGTCTGTCGCAACGCAACATTCAAAACTAGATTCGTCTCTTCTCTCTCACTAGGTCTTCCTTCGCTTTCACGCATCTTACGTTCCATCCCACATAAAAATTACATAAAGTGCAAAGCCAAAACGATTTTATTACACGTGGAACAGATACAATTTGTAATTATTTTCTGATGACCTTTTCGGCCCAAATGCGTACAAGGGAAATAAAATTACGTCCTTAGCTCAAAAATAGACGACCTGAACTTTTTAAGCAAACCAATTAGCTTGGGTTTAATTAAGGTTGTTTACAGACATAACGTTCTTCCAAGCGTTTTTTTAAAGCAAATTAAAAAGCCACCGTCAAAAATTCGTCTAGGAAAACGCTTGCTGCTTGTAAATACTTTTTTGTATAGACGCTTGACAGGAGGCAATATCTTGATCCAGCCCTGTCATTAAACTGTAAACTTTTGGTTTTCTCTGTCAAATGTAAAAATTTTACGTAAAACTTTATTTCTCTGAAAACCATTACAGTTACCTACTTGTACATTAAACCTTTAATTTGAAATGGAAAATCAACTTAATTCAATTTATACAAGGTCGGCTTTTATAAACTGGTGAAACTTTAACAGAACTTCTAATTATTTTAGAGAAACCGAGCCCTATTATTTTCGTTCTTAAAAACGGGCTAGTTTTCATTTTAATTAATCTTAACAAAAAATATACAATTATGTATATTTTTAAGAGCATCCTGTCTAGTCTGAAGCGTCCCTACGTCATCGCCTCTGTCTCTCTCATTTCAATCGTGCCCCACTCTTCCCTCGGGGTTCACGCACGGGGCACGGGGTGTTTTATTTTACGTTGAAATCAAAATAGTTTTTGGCGTTTTTCTCAAATTAAAGCGTATAAAAATTTCTTTTTTATAACAAAAATGGTTCATTTATGTTTTTGTAATTACTCTTCAAATTTTACCAGTTTATAAAAGGCGACCTTATATACCATTTCGTTATATTGCAAAACATAGATACTTCAAAATTTACAATTCCCACGATTACATTGTCAACATAACTTACAATCATGTTAATTTAATATCGTTATTTACAAAAAAATATGTCAACATAAATTGTAATAAAAAAAACATGTCAATAGAAATCAAATTTTCTGTGCAAGTTAGAAAATAAACATTTCATAATATTCGTTTACATTATAGAAAGCACGATTTAAGAGTTAATATCTTGATCACTTATAGAAACGCATTAAGGAGAAGTCTTGTAGTGAAAGTAATATTTTATTTAATAGAATGCCTTGTCTATATGGGCTTTAACAAGTCAAGATTTGGGATACACAACCTCTATCTATTTCTCGTGTCATAGTTTCGAACGTGCATTTTCTTCTAATCTTAGTGTGCCTTTTAAAAAAGACTACCTACCTATGAAAAATAAAAGAATAGCGTTTTGTGGAATACAAAAGACCCTGAAATATAAAGCAACTAAAAAGGTGCATAGCCCAGCATAAGAAGATTTTTGCGTTTTAAAAATTTACAGGCGAATGTAACGCCTAATCTGTAATCGCTCTTAACATAAAGCCTTTAGTACAACAATAAAAGGGTTTTCGGGAAATGAAGGCATTGTTTGATGTTCATTAGGCAGATTTTGGGGAAAATACAGGTAAAGGGAATGTCAGCATGATTTCTAATAGAATTTTGGGTGGTACTATTGGGACGTGTATAAGTGCCCGGAAGAAGGTCTATACTGAATTAATGAGTATTTTTAATGTGCAGTGTTTCTCGCGATGTTTTTGCTTACCACCAAGCAAGTGGAATAAATCCGTATAGATTACAAAAAATCCAGAGGCACAGTCAACATCAGAAGTAGCTTAGTCTCTTAATTTTCCAAAAAATACTTATTACAAAACATAGTCTCACAAAATCACTACGCAAAAATTAAAATAAAGAAGTAAGGTTATTCTGACATTAAGAAGAGTCCGTACTTTACGAAAAATTGTGATCAGTTACTTTTGATGCTGACTGTACATGCTGTGGGATGCGAACTGATGACCCAAGGTTCTGAGTCGTGTCTCCGATTCTTCGACCACTGAGCTATTACTGTACTCAGCATAAAACCAATAAAAACCAATAAAACCAATTTATTTCTGTAAATAGGCCTAAATTAAGCTCTTTTACACGTCCCAATATATTTTTTTACCCTACCACTGCTTCGGGACAATATTGTGGGCTAGTGCCGAGAAGAAGCAGCGCAAGAAACTCGGTCACTATTGTCAGCCTCTTTTTAAATAGTGTGTTTACATTACAAGATAAAATGAACCTGTGCGAGCACGGCAGTATTTAATTCCATACATTTTTATCATTTAAATAGTCATTTACAGTGTAATAACCTTTTTTCATTAAAATCATCTTGACATGCGATTTAAATTCATACATAGGCAGTTCATCAATGGACTGTGGTAATTTGTTAAAATAGCGAATACATTTTCCCATAAACGAATTACCCACTTTATGCAGTCTGAAATTTGGAACGGCAAGTTTATCTTTATTCCGGGTATTAATATTATGCATGTCACTCTTTTTAGGAAATAGATGCAGGTTTTTGCGAATATACATAATATTTTCATAAATGAATTGAGAAGCCACTGTTAGTATATTAATTTCCTTGAACAGTTCCTTCAACGAGTCTCGGGGTCTGAGGTCGTAAATTGCCCGTACAGCTCTCTTTTGTAGCACAAAAATAGATTCAATATCTGCTGCTGAGCCCCATAATAATATACCATATGACATTATACTGTGAAAATAGCTAAAGTACACCAATCTTGCCGTTCCAACATCAGTCAATTGTCTTATCTTTCTCACGGCATAAGCAGCTGAACTAAGTCTTCCCGATAGAGTCTCAATATGAGCACCCCATACTGGCCCCATACTAGCCTTGATTTCTTACCTGTCCATTTCGTACCAAGTTATGAACTCGGTAGAAGCAGTAACCACAGGTGAAGAACGTCAGGAACAACTAGAAACAAAAGTCTTAATAAATAAATCAATATTGAAGTACGTCACATACATTGATTTGATCCAAAGGTGAGTAGCTAAATCACTTGTGTTCACAATCAGAAGAAATGGCGGTAACATAACACTCGAGACAACATGAACAATTAGTTTTCTTTGTTGACCCAACCGCATTCGTGACCTTGGAAAGGTTGATGTTGGGAATTTCGTTACGGGATAAAATAAGAAAGAAGTTATGCGGCAGAAAACTAAAGTAATGGAAAACAAATGTAGCAAGCTAAAGTGGCAGTGGGCCGGCCACATCTGTCGCAGAACCGATTTAAGGTAGAGTAAATGGGTTCTCGAGTGGAGACCACGCCTTGACAAACGGAGTGTTGGACGCCCCCCAGATTGATGGACCGACGGCCTTAGGAATAGCTGGGCATGAAAAACGCGAGGGATCATGCTCCTTGGCTCTCTTTGGGGGAGGCTTACTTTCAGCAGTAAATTGCACTATTTTGACATGATAAGGTATTATTGCAGTCCACTGTTGGACGTAAGCCATTTATTATACTTACTATAGTTTTTTTATACAATTTCATCTATGTATCTTCTGTATATATAAAAATGAATTGCTGTTCGTTTGTCTCGCAAAACTCGGGAGCGGCTCGACCGATTTGGCTAATTTGGATCTTGAAAGATTTGTGAATGTTCAGGGAAGGTTTAAATGGTGAGAAATATATAATAATACTAAAACCAACTGTTTTATTTTCCAACACAAACTGTTGTACCTGTCAAACTTGATACGTTTATTTTAACTTTTATTGGCGGTACGAAGTTCGCCGGATCAGCTAGTATTTTTTTTTTTTTTTTAATAAATTGTTTCCACTATTACACCAATTAGCTAGCCCCAAACTAAGCAAAGCTTGTACTATGGTGACTAGATAACGGATAAACATACTTAAATACTTTTATAAACATCCATGACTTAGGTACAAATGCTCGTGTTCATCACACAAACATTTGCCCCTTCGATCTTCGTCGAACCCGCAACCGCTGGCTTTGTAGTCCGGAGCGCGAACCACTACACCAGATGGTCGTCGAAATAATAATTAAACAAAAAAGATTTAAAAAATGAAAACACATAGTATTCGGGAGGACTGGAGCCTAAACTGGGACATTCCTGTATTTCATAATAATAATTTCTCCATTTCTCCACAATCCTTCAAAACCATCTCACCAACATCCACCAACCACGCAATCCAATATACTAAGGTACCTACTGAATTTCTTCATGGGACGTTATTTTCTCAAACTAGCGGTGCAGTATTGCAGTGTTTGTCTTCATTTCGTAGACGTTTCTCATAAAAGCGTAGAGTACCATACTTTATTGCAGTATACATAATTTATACGAAAACATGAATAACTTTGTTCTTGCGATGGCTTTCTGGTTTGCAATTTACTCGGAATTTAATAATAGATACACAATGAGACTTTACATTGGTTATGTCTATTAAGTGCCAAGCATCTTATTTCTTTACAATTTTCTTTTATTATGGCTATGTTTTATTAGTCTGGAACTAAAATAGCCTGAATATTAGTCAAATGATGATTGTTTGACAAATAAAATCGTTCAGTCTTTTTTTTAAATAGACTCATTCCTGTTCTTTAAGCTGAGCAGTGATTCTGCCAATGTCGAGTGATTCTTGGCATAATTTATATATATATATATAAATGAATTGCTGTTCGTTTGTCTCGCTAAAACTCCAGAATAGCTGGACCGATTTGGCTAATTTTGATCTTGAAATATTTGTGTGGGAGTGGGATGTTTGTGGGAGTTCAGGAAAGGTTTAAATGGTCAGAAAATATAAAAAATTTGCAAGGAAAGTAGTAAAACAACTATTTTATTTTCCTATACAAACTGTTCGTACCTGTCAAACGAATTGGCGGAACAAAGTTCGCTGGGTCAGCTAGTTTATAATAAATAACGGGTGTTTATTCTTTACTGCTTTTCTTGAATTCAGTGGAGGTTACTCTTCTCGTAGAAGCAGGTTCCAAGATGCTATCGGGTCTAAAGCAAGTTGTCTCGAAACAAGTCTCTTGACACTCGATGCGGCGTTGAATACAATTATATTTCAATAATTTCAGATCTTTATCACTTCACCAAACATTAGAACACAAACTACATCAAACTTGCACTCTAAAAACTATTTAAATGATAAATAAAAACCATTATAATCGATCGACCATGCTTTTCGTTCGACTACCCCCCACCGAATCCGAGACTTTACATTGGATATGTCTATCTGTTAAGTGTCAAGCAGGCTTATTTACAGTTATCTTTAATATAGCTATGTTACTACTTCTGGAACTAAAAGTAGCCTGTATGTATTAGTCAGACGATGATTGTTTGACAAATAAAAATCGGTCAGTCATTAATTTGGTTATTTATTCGAGAGGACATTTGGCATTATTCCACTCTGTGACAGTTGACAAGTTGGTTTGTACAGAATTTTTTTACACATGTATTACATATTTATTGAAACTTTATTTCACAATTAGCGGACTGCATGCTATAGGTAAAGCATTATCTACCAGTCAAACGTATATTTATTATATTATTTAAAAAAATAAAACCGACTTCAAAACACTAAAATGCTAAAAATAATCCTAACACTTAAGTACCTAATCAGTTACTTTTGGAGTCGGTGCCAGCTGATGAGAGATTCAATGTTTTTGTTTGCATTATTTTTAGCATTTTAGTGTTTTGAAGTCGGTTTTATTTTTTAAAATAAAATTTACCTACGTCATCTATTTTCAGTGATAAATCCTAATCTAACTGCTGAACACCGATTTCATCCCCTATTTTCCTACCCTTAGGGGTGATTTTTATTTTTCAAACTTCTATCATAGCATCTTTGAAGTATAAGCTATTCAATAAAACAAAAATCATCAAAATCGGGTCATATTTGTCGAAGATAGGTAACAAGAACCACAACCAAAATATTATCTGGGTATATATTTGTTGATTTTCTCAAAAAGTTCTAAATCAATTTCGATAAAATTTATATGGGACCACCCCTAAAGTATGATCTACCAAACAAAAAAAGAATCATTAAAATCGATTCATAATTGGCGGAGTAATCGCGTAACAAACATACAAAAAAAAAAAAAACATACAGTCGAATTGAGAACCTCCTCCTTTTTTGAAGTCGGTTGAAAAGAGAGGAACAGACATAAAAATCTATCACATTTTCGTATAAAAAGAATTTTCGGTTTTTCTAAAGATTTTTTGGAAGAAATCGCTTTTATATCATGAAATGTAAAAAATTGTGCAATTTTTAGGTGCGTATGTGTATTATGACTTATGACTAACTATGACACAGAAAAAAAAAACACTAAAAAAATCAGCACATATCCCATGAATCCAGCTAACCAAGACATAAAAAATATTATTGTTTCTCATTCGCTTGGCATCAAATAACTTTTGAAAAATTCACATGCGATAGGTAACCCCATTTTGTATAAACTGGTCTTTCTCGTCGACAAACTACCAGCGATAAATAGTAGGAGATATAACAAATATAATATTTTACTTAAACTACTTACTCCAACTACAGTGTTCCAACGCAAACTTTTGGCTGACGCATCACAAAGCATTCGCAAGTAGAACAAAAGTGCAGGAAAACAACAAAATAACTCACCAGGACCGCCAACAACACGTAGTCTATGTACACTATCATTGTCACACCGAACATTGCACAAAAATATCACCTCAACATTATTATCAACAGAAAACACGGAAAAAATCGGAAAACTACGAAATTCGTATGTTGTTTTTGTTTTTTAAAACTGATCTGCCTCTGATTGTTCAGTAGGATAATTTTCCCTAATAATGATTGGTTGTGTGTCAACAAAGGCTTTTCTGATTGGTGGAAATTGAGAAGAAAGATCCTGGACAGCCAATGGGGATAGAATGGAAACTGAGGATGAAACGTCTGCAGTGGTGCGGCAAACACTAAGTATATTAGACAATAAAGTTTTCTGCCTACAATTTGCACGCAGCTAAGAAGACGTCAAATGCTCACAAAAATTTACTAATTTTCTTTGAGTTTCCTAATTAACAGTTATTAAAACAATCACGGCTAAACACCGTAAAAGTAGTAGTGTCAAAAATACACAAAAATCTTGTTTGTTGTTTATGCAAGCAAAAACTATTTATCTAAACTGTGATCGAATAAAGGTTTAAGTGTGTAAACAAAACCAAATTACTTTTGCTGTGGCAATTGTGTGGTAATGAAAATGTGACACAATGACCTTTTTTATTGTTACGTGGTCTCAAGCGTTCGTTTGGAGATTTACTGGTTAAAAAAATAAATATTCGAGTTTAGGGTTTGAAAAGTAATTTCCATTAATCTAAAAGTAAGTATATTTGGGCAACAAGCAAGAAGTTCATGAAAACATACATATTTTTTTGTTTTACTGATTATTATACCACTTCTATTTATTTATTTAAAACTTCTGAGCAAAGGTCTATCTTAAACCTCATATCTGTGTGCTTAATTCTTCTGTATTCTTAGGTGATTAATTAAATTACTATAGCATTTTACTTTATAAGGGACTGTAAGAAAAAAATATATACCCACATTGCATTGCATTGCGTTGGTAGTAGCTATTACCATTGTCTTTGTCCTATATACCTTGTCTGCTAGTATCCCAGAAATAATAATATTTTGTTTTCTGTTTCATGCTTCACAATATTTTGCCTTCTGCCTTCTCTGCGTTCTGCAAACTCTTTGTCATCCTCCGCCGCGTTGGCGCCAGTTCCGTCGCGACTGCCGCACCAATTTCGACCTATTTCGTCTCCCTGCTTATTATTACCCTGAATCCTAGGTAGGGTAAGATAAGGTACATGATAGATTTCGTGTCAAGCTATTTTTGGATTTCCCTGCTGACCTGATATCATATATCAAGTCACCATACTAGCAAATTTCTTTGATGTCACAGATTTAGATATACACAGAGATAAAAAAGACGAGTAGAAAATAAAATTCAGATTGTTAATATTTATGTCACCTAAAATGTATTACAAATCTCTCTTGTCTGAAGCACAGGTTCTACCTAGTTCAGGCAAAGATAACTCCTGCACTGACAAAGAAAATACAAATCTACAGAGATTTTTGTGTACTGTATAGTTTTAAGTTGTATCTACTATTTCAAATGTATCGGTTTTTCTTGTACTCGTATTCAATAAAAGGTTTATTTCATATTCATTTTATGGTACGCCTACGACTTACGACACGCTACTTTATCTCCATGGTGATATTTTTTAAGATTGGTCTGAGAAGGGAGCGGGTTGACTTGATGACGAGTGACAAGATTGCATGGCACCGATCCCAGATGACCTGGGATTAGAAGCAGAGCTGGCAAAATGAAATTGATGAATATGAAGTAATGAAAGGATCTGAAATACACAGAAACTAATTATGAATAGACAGATCAGGAAAACCTTATCCAGTGATAGCTGCCACCATACTTGTACGGTGTGAGCCGTACACCTGAAGATTTGCTAAATGAAATACCGGAGATTGAGTTAACGTAGAGTTTAATGTTAATTAGCGTTAATACAGATCTTTGATAATGCTAATGATGACGTGTGATTGGTTTGAATGCGATGTGTGCACTGACTCATTGAGTGGAAAAATGGATTGTACAAAATTCTAAGCTGCTGATGGATTGATTTTGGCGTAATATAATATATACACTGTACGATACTTTAAACTTTATGCTACAAATACTATAATAATAAAACTGTTGTATCTTAATAGATGATAATATATTAGCTATATGTATATAAGGATAATACCGCCTAAATTATACGTTTTTCTGTAAAAATCATGTGGAATTTGTATGGTGTGCAAAAATGAGTATCTATCTATGCATAACAATGTGTAGGTAGCTACCAGTTAAGGTGAAAATGGTCTACCATTAATCAACAAAACGATCGATTAAAACCAAATCAAGTGTGGACTGGTCCGATAAAAATGTTGCACTTGCGTAATCGAAATGCATTTTCAAATGTTGAAATCTAAATAACATGATTTAACACTAACTAACAGATCTGTCAACAATATTCAGCTTGCACAAAATATGAGCAAGTTGAATATTGTTGAAAGATCTGTTTGCAATCGAGTTTAGTGTTAGTTATTCTAACCAAAACAAATTTTAATTAGTATATTTTGTCGTAGCATCTGCAAAGTACAAAAAGAAAAGTAAACTCACTACACGCGGAAAACCGTGGGTCTTTAGTTGTTTCGCACCACGAGTTATTCGCCCCGCGGGGCGAATCGCCCAAGATCTTTTTTAAATGGGTCATTTCACACCACGGGGCAATTCGGCCAAGAACTTTTTGTCGGGTCGATTTGGACCGCAGTGAGGAACAAAACAGTTCTGTACAAATAAATAAGTTTTTGTTATGAGTCTAAAGCGGACTAGAAAATGAGCATTGGGTCGTTTCGTGCCGCGGTGCGAATCGCCCAAGAGCTCCATTTAAATGGGGCCTTTCGCACTGCTGTAATCACTGCGGTGCGAAACGACCTATTTAAAAAGAGCTCTTGGGCGATTCGCACCGCGGGGCGAATAACTCGTGGTACGAAACGACTAAAGACCCAAAACCGTGACATAAATTGCGACTCTCTCCCACATGACAGTCCTTTACTTTTTGCAAACGACACGCGTGCGAGTATGACACAAAATGCAAGTACAAATCTACAAGGAATTGGCTTGTACTACGCACACCTAACAGACCGGTGAATTAATGAAGGTAGTGCAATATCAGGCGATACTAATTAGTGACACAGTATCAGAATTCATTTATTGCTAAAAACTGTGTACAATAAAACAGAGTTAGAACTGGTTTCCATAGAAAAAAAACTTACGCGTCACTAAAATAAGACTTACATGTGTTCAACTTGTATAAATAACTACCTAGTTTAAGTCCTATTTTAGAAGATCATTAAGTGATATAATAATAGCTAATTCTGTTACGTTTGTTACGTTAACGTGTAAGTTCTGGTTTTCCTAACCCCACACGATTCGCATACAATTAAAAATAATTAACATATAAAAACTCTTACATAGATGGAGGGCCCTGACTCTATCCAAAGTTGCATGGTAAAGCTTATATGATAGAGTATTGAGCTTTTGATCGAATGTCGTGTACAACCCGCACTAGAGTTTTCCCATGGTATAGTTGCTGATTTATTCTTGCTATGTATCGTTATATTCACCTGTACATTACCCGGCTCTATTAATTAAAACTTGAAGTGATACAGCGGCACAATAAAACTGATACAATCGCAGTCCCGCGAGTTGAGATCAATTCCAGATAACTTGCTTGGGGTAATCCGTTTATGTTTATGACCGGAAGTTTGTTAATTTGTTATTGTTAGAAGTTTGACATTAGACATTAGTAGCTATACTGGGTGACTCGGGGACACTGGATGAGCCTAGACAGGGTTAATGGTTAAATGTACTAGTCGCACGGTGAGTGTCCAACCAAATCTTGGCTTCGTACGTCATGATTAACAGTTAGTACGCACGTGTTACAGACTTTCGACTTCAGACCAATAATCGAAACCGGTTAATATTTATTTCATAATGTATAAGACCCAATTCTAATATTTGATAGTAGTCGTAAAGATTAATTGACCACAAAACTTAATTTGCCATAGCGTTTATGTCGGTAATTGGAGTATGTGACAATTAATTTAGCGAAAACCTTTATTATTCCGGTTAAGGTTCCATAGAAAAATAACCGGTTTCCAAATCCTGACAGACTTTGAGGGATCGACGATGAAAAGACTCGACGAAGTTTCCCGTATGCTGCCCAAAGCCCATATTTTTTGTATAGCGATATAGAATCGTAGGTGGTACATAGCCAGCGGCCGAATCGTGGAATCGTGGTGTGTGGTACACACCATCGACAGAATCCAGACAGCTTCTGCATGGATATTATAACAAAAAATCTCGGTGGGCGAGGGCTCTAATACGGCAAGTATCCAACCTGTTAGGGTTGTGTAAATTTCCATATCAAACATGTGGGCGTACAAGCTCAAACTTGGAAGTTTTCTAGATTATAAACTACCCTTATGTAAACCTTTGAAATATACAAAGGGGCTTGGTTTTAGTTTCCAACTATTGTTTCTTAGGTGTGTGCCACAGTGTACATTGATACGGTAGGATGGCTTTGGACAAAAGATCTTAGATAATCGTTTACTTTTTTATCTTAATTTACAGCGTATATCCCGTCCTCTGACATCTTTTGATGGTCTGATTAGCATAGTGAAGCGGTGTTCATGTTGAACGCAAAGGGTTTGTTCTCTGTTCTGGTAAATTTCGAAAACAATACTTTGAATTCGGTAGAGTCTGGGAGTGCTGGGAGATAACCCTGTACATTATTGTCACAGTCATATTAGATTTTGTTCTTGGATATAAGAATTAATTGACTATTCTAATAGAAGAGAAGTAATAAAATGCGCAAATAAAATTATTTCTGAATAACTCGTATGTAAGGTATTTATATTCATTGTGTGCCGTGTGGGGACGGCCGTAAAGAACACACTTCTCCACCGTCAACAGGAAGCGTGTCGTGAGAAGCGATTTATTCCTGTAGCACGAGATGGGCAGCAGCATCTTTGTGCAAAATCTTATAAAAAACTGCGCTCGCCAACCCGCCTGCCAAGCGTGGCGAGTGTTGGCAATCCTCCAATGAGGAGGCCTATGTTCAGCAATGGACGTCCTATGGACGAAATGATGACGATGATGTAAACGAATGACCCTTCTAGACGTTTCTTCTTTGTGATATTAGTTTCCCGCATTGGTTTCTACCTTCAGGTGCGTCCGTTGAGTACACAATGCCTTTTCAAACATAGACCTTGCAGAGTTGAATAAAAATAGTCAAGTTAAGTAAGATATTTAACAAGGGAAAGGTTTGTCAATAAGTTTCAGTAACGGCTAATTTAACTAATTAATTTAATTTTCATTTAAAAATAAGACGTACTTAATACCAAGAAGAATTATTTACCATTCCCTAGTTAATGATGAATACTCTCAAGAAGTTTCCGTCTCTACTTATCGTGAATATGAAGCTATGATCAGATTGCAGACGCCATGGTTTGCAGTCACGTCAATCTATCGTTTATTCTCTTTATTTTATTAATACCCAAAAAATGTTACACTAATTTTATTTTAAAATATGGATAACAATAAATTTTATTAAAAAAAATAAAACCGACTTCAAAACGCTAAAATGCTAAAAATAATCCTAACACTTAAGTGCCTAATCAGTTACTTTTGGAGTCGGTGCCAGCCGATGAGAGATTCAATGTTTTTGTTTGGTTTTTTTTTTTTTTATAAAATTTACTTATTTCATCTATTTTTAGTGATAAATCCTAATCTAACTGCTGAACACCGATTTCATCCCCTATTTTCCTACCCTTAGGGATGATTTTTACTATGCAAACTTTTATCATATTATCTTTGAAGTATAAGCTATTCAATAAAACAAAAATCATCAAAATCGGCTCCTATTTGTCGAAGATAGGTAACAAGAACCACAACAAAAATATTATCTGGGTATATATTTGTTGATTTTCTCAAAAAGTTCTGAATCAATTTCGATAAAATTTATATGGGACCACCTCTGAAGTATGATCTACCAAACAAAAAAAGAATCATTAAAATTCATTCAGATTCATAATTGGCGGAGTAATCGCGTAACAAACATACAAAAAAAAAAAACATACAGTCGAATTGAGAACCTCCTCCTTTTTTGAAGTCGGTTGAAAAATTTGGCACAAGACAGTAAACCCTAAAAACTGCTGGCAGCTAAAAAGAAACAATAGCCAAGAAATGGGCTCAGTGGCGTATATTGAGAGAACTCTATGACCAGCAGTGGACTGACTGTTTGGCTAATAATTACCCTAAACTACCTATTCATAAGCAAATACGCTGACGGAAACAAGGTACTATTAGAATTTATATTACTACACTTTCCTAGTTCAAACTTGTCAATTACACATAGACTGTTTGCGGAATTATTGGATAGCGTAACGTAGACACTAGTCACATGACACTGACACAGTATCGAAATAAGCAGTAGGCTAATTCCATTCTGTTTTATCTGACGGAAAACTTCTTATTAGATGCAAACAACTAGAGATTTAAACAGAATTCCTATTTTTTTTCCATCAATACATGTTTTAAATAAAGGTAAGATAGAATACTCAATACTCAATAATTTATTGCAAAACCATAATGTACATATAGATGTTACAAATTATAAGATACATGATTAGTAGCTTTCGTAAAATCAGTTAAGTCAGGCACTTCGATTGAAAACGACTGACTGATTTAGTAGTTCACGCTTCGGAATGCAACGCCGCGGCGGTTGAGGGATTTGAAACCCGCTAGGGGGGAATGTCTATGTGCTGAGCATAAACATATTTTGTACCTAAGTCATGGATATTTATAAATGTATAAGTATGTATATCCAGTATTGGGTCGCCTTTGTGTAACAAGCTTTGCTTATATTGGGGCTTGATAACTGTTAGAACCATTTATTTATTTATGTACTCTACAGAGCAGTAGTAAGGGCCATCTAACTCCAAAATTGATCAGTAATTTTTCACTTTAACTATGTACCTCTATAAGTTGACAAATCTTGCCACTCTCGTCCGTACTTAAACAGTGTGACACTGATCAAATAACAGCGAAATTTTTGATTGACAAAATATTTTTTTGACATTTCTGTAGCGTATCTTGATATTCAATTCTAACTAAACCGTTCATGCTCTGGATGGACCTAGGTTACCTCACCAGTGTACTGTATATATTTACACTGTGGCACAGGCGGTCTTATTGACGCAAACAGGGCACAGAGCAGCCACCGCTGTGTTGATTGCCTCACCATTGTCCAAGGGAACACAGAACCTTTAGTTGTGGTTGAAACTGGAAGCGACTGCGTGTAGCTGTTCTTCTATAGACACTGTATTTTTTAAGAACAAAATAATTCTACATTTGTAATTCTATAAGACCGTATTCAATGTCGTGTCATGTGGGGATGGCCGTAAAGAATACACTTCGCCACCGCTAACAGGAGGCGTGTCGTAAGAGGCGACTAATTCTTGTAGCAAGACGGGCAGCAGCGTCAACGTGCGAAACATTATAAACTGCGCTCGCCAACCCGCCTGCCAAGCGTGGCGAGTATTGGCAATCCCCCCCAATGAAAATCATTGCGGGAGGCCTGTGTTCAGCAGTGGACGTCCTATGGCTGTTGATGAAGACCGTATTCCGTTTTACAAATTATTAACTGTTTGGTATAATCATAATAACAGTTCTAAGTAAAAAGTAAGTCATTGTCTTTTTTAAATGTCAATTTTCATGTTTATGTAATATCATAAAATGAAATACTGAGCCTAAAATCCTGAATAGACAGAAATAGTTCTTCAACTCATAGAATACAGGTAAACCAGTGATTTTTAAACGCAACTGTCGGCTACCTTTTCTATTTGCCCGTGTTAGTTAGTTAGCCTTTGTCTTCCATCTCACCTTATGGATGCTATTCATCCATTGATTGAAAAGAGACACTAGTCGTTGATAACACCGCTTCAATTATTTACACAACGCCCACAAGGTGAAGAAGCGATGATATAAGCAAACATTAGCGTGCATTAGAAGAGATCTAAGTCTGGCAATGCACTAACGTGGGTCGTCGAATGAATGAATACATGTACAGCGACCAGCATAAATTTTATAAATACATTTTTATTGGAATTTAAACCTTATTGAAGTGTATACATTTCGACGACCTCTGTAGCCAAAAGGCGAGCATACCGGACTTGGTGTCTCTATCTCTGAGATGCCGGGTTCGATTTCCGGTCGTTCAATGTATAAATAATACTTTTCTATATTGTTTCGGCTATGGGTGTTGTGGTACCTTCTGATTTCTGTAACACAAGTGCTTTGGCTACTTACCGTAGGATCAGAGCAATGTATGTTGATGTTGCCTATTTTAAAAAAAAAAATATTTATATTTATTTCATTGCTCGTGACTGTACATAATAAGATATTTAAATCACATTTTTCTGTCTCTTCCGTGAGCTATATATCTAATGGTTATCCGAGCGTGCAGTCCGTCTCTCCTTTAATCAAAGCCCTTACGGTCAACACACTACACTGTTGGTTATTATTTATGTTTTTCATACGCGTCATGGTATTAAGTGGAGTGTCGAGTAATATTGCTCTTTTATTTGCAACAAGCTGTCCCGGTGAACTTCGTACCGCCCCTATAAATCATTTTTAATATTTCCATGTTTTTTTTTAGTTATTCTGCTATTCGGAGACAAATTCAACAAATTAAAGATCATAAAAATCGGTCCAGCCGTTCTCGAGTTATAAATGGTGTAACTAACCCGACTTTGTTTTATTTTATATAGATATAATAAAAAAAACAATTACAATGGTAAAGGTCTTGAATTTGGTAAAACTGGATGGAATTAAGTTGATTTGCATTGAATTTGGTTAGACTGGATGGGATTGGATTGATTTTGCGTGTTTAGTAATGGATAACGAAAAAGTCCTAATTATACAAGTTTGATTTTAACAGTAATGAACTCCTTTGGGCTGATTCTGTTGTTTAGATACAAAAAATTTTTGTACAGTACCAACAATGAATTTAAAATAAAAAAAACTTCTTCATCTATACGGTCAATCCCGGTTGCGTCCAAAACCATTGCTTTGGAACCCAGGGTCCGCTTTCCTTGATTTACTCCTCCACTTCGCGCGGTCTTGAGCATCTCAATTTGTGAGATCATTGGCACTCATGTCAGCCCTCACGACGTCCAGCCGGTATCTCTTGGGTCTACCCCTTTTGCCGGGACCTGGCGGTGGCGGCATGGCCAGACATTTGTTTCCTACATATTCATCTCCGTGACACGCAGCTCCTGCTTGTGTCGCTCAAGTAGCGTCCACGCTTCGCTGCCATATAAAAGGACAGGCCTAATGATGGACTTATAGATCTGTCCTTTAAACTTAACCGGCATTCTGGGGTCACAAATAACACCAGTCACCTCTCGCCATTTGGCCCACGCAGCAGCAATGCGTGCTGTGACGTCGCAATCGATGTTGCGTGAAGTACAGATCAAAGGTATTTAAACTGGTCCGTGCGCTCAACCTTGTCTCCGCCTATGCGGACGGGCGTTGGATCTGTAGAGTTACAGGCCAGTTACTCGGAGTAAAAAAATAACTACTCTGCACTGATCATTATTATTGGTTAGCTTTTGCGATTTGTATACATGGTGGCCAGAAAAAAAAATGGGTGCAAAAATTTATAAAAAAAATCGTAACTACAAACTATACCTCACAACACGAGGCATCTAAAAAAAAATTTTTAGTCGTCACTTTTCTGGCCGCTCTGTATAAGTGTTTTTTTTTCGAGATTTTGTTATTTGGGTCGCCTTATTTTTTTTTTAGTTTAATTAACTGGGATTTCACTTTTTTGTTGATTCACATTAATTTTTCACCCCAGGCACTGAGGACTGGTTACGTCAACTAGCACTCGACATTTAAATTAGGATTTAACCCAGTAACATCCAAGCGATCTCATAATAGAGTAGAAAAAGCGGCTCGTATTTTAAGATGTCATTTAACACCCTTTACTTAAATCCCAATTACTCGTACATCAAAACACGCGTTTTAATTCTATTTAAGGCTAGCGTTAAACAATTTGCTGACATCCCCTGCTATGAAAATTGGCCATCCAAACAAACTTTGCTCTAAAAAGCACAGCAAAGAGAATAAAAATTAATCCATCCAAACTGGCTTTTTGGCTAAAATCCAAGCTTGTATATTTTTTACTCGGGCTCCTGAAGGGAACGGAGATTTATTGGTTAAAAGTTAAAGTTTACAATATTGTGATTTATGGGACCACACTTTGATATCATATAGTCCGGGAGGTGAGAGCACCAAACCGCTACCTAACATCGAGTTAAATAAATCGTGTGACGTCTACTAATTCATCAGAAACAAAAAAGCGTCGTCAGTCGATTGTTCTTCGGTTTAAACTGTGTACTTTAGTATGTTATTTGTCCTTACAAAAGAATTAGTATCTAGAAATACTGTTTGATCGTTGTTTTTATTAAAATACAGATTACCAAATGCATTTTTTTTAAATAGTTTAGCATCCAGTTTTGTTCTTTTTTTTATTTCTATGTGATTGTTAATGTTTATTAAAATGTCAAATGTTATGGTTTAATGTCCGTTTAATTTGCAGCTTTGTGTATTTAAATCTACTGGTTGTCGAGAATCGATTGCTGCATTTTTCTTAAGATGTCGTCCAACAAAGCGAAACTACTTTCTTTATGTACGGCTATAATTTACAAACACAAAACATGACGTTACCTTCTGTTAACATCAACTATAACTTCTTTGTAGTATGGTGTGCAATAGAGAGTATACAGTGTGTGACCTAGAACCGGGCTCTATCTATATATCATGTCATACATCCAATGACGAGAGGTCTTTTGCAACGTTGTTAATTACATGCTAGATAAGTTGGTTGAAACAGAATCTAAAATTTCATCGAACTTAACAAACTAACGTTTGAATAATTCACCACCTGGTCTAAAACTTTATTCAATTTATACCAGGTTTTGGTAAACAATTTGTTTATTCAAAATGTTTTAATTGTTTTGTCTCTTATTGTACTGATTCTAAAAAAAAAAAAACAGACTGACAAATACTTATTAATTATTAGACTTTAAATAGAACACCTAAAAATATTAATTGACTGATTATAATAGAGTAAATGTATATATTAATTGACTGATTATAATAGAATAAACTTCTGTTGTTATTTTAACTAGAAAAAATTACAGTGTAGTTTCTAAATTACTATGTAATTGTTTTATGATATTCTTTATGCCAAAATCCATCAAATTGTTTAGGCCGATTCCAAATAAAAAACCTTTTTTCGTTCATTGTTTGGAATTTGCCTTTCTAGGTTATTTTGAATTTGAAATATAATAAGTATGGTTTTCATTTTTTGGAGTGGTTATTGCAAAGTAGTAGTAGCATTTGATTTTTTTTCTTACAAAGGAATTTTATAACATGTTGTTTTTTTAAGTTACGCAAAACTTATAGTGTGACCTACGTATAATGAAGGCCACGTACTGGCAAGCGCAACTTACGACGACCTGATAAAGGTTGCAGGAAGCCGCTGTATGCAGGCCACTTCCAACCGTCAATCTGGAAACCACTGGGGGAGGCCTATGTTCAGCAGTGGACGTCCTCTGACTGAAATGATGATGATGATGATGATACGAATCTTGCGATTTCGTGTTCGAATTGAAATTCGCATAATTCAAAAATACGTTTCCTGATCCGACTCAACGACGCCAGCCACTAAAAAGCTATGCAAAATATCTGCAAAGGAAACTTAACCCTTTTGTAAATTCAAACCTATTGTTCAAACTTTTACTATTGTTTACTCCTTTACCCCATTGTCCATTAAGCAAGCACTGATCCGAACTTTAATTGAACTTATTAACGAGCGGATCGTTTTCTACTAATATCGGGTATCGCTTCGTTAGACCTTAGCGATCGTTCCTTTGATTGGAAAGTGCTGCAGGGTGAGCCTTTAGTTAAGGGTTACTTAGTGTGTTTTGAAAAGCTAATTGTGTAAATACAATTAACTATGATTGAAGCTCGAAATAAATGTAAAGGAAAGGAAAAACTAGTAGAAGCTTGGCCTAAATGCAATTTTTTTCCCAATTTGACACATATATATTTAATTTAATGGTTTATACGTAATTTTATAGTCTTAATCATAAATTTACTGACATTAGTGTTTTTTTTAAAACTATATTTTAACATTAGTTATTAGTTTGCATGTCATGTAAAACATAGCTAAATGTTTTGTTTAGACGTTACAGTTTTCTTTCCTAAAGTTACAAATTAGGTGCTGGAAAATGTGAAATGGCTCTTCATCAAATTAAGGACATTTTCCTTTATAAGGGACTTAATAAAGTTGGTTTAAAATTGGATCTAAATCAAAATTTTACTTTAAGTTAACTTTATTTTGAGAGATGGTTCTACTATTGTATCAGTCCCGCACCCCCGCTCAGCCCCGCAACCCATGCGACATATCAGTTTTCCAAAATCTGAATTACGCTGACCGGAGTTGAGGTGTTCGGAAAACAACCGATAGAGTCCCCCGCTCATCTCAGCTCAGCTAATTACCGCCAATTAGCTCAGCTGCGCTGTTAAAATAAAGTTGCCCAAAAAAATCACGTTAATCTTTAACGTAATAGAAGAAAGCACGGATCAGCATCCTCAGTGCCTAATTCCAACGCACTTTTGAGTCAAATTAAGTTCATCATCATCATCGTCATTTCAGACAGGACGTCCACTGCTGAACAAAGGTATCCCTCAATAACTTATCATTGGGGGGCTTGCCATACTCGCCACGCTTGGAAGGCGGGTTGATGAGCGCAGTTTTTATAAGATTTCGCACGAAGACCCTGCTGCCCGTCTCGTGCTACAGGAATTAGTCGCCTCTTACGACACGCCTTCTGTTGATGGTGGGGAAGTGTATTCTTTACGGCCTTCTCAACACGGCACCTGAAAATTAAGTAACGTCTACTTTATTCCACGAGCCAGCTGTTTCGAAACTCAGACACAATACCTTTATTAATGATTTATTCAAGAAGTTTAGGTTAACCCTCGAAGCACCCTCTAATCGTTTACACAGAAATCAGTCATCCACAGCACCCTATACAATGGCGAACTATTTCCTCTAAACACCATCGATTGTATCACAAACTTACGCAAAGTTTCACAAAGTTCCGAACTGGCGAACTGCAATTTGATACAAGTTTGGGTAATTGGATGAGTTGGATAAACTAATATTGTTCATTTGAATAGTGCGGTGTGAATCATATGTAGGAGTTTGTATTAGGCCGTTTGCTGCATCAGGAGTCGAAACGCTTGTCGGGCTTACTATAAAACAATTATATTAAAATTCACCCCCTTATACCAGATGTTACAGAAATTTAATGGGAACTTCTACTACTCAAATAAAACAATATTTTCAATGGATCAACATCAAAATCATCGTCATTTTCATAAACAGCCCACTGCTGGACAAAGGCCTCTCCCAATGCACGCCACTGAGCCCGATCCTCGGCTATTCCATCCACTTGCGTATGTCGTCGCTCCACCTTGTCGGAGGGCGCCCGACGCTGCACTGGCCTAGTCGCGGTCTCAAGAACACATCTAACTTATCGGTTCTACGACAAATTTGACCAGCCCACTGCCACTTCAGTTTGCTTATTCTTCTAGCTATATCGATTACTTTAGTTTTTTGTCGGATAACCTCATTTCTAATTTTATTCTTTAGAGAAATTCTTAGCATAGCTCGCATTGATAAAACAAAAAATACTTTCCCATATTTTACTATCTTCATAACATATAGGTAAGAACCACCATAGAGAACCAGCTTCTTATTTAAATTTAAAGCATAGTCACTGAATATCTCACATTATTACCCTCGAAATATCCTCAAATGTCATTAACTTTGACATAAAAGAAATTCAAACTCACGCACCATGAAACAGGCCACATCTTTATTTAATTGTACGTGAAACGTAATTCTCGTTCCGGAAACGTAACCTGCGTTACTCCAATGTCATTCGTTAACGTAATAACGGAACGTCGTTATCGTTATATTTGTTTTTTGACGCCATCCGTTGTTGTCGCTTTGATTGCTTTGTGTTGTAAATTTGATTCGACTAACAATATAGCAATCGCCATTTTAAAGGTTATTCGGTTTTAATGATTGTGTTATTTGTGTGAGCCGAAATAACGAGACAAATTGGGGTCTCCTATGTCGCTGTATGTAGATTTGGTAGATTAGATTCATTAGATAGATGACTTTTATTGGAAAAATAACATCAAAATATACAGAACACAGGATATTTAAAAAAAGATTATTCAAACTTTAATTTGGGGAAGTGATTTTTCTGTGATTTCGTTGTTGCTTGGTTCTTAATTCTTATGGTAAAAATCTGCTAGAAGCGTCTCGGAATCTATTAAAAATTATAAGTACATTGTAAATACTTACATTATGTTAGGCATACCATGTAAGCCGAAAAAAGTATCATCATCACCATCATCGACAAGGAACAAAGCGCAGAACAAAGCGCAGAAAAAAGAGAAAATGCTCCTTTTTGGAACTGTTATGGAAAAGGACTGAGCATTTGTGGACTGTCATCATCATCATTTCAGCCATAGGATGGTTAAAAAAACTGGTCTTTTATAACCTGTATTTTTCTAGTTTTCTAATTAAGCACCAGAATATTTGATGGTAAAATATCGTTCTGTATGTTTATGTCTTTAATGTTATTGTTTATAAAATGATCGGAACTTTTTGGCTCAAATATCTTGTGAATTCCTGTGAATGCCGTTTATCTCGGAATAATTAAAATGTGCCTGGGCTAAAGGCTTTCTGAGAAATTGATAACTTTCAAGACCTTCACAATATTTGTTTTGACATCGAAAATATTAAATTTTCATTAGGAAATTCTTCGTTAAGGTTAATGGCGGATTTAATTTAATATCCTGTTTATAAGTTTGCCAACCAACAGGCCTTGGAAAGAAATTATCTACCGTAGACTTATTATTCGTTTAATTTAGTTGTTGACTAGCTTTGCCCGTGGCTCAAACTACGTACGATTTAGTTCATCATAGAAATTCGGGTTCCGACATCATAGCAAGTAATTTTATATGTACATGATGATAAGCAAGCAAGGGTGTAAGGGGCCCAACCAAGACCTTTTGGGCCCAAGCCAACCTCACCTGCCAGTCGGTGCACCTGCCAAACAACGGACGAGACTCTGGCGCAGGCTTTCCCTTCGGGGTTGGGGGGTCGGACGGCAGTCGCTCCTGTAAAAGCCAACCCTGCCACACAACAATGGTGCGATAAAGAAAAGAAATTGTCACCGATAGGGTGCCGCCGCAAAACGGCGCAGCAGGAGCATCGCCCGACTCCTGTGACAAGTGGGCTAGGGCTACCGTGCCACGGGCGGGCACGGCCAAAGACGCGAGCCCCACAACGGAAACTCCGCTTCGCCACCTTAAATATTGGCACGCTAACCGGACGCGCGAGGGAGTTGGCCGACGTACTCTTCAGGCGGAGGGTGGACGTGGCCGTTCCTGCAGGAGACTTGGTGGAAAGGCACCACATTCAAACTCTCCACGGCTGGCACCGTCTCTAATAATAACTGTTTGGTATGATTGTTTAAAAGTTATTTTTAGCTTTTTAGTGTTTTTGAAGTCGGTCATATTTTTTATAAAAAATTGTTTTATTTGTCTGTTTTTCACTTTTTTTTTACATACTAAATGGCGATCTGTAATGTAATTACAGCTAAATTGCTTCTCATGACGATTCAAATAAGTCGAAACACGGCTATAATACATTGTTTTATCACAGAGTTTCGGTGCTTACCTTCCGCCTTCTTCATCAGATCAGTTTGATGGTATCATTCTCACCAGAATCATTTATTCAAATTTGATTTGTTTGTGTGATGTTGTCAAAATATCTTATCGCTACTCGTGAAAGACTATTGTGGCCAACTATGGTCTCCGTCATCAGTTCCACCTCAGCAAACGATACTTTCTGAATGCAAATGCTTGACTCGTTGTTAAATATACTAAAATCGCTATATATTTTTAGGAGTTCCCTCAATTCCTCATGGTTCCCATCATCAATATTGAATTTTGAAAAAAATGGGACCAATCTAATCCAGATTCGTCCCATTTTTATACGCATTCAATTGAAAAAAGAATTTTTCAAATCAGTTCATTAATGGCGGAGTACTGAGGTAACAAATTCAAAACCTCCTCCTTTTGTTGAAGTAGGTAAAAAAATAAAAGTCACATGTGAAATATAAAATACCCAGTAACATAATATTGTACTATTAAACCTTACAAATCCCTCCCGTCTTCTTCCAAATCCATTACAGTAATTGATACCTTTCTTTGGTCAAAATCTAACTACAACATCTTTCTGCGATTGCTGATTCTTCTCTTACACCAGTCGCGAGTTAATACGCTCGTTCAAAACGCTTAATCCATAAACTCGTTCTACGGATTGATTTTATATATAAAGCGATATTCTCCAGCTATAACTTCAAGACAAAGATCTCTTAATTAAAAGGTTTATAGAGCTCTCTCATATCTCCCAGACTGGAAACCGATAGCTTAGTTAGATCCCGTGTTTTATTTTAATTTAACTAGCTTGAATGAACTTTATTAGATTAATCCGGGTAGTTATTTGAATACTTTGAAGTTATCTGCCAGGGCATTGAGTGTTTTTTTTTGGCCTATTGGGGATTGCAGGTTTATTCGACCGATTCTGTGCTTCCGCAAGGGTTTGGAGTGATTTGGAGTTCTCTGGTTGTCCTATATGCCAGTTCGTCGTGCCTAGAACGTATAGCGCCCCGCCGAAAATTTGCGTCGTAATAAGTCTTTGTCTGTCATGATCATGTCACAAACTCGCACAAAAACACACACACACACTCACAGACACTCTCACTCTCACACACGCACGCACACACTGGCATATTTTTCTTTTATCCAATTGTAAATATACGGGCTTTATGAAACAGCTTCTTGGTTTATTATTTGTCAAGTACTGATACAAATGGAAATAATTGTTTTGATTATATTGTTTTCTTAATGGGTCTACTCACTAACTAATAACAGCATAATGATAAGCTCCACCTTAATACTAACTGATACTCAAACTGCGACCAACAGTGTTGAATTCATAATGATGTCTAATTTTCTATAAATGTTTTAAGTTTTTACTTTTTATTGTGAATCTGTTTGTGGTCCTTTATAAATAAATTAAAAAATAAAAATTTAAAAAATTTTAAAATATGTTATTTCGTCCTGATGTCCTTGTCTGTCACGATTAGATATTTTTTTTCACTATTATGTATTTTTGCTTTCTGTTTTGTGTCAAATAACCAAAAACTTATTCTTAGATATTATTCTCTTGTTCTTAACTGATACCTAAATCTCACTTCTAATATTATAAAAGATTTTATGTATTACAGAAGAGTTGCTACTGCATGAGTGTGAAATTGTTCAATAAGATCCCAAAGCAATTCAAACTCGGACATTTAAACCTGATGACTAAAAATTTACGTGACTGGCTGGTGAAAAAATGTTATTATAGTGTTAAGGAATTTCTAAATGACAATAGTACATAATATTGACTTTGATGATTTATTTGACATGAATTATTGGAGTTTTAATCTGACATAATATTTACTGACATTGATAATGAATTTTATTGAATTATATAATTTACATTGAGTTGTACAATAAAGATCTGTAGTAATTTGTTATTAAACTTAGTGTAAGATGAAAATTTGCATGCTGTATCTCATGGCTAAATAGGTCTATAAGCTACATTAACTGTATGACAACAACATTTACATACCCTATCTATGGCAAATAAAGAATTTAAATTTAAATTTGAATATGGATGGAGAACGACTGAACAGATCTTCATTAAATGTGGCACAGAAATAGATTTTAGCCTGGAATAGCAGATAAGTTACTTTCTATCCCGGAAAAAAATAGTTTCCGGTAGATGCAAGATAACTGTCATTATAGATGGCGCTTCTTACCGTTAGATGTCGCTGTAAAGTTATCATTTTTAGTTTTAGTTTTAGTTGGCATGTATCATATCATTTTATGTATATATATATATGTATATATGTATATTGTATGTATTTAATATAATATTATATAGTATTATTGTTATGAATGTAAGTATATTGTTATGTTCATTTCTATCTGGACTTATATATTTATCCTTTAGGTATATTAAATTTTACACTAAGCTCTCCGCACCACTTTCCCCTTTCTTCTTATCTGTCCTCTACCTGAAGGTTGTCTGGAAGAGATATCGCTTTTAGCGATAAGACCGCCTAAATTGTGCATTTTTCTGTAAACACAAATTGTAACTTCTTTGTATGGTGTACAATAAAGAGTATCTATCTATCTAAAGTTGGAAAAAAAATTTAAATGTAAAAAAAAAATTAACACTACAGCTGTTGCCCCAACTTCGTTCGCGTTGTCTTTTGTTTAGACTAACTGTGGTTTTAAAAACACCACGCGACCGAAGGCGTGGGCAACAGCTAGTCTTTAGACAAAATGCAACGAGTAAAAACATCATGACCAAACTCGCTCGCATTCAGTCTCATCATCAAGATGTCAGCCTATTGCAGTCCACTGCTGGTCGTAAGCCTCTCCTTACTCCGCTCTGTCCGAGTGACACCGTGGCGTGTACCTGTAATTTCGTGTTAATATGTTGTCCCGTCTGGCACCGTGCTTGTGGGCGGCGGTGCATCGGCCTATCGGGGGTTCCGGGTTTTCTCCGACCGATTTTGTGCTCCCCATGGGCCCGGAGTCCGATGGAGGGATTTGGGATTCTCTGGTGGTCCGATGTGCCGCTGCGTCACTCGCGGCACGTTCCAGCGTCGGAGGTTCCCGCCGAAAATCAGCGTCGTGCTAAGTCTGTGGCTGTCACGACAAATGCTGAGCTGATATTGTGTCGAAAGGGGCACTTTTTCGACACACTACATAATTTACATTGTTTTGTGTGTTTTTTTTTCTCTTGTGTGTCGAATAAACGTTTCTTTCTTTCTTTCTTTCTAAAGAGCGCCAAGGAGCACGATCTCCCGTTTTTTTCATCCAGCCAATGCCAGCCATCTTCCTAAGGTCGTCGGTCCATCGAGCTAGGGGGCGTCCTACACTTTTTGATGCTTGCTAGGACACGGGAGAGCCCCAACAGCATCCTGATGGTAATCAAAGATAGGCCATCGTGTCCTATCTTTAAGCACTGGATTCATATTCATTTGACGACCTCCGTAGCCGAGAGGCAAGCATCCCGGACTTGGTGTCGCTATCTCTGAGGTCCCGGGTTCGATTCCCGGTCGGGTCAATGTAGAAAAATAACTTTTCTATATTGTCACGGGTCTGGGTGTTGTGGTACCGTCGTTGTTTCTGATTTCTGTAACACAAGTGCTTCAGCTACTTATCATAGGATCAGAGCAATGTATGTGATGTTGTCCAATATTTCTTTATTTATTTATTATTTATCTGCATGGATCCAGGAACCTAGAATTTAAGTATATTGTTACTAACACAACACTGTATTCGATCGAGATGGATTGAATTTTTTTTTTACATGCCAAAAACCTCTCGCCTCTTGGGCAGTAATGACCGGCAATAGCACAGTTGGCCGGGATCAGGGCAAAAGAGAATGAAATCGGCGGACGATGCGTGCGGTATCAAGCACCACCGCCTTCTGCATCTTTGCTGGAAGCTAGCCGCCGACGAATCCCAGTCTTTTCAGGTGTACACCTAATGTGACTGGGATTAACCCGTTTGCCGATATAACAATTGGTATGATTTCAGTGGACGCCACTTCCCACATTTCGGTAACCTCGTGTCCACTCGTGTGACTCGTGTAACTAGATCCAAGTACTTACGTTGCTTTTCGGTCTCGGCCTTCACAAGGTTCTCGTCATGAGGGATAGTGACGTCCACCAAAAACACCTTCGAGTGCGCCCGGTCCAACAGCACTATATCAGGCTTATTCGCAAGAATAGTCCTGTCAGTGATGATGGGCCGTTCCCAGTAGAGTACTTATAATAGGGTAGTCTCTGGCTCACGAGACCGCACTTCAGGGCGAGCTCTTGGTGAAGAATTTTGGCTGCTTGATTATGCCGGTGCAGATACTCTACTCTACTACAGATTATTACACTACTTTTGCCAAGGCGCGGTCTCCACTCGAAAACCCATTATGACATTCAGACTGAAGACAATCAATTTTACTTGCTATGTCAAGCAAACCCCGCCTAGGAACTAAGCGCTAGGTTAAATACTTAACTAGATACCTCAATAAGTGAAGCAAAACACCACAAATCTCTCCCACCATTATGTTCTTAGCATTAAAAGTTTTAAGTGCCATTATGGTGGCTTAAGCGTTTAACTTAACTTTAATTCGTGGTTGTAATTCTTAAACAGAAACTATGTTAGTTCCAGTTACTTTGTAGCAGGAGACGGATTTTATGGTTTAAGCTGGAATTACTGCAGCTGCTAAATGCCTAACTTTGATTATAGCCGGCCTGGGCGACAGATGTTTGATTGGACGACATATGCTAGGTGCTATCAAGGCATCATCGTCAAAAATTTAAATCGTTTAAGCTGTTCTGATCTTAACTGATAGTTAAATATTTGCAACAATATTGCTATCGGGTGTTTGACGGTAGTATACTAATTAAGGTATAAGTATAGCCGCAGCATTGATCAGATAAAACGCTGGCTTCGACAGCGAGAAACACTTGACAAATTTCGACGGGTTAGCCAACGTCGTCGGTTGCTTAGTTGGAAAAGCACTCGCCCGGCATGCGATGAGACGTGGGTTCGAGTCCCACCTGAGGCAGTCGATTTTTTTCAAGTGTTATATTATCATAGATATAACAAAGCATGTAATTGCTAAAAACAAAATTTAAATACTTTTATAAACATCCATGACTTATGTACAAATGCTCATGCTCATCACACGAATATTTTCCCCTTGCGGGATTCGAACCTGCAACCGCTTGCTTTGTAGTCCGGAGCGCGAATAACTACACCAGACGGTCGTCAAATGTCACTCATAAAATATAAGTGTTAAAATGTGAATTACAAGCTAAATCGCATAGAATGGGCTCTGTCTGTGTAAGTAATGGTACCACGGGCGGTAATTTAACTCGTCGTGAATACTTTACTATCCAAGAAATTGCTACGACCTGAGAAACTCAGCACAATGGGTATGTGTGTAAGCGCGAAGTTACGGCTTGTGGGACATTTTATCATGGATATTTTTATTACCTTCTTAAAGTTTAAGTATTTTTAATGTAAGGTGTATTTGACAATTCTTACCATAAGGCACAATGTACTAACCAGCGCGGTTTTAGTTTTTCTTAGCGACTTGACGAATGTTAGTACGAATATAGCACGAAAACCTATTAAAATACGTTTCATAACAGCACGCAATGAAACGTGGCTGTTACGACAGTCGCTGCGTCTTCAGGTTGCGAAATTAAGGAAAACAACACGTTTCGCATGGACGCTATTGTTTGAATGAAAAATCCTATGCACAATTTGTAGCTATTATGTTGGTCTATCAATCGACGTATAAACGAATTAAATCGGTTAAGCAGTTTAAAAGATGAAGGAGAATTAGCATCTTTTTTGTTTGTTTCTTAATGATTCATTTTTTTCACCTGAAGTATAAGTAGGTACTAGAAACAAATGCTATGCTCAGAATGTAGTGTAGGTTTTGACAAATCTTAGCACATTTTTTAAATATTTTTCTGACAAACAGGGCTTAAGTGCTACCACTTAAGTGCGTGGACACAGACAGGTGTGCGTTTACCATAGCCGTTACTTCATGGACTTCTTACCTTCTTAGACTGTTCTCGGCAAATGTTTTGGGCCTTCTGATGTAAAATTAAATTGCCTGTGATCAATGACAAAAGTGAAAATGTCGCAGTAGTACAAATAGTATCAAAGTCGACATTAATAAAACTCAGTAAAACAATTTATCATAAAAAGTCTTTATTTATGTTTCGATCCATATCCTCTTCAACACTCTCTCGTATACAATACAATAATTACTATTAATTATAATTAAATAATGTATCATACTTCATTTATTTACATTACTTTGTCTTAGCTTGTTTCCTAACTTTAAAGCACACTAACATACATTAGTTTTACGTACCTTTTACAGTTTAATTACTTATTTGAAATCAACTGAATCTTACTATGTTTTCCTTGTTCGTTATGTATAACTTTATTAATGGTTACCACTGAATATTAGTATGTAAGATTTATAAACAAAATTTTTGTTTTTGCAAAATCATTGAAAGAATAGAATGAAATTGTCTAAAAGACTAGTCTGCGTGGCCCTACAATCTTTCGTTCGGGCCGAAACTTATGTCCATGCCATCTAGCAATAACACACAAACACGGCTTAGATTAACTCTTTGTAGCAACGCTATCGCATGTTTAGTGTTTACATAACCCTCTTCTGCAGCGCTTCTGCAGCGCTTCTGTCGCGGGTTACTGCTTAGTCGCACAAAACGCGCGAATTGCGACTAATAAATCCATCGCGTTACGTTTTGACAAGCCCTATACATATAAAACTAATTTTAAAATGTTTGACTTTAACAAATGTGCAATGATTTTTCTGTAGGATTTGAATTAAAACAACACTGCTTATGCATCTGCAACTGCATGGTAGGGGAGCTGTACAAAGTTTCTATAAAGACTAACGTAGTGTGCTCAAAGCAATACATTTTAACATTCTGCAACTCGGAGACAGCGCTAAGACACCGCCACACGACGTGTCATCTCTTGCAGCGACAGATGCGCTTGAGCGCTCGTTTTATAGCCGCGAAGTAATGGATCACCTGTTCCTGAAATGGAAGCATAGTTTTAGACGTGTATAAAGTCACACTTGTGGATTTAAAGGGTTAAACAAGTTTGTCGAAAAAAACAGCTTGAGTGGCGGCCATGTAGCGTTTTAGGCCTCCCAACGACTGAACTGAAAACTTATTCAATGTTGCAGGAAGCCGCTAAATGCTAACAGCCCAGAGCCGCTCGCTTTGGCAGTCTATGGGAGGGAATGACATACAAATATCATACGTGTTTAAGTATAATACCCAGTATATAGATAATGGTCGTTCCAAATTTCAGATTGCACAAAAGTGGAAAGTGGATGAAAATACAATAATTTGATAACATCGACCTAATTTGCTGATGTAGTCAGTCTGCCGGTGGATAGTGTAACTGTAAACCTTCGTGGTTTTGGTCCATTTCAAAGATTTGTTTAAAACTACTAAACATTTTAGGTTTTATTTTAAAATGTTGGATTGAATTAATTTATAGTAGCAACATCTAATTCCACTCTATTATAATCTACTATTTTCAGATTCATTAAATCAATCAATTAATTTACCTTAAATTCATCATACTGCAATTAGAAAAATCTGTACTTTGGCCATTAGATAACGGATAAATAAATTTATAAACATCCATGACTAAGGTACAAATGCTTGTGCTAATCACATAAATGCAGGATTCGAGCCTCTAACCGCTTGGCTTCGTAGTCCGAAGTGCAAATAACTAGACAGGGTAGTCAACATTGTCGTTCATAATTGACGTTGTCATACCTGCATGAGATTGAAGGTCATAGCGACCAATGCCATCCCCAGCATGAGGTACATTGAGCACACGATGAACGAGGTCTCTATACGCGCTGTGTATATTCGCTCGCCTGGCACGAAATCTCCGAAGCCGATACTAAAAAAGAAATAATCTAAAATTATGTGCACTAGACATCTTTTCGTTTCGACGTCAAATCTGTCAAATAATTTTGATGGCCAGTATTCCGCCACCACACAATGCACCAAAGGTCTTGAAGTAAGAAATCAATATCTTTGTGTCTCGATGGTATGCTATTCAATAAATTTTGCCATAGGTAGGCGTCTCCTACTAGTGTTGCCCAAATATCGATAGTTTCGTTATAGATAGTTTAGCTATTTTTGATACTATCGATAGTGGGCTATCGAGGCTATCGATAGTGAGCTATCGAGGTGCAGCACTATCTCCTAGCACACCAACTTGGGCCGATAATTTAAGAAAAAATAGTTTTCCTGATCCCCAAAAAGGGTCAACCTTATTTTTTGAGATTAAGATGTTAGTCTTTTAGAAAAATTCGAATTTGAGGAAGCGAATGTGATTTTTTCGACTCCATAACCAAATAAAGTTCAGCATGTAATGTTCATGCAAAGTATTTGTGTTAAATTCATCGAATCATGAAACGAACTTTGACTACAATCAAAAACTGAGCTATGACGCCTCCTAAGAAGAATGTAATGAAGAAGTCAAGTAAAAATATCTACCTGCTAAGGGATATGAAGCAGAAGTAGGCCCCATCTAGTTGATCCCACTTCTCCCACATCCCGAAAATCATTGAGCCAAACATTACATAACTGGAACAAAGAAAATTTATATCGATTATAATAAAATGATTAATAGATACCAAAACTAAAACCGAGTCCGCACTAGAAGCTAATATATATTTTGAGACCAACGATAGGGCTCATGTCAATAACAGAGTTATTTTTGGCAACATCCATTGTACTACATGATGTAATAAATAAATGAAACGAAACGTTGCTACGACATATCGCTGCATGAGATGGCATTGAGCGAGTGGTACTGGTGGTGCGAATTGCTAATAATTTGGGTCATAGAACAAGAGCAATGCTCAAACTAACGAAAGCGAGCCCGTTCATCAGAAAAAAGCGAAATAAAAGTACAGAATAGCCTATCGATAACAAGACGATATATCGATTAGATGACTATCGATAGCGTCGATAACATCAATACTATCGACATTATTGATACTATCGATAGGCTAGTCACTATTGGTGTCAACCGATCTATCTACGGATTGGGTCGTCTAACTCAAGATACATTGTGAGACTGCAACACCCTGTTTTGAGACAATATCATTCTATTGCGTACTATAATCTAAATACGAGAACCACTTACCCAACCAATATAAATATACACACGCTTATCGGTACTGTGATGGTTTGAGCATCAAAAGTGACGTAGCTAAAGTCGCTGGTCACCGACTCCTGGCTCTGTCCTGGATCTGACCAGCCTCGTAGTCTTGGGTCAAAGCGCTCTGGCCTGCCCCAGGGTTGCGGCATTGATGCGCTGCGGAGGTAATCTGGTCTCCTATGGGAAATATCAGATATATCTCAAGTTAAAACACTACTACTTATGACTTAAATAAAAGTACGATTACTTTATTTCCCATTATGTATTAATTTTTGCAAATCACTTTGTTGAAAAACACAAATTATTATAAAACTTCGGCGAAATTCTTACCGCCCTCTTCATTAATTTTTTTTCATGATTTTAAAGTTATATAGTTCGGGGCGGAGACAAACTCAACAAACCAAAGATCATAAAATTCGGTCCAGCCGTTCTTGACTTATAAATGATGTAACTAACCCGACTTTGTTTTATATATATATACTAGCTGTCCCGGCGAACTTCGTACCGCTTTTTTTTGAGAATTTTTCCGATGTTTCAATAGTTATTCTGCTATTCGGGACGAAGACAAATCCAAAATTTAAAAAATCATTAATATCGGTCCAGACGTTCTTGACTTATAAATGTAACTAACCCGACTTTGTTGTATATAATATAAGATATAGATAGATTATGCCAAAACTTCTGCAATGCGTGCAAGCGCTTTACCAATTAGGATATACGCTCAGACTTGACGAAAGTAGCTTTCATCATCATCATCATCATCATCATTTCAGCCATAGGACGTCCACTGCTGAACATAGGCCTCCCCTATTGACTTCCAGATTGGCCGGTTGGAAGCGGCCTGCATCCAGCGTCTTCCTGCGACCCTTACCAGGTCGTCTGACCACCTTGTGAGTGGACGTCCTACGCTGCGCTTGCCGGTACGCGGCCTTCATTCTAGAACCTTTCTGCCCCATCGGCCGTCAGTTCTACGTGCTATGTGCCCCGCCCACTGCCACTTCAGCTTGCTAATCCGTTGGGCTATGTCAGCGACTTTTGTTCGTTTACGGATCTCCTCATCGATCGATCGATCTCGCAAGTAGCTTTTATTGCCACCTTACTTAGACACCTTTACCTCCAGCATCTTTAAATCATGACATTGGGAAGTTTTTTTAAAATATAATAATAAATAAATAAATTATTTATTCAGAAAAAAGAGTACATTATACTCGTACTCATAACAGATAAAAACATTAACATGTATGTACCAATTATTTGAGACTACATTAAACAACTGTCACCTAATGCTAAGCCGCAGCCTGTGATAAAGGCAATAGTCCTCTTCTTGTTTGAGCAAATTATGTATACTTACATCACAAAATTTAGAAATCAGACGGTAGAGCATCTAAGTTTCAAGTTAATACATATAATGGTTAAAATATGACCTTATGTATACTAAATATTACATATGTTTCTATGTCTGTTTTGAATCAATCTTGGAACCCACAAAGTCGAGTGTTTACATTCGAATGAATAAAAAAAAAATAATAATAATAATCCTCCTAACCGTATTCGGTTACGGCGACCACTTCTACTCCATATTTTACCACCCCTACGTACCCAACATTATTTATAAAGGCACGCATACATTAAAATAATAATTAAACAATATATAAGTATTATTTATTTATTTATTGTAAAAGGTACACCAACAGTACATGTATACAATATTTATATATAACACCAATCATACATCATAAATTTCTTATACATGTACCTATTATAGGCGTACACAACATTGACAGGTAAATAAGATTTATCAACACAAATATTTACACAGCAACAATTAAACATAATAAAATATCCATAACAAAAATTAATGAATAAACGAAGCTTTATAAAAGTAATAATAACAAACTAGAACTACCATTTACTTTCTATTAAAACAGATCGGCCAGTTTCTCCAGTCTCATTATACTGAGCGCAACTTCTGGCGAGAGGAGCGTGACGCCCGAGGTTAGTCCTTGCCGATGGCAATGCAAAGGTCTTTTTGACCGGATATCGGGGCATGCGACCTGGCACCGCCAATTTAACACGTTCCAAGAGTTCACTACACTTTATTTTACCATTGATAAGTCCGTGCAAAAACACCAAATCCTGGTTACTACGTCGGCGACGCAACGAGCTCATTTTGAAAAAGGCAAGTTGTTGGTCATAAGGTAACCTGTGGGACACTCCCTGCGAAATGAACGCTAGATATCTAGTGAATGCCCGCTGAATACCCTCCAAGCGTTGAGAGTGAACCGCATACACAGGATTCCACGCCACACTTGCGTACTCCAAGTTACTACGGACCAAGGCATTAAATAATATTTACCTGTAATACCCTCGGGGATATCGCTCGGGAGTGACGTCGGAATCGGAGTACCGCACCCTCCAGTTGGCAGGCCGCTCTATACTCTCTGGGTCGCTTATTTCTGCAACCTGCAACAAACGATAAGGTTGCGCCAAAGAGCGCGATCTCTAATAAGTATTTAAATAAAATAAATGTATTAATCTTCACCTCATTAGCATACCGGCGTAAGTTGTATACAGTCAATATGCAACATACGCCAGAATGCTTCTGAGCTGAAGAAATACTGGACAACATCACATACATTGCTCTGATCCTAAGGTAAGTAGCTAAAGCACTTGTGTTATAGGAATCAGAAACAACGACTGTACCACAACACTCATCGGGTGACAGCTAATGTTTCTTTTCAACCGACTTCAAAAAAGGAGGAGGTTCTCAATTCGACTGTATGTTTTTTTTTTTTTGTATGTTTGTTACGCGATTACTCCGCCAATTATGAATTGATTTTAATGATTCTGTTTTTGTTTGGTAGATCATACTTCAGAGGTGGTCCCATATAAATTTTATCGAAATTGATCTAGAACTTTTTGAGAAAATCAACAAATATATACCCAGATAGTATTTTGGTTGTGGTTCTTGTTACCTATCTTCGACAAATATGAGCCGATTTTGATGATTTTTGTTTTATTGAATAGCTTATACTTCAAAGATAATATGCTAAAAGTTTACAAAATAAAAATCACCCCTAAGGGTAGGAAAATAGGGGATGAAATCGGTGTTCAGCAGTTAGATTAGGATTTATCACTAAAAATTGATGAAATAAGTAAATTTTATTGAAAAAAATAAAACCGACTTCAAAACACTAAAATGCTAAAAATAATCCTAACACTAAAGTACCTAATCAGTTACTTTTGGAGTCGGTGCAAACAAAAACATTGAATCTCTCATCGGCTGGCACCGACTCCAAAAGTAACTGATTAGGTACTTAAGTGTTAGGATTATTTTTAGCATTTTAGTGTTTTGAAGTCGGTTGTATTTTTTTAAATAAAATTTACTTATTTTCACAGTCAAAACGTTTGGCAACTAAACAGCGACATCTAACGGTAATAAGCGCCATCTTTAATGTCAATTATCTTGTTTATCCCGGGAACCGTACAATTTTCAGGAATAAAAGTGACCTATCTGCTATTCAAGGTTTACTCATCATCATCATCATTTCAGCCATAGGACGTCCACTGCTGAACATAGGCCTCCCCCATTGACTTCCAGATTGGCCGGTTGGAAGGTTTACTCACTAAAGTTATTTCTATGCCAATTATCATCAGATCTTCTAGATCCATTCAACTGTTCTGGCGTGATTGAGTGACAAACAATTCATCCATCCAAACTTACGCATTCATTATATTAGTAACCTTAGTTTGAATAAGTAATTAAAGAACATCTTTTCCATTTGTTAACCTGTGACCGCAGCCTCGCCACTCTTCTTCTCGTAAACCCGGGACACCCTCGGCAGAGACACACCAGAGCATACAAACATTTGAACCAACGAGCCAGAAGCTCCCCTGGAAAAAAATATTGACAGTCATTAGGTCATCATCATCTATCAGGACCTATCATCGGGAGGTATTGCCAATACTCACCACGCTTGGCAAGCACAGTTTTTTATAAGATTTCGCACGCAGACGCTGCTGCCCGTCTTGTGCTACAGGAAATAGTCGCCTCTTACGACATGCCTCCTGTTGGCGGTGGGGAAGTGTATTCTTTACGGCCGTCCCCACACGGCACGAGGTCATAACTATCAATTGTTTTATGGTGGGTATAGGTCATTAGGTCATTACTATCAGTTGGTTTAGGGTATATACGGTTAACAAGAAGCAACTAAAAAAACTATAAAATGAAATTACCTCTAGGACTTACCAACATTGCTAAGATACAGAAGGAATAACGGCATCCCAAGAAGAGCGTAGAGGATAGTGGTGACTTTACCCCATCCAGTCCTTGGAGATAGATGGCCGTAGCCTGCGAATAGAACAATACTGTAAATTAAATAGAAAACGTCTATTATCAACCACATCTGCAATTTATATTTATTATAAGTACTTTCTAAATATATGCCTATACAGACGTCCTACCTGCATCACGTCTAACTGCAGGGTCTCACCTCAGCTAAGCGATGAGAATTTGTGGAGGGGTATTGTAAAGCCAGAGACTAAACCTTACTGTCAGATGTAATCAAGCCTCCCTATGGCCGCCGACTAGGCTTTACGACTAGTCTCAAGCGATATTAGTTGTGGCCAACTTTTGACGTGCCTTCCGAAGGACTGAGATGCTAGTAAGTAACACATTTCACTTAATATGGTTAGAATAGGCAAGTTTCCTGGGTCAAAAAAAAATTCTATTTAGTCCGTCAGTTAGATTATCAAAAAATATTGAACCCATATTTTGTCTTTTGTCAATCAAACAAGAAATTACGAAGATAAAGTGCATCAAAGTGAGCTCGTGACGTTACGCCTTGCTAAAAAGTGTCGCAAGGTGTGACGTTGGCGAATCTTTGACGGGCTATATCTTTATATTTTTTTGGTTGATTGAGAAAAGGAAAAATACGTGTTCAATATTTTCTGTTAATCCAACTGACGGACCAATTAGATTTTTTTAGGAAACTAGCCCATTGTCACCCATCCTTCCACCACCATCCTTTCACCAATCCATCATTATTGTGATAAAAAATACATATTCTTGTATATTAAACTTCGACCAAATTATATATTATGTCTAATATTTTGGCTTCTTTTTTCAGCAATTATATTAAATGTAAATTAAAGATTAAATTGCCTGAAATTCAAGGCAAACACCTTTGGTGAATCGATGTGGGCCGGGATTGCCGGGATAAATAATGTTATTTGAATGTATTCTTAAAATCTTTTACTAATGTCACAAATTAAACGCTGAAAGTATTAGATTTTACGTTAAAAATGTAAATTGCTCTCAAAAGATATTCCTATGCAAAATTTTCTCGTTGAACACACGAACATTCACATAGACTCGCAGTAAGTAGAACTTGCTATCAATTAACTCCTTACGCATAAAGACGTCGAACTATTCTACATTGCCTTTGAGCCCGCCGGATAAAGTGGAAAGCTCAAAGTTCTCGTCCCAGACGCTCGGAGTAATGACTCTTAGACTCGCTCCGTGTAGGAATTTTGAATACTTCTCAAGGTGAAAGTAGCTTTAAGAGTGCATGCTGTTAAGCTGTTACGAAACAAATTGTGTCATAGTCGCAAATTTATTGTTTTTAAAGTATTTTTAACCCCCGACGAAAAAGAGGGGTGTTATAAGTTTTACGTGTGTATCTGTCTGTGGCATCGTAGCCCCCAAACGAATGACCGATTTTGATGTAGTTTTTTTTGTTAAAAGTCAAAGTATTTAGTAACAATTTAGGACAGAAAATTGCCACTTATGAACGTCAATAATAACATTATTGGCCCATATGGGGCAGAACATGTCTCCTTCTTTTTTGGGCCCTACTAGCGCTGCGTTTTAAAGCTGATATTAAATACACGGGTCTTAGCTATATTATATGAAGATCTGTTCAGCCGTTTAAAGGATATCAGCTCATTTCCTACTTGACAAACTTGTTTGGAGTCATAAGAATGGTTTTAATGAGTCTAAGTTAGATAAAAGATGATCGAGGCCTTGAGCTGATGCGGCACAGTTTTGTCGAGGGTGTTTTTAGATAAAGGTAAATGTATTTATCAAAGTGAGAATTTAGCTAGACAAGAAACAAACATATTATTTATTGTTGGATAGGAAATACAGGGTGTTGTTTTAGTCTGCAGCCGGTCATAGTAAAGAAGGCGAACGTGTTCATCAATATGACCAACTTTTTTATAGGGTCTCTACGTAAATTTTTTTCCGTACAAGCTTACGCTCTACCTTAAAGATTCAATTCAATTCAATTCAATATATTTATTGCATTCTATAATGTTACACAGGTGTTATAATTAGATACATAAAATAGATCATTATAGACCCTGTAGGGCACAACAATAAGATAGGTATTGTGGGCAGAGAGGATGACGCCATGCATAATTAGATCAATTTGTTTATTTTAAGAAGTTGTAAAGAATTAAAATAATTAAGAAATCATATGATAATTATTGAATAATTTATTGAATAACATAATCAAATAAATAGTATTTTTAGGCATTTAAATATTTATTTATCTTTGGATTTCATTTATTGTTTTAGATTGTTGTTATTTAAGTATTCGTTTATTGTGTAATAACACTTTTTTATTAACATTAATTTTCAGTTTCAAAAGTTCAAGACTCGCGCGCCTTGTTGAGAGTGGACGTGTATCTCGTTTTATACCGAGTTGTGTTAAATATTTGTGAACTACCGTGCAAGATCTGTGTGCGATATTATGGCCAAGCAACACACGCCACCAAAGTTTTCTTCAAATCCGGATTTAACAACAGTCGCGGGGAATGATGCATTTAATTATATGCGTAAACGCAAGGTACCCGACGTGGATGATATATATCACAGTATTAATCTTATGGAGAAGAAGTTGGATAGTAAAATGACGTCATTCAGTGCTGAAATAAATAAAACAATTTCAGAAACTATCGCATCAGCCATAAAATCAACAATATCGAGCGAACTTTCGAAAATGTCTACCTCATTGGACGTTTTAGGCGACAGTGTTAAGGCCCTGCGCTCCGATCACGCAATATTCAAGGAAACCCTTGAGAATGTTAACAGTCGGCTGATAGAAATGGAAAAATCCCTCAATTTTTCTGATGAGCGTCAAGAAACATTTGACAAGCAATTGCAAAATTTAAAAAGCCAAATGCAACAATCCTGTATTCTTCCAAGCCACGTACAAAAACTCGAAAGTAAAATTTCAGCCATGGAACAGCAAGCAAGAGACTGTAATATAGAAATCGTTAACTTTCCCGATAGGCGTAATGAGAACCTTGTCAACATGGTTATGAACATAGGAACGGCCATCAAACAGCAAATACTCGCATCTGATATTGTAGCAGTACACCGCGTTCCTCACGCTGACCAAAAAGACACTCGCCCCAAAAACATTATTGTTAAATTCACCACAAGAATGCTTCGTGATAACGTAATAGCCTCAAGCCGTTCTACAAAGGACCTCAATACTCAGCAGCTGGGCGTATCTGGATTATCACAAAAAATATATATTAACGAGCACCTCACTATCCAGAACAAGCACTTATTTCGAGAATGTCGCAATAAAGCCAAAATACACGAATACAAGTATGTTTGGGTCAAGCACGGGGTCATACTCATACGCAAATCAGATGCATCGCCGGTCCTTGCTATACGTTCGGAACAGGATTTTCCAAAAATTAAGTAATCTCACTCAAAACAGGTATCTACAACTATTACTGTACGGCTTAACCGAATACCTAGCACTCCTAATATTGTCTCGATTTAAGACT
Organism: Anania hortulata; assembly: GCA_963576865.1. NCBI lineage: Eukaryota > Metazoa > Arthropoda > Insecta > Lepidoptera > Crambidae > Anania > Anania hortulata. The sequence continues at coordinate 817,791 of OY756409.1, forward strand.
TTGTTTTTTTACACTTTTCAATATCTAATGTATTATGTTCAAATGTTCGATGGAACTTTTCTAGGCAATTTAAACTTACTTGACTGCATAAAATTAATCAACAACTTTTGTGTTATATCTACATCTCAAAATATTTATTCTAATAATATTTTATTATTATTAATTATCATGTTTACACCTCAAACCAAAGTTCTTTATTTTTTGCTTATGGGATTGATATTGAAATCTTTGGGCTGGCATTTTTATATTTTCATCTACCTCTTAACGGCGATATATGTGGCTGGCGTTTGCACTAGCAGAATATCATGGCAAAAGTACTACAGTAATATAATTAATACGATGTTAGGGATATTATTGACACACCGTGAGATATGTTGCCTTTTCTTTTTTCATTTTATTGCTGTAACAATATCTTTTAAAGTTATTTATAGAATTCGATAAACGCAATCACAACGATCTATCCATTTATTACCAGAACTGTCGCGGGCTGAGAACCAAACTGAATACAATTTATATGAATATCCTTACTCATGATTACGATATTATCATCCTAACAGAAACTTGGTTGCATCCTGATATAGTAAATAATGAATTTATCGACTCCCGTTATGTCGTGTACCGCAGCGATCGCAACCGTGTTGCGACCGGACTCCGTGATGGCGGCGGGGTACTGGTGGCCGTCCTGCGCTCGCTCCGATCCACGCTATGGGCACCCGCGTCCCCCGCCGCTCCTCTCGATCTTCCTCCCGTTATTGATCATGTATTAGTACGGTTATATGAAGATAATTCAACTTACTTAATTAGTGCATTATATATACCTCCTCGATCTAACTGTAACGCTTATATCTCTTATTTTGACACCTTGCGAGACTTCATACAGGTTATGAATGTTGAACGCTTTTGCATTATCGGAGATTTCAATTTACCCCATCTGGAATGGTATATCGATAACTGCCAAGCCAGACCGTTGCAGTGCAATGATCAAAGACCGCCAAACTCACACATGTTGGATTTTATGTCCCTATTCAATTGTTACCAAATAAATGTATTTAAAAATAGCCAAAATCGCCTATTGGATTTATGTATTACTAATATCTCGGACTGTAAAGCTTTTGGCGCGCCTGTTACGCTGGTTCCAGTTGATGTGTATCACCCCCCTTACTATATACTAATGCCAACTGACCAATTAAGGCACATACGTAGTACGCCACAGACTAGATTTTGCTTTAGGGGTGCTGATTATGAAGAGATCAATAAGGATATCATGAAGATTGACTGGGATAATTTGTTTTATGATAAAGACTCAGAGGTATGTTCGGATGTTTTCTACGAACAAGTTTATAACATTGTGCGAAAACATGTCCCATCTAAGACAACTTCTGGCTCTCATTTTCCGCCCTGGTTTACATCATCTCTAATACACATATTTAAAAGTAAGAACGCGGCTTGGATTAAATGGAAAAAATACAAAAACCAATCAGATTATTTAACTTTTTCATTGTTCCGAAACCGATTTAAAAAGGAATCAGTTAAGTGTTATGACAAATATATTAGTCAGGTTGAAGACAGTATTAAGGAAAATGTAAAATATTTTTGGACTTACATTAAAAACCGTAAATATCAATCTGATATTCCTAGCAACGTTTATTATAAGGACGAAATTGCAACAAATCCAAGCGAAATATGTAATCTTTTCTCAAGTTTTTTCCAGACAGTTTATCAGACTACAGAGGTGCCTGACACCTATAGCACTAATGATATAAATGATTTAAATAACAAAACTCAAACGGATTCTCTCATTTGTGACATATTTCTATCAAAAGATCACATAATAAATGAATTAAAATCACTGGATGCTACAAAAGGACCGGGTACCGATGGTTTACCACCGATATTTCTTAAAAGAACGGCACTTACAATTTATAGGCCTTTATATTTTTTGTTTAATAAATGTTTAAAGGAAGGTGTTTGTCCCGCAATATGGAAATCGGCTAGAATTGTCCCGGTTCACAAAGGGGGCTCTAAAAGAGATGTTACTAATTACCGACCAATCTCTATTCTGTCGACCGTCGCTAAATTACTTGAAAGACTAGTACACACCAATTTATACCCTCTTATACACAGGCATATATTGCCACAACAACATGGGTTTGTTTCTGAACGGTCAACTATCACTAATCTCGTAGTTTATACGACTGACCTTTTTGAAAACTTAGATGCAAATAAACAGACTGACAGTGTGTATACTGACTTCAAAAAGGCCTTTGACCGCGTTGACCATAAAATTTTGTTGCAGAAGATAGCCTTCAATGGTATCCGAGGAAATCTCTGGAGATGGTTGAAGTCTTACATCACGAAACGAACGCAAAAAGTTGTAATCAATGGTTGTGAATCTGATACAGTTACTATGACCTCAGGCGTGCCACAAGGTTCAATTATCGGCCCATTGCTATTTATTATCTATATAAATGATATTGGTAAATGTTTTAAAAATTGCAATTTCTCATTATATGCTGATGACCTAAAAATATACCGTGTTATTGAAAATATTGAGGACCATAATAAACTCCAGGAAGACCTTAACCGATTGACAACGTATTGTTGCAACAATAAACTTAAACTAAGCCTGGATAAATGTAAGTGTATTACATTCACTAGAAAGAAATTACCAAGTAAATATAATTATTCATTATGTCACACAAATCTTGAAAGAGTGCATAACATCAGGGACCTCGGAGTCATGTTGGACTCTAAACTAACATTGGATAAACACATAGAACATATTTGTAATCGGGCTTTTAAAATGTATGGTTTTGTTTTCCGTGCTAGTAACGATTTTAAACGCCCAGCCACATATATACATCTTTATAGGTCTTTAATTCGCTCACAATTGGAATATGCCACTGCCATTTGGGACCCTTATTATAATGTATATACAGATAAACTAGAGATAGTGCAAAGGAAATTTATGTATTGCATGCACTATAAATGTTACCGAAGTCGATTATCCTATCCAGCATTATTACAAAAATATAATATGCCCCTTCTTAAATTTAGAAGACTACAGCTACAAGCAATGTTATTGTATGATTTTTGCCACAATAAGTATGATTGTGTGGACATTACTAATAAGATTGGTTACAACGTCCCGGTCAGACCGAGAGTAAGAACCTGCCGACCACACAAACTATTTAACACTGCAAAATCCCGTACTATTGCTGGCAAACGCTCTCCAATTGCTCGTCTGACCACTATTTGTAATAAAGAATTTAATGATATAGACATATTTACAAAAAATAAAGAATCCTACAAAAAACATGTAATGAATAAATTATCGTCACGGTAATTTAACATAATTTTAAGACTATTTGTATCGTATAGTCTCCACTCTCACCCTTATGTTTAATTGTTAATCTGTGGATGACGATGTGGGTTTTGCAATTATCTTAAACTAAATTTAAGCAATTACTGTTTTTCTAAAATGTATTGTGAAACTGTTTGTCTTCCCCAATAAATGAAAAAAAAAAAAAAAAAAATTTAATTGTTTTATAAATTTATGGCGATAAGATAATGTATGGCGTAGCATTTTTTTAATAATTTCGATGTTGATCAGGTGCTAGTAAAAGTTGCTTTATTACATATAATGTGTGTTTTTTTGGCTACTATTTAAAACCACATCCTGAATAAGATTTTATTCAGTTTGTCTGAAAGTCTTATTCTAAATCGATTTCAGAAAAACTAAATATGTGGCATTAAGATTTAGAATACTTAGTTATAATAAAATCTTTAACTAAAAAAAGGTAACCTGTTTCGAAATGTTTGTTTTTGTTTTGTTTTTTTTTACAATCACACCAATCATCATTGGAAATGTTTAAAAAGAAACTAAAAACCTGGTTCAAATTCAAATTCAAACGTTTATTGCATGTCACATTACAATTTTGCGGTGTTAGAAAAATAAAGGTATACATAAATAATGGTTGATACATAACTGTTACTACTCAGTGGAGGAATATTTTGATTTTTTCAAACGAATATGATGTTAAAATTAGTAATTATTGTAATAATAAAATTGTTTGCATGCCAGATTCTGGTAAAATGTGTGAAACGCTGTTAAAATTTAAGATCTGTATGTACCACATTTTGAGCAAAATATTATCTTATCTTATCTTATCTTAGCCCCAAACTTAGCGAAGCTTATACTATGGCGACGGATATAACGGATAAACATACTTAAATACTTTTATAAACATCCATGACTTGGGCACAAATGCTCGTGCTCATCCATCACACAAACATATGCCCCTTGCGGGATTCGAACCCGCAACCGCTGGCTTTGTAGTCCGGAGCGCGAACCACTAAACCAGACGGTCGTCAAATTTTTATTTACATTTCAGTAAGTAATAAGTCAGTTTATTTTTTGTCAACAAGTGCTCTTATAATACAATTAGCAATCTTAAACTTAGCTACTGCTACTGTGCTACCAAAGGGGTCGATGTCAACTAGAATAAGATTGTGATTGCAATTTCTGTCTAGTATGTTTCCTAACGTGTACTATACCGATAGTAGTGATGACAGTGAGCGAGTAAAGGAATGCTGAAGAGAAGCTCCACTGGCGTGAGGATCGGCCCCCGTCCCACCCCTTCTTCACAGCCAGCACGATCTTCCGTTGGTACTGGTGGAGCTCGAAGCTAAATCTGCAAAGAAATACAATCATTGAGGATACGCTTCTGCACTATTTATTACATTATTTTTTACTAGGTAGGTCAACAACATTGATTATGAAGGATGGTTCGGTTTTTCTAATAAAACATTAACACACGGGAAGAGAGTATTGTCAGGCACCGCTCCCGACGTCCAGAATAAGATCAGACTGGAAACTAAATCCCTAGTCAGTGAGCGTAGAGACCCCCCCCCCTCCCTCCTTTCGGCGAAGGCCTAAGGCTCAATCTGTATCAGCAGTCAATATTTTGAGTAAAACTTGCGAAGGTGCAATGGACTTTTGCAGTATTCAGCTTTAATGTCCATTTGAACACAAACTACCGGTATTAAAACTAGTTTTTAATGTTTATGTGCAGGATTCTGTAAAACATTGCATGCCATCCGAAGCAGTAGACTAAACAACTGTATTGGCTTAATGAAATACCAGTAATAGATAAAGAATCCAACAAGCTACAATAGGAATTCCAGACTGATCGAGCTAACATTATATCATTGTTTTAAGAACGTTTCACTTCATATCTAGAATTTGTATTTTAGAGGCAGTTTTATTTGTTTCAAGTGAAAATATTTTCCTTTATGTAGTAGTTAGATGTAAGTAAGGACGTGCTTAACTTGCCTATTACACCACCTGCCGCTACTGATTGACGCTTAATGCACTTTTTATCACGTTTTCGTGTTTTCTGTGAAATTATATTTTCCTCTTTGGCCTAATTCGCAAATAGGTAAAGTCGCGGACAGAAGCTAGTTACAAATAATATCGATATCGAAGTTTATTGATACATTCATATAAAATACACATATTAAATGATAGAATTAATAAAATAAAATAAATACTTTAAATAAACTAACTTAACCTAATCTATAAACTACCTACTCAAAAATAAAGGCGTGTCCGTGAGGCATAGAGGCGAGGATACTGGCAGCGTTTCCTCGCTGAATTGCTAAACTAAGCCTTTGTGCGAGGAACGAATCAGCTTTTTTATTTTCCGAAATAAAAATAAATTTTGGTGCTATTTTGCCAAAAAGTAATTTAGCGTTTGGTCCCCACGGTCCAAACGTCTCTACACCAAATGGCGCAAACACATAGTCACTTGCAAGAGACTCGTATTTGCGCCGCTTGGCATTTTCTGCTGACTCTGCTGCAGCCCCTGCTTTTACAGCTGATTCCCTGAGGTGAGAAGGGGCCAAGGTATCAACACAAGTAGCGTTCCATACTAAAGCCCGACCCCTCTCCCAGGGAATCAGCGTAAGACCATCAGGTCTCTTGCCGTCATCACGGACCAACCCACGAGGTTCCAGTGTGGAAGGAACGTTGATGCTGGCAAGAGCTCTTCTGATGGCGTCATTGAGCGCAGCGTGTCGGGCAAGACGTCCAGCACTTTGCTGACAACAGAGACCATGAAGACTGAATCTGTCTACCTCCTTGCCACAGGGACACGGATGTGGCTCGCAAACTGGAAGTTATATAGGATGAAATTTTATTTGTGTAAAATTACCTCAACTTCATTTTATTGATGTACCTTCTAAACTATCTTAACCAAAACGCGGACGCAAAAGTGAACTAACAAAATTATATTGAGATAGGCAATGGACTGACGGCCGATGGGGCAGAAAGGTTCTAGAATGGAGGCCGCGTACCGGCAAGCGCAGCGTAGGACGTCAATTCACAAGATGGTCAGACGACCTGGAAAGGGTCGCAGGAAGACGCTGGATGCAGGCCGCTTCCAACCGGCCAATCTGGAAGTCAATGGGGGAGGCCTATGTTCAGCAGTGGACGTCCTATGGCTGAAATGATGATGATGATGATGAGGCAATGGGCTAGTTTCCCGACTAATTAGTCCGTCAGTTTCATTAACAGAAAATGTTGGACACTTATTTTTTATTTTCTCAATCAAACAAAAAATTATGAAGATATAGCCTGTTAAAGTTCCGCGTAACGTCACGCCTGCGACACTTTTAAGCAAGGCGTGACGTCACGTGCTCACTTTGATGCGCTTTATCTTCGTCATTTTTTGTTTGATTGACAAAAGACAAAATATGGGTCCCATATTTTTTGATAATCTAACTGACGGACTAAATAGAATAATCTTTTTTTGACCCAGGAAACTAGCCTTAGGCAAAGTTGTTTGGCATCATGAGTATAAACAAACCCCGAAGTATTTAACACTTAGGTATGTATAGTGATAGAAAATGTCGATATGCAGCGTCGACAGCATTGAAAATGAAACAAAGCAGGTAAGGTTTGATTTCAATGCGCTGTTCCAATTGTTTCAACTCGGTTTGCTTGGGGAACTTCGTTCGCAAGTTATGTTCAAACTACGAGTTGATTGAGTTCAGGATTGCAGGATAGATGAAGCGAATGCCTGATTTGAATCACGATTTCTGAGGAAATTACGAAAGGTTAATTGTGCAACGTTTCTACCTAAGTGCATAGACATACAGTATGATCCAAGTAAGTATTGTAACTTTAATTACAAATTTCATTTTAAATTTATTTATGGTTGGCATAAGTTAGCACTTGTATCTAAACAGCCGACCATATTTATATGTTAAACCATATCCATAAGAGTATGTTTATACTATATAAAATGCAAAACTTTTTTAAAAATAAATAACGTTGCGCTTTCGTTACTTGTAAAAAGAGCTTGTAGTTGAGCCTTCGTACGAGTACTATACTATACTATATTATTGTTTTGTCGTCTTGTATCAAATATTTCATCCTTGTCAACATGTTAACTTTTAAACTTGTAATGTATGAACATTATTTGTAAACTAAATGTAACATTGATAGCTTTTTGTTCCTATAACAAAGTTAAGTAAAATAAACAAAAAAAAAAAACATACAACTGAATTGAGAAACTCCTCCTTTTTTTGAAGTCGGTTAAAAATAAGAGCAAGTATTATCATGTTTGTGTGTGTGCCGATTAGGGACAGCCGTAAAGAACACACTTCCCAACCGCCAACAGTAGGCGTGTCGTAAGAGGCTACTAATTCCTGTAGTACGTGACGGGCAGCAATGACTTAAAAGTCATTAGGGGGGTCTATGTTCAGCAGACCGGGCGTCCCATGGCTAAAATAATGATTATGATTATTATTATGTGATTCTTTGTATATTTACCTCTTCTTCAATTCGGTTTCATTGAATAAGTTCAACGCCAGTGTGACATTCTGCCACAGGTACTGAGCAGTTTTGTCTCTCTCTAGCGTCATGTTGTGCACTCGCTCCATCTCGCTCCCGCCTTCGATGGCTTGGAACATGAAGGCTCCTAAAATGAAAGGAAAATTTAATTGACATTTATTGTTCATGAAAAGTCAAAGTCAAGTCGAAGTCAAAAATCATTTATTCAATTTAGAACAGAAAATTGCCATTTATGAACGTCAATAATAACATTATTGTCACATGTGGGGCTAGAACATGTCTCCTTATTTTTTGGGCCCAACTAGCACTTCGAGACAAGACAATCTGGCAAGTGCTGAGAAGAAACGCCGGAACAAACTCAGTCATCACTAGCTAAAAGAAGTTTACATTTTGTTTTTAAGGTTCCGTACACAAAGGGTAAAACGGGACCCTATTACTAAGACTCCACTGTCTGTCTGTCTGTATGTCACCAAGCTGTATCTCATGAACCGTGATAGCTAGACAGTTGAAATTTTCACAGATGATGTATTTCTGTTGCCGCTATAATAACAAATAAGAACGTGTTTTGTAAGATTAGGTTACAGGCAGACACCGGGACAGGTGAAACTAAAAAAAGGTTATAATATTGACGACCTCCGACGCCGAGAGGCGAGCATACCGGACTTGGTGTCGCTATCTCTGAGGTTCCGGGTTCGATTCCCGGTCGGGTCAATATAGAAAAATAACTTTTCTATGTCTATGTCTATGTCTGGGTGTTGTGGTACCGTCGTTGTTTCTGATTTCTGTAACACAAGTGCTTTGGCTACTTACCACAGGATCAGAGTATTAGAGAGATTAATGTATGTGATGTGGTCCAATATTTATTTATTATTTAATACGTGTCTAATGTTGTATAGATAATGGTACGGAACCCTTCGTGCGCGAGTTCTAATCGCACTTGGCCGGTTTTTACACAAGTTTTTGCTTGTGACTTTGTCTTTCGATAATGTTAGGCGGCAGTCGCAAACGATCGAAACTGTAAGTCAGTTTATTAAGAAAATACACTACACAAATAAAATGAAGACAATTATAATTAGGGGTTTCTCTGCAACTGTCTGACTTTACCGGCCAGAATCACTTTTACTTAAAACAACTGAAGTGATAGAAAATTATAACATACAGAAATAGTTTATAACAGTAAATTAAACAATCCCAATCCATGCCGCCACGCAATTATTAGCGGTTCGGACTTACCATTCTAAAAACTAAACTATACGATTCTCTTTTACTGAACTTTCAAAATTAACCTTTGTCTTATGTTTTCGTAGATTAAACATAAAATAGGTACTACTTCTGTGTCTTGTTTTTATGCTTAAAATATATAAAAACTGTATTGTCTAACATAATCACAAATACTTTGGATTACTTTGCTGTGGAACTCCTTACCTTACCTTTTTAAATTTTCAAAACTAGACTTAAAACATATCTCCTTGGACTTCAGTTTTCTCCTATGTTTTTCTTTGATTTACTTCTTTCTTTACTTTTCCTAACACTTTTGGTATCAAAATCCATATTCATATTAATAGGGTTATTAATTAGTGTAAGTACTTATATGTATTTATATTATGTATGATCATTATTTATAACAATGTGTAAGTATGTATATTATTTTATTTTTAGTATCTATATAATAAATATATAATATAATTTATGTAATATATTAAACATAAAATTACTTTAAACTCTTCACCGCCTCCCCCTCATAACGTTTTTTTTTTCCAACTTTCCTCTACCTGAAGGTTGTCTGGAAGAGATCGCTCTTAGCGATAAGACCGCCTAAATTGTACCATTCTAAATTTATTGTTTCTCTGTACTGTTTTTTTTTTGTGTGGTGTGCAATAAAGAGTATCTATCTATCTACTTTTCATTCACTTAATATTAAAGAGCTGAACTGTATTTTATCAATACAAATTGATATCAGTATTATAAGTATGGATTGAGTTAAGATGGATAACAGTATTTTCCAAAAATAATACTCTTAAGATTATCGACATAAAAAAGTATTTTAATAAAATAGAGCTGACCTTTGTCTACTTTGATGAATAATTCCAACTTACAAGAATTTGCTTCGTTAAAATCTTCCAAATGTCAATTAATAATAGTTTATTAGACGTTTGAAAACATGAACAAATTAGTTAACTTTATTAAAAATTCTTTTGCAAAAAGAATACTTAGAACTAATTTTGTGATAAATTATAAATTGAGTCCAAATTAGCGATGGCAACACACGCAAGTCAAGCTTTAATTCCAATTAAAATCTAAAACTTTTACTAAACGAACCGCTGCGGTACCATGAAAATTTAGGTCATCAAAATCATTTATTTTTGCAAACAGGCTATTAATAGCACTTTGACACGTCCCAATAAAACATTTTGCCGTACCACTGCTTCGGGACAATTTGTGAGCTAGTGTCGAGAAGAAGCAGTGCAAGAAACTCGGTCACTGTAATCAGCCTATTTTTACAAGTTTTGGTGAGAGCTAAATTATCAACGACTTTATATAGTAAGTATTAGTTATTTATTTAGTACTAGCAGTTATTGCTATTGCTATTTTACTCGCTTAGGAGATGGAATTTAAAATAGTAGCCTATATTCTTCTCTAGGGTTCAAGCTCTTTCATACAAAATATCATCAGAATCGGTTCAAATTCACGACCAAAAGTAGCCGATATCCTTTTCCAAGCTCTAGTCTATCTCTGTACCAAATTTCATCGGAATCGGTTCAGTAGTTTAGTCGTAAAAGCGTAACAGACAAACAGACCGATTTACTTTCGCAAATATAATATTAAGGGAAGTAGGGATATAGACCTTCTTCGCTTCGGGACTACATTTTATTTTTAATTTTAATTTTATTTATATATACATTAACACCAACAAGACATACACTATTATAGACAACATTAACTATACATGCTAATATTATATCAAGCTAAGTGCTATCTTAATTACAGGTATTACACAAAAGTAATTGAATTAACGTAGCATCTAAGTAGATTTAAATATTTTGCAATTGTTAATTATCTAATCAAAATTATCAATATTAGTGTAACATCATTTATTTATGAAAGTAGCATATTATTGTGCATTATTAAAGAGAAAAACAGCAGAAGAACAGTTAATCCAAATCCATCAAACTCTTGCGGAATCTTGTAAAATCGCTTGAGAATATATCAATGTCATTTGGTTTATTTGATGAATTGTTGAGAGAACTTTTTCTATATTTTTATGTAATTTAATGTAGCCCATAACGAGGCCAATAACGAACATATCGGCTGGTGGTGAGAAGAATCTGCGCAACAAACCCAGTCAGCTTTTGTAAAGGCAGTTATGAGACATGTAGTAATCCCACGTTACTGCTAGGCAGGTTATAAGGTCCATGCACTCTTGTCGTTTGATTTTTTTTGCAACCTGGACCCTACAGTAAACTGGTTTCAAATTTATAAATCAGAATGTAGGAAACATATGTTGCTAAAAATAATAATAATAAAAACGTTTACTAAATACTAGGAAAGCAGATTCATTTGTATTTCAATCAATCAATCAATTCAGCCATGAACGTCCACTGCTGAACACAGGCCACCCCCAATGATTTTCATCGGGGGGATTGCCTATACTCGCCACGCTTTGCAGGCGGGTTGGCGAGCGCAGTTTTTATTATTTAATATGTGTCTATTCATTGTGTCATTTCGCACGCAGACGCTGCTGCCCGTCTCGTGCTATAGAAATTTGTCGCCTCTTACGACACGCCTCCTTTGGCGGTGGGGAAGTGTATTCTTTACGGCCGTTCCCACACGGCACATTTGTATTTGGTATAACTTATTACTAAACAGTGCAAAAGATTTGCCTAAAGTAGGTAGAACCTGTGCTTCAGGCGAGGCGAGATCTTACGTTTATTAAAATGTCTTAATTCCTAGACTCTGTGAACATAGTTTTAAAAACTTTTAAACTCAGCTATTTTCCCACCTCTTCGTTTTGCGGAACTCAATCACCGGCTGAGAACAATTAATCAATGACAGAACTAAGGCGTAATTACCGAAGCGCGTGCGATCATTAATTTAATATGAAAATGAGAAATGGGATATTTTTTGCAAAGGGCATACGAGCTCGGTCGACTAGATACCTAATCTACTGTCATTTTATTTTTAATTTAATATTTTATTTTTTCTTTATATTTAGTAAACAACCTATATCATCATCATCATCATTTCAGCCATAGGACGTCCACTGCTGAGCATAGGCCTCCCCTAAAAATTTCCAGATTGCCCGGCTTAAAGCGGCCTGCATCCAGCGGCTTCCTGCAACTTATACTAGGTCGTCTGTCTACCTTGCAGCATAGAACGTCCACCCAGGACGTTCTATGCTGCGTTTGCCGGTACCGGTACCTGGCCTCCGTTCTAGAACGTTTAACATGAATCTCATCAAAAGTGGAGTAACTATGTGAGTTACTCATAGTACTAATACTACAATTTTTAAAAAATGAGGGTTTATTGTTTTATGTTTAGATGTTTGTTACCTAATTTAGCGTTGACAGCTGAACGGAATATGCTCAAATATCTATCCTTATCTGATATGCTTGTGACCCAAAAAACTAGATGAAAATCAGATCATGTTTCTCTAGTTTTTTGGGTTACTACTAGCTTAGAAATTTACGCAGACAAAATCGCAGGCAAAAGCTAGTCAGTAAGTATATTAAGTAGGTAAGCTAGCTAGCTTAAGTTTGACATGTTGACAGATTCCGTATAGTAATGTGTCAAAACGTCTATTTTCATCATCATTTCAGCCATAAGACATTCACTGCTGAACATAGGCCTCCACCAATGACTTATCATCGGGGGGATTGCCAATACTCGCCACGCTTGGCAGGCGGGATGACGAGCGCAATTTTTTTTATAAGATATCGCACGCAGACGCTGCGGCCCGTCTTGTGCTACAGGATTTACTTGCCTCTTACGACACTCCTCCTGTTGGCAATGGGGAAGTGTATTCTTTATGGCCGTCCACACAGCACATTTGGGTATTTTTTATTCGTTTGAAAAATCGGCCTTTAGAATTTTAATAATCCGTCCAACCATTTTGAAAAAAGTACCAGTTTTAGGGCCGACATTTCAACAGCTAGATAACTTTTATTATAGAATAAGTTTGACATGTTGACAGTTTTGGTAAAGAAAATGTGTCAAGAGTCAATTTTATTCGTCGGATAAAAGTGACCTGGCGATTGAAAAATCGGCCCACAGTCTTATTGTAAATTTTTTTTTTTAGTTTGTCCGTCTGTCGCTCGCGCTCGGTCACCCTTAATGACACCCCGACATAAATTACGGAGAATTATAATGTCCTCAGACAACATGACTTTAAAGTCGGCTTGCTCTTTGAAGTCTCCGGTAAGGCCCAATGCACACTACAAAGGCATTTCCCTGTCAAAACGTTTGATTTAGTAGCACAGATTAAACGATACTGATTGTTCTTGAGCCAAGTCCGTAATCATGATATCAGTTAGACAATTAAAATGGTTATGTAATAATACTGAATAATACTTATACACGTCCCAAAATATAGCTTAGCCCTACCACCGCTTCTACTATATATTGGCTGGTGATGAGAAGAAACGGCGCAACAAACTCAGTCACCTTTGTCAGCCTTTTTTACAGGAAATATAGTTACAAGACATGTAGTAAGTGCGAGCTCAGCAGGTTAAGTCCGTGCACTCTTGTCGCTTAAATAATCGTCTATTATAAAATAGACGATTATGTTTTTTTCATAAGGATTTTTTAAATGTGGATTTGGATATGTGATAATTTGACTTTTTAAAAGTCTTTCTTTATCCCTTCGTAGTCGAGAATTCGTGATACGTTTGATGATCTAAGATGCGGCAGTCTAGCCACATTGAGACAATGTACCTTGGCCAATTTTATATTTTCATCAATAAACTGACATTGATGATTCTTTTTGAGTGAAAAGCGATCTCTTAGAAAATACTTGTATGATCTATGAGTAGGTTGACTTTCCGAATCGATTCAATTCCAGTGTCAGAAAAAATACAAAGTACGTCTCATTACTAATCGATGGGTATAATTAAATCTAATTATGTTGCGGTAAGTTTTTTTTAGGATACATTTACGAGCTTTAGATAGATAGAAAAATACTCTTTATTGCACAAAAACAAGCAGTACAGAGAAAAAAAAAGAGAGAGAAGAGCTTAAGTTGTAATTATTTAATATCTGGTCGTGTTAACCTACCTACTTTTAACTGTCGTGTCTTCGGTTTTTTTTTTATAATTATTATGATAACGATACCAATGTGCTGATCTGATCACGAAACTAGGCTGTGATAGTGGAACTCTACAACGGCTACTAGTAAAATTTTCATTTTGGCCTCATTTTATTCGTTTGGACTAGTCCATTATACATATTTAAATGTTTTGTACTTATTCATTTTATTGTTAAACAATTTTCTAATTATATTGTTAGTCATTTGTTTTTCAAGTGCTGACCAGCGATAGTGTACGCGACGACCAGCACTATGACGCCCACGTTGCTGAAGAGAAACGCGAGGAGGCTCCTCACGTAGTCCCTCACGCGGGAGGCGAGGCGGCGCCAGCGTCGCGGCATCGCGGCCTCATCCTGACGGGCCGCGGGCCCGCTTCAGGCGCGTGGACACACACATCGGGCCGGGGTTAGTTCATAGCTTGGGTGCCCCTGTAACAAAAGATTATCAGTAAAGTTAAGTGAATTAGTAGTGGGTAAGGCACTAGATCTACTCGTACCTTACGTATCTCACAAGGAACATATACGTTTCTTTAACGAAGACCACGCATTGGTAAACACAGCGGCGTGAAAATCGGCTTTTAACAATATCAGTAACTATTAAAGATTAATAGTGTTGTTATTAATAGCGAAGAAACGATTTAGAATCGATACTAACGAGATAGCATAGCGGCCATCGAGATTTTATTATTATCCTTTCTCTGAGTAGTAAGATTATACTTTTGCGAAATATAGATTTCGAAGCGACTATCGAGGTTTAACAATATCGATACTTAGCTAGGCGACTAGCAAGAGTTTGATCCAACGTACCAATAGTAAAGTCAATATTAACAATGATTTTTTATTTTTGCAAATAGGCCGTTAAAGGCACTTATACGTTTTGTTGATAGCAAAGTGACTGATCCTATATAATCTATCCTCAAACCGTGTTATCCCACCGGATAAATAATAAATATTGGACAACATCACATACATTGCTCTAATCCTATGGTAAGTAGCGAAAGCACTTGTTTTTAACCGACTTCAAAAAAAGGAGGAGGTTCGCAATGCGGTTGTTTTTTTTTTAATGTTTGTTACCTCAGAACTCCGCCATTAATGAACCGATTTGAAAAATTCTTTTTTCAATTGAAAGGGTATACGTCCAGATTGGTCCCATTTTTTTCAAAATTTAGTTCTGATGATGGGATCCATGAGGAATTGAGGGAACTCCTAAAATATTATAAGTACACATATAGCGATTTTAGTATATTTAACAACAAGTCAAGCATTTGCATTCAGAAAGTATCATTTGCTGAGGTGAAACTGATGATGGAGACCATAGTTGGCCACAATAGACTTCCACGAGTAGCGATAAGATATTTTCACTAAGACAGTTAAGCCTTGCCATAGCCGACAAATCAAATTTTAATAAATGATTCTGGTGAGAATGATACCATCAAACTGATCTGATGAAAAAGGCGGTAGGTAAGCACCGGAACTCTGTGGTAAAACAATGTATCACAGCCGTGTTTGGACTTATTTGAATCGTCATGAGAAGCAATTTAGCTATAATTACATTACAGATCGCCATTTAGAATGTAAAAATACACAAAAAAACAGACAAATAAAACAAATTTTTATAAAAAATTATAACCGACTTCAAAAACACTAAAAAGCTAAAAATAACCTTTAAACAATCATTTTACAGTTATTATTGGAGTCGGTGCCAGCTTTGGAGTGTTTGAATGTGGTTGTTTGCACCGACTCCAAAAATAACTGTTAAATGATTGTTTAAAGCTTATTTTTAGTTTTTAGTGTTTTTAAAGTCGGTTATTTTATAGAAATCAGAAACAACGACGGTACCACAACACCCAGACCTGAGACAATATATTAAAGTTATTTTTTTACATTGACCGACCGGGAATCGAGCCCGGGACCTCAGAGATAGCTGACACCAAGTCTGGTATGCTCGCCTCTCGGCTACGGAGGTCGTTATAGATAGATCAGATTAGATATTAAAGCCTGCAAAGCGACTACCAAGACTCGATAGTATTGGTAGCGAATGACACCTTTGCCAACGCAAAAATAGCTGAGTGAAAAACATTTTGGTATCATATCAGTTTCTTTTTGCATTTATAAATTTATTGTAAAATTAATTATATAAATATATAAAACAAAGTCGGGTTAGTTACACCATTTATAAGTCAAGAACGGCGGGACCGACTTTTACGTTTTTTTTTTTGTTGAATTTGTCTCCGCCCCGAATAGCAGAATAACTATTAAAATATCACAAAATTTAGAAAAAAAAAACTCATATTTATTGTATGGAAAGTTTTATTTTAAAGAATTCTGAGGCGATACGAAGTTCGCCGGGACAGCTAGTTTGTATTATAAACCAAATAAATATTTTTCTTTCTTTGTTTTTATTAAGATTCGATATTATCGATAATCCCGATAGCAAACTGACTATCATGCTTCGATACTATCAATAAAATCGATTAATTTTCTGGAGTGAATGAATTTTTCCCGCAACTAGATCCCGATCGTCGATTAATCGCGTTTGTTTGACCAAAGCATATAAATATCTGATTTCATATTCAACTAGGTATAAGAAGAACAAATTAACGTAACGTGATACAATCCTAAGACAAAAATACAATAGCAGTGCAGACACTAACTCCCCTAATAAATATTCGTCGTCGGTCCGTCGAATTTGCGACCACAATTATCCCGGACAGCTGTCCCGGACGCAATTAACGGTGTCACCCGGACACCCGGCCACCGGACGAAACAATAATTCCCAAATACTAATCAAAGAGCGAACGGACAAACTGACATTTCTATATTTAGAAACTTTGGGAGAGGTTTGGTGGGAGCGTAAGCGGATTACAGAAATAACTAATGGTGTACAAACTGTAGAATATGAATTCATAGTCAAATATTTCAATAAGTTAAATGTTATAATCCATAATCTAATGTTAATTTCTTCTGTATAACAATACAAGGTTACATTTCAAGGTAGTGCCAAAATTAAAAAATAAGGTCAATAGAACAATAAGTACTAATTTATCGTAATTAGTTTCAGTCATCCTATTTCTGGAGTAATATATACTTAAAAATTTCCGATAAAAAAAAAAACGCGAGATGCGCCGTCATTCATCAGAGATCACAGGCGTACGCCGACGCCGCTCCAACAAGAACCTCATGCAGTGCACACACGGGGCAATTTAATCGAGTAATCGTAAATTTTCTACGTATTCTATTTTTCAAATGCAGAATGAAAGAATTAAAAATTTAAAAAGAAGAGTTTGTTTTTACGTAGATCGATTTAGTTACTGATTCTGAGTGGTCCCAGAAAAATTGGAACTACCGTGAAATGTAACCCTGTATAGGGCTATCTATTACTTAGCTTTAATTATTATGTATAACTTGCTATGCCCTTGTATGCGATGTGATGTAGGTACTGTACAAATGTGTACCACCTGTTAACCATACAAGTAATGCAAATAAATGATTTGATTGATATAATGAGATAAATTAAACTTAGTTGGCCTTACTACAAAAAAGAGAGGCTAGGTTTAAACCATGTCTAAAGAATAGCCATACAATTTGGAATATTGACACATCACACATGTCTCGGTTATGTTACCATACTTTTTAATTAGTTGGCTAATCTTTAGGCAGTGTTTAAACCTAGTCTATCTTTTTTGTAGTAAGGCCCAGTAAGTTTTGGCTCATGACTTTTAGTTAATTTCAATTATTTTTATTTTTTATTTCTGTAGGTGGAACATGTTATGAGTGGCGCCTGAATGACGCCTACCTCATAATAATATTATACACAGATGGCGTCATTGCGTACGATCAGAAAAGTAAAGTTTAATTAAACCATAGTTTCCTTTTACCGAAAGCATGAAGAACTACAACTGCCCTGTTAAATGGTAATGGTCTAAATTGCGTTGGCAGAAATAGGCCTATACAATATTATCCAGAAGTAGCGGTAGGGTAAAATATAAATTGGGACGTGTAAAAGTGCATAATTCGGACCTACTTACAGAAATTATTTGTTTTCACACCGTGACCGTGACACACTGACTGACATACGGTACAGTGACAACGATAGATTTTAATTTCGACCATAAGAGTAATTTCGTACTGTATCTGATCTAATTCCAATCTGATACAGATTGGTATTGACAAACTGACAAGTATAAATGCAGAATGCTTTAAAAAGAGTTGTCTGACATCCCTTGTGCACTTTCCAAGCTTTCGCTTCGCTAAGCGAAGCATTCAACTTCTGAGTCTCGATACATTGCCCAAAGGTTGTCTGGAAGAGATCGTTTTTGGCGATAAGGCCGCCTGATTGAACATAACTGTGTCTTGTGTGTGTTTACCTTTAATGTTTGTGTGCAATAAAGTGTCTATCTATCTATCTATCTACATTTTCCGCTATCACTAAGCCCATACCCCGCCTCTCACAGCACAAAGAGGCAAAATGACAAAGACAAATGAAGGGTCTTGAATTCTGTTTGCCTGTCGCGTGTGTCGCTCACTTCGAGTGGCGCGCTGCTGACTGACGCGGTGGAGGGTGGCTTGGCTTTGACACAGCCCCGACAATTCCGCCATTACACTTTTCTTTGCAACTTAATGGTTCAGCTATATTTTAGGTTAAGATAGTGCCCATGAAATTAAACAAGCTAAAGAAATACCGTACGTCTGGTTTAAAAAAATATATTTTTGACTTTCTTGCACAAACTGCCCGATCACGTTAATTTAGTATCATCATCATATCAGCCTATAATTGTAGTCCACTGCTGGTGGTTGGATCGGTTCCGCGACAGATTTCTTCTCATTACCAGCCAATATGTAGTCCCGAAGCGGTGGTAGAGTAAAGCTATATTTTGGGACGTGTATAAGTGCCCAGAAGAGGGCCTATATACTGAATAAATGAGAGACTGCCACTTTGGTTTGCTACAATTTAGAATTAAAAATAAAAATATTTTTCATATTTCGGCCAATGTTTCTTAAAAAAGTTATTTAGTCATGAACACAAGTATGTATATCTTGAAATACGTCGGGAAAACCTGCACATCCAGGTAACACTGGTTGTGTAGCCATAGTTCAAAAATCGTCTGGTTTCCTCGTCATTCCTAAGGGGGTTCGTTTCTAAGGGCCTCTTTCACCACTTGCTGCTAAGTTCCGGATAACCTATCTGGCACTTGTTTTGACAGATAACCCATACAATTAGCTGTCAAGTGTCAGGTTATCTGGAACTTATCAGCAAGTGGTGAAAGAGGCCCTAAGGGTTACGGAGGTCTGTTGGTAATCCAAATGTAATGACCAGACTTGCTACATCTATCATTATGATCAACTGGGGAAACGGAACTTTTTAATAAATAAATATTGGACAACATCACATACATTGCTCTGAACCTATGATAAGTAGCTTAAGCACTTGTGTTACAGAAATCAGAAACGACGACGGCGCCACAACACCCAGACCTAAGACAATATAGGGAGTCGAACCCGGAACCTCAGAGATAGCGACACTAAGTCCGGTATGCTCGTCTCTCAGCTACGGAGGTCGTCAAATACATTTTGGACGTTTCTATGCACAGTACAGTACTGATTGCACATAGCTGTGTCTTGTTTATGACACCTATGTGCAATAACCTTTAATGTTTTTTGCAATAAAGTGTTTATTTATCATTATTTGCAATGATAATGCTCATTAAAGATAGCCGTCTGTTCTACTTGAGTTGTGTCGCTGCTCTTCAGATTCAGTGTAGGTTGAAAAGCGTATTGATACAATACGAGACGTCTGCAATTCTCTCTGGGTACTGAAATAGCTGTGAGATGTTTTTAAATCCATTCTACCTCATAATGAAATGGAATTATCATGGAAGTGAATAATGGATTTTTGATCACGTCATCAAAAATCCATTATTAATTGGAGGCTACCGACCATCGAGTACATACCCTATAGAGCAGCAATACAAACCATCTTTCTCCGAAACTAGTAAGTGATTTTTCACTTACATTTAGTATGAAATGACAACTCCTGTCAACGCTCGCCCATACAAAAACAGCACAGATACAGATAAAAAAATGGCGGAAAATTTTGTCGCACAAATCATATGACATTTCTACTCTATAGGGTATGTGCTCCATGGTACGGACACAAACTAACAAAAAAAAAACATACAACCGAATTGAGAACCTCCTCGTTTTTTGAAGTCGGTTAAAAAAATATGCGTAGCATCCGATTGCCAATTAGTGATATTTTGTCAGTTTGTTACAAATATTGACCAGTTAGACACTTAGTTAGTAGTAGACACGTGCCGTGTGGAGTCGACGGCCGTGTAAATAATACACTTCCCTACCGCCAACAGGAGGCGTGTCGTAAGAGTCGACTAATTCCTGTAGCACGAGACGGGCAGCAGCGTCTTCATGCGAAATATTATAAAAAACTGCGCTCGCCAACCCGCCTGCCAAGCGTGGCGAGTATTGGCAATCCCCCCGAATTCAGTCATTGGGGGAGGCCTTTGTTCAGCAGTGGACCTCCTATGGCTGAAATGATGATGATGATGAGACACTTAGTTTACATCTTTGTAATTCTTTTTTACCGTCAGTCGGGTTTTTTGGTTTGTTATTAACCTTTTTACAGTTTACGTCTACTCTATGAGTTCTGCGCTGACGTCATATACCCTATGACACTCCGGGGAAGAATACGAATCGAATGACACCTCATTCGTCAAAATCGGTCAAGCCGTTTAGGCTACAGAACGTCACAATGGAACAGACAATTCAATTCAATTCAATATATTTATTGCATTCTATAATGTTACACAGGTGTTATAAATAGGTACATAAAACAGATCATTATAGACCCTGTAGGGCACAACAATAAGATAGGTATTGTGGGCAGAGAGGATGACGCCATGCATAATTAGATCAATTTGTTTATTTTAAGAAGTTGTAAAGAATTAAAATACATTAAGAAATCATATGATAATTATTGAATAATATAATCAAATAAATAGTATTTTCAGGCATTTCAATATTTATTTATCTTTGGATTTTAAATATTGTTTTAGATTATTGTCATTTAAGTATTCGTTTATTGTGTAATAACATTTTTTTAATAACATTACTCTGGTAATCTGTTATAAATACGTATGGACATAACGAATAGACTTACAAACACATACATACATTCACTCCAAAAACATTACCCTCCTTCTGGGTCGGGTAAAAACGTTTTTAATTTTACAAAAAATAAGAGGCCAACTCTAACGACCTAAACATATATCTTAACAAATAGGCTTAGTTTCTTTACCGCTTTAGCTCCATAGCTAATATATATATGTGTTCATGCCATCCTATACACCCACACATTGAAACTAGTACGAAGGCATGAAATTTAAAACGTTTACCCGTTTTGGGCAGGCTACCCGTTTCTGACGTTTTCTTGCTCCGAGAGTAGGAAAGTCTTTATCACGAAAATTTTCAGATTTTCGTCACGACAAGCCCAACTTACAAACGAATGCCTTTATTTCAACATTAGTTTCCGTTTTAAATTAGACCTGTCTTATTTATTCTACTTAAGATGACTCATCATAAATGTTGTTAAACCCATAGACTTAGAATACGCCACGGTTAAACACATATTAATTCTCTAAAAAACGTTTCCGTTACACTTTCACTGTAACGGAAAGTTAATAAAATAGTTTTTCAACTAATTCAGAGCAAGGAAGTTTTCAATCTTCGCTTAGAGTTATTTTAATAAATCTTTGGAATTAATGTGAATGCGTTAATATTGTTAGCTGTTAATTTCAGCATTTGATGACACTGAACTGAAAATAAATTATGTAAAGAACATTTTTCATATTCACTATAATATTTTATCATGATGTTTTTTATTTTAATATATTTTATATGTTGTGATTTTTAGAAAAATAGATTTAAGCTAGTGTAAGATCAAAATGCAGTTTTTTTTTAACACATCTGTAGAATTAAATCGGCGAAGACAAGTGTTTTTTTTTACATTGCGATAGTGTTCGGTCGATTTGGCTTGAACGCAAAGGGTCCCGAGTTGATTCGCAGTTTAAATCCGATCAAAAAACAATATTTCTAAATAGGCTCAGGCTTGAATGTGCCTCTAGCAAAAAACAAACAAAGTCTCATAAGTATCTCGTAATGTAATACAAGAATGTTAATTTTTACTTCGATTCATTACTTAATTTTTTTACTTCTTTATATTTCTGCCATCAAAAAGTCTCCTGGCAGGGATTTTCCGTGGCTAACATGAAAAACCCTTTACAGGGTGCGGACTCAGGTCGGTCGATGCAAGAACAACTTGTGTAGGTGGCGTTACACTGACAATCTCAACAACAGATGCG
Source organism: Anania hortulata (assembly GCA_963576865.1). NCBI lineage: Eukaryota > Metazoa > Arthropoda > Insecta > Lepidoptera > Crambidae > Anania > Anania hortulata. The sequence continues at coordinate 840,324 of OY756409.1, forward strand.
AGTGCGAAGCCTCCCGCCTAACAATGACCTATCTTCTGACATGTCCTACGTGTCTGCACACCTGTTCACGCAAAGACATACTTCTCACTACGACAGGACACGAGAAGAAGAAGAATTCTCTACTTCGATACCATGACAATTAGTGTATATTTATTTATTTTTGTGTCGTCGATAAAAACTATAATGTATTTTCTCAATATCACTATTGATCTTTAAAGTTAAAACGCACTGATTTCAATAAAAAGTTGCATAACCATTTTCATCATCATTATCATCATTTCAGTTATAGGACGTCCACTGCTAAACATAGGCATCCCCCATTGACTTCCAGATTGGCCGGTTGGAAGCGGCCTGCTTCCAGCGTCTCCCTGCGACCTTTACCAGGTCTTCTGTCCATCTTGTGGGTGGACGTCCTACGCTACGCTTACTGGTTCGCTGGCTTCCATTCTAGAACCTTTCTGCCCCATCGGCCGTCAGTTCTACGTGCTATATGCCCCGCCCACTGCCACTTCAGCTTGCTAAACCCAACAAAAACAAAAGTCGCTGACATAGCCCAACGGGCTAGGCTATGTCAGCGACTTTTGTTCGTTTACGGATCTCCTCATTTCCTACCTAACATCACCACCATACATAACCAGTTCATCGTTCTTTAAACCTACTTACTTATCGTTAATATAGCATTGAAGTCGAACCATCTGATATTTGCACAGCTCTACGCGATTTCAGGAGTTGCTGTTAGCTTAGCTCTGTCAATACGACGATTTGTCAAGTTTGTAAGGTCTGTGTTCTCTGTTTGCTAACAAGAGATACAGGTTATCGCCAAGGAATTAATAAGTACTATAGTATTACTAAATTTCCTTGTCGAAAAAATGAGTCAAATAGAATTTCAGATAAAGAGTTTTAAATAGAGCATTTTCTGAATTAAAACTAGCTTATCTGTAAATCTATTCGTTTTCTAGGTGTAATTTGAAATGAAATGAAATAGTTTATTTGTATAAAGCATGGTACAGATAGGATTTGTTTATTTAGACATTTCTGTTACACTGCTGGGCAAAGGCCTCCCTCACACCTCTCCACTTATCGCTGTCCGTGGTTAGGGCTCGCTAATTCTTAAGAAAATATTTGTCTAAGTCATCACGCCATTTAATAAACAAATAATAAATATTCGTCAAACAAATCACCAAAAGTCATGGTCTTAAAGTACGAATTAACATCTTTAAGTTACGATGTACTAGACAATGGCGTGACCCAGCTTACCCAGACATGATATAATTTCGAAAAGTCTATTTCTAAATTGATTCGAACCGAGAAACCCGGGACCCTTTATATTCAAGGTGAGTTACTGCTCTACTACGCCAATCGATAGCTTGTCGATAAGATAAGTTTAATTTACTTTTACTAGATATAAGTAAGTAACTGGCATCTATTATTTGTATATGAGTCATATCAAAAATTACATCAACACAATAAGTAAGATGCATTCGGGAGCCAACAAAAACCCGGTCTGAATCTAGAATAGTTATCAAAAGCTAAGTCAACACAACTAGTTCTGAGCAACGTGTTGTATCTCCAGACTTCCCCTTCACACTATTTTTGGACACCCTATACAGAGTTACATTGCCAAGGGTTGCCAAATCTTTAGGAGTGGCTTAGAATCAGTAACTTAATCGAACTATGCAAAGAAGAAAAATTATTTTTACATTAATTATTCCTATCCGCTGTTAAAAATCGTACGGCTGGACAATGGGCTAGTTTCCTAAAAAAATCTAATTAGTCCGTCAGTTGAATTAACAGAAAATATTAGACACGTATTTTTTCTTTTCTGTATTAAACAAAAAATTATGAAGATATAGCCCGTTAAAGTACCGCGTAACGTCACGCCTTGCGAAACTTTTTAGCAAGACGTGACATGCTCACTTTGATGCGCTTTATCTTCGTCATTTTTTGTTTGATTGACAAAAGACAAAATATGGGTCCAATATTTTTTGATAATCTAACTGATGGACTAAATAGAATAATCATTTTTTGACTCAGGAAACTAGCCCATTAACTCAATTATGAAAAAATTGCACCGTATGTGCACTGCGTAAGGTCCTTGTAGGCTCGCCGTACCTACGCCTCTAATGATTTTTTTTTCGTAATCTCTCTGTTGAATTTACCGGATATTTTTACATAATTTTTTTTCGTAACATACGATTATTAAAAATAATCTTCTTTATATTATTTCCTAGATCCTATTTTTTTAATTTGTCACCCTTTGCAATGTCACCCTGTATATTATTATAAATAATCAACGCTTCGATAATTAAACCCTGGTACCCCCCGTTCCGAAGAAACCCCGTTCCATGTTTATTATAAGTGTACCTACTAGCCATTTAAACTTTCAGTACACAATTTCACAACAAACACAGAACATTTAATCAAACTGTAATCAATCGTCTTTTATTGAAACAAAACACTCCAATGATCATAATATTTACGATTTCATTCTATTTGCGAACCAGCAAAGTATCATTAGCCCACAACGAATTGCACTATCAATTAAGCTTAGCCTATAATTTAGCCGCTTCCTAAATAATGTTACTCGAATTAACTCCTGACATAAATCGAAGCTAACATATGTCTAGTGTTGCACACTATTTAGTCGATGAGTTTGGACCTTCGTTTTCATTAAAAGCGAATCGACATTACTTATTAAGAGGATTTTCGTCCCCACCCCTCTCGTAAACTAAAATAAAGTAAAATTAAATATACCGAATATACGTATGGGGACGGCCGTAAAGAATACACTTCCCCACCGCCAATAGAAGGTGTGTCGTAAGAAGCGAATAATTTCTGTTGCACAAGACGGGTATACACCGTAAAAAAACTGCGCTTGCAAACCCGCCTGCCAAGCGTGGCAAGTATTGGCAATCCCTCCCAGTGAAAGTCTTTGGGGGAGACCTATATTTAGCAGTGGACGTCCTATGGCTGAAATGATGATGATGATGATAATAATAAGCATCTAAATATTTATATTCTTTAATTAAAAATTACCTTGAGGGTTTTTTTTACTAAAAAAACTGAATTACTAGTAAAGAAAAACGAACAGACCTAAATAAATTAAAGTTTAATAAATCTAATTAAACCAAAATTATGTCATTTCTTAATGGTTTTAGGGAATTAAAATCTTATTGCCCGAAACAATATTTTAAGAAAGAAATGCAGGCAACTGCGAGGGAGGGAGGAGGGAGGCAGAGTGTGAAACAGATAGGTTTTTGGAAAATACTTACTGAACAAAGCCATCGGTTATTCTCTCGTATAAGTCGAGATAAGAGACAGACTGTATTTACAATTTAAGACAACATTTTTAAATAAGCTCGTTTCTTCATCTATTACTTTTTGATGTTGTTAGATGTAAATTCTCGCTAAAATATCTATATTTGGTAGGTATTACGGCTACAAATTACTTTTTATTAACAAAAGAGAGATACCGATACTTCTAGCTTTTTTTTTGTAAAAATTGTGATAATTTTGAAATCAAACTTAAGTAATCCTAATAAAATAGCAATAGTTGTATCCGCAGTAGTTTCTATGTAAGTCTTCTTCTTCATCTATACGGTCAATCCCGGTTGCGTCCAAAGCCATTGCTTTGGAGCCCAGGGTCCGCTTTCCTTGATTTACTCCTCCACTTCGCGCGGTCTTGAGCGTCTCTAGTTGTGAGATCATTGGCACGCATGTCAGCCCTCACAACGTCAAGCCAGCATTTCTTGGGTCTACCCCTTTTGCCAGGACCTGGCGGTGGCGGCATGGCCAGACATTTGTTTCCTACGTAGCTTGCCGGTTTCCGCAAAACCGTTTCTATGTAAGTATTATCGATAAATATAATTTTTTTTATTCTGTATATCGTACATGTTACATAGTACATCGATATTTATGGCCTACCGATAAATGTATTCAAGAGACAACACTATTCGCTACCAACAAAGCAACATTTGGAAGCCAGATGAACTCCAGACTCGGCAAAACAAATACGAGCGTGATCGGAACCAAACCAATGCAATGCTGAAAGGTGGGATGCAGACGAATGAGAGAATTCAAGACAAATTAAATATTTACCTACCTACTAAGCTTACTTGGCTGATACAGAGATTTAGCAATAATTTAAATTAATTAATTTGAATACAAAGAATATGATATGTGTTAGCTGTCCCGAGAGACGTTGTGTGTCCAACCCGATTGTGTCACTTTTCGGGTTCAATTGTAAATCTAAACCAATCAGGGGCCCACTCAAACACACACAAAATTTCATCTAAATCAGTCCAGTAATTTAGAAGGAGTAAGGTGACAAACAAACGTATAGAAGAATGATATAGGTATATTAAAATAATGCTAACAGTGAAAGTTAGGATATTTCAGTTTTCAAGTAGGTACCTATTATATGACTGATTACAAATAAAATAAATATGCGCTAGTAAATTAGAATAACATCCAGAATAAGAACATTAAATTTTCAAATGAATGAATTAAAGTTACATTATATTTTGTCAATAAATATTAGTATTGTTAACATTCATTAACGTAAAATAAACATTAAAGTCCGTGTTTAACAACAATCAATGTTGGTCGTAAAGAAAAAGGGCACACATAACATTTTATGTGAAATTAAGATATCAACGAACTTCGTAGCCGAGAGGTGAACATACCGGACTTGGTGTCGCTATCTCTGAGGTCCCGGGTTCGATTCCCAGTCAGTGTCAGGTCATATAACATAACTTTTCTATATTGTCTCGGGTCTGGGTGTTGTGGTACCGTCGTTGTTTCTGATTCTTGTAACACAAGTGCTTTAGCTACTTAAAATCTTAAAATCATATTAATGTATGTGATGTTGTCCAATTTTTATTTATTTATTTATTACTAGCTGTTGCCCGCGACTTCGATTGCGTGGTCTTCAGTTTAAATATAAATAATTTTCTGTGCAACTTTCTTAATTTTTGCTTTCAAAAAAAATCTTCTCTTGACAATAAATAACACAACAAAAAAAGAATTAGCGAAATTGTTCCATCCGTTCACGCGTGATGCGATGACCATGGGAAATAGAGATTCATTTTTACATTATATTATGTATATGTATAAATGAAAAGAATGAATGATGCATTTTCGGAATTAGAAATAAAGGCACATACATTTAACCTCAATTTTCTCGAAGTTTAATAAATTGTAGTTGTGCCCTTTTTCGTTACGACGGTTTAAATGGCCGTTCTTGGTTTTAAATTGCTTAACAACTCGTTGTACGAGTGCGGATTTGTAAACGTAGTAACAACATACTAACAGTAGTTACGTTTGTAGTTTTGATCGCTACTGAATTGTCGATTACGCAAACGAGCGACACTCATTTTACTGTTATTGTACGAAACAGTTACAGGATTAGGTAACACGAAATCGCTAGTGAAGCTAGATTTAGGGTAACATTGGCGACGATGATAACGTTAGAGTTATAACGTATTATTAACAAAATATTCTCAAAACTAAGATAATTAAAATAAACAGAAAGGCAATTGATTGCTTAAAAGAGATTAAGGTTATTACAAACAAGAAACGGCTATGTCCAATCTCTTAAGCGTAATACACACAGAAGGCGGGACTTTGCACTTCTAGCTAATCGGAACTATTTGAATTTCGAATGTTATATTTTTTTAAACGTTGCAACCTTCTTAGTAATAAAAAAATCAATTAGCGGGAAATGATTTGTCAATTGTTTTATATCACACATCAAAGTTCTACGTACGCAACGAAAATGGAATTAGGTCGAGAAGATTTTTAAAGTTCTCTCTCTTCGCAAGACTGTGCCGCCTTCTTCAAAATGCTTTTGGGAGAGAAGCACCTTGTTTGAGCACCGTGAGGCGATGGTTTGCTGAATTTGAGAGAGGTCGAGTTTCTTTACATGACGTATTTCGTGAAGGGCGGCCTTCAACTGCCGTCAAAGAAAATAATGTGGCTACTGTTAAGCGGCTAATTGAAGAAAACCCGCGGATTACCTATGAGACAATTTGAGGACTATTGGGGATTGGTATGAGCCAAATTCAGAAAATTTTACAAGCGGGACGGCGACGAGTCAGGTCGGGAGAACGGACATCCCTACGTTTAAATTGGCCGCCACGCCACGCCTTCTGTGTGTGTTACGCTTTAAGACAGAAAAATCACAGTCTTACATTTTAGAACTAACAGCCAATAATGAATTTACATATAATAAAATAGTTTTGTTATTGTGTGTCGACAAGTGAAGGAATATTGACGAAAAACGACCGTCTTTATCTCTAGTGGACCCTGCGATTTATAGTACCCATTGGAATGCACATGCAATAACATCCAATACTTAAGGCTAGTACTGTCTATTCTTTAGGATACTACTTTCGGGAAAGAGTAAACCAACAATCCCAGAGAGAAGTCACTAAAAACATATAACAGAGCAATAAACTTCTTTAACTCCAATCCGTCATCACCTCAATCTGTCGAGCCGGCCCTAAATTATTTCAGCTAGAGACATTTTACAGCGGTACTAATGTTATTTTCAGTTTATGCGACCACGGCCCTAAAGATGACGTTTGGAAATAGCTTTATCGCCGCTTACCTGCGGCCAATACGCGGGTACAGTCAACGGGTATATCGGCTGATTTGGGTCATGCCCTGTATGGAACAGTCCCCATAAATAATTTTTTATAAGTTTTCGTCATCAAATATTTTTTTCGTCATCATCATTTTAGCCATAGGAGGTCCACTGCTGAACATAGGCCTCCCCCAGTGATTTCCAGATTGGCCGGTTGGAAGCGGCCCGCATCCAGCGGCTTCCTGCGACCTTTACCAGGTCGTCTGCCACCTTGTAGGTGGACGTCCTACGCTACGTTCTAATATTTTTTTGCATTTACAATAATACTAGTATAGCGACATCTATCTCGCCACATACGAACTAAACTGACGTATCCTACATCGCGATATTAAAGTTATCGGAGCGATTGAACCATATATACAAGAACCCGACAAACAACTGTCGGGCAGTTGCCCACCGGAACTCAACACCCGTCTGGTCGGAGGATCCTCCCTATTCAATGGGGGATAAGGAACATTACAACCCTGTTCCTCGCACCCCTAAACTGGTGACCCCGACCATGAACGTCAGCGCAGCCTTCGCCAAGCTACGTCATCGTGACGTCATCATCACTTCCTTCTCAAGCTTTCGAGCAGCGAGTCCATACAGCCAGCCAGAATCAACGGCTACTACGGGTATCCTGACCACCAGCATGCAGCGGACGCACATTCCTGGTCATCACCCACAGCCTTCTCAGCGACCTTGGCACAGCACACTGCACTTCGGCCGGTCAGCAAGCAGAGACGCACTTCTCTCCTGGTCGACGCAGCAGCCAGCCACTACGCAGCACTGCACCACTCCGACTCACTGGAGCATTTGCAGCATCACCCCGACTCACTGGGGCATCACCGCAGACAGTTCCGACTCACCGTGAACTATGCGGCATCTGGTTCCGACTCACTGGAACATTCCACTGGCCCGGCAAGCATCACAATGGACGACTCAACCTGCTATCGACCTCCGGTCTCGGAGGGGAGTGATGTAGCGACATCTATCTCGCCACATACGAACTAAACTGACGTATATCATCATCGCGATATTAAAGTTATCGGAGCGATTGAACCATATATACAAGAACCCGACAAACAACTGTCGGGCAGTTGCCCACCAGACACAACACCTGTCTGGTCAGAGGAACCTCCCTTTTCAATAGGGGATGAGGAACTTTACACCCTGTTCCTCTCACCCCCCAAACTAGTTTTTACTCATATCTGTTGAAAACATTTTACTTTATATTAATATAGTATATAAAATAAAAAGGGCCTTTCCTTAAGCTAACTACATCAGTAATAGATAAAAGTGCCATGTGAGGACGGCCGTAAAGAATACACTTCTCCACCGCCAACAGAAGGCTTGTCGCAGGAGGCGACTCCTGTAGCACGAGACGGGCAGCAGCGTCTGCGTGCGAAATCTTATAAAAAACTGCACTCGCCAACCCGCCTGCCAAGCGTGGCGAGTATTGGCAATCCCCCCAATGAAAGTCATTGGGAGAGGCCTATGTTCAGCAGTGGACGTACTATGGCTGAAATGATGAATTAAACATCTACTTACAAAAATAAGCACAAATTAATTAAAATATCAAGAAACCCGACTGCGTAAAAAGTAAACTAAATAAAAAGTGAACTAAAAGGACAAAAACAAGATTTAAAGATTCAATTTGCAGCCGGCATCTTCAAATCCATCGTTTACGTAACACGACTTTTGCTCCACGGATTTCATGTCAACATTAATACATGTTATGTCAACATTAAAAGAATCACTCGAAGGAATACCATGACAAAAATAATGTCTTCCATTGCCCGATTGGAAGAGCAGTCCTGTTGTCCAGATAACGAAAGGTTTCTTCCCACCAGAGACAGTTAAATAAGGAGAAGCTTCAAGAATTATTTATCAACCCTAATTTTAAATTGAACTAGTGAAATAGAGAGACAGGATCTCGTAGATCTTCGCTCGTTTGTAATAAATCAGTGGTATAGTAAAGCCATTGCAAACGCGAAACAAATCGCTGGACAAGACATGTTATCAATCATGACTGTACCCAGTGACCAGACGGTCGTACGTCGTACGTCACACTCCCACGCATATGTTTAGCAACGCGATAAAACACAGCTGGAACGGATAATGGAACAATGTCTCCATCAATATCGACGTATTTTGGACTGGGTGCTTTTATATTTTTAAGGTTCCGTAGTCAACAAGGGACCACTCAGAATCAGTAACTAAGTCGATCTACGTAAAAAACTCATTTTTACTTTCATATCTAAGTATACGTAGGTCACATAGGTGTATTGCTTTTCAAAATACTCTCCTTTACATTTAAACATTTTTTCATGCGATCAAACCATTTTTTAAAACAGGAGGACCACAGATTTGATTGCTTGTTTTCTACGTGCTGATTGAACGCTATCACTGCCTCTTCGGAGTTGGTAAAAGTAAAACCTCTCATCAAATCTCTGATTTTGGGGAAAATACAGATACACAGATACAGATTTTTTTTTTTTTTTTTTTCGTCTGGCAGGTATAGTTGCCAGCTAACACTTAGATTGCATTTGTCTCGTATTTAAAAATTTAATTTAATTAAAATACTAGTAATTAAGCGGCTCCTATTCGTCGTAAACATAACTAAACCGTAAAATAAGTGCTAGTGTAAATAAAAAGTGTAACAACTCACGGAAATTATTGTTTATGTGAAACGGCCGGTGATAACAGGTCAATGACATTGCAAAATTAAACTTGTGAATTATTGTGTATCATTGTCTTCTCTTTATATGTGTTCTAATTACGGTGTGTATGCGTCTTGTTTTACGTATAACACCTATTTAACAACTAAATAAGAATAATTAACACCATCTTACGAACAATATTTATTTATTTTTTTCGCGTTGAGGTTATATTGTTTACGTTATCAAATATCCTAACCTCCTGTTGATCAAACGATTCTTTGGTTTAAGTTGTTTTGTTTGCTATATTGAATCAGTGCAAATATCGATGGTGGAAGTATCAATTAATGTAAGGGACAAAACACGACTTTTCAGGATGGCCAAAAAAAGGTTTTTTTTTTTCTTTATACCTCAATATCTTTTCATGGGAAGTTACGATTTAAATGGTTTCTATAGCAAAGTTTCTTAGATTTTTTACTTCTTTCATAATATAAACGCCAAATTTGGGAAAACTTGGTAGTTTAAAGGATAGCATGTCCCTTACATCAAAAAAACAAGCTTGACTGTACCTTACAATGTTGGAATTTCACAATATGGAACGTCCTGTATGTTGTAAGGAATATTAAAGAATAAATACACGGTAGTAAATTATTGTAACTGACACTTTTAACAGTGAAACATGATGTAAGTCACCAAAATATAACAATTATATTTGTTAATTTTGCTTATTTTTTTATTAAAATATTTTTTATGAACTTAATTAGCCAGTTACCTAAGAATTAAAATAAAACCAATTCATTTTTCATAATTCAGTCGTTTATTTAACATTAAGACCAGAAAATGTATGTAGATAACGCTATGATAATATTAACATTTTGATAACACAGTTCAAAACAGTAACAAAAAAAGAACTTCTCTATTTAATGTCTCGTATTTATTAACTATTATGTTTATTAACTTTAAACATTCTTGCAAATAATGGACTATCTGTTAAGAGTACCATCCCAGGTATTTTCCATACAAACTAATCTTACAAATTATTCAAACATAAATAAATGCTGTAATTTTTTTATCATTTACAGTTAGATATGAAAGCATGTTATTTTTCTCTTAATATTTAGACATTTTCGGTTTCTGTAAACGTTAAAATTTTAACCATTTAGGGCCATTTTCATAGTGCAGAGTAAAATTTTAGTTCAGAGTTAGTCCTTAACCCTGGGTTTAATCAATAAATTTGCATGTCAAATTAAATTATTGATTTAATCCAGCGTTATGGACTAACTTTGAGTTAAAATTTAACTCTGGAGAATTAAGAAAGAATAAGGGCCACTTGCACAGGCAAGTGGTCCTTATTCTTGTGTTTTATTTATACAATATACACTTCTCATAATATGATTAGTTAACAAATAGTATTCTAAAGACTTAAAATTTAGAATAATTTGAAAATTTAGTTTATATCAAAACTGCCAAGGATGGCATTTGTGATTTTAACAAGTTATACATTTAAAACTTATTTAAACAAAACATTCTTACTTTATATTTTTGACACATATCCAATCAACTCTTAACTTCTAATTATTATAAATTCTGTATTATATTTAATCTTCATCAGGCCTCCCGTCGATATCATCCTCATCAGTTTCATTAAGGGTGTCCTTTACAGGTGCTTTATAAGGAAGGTTTAGATATTCAGCATGAAATCTTTTTGGAATTATTCCAGAATCGCATAACTTTTTAAGATCCTTGTATTTTGGAATAGAAATTGGCAACCTTTCTTTATAAAGATATGGAGAATTATCTGCATTGCTCTGAATCATATTACAGCTTGTACTTTCTTCTGGATTTCGGTATGCATTGTCTAACATCTTTTTTTGTTTGCCTCTCGTTAAAGTCTTTTTTCCAATTTGTTTACCTTTTCCTTTTCCTTGTGATTGTTTGGCGAGTTCTATGTAGTAAGTGGTTCCATTTTCTGACATGATATATTTAACTTCCATTCTATCTAAGCTGCCTTTTTTAAATGTGCACACTCTTATATTTTTCATTCGCAAATCTTTATCTTTAAGGGTAGCAGGAGTGAATTCCTTATCCGCTAAATTATTAAAATCAATGAACTCTGTATGTTCCATCACATTTACAGAATATGGCCGAGGTTGTTTTCTGGAAGACTCCATAAAGGTTGGCCATTGAGATGGTGCCCAAACTATAAGTTTTTTAACTTCTCTCTCAATGACTGCATGCATACTATCGACAGGCATGTATGTGTGCCCGGCCAAAAGGTAATTAAGTTGTACTACTTGTAAATTTTTGGACTGCTTCAAGAAATGTTTAATCATTGAGAGTATTACTTTATTTTTATTTTGGCCGGCGCAGTTATCACAGTATAATAATAACGTGTTTACTCCTTTGGAATCGATTTCTTCCAGGTATCGCAAAAGACATGTTGCTATTTCACAACTACCTCGCTTACCGTCCGTTTTGCGTTCTACTCTCATACACTGTAAAATTATACACAGCATATTTTCTGGAATAGTATAACATCATACTTTCTCCACAGGGGGTGGCCAAAACTTTTTGGAGGTCGAAGCTTGCCACAATCAATGTGTCATCGGTTGTAATGTTTTGATGAATTTTGAAACGCTTATAAGTTGCATTTTTTTCTAATAAGTGAGACTTCAATTCTTCATTCGTCGTAATATCTGGATTATTTTCATTCTTAGTGCAGAAAAGACATTTGTCCTTTTTAGGTACATGAAATGCAAGGTTGTACTCATTAAACAAGTTTTTGAATAGCTTTTCACTTAAATAGGTTTTAGATCTTTCCTGGCATTGTTTAACATATAATCTATATAAATTTGACGTATTCCTAAATTGTTCAGGCAGATATAATTTTTTTGAGTCCTTTCTGCTGTAGTGGGATGGTAAGGCCGGTAATGTTTCAATGTATGTCCTGGCATAAAGCTTTGTGTCTTCGTCGTATTTGTCTGGAGCAGTCCGTGTTCGAGATTCATGGCTAGAGAGCCCTTCTTTTGCATGGCTAATATTGTATAAAATGAATGTTTGACTTATGTCCAATGTCTTAAGTATAAATTGCTGGCAGACCTGTCTTCGTCCTTCGCCTTCGTTTATAAAGTACTCATAGGTTGTCATCCGTCTGCTAGCTATATTTTTCGTCTTTTTGCGTTTTATTTCGGTTGGTCTGCAGCATTGTACAATCCAATCTCGTTTCTTTTCATCAGTGAGTGTCCAAAAATAATCAAATATAGATCTCCTTCTTTCTTCTGTTATTTCATGACATTTTCTAAAACACTTCTTCTCTTTACAAGGATTTTCTTGTAGCTTTCGGGCTTCTTTAACTTATACTTATATACCAGATAATGTTACGTACGATAAACCCTTTTCTTTTAAATTTTTTCGTGATTTGCGTTTACTTTCAGTTTTTCTTTTCTTTACAGGGACAACTTCTTTTTCATCAGTTTTTTTTTTTTTTGTTTTAGATTTCTTTATTTTTTTAGTTTTATCATTTTCTTTTGACTCATCTGAAGAATTGTCTTTTTCTGACCAAACGTCAGAACTTCCCGAAGAAAAATCTTGCTTTTCATCATCTATATAAAAATCCATACAAGATTTTGTAAACATCGAGCGTTTCTTTTTGTTATGAATGTTATTACTTTCATCCTGTGTCTTTTCCTCGTTCGGTATCAAAGCATCACGAGAAGTACTAGGACGTGGGTCCATAATATCACTATCACATTGTAGTTCTTCTATATTATTTTGCAGGGTGAATGTTGTTTCATTTGTAAGTATGGTCGGAGATACTACGTGACAATCTTCTTGTGGTGCAATTAAGTCTTCAGAGACAGTTTCTTCGCAGCCATCTGTTGGATTGTGAGGGATAACTATCCTGTCATCAAGTAATGATGCTGTCTGTATCATTTGTGTTGTCACATTTTTGTCAGTATGTTCGATTTCACCTAGTATTTCAGGCATCACAAATGCGTCAGAATTGTTTGCGTCAGTTTCTGTTACAACATCAAGATGTTTTTCGCTTTGTACAATATTGATGACATATGATGTGTACGAAAAAGTACTTTCATCGACATTATTATCACCCTCTGCAATATTTTTGGAACTTTCGTCAAGTTTATTAAAAATGAATGTGTTCGAGACAAGGACAAAGTAGATGTGTTTAGGATGTCCATAATATTATTATTATCTTCAATAGTACATATTGTTTCGTTACTATCATTGACAATAATGTTAGATCTATCAATGTCCGCTTCTGTATCAGCATAATTTATAAGTGAAGTAAAAGTATTTATCCTCTCTGAAGTATTTATTTGGTTTTCAGCAGATCTAAAAAACAATTATTACTGTTAGTTCAAAGGTACGAGACAACAGTTGCAATCAAATACCTGTTATCAATTTAATGTAAGGGACATCATCTTTGAGGATACATCTTTTTCTAACGTAAAGACAATTTTTTTTTGTAAAATATTTTCTAAATTCCGATTTCTATAATTTTTTTTATCTCATTCTTTTTATTACTAACTCTGACAAGGTTTATAAATGTAAACAAACATTTTTCCATTTAAAAAAATATTATTAATTAATGTATAAGATTTTCTACAATGATGATGTTACTTACAATAAATTTATATGGCTAAATCATGGTAAGTAAAAAAAGTTATATTTAGATGATAAGTATAGAAAACAATCGAATAAAGGTAACATTTTATTAACTTTAAATGATTATGTTTTATGTAACTAAATATAGTACCAATTTACTTAAATACTAATGTAATTGCCTTCATGATTTATGAAATTAGTTATCTGTAGGTAACTAGAAAATAAAAAGTACTACATAACCTAAATTCAATTTAAAACGAGTCTCACACTCGAATTCTTTTAGGTAGTCATTTAAGAGATTAGGTTACAAAATAAACATACCTACATTCATTTATAAAACTACATTAATATTGGCATGCTAAACAAGGTTTCTGACGGCACAGATGTAAAACTATTATAAGTATTCAGTAAAACTAACTTACCTCTCAATGATTATTCTTTTCATGTTCAGTAACTCGTTCTTTCGGGCTAGTAAGTCACACAAATCATCATCAGTACATTCAGACATTATGTAAACAGTGTTATATACATTAACAACACAATCATAACAGCCACAGATGCGGGTCTTGCATTAAATCCCGTATAAGAGAAAACTTCAGGTTGCAACCTGCTCTGACGCATAAGTGACTACCCTCCCGCACCTCGTTTTACTCTTGATGCGCGATTACTTAGGGTAAGGAGCAAACATTATAAATTCCTGTATGAATATTAACGTAAGGGCTTAATTCTAATAAATCAGAAAGTTTAAAATGAAGTAAGGTTCAATGAGTTCAAAAGTTAAAACCAACAGTATAAGGTAAGGGCCAAATTGTGTTATTAAAAAGACTTACTTTATTTTGTAAGAAGTAAAATAAATTTAAGTCCTTTAACTTATTTGTTTCGCCAAAAATCGTACTTAGATGACTAAAAATGTGTAACGTAAGGGACATTTTTTTAAAGATTTCAAAATTTCAAGTATACCAATCGATAGAGCCAAAAATTCTGAATACGGTGGTATATAAAACTCATTTTGGCCAACATGTCCCTTACATTAATTGATACTTCCACCATCGATATGCTTACTCGCAAAGCCTATGCTCGCCAGGAGGAATCTAAACTCCTACTGGCTTTGAGGGAACTGCAGGCGGCCAAGGAACGGATTGAGCAACTGAATAGGGAAAGTGAAGACAATGAGAGGATACTGTTGGATGTGCTGGATAGTAATTGTAAATTAAAAAAAGAGATGGCTGAGCTGCACACCAACTACGGCTTATTAATTGACGAACGTGACAAGTTACAATCCATTATAAGTGGGTTCGGTGAGTGCTGTGAGGAATACGAGCAAAACCTCAGTCGTATTTCTGCCCTTCAACACGATCTTGATGAGGCCCGAGACCATATCAAATACCTGGAGACGGAGATGCAAGCCTACATTGACAGACAAACCACCGTTTTATACGACAAGCTGGTCGGTAGTGCGTCCAGCCTGACACAAACTGCACCTGGAAGTCCACCTATTGTAACCATAGATTTAACTTGTGATCATTCCCCTTCCTCAACCTCTGCAGGGATTTCGAGGTGCAGTAAGAACAAATTTAAGAAATATGTTAGATTAAATAGGTTTATTAAAAAATCAAACAAATTAATTCATAAACAGAATTTATTATTTACAAAGGTTAAATATATAAAAGAGAGAAGGCAACTTGGTGATGAGCTTGATGCATGTTCTACATTGTTAGAAACAAGTGTGACAAAATATGAAAGTGACATATTGAAATTAGAATATGAATTAGAGAATCTCAAACATTCATTGAAAATTATGACCGAGACATATAAATGTACCAAAAAAGAGTGTGGTGAACACATCCAGATGTTAACTAATATTATAACCTCCTGTGATTGTAATAATTCAGGTTCCAACCCATTGAAACTTGTTCAGTCAGGGTGTGAGTCATCATCACTCACTCAAACGACTACCAGCCCTCTCAAACTATCTGATGTACAATCCAACTGTTTCCTGCCTAATGAAACTCCCCATAAATCAGCAAATAATATAGTTATGTTTAGTGACGAGATCGGTAAGAACATGGGGCACCTACTTGCACATTATATGGGACAAAGTGTGATTAATCACTGCATGCCCGGAGCATCCTATGAGGAAATTGTTAATAAAATACTCTCTTTTAAATTTAGTGAAAATTCTACCCTAATAATTTTTATAGGTAATAGAGGTAATGTTAACAAAAAGAAATTATTACATTATTTTGAGAGTTTGCAACTGTTAGAAATAAGTAAAATTATTTTGTTCACCTTACCTTATAGTAGCGGTTTGCCAGATGAAGAAAATAAATTAAGGTATAAAATTAACCTGAACATTCATAAATTGACATCTTATAATGAATATAAATTCCATGTTATTGACATAAATAATTATTTTAAAAATAAGATTTATCTGACGAGAGATGGTTATTTTGTCAATAATTATCTCAAAAGACAAATAGCGTTATCGCTATCATATTGTTTAGATTGTTTAGCCAAGAACTTGGCTACCAAGTCTGCTTTTATTGAGCAGACAATTGACATGAATATTCGACCTTTGGAATCCGTTCCAATTAATAATTATTTAAATTAGACATTCAGACAATAGAGGAAAACTCTTGCTTACAAAACCTAGCGAGCATAGAAGATTCAAATCATTTAAACATAGTGCACCAAAATATAGAAGGCTTATCTGGAAAAGACTTAGAAATTGAACTATTTGTACAAGAAATGAATATTCAGGTTTTATGTGTAACTGAGCACTGGCTCAAAAAGTATGAACTTATTTTGAACATAGATAATTGTAGCCTTATTAGTTCGTTCTCAAGGGAGAACGCCATCCGTGGCGGGTCACTAATATTAATTAATAATAACTTAAAATGTAAAGAGCGAAAAGATATTGTATCTCTCTCTGTCGAGCGAACTATTGAGATATCATGTGCAGAGCTGGACGATTACATTATTGTTTGTGTTTATAGACCCCCAAGTGGTAATTTTACATTGTTTGAGTCCATAATGGAAGAATTACTAAGGAAAATATTTACTAATAAAAAGAAGGTTGTTGTATGTGGAGATTTCAATGTCGATATCATAGATGAAGAAAAAACCTATCGGGTTAGGTTTCTAAGTCTTTTTAAATCTTTTAATTTAAAGCCTGTATTTGCTAAACCGACTAGAATTACTGCTACAACAGCTACTTGCTTGGATAATGTTTTCTGTAAAACTGTGTTGTGATTAAAAAATCTATCGTAAATTTTGTAAAATCTGATCACTGCGGTCAGTCAGTCACGTTTGAACACCGTTTTGTGCCGTCTAAAAGTGTTATTCAATATAGACCAGTCACTGATACTCGCAAAGAAAATTTAAAACTAACTTAAGTGTTAAAATACCGCTATTACCTTTTGTTGATGACAATGTTAATAACTTATATGAAGAATTGTTTGAACTAATCAAAAACGAATTTGACAAAAACTTTCCTAAAAAGAAATTAGTCATAAACAATAATTTCAAACCGAAATTCAGTGACTGGGCTACTGCTGGTATATATATCAGTAGGAGGAAAATGTTTGAACTATATAATCAAAAAGTGTATAGGAATAATGACCTAATATTTGTAGAGTATGTTAAAAAATACTCAAAGTTATTTAAGAAGGTCTGTATGGTAGCTAAGTCTAATTATATACGTGAAAAAATTAATAAATCGAGTAATAAAATTAAAAAAACTTGGAATATTATAAACAAAGAAACTTGTAAAACACAACATCGCGATCACACATTTACACTAAAAATTGATAATAAGCATATTAAATCCGATGATGAGGTGGCAGGCGCTTTCGAAAATTACTTCTGTAATATACCTGTCGAAACCACAAAACAACTTAATTCATCTGCTCTGCATGCAAAATCACTGCTTGTGTCCAGTGTTGACGGGTGCAACTCCTTATTTGATTTCACTCATATTAATCCTGTAATGGTAGTCAAAACTTTTATGGAATTGAAACAGAAAAAAACTGAGGATATGTGGGGCATATCAACTGACACAATAAAACCCATTATACCTCTCGTAGCATCTCACTTAGCACATTTATTCAATGAATGTATTGATCAAGGTCAATTCCCTACTTTAATGAAATATAGTAAGATTATACCTTTGTTCAAATCAGGAGAAAAAAGTGACCCAAGCAATTTTAGGCCAATTTCCATTCTACCTGCTTTTAGTAAAATGTTTGAAAAAGTTATATTTAGTTAATTACTCTCTCATTTTAAACTTAACAATTTACTGCACGAGAAACAGTTTGGTTTTTCTAAAGGTAGAAATACAACAGATGCTGGGGTGGCACTTGTCAAACACATTTTGGATGCGTATGAAGATAAGCATGATGCAATAGGTGTGTTCTGTGATTTATCGAAGGCGTTTGATTGTGTCGATCACCAAACACTTATTATGAAGCTAAAACATTACGGTGTATCTAATAACGCATCAAAATTGTTAAATTCTTACCTCTCAGGCAGATTACAAACAGTAAACGTTAATGGTACTAACTCTTCTGGCGCCCCGCTTCAAATGGGAGTGCCCCAGGGCTCAATATTGGGACCGTTGCTATTTTTGATCTATATTAACTATCTCCCTTTCTATTCTAAAGACTCCTGTGAGATAGTTCTGTTTGCTGATGATACTTCTTTAATCTTCAAATTAAAAAGAGGCGAAGAGGTATTCGACGATGTAAGCGGAGCTCTCTCTAAGGTATTAAATTGGTTCACAAGTAACAACTTACTTCTTAATACAAAAAAAACCAAATGTATTAAATTTACTATGCCTAACGTGAAACAAGCTAACACAGTAATTTTACTAAATGGTGAAAAACTTCATCTATCAAACTCCACTGTTTTTCTGGGCATTACATTGGATTCGAAGTTGCAATGGGGACCACATGTTGACACTCTGGCTGGGAGACTTGCTTCAGCTGCCTTTGCGGTTAGAAAAATTAGACATCTAACTGACGTTGTAACGGCAAGCCTGGTGTATTTCAGTTACTTTCATAGTATTATGTCTTATGGTCTTCTCTTGTGGGGTTCTGCTGCGGACATCGATACCATCTTTATTTTACAGAAAAGAGCCATTCGTGCTATATACAAACTTAGTCCACGCGAATCCCTGAGAGATTTCTTTAAAGAAATTAACATACTCACTGTGGCCTCTCAATACATATTTGACAATATCATGTACGTACGCAAAAATTTAGATCTTTTTATAAAGAAAAGTGATATTCATTCATATAACACCAGAAACAAAAACAAACTTGTGGTCCCAAACTTTAGATTGGCCAAAACAAGTAATTCATTCTTGGGAAATTGTATTAAATTTTTCAATAATATACCTCACAATGTTACCAAACTTCCTATTAATAAATTTAAGTCACATGTCAAAACTACACTGATGTCTAAGGGGTATTATAAAATTCAAGACTATCTTGATGACAAGAATGTATGGTCAGTCCAGCCTGCACTAAACTGATGTACCTACCTGTTTATTTTGATTTATATTTTTTGTGTGGCAGCTAGTGGTGACTGAGTTTGTTCCGGCGTTTCTTCTCAGCACTTGCCAGATTGTCTGTGTCTTGTCTCGAAGCGCTAGTAGGGCCCAAAAAATAAGGAGACATGTTCTGGCCCCCTAAGGGCATATAATGTTATTATTGACGTTCATAGGTGGCAATTTTGTCCTGAATTGAATAAATGATTTTTGACTTTGACTTTGACAGAAATCACAGGGTGCTAGGTCAGGGCTATGCGCAGGATGGGTGACGAGTTGTACTATATCGGAAGCTAAAAATGACTTTGTTGTGTTGGCCGTGCGTGAAGAAGCGTTGTCATGATGTAGGAGAACACGGCTTTTGGGTCATCTTTCGCGAACTTTTTTTAACACCCTGGGTAAATAAATGGTAGGATACCACTCGGCATTAACACTCTTTTGATCTTCAAGTGGAATTGTACAGATGGGATCCGTAGCTGAGAAGAAAAACGCGATCATTTTTTTATCAACGTTTCTCGCCTGCCTCACTTTTGTTGGCCTGTTCTCATTTTCAAACACCCATTCACAAGATTGCTGTTTTTTTCGGGTTCAAAACAATAAATCCACGTTTCGTCTCCTGTGACAATGTCATTTCAATAGCATTAGAATGTCCGTGGTCGTACTTCAGTGGCATCTGTGAGCACCATTCCACGCGAGCCCGCTTCTGCTCCGCTGTCAGTTCATGAGGGATCCAACGACAGCAAAGTTTCCGAACTTTCAATTCTTCGTGTAAAATTTTCTGAATTTGGCTCATACCAATCCCCAATAGTCCTCGAATTGTCTCATAGGTAATCTGCGGGTTTTCTTCAATTAACCGCTTAACAGTAGCCACATTATTTTCGTTGACGGCAGTTGAAGGCCGCCCTTCACGAAATTCGTCATGTAAGGTGTACATTTATAAGTCGAAAACGGCTGGACCGATTTTTATGATCTTTTTTTTTGTTGAATTTGTCTCCACCCCAAATAGAAACATCGAAAAATTCACAAAAAAAAAGAGGCGGTACGAAGTTCGCCAAGACAGCTAGTATATGTATAAAACAAAGTCGGTTTGGTTACACCATTTATAAGTCAAGAACGGATGGCCCGATTTTTATGATTTATGATTTTCTAGATTTGTCTTCGTCCCGAATAGCAGAATAACTATTAAAACAAAAAAAATCACAAAAAAAAAAACGAGGCGGTACGAAGTTTGAAGGGACACCTAGTCAGTTATAAAAATATAGGTCGCACTTTTCAAATATTATTCTCTAGATCTTATTTTAAAAATTTGGCACTACCTTGCAATGTAACCCTGTATAACGAAGTTTTAAGGAAAACTATCGCAACCAAGTAGGCTACACAAGTTACCGAGTAAACTTATAAAATTAAAAAAGAAAATTAAATTAAAAAGTTCTTATGTAAAACAGGTATAAAAATACCGCAAATTATGACGGGTACTAATTATACCCTAATACTAATTATAATTATACGGGTATTATGGTCCCGTGTTGCGCGTGGCCCGACACGAACTTGACTGCTTTTAAATGTACGAGTAAGATATGTACTAAATAAATCATAAAATTAGCTTCTGCGTAGACTTAAGAATCTTAAGACTTTATCATTCAGTAGTGCGGCAGTTGTCGAACTGAAGATTATATAATTTGCTGGACTGTATAGTACAGTCAACAGCTAATCAACCTTCCACAAAACCATCTTTACCAATTTTTAGGATTCCGTAGTCCACACTGAACCCTTATAGTAACTACTTGCCTACTTACTTATCTTAACCTAATACTCAACGTTTGATTTGATTGTATACATTTTAATCACGTCACCAAATTGGTTAAAAAAAACATTGTTGGTTTTTCTTGTTTAACTCATCGTTATTATATAATATTTTTAAACTACCTGTAGTTTAAAAATATTATAAGGCGCTTCATTAATATCTGCAACGGCTGAAATGGGTAAAAGTATTGCCTATATAGACTACGATAGTGAAGGAATTACGTGCCCCGGATCGGTAATTAATTATTTGCAAAAAGACAGTAAATAAATGGTTACTTGCTTCAATTTGCATAACACACTTCGTCACCCGCCCTTGACACTGCGCGGGAGCGGTATAATGTCAAACGTTAGCATTTTTGGACAGATGTGGACGGTTTGAGACAGAATAAAGTCTGATCTTTATTTAATTTTTTTTTTTAAATTAATGATGTTTTGGTCATAAAATTTCTTTACTATCGTAATCTATATAAGCAATACTTTTACCCATTTCAGCCGTTGCAGATATTGATGAAGCATCTTATATAGTAACTACTTATTACTTACTTATAGTAACTACTTGCCTACTTACTTATCTCAACCTAATTTTGTTAGTAAACGAAATTATAATTTAAGAATTATAATTTCGTATTGATTTTGGTAAGCCAAAAACGCGGTCGACAAACGCTCACAAAAATTATAAGTTAAGATATCCAATTAGTTTATTGGACAAAGTTGTTTCTTATCATGAGTAATGTATACCTTGTGCCGTGTGGGGACGGCCGTAAAGAATACACTTTCCCACCTCTAACAGGAGGCGTTTCGTAAGAGGTGACTAATTCCTGTAGCACGAGACGGGCAGCAGCGTCTGCGTGCGAAATTTTTAAAACAACTGCGCTCGCCAATCCGCGACGACAGGTCATTTGTCTGTGCTCAGCAGTGGACGTTATCTGACTGAAATGATGATGATGATGTACACCTTTAAGTCATCATCATCATTTTAGCCATAGGACGTCCACTGCTGAGCATAGGCCTCCCCCAACGACTTTCATTGGGGGGATTGCCAATACTCGCCACTCTTGGCTGGCGGGTTGACGAGCGCAGTGTTTTATAACATTTAGCACGCAGACGCTGCTGCCCGTCTCGTGCTACAGGAATTAGTTGCCTCTTACGACACGCCTGGGGGTGGGGAAGTGTATTCATTACGGCCGTCCCCACACGGCACCCTTACCCTTAAGTATTTTACACTAATAAAAATTCAAGGGTCACGATACTTTTAATTTAGAGAGAAACAGACGGTGAGTTTGAGACTTAGAAGTCTTATGACTGCAGACGGATTTCAGTTTGATAAATAAATTAATGATCAACTTTGTTTATTCAAACTTCAATTTAAAATACTGAAACAGTCCCATTTTGAAGTCAGCTTCTTTATCTTTTCTCTTTTGATACTAACAAAGAGAGTTTCGTTTTTTATTTTAGATAAAAAGGTTGGCTCCAACTTTAAAGATTAGAGCTTTTAAAATGCTTTTTACTACAGCCGGAGCTTGGACAACAAAGGTCAACATTCGCATAAATTGCTAACAATTATATTCCATGGAAAAATACAGGCAGCTTCATAAATTTCTTGCAACCAAAAAAAATCTGACATCAAATTCTAATTCTAAATTTTTTTTTGATATTTGAATTTTCGTCATCACCAAAAGATGTACTTTATATTTATAAATAAATCTTGACGACCTCCATAGCCGAGACGCGAGCATACCGGACTTGGTGTCTCTGAGGTTCCGGGTTCGATTACCGGTCGGTCAATCTAGAAAAATTACTTTTTTATATTGTCTCGGGTCTGGGTGTTGTGGTACCGTCATTGTTTCTGATTTCTGTAACACAAGTGCTTAGGCTACTTATCATAGGATCAGAGCAATGTATGTGATGTTGTCTAATATTTATATTTATTATTATAAAAATAAGTAAGTAATCTATGATTAATATATCTACCCAATCTCTCTCCATGAATTAGTATATCTCTTCTTTTTCATCTATACGGTCAATCCGGGTTGCGTCCAAAGCCATCGTTTTGGAGCCCAGAGTCCGCTTAACTATTATTCATCCAAGGTCCATGAATTAGTATATCTATGATCTCTTAGTGGAACCAGTATCTTCTTTTTCTTTTCGCGTCGACGGCAATTCTGTAATTTTTTGATGGCCATTCCGCCACACGAATTGCACTGTCAGTGGCGCATAACAAGTCTACACGCGGGGCATGAAGGAAGGTGGCCAATGGTTTGTGGGACCGAAATCGCAATTACCCAATCATCAGTTTTATAGGGATACCTATGAACGCTAAAAGAGTAGTACTTAGGCCTAATTAAGTACACAGCTTGATCAACTCTCCAGGTAGACGTCGGCAGTTCTTTGCTTAGTAGCAGAGCGATAGACAAACCAGCTGAGAGTGTTTTTAACTCCTAGCATTTACTTCTGAACTTAGTCTAGGTACGCTTCTTCTGTCGTGTCAATGGTGCCTCTGGACGGACTTCAAGCAAGCAAGTTCTACAGCATTTTGTCTTGCTCTATTTAAATCATCCCTCGTGCATAATTTGTGGGTCTACACCACAGTCACATTCACTTTGCTGCTCGGTCCTCATACTCCGCCTTGCCAAACTTTGTCTACAGCGGCCAACCTCTGTACGAAGACGGTTTAGCGCCTTCCAGTTTGACCATGGCTGTTCGTACTTCTAGATACACTTTACTATATAATTGTATAATTATATAAATCAAGTTACTACATTTAATAGGATATACGAGTAATACGTTTTTTTGACACACATGAAAGAAAAATACATTACAATAAAACTTATAAGGGGTTTCTAGTGTGTCAAAAATATTTCCGCTTAGCATTTGTAGTGACAGCCACGGACTTAACACGACGCTGATTTTTGGCGGGAACCCCAACGCTAGGACTTGCAGCGAGTGATGCAGTGGCATATCGGACCACCAGAGTACCCCGAATCCCTCCAACGGACTCCGAGCCCACGGGGAATACAGAATCGGTCGAAGAAACCCGGAATCGTCGACAGGAGAACAAGTCAGTTGGATGGCTATACACCCAACATCATCATCATCATTTCAGCCATTTGACGTCCACTGCTGAACATAGGCCTCCCTCAATATCTTTTATTGGGGTTGATTGCCAATACTCGCTACGCTTGGAAAGCGGGTTGGCAATCGCAGTTTTTCAATAAAATTCGCACGCAGATACTGCTGCCCGTCTCGTGCTACAGGAATTAGTCACCTCATACAACATGCCTCCTGTAATTGGCGGTGGGGAAGTGTATTCTTCACGTCCGTCCCCACACGGCATTATACTATACACCCAGGGTAATCTGAATGTGAGGGTTTCCTTACGATGTTTTTCCACAACGCTGAGGAAGTGGTATTACTTGCTGGTATGTTAATATCTTGACCTCAGAAGCATAAGGTCTGATGTGTGATTGAAAACCATGCACACATCAGACCTTTAAATATAGCTTTCATTTATTTATTTATTTATTTATTTATTGCAATATATATAGGTTTGCCCTGCCTCTCCGAACGTATATTTCCGACTGTACAGTGAACGTCTCATCGCAGTATAGTTTTCGCAGTCCATTAGGTTCGGTACCTAGTATCATAACAGATTATAAATAACGAATTTAATTTATATTATGACAACTACAGTAAGTAATGTTTTATAATTCAATGTTTTGAGTAGTTTGCACGGATATTACGAAAGGTTGGAGCTAAAAATTATTAGTGAATTTATTAAAAATTATTAGTGAATTTATTTGGAACGCATGTTATGTCATTTCTTTCATGCCAATGCCATAGTAATGTAAATTAATGATATTAAACACGAAGTATTTGATAACTAAAACATAAACGTGTTCATTAATTAGTTTATAGAATTCGACGTTGCTTACAAACACAACATCATAACAACGATATTTTGTTGAAAATTAAAATTATAGTTTTCGTGTAAATGAAATGTGATGCGTTTTATTGAAATAAACGATGGATTCGTTATTAAATAATGTTGTTTGTTACCTATTAGTTGTGATGTCTAATCAAGAACCTTAAAAGACGGCTTTATTACATCTGACAGTAAGGTATAGTCACTGGCCTTACAACGAGGGGTCTCCACCAATTGGCACTGGGGGCCCGCGTGGTGTATTATGGCTCGAACCACCTAGTCACCTCGTTGACGTGAGACCTGTGCCCTGCAGTGGGACGTAATATAGGTTTACTTTGATTTACCTTCTTTTTTAGACTAAAACGAAACTTAAATACCTATTATATTTTATATGCTAGCCTAAAATACTAAAACCTATTTTCAAGCGCTATCATTGTACACTGACCCTGCGATATTAAATTTGCTGTCTGTCATAAACGTTGATTTAAAATTCAAAAATTGTATTTAAAAAAACTATCTAAAATGTTAGTCAGTCGGAAAATTATAATCATAGTTATCAATAAGGAAAACGTGGCCATTTTAAAGCATACATAAAATAACAAATAATTATTATGAGTAAATTGTTCTCGATTGTAAAAATATTTGCTTAGTTTTAAACTGCTCTAGAAATCATAGAAAAGGTATATTATAACTAATAAATATAATATCTACCTATGTAAATGTTAAAAAAACAAGAATTAAGAACTTCTTTCCTCTTTTAAAGTCGATTTAAATCTATTTTAAATGGGTGTGTACTCACTTTAATAAACGTAAACAGTTCTATTGTAACTCCAATTTCTATAACCAACGACCATCTTGCAATCACACAAAAACACAATAATCTTCCACTTTTCTAAAAAGGTCACAAGTGTATCTTACACTAACTTTGCATTACTAGTCAAAAACACTAAAACTCTTGTCAAAGTATATCAAATTGCAAAATAAACAGAAAGACAAGAGTTTTGTAAAAACTTTCAGCAGTGTGGAGCTGAAAAGTGGCGCGGGCGCACTGAGCCGCCACATTCGAATTCAGTTGTTACTCTGTCATAGAGTAACAGACGCTGATACAGCAATCGATTTTGAGTTAATGTGTACAGAACAAACAGAGTCGCCTACGCTAGTACGGCCATGTTTTGCGGAAACCGGCATGCTACGTAGGAAACAAATGTCTGGCCATGCCGCCACCGCCAGGTCCTGGCAAAAGGGTTTGACCCAAGAAATGCTGTCTTGACGTCGTGATGGCTGACATGCGTGCCAATGATCTCACAAGTAGACACGCTCAAGACCGCACGAAGTGGAGGAGTAAATCAAGGAAAGCGGACCCTGGGCTCCAGAGCAACGGCTTTGGACGCAACTGGGATTGACCGTATAGATGAAGAAGAAGAAGAGAGTGTACAGAACATAAACTATTTATAGCCAAAATATCAATCTAATGGGTAAATAATATCTATCTCAGAATGCTTACAACACATTTGCAACAAATTCACCAGAACTTTACGAACCCTTAAACTCTAAATTTATTCGCTATTAATAATTTTACCTTGCACTATTATTTCTAACCAGCCAATCTGGAAGTCACTGGGGGAGGCCTATGTTCAGCATTGGACGTTCTTTGGCTGAAATGATGATGATGATGATGAACGCTACTACAGTCTCGTGGAAATAGCCTTCTTAAAAATAAAAAGGATTGAAGTCAAAATCACTTAGTATAATATTGTGCACGTAACAGCTAATCCTAGAAGCTGCAGCACTCAAGTAACATAATGTGATAGTCAATTGCTTTCACCATTTCTAAATTTAAACAAAAGTGTAACTTATTAGCTAACTATCATGGTAGTTTGCCAAAAAACATAGGTCAGAAACCGTTACATTAGATAAGAAAAAAAAAATTGACATGGAAATAGTTTATGAAAAAATCAGACACAATATTTTAATAGCACATAACATTGTAATAAAAATTTCGCAACATAGTTTTCCTTCTCACTTGACTAACTTTGCCATTTAGTGTCGCTTCTGCCCCTAATTTATCTTTGGCCCGTCTCGTCTAATATTAGTTGCGCGCGCGACGGCCGCGCGTATCAGTTCGGGTTTTTATTGTCCGAAGCCGTGTATTTCGGGACTCGCCTTCGCGGGGACCAGTCCGATCGACGAATTGGATTAATTCTGAATGACTTATTGGCTGTTCGTGTGAGTTGTTGGGAAAACCAAAGCAATTTGTCAGTTAGATTCGTTTGGAATCTGAGTTTGAAATTTTGATGTGAAATAATATCATTTCAGCCATAAGACGTCCAATGTTTAACATAGGCCTCCCCCAGTGACTTCCAGATCGGCCGGTTGGAAGCGGCCCGCATCCAGCGGCGTCCTGCAATCATTACCAGGTCGTCTGTCCACTTTGTATGCGGACGTCCTACACTGCGCTTGCCGTAATATAAATATGTAAAAATTATATAGGTAACTAAGTTTTTAGTTTTTACAATTTAAAGGTGAATTCGAGAGTTCCGTACCTAAACTCTGATTAAACCTACGATTTATGTCTTACCTAAAGAGCTGTAGCTTTTCAACAGTAATAGATATTGGAATGTTCACAGACTATTTGTTAATATATCAAATATCCTTAAAATAGTCTCCTTCGTCTTCCATCCCTCTATCTGCAATTGAGTCTTCTTGTTCTGCTTAAGTTCGGGCAGAAGGGTTCTAGAATGAAAGAAAAAAAGAGAGGAAAAACATTTTAGACAAAGACGTACTTTATACATCACACACAAATAGTACAAAAGACAAATAACACAAAAACATTATTTAAGTAAATTAAAACAAGTTTTTAAAATAAATACCCAAGCGGTGCCACTATGTGCCTGTGATGTCCAGGATAATGGGACCTCACTCAGCTTGAGCCACGGCCTGAGTAGGCCGCGACGCTGGTTTTCAGTAGGCCCCGCCGAGTGAGGTACACGGACGGACAGCCGACATAATAATCTTAAATAATGTCTATAAATTTTTTTTAAAAAAATTAACTCAAAGACAATAAATAATACGTAAACTAAATATTTACTAAACAGATAAGTAACAGGTTATAATAATGGAGGCCACCTACTGGCAAGCGCAGCGTAGGACCTCCACCCACAAAATGGACAGAAAACCTGGTAAAGGTTGTAGGAAACCACTGAATGCAGGCCGCTTCCTACCCGCCAATCTGGAAGGCCTGTTTAGTAGTGGACGCCCTATTGCTGAAATTATGAAATAATTTTAATTTAAACCTTATTAGTAATTAAACGAGCTGCAAAAGTCATCCACTAAGGATAATTCTTTTCTGTCTGTAAACGAAATCATTCCTTATCCCAAAGTGCCTAACTCAACAGCAACTGTAAATGCCAGAAGAAAACGTAAATAACTCTAGAAATTAGTGCTGCTTATCTATAGCATGCCGACAGTCTTATCGATAGCGATCAATAGCAAGCATTTATAAGTATGTTGACAGTATCGATACTACCCGAGCTATATATAATAATTTTTTCGATAGGGATTGGAGTTAGTAACGATAGTATAGATACTATTCAATCAATCAATACGTACCCTTCGATACTATTGTATAGTTCCTACTTAGCTATCGATAGTATCAATAATTTATGACATGAGCAGCAATTATATCGGTAGTATCCGTCAATAGTATCGTATCAGTTTAACGTATCATTCAACACTTATGTTGTACCTCAATAGTATGAAAATATAGATAGATAGATATTATTTATTGTACACCTTACAAAAAAGTTGAAGAAAATAGCATGTCCGTTTTCGATGAAACTGTCGATAGTTCGGCAACACTACTAAACATTTTTCGAAGGCCTTCGTTAATGGGATTATATTTTAATTAAAGCGATTCATTCCATAGAGAATCCTTAATTCGCGGCTATCCCGAGAGGCACCTGGGGCGAATTATTTCTGAATTTTTCGCCCTCAATTGGTTTTAGAAATTATTGAGGACTTGACGAATTGTTTTGGATAAAATTGAGAAAAGCCATCTTGGTAATAAAAAGATTTTAATTGAGATTTTTAAAAATTAGATTAAAGGTTCTTGAGCATAACGTAATCTAAAGATTTGAGAAATAAGAACGCTGCTTTCTCTGGATTCACAAATAAAGAAAACAGAAAAGGCGTCATTTAAATATTATTATGGATTTATTGTAATAAAATTACAAATCTTACATTTATCTTATTTCATTTTAGATTTACATTTATAATGTGTGTGTGTACGTTAATAGATTAAATAAAATCGAATTCTTAAATCATCTAAAAGAAAATCAAAGTAGATCAAAAAAATATTTAGTAGTAAATTCTAATAAACTGAACTGCTACTTATCGTACGATATTTGAAAGTAGATAATTCTATCCAAGAAAAATAATATCAAATCCAATATCTAAAACAAAATTGCATTCGCTTTCCCAACAGTTACATTAAAAAATCGTTCAACTGCAACAAATTGAGCTTCTATTTTTTATTGAAAAAGAAATATATTTTTATCAATTTCTAAAATCCCAGACATTCCCAGAAAGGGTCGATTGCAAATACTCCAGCACTCAAACATGAAAACTTCAAAGTATTTGCTGTACATTCTTACATGAAGACAGGAATCCCAATATGTCTCGGGATATGTTCTAGTGAAAAACCGGGGTGTATTCGATTGACAAATACTTTCTAAGATAACAACAGTTTGTTTTGTGTGTCGGGGGAAATGAGATTTTTGTCGCGGAGACGTAACAAGGGGTTAGACATACCGGTATTACCGTAACGATACCGGTTTGTTTGACTATTTTCTAACCTTAGTGATATTCGTTAAACAGGTCGACTTTACTACGCTTGAAATTGTTTTATTAAAGAAGGTTTTTTGATTTTATCTGAATTATGATAAGACATTTAACATGAATCAGCTTAATCAATTTAAACTTATCTGATTGTTAAATATTTGCAATAATATTTCTTTCGGATGTTTGTGAGTGTAAAATCCAAGACATTGATGAAAAAATGCTGGCTTACTAACAGCTAAGTACTTGAAGAAATTCGCCAACATTACTATGTCCTCCGTAGCTCAGTTGGAAGAGCTGTCGCCCGGATAGCGAAAGGTCCTGGGTTCGTTCCCACCAGAGGCAGTTGAAATTATTTTAAGTAAAATTATTTTCCTAATTATTTTCATTATTGTAAATGCAAAAAACAAAAAAGTTTAGACTCTAGAGTACTTATTACAGTCAAAACTGGTTCAGTATGTGTGGAGCCCTCAGTGTCCGATTTTCAACTAACCGATTATTTAAACAGTTAAATTACCGGCACGTATAAAATACCGGCTACAATCATAAAGTCGGTATTTTCCCATCTCTATCTGTAAGTGCGATCGCCTTACAGATATTTGCTAGATTTATACCAAATAAATAGTCCTGCTTGACGCAGAGAGGTACCAACTCGTTTGAGATAATATATACTCTCATCTTGAAGGGTAGAAAATATAATATAAAACACTACAAGGTTTTTTCTGTCTACCAATTTTCTACACGTTTTTATCGCAAAATTATAGATCTGGTACAAAGGGTACCCTTCAATTCCGGATAAATAAAATGTCGACTCATTAAAATCTGGTTAGGAGGTTCTCGGTTTGATTCCCGGTCAGATCTATGTAGAAAACGAACTTTTCTATACCTATTTCTTAAGTCTGGGTGTTGTGGTACCGTCGTTGTTTCTGATTTCCTTTCATAGATAACAAAATATCAAGGGCTTTGAACACATTCTAGTACATAAGTTTTTAGAGCATAAATTAAGATTGTAACTGTGGTTGGTTTTCCAATAAATAAAATAATATCTTATATATAAAATTCTCGTGACACAATGTTCGTTCCCGTACTCCTCCGAAACGGCTTGACCGATTCTCATGAAATTTTGTGAGCATATTGAGTAGGTCTGAGAATCGGCCAACATCTATTTTTCATACCCCTAAAGACCACGCAGACGAAGTCGCGGGCAACAGCTAGTAAAATAAATAAAAAATAGGACGTCCACCTACAAGGTGGATAGACGACCTGGTAAAGGTTGCAGGAACTCGCTGGATGCGGGCCGCTTCCAACCGGTCAATCTGGAAGTCGCTGGGGGAGGCCTATGTTCAGCAGTGGACGTCCTATGGCTGAAATGATGAAATAAAATGTATATAACAAGTGCTCAAGCTACTTCTACCTTAGAATCAGAGATGTTGTTGTTTAATTATATATTAGGAGATGATTTTACTGCCCAAATATTATACTACAACTTCTATGCAACTAATATTTAATCACAAACAAAAACTTTCGCACATAGCCGACCAGCTGATGCAACAAGGTAGGATTAACTTTTTGTGGTTTCGATGTCCCATGTTAGAAGTGCGTTGCCCATAAAAAGGAATTAACTAAATAAAGAACGCAGTATGTACGTAAATTACAAAACTACACTTTAATTTATTAGAAAACTAGCTGTCCCGGCGAGCTTCGCCCCTTCATACATTTTTTTTCGTGAATATTTCCGTCTTTTTATAGTTATTCTGCTATTCGGGGCGAAGACAAATTCAACAAATCAGAAATCATAAAAACCGGTCCAGCCGTTCTTGACTTATAAATGGTGTAACTAACCCGACTTTGTTTTATATGTCCCATAAAGAGCGTGCCAAACGAAAACTGTAGATAGAGCATAAAAAGTTCTATCTCTTGTTCACAAATAGTCCTAATGAAAGTCGCACCGTTTTTGGACAAATAAAGATTTTCTAAAAAAAATGCTAAGGAAAACAAATCAATATCGCAATTTGTGCAAAAATGGTGCGACTTATACGAAGTCTATGGACAGGAGATATAGCCTTTTTTGTTCTATCTATGGTTTTCGTTTGGCACGCTCTTCACGGGACACCCTGTATATAAATATAGATTAATATCCGACGACCTCCGTAGCAGAGAGGCGAGCATACCGGACTTGGTGTCGCTATCTTTGAGGTTCCGGGTTCGATTCCCGGTCGGGTCAATTTAGAAAAATAACTTTTCTATATTGCCTCGGGTCTGGGTGTTGTGGTACCGTCGTTGTTTCTGATTTCTGTAACACAAGTGCTTTGGCTACTTAACACAGGATCAGAGCAATGTATGTGATGTTGTCCAATATTAATATTAATTAATATTAATTAATATTAATATTAATATTAATCTGTAAATTATATCGTATACATTTATTTATTTATTTATTTTTTCCAAATTTACAACTATCATTACAGGCTTAACCTAATGCGATAGAATAAAATACACTTATTTCTTAAAATTTAACTTACAAATAACAAATTACGAATAATGCAGCCCTTGTGAACTCACTCAGAGAACAACTAAATAGGTCCACCCGATCTGCCAGTGTATTGATGATGAGTGAGCGGCTCCTTCAGCAGGTTAGTGCGCGCGCACGGAGCCTCCAGCAGCCGCGGCCGTCGCCTGCGCTCTACGTATCGGTCAGGCACACTGAACTTTAACATCCCCAGTAGCGAAGGTTTTAAATAAATGTTATTCTATTCTATTTTATTCTATTCTATTTTGTTCTATTCTATTCTATACTACCATAAATCACACGTATATAATCATTAATTTCATCATTTCAGCCATAGGACGTCCACTGCTGAACGCAGGCCTCCCGCAAT
Organism: Anania hortulata; assembly: GCA_963576865.1. Classification (NCBI taxonomy): domain Eukaryota; kingdom Metazoa; phylum Arthropoda; class Insecta; order Lepidoptera; family Crambidae; genus Anania; species Anania hortulata. Next base: position 873,223 of record OY756409.1, read on the forward strand.
GACTTTCATTGAGGGGGATTGCCAATACTCGCCACGCTTGGCAGGCGGTTGGCGAGCGCAGTTTTATAAGATTTCGCACACAGACGCTACTACCCGTCTCGTGCTACAGGAATTGGTCGCCTCTTACGACACACCTCCTGTTGGCGGTGGGGAAGTGTATTCTTTACGGCCGCCCCCCCACGGTCTCTCCACAATTATTGTCCCCTAAAAGGTCAATTAATTATACCACAAATCACACCTATAATCATGAACTTCCTTACAGACATTCTAATATAGTCTACCTATGCCAGTTAAATGGATATATCGCTTCCTTTGTAAACACAAACAAGGCGTATTTTAGTGAATCGATAACGCTTCCGCCGCCACAGGAAAACCGCGGTCTAACATAGTAAAATGATGTCGACTTTACTGCTAAAGCCCGCCATTTGGGTTACGACTAATGTCTTTATCACACGTACATAGATCCCGGGTTCAAGTCTCGGTCCAAGATAATTTAGAAATAGGTTTTTATAAATGGACGCAGCTATATGGGATTCATGGGAGATGCCTCTAGCAAAATTTATTGTCTGGTTCTTCATCGTAACACTAGGATATTGATTCCTTATTTCAAGACGAAGACTTCTGGTGTATTTTCTGGGGCACAATTATTTATATTATTTAAGTGCTCGTGGCTCAGTGATGGCAGCGGTTTGGTAGTGATTACCAAAGATAAGCCACCTACGCCGCGGTTGTGAGTGGATGGGTGACCATTCCAACTACATTTAGCGACATTCAACACAAGCATCTCCGTGCTTCGGAAGGCACGGTAAAAGTTGGTCCCGGCTAATATCGCTTGATACTAGTCGTGAAGCCTAGTCAGAGGCCTTAGGTCTAAGTACGGTTAAGTCACTGGCCCTATAACACCCCTCCACCAATCCGCTCTGGGCCGGCGTGGTGGAGTATGGCCCAAACCACCTCATAGTTGAGGTGAGGCCTGTGCTCTGCTGTGGGACATATATACACATACTTTTGTGTTTACCAAGTTTAGTGGCAAGACAGTAAAATGATATTAGGCCAAGACAGTGAAATAGTCAATCGGTTCTATGATTGTAATTAGTAATTATCATCATCATTTCAGCCACAGGCAGTCCTCTGCTGAACATAGGCCATTGATTTCCAGGCCGGTTGGAAGCGACCTGCATCCAGCAGGTTCCTGCAACTTTTATCAGTCGTCTATCCAACTTGTGGGTGGACGTCCCACGTTGCGCTTTCTGATACGTGACGTCAGCTCTGCGTACTATATTTAGTAGCAAGAAAATTAAATGGCACTAGGCCGAGATAGTGAAGTGGTCAACCAGTTAAATATTTGAGTAAATCCAGGTTTTTTCCGACCGATCTTGTGCTCCTCATGGGCCCGGAGTCCGTTGGAGGGATTTGGGATTCTCTGGTGGTCCGATGTGCCGCTGCGCCTGCTGCGCGCTGCGTTCCAGCGTCGGAGGTTCCCGCCGAAAATCAGCGTCGTGATAAGTCTGTGGCTGTCACGACAAATGCTGAGCGGGCACCTTTTTTTTTTTTTTTTTTTTCGACACAATATCTAATTTATATTGTTTTGTGTATTATTATATTATTTTCTCTTGTGTGTCGAATAAACGTTTCATTCTTTCATTCTTTCTTTCTTTCTTTCTTTCTTTCTTTCTTTCTTTCTTTCTTTCTTTCTTTCTTTCTTTCTTTCTTTCTTTCTTTCTTTCTAAATCGGCTATGTAATATGTTAGATGATCTGGCGAAGACCACGACTTGGCAAACGCAGTGGAGGGCGCCCTCTGACAAGGTGGAGCGATGGTATACGTAAATATGCTGACAGCGGTTAGAAAAGAAAAGCCGAGGTTCAGTGGCGTGAATTGAAAGAGACCGATGTCTAGGAGTAATGTAGGCTGACTATGATGGTTGTTGAACCTTGCTAGTTATTTAGATAACGTTTAATTTTAATATTCCTCCATTGAGACAGGTAATTAAATAATTAGTGGCATGGTGCATAATTGATTAATTGTGGACACACTGCATCGGGGGAAATTATTGGCTAACAGTATTCTAGGATTACATTTTTAAATGGAATAATTTATTATTTTAAAATGTATAAATATGATTAAGACAATGTTTTACATGATTTAAATTATTTATGATATGATTGAGATTATATTTTACAATATCTTCAAACTAATTACTAATACCATCTATTATGTATTTTAACTTACGGAGTCCATAAAAAACCGGCCAAGCGCGAGTCGGACTCGCGCACCGATGGTTCTGTACAAACCTGTAGGTACCTATATTTAATACCAAATAAAAGTTCACCCATCAGGACAATCGAGTCATAGTTATGGTATTTTTATTGCAAAATGAAATCCATAACGTTACGAAATGTAAATTGCCGTTTACAATTTATGACGTATTAAAAAAAACTACTTACTAGATCTCGTTCAAACCAATTTTCGATGGAAGTTTGCATGGTAATGTACATCATATAATATTTTTTTAGTTTTCTCATTCTCTTATTTTAGAAGTAACAGGATGGGGGGAGGAGACACACATTTTACCAATTTGGAAGTGTCTCTCGCGCAAACCATTCAGTTTAAAAATATAAATGATATTAGAAACCTCAATATCATTTTTGAAGACATATCCATAGCAGAGGCGTGCATTCCATATAGGCTATTATGCAGAGCCCACACTCATAAAAAACCGACTGCTAACCAAAATTATTAATTACGTATTCAACAATAAACAATAAATATTCTGTAACCATTTTGTCGTCTACCTGTACTTATTCCTTACTAAAGCGCGCAACTTAGATCGTTTCTGTGCAATTTAACCAATGTTAGGCTGCCGCGAGATCGCCTACTGTTTCACGTAAACTTACTCAATTTTCACTCACAGCCTACCCCTATCTGAAACCAATGCACGCCCCTGATCCATAGATACTCCACACGTAGGGGTTAAATGAAAAAAAAATTTTGGGTTTTAAGTTCAGTTCAGTTACCCCCAAAATTTATTGTTTTTATTTTTTCTTTCTTTTTTTGAGTGAAAATCTTAATGCGGTTCACAGAATACATCTACTTACCAAGTTTCAACAGTATAGTTCTTATAGTTTTGGAAAAAAGTGGCTGTGGCATTCGGACGGACAGACAGACAGACATGAAGAATCCATAAGGGTTCCGTTTTTTGCCATTTGGCTACGGAACCTGCAAAACAGGAATAAAATAATAATTTCAGTTAGTGGTTACTAAAAGTAATCATTTCATCGCAACTCGACTAGCAAGCTTTATATCCAAATCTTACGCAAACGCAAACTTTCGCACGCGTCCGGATCCGGAACCCAGCTGTCAGACCGGCTGGTTCCACCTTATACCGACTGAATCCGCCGCGAACTGGTTAAAGCCGCCTCAAACCGGTTTCACAGGTCGTCGCCGCGTTTCCTGCTTAATTATCGCGCGACTTATGGCGGAAGTTTTGATTGCGGTGCGATTACTGAGGGGATTAGAGATGAGACCAAATATTTATATGGTTGGATATGAATGAGATTGTAATATTTTATTTGGTTTATTTTATGTAATAAACAACGGTGGACCGTAGAGATTACTTGCGATGTTATTTGGTTCAGCTGTACGTTTAAAGTGTAAGTTTGTTTTTCAGATTCAACTTGTTAATACTCAATAATTTATTGTTTTGACAATCGTCACATCACACCACATCTGACGACCTTCTGGTGTAATGGATCGTGCTCCGGACTACAAAACGAGCGGTTGCGTGTTCGAATCCCGCAAGGGGCAAATGTTTGTGTGATAAGCACGAGCATTTGTACCTAAGTCATGGATGTTTATAAAGTATTTAAGTACGTTTATCCGTTATCTAGTCGCCATAGTACAAGCTTTGCTTAGTTTGGGGCTAGATGATTGGTGTGATTGTGAGAAACAATTTATAATTTATTTGTAAGTAGCTAAAGACCTCAGAGATGGTGACGTCAAGTCCGGCGTACTCCCCCCTTCGGGTATAGAGGTTTTGACTCCAAAACCAATATTATCTACCTCTGCATGAGGTGTGACTCCCATTAAAGCTATAAGGATAACTGATAAGCAAGCTGAAGTGGCAGTGGGCTAGTCACATTTTCTGTAGAACTAATAACCGATGAGTTAGACGTGTTCTTAAGTAGAAACCGCAACATTCCAAACACAGCGTAGGGCGCCCACCGATAAGATGGAGCGATGATTTAAGCAAAGCTGCGGACAACGGATGGAAAACTCCACTTTGGACGACAACTAAAGGCGAGGTCCGAGGATACAGAGGCCCCCTTAAGGCCTGAGACCCGTCCTAAGGCTGGGTCGCGGCAACCAGAGAAACGCGCGCGCGCGGCAACAAAGAGAGAGGCCTTCTTCAAAGGCAATCAGCGAAAGGTCTCTCCGAAAAAAAAACGGATGGGAATGACTAGCCGAGGGTGGTGAACGCAATTGGGCTGATTATGATGACGCAAAATTAACTTTAATTACTATAAAGATAAATGATAAAACACTATAGTGTTATTTTGCAATAATTAGGTAACAAATAAAATATGTTTTATTTATTTCCAATCGCCATCTCAGTCGCAAAAATAAAAATAATGATCAATTTATTTTATGTATAGGAAAAAACTGGCTACGTGCGACTCGGGCTCACGCACCGAGGGTTCTGTACAAACTAGTAACGGAACCGGATTTTTACTGCTTTTTCGGCGTTAGAATTTTTTTTCTGATGTAATCGGTATTCGGACTTTTTCGCGGATGTCCAAAAAATAATGCGGCAAAAGGTCGTATCTTTTAATTGCGTTGATTTTTTCACAGCTACAAGGGATCGCAGACCTGCATGATTGATATTTAGTATCAACATTAAACCTTTACGCGTGCCTGATGAAAAGGGTCTTGACAGACGGAAAACGAAGTAATCCTATATAGGTTCCTTTTGTGGCACGGAACCCTAGGCTTTATTCGCCGGCAATTGTGTTTTTCTACAAACTGTTTGTTTTGATCATCTCTTATCAAAAGAAAAATACTAGTTTGAAACTCTAAGTGGAGATACAAAGACAACAGGCACTTTGTCTGTCAATTTTCTTTTTGTCTACAAATGGTCCTAACGCCTGAAAGAAATATATCAGCAAAAAGTTACGACACTATTATCTACCCGATAGTACTCTAGTATAGCGACGTCAAAGAGATCGTCCGAAATGAATTTTCTAGACAAGTTTGCTTGAAGTATAGCTACTTATTATTTATGGTAGGCAGTTTATTTTCCTATTTCGACAAAATTTGTGGATAAATATGGTCTTTTTGCAGAAATAATGATTAGAAGAATATTGCCTAAAAACTGTAGCACAATACCTATTGTATAATAATAATATATTTTAAGAACTTGTCAAAATGAACAAATTAGTCCAAACACAAAGTTAAAGTAGTACCTAGTCATTAAAGGATTCCACTAGCAAATCCTGGCTCTATCATCAGACCATCTCGAATGGTTGTTGGTGTAACTGCACTTATGTCATCCGGATTGCAACTATTTTTTATATTTTTTATATTGGACAAAATTACACATATTGGTCTGATCCTAAGGTAAATAGCTAAAGTACTTAAATCATAGAAATCAGAAACAAAGACGGTGCAACAACACTCAGACCTGACCCTACACATAAAAGTTCGTTTACTACATTGACCTATCCAAGCCACTTCAGAGATGGTGGCGCTGTCGTTTTGACTCCGAAACCAATGGGATTTTACCGCGTATAAAGGCAACGTGAATTTCGAATTCCTTTATTTAATTCCATAAATACATTTACAAAATGCTCGTGCTCTTATTGTCTTACAGAAACATTTGCCAACAATTCGAAAACTAAAGCGCCTGGCTTTGTAGCCCGGACCGCGAACCACTAGACTAACGTCAAAAATTAAGCTAGTAAAAGTGTATCAAAAAACCCTCTTTTTAGCTTTGCTGTAGTCGGTTAATGAGTCTTAGATGAGGCGTGTCTAAAAGGCGCTACGAACGCCTACAATCTTCGCACAGCAACGACTACATAAGTGTATTGCAGTGTTAGTCAGAGCAGGCGCTCCGAGAGTTGGCGACGAGCCAACGTGTATGCTGACACGGCTAGAACCACTCAGGAGTTTCTTGATAGCCGTAATTAAGTTTAAAATGGAGACATGAACACGCTTCTGATTTGTATAAAAGTTTGCAAGTTGTTTGAAACGGTAAAACAACTTTAATGTACGCAGCTGTTGGAGACATTAATCGTTTCTTTTGCACCATATGAGTCACCGTAAACCAGGGCCCTGTTTAATAAACGTTACAAATTGTAAATTACAGGCTACAAATCTACAAGTTTCTGTTTAATAAAGAATACAATTTACAAGTTTACAATGGTGGAAAATCTACAAAATTGTAAAATTGTACCTACAATTTTACATATTTCTGTTTAATAAACATTTTCTCTTTACAGGTGACAATTTATATATTTGTAGGAAAAACTGTTTTATTGAACACATGATTGTTATTACAAGTTTACATATTTTGTAAATTGTATTACAATTCCGACAGATGGACTCGTCGTGTGTCAGAACTTTACAATTTAGTGTCACAACCTAATATGTAAAGAAATTTATTTGTATAACACAAAAAAAAATTCTAACAACTAGTAGTGAAAGTAGTAACAGTAGTGATGATGAATATTTATGTGACCGACAACGGCGAATTTTTCGTAAAAGAATTAACTTTACTTTTGATGTGACAGATTTTACATTCCACGAAAAATTTCGGGTCAGCAAAACTACCGTCGAATATTTGGTAACAGGAATAGGACATGATCTTAAATACGGTTCTAACAGAAATGTAGCCCTTACACCTATTCAGCAAATTTTGTGTGCATTGCACTGGATGGGCTGTGGCTCACAATACCATGTTATAGCAGATGCACACGGTGTAACTAAAGGAACGATACATAACTGCGTTATAATGTCTCTAGGATTGGGGTCAGTAAATTATTTGGAGAAGAAGTCCGCTGGCCAACTAATTGTCTCGATATCCCTAGATTGTTTATGAAATAAGAATAATTGATTATAATATACCTTATAATATACCTAGAATAGCAGGCATTGTAGATGGTTCGCTTATCACAATGGATGCTCCTCGCCAAAACGAATCCGCGTATGTAGACAGAATCGGAGATCATTCTATTAATATTAAGGTAGTATGTGGACCGAATTTGGAAATATTTTACGCAAGTGCAAGATGGCCAGGCTCTGTTCATGACGCTAGAGTACTTATGTGCTTTTCGCTAGCACGAGAATGGGGAAATGGATGGAGACCAATTTCTAATGCCATTATACTAGGAGACAGTGGCTATAAATTAAAAACTAAACGATAAACCAAATTCTATATAAGAACATACATCTTTTTTTTTTTAATCTACACCGTTTATTCTGACAAAAAATTTAATTTTATGTAATTTGTAACTTACAACTACAAATTTGTAGATACAATATTTCATCAAAATCTACAGGCGTTTTCTACACATGTAAATGTTTATTAAACAGCATTTGTAATTGTAACATTTGTAGATTTTATATGTATAATTCTTACTTAATTGTAAAGTTTATTAAACAGCACTTGTCATACAACCCAACAAATATGTCACTTATTTACAAAATTGTCGAATTGTAACGTTTATTAAACAGGGCCCAGGCCTTCTTTTTTCACCTAAAATAATACTTACTTGGTATGTAAGATTAAGCTAGAAACAGGGTATTAGATTATGACACTTTTAAGCCTCAAAAGGTAATGTAAGTACTAACTTATGCATATAAATATAGTTTTCTTAAAATCGGCGGACCCTGGGCTCCAAAGCAATGGCTTTGGACGCAACCGGGATTGACCGTATAGATGATGATGGAGTTTTCTTAAAATCGCATAACGTTATCAAAATTGTAATATAAAAATTCTGATTTTACCATAGTATTTAGAAACATATTATGTTAGTACATAACTTTTTTAGATTTATTAGAATGATTGTGTGTCAAACAAATATTTCCGCTCAGCCGTTATGGAGTGAAGGCAAAGAAAATTAATAAAGGTAGAATGCTAACTCCCAAAGAAAATTAATAAAAAATTGGTGAAGGTAACAAAGTAAGCAGGTATGTCTAAAATTTGGGACTAGAATTTTGATAGATAGTTTTAAAGATACTTTTTATTGCACAGAATACAAAGTAAATTGCTAGTGAACGTCCACTGCTGAACATATGCCTCCCCGGTGACTTCCAGATTGGCCGGTTGGAAGCGGCCTGCATCCAGCGGCTTCCTGCAACCTCATGCAACCTCAACAAATAAATAAATAAATAAATAAATAAATCATTTATTTCCCAGAATATGGTTACAAAAGGTAGTTAAGATCATAGATTATCCAGCATATTCTATCGCAATGCGACGTGCAAATATTATGTCAGTGTTAATTACATATTGTCAACTAAAATGCAAAATCAAATGTCAAAAATTATTAAATAACATTCTTAGGACCGCGACATTTCAAACGTACAATTAGATTAAAATTAAAATTATGTCAAAATAATATATAAATGTCAAATTTTATCATTCAAGAATTCGTTAACAAAATAATAGATCTTTTCTTTTAAAAAAATGAACATTTTATTTTTGAATTTCGTAAATGTCAGCATTTTCAAATCGTCTGGAAATTTATTAAATATTTTTATAGCCATGCAATAAACATTTCTTGAATATAGTTTCAACTTTTGTGGAGGAATCGTTAAATTTTCACCCTTTCTGCCTCTGTATCCATTAAAGTCTTTGTTCTTTTTAAATAAATGTATATACTTTTTTACAAAAATCCCTACTTCAAAAATATACAAGCAGGGAAGTGGTAAAATGTTTAAAGCTTTGAACAAGGGCTTGCAGCTATCTAAATAATGAGCCCCACAAATTGATCTAATACATTTTTTTTTAACTTTAAAAGCTCTAGGCATATCAACCGAGTTTCCCCACAGTATGAGACCATATCGTAACGCGGATGAAACATATCCATGATATGCCATGACCGCTGCTTCTTTAGAAGCTACTTGCCTAACTCTGTTTAGTGCATAAACAAATCGATCAATTTTATTTATTAAAGAGTCGATATGATCTTTCCAATTACACAGTTCGTCTATAACCTAAATAAACTCACCCATTATCCATCCCAAAATATTAAGGTAGCCTCATACCACTATCACACAAAATCTCTTATTACATAAATAAAGTTAATTACGATTTAATCTCTCAAAGCCAAGAACAATAAAATTTTCTTCAATACAGACGCTAAGAAAAGCGATGAATGTCTTTTTATTGCTTTTTGTTTTTGTGTAGGCACTTCAATAATTACAAACAATGGAAATATTCGTTTGATTGTGATGTTTAATGAGAAAGCCCGATTGTAATATCTAATTAAGGGCTTCAGAGTTTGAAAGTAAAATATTAGCGACGAAATAATATCAAATTAAACAGGATTTATTTTAGGCATAGGAATTTTTTTTACGCTGCTGTGGTCTAAGTTCGAGTGTTTGTTGATGTTATGGCAAACTTTATTCAATGTTTGCCAAGAGATGGCACAAATTGTGTAATGGGTAATATATGCATTTTTTTTATTTGTTCCTAAAATAAATAGTATATTTAATTAATCTTAGACTTACAGTACAGCCCATTAAAGTCGCGTGTTAGACAAGGAGGTCCGATATGTACCGTGACGTCACAGTACACGTCCGCCATACATTTTTCATAGTAAAAGTTGTTAGTTTAAGAGATAGGTATACCTTAATTTCTAATTACTATAATACGGTTATTTTTTACCTAAAATTAATTTTGTTTATACTATTAGCACTATAATTTTATATATTTTCTTATAAATATAGTAAAAACAATGTATTTCTTTCATGCATATTTCCTATTAGGCGTAACTGGAGTAAAGTACCTACATGGAAAAAATAACATACGTACTTTCGTAACAAGGGTTCTTCAGAGCCTCTTTTCTTACATTCAAATCAGGAGTCTTAGCCTAGGAATACTAGATATTTTTAAATAACTATAATGTATAGGTAATAATCACACTAAGTTTAATATTTGTATGAGTATTTATCAAACGTCCATCAAAATCCAGACAAAGTTGACAAAGTTCGTAAAGACCTTTATCTTAACGAATAAAGCTGTCTTAGTTTTTGCTATTGTCTCAGCTAAGTAGCTGAGTTTGAGTGTTTTAAGGTCGTAACATCCCTCACAAACACAATACGGTTACGTCTTAACATGTAGGCGCAGGGATGTATCCAGGGCAAACAGTAAGATAAGGGATGACAAAAAAACTTTTTAATTGAGTTTTATTCCATAGAGGAGCCACGCAATAACCTAAAGGTCGACAAATCTAGTCAGATAAGGAGCACCATTGACACAAAAGAAGAGGTTATGATTTGGATTCCAACGCCACTAAAGTACGTATACTGCATAAGCACTAAGGCAAGTCCTATGCAGAGACATGCACACGGCACAGCATAGTACAGAAAGTCATTATAGTTTTCACCTACTCGTAATTATTGGTACTTCTACCAGATTAATTAAATTGGCTAATTATTTTGGCTAGTTATTTTGGCTGACCCTGTTTACTTGACTCCACATAACGCCAAATAAAGAAAGAAAGAAAGAAATTATTTATTTGCATAAAACATGGTAAATGACAAACTGGATAGTTTACTCCAACGTTAGTTCGACGATAGTTCTATTTAAGCATACGCATGTTTCTGCATGATCAATATTATTCATATTTTTAGTTTCAACATAGCCTTATCTATCTGACAATATATTCCGAGCTTTATACCAATTCTATTTAAATATTCTTCTAAACGCCAGAGGTCTAGTTATGGTAACCCAAAGAAACTGTACAATAGGTAGACTTTTTGGCGGGCTTTTGTAAAGTGAGGGCGCGATTTTTAAAATTTCGTAAATAATATTGTATAAAGTGTAATATATCTTGTATAAATAGTTTTAAATAATAAGTGTAACGATGTCTGAGAACCCCGGGGGTGACGGCCCCGGGGAGGAGGCTTTTCGTCCTTCCAAGAGGAAAAAAGATCTCGGCGACGACGAACACTCAAAGAGTTCTACCAACGCGGACCCAAACTTTTATAAACTTTTTGTTAAACCGGGATACAAACGTGTTTTTCCTGAAAACTCATTAAATGATTCATTCTGCGTTTTTATCGAAGGTGACAAGCTAGGCAACAAGAACCCACTGGTCATAGCCAGCATTTTTAAAAACGAAATAAAAGGAATTACAAACATAAGACGAGTCAACACCAACAAAGTGGCCATAACTTTTAGCCAGGCTAGCAATGCCAATAATCTGCTGAAAAACGAAGATTTCCTCTCAAAACACGAATACAAAGCATTTATACCTGCCCGGGCTGTAGAAAAAATTGGAGTCCTTCGATTTGTTCCCAATAGTATAGGCAATGAAAAACTTTTCAAAAAATTGACCTCATCCTACGAAATTGTAAGTGTACGCAGATTCACCAAAAATGTAAATGGCACTGTGCAGCCTCTAATTGACCTCTGCAGTAATCAAAGAAGTATTAATTAAAACACTTACACAAAATGGATAAAAGTTTTATTAGAATTGTTCAATTTAATGTACAAAGTATTAACAGTAAAAAATCTCTATTAATAAATTTTCTTAAAGACAAAGATATTGATCTTTGCTTATTAAATGAAACTTGGCTTCAGACCAAACATAATTTTAACATAACTGGATATAATTTCATTCAACAAAATGGTCCTAATGGTAGAGGAGGAGTAGGCATATTAATAAAAAATAACTTTAAGTATGACATTGTATCAACTAATTCTATGAACATTTACAAACAGTTGTTATAATTCTGTATACTCAAGTGGGTAAATTGTCAATTATGACTGCATACAGCCCACCAAGTGGAAGTCAATTTAGAGTCAATCATTTGAAAAGAATAATTAACAATTTACCAAAACCACTTATGATAGCTGGTGACCTGAATGCACATCATATTGCTTTTGGTTGCCACTCGACATCTTCAAGAGGTAATGCTATCTATGATCTCCTGGACGAATGTGATTTGTGTATTCTTAACACAGGTTCTCCAACTACAGTTGGTACTGCCACTCATCGTCAATCTTCTAAAGATATTAGCTGCATTAGTTCCTCACTAGCCCATTTGTGTCAATGGGAAGTTTATGATGATGCCATGGGTAGATATCATTACCCAACTATCACAGATATACAAATCTCTTCTGATAAATATGTAATTGGTGATCCTTGTGATCGCTACGTTTATAAACAAGCTGACTGGACAAAATTCAAATCTGAAACAGAAAACCATTTCACACACTTTATTATAGATAGTGAGAACCCTATTGAAACATAATGATTTTTATAATATATTAACCAACACAATGGATACATGCATTCCAAAGTTTATTAAGACCTCACAATATACTGTTAGGAAACCTGTACCATGGTGGGATAATGAATGTGATACTGCTGTAAATAAAAGTAAAGAAGCCTTAAAACAATATAGATCAGATGGCACCATAGAAAGTTACATTCATTATAAAAAAAATGATGCACAGAAAAAACTACTGCTGAGAGAAAAGAAACAGAAAAGTTGGAAAACACTGTCGGAATCATTTAATAGGTACACACCTGTCAGTACAGTCTGGAATTATATTAGAAGATTTAAACGTGCTTCATTAACTAAACAACCAAAGAATGATGAGTGGCTGCCAGCATTTATGGAGAAATATGCCCCTTCTGATCCTCCTGAAAAACATATTGATAACGAACTTTTAGATAAAATTTTCAAACAAGATGGTAATAGTGAAATAACTAGCTTTCTATTAAAATCTTTTTCATGGCAGGAACTTATTATTGCACTTTCTAAAAGGAAAAACACTAGTCCAGGGTTAGATAATATTACCTATGATGTACTCAGAAACATGCATCCAATAGCACAAAATAAGCTACTTCAAGTTTATAACTTATTATGGGACACTCTTAATATTCCTGAATCTTGGAAATCACAATGTATAATTCCAATAGTTAAGCCAAATAAACCTCCCAATGATTGTAATTCATATAGGCCCATTGCATTATCATCATGTATAGGTAAAATATTTGAATTCATGCTTAAAACACGATTAGATTGGTTTGTCGAGTCAAAAAATATCTTACCTGTACAACAATTTGGCTTCCGGAAAGGAAGAAGTGCAGCTGAAAGTTTTATTTCCTTGATTTCTGATATTAAAAATACATTTCATAACCACTCTGCAACAGTCTGTGCATTCCTGGATATACAGGGTGCATTTGACAATCTTAATCCCACTGCCCTTGTAAGTATTCTATCAGAGATGGGCATTCCAGGCAAAATCTGCAATTGGATATTTTCGTTTTTATTTAATAGAGAAATGTATGTAAGATTTAATAACATTCTTCATGGACCCAAAAATGTTTATAAAGGAAGTATGCAAGGTGCAACGATTTCACCTTTGCTCTACAATATTTATACATCTCAAATTTGTAAATATTTAACACAACAAGGTGTTAAGTTTTTGCAATTTGCTGATGACATTGTTGTATATAGTGTAAATAGAAATGTAGATATTGCTATTAATAATTTAAATAGAGGCCTAGTACAAATTCATAATTTCTATGAAAATAAATTAAAGTTAAAAATTAATGTTAACAAAAGCGGTGCTGTAATATATAGTAAAAAGTCTTGCATAAATAATATTGATATTGTTTACAATAATTCTTCGCTTCCTTTATTAACAGAGAAAAAGTTTCTGGGTGTATATTTGGATCAAAAACTTACATTCACTGATCACATAAACTATATTATTAAGAATGCATGTAAGGGTTTAAATATACTAAGATCTCTGGCAGGAGTGCATTGGGGTGCTGATCCAAAAATCCTGTCTATGCTCTACAAGAGTATTGTAAGGAGTCATTTTGATTACAGTGCAATTGCATACACAAATGCTAACATTACCTTACTCAGGAAATTGGACATAATACAAAACAAGGCACTACGAATTATAACTGGTGCCATGTGCTCCACTCCTATTAATGCATTAGAATGTGAAGCTTGCATTCCACCTCTAGTATACCATCGTCTTAAGATAATTGAAAGATTTTGTTTGAAGATTATAGCTTGCAATAATAGAAGCATCCTAGACAGAATTTTACCACATCAGCAATTGCCCCAAAGCATGATAGGTCCTTCTGTCAATATCAATGACATTATATCTGGACATTTTCCTGAAATAATAAGGATCATATTGCACTTACAAACCATTGCTGTAAATATGTATAAAAGTAATGATCTTCCTCTGTATAAATTTGAATATGATTTCATTAATACTTCTATAGACCTAATAGATAATAAAGTATACAACCAGAATCAATTGTTGGAATGTTTAGAAATGTATCCTAGCTGTTATAAAATTTATACAGATGGTTCTAAAACTATTAATTCTGTCACCTCAGCATTATACGACTCACAACAAAAAATTACTAAATGTTTCAAACTTGATTCTGATTGTAGTATCTTCACTGCTGAATGTTATGGAATTTACTATGCTCTTACTTATATAAATAAGATTTTAAATAACTCAGATTTCTTAATTTTGACCGATTCGCACAGTGCCATAGCAGCTATTTGTAACAATAATCTTAAACACAATGTAAATTATTTAGTTATCTTTATTAAGTATGAGGTCTATAAACTTAAATGTATAGGTAAAAATGTAAAGTTTATGTGGGTACCTTCACACAATGGCATTACGGGGAACGAAGTGGCTGACGTCGCAGCTCGAGGGACCCCTGATGAGGACCATACTTCACTGGTAAAAGTACCATACAGTGACTATTACACTCATATCTCCCAAGCCCAGAAACAACTGTGGGAAAGTCACTGGAATAGTATAAGTCAAGAAAAGGGCAGGTGGTACCGCGAGATACAGAAGACGTTGCCCGCCCACCCGTGGTACCATCGGAATGATACAATCATCAATGAGAGAAACTTCATAACAACTATTTGCAGATTAAGATTTGGACATTGCCGAACGCCAGCACACTTAAAAAGGCTAAATCTCGTCTCGCATGCCGCTTGTCCCTACTGCAACGAAGTACCAGAAGCAGATATAAACCACCTCATCCTAAAATGCAACCGATTCGGTATTGACAGATTAGTGCTAGTCGATGACCTTTTGACAGCCAGTCAAAATGATCAAACAAGTGATAAACCACAAAAACTTCCACAAACCCTACAAACAATCTTACGAAATCCTACATTTTATAAACCACTATATAAATACATTACAAAGACTATAGAAACTATATAATTCAATTGTGAAGTGAAAACCAAACAAAAGTGATTGTGCTGTGCCCAAGTATTTAATAAATGTGACTTAACTTAAACCTACGACAGGCTCTACAGGGCAAGAACCCAGAGCCGTAAAACGAAATTAAAAAAAAAAAAAAAAGTACAATAGGTATTTCTGAATCAATTTCCAGTGTTAGACCTGAGTAGGGCCCTGTCGAGTATTACCGAACCTATTGTTCGCGGCACATTGTCGCCCTGAACAACTCTTCAAGGTCCCAACTTGTGCAAAGCCTAACTCGAAGGGATAAGGTCTAAAACAATGAAATGTCACTGCGATGAGGCGTTAGATATATCCTTAAGCTACGTAGACAGATGACAAATTACACCATCTATGTAGTTGATGAAAATTTTAGTTCGTTCCTTAGTAGACCTAAGAACAGTTACAAGGCATTCAAAAAGCAAAAGTGGTAGGAAAAAATCAGAGTATACTATTTTTAAAACTTTAACAACCTCCTAAGGGCTGATTCTGGTGTTCAAGTACAGCAACTTTTTATATGGGACTAATTTATTTAAATTTACCGCTCAAGCAAAATACACATAGTTATTTAATTCGGTAAAAAAAAAATTTGTTATGGCCTAGTTTAAACTATAGACCCCACTCTTTCTCAGACATTATCTATCTCTGCTAGCGTAATGGGCTTGTTTCCTGGGTCAAAAAAAGATTATTCTATTTAGTCCGTCAGTTAGATTATCAAAAAATATTAGACCCATATTTTGTCTTTTGTCAATCAAACAAAAAATGACGGAGATAAAGCGCATCAAAGTGAGCACGTGACGTCACGACTTGCTAAAAGGTGTCGCAAGGCGTGACGTTACGCGAAACTTTAACGGGCTATATCTTCATCATTTTTTGTTTGATTGAGAAAAGAAAAAATACGTGTCCAATATTTTCTGTTAATCTAACTGACGGACTAATTAGATTTTTTTAGGAAACTAGCCCATTTTATACCAATACAAAAAACAAAACAGTTCAGTTTACTAAAATGACCAGAGAAATAAGGATTAATCTCTCAAATATACATTAGAGAGTACATGCCTTAGACGTGATTTGGATTTAGTTCTAACACTGTTAGTATTGTGATTAAATTTTATTCTAATTAACAAATTCTACGTCAATTTACGAGATCGCCTGCTTTGTGTCAGACAAGGATTGAGGCGGGCCAGATTTGGTCATGACTACTCCCTGAGCGAGGGTTGCCAACTTTCTTCACTACTAGGTACCTACCTACTTAGCAAAGCCGTACAGGTGACAACAATCACTACACAATATTAAACAAAGTCGCTTCCCGTCTGTCCCTATGTATGCTTAGATATTTAAAACTACGCAAAGGATTTTGATGCGGTTTTTCAGTTTAATGTATAATACATGCATAATATAAGGTGCTGTAAAAATATCTGCAACGGCTGAAATGGGTTAAAGTATTGCTTATATTGATTACGATAGTAAAGAAATGTTATGTCCAAACAATCATAAATTTTTTCATTAAAAAAATTATATTAAATAAAGATTAGGCTTTATTCTGTCTCAAACTGTCCACACCTGTCCAAAAAATGCTAACGTTTCATATTATACCGCCCGGCGGCCAAGTCAAGGGCAAATGACGAAGTGTGATAAGCAAATTGAAGCAAGTAACCATTTATTTATTGTCTTTTCGCAAGTAATTAATTACCGATCCGGGCCACGTGATTCCTTCACTATAATCTATTTGTGCAATACTTTTACCCATTTCAGCCGTTGCAGATATTTATGAAGCACCTTATATATCTAAAGTTTTTTAATGTGATGTCCTAAATAAACACATTTTATTGCACTTACATTGCAAACGCTGGCTGAACCCTACGGGTAGGATTTCCTGACTTCTATTGGTACTCGAGGCGTAGCAGGAGTTTAAATAAAATTGATGTTGAAGAAATATGTTGTTTTATTAGAAATAATGTACAAAGAAAGTTGGGCAGAGTAACCCTGTATGGTCTGATGGAGGATCAAAGTGAGAGAGAGTTTTTTTTCAATTTCTTGACCTATTTATAATCAATTTGAATGAGGTCATTAACCGCCAAAATGCATCTACGTTTTGTTATTGCATTGCATTATTTACAAATGCAGGTTAATGACCGCTTTCTTTAAGTGACGTTTTGTTATGACTGTTTTCGAAGATATTACAGATTTAAAATGCAGGGACATAGTGGTTGCGGCTCTACCGGCCAGGGGGCCGGCGGTGGCGGTGCCTTTATGTATGTTCAGTAGTACATATTTTAGTATCAGCATTGCACTCGTGCGAAGCCGGGGCGGGTCGCTTGTAGCTGATAAATTAAAGTAATTAAAAACTAATAAGTCATCTAGTATTTGAAAGTGTAATTTTTAGAGATATGCCCATTGATCTAAAGTAATTAAAAACGACAGCGAGGCGAAAGCATGAGAACATGCTAGGAGCAGGGCAGGGCTTAGTAATGAAGGCAGTACTTACATAATATGCAAACCCAATTTAATTTACTTTTTCACTTACCTAAGACAACATGTACTCTTCTTGACAAAACAATCACACTACTACAAAAAACACTATCACTCAAGAACATCAAAAATATTCAAATTTTAAAATAAATATAAAACAGTAAAAACATGTAGAAAAAAGGTCTGTCGCCAACAGTAATAAATAAGTCAATGGATTTTGATATGTAGAGTATTATGCATCTAGTACAAAAGTAAAAGAAACATTTCGTAATTATAATCTTTATGAGTTGAGTTGGGAGCAAAAATACTAGGTAATAACAGAACTTGTAAAAACCAAAATTACCAGTTTCCATATCGAGTACTACCGTTTTTTCATTTTTGATTCTAGCCATAGGACGTCCACTGCTGAACATAGGCCTCTCTAATGACTTCTAGATTGGCCAGTTAGAAGCGTCCTGTATCTAGCGTCTTCCTGCAACCTTTACCAGGTCGCCTGTCCACCTTGTGGGTGCTCTTACGCTGTGATTGCCGGTACGTGGCCTCCATTTTAGAACCTTTCTGCCCTATCAGCTGTCAGTTCTACTTGCTATGTGCCCCGCCATAGGTAGGTATATTTATTTAGCAATATTAGGAAAAAAAAACAATTTCAATAAACACACATAATTGTCTTAATAAGTTATCACAAAAATTAGTTAATTTCAACAATTACATAGACAGAAATATAAAATTAAATTAATTACATATTTTATAAAATTAATTTCATTCTATAAAGTGAATGTAGCATTATTATTACCTAACTATTTAAAAACTTGACATGAAGGAGTGGCTGGCAGCCCTACTCTCAACCCCTTTCGCCTCCCCCTCGGCTACAAAAAGGTTAAAACCCTTTTTGTCTCAGCTAGGATTTAAATTAGACCTAACTCAGTTTAAGCCTCGTTACCGGATTGGTGGTGGATTGAGCTTTTTAAATAAAAACATGGTTGACCCATGTTAGGATTACACGATGTTAGGGTGAGATTGGATTTCATTAGATAAAAATGTTTTTATGTAACGAAATTGCTTTTTTTTTAATTTTAGAGAGCTCCGTCCTTCGGAAATGCATTGTATCCATTTTGAATACACATATTATTTGTGTTATATTCATTAAAATTATTTTTTCTATCGAAACTTAAAATAAGTATTTGAATTATTATATGTTCTGGCAAATAAACTTATTTATTTATTTATCCTGTAAATGCCATATGCTATAAAAAAATAAGAAGAACATAAAAATAATGTTGATTCTTAAATTACAATTTAAAAAGGCAATTTAGTAAAATTTCTCAAAAACATGTATATTTTTTTACTTTCTCTAAATACGCCCCTGGCTGTTGCATTTTCATTTCGAAACAAACTCCTCCAATATATCAATAAACAGAGCCACTGCTAAACTAAACACTGAATCAGCTGAAAACTCGGACAAATGGTGTTCTGTAAACATCCGTCGTGCGAAACTTATGGATATATTTTAGTTAACTTGAGTTATTTACGACTTTCCATTGTCAATACAAATAACTGGAACTAGCCCTTTTCAACGCTGAAATAAATGGTTCTTATTAAAGTTTTTCGTCATATTCACTAACATTAAATTTTCCTATTTATGTAAAAATAACAAGTGTTATACCACGGAGCAGCAGCGTTTGCGTACGAAATCTTATAAAAAACTGCGATCGCCAACCCGCCTGCCAAGCGTGGTATGTATTGGCAATCCCCCCCGATGTTAACCATTAGGGGTCTGTATTCAGCAGTGGATGACCTATGGCTGAGATGATGATGATGATGAAATAACAAGTGATAAAGGTTTATTAAAATATACTTAAACACATACACTTAATGTTGTTTGTTTTATAAAGTAAACTTTTGAACTAGAACCTTAACCTACACGTATGAGCAGCTACCAAACGGCCAATCTGAAAGTTATTGGGATTATGGGAGGCCTATGTTCAGCAGTGGACGACCTATGGCTGAAATGATGATGATGATAAGCAGATAACAGACTGAAAAACGCCCGATACTGATTAAAAACCATCCTTTGATAATTCGGTGCTTTTAGGACTTGAAAAGTAGCCCGAATAGGATTTTTAGTAGGTGTAAAATACTTTACATAAATACGTTTAATTATTTTGATATAAAGTTACTTTAAACAGCGGTAATTTCGTTGCTTAAGAGCTGCTAGCAGCAGATGAAAAAAAAAATTGCCAAGGTCTGCCTTATTGAGAGAGGTCTATGATCAGCCGTGGGATTACGTGTACCGAGATGATGATAAAGGTGGTGAGCGACATCATAAAGTCACTAATAACTATCGGTAAGTAAACTCATGGCTAATGCCCTCAGTCTTTTTCGGTCGCCAGTCGCCAGCATGGGTGAGACGGACCGGTTCGTTGTTCATTATTAACCCCAATGCATTACTTATGGCTGACATTATGAGGTCCATATTACTCGCTAGCCCAATAACAAGACCCGCGGTTAGCTGTGCTAATAAATCGCAAACAGTGCAGGCAATAAGACCACAGAAGACGGCGCTGTACCTATCAGAATCTATCGAGAATCGAATCACAGGATAAAGGGGATTGGAGACGTGCCAAAAACAATTATTTTTGATGGTATCATTTTTAATTTCATTCTTTTTATTACCCGACTGACGCAGAAGAAGGGTAATGTTTTAAGTTAATTATTTAAAGAGTGATCAAACATTTCTTTCTATGTGACAAAGTTTCCTATGCTGTTAATGGTCTGTTTGCAAAATTAAATGATTTTGATCAACGTCTTTTCGTCCAAAATACCTCAGTATCTAAAGACGAAAATCTACAAAACACGTTCTTACAAATTCAGCATCTTAAAGAAATTAAAAAAACTTGTAGCCTATTTCATTCAGGGTAAATTTCTAACTTACCCATCTTTAGTGAAGACCGCGACCTAGCAGACAGCGTAAGACGATCTCTAACAAGGCGAATCAATGATAAACGTAAAGCTGCTGGCAGGCGATGTAAAAGAATCGCCGAGGATTGGGCTCAACGACGTGTATTGTCCAGCAGTGGGCTGACTTGGGTTAATTATGATGGTTTTTACTAAGGCTAGGAGCGTTTCACAATGCAATGGTTGTGTTTCGATAATAAAACGCATTTTTGTTAATATTTTAATCAATTAGTCAATAGTATTGGAAATAGATTACAAGTTTCGAGTTGTGGTTAAACCACAACCGACAATTAAATCAGTGGTTACCATTTCGGATATTATCGGATCGTGTGCAAGGGCACTAAGCGTGTTCGAACATGCGCAAGTGTAATTTATGTGCACCAAGCAATGGGCCGGCAAATTAGGTTTTGCCCAACATATGGGGTAATAGGAGGTACAGTGTTTACTGCCCGGTAATAGCTTTACCTCGCTGCAAGAGGTAACTTCGTTAATGCACACTTATGAGTGAGGGGAGAGGGGAATTGGATTGATTAAACCAAGACTTCTTGTATTTACGGCAACTTTACTATTCTATTTCTTCATTATTTACGACGATTATTTGCATTGCATAACATTTAATTTGATTCAATTTCATCATTTCAGCCATAAGACGTCCACTGCTGAACATAGGCCTTCTCTAGTGATTTCCAGTTTGGACGGTTGAAAGCGGCCTGCATACAGAGGCTTTCTGAAACCTCAATAATCAATAATTTATTGCAAAACCATAATGTACATATAGATGTTACAAATTAAAGAACCAGTGTTATGGACCCTGTTGGGCACGCAACTTGGGGGCTAGGAGAGAGGAAGCGCGCGCATCTACCTATGTGTTAATGACATACCTATACCAGCCCCTCTAGCATAACCACCAAAACACGATATGATATAGTGATATATTCATTTTTTTTTTTTTTTTTTTATCAACCTTTTCAATCCCACTGCTGGGCAAAGGTCTCCCCCAGACTCTTCCATCGATCTCTATCTATCGCCAATGACTCCCAATCCCTCGTTAAGTTAACCAAGTGTGCAGAATGCATCCATGATTCAACATGGCGGCTATATCAATTATATTTTTACAATTATTGTCGATATTTCGCTATATCATATCATATCATATCGGGTTTTGGTGCTCATGCTAGGGAGGCAGGAGACGTATTTTTGAAGCATTAGAAATGAATGTTGAATTCGAACACGAAAACAATTCGTGCATGAAAATGGTTTCTATTGCTTGCGATTTTACGCATTTTTGAATCACTAGGTTACAACGAAATAGGTGTTGCAATTAAATTGAAATCTTGTAACTATTTTTGTTTTACGCAGAAAATATCATAAACAATAAAGCAAAAACTTATTGGCGAACGTAAATAAAAAGTTATTATGTCAAATCTCTGTCAACCATAATATATATGTTTAATTGTCAATGGCATTCTTCCGTACTTTCTACTAGAAGAAATCGAAAAACGAGTGGGTAGGACCACTCGTAGCAGAATTCACGGAAAAATAGTGGTTTTAGGAATTCGCATGCGAATCTTGCGATTTCGTGTTCGGATTGGAATTCGCATGATTTAAAAATACGTCTCCAGGTCGTCTGTTCACCGTATAAGTGAACGTCCTACGCTGCGCTTGCCGGTATAAACAATTGATTTTGAAAGTCAGACTTGTTCTAAAACACCCACTAAGTTTTAATTCGCACGCACGCACTCCTAAACACTAGTGCTGTCACCGACTGGTTGATTTGTTTGGTGCATATTAGAGGCGGTTAATCTTCAAACTGGCGCGCGTGGCGGCCATGATTGATTTGTGACGTCACCACTGCATCTGTTACGTAGATAGCATTTTCAAATGGGCTTTAGCTACTGAAGAATTATTACCATTTTCGAAGTCAGCAAACTGTGTTAATTTAAAATTAACATTTAAGTACCTATCACACTCATACACTCTAAGGCTCTCTTTCTCACACACACATACTTGCTGATCCTATTCATCAGCAGGTTCCCAAGGAAGTGGAGTGGTAGTAAGGATGATATCGTATTGAGGACCTCATAGAAATATCAATTTTGACAGTCCAAGTTCGACTTAAGTAACTTATGATCCTGCCACCTGATTCCTCCCTCATCTTATCACACAATAACATATTGCCCCTTCATCATCATCATCATCATTTCAGCCATAGGACGTCCACTGCTGAACATAGGCCTCCCCCATTGACCAGATTGGCCAGTTGGAAGCGGCCTGCATCCAGCGTCTTCCTGCGACCCTTACCAGGTCGTCTGACCACCTTGTAAGTGGACGTCCTACTATTACGTATTGCCCCTTGCGGAATTCAAACCCGCGGCCATTTAGTTTGTATTCCAAAGCGTAAACCACTACATCAAGATAGTCTTACAGTATGATGCGTGCGCTTTTACAATGTCTAGAAGGAAAAACGTTACTAATTGATGAATTGATAAAATTGATTACTGACAAAATATTTTTGATTGATCGATAAACTAAAGGAAAACGTTGAATAAAACGGATTATTGATTCACAAATACTTAATTAGTCTGTCGTCTGAAAACCGATATCCGCTTAAAGACCAGGTGCTGATAACATAATGCTCTGAGAATGTAAAACGCACTTAAATCGATAGATTTTTTTTATTGTTGCAAAACAAACAAATTGAGATGATAATGGGGAATATGCATGTTTTTTTATTTGGTCCTAAAATAATAGTTCTTAATTATAATTAATAAAACTTTAAGAATTTTCGAAAAATTATGATAAATACCTGACTTACAGCCCATCAATGGCCATATTCCCCATTATCATCTCAATTTGTTCGTGACGTCAGATTACACACGTGCCATACATTTTTCATACTAAAAGTTGTTTTAGAAAGAGATAGACCTTAATTTCTAATTACTATATTACGGTTATTTTTTATCTAAAATCAATTTTGTTTTCACTATTAGCACTATAATTTCATATATTTTATGCATGCAATAAATGATTTAAATTTGGAAAAAAAGTTAAGATTAGGAAGAGTTTTATTTAAATAAAACTTAATTTATAGTTTTTAAAGTCATATTCAGTATGGTAATTTACGAAAGGTGTTTCCGTTAACCCGTACTTAGCGTCCATACATACCAAAAGAACCTTTCCATGAAAAACAAGTTTAAAATTTCATTAAAAATAATAAACATCTGACCCATTTTACAACGAGCGAGCGGGACAGAGAGGCGTTGCCATTCGTAAATTTATAAAAGCGCATTTGTTATCTTCTAAGGTACAAGAGAGAAAGAGAGACCAAATGCGCTTTTAGTTTTAGAACTTAGACTTCCAATAGAAATGTCTAGAAAATTTTATTAAAACAGTTACTGAACCGTGTCACAAAAAACTTTGGATTGAGTTTTCTCGCTTCAATACCGAGTGTGAAGCTCTATACACATTACATCTAATACAGAAAACTATGGTACTGGTTCTCAAAAAGTAGTTTATCACCGATTTCATTTCATCAAACAAGGCTTCCAAACTAGTTTAGGTACGTCTGATACTTTGCGAAGGAAACTTAGTAAGTAAAAGACCAGTGGACTATCAAGCTTAAGTGACAATAGGCAGGCGACATCCTTCGCAAAATGGAAGAAGGCTTATCAAATAGCGACCAAGAACTGGAAGACGCAGCCTGGGTTGGAAGCCGTTGGATGCAAATGGCCTTGCTGATGCGTGCGTGATCTAAGGGCAGCCTATGTCCCGGAGACATTGACTTATATATTACTTCGTAAGGACAGGGCGGACCGCATGTTAAACTGTTGCCACTAACGTGGACCTAAAGTGATCCTCTTTAGACCGAAGTGACGTAGTCGGCGGTCGGCTGTCGTCGAGAGCGAAGGTACGTTAAAATTAGAAAAATTTGTAGTGTCCACTACGGCAAAAGCACAACTAATAAAAAGTAAGATATTTAATATGTCAGGTAAGTCGAAAATATGTTAAGAAACATATTTACATTGTTTTAGAAATTTTGTTTTCATAATCTCAACGTTTGGCATAATAGAAAGCAACGCATGGTGTGTTGCTGTTTAATCGTTTACGACACAGTTTAGGGTAGTTCTAATAGATGGCGTTAGTGTGTCATGTATGGTAAACCTATTCTAAAGCCTAATTATGAATTATTACTTTTGCAACCTATGCAATCTTACTATTAACCAAAGGTCTTCTCCAGACTCTTCAATCAATCTCTATCTATCGCCAGTTAAGAATTATTTAACAGAAATCGACTTAACAATCAAATCTCTGATAAACAATATCAACACCTGCCTGCCTGCCTGAAACAATTAAAGAACTGTCTGGTAAAAGGTTCCAGGCACATTTGTTTGAATGGCTAATTGCACATGTCTTTTACACTGTAGAGAAATATATAAAGCACAATTGTCACAATAATGCATGTACCTTGTGAGGCTTGGCTATTAACACCTGTATAAAGGTAACTAGTAAAGAAGAAAATTAAATAGCTTTTCTACACTGTTTAAACCTTCTTTAGGTTAAAAAACCAATCGAATTTGTTTTACCAGAACACATACCTTCAATATTATATATATCTTTAATATTGACATTAAGCATGATTGATTGATTTTATAAAATTGACATTTATTTACATACATAATCTAATGATGAAATCTAATATAAATAATGCATGTTTTTAAAAATAATTGAATTAAATAAGTAATTATGTATTGTAGTTAAATTGAACATAATAATATTTGTATGCAACACTGGGTAGCTGAAGAAGAGGATCGTAACTCTATGTACTTAACTAACAACTAAAATGTACCTTCTTCAAGGACAAATCAATAAATTTCATTTCATTTCATTTCACACAATTCTAGTGTTTGCTAGTTTCAGAACACAAAAAGCAGTTGCTTTAAACACAAGGACATTGTCTCATTCTCAATGCTAGCACTATAAATTGCAAACATGTCCCAACCAGCATCCCAAAGTTTGAGCACCGCTATCGCGCGGATTGTTTGTCGAGTTCCAACTTGTTACTTGCGCAATGATCTTTTTAACTGGAGCCTTTTTATCTGGAAGGTCTGTGTTTTTGAAACTTAGTGTCTTATAGTTTTAGTTTTCAGTGTTAGAGTCCTCGCACACTTGCCTCACAGCCTAGAAAACCCTTTGGTGCTAAGGCGATGCTACTCCAATCGTGTTAGCAGTTTATATGCCAATTAGGGCATACACCGTAACTCCGGAATGGGGACGCTTGTTGCTTGTGGTGAAATTTCCAATACTGAGTGGGCCGATCAGTCTAATCGGTCCAATATCGTAACATGGGATTTAGATTTTCAGCAATTTCGATATTTAGTGATATTGTGCGACCTTTCCCATCGTAGTTAGTGCGTATGTAATGTATTGGCAATCATGCCCTATGATTTATTTATTTATATTTAAGATCTCTGTGACATAATAAGTACCAAACAATAAAATTTTCCCATATTCCCAATATTTCCCATATTCCCAATATTTCCCATCCAGCACATCCAGACTCAACTATTTAAAAAAGTTCGTTAACTGATTGACCAGAACCAATAAACCGGAACTCTTTGCGTTCAAGGCGAATTACTGCGCTGCACTCGTACACGTGCCATGTGGGGACGGCCGTAAATAAGATGTCGTAAGATGCGACTAATACCTGTAGCGTGAGAAGGACGGCGGTAAATACGATGTCGTAAGATGCGACTAATACCTGTAGCGTGAGAAGGGCAGCAGCGACTATTTGCGAAATGTTATAAAAAGCTAAACTCGCCAACCCGTCTGCCAAGTGTGGCGAGTATTGACAACCCCCTCCCTCTTTATGGTTGTAATCACTGGGAGAGGCCTATTTTCAGCAGTGGACGTCGTATGGCTGAAATGATGATGATGATGATGATGATGACGTACACGTGTAACTATTATCTAATCTGTGCTGTGCTGTGCATATGTATGAGTTTTGGTAAACATTATCATTTCAGCTATAGAAATAGAAATAGAAATAGAAATAGAAATATTCTTTATATATGTATATATATATATATAGACATTGGCGTCCCCCCAATTACTCACAGATTAACCGGTTGGAAGAGGCCTGCATGCAGCTGCTTCCTGCACCTTTACCTGCCCCCCTAGCATGTCTACCAAAACACGATATGATATGATATGATATAGCGATATATCGACAACAACTTTAAAAATACGAGAGATATAGCCACCATTTTGAATTATTATCGAAACAGCGATCTTAATACTTACTTACTTACTCTTTTTTCTATTATAATTTTATTTTGTTACTCTTTTTTTTTAATTTAAATAATGTATTGTGTCTTTTACTGTTTGTGTGTGATGTCCAATGTATAATAAATGTCTTTTCTTTCTTTCTTCTTTCTTTTCTTTCTAATATATGACGGCGATTTAACATGGCGGATATATCTATCATATTTTTACAGTTGGTGTCGATATTTCGCTATATCATATCATATCATATCGTGTTTTAGTGCTCATGCTAGGCAGGCAGGTCCTCTGTCCACCTTCTTTTAGTAATAACCAGACAAAAACTGGGCAGAATCCGCGGCATTAACAAAAATACTTGGTAAGTGTGCATGGCCTTTTGTAGTGTGCAGTTTTATTGGAAGCAAAACTATATCAGCAGTTCGAACGATATTTGTGGCATTGTTTGGTCGCTCGTTACTGCGTTGGAAATAAACCTCTTTATTTATGTGCCGCTTTGTGGGAGTTTTATTGAGTTATTTATTTCTAAAGGACGTTCGTTTCACTTTTAACTACAGTTTTGAGATGGATATTGATTCTTTATCCGCGAAGAGTTCACGAGACAGATAATTATTATATCTGCTACAGTTAAAATTCATTACCGGTCAAAATACTACTTTAATTAGACTGATCATAATGTCAGCCCATTGCAGTCCACTGATGGACGTAGGCCTTCCCCCAAGAGACCCAAAGAGCACGATCTCTGGCTTATTTGATCAATCCACTGCCAGCAATCTTCCAAATGTCACCGGTCCATCGAGCTGGGGGCTTAAGACTGATGGAGTTTGTAAAAACTCTTTAAGTTTAAGGCAGAAAGGTTCTGGAATGGAGGCCACGTACCGGCAAGCGCAGCGTAGGACGTCCAACTACAAGGTGGACAGACGACCTGGTAAAGGTTGCAGGAAGCCGCTGGATGTGGGCCGCTTCCAACCGACCAATCTGGAAGTCACTGGGGGAGGCCTATGTTCAGCAGTGGACGTCCTATGGCTGAAATCATGATGATGATGATGATGAAGTAAAAATGTGGTAAATAAAAGTAAAGTTTAGCTTTTGCTGGCCGCTGCGATATTAGGATCACTGTTCAGACTAAAATAACTTAGAGGAAACCAACGGCTTTCTTTAATTATTTTAATTCTAATTGACTGTGAATGTTATGAAAACAACTGATAGTAAATTTCTTATTTTTTACTTGACATTCCTTCGTAAGACTTCATCCTGACAAGGTGGACAGACAACCTGGTAAAGGTCGCAGCTGAAGACGCTGGATGCAGACCGCTTCCAACCAATCCATCTGGAAATCAATGGCGGGGGCTATGTGGACTGCAATAGGCTGATATGCAGACGATTATCTTTATTTATTAGGTAACAATAATAAAACTATCGATAGGTCCTATTATTATTACCACGTTTTAAGTACTGGCTTTAAAATACAACCCTGTATTTATTATTTCACAATTTGACCTTTAGTTTGTATTGGAGCTGTACCTGTATAAATTTGACCTTGTCCCTGACTCTGTACTAGGGTTACCACCTTTTTTTATCAAATATAGTATTTTAGAAGCTGTTACCTCTAAAAATATAGTAAAAAGCAAAAAAAATACAAAACAAAATAGTGTGTGGTGAAATATATATATATGTATTTTTTAAATTGAATATTTGATATTTTGCGCGCGATCTGCGGGCTGTGTAGAGCGGAACGGGCTTTAGGCACAATATAGTAGTTTCGCCTACTAAATTTTTTTTTGAAATATAGTATTTGACGCCCTAATATGAAGCATACTATTTGTATAGTAGGGTTGGCAACCCTACTCTGTCCTCTGTTTTCGTGTCGAGTATTTAACAGTTTAAGTCTCAGTATTTTCTAAGATTATGCCTAATCCCAGTTTTGTTTAGTTCTATTTGAATTGCGTTAATTAGGATCTAGAATCTGTTAATTACGCCTAGGCGTTCGTTTACGCTAAGTTTAATTTAAGCCCTAAATACTATAAAGTTTCGCACTTAATTCACCTGATGCCTGAAATCTTGTTAAATATTTACATTAAATTAGTGATAACGGTTTCTAGATTTTTAAAGTTTGGTTTTGGAGCTTATTACCTATCACAGTTTAGCAATCTATGCTGAGGCATTTCTCTGGTGCCGCTGCCGGTACATCCGTTTGTCCGTCTCATCATCATCATCATTGCAGCCACCACTGCTGAACATAAGCCTCCCCCATTGACTTCCAAATTGGCCGGTTGGAAGCGGCCTGCATCCAGGTTCTTCCTGCGACCCTTACCAGGTCGTCTGACCATCTTGTGAGTGGACGTCCTACGCTGCGCTTGCCGGTACGCGGCCTCCATTCTAGAACCATTCTGCCCCATCGGCCGTCAGTTCTACGTGCTATGTGCCCCGCCCACTGCCACTTCAGCTTGCTAATCCGTTGGGCTATGACAGCGACTTTTGTTCGTTTACGGATCTCCTCATTTCTGATTCGATCTCGCAAGGAAACACCGAGCATAACCCTTTCCATAGCACGCTGTGCGACCTTGAACTTTCTTATGAGCTTTCTTTTCTTTGTCCGTCTGTCATAAGACTATATCTTTTAAACCAGTAGGTATACTATGGCCGCGGCAAAAAGTATTGAATAAAAAGGAAAAATAAGTGCGGTTCCTCATACAAGAAACATGTATTTATTTAGTGTTTTTTGCACGATTTGTACTGTATCCTTTGTGTACAAGTCCGACTCCCACTTGGATAAATTTTTATTCTTATAATGTCGTAACTCTCGAGCAGTAGAATCGCCCCCTAAATGTAGAAAAAGAAACTAATAAAATTGTTACTTAAGATAAAAATAAATTTTAACTGTTCCATATCTTAAGTCCCGTATTTCAAAGTAACCGTTCGAAAGATATATTTTTTCTCTTAGAACATTAAGTTATTAAGCTACATAAGTATAAGTTTATGTAAAAATAGTATATCAATTTCTACTTTTTGATTAATTTTAATTTTTATCCATGAAATAGCATTAATTAACTTCCCAGAAGTTGAAGTAATTAAGAAAAAATTTAAATAATGTATGATAGGAAGTGAGATTTAATTAAAAATAGTCCCCTCTGCATCCCCTTAACGGAGATCAAGAATCATTTCAGAATCCCGACTTAGTTAGTTCCAATTCTAAACTTAATTTCCTCTGCCCAAAGGTTGTCTGGAAGAGATCGCTTTTGGCGATAAGGCTGCCTGTCTTATTTGTAATAACCTTTAATGTTTTTTGTGCAAAAAACTGTCTATCTATCTAAGTATCTATCTATTATTGTGACCATAAATCAGTATAATGATTAAATCTACCTATTTATTAAGATTAGATCTAAGTACCAAAATCGTTTGTATTATCATTATTATCAATGTTGATACCTAAATACTATTATAATTGATTATAATAATTGCTACACGTAGCAGGGTTTTACAGTAATAGGCTAGTTTCCTGGGTCAAAAAAGATTATTTTATTTAGTCCGTCAGTTAGATTATAAAAAAATATCGGATCCATATTTTGTCTTTTGTCAATCAAACAAAAAATTACGAAGATAAAGTGCATCACAGTGTTCACGTGACGTCACGTCTTGCTAAAAAGTGTCGCAAGGCGTGACGGCACGCGGAACTTTAACGGGCTATATCTTCACCATTTTTTGTTTGATTGAGAAAAGCAAAATACGTGTCCAATATTTTCTGTTAATCCAAATGACGAACTAACTAGATTTTTTTAGGAAACTAGCCCATTGTATAAATACATAAAACACTTTTGGCTACATAAGGAAAATACTCAAAATTTTACAATCTAATAAAAATGTGACAAAAGTGTGTTTGTCTGTACGTTGGTTAAAAGTGTTTTGTAATGTGACTTTGTACGTGTGGACTATAACGGGAATACAGCTTAATAATTTACAACCAAGTACACATTTTCACTTTTATCCCTACCCTTCCCTTTCCTTCCCTTTTATCCCGTGGGAACCGTGCTGAATTTCGGGATAAAAAGTATCCAATGAGTAGGACATTGTTGTAGTATTAACTCAAAACCTTTACAACGATCTTGTTTTGGTCCAACCGGACATCGACATCTTCACGCCAAATCCAATTGTCTTTGAAAGAGTATCGCGGTCCTGTTTGAGTATTTTTTCTTGTCTATTTTCTATCTTCTTGTATCGCACCTATGTTACTTCTCGCACACGTAATGTACTCGTAATTACGATATTTGTGTTTGAAAAGTCAAATTTCTACAAATCTTTAGATTTATTTGTTGTCTTACTTATTTGTAACTTATATGATGCATTTTGTTAGGTTACAATTTAGCCAATAAGCCTTAAGTTAAACATATTGTAAAAATCATGATTGTAATTTGTTATGCATCTTGAATAAATAAAATAAAATCATACAAAGTTTCATTTGAGTACAATCATTAGTTTCCTCGTGATGCGCGGCCAAGATACAGACAGACAGACAAAAAAATCAGTTTTGGCTTCAGTATCGATTAAGGAGCTCTACGAAAAAAATATATATCTTGAAAATTCATAATTTGACCTGTCATAGGTTTATTAAAAGTATATTTTATGGTTACAATTAAAATACAACATTTTTTTTTGTCTTTTGGTTTATTTATGATTTGGTAGGTATGACAATAAGCATCACTTTAAAACGATTCAGATAAATTTTTAGTGTTTTGTACCTCAAAGGACAAAAGGATCCCTTCGTTGTCTGTCTGTCTGCCTGTCTGTCAACAAGACCCTTTTCATCAGGAACGCGTGGGGGTTTAAGGTTGAAATTAATATCATTACAGCAAACCCTTGGAGCTGTGAAGAAATCTAATTCTAAGTCAACGCAATCGAATAAACGGCTGGTTAAGCCGTATACTTATATTTTGAGTTTCTAATTGCAACCAACATTAATTCTTAATGACATAAAAGAAAAATCTTGTACATTATCTAAAGAACACATTAATTACAACATCTATAATCAAAATAATCACAATCGTAAATCTTATAAGACATAAATATGCTAAACATAGGTAACTTCTTTTTGTGGGACCAAAATTTAGCACTAAAATTGGAAAATGGTGGACGTCCACACATATTTTCATGTTTGAATGCTCTACTGATGTTGACAGATTTATGCCAGTTTAATCAATTTTGTAATTTACTTTCTACTTGATGTAAAGATTTTTCTAACCAAGCACATTGATCGTTAACACCAAAAGAAACCTTATTATCAAAGAGAAAAAGCAAAAAGGCTGCAATTAGGGGCAGGCTAGTATTAGGGGCATCCACCCTAGGTAATGTAGTAATGTAGGGCTAGCTAGTAGGGCCCAAAAAATAAGGAGGCATGTTCTGCCCCATATGGGCCAAAATGTTATTATTGACGTTCATAAGTGGCATTTTTCTGTCCTAAACTGAATAAATGATTTTTGACTTTGATTTTGTCTCATAGCACTAGTAAAGTAAAAATTCCAAAAACCACAAATTTATAGTTACATCTTTTAAAAATACCGTTACGGTAGTACTATGTACCTACACACCTACCAGTTTGTACGGAATCGAGCAAGTCCAACTCGCACTTAGTCGGTTTCATACATTTTTTCTTGTTTGTTTTTAAGAGAATCACGTTAAAAGTATTCAAATCGATTTTTGAAAAATAAAAGATATTGTTTAATTTTTTTTAATAGAGATTCCAAACAGGTAATTTTTCGTTTTGATGACGGGAGCCACAGATTCAAAGAATATAGATAGATAGATAAATAATTTTTATTGCACACCGTACCGCACAAGTAAATTACACATGATTTTTACAGAAAGACGTACAATAAAATAAATAATAAAATATAATGCGGACCAATGCAGGCAAAGTCGCAAGCAAAAGCTAGACGTAAGTCTTATCTACAATTCGGTTCCCGCTATTTATTATAGCCTATTAATTATAATCCGTCTGACATAATCCCTTTATCGTTTATCGGAAATGTAACTTAATGCGATAGCGCTTATAAAACTACAATTATCGTGGCAAGGACTTGAAATTTCGGAATTTACTTCAAGGAATCCCACGTTTCTGCTATCAATATGTATCAATTTAGTTTAGTGCTAGTTTTAGTGATATTTAGTACGGTCTGTACAGTTAGTGGAGAACATCAGCATGATTACAAGGGGTAATTAATGGTCTTGTATTGATCAGATAACTTTAGCGTGTATACGATAATAACCTTGGCTTACTGCGCCAACATATGATAGGCGCCAACCATAGCTTAATCCATAGGATGTCATTTGTCATTAATTAAAAACAAACCACAACTCGAATCCAAATCGGCTGGGCAGCGTTCGGGAAACTACACAGCGTCTTCTTGTCCAAATCACCTAGAGCCTAAATACGGAAGTCTAGATACAGCTTGTGTTACCAGTGATGACTAGAACTGAAACGACGACTTATCAGCTGTGATTCTTTGCAGCT
The DNA here is from genome assembly GCA_963576865.1 of Anania hortulata. Taxonomy (NCBI): domain Eukaryota; kingdom Metazoa; phylum Arthropoda; class Insecta; order Lepidoptera; family Crambidae; genus Anania; species Anania hortulata. Next base: position 906,908 of record OY756409.1, read on the forward strand.
ACTCAGTCCACGGGGTCAAGCTCCGTAACCGCGCAGACCAGCGCTTTATCCAGACCCTGGAGATGAAAGGCGTAGACGTGTGGAAGTACGGCTACCCGCTGGACAGAGACGCCCTTATCATGCTGTCTCCGGAGAGCAGGAACGAAGTCTTGGACGAGCTAGATGAGAAGGACCTGACACATTACTTGCATTTAGCTGACGTAGACGCGTGAGTAAACTACTCTTATATCACTCCTAAAGTACTGAATGGATTCAAACGAAACTTGGTATGATTTGAAATCATACTACGAGGTAAAACATAGGATACTTTTAAACCGACTTCAAAAAAGGAGGAGTTTCTTAATTCGTCGGAACCTTTTTTTTATGTATGTTCATCGAGACTTCGTTACTGCGTTGATTAATTTTAATAATTATTTTTTGTTCGAAAGGTAATATTTTCAGAATGATCCCATATAAATTTCGTTAAATTCTGATGATGGAATCGATAAGAAAATCATCAAACATTGCATGAATTCCGAACCACGCCAACTGATTTTAATATCTATGTTACCAAATATCTTCGACAAATGTGAACCGATTTTGATGATTCGTTTTTATTGAATAGCTTATAGTTCATAGATACTATAATAAAAATTTACGGAAAAAAATTAACCCCTAGGGGTGGAAAAATAGGAAATGAAATCGGTGTTCAAGAGTTAAATTTTGTTTGCACTCGTACGATTAGTTTTGATTAAAATAAAATAGATGAAATAAGTAATAAAAAATAAAATATATGAAGCAAACGAAAACATTGAATCTCTCATCGACTGGCACCGACTCCAAAAATAACTGATTAGGTACTTAAGTGTTAAGATTATTTTTAGCTTTTTAGTTTTTTGAAATCGGTTTAATATTTTTATAAAATTAACTTATTATTCCAAAATTACGGTTCCTTGGAGGAGAAGATGAAAGTTAAAATGTTTACTTATTTGTAAATCATTAACGCGTTGCCCGATTTCATTCATCCTTTTAGGGCTCCGTACCTCAAAAGGAAAAAAACGGAACCCTTATAAGACCACTTTGTTGTCCGTCCGTCCGTCTGTCAAGACCCTTTATCTCGGGAACGCGTGGAGGTATCGAGTTAAAATTAGAATGATATACTCAGGTCTACAGTCTGTTGAAGCTGTGAAAAAATCAAACTTCTAAGTTAACGTTAAAAAAAGATACGGACGTTTATGCCGTAAAAAACGTATATTTTGACACTGTCAAGGGAATAAAAATTTATAGGGTACTTCTCGTTGACCGAGAATAATGAAATTTGGCAAGAAGCAATGTCTGATAGCACAAGTTAAGGCAAACGTCTAAAAACCGTTTTTTAAAAAAGTTTTTTAACAAACTGAAAGTTGGTAAATATATTTGAGACTTGATTTCCGCTAAATACCAATTATTTACATACCTATAAGTTGTTATGACCCGCACTTAGCCGTTTTTTTTTAGAAAGGAGTTACATAATAAGATTAAGTTATAATTATCATTGTAATAAATCATTTTAAGTAGACAATTCACTCATTCGTGGTCTTAAAATAAGGACTTAACATGTTACGAGGTACTTGATAGTAAATTTGGCCAGGTGCGTCTAATAGCATACCCAGTCAATTAAGAAAAGTTTGATTACTGCAAAATGAAGGGACATTGAGTACTTTGTCCTACTGAAATGGGTTCTAGCAGGACGTAGCAAGGAAGTGCTCAAAGATTGAAGGTTTAAAATTGTACTTAAGAAAATGTCATTATTTTTTTAATTAAGAAAAAGAGCGACGGTAACTCAGTGGCATCGAGCACATATTATACGGATCATCTTTCTCTAAAACTAGTTAGTAATTTATCACTTACATTTAGTATGAAATGACAAGTCCTGTCAACATTCGCCTATCCTAAGGCGCTGCGCAAACGTGGACACTTTTAGTTTCCAGTTGCCGACACCGAACACTTTTTGATCGTCATGAGTATGTTTTAAGTGGAAGCAACTGGACTGGAAATATTTACGTATGCGCAGAGAGTGGATGATTTCAAACTAGTTCTATAGAAATCAAATATTCATCGGTAACTTGTGTCTGACACAAGACACAAAAGTGTCCATGTTTGCGCCCTCGCCTCAACTGTGCAGTCACAGGTTAAATAATAGAGGATTTTTGTGGATCAAAATAAATTACAATAATAGCCCGGGATAATGTAACGTTGTGGATTTGGACGTATCAAATCTTGCGCATTTGTCTTTTGAATTTTTGCGCGGATTCCATAGGGCCTTCCTGCCTTTCGTCCCTGTCACTCTCGATATGTCCTTGTCTTTCTCAGCGGAATCACATTTTATTTTATTTATTTATTTATTTTTATTTTATTGGTGTACACAACAGGTAACAATCTTAAGGGTATTAGACAAACAATTTAAGAACTTACATCTAGATTGTAACCTAAAAACATGTACACACAGCATGACCAACTTAAGTAAACACTATGCTACTAACAATTCAATTCAAAAAATGTGCAACTAATGACAGTAATATTTTTCAAGTGTTATTTCATAAAATTCTAGACATTAAAATAAAGTCACAGATTATCGTTTATTTCATCCTAATAATGGATTAGAACATTGTTAAAAGTATTAATTTGCCTAAATTTATATTTGTTTTACTACCGAAAAATGGTATTTCGATAAAAAAAGAGCTTAAATTGGTTCAAAATTTTTTAGTTGACCAATCAAAACGTTTGTCCAATGACATTACGCGCACGCCAGTCGGGTGTTACAATTGTAATGCCTCAAATTAACAATCGTAGAATTCTATGTATTAAAAGTCGGTTTTCTTTATTTTTTTTCTACCAATTGGGCAATGAAATTGGGTTCTGAAAATTACTTCCTCTGTTAATAAATTGAGAATTATGCTTTTAAAGTTGATTTATGTCTCTGTGTTTATAATAGGACTGTAATTTTGTTGTTTAATAAAGATTTAGGACATATCGAGAGTGACAGGGACGAAAGACAGTAAATCCGCGCCCTATGGAATCCGCGCGAAAATTCAAAAGACAAATGCGCAAGATTCGATACAACCAAATCCACAACGTTACAATAATAAATCGAAAGTCGAACCCGGGGCCGATATAAATAAATCTAACAGTAGGTATAAAATAAAATAAAATAAATAAAAAGGATTCATTTCGAACAATTAAACAGTTCATATTGGGGTGAGTATAACTACAGAAACTTAGAATCTTATTTAAGTATTGTTAGTAAAATTATGTAATAAGTATGAGGTTATAACATAATGAGAAAGTCACAAAGGGCAATCAAATTCAATAGTTCAATCTTAGCTCACATCAGAGCACCCTCTGCACCATACATCTCCAAACAGGTGATGTGTATCTATCAGCCACAGTCTTGAAAATGTTGTTGTGGCTGCCACGCAATCTTAATCAGTGCTGCTGTCTTCTTGCGGATGATAGCATGAAAACCATCAGTTTGATGTTGCACAAACATCCCCGATGCACTGCAGTGGCGAGGCAGCCCCAACAACATCCTAAATATTGTATTATATTGGACCCGTAGGACACTTAGAGATCTTTTGGTGTAGCAGACCTACAGACTCCCCGTTTAAAAACTCTGGTAGTAGGCTTTAAACAACGTGATCTTGACTTGGTTCGTACAACGAGAAAATCTGCGAGCCAGCATGTTACCTCGGACCGCCAGTGCCCTACGCTCCCTCTCGATGTCTACATCGTCCATAAGGTCGTCGGTAAGAATGTGTCCCAGATATTTAAACTTATTTACGCGGTTTATGTACAAGCCGTTAAGGGTAATTGAACGAAGTTTACCGGCGGCCTTACAGACCATGTATTCACTCTTTTTAACATTGTAAATAAGCCCATGTGTAGCAGCATAGTTCTCACAAACTCTCAACATCTTCATAATGGCACTTACAGACGGTAAGTTGCTACTAGAAGGTAACGACAAAAATATAATTTAGTTCTTATTTATAAACAATTAATATCAATAATCGATTTAATCCCAAACTAAGCATAGCTTACACTACGGTGGATAGATAACGGATAGTACAATAGATATGTACTTAAATACATTATAAAACATGACCTCCACGACTCAGGTATATTTATAGCTGATTGCTCATGATGCTCCACACATACACTCACTTACCCCTTGCAGGATTTGAACCCGCATCTGCCCAGCTTTGAAGTCTAGAGCACAAATGATTAATTATTAGGTACTAGTTGTTGCCCGCAATTTCGTTCGCGTGGTCATTAGCGCATAATATACAAGTATAATAAGGATTCTTTAGTTTAGAAAAAAAACTGAATCTAACCTGGCAGTATGAAATATACTTTACGACATATTCTTGTACCTATCATTCATAAAAATTAAAAAAACCAGCCAAGTGCGAGTCGGACTCGCGCACCGAGGGTTCCGTACAAACCTGTAAGTACCTATATAAGTTCACCCATCACGACAATCGAAGTCTAGAGGTTATGGTATTTTTATTGCAAAAGAAATCCATAACATTACGAAAGGTAAATTGCGGTTTACGATTTATGACCTATTAAAAAAAAACTACTTACTAGATCTCGTTTAAAGTAATTTTCGGTGGAAGTTTGCATGGTAATGTACATAATATATTTTTTTTAGTTTTATCATTCCCTTATTTTAGAAGTTACAGGGGGGGACACACATTTTACCACTTTAGAAGTGTCTCTCGCGCAAACTATTCAGTTTAGAAAAAAATATATTAGAAACCTCAATATTATTTTTAAAGACCTATCCATAGATAGCACACACGTATGGGTTTGATGAAAAGTTTGAGTTCCAGTTCTAAGTCTGGGAAACCCCCAAAATTTATTCTTTTTTTTCTATTTTTGTGTGAAAATCTTAATGCGGTTCACAGAATACATCTACTTACTAAGTTTCAACAGTACAGTTCTTATAGTTTCGGAAAAAAGTGGCTGTGACATACGGACGGACATACAGACAGACAGACATGATGAATCTATAAGGGTTCCGTTTTTTTCCATTTGGCTACGGAACCCTAAAAAACATAATAATCGATCTAGCCGTTTTGGAGGAGTGCGACCACAAACACCACGAAACATCATAACACGAGGTTTTTAAGAATTGATGTTTCTCGCGATAATTCTCTGGCAGTATCCGTACCTATTAATTATAGAATCTATTCCACATTTTACAGTGCCTTAAAGAAACACATGGAAGAAGTCAACGAATGGAAATCCTCAAGCAGCAGAAATGGCAGACCCCTCCCTTTCCAAGACTACTCGCGGTACGCTGAGGCAAGTTTAAGTATTGTTATCAATCTTTAAATTATCATTTGCGTATATTTTTGTTGTTTTCGACAGTTTCCAATCGTGACAGGACATTGATAATGTGACCTAGCCGTTATTTTATTACTATTTTATTTTTGTGTTATATTCTGCCTTGTTTTAATGATGTATTAGTGACTGTCATGCACCTAACTCTTACTGCACACGACCAAACAAACGCAACTACAAAAACCGCCACAAATATGTACGACCATAAACGCCGCCACAAAAGCCGCCACAAACGACGCCCCAAAACCATCACAAATGTTGGCACAAACGCCGCCATAAACGCCGCCACAAACGCTGCCTAAAACGCCGCCTCTTGAAGCTGGAATCCGTTTCTAGATTCAAATGCCGGCGTTTGTGGCCCGCCGCACCCGGTTGTTGCTGATGTGGTGGTGGACGCTTGTGGCTATCACATGTGGCCCGTGTGCAGTAAGACTAATAATTATTGTTTGTGTCACCTAGTGCTTCAATATCACAGCGCAACAGATACCACGAAGAATTAAACAAAATATTCTTAAAACGCCTAGCTAACATTTATGAGCCAACAATTGTATCTCCAGCAACTATATTTACTAACACTAACATGGAAGGCGTTAAATATAAAATAATGATACAGTCATGTAACATGCATGCATCTCTGCGTAAGTACACATAGTAGATTATGATGAATGATATTTTAATGCAGATCGATGCCTACTTAGAAAGAGTAGCAGCTGAGAATCCAGACATAGTGACGCTTGTCACTGCCGGCAAAAGTTTCGAAGGACGCGACATCAAATATGTTAAGGTAAAAATCTTAAATTAAATAGATTATAACAATACATTCAAAACGACTTTCCATAACATAGATAGCGCATTATTAAATATGCATTGTTGCACCAAAGTATAAATTATCAGCGAACTTCGTACCACGATTTTTTTTCCGGCATTTCAATTTTTCGGCAGTTCCTTTGTATCCCATGGATGAATTTTTTTCTAAACCACTCCAATATTTGAACACAACAAAAAAACATTAAATCGGACGAGCCGTTCTCGAGTTTTTGCGATTAATATCATTACTTAGTCGCAAGAGAAGAAGTCAAAAATTTAAACTATTTTAACATTTATAACATCATTTAAATTCATTCTAGATATCCACCACTAACTTCAAGGACACCTCCAAGCCCATCTACTTCATGGACGCCATGATGCACGCGCGGGAGTGGGTCGTGACCCCTGTCACCTTATACTCCATCCACCGCTTAGTGGAGAACCTCAGGGATCAAGACAGAGATGTGCTGGAGGATGTCGATTGGATCATACTCCCGCTCGTCAACCCGGACGGCTATGAGTATTCTCATGCCAGTGTAAGACTTCATTTATTTTCTCATTTAGTATAGTAAAACCAAAAATTTGTTAGTGCTGCTGAACTATTGATAGTTCGACGATATTGTACTCTACGTGTTAAACTTTGACTTTCAAAATCAGTGGAATCGACACATTGACACCGGACTTCTATCTCTGAGGTCCCAAATTCGATTCTCAGTCGAGTCAAAGAAAATAATATAAAGATATCTTTGGTCGAGTCAATGTAAAAAATGAACTTTTCTATGTTGGGTCGGGTCTGGGTGTTGTGGTACCGTCGTTGTTTTAGATTTCTATAACACAAGTGCTTTTCTACTTACCTTAGTATCAGAGCAATGTATGCGATGTTGTCCAATATTTATTAATTTATTACTAGCTGTCCCGGCAACCTTCTTACCGCGTCTTAATATATTTTTTTTCATTTTTTTGCCGATGTTTTAATAGTTATTCTGCTATTCAAGATGGATACAAATCCAACAAATCACAGATCATGAAAATCGGTCCAGCCGTTCTTGACTTAAAAATGGTGTAACTAACCCTACTTTGTTTTATATACATATTATATAGATTATGGAATTTTGTGTTGCATTGTGGAAGTAGCTTGATAAATCTTTGACTGTAGGCACCTACTATGCTCGGCGACGCATTACTTTAATATAGTTCGATTGGCATTGCCTTGATGATCAATAATTATACCTCGATATCTACTTCGTTGGGTCGTTACCCCAAAAAGTCGTAGATACTATTTTGATTATTTGGATTCACATCCTAAAAATATTTATCTTAAAATTTGGCAATCGAATTATTGACTAATGGTATAAATTTCCTTAAAGATTCTGAAATATTTGTAGAAAGCAATTGCTTGGATTCAAATTCCCCACTCACCGACATGAGACAAGTCTTCAACAACTGAGCTACAATCGCTAATATTGTATGTTACGCCAATATCAATGGTTTGCTTACAAAGTTCGTCGGCTCAGCAAATAATTTACTTTACAGCCAGATAATCGTCTCTGGCGTGCCACCCGCTCGTTCTACCCCGAAGTCAACGACACTTGTTATGGCGTAGACATAAACCGCAACTTTGAACCCAATTGGGGCACCATTGGGGTCTCACACAACCCCTGCAGTCAGATCTACCCCGGCTCCGAGGCGTTCTCTGAACCAGAAACTAGGATTATTAGAGACATCATGTTGGAATATTTGGACAGAATTCAGATTTACATGGATATTCACAGGCAAGTATTTTTAACAAGTAGTTATATATGTAATAGACCATAGTATTGTTTAGTATAGCCACTAAGAGAGGGCAATTGAATCCTTGAAGTTGGTTGGAGACTAGCGCCTCGTGCTAGCCAAATTCTGTCAGGCAATAGGCTAGATTTCTGGGGCAAAAAAAGATTATTCTAATTAGTTCGTCAGTTAGATTATCAAAAAATATTAGACCCGTATTTTGTCTTTTGTCAATCAAACAAAAAATTACGAAGATAAAGCGCATCAAAGTTTGAGAATGACGTCACGCCATGATAAAAAGTGTCGCAAGGCGTGACGTTACGCGGAACTTTAACGAGATATATCTTCATCATTTTTGTTGGATTCAGAAAAGATAAATACGTGTCCAATATTTTCTGTTAATCCAACTGACGGACTAATTAGATTTTTTTAGGAAACTAGCCCATTCACATGACATGGTAACAGAAGCCGCTCACCTTGACCAGATCCGAAGACCACGTGCCGAGGGCGTGGTGGCGGTTTCCTTTACATTAACAATGCCAAAGAGGTATCTCAGTATCTTCAGCTTTCGATCAGAATCGAAAGATCACAAAAAACACCGTAACAACAAGAAAGCAACCTTTAAGGAGCCCGAACACTCTCTAAAAATACCGCCGTAACCATAGATAATCTATGGCTGTAATAACCAAAACACTGATGCGTCCGCGCCGTATACTATCGATACGATCGATACTATCGATACTATAGATAGTATCGATAGCTCAGTTTAGTATAATAGTCTATCGATAGACTATCGATAGTAAACTATCAAACGGCAACACTATAGCAGCTAGTATACATACAGCAGCAATTAACAACACAGCAACGAGTTATTTACACCGTTACTGACTGGAACTGGACTGGAATAATAGGCTAATTTATTAAATAGAAGCTAGTTGTTCAAACAACCATTGTCACCGACATAGCTCTTGGAATGGGCTAATTTCCAAAAAAAAATCGAATTGGTCCGCCTGATAGATTATTAAAAAATATTGGACACGTATTTTTCTTTTCTCAATCAAAGAAAAAATTAAGAAGATATAGCCCGTTAAAGTTGCGCGTAACGTCACGCTTGCTACACGTTTTAGCAAGGCATGACGTCACGTGCTCACTTTGATGCGCTTTATCTTTGCCGTTTTTTGTTTGATTGATCAAAGACCAAATATGGGTCCAATATTTTTTGATAATCTAACTGACGGACTAAATAGAATAATCTTTTTTTGACCCAGGAGACTAGCCTATTGCAAAGCTAATGTGGCATTGGCATTAGGCCACATGGCACTGAGCTGACAATCGTTGGAGAAATAAGGTCAAGTGGCGTGGGCAGGCATCCCACCCGGTGTACTGACTACCTAGCCAAGGTTGCGACTATGGTTGCGAGAAGCTGCTGAATGCCAAGACTCAGACCCAGAACCGTTCGCTATAACGTTATATGGAGCCTATGTCAAGCAGTGGAGTTGATGATTGACGTACTCACTTTGTTATTTCTAGCCATGGGAACTGGGTGACCTTCGGCTTCGGGAACGAGACGTTACCAAGCAACGCAGTCCACTTGCATCTCGTAGCGTCTGCTATGGGAGCTTCCATGGACCCCTTCAAGCTGCCGGAAGCTGAGCTATACAAGATCGGCAACAGCGCTCTGACGATGTATGTGACATCAGGGTGTGGGCAGGACTTCGGGCAGGTAAGCTAAAAATAGGTCATGTGGCATGTAAGGGTTGCCACACACAAAAGCGAGCCCGTGTTGATCGGCAAAGTCGGGCGGTAAAATGGCTGGCACTGGCTGGATGAAAAAAGTGGGAGATCGTGCTCTTTGGTGCTCTTTGGTCCCCCAAAGGAGGCTTACGTCCAGCAGTGGACTGCAATAGGATGACATGATGATGATATTATGCTTAACGTTTGTGTAATAAATAATTGGTGTAGTAATGAATAATATATAAGGTGCTGTAAAAATATCTGCAACGGCTGAAATGGGTTAAAGTATTGCTTATATAGATTACGATAGTAGAGAAATTTTATGCCCAGAACATCAAAAAATTTTTCATTAAAAAAATTATATTAAGTAAAGATTAGGCTTTATTCTGTCTCAAACCGTCCACACCTGTCCAAAAATGCTAACGTTTCACATTATACCGCCCGGCGGCCAAGTCAAGGGCGGATGACGAAGTGTGTTATGCAAATTGAAGCAAGTAACCATTTATTTAATGTCTTTTCGCAAATAATTAATTACCGATCCGGGGCACGTAATTCCTTCACTATCGTAATCTATATAAGCAATACTTTTACCCATTTCAGCCGTTGCAGATATTTATGAAGCACCTTATATATGCAGATGAATGGCTGCCGCAAATAATTTAATCATAATAGGTAACTAACCGATCGGCCCATTCTGAATGAAGCCGAACGTGATGAAGTTGTTGCTACGGGTCGGTTTTTTTGTTCCACAAATCCTGCCGAATCGAATGATGTTTCAACCCGAATGAACTACCCGATCGGCACAATCCTATTGAAGACGAACAAGTGCAGTGATCGTTTCGGGTCAACTTTGTTGTTCGACAAATGAGTCTTATAGAAGCAAAGTCAGCAAAATCCACTTGAACTAAAAACCCTACAGAAGATTTTTTTTATTTACACGTCATGCAGTAGCTTTTAATCATTATGATGACGCTGTTTTTGCCACTATCCTGAGTTTGTAATGTCTGTTTTGTATAGGATATTGCTGGTTTAGCTACGATTTTATTGTTTTATCGAAATATGTTGACGTTTTACTACAAGACTGCATTTAAAGTTGCTACAGTAAAAACCGACTTCAAAACACTGAAATGCTAAAAATAATCCTAACACTTAAGTACCTAATCAGATACTTTTGGAGTCGGTGCCAGCCGATGAGAGATTCAATGTTTTTGTTTGCACCGACTCCAAAAGTAACTGATTAGGTACTTAAGTGTTAGGATTATTTTTAGCATTTCAGTGTTTTGAAGTCGGTTTTATTTTTTTAAATAAAATTTACTTATTTCATCTATTTTTAGTGATAAATCCTAATCTAACTGCTGAACACCGATTTCATCCCCTATTTTCCTACCCTTAGGGGTGATTTTTATTTTGCAAACTTTTATCATAGCATCTTTGAAGTATAAGCTATTCAATAAAACAAAAATCATCAAAATCGGCTCATATTTGTCGAAGATAGGTAACAAGAACCACAACCAAAATATTATCTGGGTATATATTTGTTGATTTTCTCAAAAAGTTCTGAATAAATTTCGATAAAATTTATATGGGACCACCTCTGAAGTATGATCTACCAAACAAAAAAAGAATCATTAAAATCGATTCATAATTGGCGGAGTAATCGCGTAACAAATATACAAAAAAAAACATACAGTCGAATTGAGAACCTCCTCCTTTTTTGAAGTCGGTTGAAAAAAGTGGATGTTGCTGACTTTGCTTCTATATGACTCAAATGTTAGACATTGCTGGCCCACTATATGTGTAGTAGCAACCCTAAATCAATTTTCAAAGGATTACGTAATCACTGATTTGGTAATCCTGTAAAATTGATTTAAGTTTATTTAATAATAAACTAAATAATTCAGAAGAAAGCTTGTCACAGTTTTTAATCTTTTCTTAAACTCATGCACATAGTATAAATTCTAACTGAATAAAGGATAAGCAACTTTAAATTTAGAATATGTAACTGCACAAAAACTTTTTTTTTCCACATTTGTTTCTTTTTGGGGGATTTGAGTTTTTGGAATCTTCTAGAAAATTAAACTTGTATTTCAGATCAATAGGCTAGTTTCCTGGATCAAAAAAATATTATTCTATTTAGTCCGTCAGTTAGATTATCAAAAAATATTGGACCCATATGTTGTCATTTGTCAATCAAACTAAAAATAACGAAGATAAAGCGCATCTAATCGCAGTGTGCACTGACTGCTCAAAAGTGTAGCAAGGCGTGACGTTACGCGGAACTTTAACGGGCTATATCTTTATATTTTTTTCTTTGATTGAGAAGAGAAAAAATACGTGTCCAATATTTTCTGTTAATCCAACTGACGGACAAATTAGATTTTTATAGGAAACTAGCTCATTATGTACAAGGTTGATTGGATTTTATTTTAACTTTTGATATGATAGCATTTGATTTTTTTGTAGGTATCTGTCTGGGCACTGTATACATTATTGAATATAAATTCTCTCATTTTTCAGTGACTCGTTAGCTTGTAAAACACAAATCGGAACGACCTAAAAACACAAATCATGTACGACAGATGTATGTGTTGAAAAGCTTACCTATGTTAATAATGAATCACACGAATATTTGAATTTGCAATTTTCCGAATAGCACATTGTTTTTTACATTTCAGAGTATCGGCATCCCTTTTTCTTTCACTCTAGAGCTGCCAGGATATGGGTACGAGTTCCTGGTGCCACCGCACTTCATCGAGCACATAAACTCCGAGACCTGGGAGGGGATCGCGACCACAGCCAGACTGTCCAGGTCATACTACCGCTCAAGAATGAGGTCGAGCTCTTAGACAGATAAAAATTTTTTTTTGAACATTGTAGTTTTCTTCTAGCCGTAGGTAAGTATTCCTCCTTGCTTGTCATTGACGACCTCCATAGCCGAGAGTCAAGTACGCCGGACTTGGCGTCGCCATCTCTGAGGTCCCGAGTTCGATTCTCGGTCGGGTCAATGTAGAAAACGAACTTTTCTATGTTGTCTCGGGTCTGGGTGTTGTGGTACCGTCGTTGTTTCTGATTTCTATAACACAAGTGCTTTAGCTACTTACCTTAGGATCAGAACAATGTATGCGATGTTTGCAATATTTATTATTAATTTATTTACTAACTGTTACCCGCGACTTCGTCTGCGTGGTCGTTAGTAAAAAAAAACTGCGCAACTTTCTTAATTTTTAATTTAAAAGAACCTTCTCCTGACACAACACAACAAAAAAAGAATAAGTGAAATTGTTCCATCCGTTCACGCGTGATGCGATGACCAAGGGTAATAGAGATTCATTTTTATATACAGGGTGTAAGGGACAGCCCTCCGCAAACTAACAGGGCCCATTCTTCTCCATATTCTAAACCATATTTCACTGGAATTTTCCTCAGGAATTTTTTTTTTCTTTTTCTCGTTTTTTTAGTCTCTATTACTTTATTTTAATGTAAAATTACATCCTTTGGACACAGCAATCCATTTTTTACAAAACAACACATAAAATAAAAAAAACAGCAATGTATTCTTAAATCTCTAACAAATAACGACGCGGATGTTATCACGTGACGCGAGCGCATTGATAACGTTAGCAGCGATGACAGCCGAAGGCTCGCTCGCTGTGCGACTCGTCTGCAATGTTAGCGATACATTGCGTGCGAAGAAAACAAACAAATCGGAATTTCTGGATTTCTATAATGTTCCTGAAAAAAATTTAACTACCTGTCTTCTTTTTATAATATCGACGGAAGAAAGCGATTTTGTGGTATCTCAAAAAGTCCGATTTTACACCAGAGAAAAACGATTTAAAAAATTAATAAATCTTAAATTAAGAAAGTTAGAAAGCTGAAATTTTACATGTTTTTTCTACTAATTAAACTTTATTTAATAAAGGTGATTGGAATATTCTAGAGTTACTACTTCATTCACTTTTGACTAGTTACTACAGCATTTGATTTTTTAATTTTTATTTAAAAAATAAAAATTTTTATTTTTTTAATATCGAGCTGCAGAAATGTTGTATCAGTTAGGTAAAATATATGGCTTATTTAAGTGGACTTCAGTTTCCATGCAGCGCATCTGCTGTATCTCAAAGAAACGATAAACTCTACAGGGCTATTTAGCTGTATGATTTTTTAATGAAATAACTTTCTACATTTGAAATGTTTTAAATAGAATAAGAGTCAGAGATGTAAAAACAATAAAATACTGTATCTTTTACTTAACAAAAAATCAGTCTGCAATAATTTTTATTCTTTTTTAATTTTAATAATCAGTCCGACAAAATTCTTCTTCTTTATTAGTTACATAAATTCAGTCTGTTCTTATCTCTCTTCTTCATTAATTTTAATAAGTATACACTTTCTCTCCAATAGTTTAACAATCAGCCTGCCATAGTTTTTCTTCTTCATTAGTTTCTGAATCTGCTAAATTCAGTATTTTTTTTTAAACTAAATAAAATAATCATCATGTTACTTTTCCTTCTTTGTTCATTAGTTACATAAATCAGTCTGCTATACTTTCTCTTTATTGCTTTCAACAATCACTTACTTATACTTTGTCTTAATTATTAATATCTATAATCAGTCTCTTCTATGCACTTTCTCTTCATCATTATTTTCATAAATCGGTCTGCTGAGCATCATCTTATATGGTTTCTACATTCAGTCTGCTACACTTCGTCCTCTTCATCAGTTTCACCTAGAGCATCTTTTATTTTTTTGTCGTGTTTTAATTGCAAATATTCATGAGAATAACATTTGGGTATTATTTGTTTCTCGACTAATTTCTTGAGGTCATTATATTTTTGAATTGAAACAGGGAGTTTAGTTGAATACAAATTAAATTTTGGTTGAGTATTGTTCAAACTACCCTAGGGCACTCAAGTTGTTAAAGCATCTGTGAGCATAGAATTTTCAATAAAAATAACATCGGGATTCGTCTTTTTAAAGGTTGCAATGCACAATTTAGATATTTGAAATTTAGTTTTAGTTTTAAAAGTTTTGCTCATAACCTCATCGATTCCTAAAAAGTCTTTGCCCTCTAAAATGGACACTTGGTATGGGGTTGGTTTTTTACGTGCCAGTTCTATGACAGTAGGCCATTGAGAAGGTGCCCAGATAGTAGTTTTTCTTACAGCGCGTTCTATTGTAACATGCATGCTATCAACTGGCATGAATGTATGGCCAGGAATGAGGTAATAAATTTGGATTGTCTCCAAATTAGCAGCAATGGACAAAAATATCTAAACATACTCAACATAGTCTTATTTTTGTTTTGTCCAAAGCATGAATCAGAGTACAACAGTACTGTCTTTACGTTTCCACGTTTGTCCACCTCTTGAAGATAATTGTACAAACATGTTGAAACCTCATTAGCCCTACGACGAGCATCAAGTTCTGACCATAGATTACAATAACCCATCTGAGTATTACTTTCGTATATTGTTAAATTGTAAACAGCTATCTTTCTGGAGTAGTACAGCGCCATGTTTTCACCGTATGGTGTGTTAAGATTTTTTGCATATCAAAGCTTGCACATATTACGCTAGGATCCATAGCAATTTTTTGATGAAATTAAA
This sequence comes from Anania hortulata, assembly GCA_963576865.1. Taxonomy (NCBI): domain Eukaryota; kingdom Metazoa; phylum Arthropoda; class Insecta; order Lepidoptera; family Crambidae; genus Anania; species Anania hortulata. The sequence continues at coordinate 922,189 of OY756409.1, forward strand.
TCCTTTTATAGGATTCGTCTTTTTCTTGCATGTGATTATCAAATTTTGCCATCTCATCACAATTTTTTACATCGAATGTCTGTGCCATACACACTATACATTTATCTTTTTTGGGAACATGAAACCCTATATTATAGTTGTCTTTTAACCAATTTGAGAAAACCTTGAACGTCATGCTCTTTACGCCTTCTTCGTAACAGTTTTTATCGTAAATGCGATATAAGTTTGATATATTTTTGAAGTGATCCGGTAAATAAAGCTTGTTGGAATCCTTCCTGCAGTAATGAGATGGTACCAAAGGTATATATTTTCTGCAGTTCTGTTCCCACCGCCATTTTTTCCTCTTTCATCTTTCATTGCAAACCCTTCGATGGTGTTATAAAGAGTATATAAAATAAACCTTTGCGATACATCAAGAGTATTTATTTTAAAAAATTGTCATACTTGTCTCCTTTCATCTCTTTCATTTATATAATAATCATATACTGAATTCACCCTATCAGTCTGTGGAGGGCTGTCCCTTACACCCTGTATAGATTGCTAAATATCACGAATAATATGTGAAATTAGTTTCACTCAACAAATCTCACGATAAGTATAAGCTTATTTGTCATTTCCTTATCCATCACCACTACAGTCAACCGCACCAGTCCGGTTTCCGCAAGGAGTTTCCAATTTTCAATTAATAGATTCGTGTTGTGTATCATTTTTAATGATTTAATCGATTTAATACAATGAAACTTAATGTACTACTTGAAAAAAAAAATTTTTTATTATTACCTAGAATTTTAATTTATCAAAATATTTGTATGCCTGAGGGCGGGACATAGTGGAACTATAATAATTACGCGCCAACAACAAAAGCATATTTTATTCAGTAAACGAATAAATATGAACAATATGTTGTAGTTTAGTGAGGTACATGCTTGGCACAGCGGATTTAGATTGTAATCTAAACAATCTCTCCTTAATAATCTTAAACCACGTGCAGAACGAGATCGCCTTGTACGCACCAAATGTGAACTCATTTTTTATGAAAATATTGAATGGTTCGCATTTTTTTGTTAAAGCGTAAAGCTAGTACATACTAGAACTTCGATTTCATGTTTCTCAAATCAAAGTACAAGACTTGGCGGGTACAAGACGTGAGACACATTTTCGGTAGCAATTTATTGCCAAAATTTTTTAAAAATGTTTTTACTCGCTCAAAAAAAAAACTTCTCATCTTCATACTAAATGTCCAATCAGCTGTCACGATTTATATGGGAAAACGATTTTTTTTTGCGATAGATGTTTGTCCCATACAAAAAGTTGTTGCTAGTACTGGAGCACTAGAATCGACCCCTAAGAGGATATGCATTAATTCTGTTACACCCTTTATACAGAAATGTATGTATCAGGCCTTGGATATTCAACGCTATTTATAATAGGCTAAAAGTGTTCATAAATTACCTTATTGTTACATGTAATCAAACCAGCCTATGGCCTCTGACTTATAATAGTCATTTATTCAGTAAAAGGCCCTCTTCCGGGCACTTATACAGGGTTACATTGCAAAGGGGTACCAAATCTTTAGGAGTGGCTGAGAATCAGTAACTTAATCGAACTATGCGAAGAACAAAAAGGAGCAAAAGAAACTCCGTCACAGTCAGTGAAGGGTCTCGCGAGGAGCGCGTGTGCCGTTCGCTGTTTACAAGATAAATGTATGTAGATGATGTTTTAAAATTTGATATTTCGTCCGTATGTATTATTATGACCTTTGGTATTTCAACTTTAGGGATTTTAACACGTAACCGTTCAGTCATTTTAAGATTCGATTAAATTTATAAGTCCAACAATGCATTATGGTACTACCTGTTAATATTATTATTTTCCCTGCAAATTTATCTCATTTCATGATTGAGAAAATAAACTCTATCTACATCGTATTGTATTATCAAAAAATATAGAAGCGATAATAGTAAATGAACGCACTCATAATAAAAGGCAATCAAATAAATTCGTATGATAAAAAAGATAATAGAGTGGTCGGACCGATCAAAAGAACATTCTACGCTTGGATCGAAGATCGTAGACATGTATGTGATAAGTCTAGTTTTTGTTCTAATAGCTACAGTTGCCGCTGGGAAGCATGACCTGTATTCTGGGTAAGTGCCCTTCTTTTACTTGCTAGGCAACGGCATATTAGTAAAGTTTCTTACTAACACAATAGCCCGAGATCACCAGCAGCTACATCATCTTCTTCTTCCTCTTTAACCCGTCTCCACCCAATGCTGAGTATAGGTGTTCTCCATAGCATGCCATTTTAAAATTTATTAAGCCTTCTGCATCTATCTCCTGCGTGCCACCTTTACCAGGTCGTACCACCTTTACTTTATCCAGTTCCTATTCCAATCCTAAATGCAGCAAGACTGGTTTGTAGCAATTCCCATTAAAGTAGAGTCAAATTATTACACCTTACCTTTTTGTAACAGTATCTGTAATTGCCAGATAACACAGCCATGGTTAATTAGTAAATAAGGAATTAGCACTTTTGTGTTGCAATTGCAAGTACCAGATTAAAGTAGGAAATTTAACTGCTGAGAATAGCTCCTTATGTAATAACTAGACTAGATACATCTTGGATCATAATTATGTGTATGCCTAGGAATGGGACAAAAATCAAGACGGAGGAAGAAGAGAATTGCACACCTGATGATATGACTGTTAAGTATTTAATTAAAGACGTAACTAAAAATGTAATCGAAGATTTCTTATTCATTTTTGATCAGCTATTCAGTCCACGGCATAAAGCTACAAAAGACCGCTGACCAGGAGTTTATCCACGAATTAGAGCAGAGCTTTGATCTGGATATATGGCAGTATGGCCTCCCTGAAGCTCGGGACACTCTGGTTATGCTGTCGCCCGATAACAGAGTAGCAGTACTTGATGAACTAGATGCGAAGGGGATAGAACATTACTTGCATTTGGCTGATGTGGCGAAGTAAGTAGATGATTTTTAGTTCAGTATTAGATAATAAATGACTAAATAGTACAAGAAGACACTGAACACCTTATATACCAACATAAAATTATATCTAGCTCAATCGGCTGATAAAATTGGTTAGATAAAATTCGATCAGTTAAATACATAGGTATTGGGCCCTAAACCTAAAATAATGTTCCAGGGCTCTAGAAACTCACGATAAAGAGGTTAGCGAATGGAAACGGAGCAGAAGCGGTAGACTGGTGCCTTTCAATAGCTACCCTCGCTACGCTGAGGTATGTATGTTAAAATATATAAAATAATTTTATTTAAAGAAAACAAAACTGCGCTGACTCCAAATGACAGGCAGAGAAGTGAATGAGGGAGTAGAACAGGATGATGATAAATTAAAATTTAGTAACAACCACCTCCTTAACTCTATTCAAGGCTACGTGGAGGGTTGTATCAAAATTCACTATTATCTCAATAGAGAAAAGGTAATGACTAAAGAAGATACAAATACAAGATGAAAAGATCTTGAGAAGTGGAGACAAAACAATCTTGTCATTGATTAAAGCTTCTATAAAATCCACCAAGGCTAATTTACAATTAAGCTAACACTTATATGATTTTAGTCTTCAACAGAAATTATTGCATTTCAGGTAGATGCTTATATGGAGAGCGTAGCTGCGCAGTACCCTAACCTGGTCACTCTCGTAAACGCTGGAAAGAGTTTTGAGGGACGGGACATCAAATACCTAAAGGTAGGAGTAACTGACCATGAAAGGTGTTGCGTATACGATAGTGGTGATCATGATAAATACTGCAATGATGAATAGATCAGGCGATCAAATACGTAATTAAACTGCTAGTCTGTGATCTCTGATCGTAATCACGACTAATTATTACAGATGGATAGAGTTGTAAAGTGTCCGTCACGTTACAAATGTCTGACCAATACGACCGAGCAATTTGGTCATTTTCTCAATATGACCGGACATTTTGGACATTTATTGTCAACTATACAAACTATGAAAAAAAAAACATTTGGTCACAAATAAGTGCATTATTTTAAGAGTAACAGGCTTTAGCAGTGATGATCTATAACGATATGAAATTTCCTTCTGCACGAAGAAGCTAATAAGTGTCGTATCGTTACGCGCGAGTTTTTTTTTAGTTTGATCCAGATCAAATTGTACGTTTAATTATATGTTTTTATTGTCAAATACTTAACATGTAAGACTTACTTTAGTGGAATTCTTCTTTTTTTATATTTTTACTAAAAAAAATATGTGACCATCGTGACAAAAAATGTCCAATGAGACCAGCATTTATCATAAATGACGGACGCTTATAGCATTTGACCGTTAATTTACAACTCTACAGATGGACTACGGCATCCCACACAATTATTCATAGTAAAGTCATAACTCATCTTAAGCTTATAGGATAATACGCTGCAAGGAAAACCTCTGTAAATAGGGCTACAATAATGGCACATATAATAAGCGCTATTACTCCCAGCCCAGAACGATGGACCACCTACATTTAAATGACACGTGTAAGGAGAGAAGCTCACGCAAAGATCTATTACGCGCCCCTGATAGTGCACTTCATGCGATGGATTAGTTTACAACAATTTCCCGTCGATACAGTAAATTAAGATAGATCACAAAATATTAGTAAACTAAACACGAAAAATTAACTTATTTGTAAACCTTTCAGATTTCGACTACCAACTTTACGGACACTTCCAAACCCATCTACTTCATGGACGCTATGATACACGCGCGAGAGTGGGTGACAACTCCTGTCACTTTATTCTCTATCCATCGCTTGGTGGAGAACCTCAGGGATCAGGACAGAGACTTGCTGGAAGACATTGACTGGATCATCTTGCCGATCACCAACCCTGATGGATATGAGTTCACGCATACCACTGTAAGTTGTACAATTTACTTGTCAGAGTTATTTATGAAAAGTAATAATACTGGTGACCACTCTGCTTGACTTCACATTTTAAATTCTTTATTACCTGTTTTGGATTAACTTAGCTTTTATTATGATTATGTAAATATTTTGTTTCAATACAATAAAGTTTTTCTAACCGAAATAATAAAAAATGTAACAATTGAATGCAAATAAAAACACCCAATTGAATGTCAAACGTAAGTCCAAGTAACGTAGATAGAGCTACCTCAAAGGTCACAAAGAAGTTTAAATATATCAATCCAAACTATTAACCTTGTAAGATCTATCAGAAATAACACAGCGTAGTCCTTCTTAAACCGTTTATTACACAATACTTATCACATCAACTAGTAGTAACCAATATTCGCATAACAACCGTAACGACCACTTTTCAAATCTCACTCCCCGACTCGCTTTTTTCACAACCGTTCGCTTTCACTGCCCAACCAAGAATGCCCCGCTCCGCCACGTGCTAGTGCCTTTATTGTCTCTCCCTCCACTTACAAGTATTCGGTCGGTGTGACCTGTTCAAATTATTTATCTAAAATGAATGTTGCGACCCAAAATGAATTAATAATTAGTTTTATTATTTACAAACCTTACATTCGGCTATCCTGACGACGTGTATGTCCCCATACACGCATCTGGTGAAACCTTACACCGGGCGAAATGGAGCACTCTTATGAAATATTAACAAAAACTTGACAAAACTATAATTAATAAACAAAATTTAGTCTGATAACTTCACTAGTAAAGATAGCTACGATAGTTTCAAAGCAAATCTCCCTGTATTATATTTTTTTTATAATAGATACTACTTGAAGTATTAAAACACATATTTACATATTCACTGTTAGTTAAATTTACACAATAAATCCGTCTAGCATTATAACAACGTAAATGATAAATTATCATTAAACCAAGTAGATATTTAACCAAGTTTCCGAATGATTAACTAACCGTGTAACATTATTTAACCAATTAACCCTTTAACCAAGTTAACATGTAGCCAATTAACCAAGTAACCACTTAATCGAGTAACCATTTAATCAGGTAACCATTTAACCAAATATCCATTTAACCAAATAACCATTTAGCCAAATAACCATTTAACCAAATAACCATTTAACCAGGTAACTATTTAACCACATCAACATTTATCCAGAAACCTATAAAACAATCCTTTCCTAAGGATATTAGTTTAAAGAAATCTTAGTTTATCTTACGTATTTACTTTGCATAGCAATACGAGTAGTTTCAGGTCAAGACATGGGGCCTTTATATTCTCCTACGCTTGACCTGAGACAATACAACAACAACAACTGTATAAATACATAATTAATCGAGGAATTGTAATATCATTGCACAAAAATAAAACAAAGCATATTCAAGAATTTAACAATAAGATAATTATAATATGTAGTTCAAATATTGTCACTCCGACATATTCCCATCGCTTGCATCATTCCCGGCATCACTATTATTTTCGACATCAATTTCTAAGGAGGCTATATGAATCCACGGTCGAATTCGGTCAGAGGCAACGGTCGTCCTACGCTTGTGTTTCATTCCCTCGAACCCAGCAATCGGCGCTACTTTGTATCGGTCATTACCCAATACCTTAACTACTCTGAAAGGGCCTTCATACGAGGGCATGAGTTTAGTACTCTTACCATCGTTTTGAAAGGTCACTTTTGTTATTTTAACTAGATCGCCGTTATTATAGGTACGTGCCGGCCGCCTACCCTTATCATAATATTGTTTTTGAGAATCTTGGGCCTTGTCAATTTTAGATTTAACTTCACTACGAATTGACGGTAGGGAAGACACTTCGCGGGTTTCCTCGACTACTTCATTTAAAACTGGATTAAACTCGCTACTCATTTCTGTTCCAAACATAACATCTGCGGGTGATCTACCTATCGTCTTTTGCATCGTGTTATTTAGTCCCCATTGAATTCTCCCTAACATGCTATCCCAGTCTTTTTCATCGTTGCGGAGATTTTGTGCCGTCAAAGAGTCCAATACTGTCCTGTTGTAACGTTCAACTTGACCGTTGGATCTAGGGCTCGCAACAGCATTCAAAATATGTTTAATCCCGCGGTCAAGACAGAACCTCCTAAATGCGTGAGAAGTGAAACAAGAGCCTCGGTCACTGATTAGTCGGTCTGGGGCTCTAAAAATATCAAAAATGTCCTGCAAAACTTTTATCACGTTTTGTGTATTGGTGTTTCTTACCGGTTTAATAAACAAAAATTTTGTAAATGAGTCAACAATCGTCAAAATGTGAGTATTTCCTCTTTTAGACTTCACAAAGGGTCCAAGGTGGTCAATGTGCACTGTGTGAAAAGGTTTGTCGACCTTTTCGATTGGATGTAATAGCCCTTCGCGTGTATTTGTTACCTTTTTGGCGTATGCACAATCAATACAGGCCTCTACATACTTTTTTACAAACCGTTTCATCTTTGCAAACCAATAATGTTTTTTATGCGCTCTAACGTTTTCTCGAAACCAACATGACCAATATCGTCGTGGTTCCGCTTGCATACTTGCCACCTTGCACCCTTTGGTACCACCCACCTTACAGTCTCCTTATCCCCCTCTTCGCATCTGAACAGTTTATTGTCCCTCAATACGTAGTTATCCTTAATATATTCCACCCCTTTTGGATCTAGGTTGCTACTAACAATATCGCGGATTCTACATAACTCTGGATCTCCTAACTGCAAGGTAAGCAGCCAGTCATCACTATTGATAACCATCACCGAGGGATAACTCTCCGGATTAAGGGTATCTAAATCATGAACGGGATTTCTAGACAAGGCATCAGCGTGACCCATCTTCGTACCAGATCGATACTCCACAGTGCAATCAAACTCTTGGAGTGCCAGCCACCAGCGTGCGATTCTAGGTATGAGGTCGCGTTTCTCAAATGTAGAACGGAGTGCACTACAGTCCGTTACTATTTTGAAGGGTTTCCCTAGTAGGTATACGCGTAACTTTTTAAGGGCACAAACTACGGCTAACGTTTCCAATTCATAGGAGTGAAAGTTCCTCTCCTCCGGCGTAGTCTGGCGACTGTAGTAAGCGACCGGATGAAAGGAACCCTCACACCCTTCAAGACGCTGCATCAGGATCGCCCCGACACCTATTTTGCTGGCATCTGTGTGAAGCTCGGTCACCGCTGTAGGGTCGTAAATGGCTAGAACGGGTCTATCAACTAATTTTGCTTTCAGAGTCTTGAATGCTGTCTCTTGGTCACTAGACCACTCCCAGTTTGAATTCTTTTTTAGAAGTTTGGTGATCGGAAGAGCTAATTGTGCGAAACCATGTATAAACTTCCTAAAATAGCTAACCAGTCTTAAAAACTGTCTCGCTCCGTGCACGTTTTCTGGACGAGGAAAATCTATCACACTTTGTATTTTTGCTTTTCCCGGTCGCATGCCTTCTGAGCTTATTTCCAATCCCAGATAATTAATTTTGTTTTGTAGAAAACTGCATTTAGCTAGATTTAATTTAAGGTTGGCCTTTTTTAGTAATTCTAAGATTTCTTCCAATCGATCCAAACATTCAGATGAACTTCGGCCAAAAATAAGCAAGTCATCGATATATACCGTGGCTTTATTGAACCGAGCTGGACCCAGTACATGGTTCATCATACGCTGGAACACAGCAGGTGCGTTCGCCAGGCCAAACGGCATACGGTTGTACTCGTACTGACCGTCCGGCGTGACGAAGGCTGTGAGATGTTTACTTTCTTCAGCAATCGGTACTTGGTGGTATCCTGACATTAGGTCCAGAGTGACGAACCATGCCTGCCCAGTCAGCCTAGCTATTTCGTCATCTATTACCGGCATAGGATAGCGTTCTTTTACTGTTATTGAATTAAGTAGCCTATAATCTACGCAAAGCCGAATGCCACCGTCTCTTTTTCGCACTAGGATAATCGGACTAGCATAGTCTGATACGGATTCCCTGATGATCCCTGCCTGCAACATTTCATCTATCATAACTCTCACCTTTTCGCGTTCGTGGTGTGATAAACGGTATGGTCTGTAAACTACAGGACGTTGACTATTCAATTCGATTTTCATCCTAGCGACATTTGTACAACCCAAATCTGCCAAGTCATATGCAAAACAGTCCTCGTAGCGACGTAGAAGCTCTATAAGTTTGGCCTTGTCGCTATTTGACACCGAATCTCCTATTCGTAATTGACTCTCATCAAAATGTTTGGTCGAATCATTATTAGTTAACCGGTCTGGTGCTGGTGCTAAAGATGCTTCTATATTATTGAGCCTATAAACGTTCTGTACCCTTTCAGCGCGAGAGAATATGAAATTCTCTTGAAGTTGGCACGAGTTTGAGCACGGTGTTACTGTCACAAAGAGCACACCCTGCCTTACTTCATACACACCACCAAAGACTACATATTGTGAGTTTGGTTTCCCCACAACTTTAGTTTCTAATATTATGCTACCGGTAAATGATGAACTCGTTGCAGCCCTGACACTTGCGGGGCCATGTATTATACAATGAGAAACTATTCTAACCCTTTCTAGGAGTTCGTCCTCCTCATAAAGGTCCGGCAACTCGGCGCCAACATGCACGAATTGTAGCTTCTTTGCGTCTTTATAAACAACAACATGAGGCTGCTCGGAGAAGGTCTGACCAACCAGCATAGGCCTATCCAATAAACTATCGTCTACAACCCTGCATGAAACGTCGGCCTGAACACCGTCAATGGACATATTTAGCCTAACAGAGCCTACTGATTGTACAAGATTATTACCAAAGCCTTTCATCATCGTCGAAATCTGGTCGTGACAAACCCCAAGTTTAGTAACATAGGATTGCTTTATAAGAGTAACCTCACTGCCAAGGTCGACGAAGGCTTCTAGAGAAACGCCGTTAGCTACAACTGGTTTTATAAACTTGTTGTTTGGATTATCACTCGAGATACACATAGTTTTAGCCGCACTAACAGTCTTTGCTGACCCCCCATCATGTTTCGATCTACAAGTCTCTGGTTTGTGCCCTACTTTGTCGCAATGACTGCACCTAATGAGAGGTTTAGGGCATCTTGAAAATGGGTGCCCTTTTTCTTTGCAGTTGTAGCAATATAAATTAGGATTTACTTTCGCACTTGACTTATTGGTAAACTTGTTATCTGTGGTGTTAACGTTCCTATCTCTAAACGGTAGCAACTGTGTGGAAAGTTCCTTATTATTGCTTAACAAAAACTTTAAAAGTTGGTCAGGCCCCTCACACCGTAATGCCAGAGCACTCGACCTCATAGTCCTATCCGTGATGCCGTGAATGACACAATCGACAGCCCGTTTACCAGTTATCTCGCACTGATTTAATAATGCTATCTTTTCATAAAAATAAATTTCTATTAATTCGTTTGGCCTACTTTTTCGCTTCAGCATGTCTTCTAAAACTTGCCCATAATTTTGTTCAGAGGGGAAAGCATTAGTTAATTTTGCTTGCCACTCCTCCCAAGTGAACATTATTGTATTGAGGCTCTCATACCAGGTCTTAGCTAGTCCGGCAAGTTTTTGCATGGCAAAATGCACTGTTGTCTTTTCATCCCAGCCGTAAACCTGTGCACATTCGTTAACCTTTCGGAGCCAGACATCTACACGTTGATTCTTTTCAGAGGGATTGAATTCTGGAATAATATTCTTATAATCTAGGCTCCTATTCGTAGACAAGGTGGCATGGCTTGACGGCTGTGACGGTAAGACTTCTTTAATAGATTGGATTATTTGGACTACATCTTTCGAAGAAAAAGTAGGGCTACGTGACCTTTTTGAGTGTTGACTGGCGCTTGTCCTCGCACCCGGCAGCCTGCTGCGGCTTCGTCCTTCGTGACTCGATCGCACACCCGGCCGCCTGCTGCGGCTGCGTCCCTCGCGGCTCGACCGCGCACCCGGCCGCCTGCTGCGGCTGCGTCCCTCGCGGCTCGACCGCGCACCCGGCCGCCTGCTGCGGCTGCGTCCCTCGCGGCTCGACCGCGCACCCGGCCGCCTGCTGCGGCTGCGTCCCTCGCGGCTCGACCGCGCACCCGGCCGCCTGCTGCGGCTGCGTCCCTCGCGGCTCGACCGCGCACCCGGCCGCCTGCTGCGGCTGCGTCCCTCGCGGCTCGACCGCGCACCCGGCCGCCTGCTGCGGCTGCGTCCCTCGCGGCTCGACCGCGCACCCGGCCGCCTGCTGCGGCTGCGTCCCTCGCGGCTCGACCGCGCACCCGGCCGCCTGCTGCGGCTGCGTCCCTCGCGGCTCGACCGCGCACCCGGCCGCCTGCTGCGGCTGCGTCCCTCGCGGCTCGACCGCGCACCCGGCCGCCTGCTGCGGCTGCGTCCCTCGCGGCTCGACCGCGCACCCGGCCGCCTGCTGCGGCTGCGTCCCTCGCGGCTCGACCGCGCACCCGGCCGCCTGCTGCGGCTGCGTCCCTCGCGGCTCGACCGCGCACCCGGCCGCCTGCTGCGGCTGCGTCCCTCGCGGCTCGACCGCGCACCCGGCCGCCTGCTGCGGCTGCGTCCCTCACGGCTCGACCGCGCACCCGGCCGCCTGCTGCGGCTGCGTCCCTCGCGGCTCGACCGCGCTCCCGGCCGCCTGCTGCGGCTGCGTCTCTCGCGGCTCGACCGCGCACCCGGCCGCCTGCTGCGGCTGCGTCCATCGCGGCTCGACCGCGCACCCGGCCGCCTGCTGCGGCTGCGTCTCTCGCGGCTCGACCGCGCACCCAGCCGCCTGCTGCGGCTGCGTCCCTCGCGGCTCGACCGTGAATCCGGCCCTCCACGACGGGCACTCTGGCACTGATACTCCCGTTCTATCCATAGGTCATTTTCCATCCTACGGATTTTAGCTAGTTCACGTTTCAGTGCTTGTTCTCGCTCTTTCAGACGACGACAATGGCTGCGGCTGCGGCTTGTTTGACGCTCACTAGCGTTGCTTCGTCTGGATTGCAAAAGGTTCCTTTGAGGAGTTTCCAGACTCCGGCAGGTGGCATCCTCAGCATTCATTTTCTCAAAGTCGTAGAACAATAAAGAACCATTACTTCCTACATATTTGATTAAATATTAACTTCCTAATCAAGAAAAACAGAAATCTTAAGATATCTCGAAAACTAAGCGTTTTCGAGCTAAAATAACCAAAAAAATCCCCCCTTTGAAACCCCTATCAACATCCTAGGGTATCCATAGGGCCTAAAAAAAAAATGTATTTCTTGGTCCTAGGGGGTTCCTTAGGTTACATTGTAAAATAAGTAACATACTGAACGTACGCCCAGATTGTAGATCTATACGGAATCTATTTTAAATGTAACACATAATTCAAAAACACTTATTACTGGAAACGCACACTACCCATTACCAAACCGCCTGTTCAATTTTCAAGGGAAAATATCTCGGCTTAACTTTTTATTTAAAAGAGAATAACCGTTAACCGAAAATAAAAATGTTTAGAACAAATTCGAAAAGAGTACTTAGGATTAGTTATTATAATTACTTAAACAGGTGTGTACTTACATATTTTTTTTTTTTGTGACGTCCCTCTTCTGAGATATAAGATCTATCAGAAATAACACAGCGTAGTCCTTCTTAAACCGTTTATTACACAATACTTATCACATCAACTAGTAGTAACCAATATTCGCATAACAACCGTAACGACCACTTTTCAAATCTCACTCCCCGACTCGCTTTTTTCACAACCGTTCGCTTTCACTGCCCAACCAAGAATGCCCCGCTCCGCCACGTGCTAGTGCCTTTATTGTCTCTCCCTCCACTTACAAGTATTCGGTCGGTGTGACCTGTTCAAATTATTTATCTAAAATGAATGTTGCGACCCAAAATGAATTAATAATTAGTTTTATTATTTACAAACCTTACAACCTGAACAGCTCTTAAAACTCTTCTCTAGGCTCTCAGGCGATACCTAAACTCATTTAAAAAAATATTGTCGGAACACATCATTTCATCATTTCAGCCATAGGACGTAAACTGCTGAATATAGGCCCCCTCATCTACCGAAATAAAAGCTTATAATTTAAGTAGATTCTTACTTGATGATGCGATATGATGACTACTTTCAGACAAGAATGTGGCGGCGCACCCGATCCATCAACCCTGAAGTCAGCACGAATTGCATCGGTGTCGACGCGAACCGCAATTTTGACGCCAACTGGAACACGACCGGCGTGTCCACCAACCCGTGCGATGACACCTACCCAGGTTTGTTTTTGCATTATGGCTATTTGATTATGCCCTCTTAAACGTTTACGGCTGCGATTTCGCTACGAGCGGGTTGTGCAGTATTGCGTCGTATAGTAGATCGCGCGACTCGGCGCTTTTGCATGAACACACCGAATGCGCAATCATCATCATCATATCAGATGTAATCCTCCCCCAAAGAGCGCCAAAAAACAAGATCTCCCGCCTTTTTCATCCATCCACTGCCAGCCATCTTCCTAAGGTCGTCGGTCCATGGAGCTGGGGGGCGTCCTACACTACGCTTACCAAAACTTGGAATGGAAGAAGTAGCAGTAGTAAGCACAATGCTTGAACGCCCGCTGCAAGCCCCACCGTAGTGAATTTGCGTCATAAGTCGGCGGCGACACCCTATCAACGCAACATGCGCGCGTATGTGACTTACCAACCAAAACTTATTTCTAAAGGCGCGGTTACAATCATGGCAAGGAAGCTGTCCACTATTCAATTTAATTCAACATATTTATTGCATTCTATAATGTTACATACTATTGTATTGTACACGAAAGATTAAGACGACCTCCGTAGCCGAGAGGCGAGCATACCGGACTTGGTGTCGCTATCTCTGAGGTTCCGGGTTCGATTCCCGGTCGGGTCAATGTAGAAAAATAACTTTTCTATATTATCTCTGGTCTGGGTGTTGTGGTACCGTCGTTGTTTCTGATTTCTGTAACACAAGTGCTTTGGCTACTTACCACAGGATCAGAGCAATGTATGTGATGTTGTCCAATTTTTTTTTTTTTTTATTTGTTCAAGATTTCCGGATTTGGAGTTTAGCGTTGATATCTTCGATCCGGGAACGTTCACAACTTACTACACCCATATTGAATAGAGCGGGCGACTAATTAATAACATTTCTATATCCAGGTAGCGTAGCCTTCTCCGAGCCGGAAACGAGGATCATCCGTGATATCATCGCAGAGTATCTTGAACGAATAGAAACATACGTGAACATCCATAGCCACGGCAACTGGGTTCTGTACGCCTTCGGCAATTACTCGCTGCCGCCCAACGCTATAGATCTCCACGTGGTCGGAGCAGCTATGGGGGCAGCTATGGACGCCATGAAACTGCCTCAAGCCGATTGGTACAAAGTTGGGAATAGCGCCATGATTTTATATGGAACTTCTGGTAGTGCGGAGGACTATGGACAGGTATGATTTTTGAAGTCTTTACCCTGTTTGTTTGTGACAGTTAGAAGAGTCGACCTCAAGTAGGTCCGGGTGTCGCAAAGGGGTTCCTAACCTAACCTAACCTAACCTAACGTGATTATAGGGTGTGTAATGTTTCAAATAAATATTATTAGTATAACGATTTAATGATATGATTTCATTTAATATAATATTTTTTCTTATGACACCTCACAACACACATATAATCTTACGTTCTATAATATAATTTAAGATAACAATCATTAACTCTAACACTTACTTATAATACTTAACAATTAATAGTAATAAACTTATTAAATATACCATCAGTTTAATTTATTTACATTCCCTAAAAACGCAAGCCTGCATTATTGTGTTCACCGTAGGTTTTTTTTCGGTTTACAATGACAACATTTGGAATTAGTTAATATCTAGCGCTCACCGGCCGCTACCACGGCACGCTCGCTCGGCTTCGCGCTTTATGTGGTCACTGTTCTAACCTAACCTAACCCTGCGCCCCCTTTCCTACGCTCCAACCCTCAAGTATCTTCTCATTGACTTCTTGGCAGGTGATTGCGCAGTCATATTCATATTCATATTCATATTCATTTACTGCGTCATAAGTGTACATTAAGGTGTTAGGGCATGTACGCACTATGCGGTTAGCCGGAATGCGGTCAGCCGTCCGGTTAACCGCAGTCAAAAAAATTTATGAAAAATTTGTATTTATGCGCACTGTCATGCGGGTGCCGCTCAACCGTTGCGGTCACTCGCAACGCTGCGGCCCGACTGACGGTCATCCGGACGGGTGCTATACCCACTACGCGGTTAGTAGTTTGCGGTCGACCGCCCGCCACTGACGACACAAGTGTGTACCTACCTACTGACGCGCTAATAATATTTAAAAATTAAAAAACCTTATAACCAGTACCTTTTTCTTTGTTTCTTTTTCTTTATATAGCGCAAGTAAATATAATAAATAGCTGCGACTTCTTCAGCGTCCATCTTCGAAATGGTTCGATGAAACCGCAACGTTATCCTATCCGCACTTTCCGGTTGCGGTTACGGCTAGCCGCCGCCCGGTTAACCGCAGTTGCAACCGCGTCCTGCGGCTAACCGAACGGGCAGCCGCGTTGCGGCAAACCGGTTAGTGCGTACGTACCCTTATAACTTCCAACCGGCCAATCTGGAAGTCACCGGGGGAAGCCTATGTTCAGCTGTGGACGTCATATGGCTAAAATAATGATAATGATGATTTGCGAATAACATTAATAATATTCTTTGACAACAGATTGCCGGCATCCCCTTCTCCTACACTCTTGAGCTGCCAGGATATGGATACGGATTTTTGGTGCCACCACACTTCATCGAACACATAAACTCAGAGACCTGGGAGGGAATCGCGACCACAGCCAGACTAATCAGGACATATTACCACTCAAGAATGCAGTCGAGCTCTTAGATAGATAAAACATATTTTTAAACATTGTAGTTTTATTCTAGTCGTATTTAAGTTTGATAATATACAGGTTTTCCAAAACGTTTTTCCTATCTGCGATAGTCGTTGAATCATAGAAGTAAAATCTGGGAATTGAAACGATCGATTTTCTTTGCAAACAGGAAGAAATTTCTAAAAAAGTAGGTACTACGTGCGTTGTGTTTCGAAAAAACTTCCGACTAGGTTATTGCGCGTATAATCGCGAATTGATTATCTCTTTAAAATTAGCAGATTGGGAAAGCGATAAGCAAGATTAGATGGCACGAGCTACAAATCATTGAGCAGAGAAGATAGTAGAAGGAATAACTGTGTGCTGTGCACATCTCGATACGAGCAATGTTGTGTCATTGGATTTCACGACAGTTCAAATATTATAGAAGTAGTTTTTAACACAATTTTTTAGCTTTGATTGTAACTATCTATGTAATAAAATTATATCTTTGAAAGCCGATTTTAATCTTTGTAAGTAGGTGAAATTCTGATAACAGTACAATAATTTGATACCACGTGCTGATCTGATGATGGAGCCAGATGATGGATAGCGGGACTCTACAACGTCACCTTCAAACCATCGACATTGAGTTGGGGCATATTTCGATTAATTATAAGCGAATTCGCTTATAAGCGAATTATAATTTAAAACTAAGTATAAGTTAGTAGTAAGCTAAAAAATTAAGTAGTTAACTGTGCCTACTGTAAGAGAAATGGTACTGTAACTGTGAAGTAAAGAATATCAATGTTGGTAGCAAACTTTTTCCAATGAACCAATTTCTCACCTTAGGCAAATTCAACCGCTTTATCTGTATCCTACGAGTATAATGATTGACAAAATACATACTCTATCATTGTCTTATCAAAGAAAATGTAGAAACGATATTAATAAATGTACCTATACATAATAAAGGTTCGTAAATTAATTCGAATGATAACACAGTTTATCGATAACAGTGTTTGGAATGATCCAAGAGAACATTCCATGCTTGGATGGAAGATCGTAACCATGTATGTAATAAGTCTAGTTTTTGCTCTAGTAGCTTCAGTTGCCGCGGGAAAGCATGACCTGTATTCAGGGTAAGTGATCTTCTTTTAAAAACGAGGCAGAGGTCGTTCATAGCGAATTTAAGCTATAATTATTTAGGCTCAAGTAGTAAATGGTACAAGATAGTAGCCACAAAGCGTTGTGCTGAATAGAGTCCATATTTTACACTTTTGTCTTTTCTCAAGTACAAATAAAGCTAGGTTATAATATAGATATATAGAAGACGAAATGATAATGGATCTTATCCAGCAAATAAAATTTTAGTAGCCTGAATTTTGTAAAACGCGCAGTAATGGGCTAGTTTCCTAAAAAAATCGAATTAGTCCGTCAGTTGGATTAACAGAAAATATTGGACACATATTTTTTCTTTTCTCAATCAAACAAAAAATTATGAAGATATAGCCCGTCAAAGTTACTCGTAACGTCACGCCTTGCGACACTTTTTATCAAGGCGTGACGTCACTCTCAAACTTTGATGCGCTTTATCTTCGTCATTTTTTGTTTGATTGACAAAAGACAAAATATGGGTTCAATATTTCATGATAATCTATTTGACGGACTAAATAGACTAATCATTTTTTAAACCCAGGAAACTAGCCTATTGTTCTGTGAGGATAGGAAAATTTGAACCAACACAGAATCTCACTGCTGACAATCGCTTCAAATGTAATACCTAGACATACCGCAATCATAATCATAATCAAGCATACTTCTAGGAACAAGGCAAAGCGCTAGGAAGATGAAGAAGAGATTATCTTCTTCACTGCTGAAGATCTAAAAGCTATTTAATTAAAGACTTACCTAATAATCAAAGATTTCCAGAATTTAAGGGCTCTTCATTACTTTTATCAGCTACTCAGTCCACGGTATAAAGCTGCAAAGGACCGCGGACCAGGAGTTCATCCAGGAGTTGGAGCTAAGCCTGGATTTGGATATATGGCAGTATGGCCTTCCTGAAGTTCGGGATACTCTGCTCATGCTGTCGCCGGAGAATAGAGTAGCAGTACTGGATGAACTTGATAAGAAGGGAATAGAACATTACTTGCATTTGGCTGATGTAGTAAAGTATGTACCTGTATGATGATATGACCTTAGTTAGTATCTTAGAGTGCTGTCCAAGACAGCTATACTATCGATAGAACTATTAAAAGTTTCGATGCTTATGCGATAGGTATCGATGCAGTGCATGTGATGTTGCCCAATATTTTAAAAAAATTTGGTGCTTCAATATTATATTTTACAAAATTGCAACTATTTGCAACAAAAAACTTTATTTCAAAAAGGTAAACAGGATTTTCAACTTTCAAGGGCAGCTTATTCACAAATTACTCAAAAGTCAAAAGTCAAAAATCATTTATTCAGTTTAGGACAGAAAACTGCCACATATGAACGTCAATAATAACATTATTGGCCCATATGGGGCAGAACATGTCTCCTTATTTTTTGGGCCCTACTAGCGCTTCGAGACAAGACACAGACAATCTGGCAAGTGCTGAGAAGAAACGCCGGAACAAACTCAGTCACCACTAGCTGCCCCAAAAAAAAAAAGTGAAAAGAAAATAATGTATACCTGTGCGAGCAGGGCAGTATTTAATTCCAGACATTTTTGTCATTTAAATAGTCATTAACAGTATAATAACCCTTTTTCATTAAAATAATCTTAACATGCGATTTAAACTCGAACATGGGTAGTTCAACAATAGACTGTGGTAATTTGTTAAAAAAGAGAATTCATTTCCCCATGAACGAATTACTCACTTTGCAATAGAACCTAAAATTTCGTCTGCATGTATATAAAATGTTCTAAATCTTAAGCCGCTCGATGCTGGCCGCTTCCAACCGGCCAATCTGGAAGTCCTATGGCTGAAATAATGATGATGATGATGAAATCTTAAGCTATTTTAAATGATTAAACAGTTAAATTTATTTTATAATTATCATGGAAAATAATCTTCCAGGGCTCTGGAAACTCACGATGAAGAGGTAACCCAATGGAAACAGAGCAGGAGCGGCAGACTGGTGCCTTTCAATAACTATCCTCGTTATGCTGAGGTACATTAAAATTAAATTTAAATACTATTGTTTTTGGAATATTGCGTTTATTCCAAATGACCCGGAGCAGCGGCAGCGGCGCAGACAACTGATGCGAATGAATTAATTATTTTTTTCTATAAAGAACTGACGGCTGATGGGGCAGAAAGGTTTCTAGAATGGAGGCCACGTACAGGCAAGCGCAGGGTAGGACGTCCACTCACAAGGTGGTCAGACGACCTGGTAAGGGTAAGGAAGACGCTGGATGCAGGCCGCTTCCAACCGGCCAATCTGGAAGTCAATGGGGGAGGCCTATGTTGAGCAGTGGACGTCCTATGGCTGAAATGATGATGATGATTTTTTTCTATTGAATTTGGGTACAGAAACAACAATGATCAAAGAGGATGCTTAGTGAGGGAAGCATCTTGAGTAGTGATCACTTTACTCATGAAAGCTTCTGTAATACCCACTAAAACTATATGAAGGCTGAAGGAAATTTATGCATGATTACATTAATAACATTTTAAAACCGCACCCCAAAATTGTAAAATAAAAGGCTTTTTTATAATTTTAGGTAGATGCTTATATGGAGAGAATAGCTGCGCAATACCCTAACCTGGTCACTCTCGTGAACGCTGGAAAGAGCTTTGAGGGACGGGACATCAAATACCTAAAGGTACGAGTAACAGACCACGAACTACTATAAGGCATTCACAGACTAAAATATAATGCAATGTTACGAGGGGCGTTCAATGTATTCTCGGTATCGGTATGTTAGAAAAAAGATAAAACCTTGAAAAAAATATATTTTTCAATATAGTCTCCCATGATATCAATACATTTGTTTGATCGCGAAATAAGTTTTTCTATTCCCTTACAAAAATATTTTTCTTCTTGGCTCGAAAAATGCTCATTTACAGCGGACTTGAGCTCATTATCGTCAGCAAATCGCTGTCCCCGGACGTCTTTTTTTAAATTTGGGAATAAAAAGTAGTCACTGGGAACCAAGTCTGGGCTGTAGGGTGGGTGGTTAATTTCCTCGAATCCGCACTCTCGTACAGCAGACTTGGAGAGTGTGAACCGGTGCGTTGTCGTGAAGAAGCAGCACTTTCTTTGCCAGCTTTCCTCTTCTTTTTTCTTTTATTGCTTCTTTCAAACGGCGTAAAGTAGTTGAGTATATTTATGCGTTGATAGTTTCCCTTTTTTTTGTGTACTAGATCAATAGTATTCCTTTAGAATCCCAGAAAACTGTGGCCAAGTTTTTGCCAGCCGATGGAGTGACTTTGAACTTCTTCGGAGGGTCTGATCCCTTTTTATGCCACTGCATAGACTCCTGTTTACTCTCAGGATCATAGTGATGAACCCACGTTTCATCACCTGTAACTATTCTTTCGAAAACACTTGCTAGATCGTCGCCACACAGCTCTAAAAACTCCTTACAAGTGTCAACCCGCGCCTGCTTTTGAAGCGCAGTGAGCATGCGCGGCACCCATCTTGCACTGACGGACTGTAAGGTTAAGATAATCATGTAGTATAGTGTGTATAGTACCAACGGATAGCTTAGTTATTTTTGCCAACATCTTGATTTTTACACGTGCATCTTCTAATACAAGTTTTTCGATAATTTTTACATTTTCTTCGGTAGCCGCCGTGATTGGCCCACCTGGGCGGGGGTCATCTTCGATACTTTTCCTGCCTCTTTTGAATTCACTTGACCACTTCTGTATGGTCGAAAATGAAGGAACAGAGTCTTGATAAACGGCTACCATTTCTTCATGGATAGTTTTTTGAGATTTTCCTTGTTTAGCGAGGAATTTAATCACCGCACGATTTTTTTTTTCAATTGAAAGGGTATACCTCCAGATTGCTCCCATTTTTTTCATAATTCAATTCTGATGATGGGATCCATAAGGAATTGAGGGAACTCCTACAATAATATAGGTATACATATTAGGCGATTTTAGTATATTTAACAACAAGTCAAGCATTTGCATTCAGAAAGTATCATTTGCTAAGGTGGAACTGATGAAGGAGACCATAGTTGGCCACAATAGTCTTCCACGAGTAAGGTATTATTATTAGGTACGATAAGATATTTTCATTAAAACAGTTAAGCCTTGCCATAGTCGACAAATCAAATTTTAATCAATGATTCTGGTGACAATGATAAGTACCATCAAACTGATCTGATGAAGAAGGCGGAAGGTAAGCACCGGAACTCTGTGATAAAACAATGTATCATAGCCTTGTTTGGACTTATTTGAATCGTCATGAGAAGCAATTTAGCTATAATTACATTACAGATCGCCATTTAGAATGTAAAAAACAAACAAATAAAACAATTTTTTATAAAAAAAATAACCGACTTCAAAAACCAGTGCCAGCCGTGGAATTTTTGAATTTGGTTGTTTGCACCGACTCCAAAAATAACTGTTTGGTATAATTGTTTAAAAGTTATTTTTAGCTTTTTAGTGTTTTTGAAGTCGGTTTTTTTTTATAAAAATTTGTTTTTAATTTAATTGCACTCCTTTCTGAATTGTTCTTTTAATCTAAGTGTGTGTTTAAAAGATATACAGTGGGTAGTGGCACAGATTAGAAAACTGTAGTTAGAAGTTGGTTGCTTGGATGAAAATAACAGATTACGAGTTAAATATTCACCTTTGTTGACGTAAAAAATGTAAATGACATAATCTAAGCCTTTCAGATTTCGACAACAAACTTTGCGGACACATCGAAGCCAATCTACTTCATGGACGCCATGATGCACGCACGGGAGTGGGTGACCACCCCTGTCACCTTGTTCTCCATCCATCGCTTGGTGGAGAACCTCAGGGATCAGGACAGAGACTTGCTGGAAGACATCGACTGGATCATCTTGCCGATCACCAACCCTGATGGATATGAATTCACTCATACCACGGTAAGCTGAACTTTATAGACATAATTGTTTCTGCAGAAAAAAATTCTCCATTGAAAAGAATTGCACTAAGTCATACGAAACATAAAAGTTTCATTTCGGGCGTTTGTTTGCTGAGACATTTCAACTCCTTATTATTTAACTTAAAGTAGTATTTAACTTAAACTTAAGCTTACGGTTTAATCATATAAGTACTTGATAATATAACTTTCAGACAAGAATGTGGCGGCGTACCCGTTCTATCAACCCGGACAGCAGCACGAACTGCATTGGCGTGGACGCGAACCGCAACTTTGACGTCAACTGGAATACGACCGGCGTGTCCACCAACCCGTGCGCTGACAACTTCCCAGGTTTGCATTTAGCAATCGAGCATATTACCTATAGAGTAGAAATGTCATCTATCTTGTTCGACAATTTCGCCATTATTTGATCAATGACTTGTTTCAAGTAAAAAGTACCTAATTGATGAGTTTTGGATAGATGTCTGTATTTCTGCTCTTCAGGGTACCTATGTCATGTATATTTTATGTTTGATGCCTTTAAACTAATCTACACCTTTTTACAGAAGGACTTCAAACAATTTTATTTTCGTTACCTCTACATTGCTACCGACAACCATTTATTATTACATTTTGCCAAAATTATGTACCCTATACCACCCTCAGTAGTTATATGGTAATAAGTAACCCACACTACCTAACTATTTTTAATTTAGAACCATTTAAGTAGTTGCTTAATAGCAAAAGAATAAAAACAAAATTTAAAAAAATATAAGAAATATAATAAAATATAAATTCAAATTATATTGGATTAATTAACAATAAAAGGACAAACATGCCTGAAAATTGTAAAAATAGAACCCTGTAACTTTTTGAAATCACATATAGCTATTCAATTCAATACAATTCATTTCGTTAAAGTTGCTGAAACGCTGCTCAAACAAAATTAGATAAAATTAGTTTCTAGGATATTTTGGTGACCCTTGCACAAGAGTTAAGACGACATACTGGGAAGACTTTTAAGAAAATTATCGAAGTAACCTCTTTTAAAACAGAGGTTTGCATTTTATAGAAAAATCACACTGTTTTATGCCTCTAAATTTTATTAGTATTCTAGGCCTATTTGTTGACATAAATACCTATACTCCAATCACTCTAATGTGTTATTAGGGTTGGCCTTTTAATATTTGTAAATTAAAATAGTTTTTTTTGTAACTGACAACTCGTCGCTTGGCAGTACTCGGCACCCGCGACTGACAGCACTGCGACGACCGCTTAGGGGTCTTATTGAGGTGTGCGTCTGTGTGTGTACATTATTTAAAACATATAGGTAGTTACCTTACTGTAAAGGACATATACAGTGTTTGGCCTACAACCTAGGATAATATTGAAAACCGAGACTATCTGGAGAGTATTAATATCTTTCCTGAAAAGATTCCAGTTAACCATAACCCATGCATTAGACACAATAATAATTTAAAGTTACGATTCTTAATGTTTATTATTGCGAAACAATATTATCGCTAACGTTGTCAATGTCGTGTCAAAGAGATGTTCCGAGTAGCTCCGAATAAGTACGATGCAGAATGAACTCAATCGATCAAGTTGAGCGGAACTATTGCATAGTTTGCATTACATTGAATTTACGATTAAGTTTGTTAGAAAAAAATCGAAAAGTAAAGTTTTGATTTTAATTAATTGGGACTTTATTGGTTCAATTACTAGTGACCTATAGAGTCTCTGTTTTCAATATTATCGCCGGTTGTAGTATACTGTGGTTTAAATGTGACTGCCGTGGGCTGATTTTGATGATATTGCCACAAACAGGTAGCGAGGCTTTCTCCGAGCCAGAGACGAGGATCCTCCGAGATATCCTCGAGGAATACATCGACCGCACACAGATATTCATGAACATCCACAGCCACGGAAACTGGGTACTGTACGGCTTCGGTAATTACACATTGACGCCCAACGCAGTTCATCTTCACGTGGTTGGAGCAGCTATGGGGGCAGTAATGGACACTATGAAATTACCTCAAGCCGATTGGTACAAAATTGGAAACAGCGCCATGATTTTGTATGGGACTTCTGGTAGTGCGCAGGATTATGCACAGGTAAGATATTCACCAATTATTGTAATTTAGTGTCTCGCGCAAAGTCGTAAATCTCAATTTGATCATCTGGATTCTTAGAAAACTATGTATGAATGAATGAATGAATGAATGAATTTTATATTACATTCTTAGCGGTGCTAAGGGACATCAGCGTGAGCAAACCTGCACAGTGTACATTCTTGTGATTTCTTGATACGATTTCGTGTAATTCTACTGGAGACGTATTTTTGAAGCATTAGAAATGAATCTCAAATACGAACACGAAAACAATTCGTGTATGAAATTAATTTCTATTGCTCACGATTTTACGCATTTTTGAATCACTCGAAATAGGTGTTGCTATTAAATTGAAATCTTGTAACTATTTTTGTTTCACGCAGAAAATATTATAAACCATAAAGCAAAAACTCACTAACTAACGTAAATAAAAAGTTATTATGTCAAATTTCTGTCAAACATACGTTTACTTGTCAATGTAATTCTTCCGTACTTTCTACTAGTAGAAAACAAAAACGAGTGGTCGTTGCAGAATTCACGGAATGAATTTTCAAAAATAGTGATTTTAGGAATTCGCATTCGAATCTTGCGATTTCGTATTCGGATTGGAATTCGCATGATTCAAAAATACGTCTCCTGGTACACTGCGAAGCGAACAGCCGAATATTAAAAAAATACTTTTCCAAATTACTTAAAAGCCAATCAGCTGTGTTATTATGACAAAATTTACCTTTTCTAGATTATAGTTTTTGTCCCATTATGTTGTTCCATTTGAGAATTAGAATCATGAGGCAATATAATGTAAACTAATAAAGATTGTAAACACCTAATTGTGCGCTAATGATGCAATAAATTAATGTGTAAGTACGTTATATCAATATTAGAAGCGTTCTTGTTGTGGATATCAACCCCTTGCCAGCGTGCAGCGTAAGCGTGTTAAGAAATACAATAATGTTTATTCATTTAAACCAGTGATTCTTAACTTTTTAGCACCTAATGACCATTTGACAAAATGTACGTCTTACTAATTGCCATAGACCACCACTGCTTGGATGTAATATGAAGTAATTGTAAATAAATAAAGGGACCGCCTTGGGTGCTAGGGACCACCAGTGGTCCACGGACCACCGGTTAAGATCCAGTGATTAAAACTATATCGAATGCAAATTTTGAATGTACGAAAAAAGTTTATTTGGCACAATTAAAAAGGAATACAATACTGAACAAATAATATACAGGTACTTTGATACTTTTTTTTTACTTACATTGACTTAAATATTATTACAGGCATGTACCAAATAGGCACCCCGCTCAGCAGATTTTAAGCGGACACCGTAAATAGAGATGATGATAAATAGAGAAATGTAGTTCACATTTGTTGTAAAAAGTAGACAAGGAACCTGGAGACGTATTTTTGAATCATGCGAATTCCAATCCGAACACGAAATCGCAAGATTCGCATGCGAACTCCTAAAATCACTATTTTTGTAAATTCATTCCATGATTTCTGCAACGACCGCTCGTTTTTTTTCTCTACTAGTAGAAATTACGAAAGAATGACATTGACAAGTAAACATAAGTTTGACAGAAATTTGTCATAATAACTTTTTAATTACGTTCCATTTTAAGCGATTTACTACTGGTTTTTACAATCAATGAGTTGTTGCATTCCATTTCATAATATTTTCTGCGTAAAACAAAAATAGTTACGAGTGATTCAAAAATGCGTAAAATCGGAGGCAATAGAAACTATTTTCATACACGAATTTTTTTCGTGTTCGAATTCAAGATTCATTTCTAATGCTTCAAAAATACGTCTCCTGGAGACGTATTTTTGAAGCATTAGAAATGAATCTCGAATTCGAACACGAAAATAATTCGTGTGTGAAATTCATTTCTATTGCTCACGATTTTAGGCATTTTTGAATCACTCGAAAAAAGTGTTGCTATTAAATTGAAATCTTGTGACTGTTTTCGTTTTACGCAGAAAATATTATAAAACGGAATGCAAAAACTCATTCTAAAATTCGGTAGTGAATCGCTCAAAACGGAATGTAAATAAAAAGTTATTACTCATGTCAAATTTCTGTCAAACATAATGTTTACTTGTCAATGTCATTCTTCCGTACTTTCTACTAGTAGTAGAAAAAAAAACGTAGGACCACTCATAGCAGAATTCACGCAATGAAATTTCAAAAATAGTGATTTTATGAATTCGCATGCGATACTTGCGATATTCGGATTGGAATTCGCATGATTCAAAAATACGTCGCCTCTAGGCATTCTCTGTCACATATTTTTACCTGAATGCCAAAAGGAGGTTAACTTTGTTTCCACCAGCTTTTAATGTTACTTATTTCATTCCTTCCAGTTGGTGGGTGTCCCGTTCTCCTACACTCTGGAGCTACCAGGATACGGATACAACTTCCTGGTCCCGCCCCAGTTCATAGAACACATCAACTACGAGACCTGGGAAGGCATCGCAGTCACAGCTCGACTGGCCAGAACATACTATAGAGGACGCCAGTAGATTAGTACCTAAGTTTTATGTAAAGTATGAAGTACAGATTTTCACTTGTTTTTTTTTCGACTGCCATTAGTGGGAATTGACTGCTCTTACCAACTAAGATACGGAGGTCACAGTTATGTTAGCAAATTTCTTCAAGTGTTTATAGCTCTTAGTAAATTGTTAGCAGCAGTAGGGACAGTTGTAAAAAAAAGTTAAGTGAAATATTATACTTGATATGATAAACTAGCATTATTGTGAACGCAAAAAATAAAAATGTTTAAATAAAGAAGAAATGAATGAATTTATATTTTACTAGCTGTTGCCCGCGACTTCGTCTGCGTGGTCTTTAGGGGTATGAAAAATAGATGTTGGCCGATTCTCAGACCTACTCAATATGCTCACAAAATTTCATGAGAATCGGTCAACCCGTTTCGGAGGAGTACGGGAACGAACATTGTGACACGAGAATTTTATATAGAATTCGTGGTTTTGGGCTTCGTTAAGCCTTTTTTTACACCCTGTATAAGAGATTACAATTTGATTTTATCATAAAACACTAAATCAACAATACAGTAACTATAAACATAACTAACTTAAAACTAAAATCTACTTAATCAACAATAAAACTGTGTCCATGAGGCAAGGAGGCGAGGATGCTTGCAGCATTTCCTGGCTGAATGGCTATACTAAGCCTTTGAGCGAGGAATGAGCCAGCGTTTTTATTTTCCGAAATTGAAATTAATTTTGGTGCTATTTTTCCAAAGAGTAATTTTGCACTCTTTCCCCACGGTTCAAACGTCTCAACGCCAAATGGCGCAAACACATAGTCACATGCAAGTGACTCGTATTTGCGCCGCTTGGCATTTTCTGCGGACTCCGCTGCAGCCCCTGCTTTTACGGCTGATTCCCTAAGGTTTCTTTTTATTACTTCGAAGTTATTCTTTTTTTAAAGATAGAAATTGAAAAATACAGATAATATTTATTACACTTATAAAACCAGCTTAAGTAAAAATCAGCCCACGTCTCTTCAGGGGTTTAATGTAACACAAATAGTACTTGCGTTTGAGACAACTCGCCTTACCCAAGGCCAAGGTTTTACAAACAGACGAGTGTGTGTGGGTGTGCGTTTGTAATTTAATAACTAAGTGTGTATTCATTTATTTGAGTGTTATTAAAATATTTTCAAAGATTCAAAGATATTTATTCACAGAGACAAGGTAGTACATAGGTGATGTTCAAAATATAAAGAGCCACTTATCTCACCAGCGCAGCTAGTGTGTGATTTTTAGTGTAATATCGATACAGATATTAATAAAAAATAACAAAAATTAATCATATTTAGGCCCAAAAAACAAAAACAAATATGTATATCAATAATAACATGCACCATACAAACTTTCAATATACCTAATTATTACAAAATGACATCAAATTACATGTCAATTTATTAGAACCCAATGTCAACTAAAAGATTTCTTCGTAAGTAAAAGATAATTGTTAAATTAAACGAACTTACCTTAAGTGAAGTTCTATTTCAATTTTACGAATTTTCACCATCATGGAACACTATGCAGCAATATGGGATGTTGCGCTTGACTTCACAATTTATAAAGCAATTCAAAAATCTTGAACGCATCTAGTAGTCCAGTCTTGTATTATCTATGTCGCTCCTCTATATTCACTAAGAGTTCAGAGTAGGACACGAATAACCTTTTTTAAAAAACAAACAGGGAAAATTACTGTGTAATTCGGGTAGGGAGGGTTGTTCCATGATGGTGAAAATTCGTAAAATTGAAATAGAACTTCACTTAAGGTAAGTTCGTTTAATTTAACAATTTTACTCTTTTCACCATCATGGAACACTATGCAGATGTTCAAAGCTAAGGTTGTGAGTGTACGTCCATACACTTTTATAATAAAACAGAAAGTTATTATTAAAAAACAATCAGCATATAATATTGAGAATAGAGTAACAACATAATTCTCTCTTCTTAAAGATATAAAGACTAATACACAATATTTTGACCTTAAAATAAAAAATAATAATAAAAAAATTAACAGTTATCTAAAATAACATTACTTAAGGTATTTGTTTGTAACAAAGGTCTATTATAATATTGAGCAAACATGGCTGAGTTTTCAGACCATCCAGCACATTTCCTTATGGCGTCTACAGTCATACCTGCCCTCAGTGCTGCTGAGGTCGACGCGTGGCGAGTGCTGTGTGATGAGAAAATTTGTGTGTCGATTCCAGCTTCTTTTAGAGTATTTTTAATCCAACGTCCAATACTTTGGGTTGAAGCTTTTTTATAAGGTTTTTTGTAAGTTATTATGAGATCGTTTATATTAGTTCTATTACTTTTTGTTAAATCAATATATGAAAGAATGGTTTTTACTGGGCAGATTTCAGGTTTATGGTTATAATAAGGTAACCTTAAGACAGGTTGCTCATTTCCATGTTTAGATGTTTTTATAATGTCTGTTATATTAATAGTAATTCCGATATTATTTATACTTATGTTATCTATTTTTATAACTGACAAAGTTTGTATTCTGTGTCCAGTTGTTAGAGCTAATAGTGTTACCAGTTTACGGGTTAGTTTTTCGATTCCAATGGTCTCATTAGGATACCATGTATTTAATAAATTTAGAACCGTACTTGGATCCCATGTTGAATTATATTTAGGTTTTGTTGGTTTTATTTTGTAAACACCTTTTAGTAATCGTTTAAGTCTATCATCTGTGCCGACCCTGGGACCTATTAGTAAGGATATAGCCGATCTAAAGCTATTTAAAGTTCCATATGAAGCACCAGAATAGAATCGGTTAGTCAGAAAGGATATAATATTTGGAATTGAGCCAGTGTATGGATCTAAATTATTCTCATTACAAAATTTCCACCACAAGCATAAGGCAGTATTATATTGTTTTAGAGTGTTAGGCGACAATGATGAAATCATAATATCGAGGGAGGACTGTGGGATTCCTCTTTTCTTTAGGGCTTCGCAGAGAGCAGACCTGCAGCCAGGGTAAGTGTTTGATGTAACGGGTGATGCTCTCTGAAATAGGACGATAATAGTGTTTTACTGGGTTTGAATATTATTGGTCTCCTAGTTGAAAGTGACAAAAATAAGGGGAACCACGGTTGTGTTGTCCAATAAGGCACAACTAAGACACCTGTAGCGTGGTCATTTTTAATTTTGTGTAAAACTTTTAGTATTAGGCTAAACGGTGGGAAGGCATAAAAATAATATTTTGACCATTTTACTGTAAATGCGTCAACAGCTATTGCATCAGGATCTTTTTTCCAACTAATGAACTTTTCACATTTACTATTTGATCGTGATGCAAATAAGTCTATGTCAGGATTCCCAAATTGTGTTATTATTTCTTGAAAAGCTGAGTCACACAATTCCCACTCAATATCCGATTTTCGAGATTCAAAGTCTGCTTCTATATTATCTTTTGTATTAATGTAAGATGCGAAAAGAAAAATATTTCTAGATTCGCACCACTGCCAGATCTTACGAGTAATATTGTTTAAATGTGAATACTGAACCCCCCCCATTCTGTTGATATATGAAATGGCAGTGGTGTTATCAATTCTGATAAGAATTTCACAATCTTCTAAGTGATTTGTTAAGCATTTCAGCCCAAAAAAGGCTGCTTTCAACTCTAATTCATTGATGTGGCATTTCTGTTCTTCTACTGTCCATATTCCAGATACCTTTTCCCCATTAGCTACTGCACCCCAACCAGATCGAGATGCGTCTGTAAATAGTTCAATTACATAATTTTGTTGTCTAATGGGGTTATTAGTAGTGCTTAGTTTACTAAGCCACCAATTAAATTCTGAGTGTAATTTCTTTGAAATTTCCATTTTTGCATCATAGTTGTCATTATTTGAACGAAGTGCTAAAAATTTTTCTCTTTCTAATAATTTTGTGTACATAAGGCCATATTTCATAGCCGGGCAGGCAGAGTTTAAAAGACCTAGGAGCTGAGCAAACTCTCTAATTTTGCATTCCTTTTTGGTTTTAAACATGGTTAAGGTCTTTTTTAAGCTATCAACTTTTTGGCGTGGAAGGGACAAGTTCAAACTTTCGGAATTTAGCATGAAACCTAGGTATTTGCAAGTTTTATTAGGTAAAAGACAACTTTTTTCTTTGTTAATAATAAATCCAAGTGATTCTAATAAATTGCAAATTATTTGAACATGTTTACAGCATGTTCCATAGTTTTCATTTATACAAATTATGTCATCGAGATATATAGAAATTAAAATGTTTTGTTTTCTCAAATATGAGACCACCGGTTTTAATATCTTTGTGAAAACATATGGAGCTGTACTCAATCCATATGGAAGAGCATTAAATTCATAAATTTTGTCATCAAATTTAAATCTTAGTGTCTTTTTGCTATTGTTTGACATTTTGACAGAAAAGTAAGCTTCCTTTAAATCAATAGTTGCCATGTAACAGTCTTTAGTCATTAATTTACAAACTGTGCGTATATCTTCTAATTTAAAATGTTCAGTTTCAATAAATTTATTAAGACTTTTTAAATTTAAAATGAATCTAAAGGTACCATTTGGTTTTGGAATAAGAAAAATAGGTGACAGAAATTGATCATCTTGGTGGCAGCATTCAGAAATAGCGCCAAGTTGTAGTAATTTATTAATTTCTGTGGTTATATTATGAAATTCAGTTTTAGACCAATGGCGCATTGTAAGTTCACACCTAGATGGTATGATATTGTGGAATGGAATATCGTAAGCCAGAATCCATGATAAAATCACTTTATCATTAGTCAGTAATTGCCAGTTATGATAAAATTGGCTTAATCGGCCAGCATGTACCTCATTTAACGACGACGTGTTGATCTCGGTGGTTGTTGCTTGTAATTTTTTGTCGCTTGATGTTGTTGATTCTTCGGCCCGCCTCTGGGTTTGTATTCTTTCTGTGGTGGTCTTCGAGACGGGCTTTTCCAGTTTAAATTCTTGCTAGTGGAAGGTTGGTTGTTTTTGGTGTTTTGTTTCTTAAAGGTATGTGGCTGCTTTATTGCAGATCCTGATCTTTCAATGGCCTTTGCAGTTTTTACTCGTTCATTCAAATTATCTCCAAAAAGATAAGTATCTACTGGAACATCAGTGATGGCTTGTTTCACACAACTTTGTACAGAGGTCAGTACAAAATGTCTACGAGTAAGAGAGTCATAATGGTTCATATTGCATAATATTTTTGCGGCATCATTGATACCTTCAATTAATTTAATACTATTTAAATTTCCTTTCATGATATCTGTAATCATCACTCCTAGGCATGAAAGAACTTTCCCAGTTAAGTTTTGTTTGTACTCAAACTTTTTGTCTCGTTTTAATACGTTTTCAGACACAGCAGTTACAATTTCTGGGTTTAATTTTGGGGCATTTGCCATGGGAAAGTTGGCTGGCAAAGGATATTTAGTAAGAAGAGTCAAAAGGTTTTCCTTTTTAATTCCCAACTTAATGATGTTGGTCCAACGTTCTGCAATCTGTTGGTTAATAGTTTGCCCTTTCTCATCTGCAATTTTTCCTTCTTCGCCAAGAGCCAGCAAAACCTCTTCAGGAAGTACCTCATCTATTGGAGGAGCTTCTGAAATGGAATGCAAAAGGAACCACAATTATTTCTCTATAATATAAGTACCTATATCTCCAATCGATGGAGGTGAACAAGTTAATGTTCAAGCCTTTAAGGGCAATGGTCTCCGTCTGCACTTAAGTGACAGCTCTATAAAATATGGACCACAAATAATGGTGAAATATGGATAATCATTTAACAATGTTAACCATTGTGTCATTTAGTGTGACATAAGTTCTGTTTGTCCTTATGGAGCAACTCTATAAAATAGTATGAACATCACCATTATTTGAACAGAAAAGATCAGGGGTTTACATTAGTAAGGTACGAACCTGATTCTGTGTAACTGCATCCAGGTTGACTATCGTCTATTGTTATAGTTTCGGGTGGTACAGGCAACTGTGGTGCTGTGAATCCCTGTTGTGAAACTGATTCATCTTCACTTGCAGCTGAAGAATCTCTTGTATCATTTAGTTTTTCTTTTTGCTTATTTAATTTTCTTTCCAGTTTTCTTATTTTCTTATGGATGTGTTCAGTTTTATCACTGTGCTGACGTTTATTCATTTTAAACAGTTTTGTACAAAAGCTGTTAGAGCAATGTCTTGGACCTTCTTCACTTTTAGAAAATGGATCGAGAATTCAAGAATAAAAGTAACGGACTTTTGAAAAATACACAAGTAGTTAACTACATCCGCATGCGCGCGCAATATAAAAAAAATATTACGTTGTCGTTGTAAGAAACGACATAAACAGCGGAACGGAAAGGAAAAAAAAAAAAACATTTCCGAAGAACTTTTCGAATTTTCGCGCTTTTTACAGTGTTTGGTATAAACATAACCTCCAAACACATTACCGGTTTTTGTTTTCAAGAAAAAGGTTTGAACGTATGGAAGTCATAAATAATGACTTTGTTTACGTAAATTGTGTAATTTTCATGTTTTATACAGAGGTTTCATAAGAAAATAAGGCATACCTGTTGTCATTTGTCGGATAACAAATGAAATGAACTGTTACCAAACATTCGGCGATATTCCTCTCCAGTGACGATTTTTTCATAGAATCTTTTGGTGATCCAGTTTTCATCACAAAACACATATACCACACGCATAATTAACTTAAGAAACATGTTAAATTATCTTAATTTACAAAACGAACGTGAAGTTTTTTGGCACAAAAAACCATAGTGAATATAGAGGAGCGACATAGATAATACAAGACTGGACTACTAGATGCGTTCAAGATTTTTGAATTGCTTTATAAATTGTGAAGTCAAGCGCAACATCCCATATTGCTGCATAGTGTTCCATGATGGTGAAAAGAGTAAAATTGATGTTTATTAAAAATTCATTTTCAAATAACAAAAAATACAGGTAAATAAATAAGGTCCTATTTAAAAGGTAACTTTCTTTTAGGAGGTGATTCCTGCGCTATTATCAACCTTTGCTATTATGATATTACATACGAGTTTGATTAATGTTTTTTTTTAATCAATACCTATAGCTTATTTCTAGGTAGATAGCTATTAATATTATTAGTAGGTAGGTAAGTATTTACTACGTAAGAGCAACTGACACCTTGTGGCACAATCTGAGTTATAGAATAAAGGGAACACGTTGATTGATATTTGGTATTTTCTTTATACTTACACAATACCACAAACTTAGGGAGATAAATTAGGCCCACTTACAGAACCTCTTAGATTGAGAGTTACTCTATTTCTATTAGATTTAAAAACAAACTGACAAAGGTACAGACAACAGCACGTCAACCTAACACAAAAAGTCTAGTTTTCTCAATTGATATTGATCTCTATGTGTCGGAGATAAAGTTGAAAATCAATTCAATGACCTAACTTTTTGGATAGGTTGGGCTAGCTGTTGTCTCTGACATCATCATCATCATCATTTCAGCCATAGGACGTCCACTGCTGAACATAGGCCTCGACCATTGACTTCCAGATTGGCCGGTTGGAAGCGGCCTGCATCCAGCGTCTTCCTGCGACCCTTACCAGGTCGTCTGACCACCTTGTGAGTGGACGTCCTACGCTGCGCTTGCCGGTACGCGGCCTCCATTCTAGAACATATTATTATTTCTCTGACATATATTTTTTTAAAACGAGATTTCTTCCGAAAGTTATCTGAGTTGGCCTAAAACCAATAACAATACAAAATTAAATAGATCCTCAACCAATCTTACAAATTACGATGGCAGGTTTATGTATTTCCTGATGTAACACAATTATTACTTAGCTTTCTATTATTTCTAATTATTTAATTCTGAGCAACGTTAATCAGTTAATTGAATATTAATAAATCAGCAGGTGTGCGCGTGTTGCGTGCGAAACCAGTCCGAAAATGACACTTCAGACTTGAGTGAGGGCGACGTTGCCGCTCTGGGCACTGACGTCACAGTTTTCCAGCTGACACATACTGAGCCCAGTTTTACCTGTTATCATTACAATAAGGGCATAATACAAGTTGATACAGAAAGGGTACTCATGCGGGCTCTCATGTTACATAAAAATAAAAACCAATAAAATTAAGTGTAAACAGGCATGGAGTAAGCACTTTTACACGTCTCAATAGGGAATATGCACGAAAATAATATAGAAATATATATATATGGAAATAGAAACGTTTATTTGACACACACGAAAAAAAATACACAACAACAAAACAATCATAGCCATTTGGTGTGTCAAAAAGGTTCCCGCTCAGCATTAATTTAATACCTTGTTTTTACTATATTTATAAGGAATTTTATATAAGTATAGTGCTAAGAGTAAAACACAATTGATTTTAGGTAAAAAATTACCATAACCAGTAAATAAAAATAAATAAATTGAGTTATACCTGTCTCTTTCTAATACAACTTTAACTAAGAAAAATGTATGGCGGACGTGTAGCACACGAAGCACACGAATTTAATAAATAAATTGTTTTCACAATTACACCAATTATCTAGCCCCAAACTAAGCCAAGCTTGTATTATGGCGACTTGATAACGGATATAAACATACTTAAATACTTTTATAAACATCCATGACTTAAGTACAAATGCTCGTGCTCATCACACAAACATTTGCCCCTTGCGGGATTCGAACCCGCAACCGCTGGCTTTGTAGTCCGGAGCGCGAACCACTACACCAGACGGTCGTCGATATATACGGGTGTCGATAATGAATTGTAAGTTTTATGAATTTTAATTACTTATGTACTTTTTATTTTAAGACCAAATAAGAAATAATGCATATTCGTACCACTTATAACAATTTGGTACAACAAAGTAAAAATAAGTCTCATAAAATATAGCTCTATTATGATCCGATTAGATACAGTTGTTTTTTTAGCACTCCCAATTAGTCAGTCGATTAGTCAGATTACATTAATAAATGACGCGTAATCCGACCACATGGCTTAACAAAACTTAATTTCACTCAGTCATTTAAGAGCGAACTATTTGCAAGATAATTATATTTTCTGGTTTATTAAGCGCAGTTACTCTGTCACCTTTTAGTAACAAAACACCTTGTAGGTACTTAGCCTACTGAACCAACATACATTGTGGTAAAGGTAAAACGAGACAGCCGCTGCGCTGTTACACTGTGCAACAGTGTCATACTCGAGGCTCTATAGCGTGCTCTTGCGCGTGCGCAGTCTGTAACGGTGTTTCGAGCAATCGACGCGTGCGTTCATTCATGTTTACATTTTTTACGGTACTGGAAGTGCAGTGAACATGTTTTTATCTTACGAATTCGTTAGTGTCTTTGGGATTTCGGCGGTAAGTAGTGAATATATTTTTTGTTCATTTATATCGAATTTGTTTTGAGAATTCTAAATCGCGGATGACGATTTCAGTTAACGTTCCATTGTTTAAATTTTCTGTCCTTGTTTGTCTTATGGTTTTAAGAAGAACGACGTAGGCCGTCCTCCTCTGACATTGTTGTAGAGGTGTATCTTGTTTAATTTGCGTTGTGTTTTATAACCTAGGGGTTTTCCTCGTAGATAAACAAACTGTATTAATTAATGA
This sequence comes from Anania hortulata, assembly GCA_963576865.1. Taxonomy (NCBI): domain Eukaryota; kingdom Metazoa; phylum Arthropoda; class Insecta; order Lepidoptera; family Crambidae; genus Anania; species Anania hortulata. Next base: position 958,301 of record OY756409.1, read on the forward strand.
AAATTGCAGTTTTTTTCAATTAACTTTGTTCGTTTTCTTAGAGATTATTTTGACTTACGACACTATTGTTTACTTTGTTTTGTCACGTTATTGAGTCCGAATCAGTTAGTACTTATAAACACCGAAGAGAGTGAAAGGAAAACAATTTTGTAATACTCTTAAAACACACGAGTGGCTTGTCTTGTAATTCTAAACATTATCTTTCTCAGGACTGTTTAAAATAAACTTCCTTTGGTTATCACGAATGAGTGTCTTTTGAAAACAAAGCTACATCTCAGTGACAGGGTAGTTTAATATGCGTATGAAATAAACATGTTGTTCAGTTTTATTGTGTATTCTTCCATATATTTATTCGACCATATCTGTGACGACGCATTTGACATTGTGGCACAGTAATACGCCCCGAAAGTAAAGGGTCAGATGTCGGGGTTCTTAAATTCAATGTAGAAAATAAAAATAAAATTTAATTTAGCCTTGGACCTTGGCATACTAGAAACAATCAAAGACCAATTTTAATAAATGGAAAAACAAAAAAAACATCGAATCATGTACCTAAGTAATTTACTAGGTTAGGTTTTTGTAATTAAAAGTTTGTATGAAATGTAGTATGGTTGGTCGCTTAAATAAGTGTTAAATTGTATTATATCATTCTCGCACTAGCTAAGTATCAATGAAAAAGTCTGCGATCCAGTTGTGTCCCAGTTGTGCGATGGTTTAAAACAAACAAAAAATGTTTGGAAAAAGCATTTGATCCAAAGCAAGTGTAACTATAAAATTGATAGCAAATCACATATTGAATTATTTAGCCATGTGGTTGCAAGGTATCAAATTGCCTCTCTTGTAAAGTAGATAACAACTTAGTATAAACAATACAAGGTAATGTTTACATTCAAAATCAAAGCAGATATAAAATTATCTACAGTCTCTGTAAAATCTGTACAGGTTTAGATAGACACAAAATAGATTTTAGCATATCTGAATTTAACCTCGGACTATACACGCCCAATCGCGTGGGGTTTATCGGACCTAAGTACTTATTTTGTAAACTATTGTTTCAAAGTATTAAAAGTAATAGTTTAATCTTGTAAAAATGCCTAATTTGAAGTCTGTCAGACAAATAAGAGAGAGTTTAACTTCAATTATAGAACCGATATCTCTTCAAAGAAGTGCTGTTAATATTCGGTTTGTCTGACCTGATAAAACACACATTACAGTAGTGCGCTTGTAGTTATAACTGGTAACGTATTTTATACTAAGTACAAATAATGAACAAATAAATACACCAAATATCACAACAACTAACATGTCTTGGTCTCCAAGTAAGGAATTAGCATTCATGTGTTACAAGCATAGACAAACAGGTAACAGACAATGTATTTTGGCAGAGGCGTCTCCCTAATTATATCAAAATAAAAAAGGTAAAAAATAAACACCATGGGATATATACTCAAAGCATGGGTAAATACGAATCACAGACAACACCCAGGTTGGGTTGTCTGTGTTAAGAATGCAAAATTTTGAAATCAAACAAAAAATATACAATCTGTGCGCCGGCGCCGGTACGGCATTGTTAAACACAAACAATCACAACAAAAGCTATGCATTTCTACCTAGAACCCTCTTTGTAATGCCAAAACTTGTAATGTTGACCATTTCTTGAAAATAGGCCGTGTTTTGTTTCATGTTTTTTTTTTGTGTTCGGGCTTGACTGGCCAAATAAAAGGTTGGACAAGTTTTTGTTTTCTGTTCTTTAAACAGCTTAAAATTTCGTCTGTATCGTTGCCATGCTCTGCGGTAAAACCACATTATGGATTCGCGTTTACACTTTGCAAGGAAAATGTAATGTCAAAAATAGTAGCCCAGTAAATAGAGTAACATAGTGACAGGATTTGAATGATAAATTATTGATTTATAGTGATTCTGCTACAAAACATACTTTTCAGCACAACCAACAAGGAATTACTATTATTATATGTAGATTTAGAACAATGATGTTACTAAATACATATAGGTTAATTGTATCCTAACCCAGCACTGTTTTGTTTATGAAAATCTTTAAAAAAAATGCTGTAAGTGACCTGTTGACTTTACAAGGTAGTCCAAACTTTTCCTCGTCTTTAATATTATTTACTCACATTAATTATCAATAATTATACTTTCAGATGGTGTCGTTCTTCGTGTCAGCGACAATACTGCTGATGTTTGCTGCAAAAAAAGGGCTCTTACGCATCGGAAGCCGACGCAAAGATGAGCCTGCGCTGCTCCCCCAGCACTTGAAGCCTCAACTCATGCCAGTAGAACTAATGCCTTTGAAAACTGATAAAGTACCGCTGTAGATAAGTTTTAATACCACGTGGTATGAGTAGTGGTATTTTTAGTTTTTTCATACCAAAAAAATTCAAGCATGTACCTTTGGATGGCTTGTTAATCTTTGTGTAATGTATGTTTGACGAATCATGGCAGAGTACCTCGAATCTTGAAGATAATACTTTTCATTAATAATGAAGACTGTTATGTACTTATGTAATATAATAAAAAGTTACTCAGACAGACCAAATTGATTATTATGTCTGAATAGAGCCGTGTTAGTCTTATTACCACGTGTCTATAGTTACTTTATTTTAGGATAAATTTAAATGCTTTGATAATGTTTTAGATGATACATTTGGATAAAACGACACAAAATATAATAAATAATTATACAAAAAATCTTTAAAAACTAGGCATCATTTTTTTTATATAGTTTTACTTAGTAATCTCGGAAAACAGACAGATGTTGTTATTTTTAAAAAAATACAATTTAAAAAAAAATTATGAAGTTGGAGGGTTTTTTTTAACAACTTCATTTCGTTTTCTTCTTCTAAACAAAATAATGGTTTAACCAGGGTTTTAATATTCTATTTAATAATCTATTTGAAAATTTACTTTTATAATCAAGTATTTTGGTGTTAAGATCACTACAACAAATCAATTTCTATCTTTCGATCAACATATTATTAATTAGGGGTCTGATTTACAGTGTGTTTTTGCAATCAGCACATATTTATTATTTCACAAAATACGATTAAAATGTAGAATAATAAGGGTTAACTTCAAAAGATGTAATTAGTAGGCACACTAGATAAGTCCTAATGATACTGAATAGGAACACGGAATAACATTCCATAAAATTATTTGAATATTAAATTTATTCCAAATTTCTTAAAATTTGGTTAAAAAATTTAGTTTCGCATAAATATTTTTCGTTATATGTATTGTAAATAATTAACGGAATGGTTTTATTTTATTTTAATTTGGAATATGAATCTTCATTGTTATAATACAAATGTAGTTACTTAAGATAAAATAATTAAGGTAATAAGATAGTCGTTGTGCCATAGCAACCAATTTCATATCATTTACTCGCGTCGTTAACAAGTATTGTAAAACTGAGTACTTAGTGTAAACGTTATAATTATTCTCATTATTAGTTTTAATGACATATAAATAAACATGTATTGACTTAAGTCGTTTGTTTTTTATTCGTTTATTAGCCACAATATCTTAAAACTTTGTACCATGGTGGTAAAAGCGTTAAATTTTCATAGGAGATGTATTGTATGTTATGTTAATCATGTAAACGTATATGTAATATGTTGTAATGTAAACGGTATTTTAAGAAGGTAGAAAGTTAAAGACATAGAAAACAAAACAACAAACTATTATTGTAAAAAAAATCATTTTATCGTGGCTTAACACGGACAATAATTTTATAAAACTGCCGTGATATGTAACCATTATGGTTGCTGTTTTACCTTACCTACCCATGACGCTGGTTTTCTGTAGAAACCATTGATAACCATATACAATATACGAAACATTTATCAATATAGTTACTATTACCGATCATTTAGGGCCGATTTTTCAATAGTCAGATAACTTTTATTTGAAGAATAAGTTTGACATTTGACAGTTTTCGTTTCGAGTTTGACATTTGACAGAAATTGTGTCAAAACATCAATTTTATTCGTCGAATAAAGTTATCTGGCGATTGAAAAATCGGTTCTTAATGAAATTTTCAGCAAAACCTACTTACCTAGGTACATGAAGCATTTCCGACCACCTTATATCACTTCAGATCGTATCTAGAATCGAAACTAACCCACTCGATAAGTGTTTCAATTGAAACTAGCTACACTTTTCGTTAAGTGCAAAAATCTTTTACCCAAAAAGCATATTCAAAAACTCTACCTTCCATTAATTCTAGCGAGACAGGATATTGAAATGAAACTAACTAATAGAGAGAGATGTAGAATGTTCACATCCCAAGTTAGACGCAAAAATGGGCATACTATGGTACCACAATCACTACAGGCAGAAGATGAACGGGTTCTGCAGGATAGAAGAACTAACATGCAACAAAAGCCTCCTGTTTTACTTCTTCCTAGCATTTATCCTGTCTTGTGATAGGGTCCGCTTTCTTTCTCCTTTGCCTCCACTTCGCAACCGCTGGATGCAGGCCGCTTCCGTCCAGCCAATCTGGAAATCACTGGGGGAGGCCTATGTTCAGCAGTGGACGTCCTAAGGCTGAATTGATAATCTATATAAAGAAAGTCGGGTTAGTTACACCATTTATAAGTCAAGAACGGGTGGGCCGATATTTATAAGTTTTTGGATTTGTCTCCGTCCCGAATAGTAGAATAACTATTAAAACAAATAAAAATTCACGAAACAAAACGAGGCGGTACGAAGTTCGTCGGGACAGCTAGTCTAAATATTTTAAAAAAGTCGGGTTAGTTACACCATTTATAGGTCGAGAACGGCTAGACCGATTTTTATGATGTTTCATTTGTTGGATTTGTCTTCGAAGAGCAGAATATTGAAACATCGGAAAATCACACAGATTTTTTTTTTATGAAGAGTCGGTACGAAGTTCACCGGGACAGCTCGTGATGAACTAGATTTCTTTACAGTTTCTTCAGTTTCAGTAGTAGGTAGATACCTACTGTATCTACCAACATTATACTGACTTAAAACCTTTCAACCTTACGCCTCTAATATGGATTTCCAAGCTAACAGAGTTAGAATATACCAATGAATACCAGGGACGAATGGTAGTAATAAAATCAAACAGGCTGCCGCGAACGGAAAACGGCACGGAATCGAATTCTGAACCACCGCTTTTGCGGAAAATTAGGTTGAAGAAACTTCCCGGCTAGATCGGCTGGAAAGGTACAGCTAACCTCGCACATGACGACGGGTTTCAGGGTGACGCATATTACTTAAGTTTGATTTACTTTTAGAAGCTATTCTATTAAACTGAACAGTTTTTAAGGGAGTAGACCTGAGTACCATCGTCATCATCATCATTTCAGCCATAGGAGGTCCACTGCTGAACAAAGGCCTCCCCCAATAACTGATCATCGAGGGGGATTGCCAATACTCGCCACGCTTGGCAGGCGGGTTGGCGAGCGCAGTTTTTTTATAAGATTTCGCACGAAGACGCTGCTGCCCGTCTCGTGCTACAGGAATTAGTCGTCTCTTACGACACGCCTCCTGTTGGCGATGGGGAAGTGTATTCTTTACGGCCGTGCCCACACGGCACCCTGACCTTTGACCGGCACGACTTGAGTATATGGGATTTCAATTCGATACCTTTACGCGTACCCGAGATCAAGAGTTTTGATTTGATTGTTATGATAGACACGGACAGACAGACAGACGGACAAAAAAGTGATCGTATAGGATTATTTTTTCGTTTGAGGTACGCAGGGCCGTCTTAACGTATACCGGGGCCCTGGGGCACACAAGAATTCGGGGGCCCTATTGCAAAGTAAAAATAAGATACTGTATGAATTCATTATATCCAAAAAATAATGTCATATCCCCGTTAAAAGTATAGTTTAAAAATTTCCCTTCTTTTTTAGGCTTTGACCCTATTTTCCTTCCTTTTTGGTTAACAGTGTTTTTTAGTTTACAAATATGTTTAGTGCTTTGGGGCCCCCGTGAGGCCGGGGGCCCGGGCCACAGGCCCCGTGTGCCCTTATGGTAAAGAGGGTCCTGGGTACGGAACCCTAAAAAGTTCCATACTTATACCAGGGTTACTCATTATTCATGGTAATACTCCTTTAACCTGATATCGGCTTTTATGTCCCTTTCTTTGTGCACAGTTGTATGAATGAAGGTATTAGCTCGAACATCCCTCAAACAAATTAGTCCCAAATTGCCAGCCTTTTCAGCTATGTGTCAGTTCTCAACGTTAACAATATAATTTTGTAAAGATTTAAGTACAATATACAGGATGTTCAAGTAATTGGAAATTGAAATAAGAATTAAGAATTAGAATTGGACACTCTTTAAAACTACGTTATCTGCAGCTGCTGATACAGGGTGATATTGCAAAGGGTTGCCAAATCTTTAGGAGTAGCTCAGAATCAGTAATTTAATCGAACTATGCAAATAACAAAAAACCAAATTTTTCACATTTAATTTTCTTTAAATGTGAAAAATTTGGTTTTTTGTTTTTGTTTGATTATTCCTATCCGCTGTTAAAAATCGTACGCGTGGATAATTTCACTCATTCATGAAAAAATTGCACCGATGTACACTGCGTCAGGTCCTTGTAGGCTCGCCGTACACGCCTCTGATGAATGACCGCGCAGCTTTCGTAATCTTTCTATTGATTTTATTTTCGGATATCTTTAAGTATTTTTTTTTTCGTAACATACGTTTATTAAAAATAATAACGAATTAAAAGCTTCTCTAAATAGTTCCTTGGATCTTATTTTTTAAATTTTGAACCCCTTTGCAATGTAACCCTGTATACAATTCCTTTCACATGGAAGCTTAGTTATATCAAAATCATTTAAAAAATTCATCATCATCACTTAGCCTTATAACGGGTGATTTTTTTGCTTTTGGCAACACTGTTTTTGACAGATCACGCGTGAATCGTGTCTTGTGTCATTGTCAAACTTGTTCAGTTTGGTCTATAATTTAACCATGAATCGACTTACGAACGAACAACGCTTGCAAATTATTGAATTTTACTATCAAAATGCATGCTCGGTTAAGAGAGTGCATCGCGCACTTCTTCCAATTTATGGGCAGTTTGGCAGTTTTTTTTGCCCAAAATGAAAGAATTGGACATGCCTGACATGTGGTTTCAACAAGACGGTACCACATGCCACACGGCACGCGAAACAATGGCCCAATTGAGAGCCGCCTTCGGTGAACAGTTTATCTCACGTTTTGGGCCCGTCAATTGGCCGCAACGATTGACGCACTGGGAGCCAATATTGAAGCATTTATTCGTGATATACCGGCTGATATGTTGGAGAGAGTGTGCCGAAATTGGGCCTTGCGAATGGGCCATCTAAACCGGAGCCGCGGCCAGCATTTGCATGAAATCATCTTCAAACATTAAATCATATTGATCGTTCTATCGATTCCAATAAAGATTTCATCAATTTTTTCAAATTTTTTGTGTTTTTTTTTTAAATCAAATCCTATACCTCTTAAAAAATCACCCGTTACTTAGTATGAATTAATAAGTCCTGTCAACTCTCGCCCATAATAAAACAGTCACAGATTGAATATTAAGTGATTTTTGTAGACAAAAAAAAACATTTCTACTCTATAGGGTATGTGCTCTAGATAATAAATAAATAAATAAATAAAATAAGTTTATTTCATTAACAAAGGTAATGCCTTAAAAACTAGTACATTGGAGCCTCCATTTAAGCAAAAAATGCCTGTGTGGAGGGCCCGCTCTTCCATCACTATATCCATACTTTACAAGGCAGTATACAGTAACTTATCTTAATAAACATTTCTTTTTCACAGTAGTAGTGTTTGAGTATTAAATTAATTAAATTTAATTTAAGTATCTATATTATGTGTGTGTGTGTGTGTGTGTGTGTGTGTGTGTGTGTGTGTGTGTGTGTGTGTGTGTGTGTGTGTGTGTGTGTGTGTGTGAGTGTGTGTGAGTGTGTGAGTTATAGTGTATGTGTTTGTGAGAGTTAATATGAGAGTGTATAATTAGCTATAAAGTATATAATTATGCAATACGCTCCAGTAATTGTTCAATTTCATGGTATGTCTTATTTTGAATCCATTTTACTAAAAGTTTTTTAAGGCTATGATGTGTTTTGTCATATAAACATATAATTTTATTTATTTTATTATACAGGAAGGTAGAATTTGAGACGAATTGTCTACTGGCAAATTTGGTCTTAATATTGTAGGATTGAGCAACGAAATTTCTACGTCGTTTATTGACTTGGCTTGGGTCGTAAGATTTGTGCGTTCTGAGGGTTGTGCAGACTACATATAACTTCCTGACCGAAAGTAAACCACTGATGCTATATAGAGTGTCAGTAGGGAAGCGTCTCTTCTTAAAATACATTACTTTAATGAGAGTACGCTGCGCCTTCTCTAGCTCAAGGAATTGAGTTTTGGCTGCACCACCCCAGACAGGAATGCAGTAAGTCAGTATGGATTGAGCCAGAGCAGTGTAAATTTGATTAAGTAGATAATTTGGTGAGTCTTTGTCCGAGTTACATGGCATAACATGTCTGAGTGTTTTGAAGATCCATATTAGTTTCCTCGTTCTATTGATGAGGTAATCTAAGTGTAGGTACCATGATAATCTATGGTCCAAAACTACCCCTAGGTATTTTGTTTGAGATACCTTTCCAATGAACGGACAGTTACATGTTTTTTTATTATTGTAGTTTGTACACTCGTGAATTTAAAAAATTAAAATCGGTTTGAGGCTGTGAGTTGCTGTAGATACTAAAACAGATATAACTTGTTTTCGAAGTATTTAAAGTGAGGAGGTTTTGTTTTAGCCATATAGCCACCCGAGGAAGGCCAGCTTCAGCACTATCCTTGACCGCCTCCCAAGAGTCACTAGCAAAAACCACGGCCGTGTCATCAGCATACGACAGGACTCTAGCGTTAGGAATGTTCATACTACACAGGTCGTTGATGTAGACTAGAAAGAGGGTAGGTCCCAAAACACTGCCCTGCGGCACGCCACACGTCACGCCCACAGATTCACTGATGCAATCAGATAGTCTTACTTTTTGTTTCCTGTCCGACAAGTAACTCTCAAAAAGGGCAAGCGGAGTTCCCCTTACTCCCATATCTTCAAGCTTACGTACAAGGATGGGGATGGACACAGTATCAAAAGCTTTTTTCAGATCGAGAAAAACCGACAGACATTTTTTACCCTTGTCAAGTTGCCTAGTCACAAAAGAGCTTAACTCTAGAATCGCGTCTTCTGTCGATTTTCCCCGTCTAGATGATGCAGTCAAAAGCTTATGCTGGAGTTAAAGTGCCCAGAATAAACCTCCACTCAAGCTATTAAAACGATGGAACGAAACGCTACTTAATACTGACAGAATATAAATTGTTTCTTCGCCATAAACTAGTCTACAACATTTCTCAAACAAAATAAGTTAACAAACGACCAACATAAAATCTTCCCTTATTTTCGACATCTCCTAAAACGGACAGAACGAAATGGAAACAATTTGCCCAGGACAGGGACACGATTACGTGACAACGGGACAAGATTGGGACGTTTTGACGGGACGCAGGATGGGCTTGTTCGGCCACATGTGTTTTTGCGTGACAATCGTCTAATAGTGAGATACGATGAGAACTCCTTTTACCGCGGCCTCTACTTGACTCAAAGATGGATGAAGAAACAAAGCAAATGTATTATATTACATTTAGACTAGCTGTCCCGGCGTACCGCCATACATTTTATTTTTCGTGAAATTTTCATATTTTTATAGTTATTCTGCTTTTCGGAGCGGAAATAAATTCAACAAAACAAAAATCATAAAAATTGGTCCAGCCGTTCTTGACTTATAAATGGTGTAACTAACCCGACTTTGTTTTATATGTATATATATATATATATAGATAGATTTGTATGTAGAGATATGCGTTTTATTAAAAAAATTGTTCCAAATACATTGTAATTTTATAATAAACTAGCTTTTGCCCGCGGTTTCATCTGCGTTGACCTTACCCGGATAAAAAGTATCCTATGTGTTAACCGAAACCATGGTCTATCAGTCTATCAGTATGCCAAATTTCATCAAAATACATTTATAAGCATCATGTTAAAGCATCAAAACTATTATCTTAATAATATCCTATTTAAATGTGTTAATGACAGCGATATGTTGACATTAAGTGCCAAATGATGCCAAAGATAGTGTGTCTCTTGCCTTACGTACTCACACCGTAGCGGTATTTCATGAATACCAATAATTGATTTCTAAATAGTGCCCAAAGGAAATAAATAGTTCCCCTAAACTCACGAAATTATAGCTATAGTACGGTGAGTACGCTAGAAGGAGCTTCTGCGCCTAGCGTACTCATCTCCGTGCGCGCAAACGAATAAGCTGTAAATACAATCATAACTCAATAAATAGAGCTTGAAATAGTTCCCTCAATAAGTGTAATTTTTGTTTGATTATTGGCGTAGAAGGTTGTCTTATGTGATGCTGTCTAAAATGTAAAAAAACTATCCCACCAGAACACAAAAACTGGATACAAGTTACCCTTTGTTTACTAACAATAGAGTTTATTACAGAGTATTAACTTTGCAGTGCAACATGTTAAATTGAAATCAATCTTCCCCTAGCCGATATGGTTTGAACTTTCTAAATGTTCTCGTAAATTTATTAGTGACTCGCTGAAAAATGTTTCGGGTTCGGCCTCGTTCCGCCCCGTAAGCCTACGGGATTCAATTTCACAGACCACTCGCCGTGATGCGGGTACACCCTGTCTAAGCCATGGTTTTCGAATCAATTGGGTAAAAAACTCCGATTATGGTAAAACGATGAAGGTTTTTTGAAATTTTTAAAACCTACGCGTAAATAGATTACGCTTATGAAGGGCTGAGTTATGAAACACTTAAATAAATAATAATAAATAAATTGATTCCACAATCACACCAATTAGCTAGCCCGAAACTAAGCAAAACTTGGGGTCCGGCCGTTATGGTCCCATTCTGTTACGCACCCATTGATAAAATAGTTATTCCGGTACGCCCCCGGCTGCGACGACCTCGATGTTTATTTTTGCCATGATACTTAATTAAGTACAGCCGAGTACAAAAATGAAATTAAATTAAGGCTACAATCATGAAAAATCTGGTATCTATCTAATATTGATCGGAATGGGATGCAGCCTACATAGTGGAGAGCAATCGCCTATACTTCTCATGTAATCATTTTTATTGATTGGAAGTAATTACGGCAGTTTTCGAATTAAATAAACAAAATATAAATGTGCATTTAAAATAATTTAACAATACAATTTATGATACAGTGTCACAATTATCATAAAATCGTTTACAAAATCACCATTAATAGACGTTTTTAATTAAAAGAAATAGTAGTAGGAGAATAAACACACCACAAAACATCTAATAATTAAAAATGAAAAATATTTATTTTCAGAAACACTTTTGGTTTCAACAGTATTTGTTAAAATATAGTGCCAAAAAATGGTTCTTTTACTTGGGGGCATATCGGAATAACAATTTTTTCAATGTGGGTCCGTGGCGGCCGGGTGCAAAACGGAATGGGACAATAACGGCCGGACCCAAAGCTTGTACTATGGCGACTAGATAACGGATAAACATACTTAAATATGTGCCGTGTGGGGACGGTGAAAAGAATACATTTCCCCACCGCCTACAGGAGGCGTGTTGTAAAAGGCGACTAATTCCTGTAGCACGAGACGGGCAGCAGCATCTGTGTGTGAAATCCTATAAACTGCACTCACCAACCCGCCTGCCAAGCGTGTTGAGTATTGGCTGTCCCTCCCAATGATAGAAGTCATTGGGGGAGGCCTATGTTCAGCAGTGGACGACCGATGGCTGTTATGATGATGATGATGATGATTACACTTTAATACTTTTATAAACATCCATGACTAAGGTACAAATGCTCGTGTTCGTCACACAAACATTTGCCCCTTGCGGGATTCGAACCCTCAACCGCTGGCTTTGTAGTCCGGAGCGCGAACCACTACACCAGACGGTAGTCAAATACCTACCTACAATCAACCGGCCAATCTGGAAGTCAATAGGGGAGGACATGTTTAGCAGTAGACGTCCTATGGCTGAAATGATGATGATGATGATGATGATGAATCTTTGAATGATGATGAACAAGTTGAAAAGTGTCCAGCTAAAGCAGTAAATAACAGTTTCAAAGCCATGAAAAACGGTATTTAAAATTTACGCATAGTAGATAGATTACCTTCGCTTAAGGAGCGTAGAGATAAGGAATACAACCTCTTATGGGCGGAAAGTTAAAAAGCGGTCAAGTGCGAGTCGGACTCGCCCATGAAGGGTTCCGTAGCAGCAAGTAACACAATATAAAAGTTCTAAAGAGCTAATAAAACTAATAAGAGCTAATAAAGTTGATTGAATGAAAGGTAAATTGCGGTTTACGATTTATGACGTATTAAAAAAAACTACTTACTAGATCTCGTTCAAATTAATTTTCGGTGGAAGTTTGCATGGTAATGTACATCATATATTTTTTTTAGTTTTATCATTCTCTTATTTTAGAAGTTACAGGGAGGACACATTTTACCACTTTGGAAGTGTCTCTCGCGCAAACTAGAAAAAAATGTGGCTTTGACATACGAATGGAAAGACAGACAAACAATGTCCAATATTTACAGATAAGAGTTTAAGTATTTCTAAAGCAAATTTTTTAAATTTGGGTTTTGTGTTGGAAAATATATATCTATACTTGATTTCTTCTGAAACTCATTATATTGTCGTTGAAGCCTGTTCATGACAGAGTAATAGCCGAGACTGCTTTTGGATCCTCTGGTAGTGAATGGAGCATATTTACCTTGTCTCGCGATTTTGTAGGGTATATTAAAATCAAGCTGTTCCAAGAGCCATGGGCAGTCCAGACCACCTCTCACAATCTTAAATAAAAACATGTGATCCAACAATAATTTCTGTTTTTAAACTGAGCGTCTTAAACCTTAAAAGCCTATCAGTGTGCGAAGGCAACAGCCTAGCTAGACCATGATTGGAATGAGACGTGCCATAAAAACCTCTTTTGCACACGTTCTAATCGTTTGCTATGCACTTCATAGTGAGGCGACCACACCGGGCTACAGTATTCTAAGATCGAGCGTAAATCTATATATATATAAATGAAATGCTGTTCGTTTGTCTCGCTAAAACTCGAGAATGGCTAGACCGATTTGGCTAATTTTGATCTTGAAATATTTGTGGAAAATATTTAAAAAATGCAAGGAAAGTAGTAAAGCAACTATTTTATTTTCCCATATAAATGAATTGGCGGAACGAAGTTCGCTGGGTCAGCTAGTATGCAATAAACAAATAAGATTTTGGTGGCTGGTTTTAGACTTTACACTCACGAACTACAAATCCTAGCATTTTAAAAGCTCTACAAGTGTGTCTATGAAACTGAGGACTGACCTTACTGTATCGATTATTTAGTTTTCTGTCAGCTAACTTCATTTCTGAGTTTATCCTTCAGGGAAATCCCGAGCAAAGTTCTTTCTATAGCTTGGTAAGCAACTTATTACTTTAAATTAGCACCGAGTGTCCTCGGCTCCCTAAGTCATAAAATGTAGTACGCAGGTTAAAGACTTTCGTCTTCAGACTTTGAGGGATTGTGACGTTACTATACAAATTATTTATTTCCTCAAGATAATCCTGGAAGGGAGAAAAATACCAATTAATGAAATAACTTGACAAGCGCTAAATAAGTTTATCACTTCGAGAGCAATTTAAGTAAGCACGAGTAGGGAAGCGTGGAAATGCAGCAGAGACGAGGTGTGTGCACCTAGATCATTGACTTATATATACTTCTTAAGGACAGGGCGGACCGCATGTTAAACTGTTATCACTAACGTGGCCCTAAAGTGATCCTCTTTAGACAGAAGTGACGTAGTCGTCTGTCGGCTGTCGTCGAGAGCGAAGGTACGTTAAAATTAGGAAAATGATATGATTTGTCGTGTTCACTACGACAAAAGCACAACTAATAAAAAGTACGATATTGAATATGTCAGGTAAGTCGAAAATATGTTAAATAAGAAACATATTTACATTGTTTTAGAAATTTTGTTTCCATAATCTTAACGTTTGGCATAATAGTAAGTAACGCATGGTGTGTTGCTGTTTAATCGTTTACGACACAGTTTAGGGTAGTTCTAATAGATGGCTTTAGTGTGTCATGTATGGTAAACGTGTAGAGTGATTTATTCTGTAAGCCGTATCTTTACTATTTAAATCAATGATCTAGATGGTATTTTACAGTTAAATGAGAAGTAGCGAGGTAAACATTCGTTGATTTATCAGTTCAAAATAATGAGGTGGTTAGCCATACTTCAACATTACCACACAAGTTCATTGCAGATGAATGGAGGGCTAGAATAACCATGAATTATACAAAGTTTATTTTCCCATAACACGGGATACCACAACAAGGAGTTCTCTTCTAGTCGGGGCACGCTTGACTCTTGTACACTCTCGATCTATGAAGTATTTGAGATTTTACAAACGAAACTATAGCAACTAGCTGTATCTGCGACTTCGCCCGCGTGAAATACGGTTTGTCACCAGACACATTAATTTAGTGGACTCGCTTAGGAGATGGAATAAAAATAATAGCTTATGTCCTTCCCTAGGGTTCAAGCTTTTTTCGTTCAAAATTTCATCAAAATCGGTTCAGCGTTCACAATATAAAGTAGCCTATGTCTTTTCCCAAGCTCTAGTCTAACTTTGATCTAAATTTCATTAAAATCGGTTTAGTAGTTTAGGCGTGAAAGCCTAACAGACAAACAGAAAGAATTACTTTCGCATTTATAATATTAGTATGGAAGTATCGATAGTATGGTTATAGTAGGGATTAGGTAATGATCAGCGAGGAAGTACAGTGAAATGCGAATCACAGATTATTATTTGTTGCAAACCTTCCCTCCAAAGTCTGTCAAAACAAATTCACGACCTCCAGGATTGAGGAAATATTATACGGCGATGGAGATTGTTACGAGTTGTATTCACGAGCGAGACACCCGGTATTATCTACTGTCTCTGAGGTATTGATTTACGTTAAGCCACTTAAGGAATACTAAAGACCTAATGACAGGTGGATTAGGTCGGCTATTAATGAATTATTCATCTATTGGCCCGTCTTGAGTAGAGACCTCATGATTTTGAGTTATAACAGGACAACGAGAAACTCTGACACAAAAGTTGGTTCGATTTGACAACACTTCAGTCTGTTCTAACTTAGAGAAGTGAAGTTTGTTCACAGATGTAGATGGTAATCCCCGGAACTAGGTACTTATTCTATTTAATAATTATTTAACTAATATTTTTGAATTTTAAATAGTATAGTCTCTATCCCGTAAAATTGCACATTTCGCGAGGACTGCCAGTTAGATTTCACCATAGATAGTGTTATTGTTGCTATTTAGTTGCCAAAAAACTAATATTAAAACAGTAATAGATAGCAATTTTATTTCGCAAAACAGACATACACATAAAAACAAGACAGAAATAATAAAATTAAAATAAAGTACAACTAAACTCGAAAAACAAACAACAATTTGTGATATCAACATATTGTGCAATTTTAAGTATTTTTTTCCTGTATTTTATTTCTTTAAAATGGTACTGTAATTATAGATTATACGAGTATACCTATTTTCTTCATAAATACGGTCAATCCCGGTTGCGTCCCAAGCCATTGCTTTGGAGCCCAGGATCCGCTTTCCTTGATTTACTTCTCCACTTCGCGCGGTCTTGAGCGTCTCTAGTTGTGAGATCATTGGCACGCATGTCAGCCCTCACGACGTCAAGCCAGCATTTCATGGGTCTACCCTCGATTATATATCTATATTTACTAATAATTGCACTGGTACAGCATAGTTATGTGTAAAAAAGTAACAGTGTGTCTGTACATTGATTATGGTCAGGTTCTTTATACATTATTTTTAAAAATGTATTACTTATGTGAATTATGGCAGGACTTCATGACTAGCTACACTGCTGTTTTAAATAAACGGTGTTTAGTGAAACGGTCCCAAAACCATCAAACAAATGGCGACCCTACTCCCACTCAGGTGAGTTGTATCTTCACAAAGCTGTAGGCCCCAATTAATTAAATGCCGAATTACTCGTCTACACAGTTATTTTAATGGGTGCTATTACTTATTTTTGTCGCCTTTTTAGAGTCAGTATTTTTATTTGTTCTCAATATGCAATGGTGCCCATTATTAAGATACCACATCAATAAGCTGACGGTGTATTGTTTTTTTTGTATCATTGTTCCGTGTGTCATTGTATTTTTATATTTTTGTTAAAAATATGTGTTTGTCTAATATAAAATAAATCTGTTTCTCTCTCTTAATCGTTAACTGCTTTAACATATAGCAAATTCTTATATTTGAGCTTCATCAGGGATATTGTTCTGTTTGTTCTACTCGCAGTAAAGGGCATATCCATGCCCAAATCTTTTGCCAGCACTACATAGATCTCAAAAACATAAATCCTGCACTGACGCGCGCCTTCAGTGTAAAGTTTCTGAAGTCATTATATAAGTAGTATTGTATATACATATATTGTGCATTGATTTTATTTATATAGGTAATTATTTGTATCATATTAAGCTTACCACGTAATTTGTTAATGTAAGGTAATTCTTATATCGGACCTTTACCGCACCCATTACTTGTTTTTCTGCATGACCCTAAGGTTGGCTGGCAGAGAATGCTTTTAGCATTAAGTCCACCTATTGTACACTTTTTAAAGTTTTGTGCAATAAAGTTTATAAATAAATAAGTATACAAGAAGATGGAGAAGAAGAGCACCATGAGTCGTACTCATGGAGCACATACCCAATAGAGTAGAAATGTCATATGATTTGTTCGACGAAATTTTTCGTCATTTTTTAATCTGTATCTGTCCTTTTTTTATGGGCAAGAGTTGACAGCACTTGTCATTTCATACTAAATGTAAGTGAAAAATCACTTACTAGTTTCGGAGAAAGATGGTTCGTATTGCTGCTCTTATATAAAATTAGAGATCCTCTAAATGAAACGTTATATTAACTTATCTATATACACACTATATACTATATATTGATACAGAAAACACAACTACGACGCATGAAGAAGTCCACTCCGATGACAGCTGACAGCTAGTGCCGGGAATCGCTCATAGGGATGTTCCCAGCAATCGATTCCCCGCTAACAGTAGGTAAGTACTCGACGGTCGTACTTTCTTGTATCCAGTGACCGCTCTGTTAAAGAATTATGATGGATTAAATTATATTACAAAATCAAACTTAAATAACCTGCTAGGTATTTGTGAATAATTGAGCTTTAACAACATAAAGTATAAGTATAAGTATAAGTACTTGAAAGTTACATCAATTTACGGCGTTATGAATTTTGACGAAACGAAGCAATGGAAAAATTTAGTCAAAAAACAACATCTCCAACTATTTCTAACTAAAACCTATGAATATCCAGGATGTTCTAATTACTAGACCTTAATATTTAGAACACAGCCCAAAAATAATTCGCGTAGGGGCGAGGTGTAGTCGCAAAAGGCATAGAATAGATAGGTGCAGAAGGCTCACTCCCCTAAAACACCAAACTATAATAATATTCGTTAAAAAAAACGCTTGTGCACGTCACCTCCTCGCTACATCCAACATCGCAATATAGTTTTAACAAAATTTTTATTTTTGTAAAAAAAATGTATGCCTATTTTTATTGTTAAATGACCCCATATTTTTGCACACTTCGGACGAATTTTTTTTTTGTGGTACCACTCCAGAAGTAAACTCTATTCAATTAACAAAGAATCATTTAAATCGGCTCAAAATTGGCAAAGAATTTGCGTAACACACACAAAATAAAATAATAGTATGTAAATCATACAGTCGAATTAGATAGATGTTTCCTCTTTCACCTTTTTTGAAGTCTGTTAAAAAGAGTCTCAACATGTCTGCCGCAGACTCGCAGTAATTACTTTTAACGGTCGAATCAAACATGTATTTTGTTTTATTTCGCTCGCACTTGCACTTGTTAGAAGATTCCCTCCATCCCTATCCCCTCCACCCAAGATCGTTTGCCCCTCTTAATAAAAACCGTAGTCCGGTACCCCTTAATACATGATATTACAGACCATGACAACTTTTGCTCTCGCTGCACCAGGACTGGGAAACCAGCCCCCCTAGCATGACCACCAAAACACGATATGATATGATGTGATATAGCGATTTATTAACACAAACGGTTAGTTTTTCTTTTCAAATATGATAGAAATAGCGACCATGATTTTTTTTATTAAAAGAGCGATCATAAAAATTCAATATGGCATCTATATCTATCATATATTTACAGTTGGTGTCGATATATCGCTATATCATATCATATCATATCGTGTTTTGGTGCTCATGCTAAAAAAATAGAGGCTGGTTAAAAAAATACCAGCTCGTAAGTAACGCCATACAAAAATAGAAAGAGCATTTTCGTTTTGATTCCGCTTTGACAGATTATAATATTATTTCTGTTTTGATCAAAGAGCGGTGCACTCAGCAGGTCACTCTACTCAGCCTATTCTTTGCACGCTTCAATCGAGTGACGCTTCTGCAATATTTACTAGGGCGAGGTTGTCTCCCGATTATAATGAAGGCCATAATTAAGTTCACTGTCGCCGTTAATTTACACGCAAATTGATACAAACGGGCGTTTTACTGGCTCACTGGAAACACTTTCGGGCTAAGCGAGTACTCATGTAAATATAAAATATTAAAATTATGATGATTTTTCAGATGGTTTTTGTAAGCAACAGTGGTTTGCTGCCGTCAGGAATGAGTAAATCCTGACATAATATGTCGTCTTATATCCTGCTTCGTATGTTAGACAGTTCACAAGTTGGTATGCGTGAGAACTTCGCCGTACATTACATGTGATACATATTATGATGTAAGAAAGATTTCTTCTTTGTGTTTTTAACTAAGTACCAAGTCAGTGACTGCTATTATCTAATAAACCTTTTTGGCTTTATAATATGGTCATAACCTAAACTTGTTAACTTGTAAAATGTGCTTATACAGGGTGTAACGAAAAGGTGAAATAAAACTTTAGGGGGTTATTCTATGGCTAAATTACATCAACTTTTTCTATGGGACCAACATCGAAATCGCAAAAAAAAAACACTTTCCCATACTAAAACGCGACCAGCTGGCATCAGTTTGTATGGAAACGTAAATTTTTTTTTTGAGATTTTGATGTTGGTCCCATAGAAAAAGTTGATGTAATTTAGCCGTAGAATAACCCCTTAAAGTTTTATTTCACCTTTTCGTTACACCCTGTAGAAGAAAATAATTTATATGATTTTATTATTGAATAAAATTCAAGACTATCTTAATGACCTACCTGTTTATTCTGATATATTTTTTTTTGTGGCAGCTAGTGGTGACTGAGTTTGTTCCGGCGTTTCTTCTCAGCACTTGCCACATTGTCTGTGTCTTGTCTCGAAGCGCTAGTAGGGCCCAAAAAATAAGGAGACATGTTCTGGCCCCATATGAGCCTATAATGTTATTATTGTCGTTCATAAGTGGCAATTCTCTGTCCTAATTTGAATAAATGTTTTTTTACTTTGACTTCATTATTTGTTTATTTCAAAGCTAACATCAATTTTTACAGGAAACCCAATACAATAGGTAAGCAACATAAAAACATAGAACCATTGATTTAAATAGTAAAGATACGGCTTACAAAACAAATCACTCTACACGTTTACATTTCTAAAACAATGTAAAATTATGTTTCTTAATTAACATATTTCCGACTTACCTGACTACCTACCTGATTATTACTTACCTGATTAAATATCGTACTTTTTATTAGTTGTGCTTTTGTCGTAGTAAACACGACAAATCTTATCATTTTCCTAATTTTAACGTACCTTCGCTCTCGACCACAGCTGACAGCCGACTACGTCACTTCGGTCTAAAGAGGATCACTTTAGGGCCATGTTAGTGGCAACAGTTTAACATGCGGTCCGCCCTGTCCTTACGAAGTAATATATAAGTCAATGCATAAAACATAGAACTACAATTAATACTAAACACAGTGTCAATCAATAACACAGAATATACAGTGTTACCCTAGTGAATGATAATTATATTAATTATTAATACCTAAAACAGGTAGCGGTAGTAAAGTGCGTCGAGCCACGCGCAGTGTATGGTTTTCCATACACTGCGCGTGGCTCGACGCACTTGGCCGGTTTTTACAAATGTTTTGCGGGCGGTGCGACAGAGGAGAAACTAAAAGTAATTTGGAATTAAAAAATTGGTTATTAAGTAGGTACTTAATAGCAAACAAAAAAATGGAGCACTACCTATGAATAAATCATATTTTGTTTTATACTAATGTTTTACTAAAAGTTTTATTTTAAACCCGCAATTTTTATTTAACGATTTGTTGTTAGTCATGCAATCTGTAAGTTACGACACCATCTTTGTTTTTATTACGGGAAAAGGGTTCGGATTAACTTTCATGATTCACGTTTTTTGTTATAATTTATAAAAGTTGACAAATAGCTATTTTCGGATTAAATCAAGTTTACAAGAACCTCGGGTTGCGAAGTTCCAGACGTAATTTCAAATTCAAAAGCTTTACACTTCAATAATCATGAAATCTCTTATTTTTTATTTTTTTTATCGAATATAGATTTAGGGATACACAATAGACATTGGGTTGTTAGTGATTAATAAGTAGACCTCACTACACCAACCGCTGTGTTTCTAAAAGTGAAAAAAACGCTCGTTCCAACCGCCCGTGTGTGCAGCATTTCTAAAATGCTCCCTATTTTAATATTAGGCGCTTCTGGCACTCTGGCACTCGTATTTTCTTGAAATATTGCCTTTTAAACGCAACCGACCTCTAAAGAAGGTAGGTTAGCAATAAGTATTAACGCATTAGCAGTGAATCTTATTTGCATAAAAGGGGTTAAGTAGACACTTAGTATCATCGTTTCCCATAGAGACTTTTCCCAACCTTATTTATAGAAGGCAGTGTTTTTCCGTTTTGTTTTACCTACAAATCTTATGTTATGTATAACAAAGATATTTAAGCGGGAATATTACAATGTTAGGTATATTAAATGAAGAAGGTACCTACACGACTCATAATTTGAATTAACTTACCGCACCGAGCCATTTCACAAAATCGCGCCGTTATTGTGCAGCGCGGCTTGTGCATGGAAAATCTAGGATTTTCATAACGTTTTTTGTCTACTATTATATATAATATTACTGGCCCCCGATTTAGAAACCGATCGATAAAAAATTTTGACCGGAAAACCACGGGACACTGTAACATAAAGCCGCCGACAGATGGAGACTGTCGTCCATTTTATCTTGTTTGCATTTTTCAGAGATAAAAGACGTATTATGGCCTTGTCATAAGGTTTATTTTCGTTTTTAATTCATTGTAGTAAGCCGAAAGTGACTGGACGCATTTGAATCTTATTGCAATGGATTAGGGTTTAAAATCATTTGCTCAATCACTCTGTTGAACAGCGATCGTGTGACGGGCGACTCAGTGTCACGTGATTTGCCGGTTGTCAATTCGATATCGTTTCGTGTATATGGTTTATTCATTTAAAAATACTGTATAAAATGTTAATCCCGTGTCACGTAACAGGTAGACGCCAAATATTGTCCGAGAAGCCGAGCCAAGCTAACAGCAGATCAGACGAGCGTGAATTATTCATGGCGGGCGGGCCGCGCGTTTGTCTTCGCGGACCAGCGCTGAATTTGCTAGCAGGATAGGGATGGGATTAACTTTGCTATGATACCGAACGTAGCACTTCTGGTACCAAAATTTTAACACAGGATAGGTACTTTATAATCTTTGGTGCCGTGATGTTAGATATTTTGGTACCATTATTGCACACTTTATTAACGTAATTGATATAACAATTTCTCAGTCGTGACAGAAAATAAAAGCCTACACATGAATTTAAATGTGCAAACTGCCAGCTTACTGTGTAGCCATGGTTCAAAGTGGTCTGGTTTCCCTGGTCAATCTAAGGGTTACAGTGTTACAGACATTGTTACAGAGGTCTGCTGTAGTCGCTCCAAATGTAATGACTAGACTTGCTGCATTGTACAGTCACACCGCTATTAGGAACAAATTGTATGTGTGTAATTTAGCAAAACGAATGTAATGAAAAAAATATAATTATGTATTAGGTGTTTACTAGCCAAATAAAACGTCATGCAGTGAGTCTGTGACTCTGAAGTCAAGTTCATTGATACAATACTCGACCGTTACACTTAATGATACCTTTCTAAATTTTGAAGTAAAGGATCAAGCCAAGTTCCCGTAATCCCGTTAGGATTCAGCGTGGAAACGCTGCTAGCATTCTCGCCTCTTTGCCTAGTGGACACGCTTTTATTTTGAGTAGCTAGTTTTTAGTTTTACGGTAGTTTATTTTGTGTTATAGGAGTTTTAATTGTTATTGAATAAAACATCCCATTACTTTTCTACAATTATCTGTTGGCCATTCTTTATGTCAACACTTTAGCTTTATTCACAATACATAATTATGAGTATGTATGTAGTACCTTTTCAAGCTGTTAGGTTAGGTTAGGTTTTGTTATTGGTATCAGTCTGCATTTCTCTATACCCCATCACTAGCAGCTAACTTGCATATGGTGCCTCGCAGAACCATACGTTCTTATTCGTCTATCTATAAGGTATACGTTCCTTCGACAGAGCATGGAAGGAAATCAAAATAACATTGACGATAAAATCCTTTGGTCTGTCCAGACTCCAGAGACGGACTGATTTAGTACTGCAAGAAACATCATCATAAAATATTACATTAGTTGTTTATAAAGAATAATTAAGACTTGGCGGTCCCTGCGAACTTAGTAGGTACCGCTTCTTTGTTTATTTTTTGGATTTATTTCATTGTTTGAATAGAATCACTATTCTGCTATTCGGGGCGAAGACAAATTCAACAAATCAAAGATCACAAAATTCGGTCCAGCCATTCTTGACTTATAAATGGTGTAACCAGCCCGACTTTTGTTTTATTTTATAGGTATAGATAGATTTAACCAAAGGCATTGAATCTTTGGACTAATGTTAATCCGTATTTAAGTAACTTATATTCCAGCTTTAGCATAAATTAAATGAGGATTGAATTTTTAAAGTTTCATCCTTGTTGAAAATAATGCCAGGGAGTAGATATTTATTCATCATTGCTACATTTATAACAGTACATAAATCTTATCTGATGAATTAATAAAACTTGGCGTAAGTCCAGAAGAAACACAAAACAAGTGTAAGCACATAATTATTCATTAAGTAAGTAAATCACAGTGGAATCTCAAGTACTTATGCCGCAGATAAGTTATTCGCAAAGCCTGATAAATTTTGTTTCGCCCGATAACATTCCGGTTATTAATGTACCCAAATTAGTCTTCTCGGGTACGAATAAAATCTAAATTTCAAAAAAGCAAAAGCCTCCGTTGCCTCTAATTGCCCGCATTTGTAATTTTATGAGGAAATAAAACCTCTAAAACTGAAATACGGTTATGGTCTTCTCTCTTAAATTCAGCGGTTCTTCTTTCTATATGGTTCTTTATTAAGTTTTCCATAAGTCCAAAACAGAATACAAACTTAGTAACAGTAGTAAACAAAATTTAGTAATGGCCGCAAGACTGCCTGGCTTGCGGCCATTACTAAATTCCATGCACACTTGCATCTGCCTGCAGTAAAATAGCGTTATTCAAGCACGAATTGTGATGGGCGACGGAGGGATGGTATTAATTTAGCCTTATTTTCATAAATGGGTAAAAATCGAGTTTTTATTTTTACCAATTTTCTACCTACCCATATTACCTATTTACTATTTTTCCCCTATTGGGTACAAACCCAATTTTTTATACCCTGAGTCACCCTTTAACATCATTACTATCATTATTTCAGCCATAGGATGTTCGCTGCTGAACAATGCCTCCCCCAATGACTTCCAGATTGGCTGGTTAGTTGGACAGAATCCTATCCAACTGTATGATACAAGTCCCTTTCCCATTACAGACAGAAGGCATCGAAGGAGAAGACGGCCATCATCGAATTCTCAGGTCCAAAGCAGCATTCTCATCACCAACCTAGCCTGATAAGGAACAGGTAGGACAAAATTAGATGTATTGCTTTATGTAAGTGTTTACAGTTAAAAGAACGAACCTTAGTAACACATAAAACACATAAGGGCGCACATTAAACACTGCACGAATATTAAAAAACATATGCCTATTATACGTAGATCACACTATAAGCTTTGCGTAACTTAAAAAAACAACATGTTATACTCGTAACCAAAATATTATGTTTATTGCTTTTCAAAATATTATGTACTCTTCTTTACATTTTAAACATTTTTTCATACGATCGAACCATTTTTTAAAACAGAAGGACCACAGATCTGAAGGCATTGTTTCTACGTGCTGATTGAACGCTATCACTGCCTCTTCAGAGTTGGTAAAAGTAAAACCTCTCATCAAATCTTTGATTTTGGGGAAAATACAGAAATCACAGGGTGCTAGGTCGGGGCTATGCGCAGGATGGGTGACGAGTTGTAATTTTGCGGAAGCTAAAAATGACTTTGTTTTGTTGGCCGTGTGTGAAGAAGCGTTGTCATGATGTAGGAGAACGCGGCTTTTGGGTCGTCTTTCGCGAACTTTTTCTAACACCCTGGGTAAACAAACGGTAGAATACTCGGCATTAACACTCTTTTGACCAACGTTTCTCGCCTGCCTCACTTTTGTTGGCCTGTTCTCATTTTCAAACACCCATTCACAAGATTGTTGTTTTTTTTTCGGGTTCAAAACAATAAATCCACGTTTCGTCTCCTGTGACAATGTCATAAACAACATTAGAATGTCCGTGGTCGTACTTTAGTAGCATCTGTGAGCACCATTCCACGCGAGCTCGCTTCTGCTCCGCTGTCAGTTCATGAGTGATCCATCGACAGCAAAGTTTCCGAACTTTCAATTCTTCGTGTAAAATTTTCTGAATTTGGCTCATACCAATCCCCAATAGTCCTCGAATTGTCACATAGGTAATCCGCGGGTTTCTTCAATTAGCCGCTTATCAGTAGCCACATTATTTTCGTTGACGGCAGTTGAAGGCCGCTTTTCACGAAATTCGTCATTTAAAGAAACTCAACATATCTGCAGATTTTGGACCTTCCTTTCCCGAATCAAACTAAACAGTACATATTTTAAAAAATTTTCACTGTCACTTACTCCATAGGAATAATTACCCACATTATCTCTTATATTATATTTATTTACATGTACCCACTACCTACTTGGTCACAGAGCTAATGTATAACGTTATTGTTTTTGTTTTTATGTAAACATTATTTGTAATGTTATGTGTAAACAAGTGTACCTAACTATAAGTAAAAATTAAATGAAATATGTATCCAACTTAGCTGCAAACAAGTACCATTTATTGTAAATACATATAGAAGAGCAGTCTCATCCCAACACAAGTTTAAAAATAACTTAAAGGGACGAGACTCACACCTTAGTTATGTGACTTGTTCTATGAATAAATAATTTTGAATTTTTGAATTTTGAACTCAACTTCTCTCAAATTCGGCAAACCATCGCCTCACGGTGCTCAAACAAGGTGCGTCTCTCCCAAAAGCATTTTGAAGACGAGCGGCACAGTCTTGCGGAGAGAGAGAACTTTTAAAATCATTAAAAATCATCGCTCTAAAATCTTTTCGACCTAACTCCATTTTTAACCGACTTCAAAAAAAGGAGGAGGTTCTCAATTCGGTTGTATGTTTTTATGGGTTTTTAATCGTTGCGTACGTAGAACTTTGATGTGTGCTAAATAACAATTGACAAATCATTTCCCGCCAATTGTTTTTTTTTTTATTACTAAGAAGGTTGCAACGTTTAAAAAAATATAACATTCGAAATTCAAATAGTTCCGATTAGCTAGAAGTGCACAACTTTTAGTGTGCCCCATGTATAATTAATAAACGTCGTATCCCACTGCAGGGCACAGGCCAAACCTTAACTATGAGGTGGTTTGGACCATACTCCACCACGCGGGCGGATTGGTGGAGGTGTTGTAAAGGCCAGTGACTAAACCTTACTCTCAGATGTTATTATGCCGCCTTATGGCCTCTAACTAGGCTTCACGACTAGTATAAAGCGATACTAGCCTGGACCAACTTTTAACGTGCCAGTGACTTCTGAAGCACGAAGATGCTTATCTCGTTGGAATGGTCACCCATCCAATCACAACCCCGGCGTAGTTAGTTTAGCTTTGGTAATCACTTCCAAAGCGCTATCGCCACTGAGCTACAAACACATAAGATAACATACATAGAGTAGGAACACCTACTTAAAGTAGGTACAAATAAGTCTGGTCTCGGTGTGCCTTTTTGCATGGTAGCCTCTTTCGTCATTTTTTACCGCTGACAGTCAGCCGCCACTCCAATCTAGAATGGCATCAGGATCGTTCTTATTTTGTCTTCCTACATTCTCATTAGTGCCCTTAGTCGGTCCCATACTGATAAATTACTTTTTTGTGTATCTACCTTACTATAATAGCTTAATAAATTTTTATGAGTAAAAGAGTTAAGCTGTTAGGTACCTTTAAGAAATGGACCGACCCTGTTTTATTGTATGGAATCCTATTGACTGACAAATAATAAGTAAGTAATCTATGATTGACACAGGCTTAAAGTATATAATAGATGCAAATAGTACTTACCTTAACAATAGCGTTATGTTTACCGTTTAAAATATTTTATATAAATCGCGCGTGAAACGGAACGTCCGATCTGTGCTGTGACGTCACTGACATTAAATAAAGATAGATTGGTGGCTGTCAGATTTTATTCATGCCTATTTGATTAACGTCATTTTGGCGCTGTAGGACATAGTATCAGAACTTGGAACCAAACTAGTGATTATATAATTTTTTTTTTTCATTTTTCAACAACCTTATGTTGGATTCGAACCCACGACTTTCGCTATCCTGGCGACTGCTATTGCAACTGAGCTACGGAGGACACAGTAATGTTGGCGAATTTCTTCAAGTATTTAGCTGTTAGTAAGCCAGCACCGTTTCATCAATGTCTTGGATTTTATACATCACAAACATCCAAAAGAAATATTATTGCAAAAAAAGGTCGTAGGTTCGATCGAATTCCACCAAAGGCAGTTGAATAATTTATTCAAGTAAAATTATTTTCATTGATTTAATAAACTAGCATTATTGTAGATGCAAAAAAATTAAAAGTTTAAATTAGTGATTCAGATGTCCCCAAGTCGATATTCGTAACTGTTTCGATCTTCATCATTCACCATCGTTACAGTATGACTGTGGATGGTTGTCTAGAATAGATTATCCGAAATTTACCGTTACGGAACAATTTAAGATTAAATATATAAAGAAGTTAAGTTTTAGGGAGTGGTTCAGAGTCGAGTCTAAAATACAAGAAAATCGTATTTCAAAATACGTTGTATCATTCTATTTAGTTAAAAACGATGCGATCGTGCAAGCACCGTTACGAACGTTGGATTAATAATTTTGTTAAATGTTATTAATGGAATAAATACGGTAGGTAGATAGACAGCAGATTTCATCTTTCTACCTATTGAACTAGGTTTGGATTCCTTTTTTATATTTTATTTACCATAATCTAAAATCGATTCTGAACCACAACTAAAAATTTTACAGTAGATCAATGCAGCCAGTCGTTAGGCTAGCATTGATGACAGGCTTACGCCTAGTTTAAGTGTGTAATAAACGTCTTCTTAGATACCAACTATATCATAATTTTTATAAGTTTGTAATATGTAGTATGTGCTACGTTGTTTATATTACTTACATTTACTATTTAAGATTTTTTTTTCTGCGTTACAAAATCATGCACAATTAATTACATCTTATTTATATCGAATGTCGTTTCGAATCATCAAAGTATCACATCAGTGTGTAGTTACAAATAAAACCAGCCAAGTGTAAGTCGGACTCATGTACGAAGCGTTCCGTACCATCGTTATTAATATCCACCAAAAAACGGCAAAAAAAATCACGTTGTTTGTATGGGAGCCCTTAAATATTTATTTTAATATATATATATTTTTTAATTCATTATCTTTTATTACATTTTCTTAAACTAAATATTCTGTGAATATTTTAAGCGTCATAGATAGAGCATGTAATTGCTAAAAACTAAATTTAAATCGTCTACCTGTTGCCGTTATTTTAAATTTATTTTGTTTTGGTTTTAGTATTAATTTGTTGTGATATAGTGGCAACAGAAACACTTCAGCTGTGAAAATTTTAACTGTCTAGCTATCACGGTTGAGATACAGCCTGGTGATAGACAGCCAGATAGACAAACAGTGGAGTCTTACCTTTTGGGTATGGAACCCTTGAAATAAACTGTTTAAAAAATATGTTATTTGTTTTAAAATCTGATATTAAATATCGATAGTTTCAATTTGATACACTATAAAACCGATTATACCACCGCTTTGTATATCAAAATTAGTTCTGAGTTCAGATACCAGTGGCGCTTGAAATGAGCATACAAAAAATAGCTTTTTGTATGGGATAGCCAGTCTATACTTATTTATGGCAGTGTGTGATATTATGCTATGACTGACTGTCAAATTGACAATCTCAAATAAACCTATCTTGCTTTCTTCTCTTCTTGACATTTTGCTCAAGACGAACGCTTATTTTTCGGCATTACACGTTTCGTGTCGCTAAGACTTAAAAGTAAGTGATTTTACTAAAATAATCCTGTGCTTATTTTATTTAGTGATATTTTCATTGCCCCAAGCGTTTTTTTTGTGAAATAATATGGATTTGGGTAAGATAAACCTGGATGAAAATGTACGCCATAACATTACCAATGTTACTATGAGTGTGCTTTCTGCCTAAATGTGATTGTTCTTGCCCTCATACCACTATAATCAACGAAAAGGAATAGTAATTCAATTGTTCCGGCAGTATAGTGTTGACAATTACTATTTGAAAAAGTCTGACTAACCTCTGAAAAGAGGTTAGATTCTTGTGCGGCGCGCGCTAAATTTACTTTTGATTGATAACCTCAAATGCTTTATTGTACACACAATACAACATGTGTTAGCGTCGGATAGTCTGTTAAAAAATATGTAATCACGAATTGCCTTTGTTGAACATCAATAAAACTATGTAACTATTAACGCAAACAGGTGGTCTTACATAAAATATATTTTGCCAACATACTTAATTGAGTTTTCATCTGTTCTTGATGCTATTGTATTGTCTGTCTAAAACTAAAGAAATAAACGTAGTCTCAATAGCATTTCTAGCAAAAGCTGACCTCGGGTTGAAGAAACATTTAAATGGAAATGAATGATTAGCTAATAATAGCCATGTTTACTTTGCCATTCTGTTGGCTTTGGACCTTCTGGTTTCAAAAACAAACATCTTTGTGGACCTAGAAAATGTAATAAAATTGATTTATTGCTTGCTTTCTGATTTCTAGCAACAAATAACCTCAAGTACAAATCATCTGCTATTAAAATGTTATTTTTATTGTGTATTGTTTAATTAATAACCTTAAATTGTAATTTCCAGAATGCGTTACGTGGCCGCGTATTTACTGGCTGTGCTCGGCGGGAAGGCGTCCCCGGCTGCCGCAGACGTGGAGAAGATCCTCAGTTCGGTGGGCATTGAGGCCGACTCGGAAAAGCTGAAGAAGGTCATCGCTGAGCTCAACGGAAAGAGCATTGATGACTTGATTGCTGAGGGTATGTGTATTCTTGATTATTTATTTATTTTTTATATTTAAGCCTGTCTGTATGACTCCCATACATTTGTAATTTTCTCAGTATTGTAAATTATTATTTTGTTTATTGGTAATTATTAATATATTTCCAGGCATAAAGCCTGTTAACAAAATGCACACATGTTAATAAAGACCTTAAAAATGATCAAACACTGGTATGTTATGATAGAATTTAAATATAAATCCTACCTCAAGTTCATGTAATGTCTGCCCAAATAGACAGATACATAGACATGAAGTTTATAAACCATCATAAGTGAATTTTCAATTTTTTATTCAATAATAGTATCGCAGATTGTTTTATCAATGATTTACTAAAGGTACATAGGTATACCAAATAAATGACTAGGTATTATCTTTTTTTTCATTATGTAACAAAAGGTTATATTTTTTTTATTATGTCATGAGATCTAAACGTCTAACAACCAGCCAGGTCATACGACACAAATTTAAACAATTATAATAAATATTTGTGACCCGTAAGCGGTACTATTACTCGTTACGTTATTCATCTATGAAGATCGTGAAAACTACAATGATGATTCATCCATATTAACCATCTTTCGTCTGAACGGCCTTGCTGTACAAAACCTCTCTGAGTTCCATGCTCCTCTGCCCCCTGCCCTACTGTCGCAGTAGTATACTAACGGTTGCCCCCCCCCGCCCCCCCTCAGGCCGCGAGAAGCTGTCGTCGATGCCGGCGGGAGGAGGCGCGCCGGCCGCCGCCGCCGCGGCCGCGCCCGCCGCCGCTGCTGAAGAGAAGAAGGGTATGTGCCGTTTGATATTTATTCTATGCTATAGGTTAGGTCTATACTTTCACCAGGTTAATTCAGTTAGTACTGATGTGAATGAATACCACTTTCCGATGACCCGAGGCCCTATTCCTGTAATTTTACACAGATTGCAATTCAGTGTCGATCCGCTTTCAGTGACATCTAATAAAACAGTATTCTCTTAAACACAGAAAATGCAATAGTAAGTATGTAATCCGACTAAAATGAAAGAAACCACAATGAGTTTCTTCTTTGTTGCATTTTCAGTCGTAAAATTATAAGTTTATGGAAAATTTTGATGTTACTGGGAACGGACCGACACTAGATTGCAAATATTGTTGAATTACAGTTTTTGGCCTCAGGTGTAGATAATCGGTAGTGTTATTGGTGCTAGATAATTCGTGTAATCTAAAGAATTATTATCCATATGCATCTAGGAAGGCATGTGCCACCAGCCTATATACAAAAAAAATTAGTATTATTGAATATTATTGAGCCAACAGCAGTAAACTGACCAACAGATAATTATGATACTTTAATCTTTTATTTAATTATTAAGATTGGTCATCCTAATCTTTGATATTGTGCAATCTTTATTTATTTTGACCTAAAACGAAAATCAGATTATTAAATGCATTGAAACACCTGGCATTAGTAAGTTGTAGGACTTGGTCAAGTCACCATATCCAAAAGTCTAAGCTAGTGTCCAGAAACTTACCATGATGATTTCAAATTCACACCATCTTTCGACTGAGCAACTGTGCTGTCAACTCCAATCACTGACAACATTTAAACAAAATAATCTTCTTGTATTAATATAAGTTTGTTCTAAATACATATTATTCTACATTGCAGAAGAGAAGGAGACCAAGAAAGAGGAATCCGAGTCGGAAGATGAGGACATGGGCTTCGGTCTCTTTGACTAATTTTATACTAAAGGTATGTTTATACTGTTTTTATTGATTTTGAGCTACCCAGTATTTTGTAACTCCACAAAGGGACAAGAAGAACACAATAATAGGAAATCGTTAGCTGGACAAGTTCACCGAGAGCTCTGTCTATCATTCTATTGATTGATTGAGGCGACATATTTTTGGAGCATTAGAATTGTATCTAATACTTCAAAACACGTCTCCAGAACATAAAATCAATAAACAGATAGACAACAAAAGTCGTCTAAATGGATTCAGGCTTTTGAGGTATCGTTAGAATCGCCTTAAAAATGCGAATTCGATATATTCATATTTGATCTGTTATTAGGGGCCAGTCGAATATTTTTCTTAATCTAATATACGATAAATATCCAAATAGCCGTCTATTCAATTTGCTGCTAAGTACTGGCCTCCGATTAACATTTACTCATTATTTTGTAAAGCTAAGCGTTACTTTGCCTAACATGCGCCATAGGGTTTATCGTGGTATCTCATCTGATTCGGCCAGTTATTAAGGCAATTTTGCAGTCTCCGATCGCATTGTTAGCGGTGAATCTTGCGGGTTAGTCGCAAGGTTGCAAATTATTAAGATAATTATGATTACTTACTGAAATCTATTATCGGATAATTATCAGATAATTGTCTAGTTATTAATATCGAACAATATTATGTCTAATCAAAAGTATTTTTAATTATTTCATGCGTTGTCTATTACTTAATTATAAGTAATCATCATTCACAATTATCCATCACTCGTGGTGGAGTATGCATGTGCAAAACCACTTTTTAATAAATAAATAAATCGTTTATTAAAATACAAGAAAAGCAGATACATTCTTAACAGTACAACTTAAAACTATACAGTGCAAGGAGTTACCTTTGCCTGAACTAGGTAGAACCTGTGCTTCAGGCGAGAGTGAACTTAAATGAACTTCTAGGTGACATAAATTAATTAAATTAAATTAAATTAATAGTCCTGCATTAGGTTTTTACAGTTAACTTTTTTACATACTTTACTAATATAGTTCGTTTTTTGTCCACAGAGTACGCGGCGTACGCGGTCGTTATTCCAATTTATCGTGTAAGCGTAACTGACGGCATGTATGTTTCTATGAAATATATGTGCTAAAATTTTCTTGTTTGTTTTATTACTCAACACTAACACGTTAACCAACGCGCAGGGTTTTATCGCACGTTTTAAACCTAGCCTCGTATCGACCAGCCCGCCAAGCATGACCGCCAAAACACGATATGATATAGCGATTTATCGACACCAACTGCAAAAGAATAGGGTAGTTGACACTATCAATCAAGTGACATACTTTTTATGAGCTGTCAAAACGTACCTCTTCCTTAGAATTTGTATGGAAATATCGGATAGTGACGTACTGTTTACCTAACTCATCTATCTATTTATTAGTTTTAAAACAATTATTAATCATGACTGAACAAGTTAATTAAATAAGGTGTTACTTATTAAAAAAAAATCTGAATTATTTATGAATGGTGTCAACATCCCAATTGATAGGTGGAGTAAACGGGTTCTCTAGTGCAGACCACGCTTTAGCAAACGTATTGTAGGACGCCTCCCAGCTCGATGCCTCGATGGAGGACGACGACGACCTTAGGAAGATTGCTGGCAGTGGATGGATTAAAAAAAGCGGGAGATCGTGCACTTTTCACTAGGCTGACATGATAAAACGATCACAAGTATCTGGAGACGTATTTTTGAAGCATTACAAATGAATCTCAAATTCGAACACAAAAACAATTCGTGTATGAAATTCATTTCTATTGCTCACGATTTTACGCATTTTTGAATCACTCGAAATAGGTGTTACTATTAAATTGAAATGTAACTATTTTTTTTACGCAGAAAATATTATAAACCATAAAGCAAAAACTCATTAACGAACGTAAATAAAAGTTATGTCAAATTTCTGTCAAACATTCGTTTACTTGTCAATGTAATTCTTCCGTATAAAGTAAAGTATACTTTCTACTAGTAGAAAACAAAAACGAGTGGTCGTAGCAGAATTCATGGAATGAATTTTCAAAAATAGTGATTTTAGGATTTCGCATGCGAATCTTGCAATTTCGTATTCTGATTGGAATTCGCATGATTCAAAAATACGTCTCCTGATACTCTATTTCAGATCTGCAGTCGTCGACTTTCGCTGTATGTGGTGTACGGAGTTTCGTACACAACGTAATTAATACGCTAATATGGAGCCCAGCACGTAAGAGCTTCACACTAGGCTGAGCGGCTTCAGCGCTCGTCACCACTGCCCAGTGTTGTATCTGAAGGCAATTAGCGATAGGTCCTCTAAAAAAAACCTAATTAATAATGGTAACGTGTTGTGTACGAAGCCGTAGAATATTAAGAAAAATAACATTGTATTTATTCTTAGGGTAGTTCAAAGTATTTATGGCCTCAAAGCAGATTACAGATACAACAGAATAGTGTGCAGAGACAAATCAGTGATTGCAAGAAACTCGTTAACTGTTATTCTCCCGTAGCCTTTAAAAGGCTTTAACTTATTATAAGTTGAGCCAAACAAAATTAAACTGTGAAAACATAAAATTTTGTAGCAGTCAAAATGTATAAAATTTTAATTAGCGTAGATACCTAACTACTCTTATGACTGAAGCAGCCAATTGCGACATTTTTAATAGCGCCACAGACGTATAATATACACGTTGTAGAAAACATCCAGGTCGTACAGAACGTGCCGGGGGATTTTCTGCAAGCGCAACTTGTTTCCAGTTGCTGCAATTGGTGATTTAAATTTCCCAAACATGGCACTGACGCTTGCTTTTACGCGAGAAAGTGTGCTATCTCAGGCGCTATGCACATGGAGCAACTTCACTTGACGCAACTGTAAAAAAAAAAATACTATTTACAAAAAATTTTTTAGTTAAATAAAATTTAAATAAACAATTTTTTGTCAGTTTGACTGACTGTAGCTGAAATCGACTGAAAAAGTCCATGTTTAAAAAATAATATCTAGGTACCTACCTAAATGCAAAATCTTATCTAATTCCGCTATCTCCACTGTCGATAGTATTACCAAAGATAATGCGCTCGCGCATCTGTTGATTTAGATCTATCTATAACATTAGTGTTTCATCGGACTCCACGACGGACGGTCCAGTCTCAATGAGCTTCACAAACAAAGTTGTAATTGTGACAGGAGCCAGCTCCGGCATAGGAGCCGCGACAGCAATTAGTTTTAGCAGAGAGGGCGCCAACGTCGTCCTCGTGGGCAGGAACGAAACTAAGCTGAAGAGAGTCGCGGAGACATGCGGGAACACCGACGTTGGTCAGGAAGGGCCTCTAGTAGTCAAAGCGGACGTTTCCAGAGAGGATAATGGTAGACTAATCATAGAGAAAACCTTGGAGAGATTCGGCAAAATCGATGTCCTTGTCAACAACGCTGGGATCGCCAAACTAGGCAGTCTGTTGGACGGCACCCTGATGCAGACGTACGACGAGGTGATGAGCACAAACCTGCGGGCCGTGTTCCACTTGACGAGCTTAGCGACCCCCCATTTGATCAAAACTAAGGGAAATATAGTGAACATTTCGTCTGTGTCAGGTTCTAAGCCACCGACGCCGTCGTTGCTGACGTACAGTGTATCGAAGGCAGCGTTGGACCACTTTACGAAGGGAGCAGCAGTCGAGTTGGCGTCCTCGGGTGTTCGCGTGAACGCCATCAGTCCCGGGCCCGTCAGAACTGACATAATTGAAAACGCTGGCATAACGGACTCGTACGACGATTGGGCGAAAAGAACAGCTCTCAACAGATCGTCTGAACCGGAGGAAGTGGCTGATCTGGTTCTGTACTTAGCCAGCGACAAGGCTAGAGGCATGACAGGGTCGATTGTATTGACAGACAACGGATTATTGTTAAATATACGATGATAATACGCTGTTTCGTAATAAATATTTTATTCCGTGTAATTCAAGACCTTCTTTATTTTATAAATAAATAATAATAATAATAAATAATGCATTTATTTTCTCCACAATCTAAGTTATGTTACAGGAGTTGTGATAAAACATATTTTTATGGTGTTAATACACAGATTGTCAGAGACCGGGACCTGAACTAGACAAAAGTCTGTATTTCAGTGGATCGGTATTACTCTCCTTTTTATAAGATGTACAAATGGACGAGACGTAAAAATGATGTATAAATGTACCTAACACATTGAACGCCGATGCCGTGGCACTCAGTCAGTCTTCTTGACGCCTATCGGTAGTCGTAAGAACTAGTCAAAGGCCTTATGGCGGCTTCATTACATCTGCCAGTAATATAAGGTTTAGTTACTGGCCTTACAAGTTCTCCACCAATCCGCACTGGGCCCGCCTGGATTAGTATGGCCCGAACCACCCCATAAGGTGAGGCCTGTTCCCTGCAGCTGGACGTATACCTATAGGCATACTTTAGTTTTTTTGACGACCTCCGTAGACGAGAGGCGAGCATACCGGACTTGGTTTCGATATCTCAGAGGTTCCGGGTTCGTTTCCCGGTCGTTCAATGTAGAAAAATAACTTTTCTATATTGTCTCGGGTCTGGGTGTTGTGGTACCGTCGTTGTTTCTGATTTCTGTAACACAAGCACAGAATAAATAATATAACACAAGTGCTTAAAAAAGCTACTAAACATAGGAACAGAGCAATGTATGTGATGTTCAATATTTATTATTTTATTTATAATTATTTATTTTTACTTCTCCAGAGCAGTAGATACCCACTTACTTATTTACTCCCTTTTGTAAGAAATTTTTTAGCCACGTGTAGAACTGTTGTACTTCACTATAATGCCTTGTTTGGGATGCGACCGATATGGGGGAAGGTAAACCTAGCCAACTAGCCGAGGATTTATGGGGCCTAGATTTAGTTTCTGAATACATTACCGTCTCGTGATAAAGCTGTTCCTTTGACATTTAACCTTATCACACATTCTTGATTAAATGTATCGCAATCGTAACATTTTCGCATTGAATTCAGTTCAAATTCTGTAATCAGTAAGTTTCAGTCAGGTTTTTCAGGTTAATGAATAATAGTAATTTAAAAAAAATATTTCAGACCGGCCATATTCATGTTAGAAACAAAAAAAAATACTTAGCATTACCTAACTGATGAATCTTAATACCGCTTTTGCAAACAGATTTTGGTATTACAATAGGTAAAGACAATACGTAAATGCGAGTAACCTTTCGGTCCTCGTTAATTTTGAAGATAACCAGACACATGAATTGCCTTTATTTTATAATAAATAAACATGAAACACATTAAATAATAATCTTTATTACACGTAGTTATCATTAATGTTTATTTCAACAATAATCCGTTGTCTATTATTATAATCGACCCAGTGATGCCTTTAGCCTTATCGCCGGCTAAATACAGCACCAGGTCTGCCACTTCCTCCGGCTCAGACGATCTGCCGAGGGCAGTAATCTTCGCCCATTCGTCATACGTGTACATCATGCCAGCGTTTTCAATAATATCAGTTCTGACGGGCCCGGGACTGATCGCGTTAACGCGGACTCCTGAAGATGCCAGCTCAAATGCCGCTCCCTTCGTAAAGTGGTCCAATGCTGCCTTCGACGTACAGTACGTCAGCCACGACGGAGTCGGCGGCGTAGAACCTCCTACAGACGAAATGTTCACAATGTTTCCCTTGGTCTTGACTAAATACGGGGTCGCTGTGCTTGTCAGGGAGAACACTGCACGCAGGTTCGTGTTCATCACCTCGTCGTACGTCTGCATCAGGGTGCCGTCCAACAGACTGCCTAGTTTGGCAATTCCAGCGTTGTTGACAAGGACATCGATTTTGCCGAATCTCTCCAAGGTTTTCTCTATGATTCGTCTACCACTATCTTCTCTGGAAACGTCCGCTTTGACAACTAGAGGTTCTTCCTGACCAACGCCAGTGTTCCCGCATGTCTCCGCAACTCTCTTCAGCTTAGTTTCGTTCCTGCCCACGAGGACGACGTTGGCGCCCTCTCTGCTAAAACTAATTGCTGTCGCGGCTCCTATGCCGGAGCTGGCTCCTGTCACAACTACAACTTTGTTCAAAAAACTCATTTTTCTTGTTACCGTGCCCGCTACAACGGACCGCGACTACTGAGGTTTATCACATGAGAGATTACTTATTTACATTAAACGGAATGACATGACGTTTGTGGATGCGACGGCATTGGTTCTCAAATAGTGTTGGCTATTTTACTTTATTTAATAACTATTAGCATTAAGACGATATAAGCTGCGTATGCGAATGAGCTATTAATGTAAGTAAGTATATCTAATTACTTTATTAAATGCGCATTCCCTCAGTTGTCCGCAGGAGTTTTTGTATGAAGTTACCTACCTTAGGTAGGGGCGCAGTTCTTTTAGACCCTCGCGTGCGTTAGCCAACGCAGTTGTAAGCTTACGTCTGCATAGACCTTAACAAATAGTAATAAATATATAAAATAATTTATTTCTGACCAGCCCCCCTAGCATGACCATCAAAACACGATTATGATATAGCGATTCATCGACACCAACGACATTTATTTTTAAAATATGATTGATCTATATTTATCATATTTTAATTGTATTGTTTTAATAATTTGTTTTATATTTGAATGAAAGAAAATCAATTTTTTATTTTTAAAAAAATACCGACTTCAAAAACACTAAAAAGCTAAAAATTACCTTTAAAAAATCATACCAAACAGTTATTTTTGGAGTCGGTACAAACAACCACATTCCAACATTCCACGGCTGGGACCGACTCCAATAATAACTGTTTGGTATGATTGTTTAAAAGTTATTTTTAGCTTTTTAGTGTTTTTGAAGTCGGTTATTTTTTTTATAAAAAATTGTTTTATTTGTCTGTTTTTTAGTGTTTTTTTACATTCTAAATCTGCGATCTGTGATGTAATAATAGCTAAATTGCTTCTCATGACGATTCAAATAAGTCCAAACACGTCTATGATACAATGTTTTATCACAGAGTTCCGGTGCTAACCTTCCGCCTTCTTCATCAGATCAGTTTGATGGTATCATTCTCACCAGAATCATTTATTAAAAGGACACGTTCGGTTTTTGCCCAAAGCATGTACCGAGGTACAAAATATAGGGAAAAAATCCTTGAATTAAAACAAAAATATTTGTTTAATTTGAATCTTTGAATATCAAAAGAAGACTGAATAAAAAATAGATTTGAAATAGCCTAAAAACGCATATCCATGCTTGCCGCCATGTCTTAAAAAGGTGTTATCTGTTCATTACTCAATGTCAACGTGACAGCTAGATTTTTATCAAACAATGTTATTTTCTGGAAAATAATAGTATGAGACTCAGCTGAGCTGAGCTGACTTGTGCTGATCACCCTGATAAATATTGCCATGCCTAATTAAGTGTTGCATGACTTATGTATCTTTAATTGATGATTTTAGGTGGTACAAATGTATTAAAAAATCTGATATTTTTTTAATGAATTAGCCATATTTTTTTCTTCAAAGTGTAATAATTGTACTTTAGGTACAACATTTGGGCAAAAATGTATGGTTAAAAAAATGGCAATGCTTTACTGTCTTAATGAAAATATCTTATCGCGTGGGTGGGGCGTACGTACCTTACTTGTGGAAGACTATTGTGGCCAACTATGGTCTCCTTCATCAGTTCCACCTTAGAAAATGATACTTTCTGAATGCAAATGCTTAACTTGGTGTTAAATATACTAAAATCGCTATATGTATACCTATAATATTTTAGGAGTTCCCTCAATTCCTCGTGGATTCCACTATCAGAATTGAATTTCGAAAAAATGGGACCAATCTAGAGGTAAACCCTTTCAATTGAAAAAAGATTTTTTCAAATTGGTTCATTAATAGCGGAGTTCTGAGGTAATAAACATTAAAAAAAAAATAAAAAACAAACAATTGAGAACCTCCTCCTATTTTTGAAGTCTGTTAAAAATGCTCCTTTACAATCCGGTAACCCGGAAGCGAGATACTAGAAATGTTATTTTTAATGTGAAATTATCACCATTATAATCAATGTACGTACCTCGTCGAATTATATTTGGCGATCAATGTCATACTTTTGTATTTGTGACCATTTTTTTTTTTTTTTACTTTATTGGTGTACACAACAGGTAACACTCTTAAGGGTATTAGGTAAACAATTTAAGAACTAAGATCTAGATTGTAACCTAAAAACATGTAGATACACACAGCATGACCAACTTAAGTAAACACTATGCTACTAACAATTTAATTCCAAAAATGTGCAAATAATGACAGTTTTTAAGTAATATTTTTCAAGTGTTATTTCATAAAATTCTAGTATGTAATTGCTAAAATAAAAATTGAAATTAATGTGAAACATGTAGAGAGTTCAGTGGAGGATAAGTTTGACATTGTAACGAAATGTAACGTGTTTGGACACAAATATGTCAAGGTTATATTGTTCTGCAACAATTCATTATACAATCTGCACATGCGTATAACGGGGTTATAAAAGGAAGTATTGTTTTTAAAAACATACAAAATGAAGGTCTTCATACGGTTGCGGGTAATTATTCTAGCGTCGAAGTTATGTAGTGACAAATATAATCAGTACCTAGCCAGTCACTTAACCTAGTTTCTTTACCTTTTAAAAATCTGATTTTTCATATCTACACCCATTGATTTAAAAATATATAAGTCAATGTCTACCCCTATACATATAAAGATTAATCTCTATTTCCCTTGGTCATCACATCACGCCATCACGCGTGAACGGATGGAACAATTTCAGTTTTTTTTTGTTGTGTTGATAATAATTATTGTCAGGAGAAGGTTCTTAACGGCGAAGTCGCGGGCAGCAGCTAGTTTTTCAATTAAATATCAAGTAAATAGCAACTAGCCTTACGTACTACATAGTGTTTCTTATTGTTTGGGAACCGTTGTATCTACTTAACAATCTTCGAACTAAATAACAAAAATATTGTTGTAAGTAGGTATTAATAGTTTATCATTAAAATTGAATATCAAGGATGAATGTAAACTAAGTTTTTTTTTTGCACCGCTTGTATGAATATTATATTCTTTGCAATACTTACTATTTAAAGCTTGAAATGTAATGGAATATTAACTTGTACATTTTTGTAAAATCAGCTGACTAAAATAAATCATAAATATGATATTTATGATTTTCTAATTTGGCAAAAATTTCAAACTTCACAACACAGGTCACAAAAAATTCTTATGCACTTTTGAGGTACCTATCTTGGTCCGGGTGTCGCAAAGGGGGTGCACTTATAAACCTAACCTAACCTAACATAAACCTAACCTAACCTGAACCTAAACCTAACCTAAGCTAACGTGATTATAGGGTGTGTAATGTTTCAAATAAATATTAGTATACGATTTAATGACATGATTTCATTTAATAAAATATTTTTTCTTATAACAACTCGCTTAATATAATGAACGTTTCATATTATCTTACGTTCTATAATATCTTTTAAGATAACAATTATTAACTCTTACACTTACTTATAATAATACAATTAAAAGTAATAAAGCCTATTAAGTATAAATTTATGTTACCTAAAAACGCAAACATGCATTATTGTGTACACTGTAAGTAATTTCTTTTCAGTTTACAATGACAAAATTTATAATTAGAATCTAGCGCTCGCTCGGCTTCGCGCTTTATATGGTCACTGTTCTAACCTAACCTAACCTAACCCTGCGCCCCCTTTCCTACACTCTAACCCCTATCTTACTTCATAAATCTAATAGAATTACACATGCAGGATACATACATTGCTCTGATCCTAAGGTAAGTAAAACACTTGTGTAATAGTAATCAGAAACAATGACGGTACCACAACACCAACACCGGGGGACCTCAGATGACAATGACGCCAAACCCGGCGTGCTCGCCTCTCGGCTACGTAGGTGATCGTATACCTAAGTAATTAGGAAAAAACTAATTACTTATTTAGGTAGGTATCTGACTAAGAGTTATCAAGTGCAGCCAACGAAATTCAATATTTCTTACGTTTTTCTTTTTTTTGATTGTGACTGGTTTACGGTTAAGATATTTTTACTGAAAAATAATTACTCGACCAATACAGTTAGTGTTACTTCGGCCCCCATGACGAACAGTCGCGTTACATGAAATTCTAAAACAAAAATTATATTTACTTAGTCACCTGTAACGAAACTAACCAGGCACTTAGACACCTTTAAAATCACAAATGGTTTTTTTTCTCGGTCTAAAGCGCTATTCTTGTAGAAGTACATTAGGTTTTAAGAAAAATACCTGCTTAAAAACACAGGACTTATGAGGTTAAAACCCTTAATGAAATCTACTTATATCACCACAACACAAAATTATGTATTGTAAAAAGAAAATATTATCAAATACCGTTATCTTTAGATAATGTGTTACCAACCACACTAAACGCGCATGTATACATCTGTAGGTACGTTTCTATTTTTATAACATTCTGCGTCAGTATCTGATCGGACCACACTGCGAAAGGACGCGTGATACGATGAGCTTCTCAAACAAAGTGGTTATTGTGACAGGCGCGAGTTCCGGCATAGGCGCCGCGACAGCTGTCAGCTTCAGCAAGGAGGGCGCCAACGTAGTCCTCGTCGGACGAAACGATGTAAAACTCAATAGCGTCGCGGAACAATGCGCAAACGCACTCGTCGTCAAAGCGGACGTATCCAGTCAGGACGACGCTAAACGAATCATCGAGAACACGCTCGATAAATACGGCAAAATAGACGTGCTGATCAACAACGCTGGGATCGCCAAATTCGGTACCATTTTAGGAGGTAAAGTTATGGAGACGTATGACGAGGTAATGAACACCAATTTGCGCGCAGTTGTCAACCTGACAACATTAGCTGCGCCTCATTTGGTCGAGACGAAAGGCAATGTCGTGAACATATCCGCTATTGGCGGCACTTACGCCCCTACTCCTCCGTTCCTCGCGTACTGCATGTCTAAGGCTGCGTTGAACCATTTTACGAAAGGAGCAGCGTTGGAGCTGGCTGCGTCGGGCGTCAGAGTAAATGCCATCAGTCCTGGGCCGGTGAGGACGGATATAATCGCAAACGCAGGGTTCCCGATAACGTGGGACCACTTCGCGGCGCAGACTGCACTGGGCCGCGTGTCGGAGCCCGAGGAGGTGGCTGACCTGGTTCTATATTTAGCCAGCGACAAGGCCAAGGGCATCACTGGATCCAATTATGTCACAGATAACGGCATGATGTTAAGAAAGTGATGAAAATAGACTGATGAAGTGATGATTTATGTTAATTTGGTGTTTTACAGCCCGGATTTAGATTGATTTGGCTATTATCAGGCAAGCAGGTTGTAAATCTGTGGTTTTTGTTTACATTTGCCCATTTTTAGGAAACCTAAATTTAACCTACCAGAATCTGTTCCTACTGGACGGAAACATAATTCTGTCATTAACTAACAACTTCAAACAAACTGTAGCATTG
This sequence comes from Anania hortulata, assembly GCA_963576865.1. Lineage (NCBI taxonomy): Eukaryota > Metazoa > Arthropoda > Insecta > Lepidoptera > Crambidae > Anania > Anania hortulata. Next base: position 1,001,449 of record OY756409.1, read on the forward strand.
TAATTATTATTATCTTTTATAGTATCTGATAATTATTATCACGTTATTAATAACACTTTATGATTACCACGATAACTTTATCTCGTCAGTCAGTTAAAGTGTTGACTAAAAATCATTAAAAAAAAAACAAATATTCGATATATTTTTTTACTGCGAACGCTAAGAAAACAGAATAAACACCAGTTTTCTTATTTACGTGTTAAAAAGGCGGTTATAACTATCATATAGGTTATACAATAAAATTGGTGTCGATATATCGCTAAATTCATATCATATCGTATCGCATATTGGTGGTCATGCTAGGGCGGCTGGTATAGCCCCTATATATATATATCATATATCATTGTGTCCAATGTTAATGTTATGAGAACTTAGCTAATAGCAATAACCTTAGATAATAATTTATTAGATTAATTAATTTCGTTTTTGCTTAATCTAGATTCAATCATACAATAATTTCACCCTTCTGTTGATTTTACGAATGTATGATGTATCTATGTATGTATATGTATGAATGTATATGTATTAGCTTTAAAATGAAATGAGTAATTGTGATAATTGTTTATTCTTCCTTTACGACAGAATAATATAGACAGTCTTTTAAAAGTATTTATTTATTTTAGTTCGCATTCTTTGCCCACAAAGGTTTTCTGATTAGGCTAATGCTAAACAGAAAAGCTTCGTGAGTGGTTCGACATAAATGTTTTAAAAAAATGAATTTAAAAAAATTTTATTTGATTGATTGTTTTTTTTTTACTCATTTATTTATTTATTTATTTGTTTATTTCCAAGCTTAGATCTATTTTTACAGGAAACCCAATACAATAGATAAGCAACATAAAAACATAAAGCTACAATTAATACATAATAAACACAGTGTCAATCAATAACACAGAATATACAGTTCTACCCTAGTGAATTCACTCAGATAACAGTAAAATATGTCAATCTTTTCCGCAATCTTATTAAGCGTGTGCAGGTGAGCGTCAGCGCTGACTTGTTCCGCAGGTGGGTTCTCCCGCTCGGCACCGCCAGCAGCCGCGGCCTACGACGCCGCCCTAAGTATTTGTCGGGCACACATAGGCCTACCTGTTCCAATATTACAGCATTACAAACCTTCCCTCTAATAACTTTAAACAAATACAACGCCATAGCCAAGTCCCTTCGAACTCGCAACTCATTGTATCCCACCATACCTAATATAAATAAATTAGGGTACATTAGCGGGCAGAAGGGATATACCCCATATTGTCTCTTATATAATAAATAATAATATATATCTTATAAATTTTTTTTGTACACGCTCTAACATGAGACTGTATTGCATTTGATGTGGAGCCCATACTACAGCATTACATTCAAGATGGCTTCTAACAAGGGCGTTATACAGTGCAACAATGGCTTTAATACTTGTGAAACCATGGACCCTGCGAAGTATAAGTCCTAAGTTTCTAAACGCTTTCTTACAAATATTAATTATATGATCCTTGAATCTTAAACCCTATTAATAACTTTACCATTTTTACTTGTGTCAAACCTTTGACAACTAAAACTAGCCATGTTTTACCCAAGACTGTTTTGTATAAAATTTAACACAAGTAAATTTAAGGTGATTTTGATTTATATTATGTCTTAGGGCCTGCCACCTTATAAAGTGCCTGAAAGCCTATACACAATTTATCTGACAGATAGCGTTCAAACTGTCCCACAAGTCTGTGTCTCATAGGGCTATCTACCAGATCATTAACATCATCATAACAGCCATCGGTCGTCCACTGCTGAACATAGGCCTCCCCCAATGACTTCCATCATTGGGGGGAATTGCCAATACTCACCACGCTTGGCAGGCGGGTTGGTGAGCGCAGTATTTTATAGGATTTCGCACGCAGATGCTGCTGCCCGTCTCGTGCTACAGGAGTTAGTCGCCTTTTACAACACGCCTCCTGTTGGCGGTAGGGAAGTGTATTCTTTACGGCCGTCCCCACACGGCACGGTTTATCTACCAGATAAACGAGCAAAACATTTTCGTAGTAGCCCTACTGATTCCAATATATAACTTTACCCGCCTAGCATGAACACCAAAATACGATATGATACAGCGATTTATCGACCAACCGACCGATCGACCGATTTATATATATTTTTTAATATGATAGTTATAGCCGCCATGTTGAATTTTTAACGAAACAGCGAATTGTGACGTCACCAGCACGGCGATTCAACATGGCTATATCATATCATGTTTTAGTGATCATGGCATGATCATGCTAGGGGGGCTGGTTTAGTTCTAAAATGGTACCTATAAACTCCTTAGTCATTATTACTAAATGCGTAAGCCCTGGTTTTCCTGTTATTAACGAATAAATAATGTTCTCGTTCCAATTACTCGAGTATGTTACTCGTATGTGTATGCAAGTCATTAGTAGGTACTCAGTCGGCTACATGGAACGTATACCCCATAGACTTGAAATGTCATTTATTTTGTTCGACAACATTCTGCCTCAATAATAAATGATAGTCAAGGTTTTCACTGTTACTCTCGTCTACTTACGTAAACGGGATCTCGAGTGGGGACCTCGGCAAACGTAGTGTAGGACGCCCTCCATCTTGATAGACCGACCACCTTAGGAATACTATTTATTTGATTATGTTATTCAATAAATTATTCAATAATTATCATATGATTTCTTAATTATTTTAATTCTTTACAACTTCTTAAAATAAACAAATTGATCTAATTATGCATGGCGTCATCCTCTCTGCCCACAATACCTATCTTGTTGTTGTGCCCTACAGGGTCTATAATGATCTATTTTATGTATCTAATTATAACACCTGTGTAACATTATAGAATGCAATAAATGTATTGAATTGAATTGAATTGAAGATGGCTGTCAGTGGCTAGATGAAAAAGTGGGAGATCGTGCTCTTTGGAATAAGTCAAGCAGTGGACTGAAATGGGCGGATATGTTAAAGATGATGATGTGATCACTATATGGGTAGGAGCAGGTAGGAAACAATTAATTAACTTGACAAGATATTATAATTAATGACAGGTGTCTAACAGGAAGGTAATCTTTGACACTATTACATCGAAGATTGTAATGTTTTATAACTTTGATGAGTTATACTCGTACAAATACCTAAACAAGGTACGTCACGTCAGTACCTAAACATATCCTTCAGTAAGATTCATTCTATTTACTTATTGTAGGAAAACAAACAGTTATTACAAAAAACTTGACAGTCATGTGGTTTGGTGGTTTAGATAAATAGAAATTAGAAGGCCGCTATGCAGTTAGCTCTTTACCATAAGGGCACACGGGGCCCGTGCCCGGGGCCCCCGGCCTCACGGGCCGAAGCACTAAAACATGTTTGGAAACTAAGAATCACTTTTAGCTGAAAAGAAAGAAAATAGGATCAAAGCCTAGAAAAAAGGAGGGATGCTTCTAACGGAGATATGAAATTATTTTTTGGAAGTCATCAATTCATACCGACAGTACTTATTTCATTTTTACTTTGCAATAGAGCCCCCAAATTTTTGTGTGCCCCTGGGCCCCGGGATATTTTAAGACGGCCCTGCCTCTATGTTCTATAAAATAAAAAAGTACCTAGGTACTTTATATTATAATTAGTTATCTAAAGCAATTATTATAATAATAGTCGTAAGTACGAATACAAGTTTCTATAATAAGTAATTATCATTAAATCATCAATACCTTTTGTTTGAGATAAAGCAAGAAAGATTTTTCCTTATTTTTGCACGCTTGCAAAAATTCACACCGCTTGTAAAATAATGACTTTTAAATATGTTTAGGTTTTGTAATTTTTACGCCTCCGATTTTCGATTCGTCTTTTAAATGCCCAGAAATCACCAAATATCCGAATAACTGTCAACTGTAGGCTAGTTTCCTGGGTCAAAAAAATATTATTGTATTTAGTCCGTCAGTTAGATTATCAAAAAATGTTGGACCCATATTTTGTCATTCGTTACCCAAACAAAAAATTGACAAGGATAAAGCGCATCAAAGTTTGGGCACGGGAGCACGTGACGTCACGCCTTGCTAAAAAGTGTGGCAAGGCGTGACGTTACGCGGAACTTTAACGGGCTATATCTTCATTATTTTTTTTGTTTGATTGAGAAACAAAAAAAATACATGTACAATATTTTCTGTTAATCCAACTGACGGTCTAATTAGATTTTTTTAGGAAACAGCCCATTGGGCTCTTAAATATAACTATAGTTAATAAACATAATAATACGTTACTACACCCATGTGCCGTGTGGGGACGGCCGTAAAGAATACACTTCCCCACTGCCAACAGGAGGCGTGTCGTAAGAGTCGACCAATTCCTGTAGCACGAGACGGGCAGCAGCGTCTTCGTGCGAAATTTTATAAAAAAACTGCGCTCGCTAACCCGCCTGCCAAGCGTGGCGAGTATTGGCAATCCCCCCCGATGATCAGTCATTGTGGGAGGCCTTTGTTCAGCAGTGGACCTCCTATGGCTGGAATGATGATGATGATGATGATGACTACACCCATTCATCATAGCACGTAGAACTGACAGCCGATGGAGCAGAAGGTAACTACTTCGTAACACGAGGATGTTAGATCCTTCCTTTGAGACCATAAGAAATGGTGTAGTACCTATCTGTTACCATGGAGAAAGCAGAAATTTTAGCTCATTTTGTATAATGTAAAAGTCCATATTTAATGATGAGCCACATTCCTACTGAAGGAACAAACACCTGCCTGCCTAGCATGAGCACTAAAAACACGATATGATATGATATGATATAGCGAAATATCGACACCAACTGTAAAAATATGATAGATATAGCCGCCATGTTGAACCGCCGTCACGGCTAAATCTAACATATTTTTAAAGTTGGTGTCGATATTTCGCTATATCTTATCATATCATATCGTGTTTTTAGTGCTCATTCTAGGCAGGCTGAGTAGAAATAATAAGCATTAAAATAATGTTTGACAAAAAGACAAAGTACTCAAACAACATAAAGTAAAAATATTACAGTTTACAACAAATAGGTATTGTGTAGTCGGTAGGGTCCGAGTATGGTATCGTCGGGCAGGGCCAAGTAAGAACCACAAATTAGAGATCATTATGTCATCATTGGTTAGTAAAATATTATTTGTTAATAGGTATGTCTTTTAAACTCCGTCCGTCTGTCTCTTCAACTTCGTCTTGCTCGAGGGAATAACGCCGGAGGCGTGGAACAGGGGTGTGGTGGTGCTCTTCTTCAAGAAAGGAGATAACACCTTATTAAAGAATTACAGACCCATCTCACTTCTAAGTCATGTCTAAAAGCTGTTTTCGAGAGTCATCACGAATCGTCTCGCGCGTAGGTTCGATGACTTCCAGCCTCCCGAACAAGCCGGTTTCCGAAAAGGCTTTAGTACCATAGACCACATCCATACGCTGCGGCAAATTATACAGAAGACCGAGGAGTATAACTTGCCACTATGCTTAGCGTTCGTGGACTATGAGAAGGCCTTTGATTCGATCGAGACCTGGGCAGTGCTACAGTCTCTCCAGCGATGCAATACTGACTATCGGTACATCGAGGTGTTGAAGTGTTTATACAAAAACGCCACCATGTCGGTCCGAGTACAGGAGCAGAGCACGAAGGCGATTCCTCTGCAGCGCGGCGTAAGACATGGAGATGTTATATCTCCGAAACTGTTCACCGCTGCATTGGGAGACGCTTTCAAGCTCCTGGAATGGAAAGGATTTGGCATCAACATCAACGGTGAGTACATCACTCACCTTCGGTTTGCCGACGATACTGTGGTCATGGCAGAATCGCTTGAAGACCTCAGCACAATGCTCCATGACCTTACTCGAGTCTCCCAACAAGTAGGCCTGCGAATGAACATGGACAAAACCAAGCTCATGTCGAATGCCCATGTTGCGCCCTACCGAGTATCCGTTGGGAGCTCTACTCTCGAAATTGTTGACAGATATGTCTACTTAGGACAAGTTATCCAGTTAAGTAAATCCAATTTTGAGAAGGAGGTCAATCGTCGAATCCAACTCGGCTGGGCAGCGTTCGGGAAACTACACCACGTCTTCTCGTCCAAAATACCTCAGTGCCTCAAGACGAAAGTCTACAACCAGTGTGTGTTACCAGTGATGATATGGAACTGAAACGTGGCCTCTCACTATGGGCCTCATAAGAAAGCTCAAGGTCGCACAGCGTGCTATGGAAAGGGCTATGCTTGGTGTTTCCTTGCGAGATCGAATCAGAAATGGAGAGATCCGTAAACGAACAAAAGTCGCTGACATAGCCCAACGGATTAGCAAGCTGAAGTGGCAGTGGGCGGGGCACATAGCACGTAGAACTGATGGCCGATGGGGCAGAAAGGTTCTAGAATGGAGGCCGCGTACCGGCAAGCGCAGCGTAGGACGTCCACTCACAAGGTGGTCAGACGACCTGGTAAAGGTTGCAGGAAGACGCTGGATGCAGGCCGCTTCCAACCGGCCAATCTGGAAGTCAATGGGGGAGACCTATGTTCAGCAGTGGACGTCCTATGGCTGAAATGATGATGATGTCTTTTACAGCGACCGATCGTTATAAAGATAAAAAATATCGATCAAGGTAACAACATAAAAAAATACGGAATTACGCGAAAAAAAACTGTTTCAGAAACATCTGGGATATTATTCCGCACCTAAAAAAAGCATTTAGGTAGGTACAGACAACGGCAGGTCAACCTACACAAAAAGTTAAAGATCATAGATTTTTAATTTTAATTCTGATACATAGAGATCAATATCAATTGAGAAAATTAGACGTTTTGTGGTAGGTTAACGTGCTGTTGTCTGTACATTCTAGTGTCTGTCTGTCAATCACGACCTTTTTTCTAATAGAACGGGTTCAAATATCAACTTTTCGTAGAAATTCATATAATACTCTAGTTTCTCAAAAGTGTAAAAAAATTAAGTTGATAAACCAATGCAATTAAAAGATACGGCCATTTATGTTACAAATAGCGGCACCGATCTTGAGCGCTGGGCGAAAGATGCGCAGAAGATCAATACGATTACGTGATTGGCCAGTCGCGTGAAGCGCCTTCAACGCCGGCCGGGATGGTTGCTTGATCCACACACACGCATCTCTGATACGATGATCGTCTTATAAAATGCGTAAAGCGATCCCCTCTTTTTCCTCCAGCGCTCAAGATACGTGCCGGGGGTTGTACGTACTCGTAAACTCGTAGGGTAATTCTATAATTACCCTACGAGTTTACCTTTACCTACCCTACCCTATGATAGGTACTTTGTAATTCCTGGTCATCTGGAATCATGAAAGCCAAGAAGAAAGGTACTTATAAGAAATAAAGAAAAAAGTTCGAATTGGAAATATATATTTTTACTTAAACGACACAAACGTTTACCACAGCAAACCCTCTAATAAATAGAAATAATAAAAACCTGCCAATGGGAAACCAAACTGCACATTTAGCTAGATTGGTGTCGCAATGTGTTTGGTCTTGCCCGTTGTGATTATTTGATCACTAATTCAGTGGTTCTGTCACTGATCAAATAATCTCTACGTTGTAGTTTCTCCTAAGTTGTCAAACGTGTCAAACACATTACGATAATAAATAAACACAATAATTATATCTATGTTTAAAACGATGTCTCTGTGTATTGTTAAAGTAATTAGAAAATTAATTTTGTGTTTGTTTAACGAGCACGATAAAAATCACTCATTGACATTAACGTGGACATTGGTTAACAAGTACGTAACCTAACCTAACCTAACGTAGTGGTTACTTGATCAATGACAAGGGCAAACACGCTGGCGCCATCTGAAATTTGCTGTGCCTGCTGAGCTTCCCCATTATGAGATTTATGAGTCAGGGTCAAAATAACGATCACTAACTAGTTAAAAGAAATTATGGTGGTCCCTACCCTTTGTGTGCGATTCTAACTCACGGTTGGCCGGTGTTCACATCAACATGAGACCGTTATCTGTCACATTAAGAACATGCGATCCAGATATATTGGTGTTGATGGTCACCTAGCTAACTATGGAGTGAAGTGGTACACGTGTGCAAATAAACAAACAAACAAACACATAAACACTCCACACGTTGTGTGTGGCACCTCGCCCCATACCACACACACGTCAAATAACATCTGTAATTCACCCATGATATCTGAATGAATAAAAGAAAAAGAGAAAGAAATTACCAAGAGAAAAGCGGTGATCAAGTGATCCCCGCTTCAGATAAATTTAAAATTAGTTGGCGTTTGAATCCGTCTCCCATTAATGCAGATACTGCACTACTACTACTACTACACGGCAGATAATGACAAACGACGTTAGGCGGAGGGTCTTTAAATTTTATTGAATCTTTTTAGATTACAAAGGTTTTTAATTTTAAATACTTTTCCAATTCTAGACTCGACTCTGAACAACGCCCTAAATTATGGCTTGTACTTAGAGAATTCAATAATTAAAGTCATACCAGGCTTATGTTGATGAAACTTCTGCTAAAATATATTAATATTGTAAATATCAGCGATATCGGATATTAAAATTTAAATTTTAAACGCTTCTAAAACGATTTTTCTATGCTATGCTATGAGTAATTACTCGTGTAACCTTGATGTAATGGTGTATGATTAGTGAATTAGCGTTAAACAGTCTTCTGACCATCACTCAGCAAAAAAAATGCCACATCACATTAATTGTTTTAATAAAATAAAATAAACCAGTAAAATATATTTTGTACATTGAATTTCTATCAAAATATAGATTTAATAGCTTCATCCACAAAGGCACCGTGTGTATTTATTCTAGTATTTACGAATTGCGTATTATAATTCAACATGATACCAAAGCTTATGTTTGGAAGTAAATAGCAAATACATACTTTTAACACTCTCAGAACCTTATACCAGCCTCAAACCGTTATCCGCAACAAACACAGAGCCTGTGATGCCTTTTGCCTTATCGCTGGCTACGTAAAGAATCAAATCCGCCATTTCCTCTGACTTCGACACTCGGCCCAACGCAGTCTTCACCTCTTTCACACCTGCTTTCAAACCAAAGTCTTCCAACATGTTGGTTTCTACAGGCCCTGGATTGACCGCGTTCACCCTCACCCCAGAAAATGCCAACTCCTTCGCACTCCCTCTCGTAAAATGGTCTAACCCAGCTTTGGAAGTTGAATACGCATTTGATATCGCAGCAACATGGAACTGGCCTAGGACACTTGAAATATTCACAATGTTTCCTTTAGTTTTGACCAAATGAGGAGCGGCTAGCATCGTGGTGTGGACAGCAGCCCGCAAATTGATGGCAATCGTCTTATCGAAACTATCTAAGATGGTTCCATCTAAAATGGTTCCCACTTCGAGAACGCCAGCGTTGTTGACCAGCACATCTAATTTTCCAAACTTTTGTATGGTGTCGTTGATGATTCTTTTGGCATCGTCGTCGATGGCTACGTCTGCTCTGATTACGAGGGGCTCGCTGCCGATGGCGGCACACTGGCTGGCTACGTCCTTCAGTCTCCCTTCATTTCTTCCCACTATAACAACGTTGGCGCCTTCTCTTGAAAACGATACAGCTGTGGCCGCACCGATGCCGGCGCTAGCTCCCGTCACGATGACTACTTTGTTCTTGAAACTCATGACGTGAAAGCCACTTTTGGACTAAGCCACGAAATTCAAGCACATCTATTTATACAGTTTTTACGCATATGATTAAATGAGGCTGGCTCACTACTTAGCATTGTTATCCTTATATCGGTTAAAAATAATTAATCAAATGTGCGATATGTGGCGAATAGAGACGTGATGATAACATTTTTGCTGGCGTTTGGACTTGAACTGCATACTGATTTTTAGCGGGCACATTACATAATACTTAAATATAGGCAGTCAGATATTCGTGTATTAACTTTTAGTAGGTACCTATCTAAGATACAATAAGGACCCTGTCGGGTTGGCTACATACAATAGGCTAGTTTCCTGGGTAAAAAAAGATTATTATATTTAGTCCGTCAGTTAGATTATCACGAAATATATATTTGGTCTTTTGTCAATCAAACAAAAAATGGCGAACATAAAGCACATCAAAGTGAGCACGTGACGTCACGCCTTGCTAAAAAGTGTCGCAAGGCGTGACGTTACGCGGAACTTTAACGGGCTATATCTTCATCATTTTTTGTTTGATTGAGAAAAGAAAAAATACGTATCCAATATTATCTGTTAATCCAAGTGACGGACTAATTAGATTTTTTTTAGGAAACTAGCCCAATATATTATAGATGTAACAAGAATTTATTGAAAACAACTGGCGCAAAAGTTAATTTGCAAAATATGTTTCATTTGTGTAAACACTTTTTTTTTTGTTGTCCTATTTAAGATTTGTTAAACATGGTGTTATTATGATCCTTAGAAAGCTGAATAAAGTGTTATAATAATTATGCATTTAAATACTATGGCAAAGTATTATTTTGATGACTAATTTTTAAGTAAATTGATAAATCTTCTTTTTGGTAAAACAAAACATATAAAACCGGCCAAGTGCGAGTTGGACTCGCGCACCAAGGGTTCCGTCAAACCTTTAGGTATATAAGTAAAAGTTCACCCATCACAACAATCGAGTCATAATTATGGTATTTTATTGCAAAATGAAATCCATAACATTAGTAAATTGCGGTTTACGATTTATGACGTTTAAAAAAAACTACTTACTAGATCTCGTTCGACCCAATTGTCGGTAGAAGTTTGCATAGTAATGTACAGTCAACGGCAAGTCAACCTACCCAAAAAGTTAAAGGTCATTGAATTGATTTTCAACTATAAGTCTGTTGGCGCCTACAGCCAGTTCGGGCATCATCGGCGTTCTCCGTATGCGCGGGCGGTTGGCACACTCCGTAGGTACTTGGTGCCCTCCGCCGCACTCAGCCTCTCGACCATCATCGGCATCGAACGCGGTTCCTCCCTCGCGCGATCAAAATATAAGGACAAATTTATTGTTCAGAAATAAATACCCTATGCGTTTACAGTCCGCGTCTTATTTAATGTTCCTATAGTCGTAGGACCCTAACAATGTGCAATACATAGAGATCAATATCAATTGAGAAAATATGACGTTTTGTGGTAGGTTGACCTGCTGTTTTCTGTACATCATATATATTTTTTAAGTTTTATCATTCTCTTATTTTAGAAGTTACAGGGAGGCGGGGGCACATTTTACTACTTTGGAAGTGTCTCTCGCGCAAACTATTCAGGTTAGAAAAAAATGATATTTGAAACCTCAATATCATTTATAAAGACCTATCCATAAATAGGTACACGTACTTATGGGTTTGATGAAAAAAATAATTAAAATGTTAATGCGGTTCACAGAATACATCTACTTACCAAGTTGCAACAGTATAGTTCTTATAGTTTCGGAAAAAAGTAGCTGTGACATACGGACGGACAGACAGACAGACATGACGAATCCATAAGGGTTCCGTTTTTTTCCATTTGGCTACGGAACCCTAAAACTGGTCCTAATTTATGGAAATGAAAATATCAGAATATTAATATCAAATTTCTGACATCTTTGACATCTCTGACAAATTTATGCATATTAAGATAATTTAATAATATATCTTCTTTCAGTTTTATAGTCATAATAACCCAACACCCTGTAGGTATAAAAAAATATAAATCTGCGCCAGACAACACCCCACATGTCATGGACTTGGAGTAATACATTAACATTAATGTTACCAGGTACCAGACAGTGAATTTTGCTAGTGGCGTTCCCAGCAGACCCAAGGCAATTTAGAAAAAGTCATTTTTTTCTTAACTGATCGATTCGAAAGTTGTATATTCTACCATTGCTTGAGTACTGTGTTTATCCAGGGAGACTACCAACCGTTGACAACCGTTGCGGAAGAAAGGTTCTCGAGTGGTTACCACGCAGGGAAGACGCAGCGCGGGCAGGCCTGACGACCCAGTCAAGGTTCTGGGAAACCATTGGATGCAAACGGCCCTAAGCCGCGCCGCCTATATCTGGCAGTGGACTTCCAAAGGCTGATTGATGATGATGATCCAGGAAGGCGTAGCCTTCTAGACGCGTCTTGGAGTGCGCCTGACTTACATAAGTAGCGCATTCAATCGCATTGAACGCAAAGGGGGGTTCGATTCCTAGGTAGTCAATTTTGATAAAATTTATATGGGACCACCTTTGAAACCGTATGATCTACCAAACAAAAAAAAGAATCATCAATATCAATTCATAATTGGCGGAGTAATCGCGTAACATACATACAAAAAAATACCGAAAAAAACATACAGTTGAATTGAGAACCTCCATCATTTTTGAAGTCGAAAATAAGTTTGAGAACCTCTGCTTTAGAACAACAACTCTGTCGTCGGAGTCCATGATTATAAATCTTAATTAATAGAATCAGGCGTTACTTTGCGGAAATCCATAACTAAATAATTATAAATCTTTGCATTTTGCCTGTGTTTGTTCACGGAGTGTGGGTGCAGGTGGTGTAGTTGGGGTGCCTATGCCGGCGTAACTGAGCGGAAATTGTAAGCAAAATAATTCATCATCATTATCATCATTTCAGCCATAGAGGTCCACTGCTGAACAAAGGCCTCCCCCAATGACTGATCATCGGGGGGGATTGCCAATACTCGCCACGCTTGGCAGCTAAATCAGCAAAATAATTACATTTTTATAATTATTTATTCAAATTCAAATGTTTATTTGCATTATTTCGGGTAATAAATTTTGTCAGCTGGCATGTTAGCATATACCTTAATATCGTGTTTTCAATAGTATCCTTGAAATAATCGAGTATTTAAAGCTGAAATAATAATTTAATCTTACTGCACCTGCTTCGTTTTTGTGTTTAGCCAAAACAGGAAAAGCGTAAGGCATCATTTACTAATTATACATTTTAACCTACCTACCCACTACGCTAATAAATAATAACTTTGTCCATATGGCCACATCTGCCTGCCTAGCTTGAGCACCAAAACACGATATGGTATGATATGATATAGCGAAATATCGACACCAATTGTTAAAATATGCTAGATATAGCCGCCATTTTAATTTTTTATCGAAACAGTGATCATATTATGTGATGTCACCGGCACGGCGATTCAATATGGTAGCTATATCTCAGGACATTATTACTGTGACCACCTATATTACCATAATATTTATAGTATAAATAATTTTATTATAAGAGCCACAGGCAAGTTTAACTCGAAATTCTGTCACACAGACTTTTTAAATTAGCGGTTGATACGGTTTCGTCATCTACTGAGATCTATTTAAGTGAATTCAGTCTGTTTGGCCCACTAGATTGTAATAGATTAACCTAACTTATTTTTTACTGCATATTTTCTGTTTTTTCGCATTTTGTCTCCAGTGCATTTTGGCATACTTGTAGTAATTAGCGTTGGAAACTTAAAATGCTAGGTGTATGATTAAATTGTTTCCTGAATAAAAATAAATAAATACATTTTATGCAATATTCAGGGTGTACAAGAGAATAGGACACTCTTTAAAACTGCGTGATCAGCTGATCATATACAACAACTTTTACTATGGGAGCAACATCGAAAATATTTCAGACGCTCCATATATTATCTATCATATACGAGTATCAGCAAATAAGTTTTTATGAAGCATCTACATTTTTTTTCGATTTCGATGATGGGGTCAATCCCCATAGAAAAAGTTGACGTAGACAAGCAGCTGATTTTAAGGAATGTCCTATTCTTTAGTACAATCTGTATACTATTTCTATTTGGTTCACATTCTATTCTATTGACGACCGTCTGGTGTAGTAGTTCGCGCTCCGGACTACAAAGCCAGCGGTTGCGGCTTCGAATCCCGCAAGGGGCAAATGTTTGTGTGATTAGCCCAAGCACTTGTACCCAAGTCATGGATGTTTTAAAAAAGTATTTAAGTATGTTTATCTGTTATCTAGTCGCCATAATACAAGCCGTGCTTAGTTTGGGGCTAGATAATTATCAATTTACCAATAATAGGGCAATATTATAAATAATAACAATATTATAAATATATTATAAATAATAAATTAGTAATTGGTAATTTTCTCACATTATTTAAATTTACAGCGACTGTCTTGGAACGTTTGTAGCCTTTAGACAGAGTAACCGTAGTACAGAGTAACAGAGAGACTTTTGATATATGTATAGGAAAACAAAAACAAAACAAATAAAAAGTACCTTCTATGTGTTTAATAGCCCACCTATCTTGTATTTGATCGCTAACATTATTATGTTTAATATTAAGATATTGTGTGTTTACTTTTAGAATAAAATATTTGTCCGCCGCCATTACTCATCACAAAAACAAAGCAACTTAGCGCTCATTAACAGAAGTTTTGCAGAAATAGAATAGAATAGAAGAATATTTATTCAGTACCACGTGTACAATACAATTTACAGGAGATAATATTCTAATAAATTACAGTGTGGTTTCGATACATGATACTGAAAAACAAATTTTTATAATAAAAATAACCGATTTCAAAAACACTAAAATGCTAAAAATAACTTATAAACAATCATACCAAACGGTAATTTTTTTTTATAAAAATTTGTTTTAATTGTCTGTTTTTTAGTGTTTTTTTTTACATTCTAAATGGCGATCTGTGATGTAATTATAGCTAAATTGCTTCTCATGACGATTCAAATAAGTCCAAACACGGCTACGATACATTGTTTTATCACAGAGTTCCGGAGCTTACCTTCCGCCTTCTTCATCAGATTTGTTCGATCATTCTCACCATCATCATTTATTAAAATTTGATTTTCGACTATAAATAAAAATAAAACTAAAAATAAAAATTGTTTATTTTCAGACAATACAAGTCCATATAGGTTTAAAGTTACCTAACATGATACTCTTAAAACTATGTTAATGTTTAATTCTGACGAGCCCAGTACCCACTAGTCCGACCAAAACTGAGCAACAGCAGACAAGATGAACCCAGCGAGCCCCGAGGCTCACTCAGCTACGTGCAATACGTGCAGCTCGGTGAACCTGCGAAAGATCGCTGCATCTATCCTGCCCGCTATCATCTTCAGGATCTTGTTGCTGCTTCCCCTCACTCTGTAAACTAATGATGATATTTTATTGCGGATGATGGCATAGAAATCTTCAACCGCAGCACCCGCGAACATGCCCGATGCGTTACAGAAGCGAGGAAGCCTCAACAATGCCCTGAAGGTGTTATTATATTGGATACGCAAGGCAGTACGATCCCAGAGTAAAGCTGGACCATAGCGCACGTGTGTAGAAGCTCTGGCAGTATGCCCTGAAAAGGCTTAGCTTCACTGCTGTTGTACACCGTATGAATCTATGAGCCAGCATATTGCCTCAGACCGACAGTGCCCTGCTCTCCCTCTCAATATCCATCTCATCTTTGAGGTCGTCTGTTACAACGTGACCAAGATACCTAAACTGTGCAACACGCCTAAGAGGTATCCCATTCAAGAAAATTGGAGGTACATAGGCTGGTTCTTTATTTTTACCTTTAAACAACAAGAACTCACTCTTTTTTTCGTTGTACCTCAAGCCATGTCGCACAGCATAGACCTCACAGTGACTTAAAAGTTGCCTTAAGCCGCCGATCTATGACAAGGCTTAACCGGTGACAGCCGTAGAGTGTTTGAATGTGGTTGTTTGCACCGACTCCAAAAATAACTGTTTGGTATGATTGTTTAAAAGTTATTTTTAGCTTTTTAGTGTTTTTGAAGTCGGTTCTTTTTTATATAATTGTATTTGCATTTGAAAAAACGTAGTGTTAGACAAGTTTTTATGGGGTAGAATATTATTTCAGCATTTCGTGACGGGATTAGCGAAAACTAATACGAAATGCAGCTGTACTGTGAGTCGGATAACCAAGACGACACGCATTCCTTATACGGTAGAAAAACAACAACTAGTCGTACAAATATGAAGGAGATTTGGATTGGACTAAACCGAATAGAAGGCAGGCATAATGAAGTGAAGTGAAGGCAGGAATACTTGTACTGTGTCATTCATACTTCATTTATTTTATTTATTAAGAACACAAAACAGAATAGCATCAAAGAAACACAAATATCAGAAAATTTTAATTACAAACTAGTTATTATTCTAAAGCAACATGTTAGGTAAGTTCAAGCAGCAAGACAATGAATAATTACAATAATTATAACCTTATTTAAAACAATAAAAAGTACCTATGAACCTTTATAATGTGATTGTTTTAATTTTTTTATTTATACTGTTGTTAACGTTAAGCACGTAAACAGCTGCTCATAAACAACCTTTTCTATGGAAACAACATCGAAATTGAAAAAAAATTTAGACGCTCCATACAAACATACTCGCTACCTCGGTGATTATGTATGGAGCATATTATAAAAAAAACATTTCGATGTTGCTTCCATACTAAAAGTTGTTGAATTATCATTTCAGCCATAGGACGTCCACTGCTGAACATAGGCCTCCCCAATTGACTTTCAGATTGGCCGGTTGGAAGCGGCCTGCATCCAGCGTCTTCCTGCGACCCTTACCAGGTCGTCTGACCACCTTGTGAGTGGACGTCCTACGCTGCGCTTGCCGGTACGCGGCCTCCATTCTAGAACCTTTCTGTCCCATCGGCCGTCAGTTCTACGTGCTATGTGCCCCGCTCACTGCCACTTCAGCTTGCTAATCCGTTGGACTATGTCAGCGACTTTTGTTGAATATAATCAGCTGATCCCGCAGTTTTAAGGAATGTCCTATTCTGTTGTACACCCTCTATATACAGTACTTGTGATATTGATTAAGAACACGGAGTAGGTTAAAAAAACTTTGTATCTCAAGTAACGAAAACTTAGCGACAGATCGCCTGCGAGAATAAGACTTATAATGACATATTTATTGTTTAAAATTGTTTACTTACTTGTTTTAAAATTTCTTAATTAATAAATAATCCAATGAAAATAAAATACCTAATTATATGTACATATTCTAAATCTAAACTCTTTATACAAAGTCAGATATTTTATTCATAGGAAAAGATCCTATAAATAAAATATCTGACTGAGATCACCGTTCAAGGGAAAGGTGCCCAAAAGGCTGGCAACATTACCACGCTGGATAGCTAGGCTAACCCGTTGGCCAAGGTATAAGCCAGCCTTTGGATCGTGAGATGTCTCAACTAAACGCTTAGACAACTCACGGTATAGCTTGTGGGCACTCGGTCCCCACGGGCCCAAAGTTTCCACCCCAAATGGTTCAAATATGTAAGTCTCACCAAGACTTTCATATTTGCGCCGTTTTAGGGCCTCTGCAGAAGCTGCTGCAGAACCCGCTCGGTTGCCAGTCGATGGAAGATGGGAAGGGGCTAAAGTGTCGACGCAAGTCGCGTCCCACACTAAGGGCCTACCCATCGTCCATGGAACGAGGGTCATGCCGTCAGGACGCTTGCCATCGCTGCGTACGAGGCCACTCGGTTCAAGAACGGCCGGAATACGCAAGCGCCCGTCGGATGACGTCGTTTAAACTAGCATGACGGGAGATTCTTCCAGCACTTCTGCAGCATGAGAGACCGTGGTGAGCAAGCTGATCGACAACCTTTCCACAGGAACAGCGATGAGGTACAGAGCTGAAAGCACCTAACCTAAGACTAATTGCTATTCTAAATGAAACATTATCAATAAGGGTACCCAGGGTCGGAGACGGAAGAGCATTTAGCCAAAGACCGGATTCCCATTCGGTTACGGCTAGGAGACGAGCCTGATCAGCAGAATTGGTAGACGTTTGAAGTAGGTTATTACGCACCACTCTGCAGAGAGGCTCGTCCCAAAGCCTTTGAGCCGAAAGGTTTTGAGGGGGGTCATCCGTGGTAAGGTTCTTCCACGCATCATGCTAAATATGGAATATGGACAGCATTAAAGTCATGGGATTTACTAAGAATTTTGCATATTAGACCAAAAGTTTTGTGGGATGAAGACAAAAAAGCTGGAAGACTGACACCGGTGATTTGTCTTATCCCTAACCCCCCATGCCGAATAGGCAGGGAAGCTTGAGTCCAGGTTCGTCCTTCCAGCTTAATGTTAAGTGTTTGTGAAATTATATTCTGGATGATACAATCTAATTTTGATGTCAATTCAGGGTGTTTCCAAAAAGGCGATGAGCGTAAAATGTATGTGAATTTTGGTACAAAGAGACAAAACTGGATGATAGTGTAAGCAATATGACTGTTAATTTTGAGTATTCTATCTGAAACTGATATAAATTTGGCAATTTGTTCGTCAATGTAGGTTGAAAAAGATTCATCCGCGATTGGGGAGCCGAGCAGACGAAGTGATGTTTTATCTATAATTTTGATGTTGGGTGCTAATTGTTTAAAATCGTTTATAATAACATCACGCTGATCACAATTTTGCGGAACATAAAGTTCACATTTAGAAAAGTTTAAATCCAAACCACAAATTTTGAAATTATTTAATAAGAAAGAAAAATCTTGTAATACCGTAGAAGAGTCACCACCCAGGGTTCCGTCGTCAAGGTACCAAACATTAAAATGAGACTTTAATTTAGTAATGATGGGATGAATGGCCAGGCTAAAAATGGCTGGGCCGAGAGGGTCACCTTGTTGACACCCAACAGCTGAAGAGAGTAGGTTTTCTCTGTACATAAGTTTTGTAGGAGTACTATAGCACTGCCACAAGAAACCGTACAGAGAAGGTAAATTTTTTTGGATCTCAGTCAACAAGACACCTCTATCGACCGAATTAAATGCATTTTTAACGTCAACTTTAAGTAAAATATCATTGGGCCGAAAATTTATGTAAGAGCGGACAGCATGGATTGCAGCTTCGCAGCCACCTGCTACCCCGAAGCCGAGCTGAGTAGGTTGAAATTGATCGCTGAGAGTACTAGACACCGCCCGACAGCAAACTTTTGCTGCAAGACGGCGGTATGTAGTACCCACAGCGATGGGTCGTATGCCTCCGTCTTTTTTTTTTAAGGCACAAAGATTGGCGCTTTGGGGGTGCGAGGAACAGGGTGTTGTGTTCCTCATCCACCATTGAATAGGGAGGATCCTCCGACCAGACGGGTGTTGTGTCTGGTGGGCTATTGCCCGACGGTTGTTTATCGGGTTCTTGTATATATGGTTAAATCGCTCCGATAACTTTAATATCGCGATGTAGGATACGTCAGTTTTATATGTAGCGAGATAGATGTCGCTACATCACTCCCCTCCGAGACCGGAGGTCGATAGCAGGTTGAGTCGTCCATACATGTTGTGTTGCTTGCCGGGCCAGTGGAATGTTCCAGTGAGTCGGAACCAGATGCCGCATAGTTCACGGTGAGTCGGAACTGTCTGCGGTGATGCCCCAGTGAGTCGGGGTGATGCTGCAAATGCTCCAGTGAGTCGGAGTGGTGCAGTGCTGCGTAGTGGCTGGCTGCTGCGTCGACCAGGAGAGAAGTGCGTCTCTGCTTGCTGACCGGCCGAAGTACAGTGTGCTGTGCCAAGGTCGCTGAGAAGGCTGTGGGTGATGACCAGGAATGCGCGTCCGCTTGCATGCTGGTGGTCAGGATACCCGTAGTAGCCGTGGATGCTGGCTGGCTGTATGGACTCGCTGCTCGAAAGCTTGAGGAAGTGATGATGATGTCACGATGACGTAGCTTTGCGAAGGCTGCGCTGACGTTCATGCTCGGGGACAGCAGTTTGGGGGGTGATGAGAGGTATAGGGTGTAAAGTTCCTCATCCCCCATTGAAAAGGGAGGATCCTCCGACCAGACGGGTGTTGTGTCTGGTGGGCTATTGCCCGACGGTTGTTTATCGGGTTCTTGTATATATGGTTAAATCGCTCCGATAACTTTAATATCGCGATGTAGGATACGTCAGTTTTATATGTAGCGAGATAGATGTCGCTACAGCGCCATTATTATTTTAATAACTAACTAGACTATACAACTCGTTTATTTGCCATTAAATAGGGTTGAGACAATACAAAGTCGATGTTAAAAAATAATATTACATGACGCACCTATTTAGCCATTTATACAATATGTCATTGAACATCCAAATAATTGAGTTAAAAGCTGATCTAACATTTGCGATACCTTCTAGGTAACTAAGTTTTAAGTCCTGTACTTACCTGTTGCATATTTACCTACCACCAATGCACATCACTTAGTAGTAAGCAAATAAAGATTTTAAAGAAAAAAAAGATTAAGAAAAAAATACGTTATTTCGTTTAATACCGAGAAAAATAAATCGGTTCAGCCAGCCGGCTATCAGGCTCAAGTGAAATTCTGGCTGGCTGAACCAAGATATTTTGATTTTTCAAAAAAAGTATTGCGTCATAAACGACGAAACCTTAGTAGATTGCTGTCACATACTATTTGTTATCCACCTAGATATGCAATCTCTGTAGGTCAGGTGGTTCAGACAGCCAGAACTACATAAAATTAGAGATCATTATGTCATCATTGGTTAACAGAATATTACTTGTTACAATTAGAGTTCCGCTCCTCAAAAGAAAAAAAAAAGTATTTAGGTCTTTCAAGACACTTTTTCTCATAGAACGGGGGATGATATTACGTTAAAATTATATCAGCATTTCGTAGGAACTCAAATAAATAAACTCTAGACCCTTGCAAATTAAAAAAAAATTGGTTAAAAAGTCAATGCAAAAGATTCGGCCAGTTCTGTTAAGTACTCGCAAACCTGTAGGGTAAATAGGGTAAGCACTTCCTGTAATTCCTTTTTATCTGGAATCATAAAAGCCGAGAAAAAAGGTATCACAACCTACTAAAAAGTAGGAAATAAAAAAATTCGAATAAAAAGGTAAATTTACTAATTAACCACAAAACAAACGTTTACCACAGCAAACTCTCTAATAAAAATAATAAAAACCTGTTAAGGATGCCTAAGGCTCGCATTATGGATCACTAATAACTGGTTAAAAAAATAACGGTGGTCCCTAACCCTTTATGTGCGAATTTCACTCACGCTTAGCCTGAGTTTACTTCAACATGAGACCGTTATCTGTCACATACACAGATCCGGTAATTCCCTTCGCCTTTTCGCTGGCCAAGTAAAGTATAAGATCCGCGATTTCTTCCGACTTCGACAATCGTCCCAGGATAGGCATGACCTTTTGCTGTGACTCCGAAGCTAAACTCGCCAGCATATCCGTCTCTACAGGCCCCGGGCTGACCGCATTCACCCTCACCCCAGACGGGGCCAGCTCTAATGCACTACCCCTCGTAAAGTGGTCCACACCAGCCTTAGAAACGCTGTATGCATTTAAAAATGGCATCATTTGAATCTGCCCAGCGACGCTGGAAACATTCACAATGTTCCCTTTTGTTTTTACTAGATGAGGAGCAGCCAGCATCGTGATGTGGATCACAGCTCGCAAATTGATGGCAATAATCTTATCGTAACTCTCCAAAAGTTTCCCGTCCATTATGCTTCCGTATTCGATGACGCCTGCGTTGTTGACCAACACATCCAACTTCCCAAACTTTTGTATGGTATCTTTGATGATTCTTCTGGCGTCGTCGTCATTGGCTACGTCTGCTTTGATGACGAGGGGTGCGTTGCCGACTGCGGCACATTTGTTGGCTACATCCTTCAGTTTGGCTTCATTCCTCCCGACTATCACGACGTTGGCTCCTTCCCTCGCGAATAATACAGCTGTGGTTGCTCCGATACCGGCGCTGCCCCCTGTCACGACCACTACTTTGCTCTTAACACTCATTGTATAGATCTGTCGATAACTGAGAACTAGTTTGCAAGGACGCTTATTTATATGCGCTTCATTTCCGTATGTTACATGTAGACTTATGCTTGATCATTATTTGTTTATTTATTAACGTCTGTTTCTATTAGTTTATAAGTGCGAGTAAAAAATACTCATGATGATAAGATTTTTCTACGCTGTTTGTGCGATTCACCACTTACCAAAACGAACTCGTAATAATAATTAATTGTATACATAAATAACCTACTTGGTTGTCTTTTTGAATTCTATTTAAATTAGCAATGTGATCGTCTTGTTTAAGTAAATGGAAAGACCGTACGTTGTGATTATCATAGTAGTGTACCAAATTCTTTTAGAGGTACGAGAATGTTTTAATTAAGAATAGGACCTACCTGTAAAACACATTTAATAATCAATATTCAATTATTTATTGCGTTCCTAATGGGCTCAGCATAGTTTAAAATAAGGAGACATGTTCTGGCCCCCTAAGGTGCTATAATGTTATTATTGACGGTCATAAGTGGCAATTTTGTCCTGAATTGGACGTCCTATGGCTGAAATGATGATGATGATGATGAATAAATGATTTTTGACTTTTGACTTTTAACTTTTAACTTTAGTAGGAGAGGAGGAAGAGTGTTCAAAGTAAATTATGCGCAAATACGGGGAATGACTGAGCCCAAAGATATATATATATAAAATACTAACTACTCAAACCTAAAATCTACCTACCTGTCTTCATGTAAAGTTAACCAAAGGAACGAGGTCCCTACGATATTATAATTTGAAATTGTTAATTCTATAATAATACAAGTTACGAACTATAATGATACAAACAACACCCATTGCAACTCATATGGGTTCTATCCTGAGAGACTTCAACCTATATGACATCATCGGTATAGGCTAGTTTCCTAGTCCGTCAGTTGCGTTAACAAAAAATATTGGACACGTATTTTTTCTTTTCTCAATCGAACAATAAATTATGAAGATATAGCCCGTTAAAATTCCGCGTGACGTCACGCCTTGCGACACTTTTAAGTAAGGCGTGACGTCATTCCCAAACTTTAAGGCGGTTTATCTTCGTAATTTTTTATTTAATTGAGAAAAGACAAAATATGGGTCCAATATTTTTTGATAATCTAACTGACGGACTAAATAGAATAATATTTTTTGCCGCAGGAAACTAGCCTATTTTGCATCAACCCGCATCACGCGGATTTAAAAAGAATAATATTTAATCTACTCATCCAAAGATACTCGTGGCTTTTTTATAGGTCGAGATAGTGTTTGAGATGTGACCTAAAAAGCCATCTTTACCCCCACATCAACACACATTATTTGGATTTAAAACGTTAAGGTATACTTGAACCTTGGTAGCCTATTCATGATAGTCGGAATTTATTGATACTATATCAAGGGAAAAAATTCAACTGAGTCTGTTGGAATTATTAAACTAGCATTATTGTGAATGCAAAAAATAAAAAAGCTTAAATTTATTAGGAATAGGTTAAAAAAACTTTGTATCTCAAATAACGAAAACTAAGAAACAGATCGCCTGCGAAATTGAGTAAGCTTGTTGTTAAGATACCCTCCGCCCTTTGATAATCCTATCAATGGTATATAGACAAAATCGAAAAATTGCTTGGCCCTGGCTTTGATTCAGTTTCATTGTCATGCTTATGGCATAGCCGAGGCATAGTAAAATTTAAATGAAGTACCTAACTAATCTGTCTAAAATGGACGTGACTAAAATATTGAAGTTACGGCGCAGACGATATAATTGATAACACAGATTTAAATACATAGTTGTAAGGAAAAATATAGAGGTGTTTGTAGCTCAGTGGCTACAGCCCTTTAACTGTGATTACCAAAGTTAAGCAACACCCGGTTGTAAGAGGATGGGTGACCATTTGACCATTCCACCTATTTAGTGAAATTTATTACCAGCATCTCTGTGGTTATAAAGGCACGTTAAAAGTTTGACCTGGCTAATATCGTTTAATACTCCTGTCGTCTCCCGAGTGGTATGTTCGTACATAGCAGAATAGTAATTTGCTCCCAAAGCAATTTTTTTAATGAGCTCTTTTTTTGTGTAATGCATTGTTTTTATTATTTCTTTGTTTTAGCAATGTTTATTTTTTCATTTTTAGTAATTGTTTATCTTGATTTTTATTATTTTCTGTCTTGGTTTTGTGTGTATGTGTCCGTTTTTATTACAAAATATCTATCTACCTACTAGTAAAGCATCTGTCAGTGAGGTTTAGTCACTGGTCTTACAACACCTCTCGACCAATCCGCACTGGGTCCGCGTGGTGGAGAATGATCCAAACCATCTCATAGTTGAGGTGAGGGCTGTGCCTTGCAGACAAGACATATGAAGGCATACTTTATTAAAGAAAATACAATTTTGGAATAGATAGTTTTAAAATTCAATTAATATATTTCACTTTTTGAGCATTACCCCGTTATCAGTTACAAACACAGATCCAGTGATGCCCTTCGATTTGTCGCTTGCAACATACAGAATCAAATCTGCAATTTCCTCCGATTGCGATACTCTTCCCAATGGAGCCTGGATTCCTGCCTCTTCCGCCTCTGCCATGGAACCAGAGTTCTCAATAATATCGGTCACTACAGGTCCTGGGCTAATCACGTTCACTCTCACCCCAGTAGGAGCCAACTCCAATGCACATCCTCTTGTGAAATGATCCAAACCAGCTTTTGAAGTACAATACGCCATAAACTGTGGAGTAATGTGTATCTGACCAGCAACACTCGAAATATTTACTATGTTCCCTTTAGTTTTGATTAAGTGAGGGGCTGCTAGCATTGTTATGTGGACGACAGCTCGTAGATTGATTGCTATTATCTTATCGTATGCTTCTAAAACTTTTCCATCCAAAACAGTCCCGTATTGAACGACGCCAGCATTGTTGATTAACACATCGAGTTTCCCAAAATTTGTGATTGTATCGTTAACAATCCTTTTAGCGTCATTGTCGTTGGCTACGTCTGCTTTGATCACAAGAGGAGGGTTACCAGCTGCAGCGCATTGCTTAGCCACATTCTGTAGTTTAATTTCGTTTCTTCCAACCATAGCCACATTGGCTCCTTCCTTGGTAAACAATATGGCAGTTGCGGCTCCAATGCCGGAACTAGCTCCCGTCACAATGACTACTTTATTCTTGAAACTCATTGTGGCAAATTATGGTCACTGCGGTCTAGAGTGGACACAGTTGTATTTATATTGCATCAAGTGTTTAGAGATAATGACAATTGATGATAAACTACTCACATAACTAAACTGTTGAGTAGGTGTAGTCTGTAATGATGAATTGCAAATATAGAGATTTCATCAAGATAAGAGTGATTGTGTGTTATTCTCCGAAGTATATACTAATGTACCTACTAATTTATCATAGATTGTGTGCTTTTTTGTCAATGAATCGTTTCATTCCTCTTTTGATAAGTAGGTAGGCAACCTGAAAATTGGTATTATGGCACTGGAATCTTAAACTATTGCGCTAAATATACGCCCACTGTGACGATACTCAAAGTTAAAACTTTGCTATTCCGCATGCTTTGGTTACCAAAGAATATTGTGACTTGTGCCCTTGACCTGAAATATGAATATCGTGCACGATAAATCCTGCCGTCGGGCATCATAGGAAGGAACTAAGGTCGTAAGGAAACTTTATCGTTAATTGTGGGGTTGCGATCTTTCTTAAGTATTTGTACTTTTATGACATTTGCCTAGTGGCGGAGGTCATCCTGCATTCGTTACGGGATCCACCTACAGCACAATGTATCTGGTCGGTCCATCGCATGGGTGACCTCTCGCGCGGTCTAGTGCTTTCCACTTTTCCTTGGATGACGAGGCGTTCTATGGAACGGTTGTCGCGCCTCGAAATGTGTCCATATAATGCCAGAATGCGAGATTGCACTACTAAAGAAAATAGGCGTTGCCTGATGCCGAGTTCATCAAGTATCGATACAATTGTGAGAAACTCAGTCCACGACACTGAACATTTTTCTCTAGCACCATTTTATTTTGACGATTTTTTTTTTACATTTAAGTATTTTTGAAATCTTTTTTCAATTCTTAATTTTATTTAACACTACTTATGGCATAAGTTACAAACTTTATATTTAGTCGGTGTTTTGTCTTGTCGGTCAGATGCTAGACCATGGTCACCCATCTACTGAGTGACTAAATTATGAGTATCTTCAGCCACACCTATTTGATACGTCTATGATGATTTGTCTATTGTCGCCATCCACCCTTTATTTGTTGAACATTAATTTGCATAACCATAGTCACCCATAACGCAAATCAATAAAGGTACCTAATTTATGGCATGATACGACATTTTTTTCCCAATAATTAATCAATATCTGTTGATCTTTTCGCGTTGTTAAGCTATCGCGAATTCGCCAATAACAACTCGTATCCACTGGAACAAGCTTGGACAGATGAGCCGTTCATTCGTCTGAACATGCTAGGCTAATAAAATAACAGTTTAAGTCCAAAAGCATCATCCTTTTTTATTGTTTTCACAATCACACAAATATCTAGCCACAAGCCACAAACTAAGCAAAGCTTGTAATATGGCCACTAGTTAAAGGATTAACATACATACATTCATGACATAGGTATAGATGCTCGTGCTCATCACACAAACATTAATTTTCCCCCTGCGAGATTTGAACCCGCAACAGTCTGGCTTTGCAGTCCGGAAAACGAAGCACTACACCAGACGGTCGTTAATTATTGAAATATCTGTGCTCATTATACTTTGCGCTCAGTGTTATATTTTTATCATTATTTATTTATTAGGTTTAAATTTGTCAACACTGAGTGCCAAACAAATATTAAGTTCGAAAAAAAACGTCATTTTGGTGCGAGATCTTTCAGTTGAATTGGCTAAATAAGCCGCTAATTTGTTTAAGTATGGTATGGTATGGTACGGCATAATGGACACGAGGCTTTAAAGATACTTTTTAAAATGTAAGTAACTTATCATTTTATTGATTATGTTATCTGTATACATTTATAAAGAATATAAATACGATAAGTTGCGCTTTAGACCTCAGTTTATCACTGCTCTACTTATACTCGTAGTAAAAAAGACCTCAGTTATTGTATTTTTGCCACAATGAGTTTCAAGAATAAAGTTGTCATTGTGACGGGGGCTAGTTCCGATATAGGAGCTGCCACTGCCATTTTGTTTACCAAGGAAGGAGCGAATGTGACTATGGTTGGAAGAAACGAAACGAAACTAAAAAACGTTTCTAAACAATGTTCTGAAGTCAAGAACGCTCTTTTCGTGATCAAAGCAGACGTAGCAAACGAAGATGACGCTAGGAGAATCGTCAACGATGCAATCCAACAATTTGGGAAACTTGATGTACCTACCTACTAGTCAACAATGCAGGCGTTGTGTGTTTTGCTAGTGTTTTGAATGGGACTATATTAGAAGCGTATGATAAGATGATAGCAATCAATCTACGAGCTGTGGTACACATCACGATGTTGGCAGCCCCTCACTTGGTCAAGACTAAAGGGAACATCATAAATATTACGAGCATTGCTGGTCAGAAAATCGTGGCTCCAGCGCTTACGGCGTACTCTACTTCCAAAGCTGGTTTAGACCATTTCACGAGGGGCTGTGCGCTGGAACTAGCTGCTTCAGGGGTGAGAGTGACCGCGATCAGCCCAGGACCGGTGGAGACCAATATGGCTAAGAACTCTGGTTTTACGGAAGAGGCAAAGGACATCGCTATCAAAACTCCATTGAAAAGAGTTTCTCAGTCGGAGGAAAGTGCTGATTTGATCATATACGTTGTAAGTGACAAATCAAACGGAATCACTGGATCTGTATTTGTAACCGATAACGGGACAATGCTTAGGTAAAATAAAATGCTTGATTTGTTGTAAATTTTACTGTTACATCTTTTCTTAGTTTTGTATTGGTAGGTGAAAAATAAAAGAGGTCCATTCTATCTAATTTATCTATGCTGTACATTTTGGTTTTAGTCAGTTTATTTCCATATCAATTTTTTTTCTTGATTTTAAAAATTATAATAACTATTAATAATAAGTTATTCATATTCATATATATTCATATTCATTTATTCACTTTATAATGTAAACCAATAGCAGTACAGTTAATAGGCATAAAAAGATGGTAATAAAATAGTTACATTATAACCTCTATGAGGCATTCGTGAACTCAACTATTTGATCAAATTAATCTTAACAATATTATCATTCCATTTACAATTATTAGACAATATTTATTATTTATGCTCCTATTAAATTACAAATGTCAAATAAAATTAAAAGTTACAATTTACAACAAAAATATCAACATAATTAAAATTCTGTATAATGTCAATTACTTTAAAAATTATAATAAAATTACAATTTGTCATTAAAATATTCACTTAAATTATAGTACGTCTTTTCAATTAATAATTTTTTCAACTCTTTATCGAATTTCATGCCTTGGAGGGCCTTAACAGAGTCTGGCAAATGATTATGCACTTTGACGGCCATATAGTACGGACCGCTCTTATAAAGCGCAAGTCGGGCTGGGGGTAGTACGAAATCATTTGCACGGCGCGAGGCGTAACGGCTTGATGCATCGTCAAAGTGTTGAAAGTACTTACTGTTTTTTCGAATAAATCGACATATCTCGTATATATATACGCAAGTGACCGTTAGTACTTTATATTTAGCAAATAATATTCTACACGAGTCTCTCGGCGATGTAAACGTTCGTATCCTAAGACACCGTTTTTGCAACACAGATACCGCAGATACATCAGTCGAGTTACCCCAGAAAATAATTCCGTAACGTATCCAGGCAGCAGCGTGGCTGTAATAAGCAGTGAGAGCACACTCCTCATTTGTACTTTTTCGAAGTTCTCGCAGTGCATACGACAAACTACTTAGCCTATTCACCACGACTTCTACGTGTGGTTTCCACGAAAGTGTCGAGTCTACCGTTATACCTAGTAACGAGAATGTATTTACCTGTTCAATTATTTGTCCCTGGTATGAAATCGAATACATTAGTTCTTTCCTCTGATATGGCCTAAATTGCATCATTTTCGTTTTTCCAAAATTAAGTGTTAGACCTATGTCTTTTAGATGTGTTATAATTTTTTGGAGGCAGTCATTTACAATACCTTGTAATTTGTTCACATTATCCAGTTCACAAGTGACTATTAGTGTAGCATCGTCTGCAAATAAAACAATTTTTTGTGGTACTATTGATGGTAACTCATTAATGTAAGCTAAAAACAACAAACAACCCAATACACTGCCTTGGGGTATAGACCCATTTATATCTCGAGTAGAGGACCTAATTTGCGTCAGGTTTCTAGTTCTGTCATTTAAATGAGTCAATTGTACAAATTGTTTTCTATTGGCCAGGTAGGAAGCAAGCCAATTTTTCGCTTTTCCACGTATACCGAGTAAGTCTAGCTTATGTATTAAAATATCGTGTAAAACGCAATCATAGGCCTTAGTCATATCCATAAAAACAGCGATAGCACACTGGTTTTTATTTAGCGCACCTAGTATTTCGAGATTACATTCAAATACAGCCGATACAGTTGAATGGTTTATTCTAAAGCCATGTTGATTACTATGTAGAACATTATATTTTTCCAGAAAAGTATAAATTCTCTGACATATGATTTTTTCATATATCTTTGATATGACAGGTAATAAGGCAATAGGACGATAGTTTGCAACATTTAGTGTGTCCCCTTTCTTGAAGATAGGCTTTACCACTGCTAACTTTAAAGCATCTGGAAATACGCCTTCATTATAAGATTGATTTATCAAAAATGTTAATGGTTCCACAAATTCTTCAACACAGTGTACTAGCAGCGTACCTGGAATTTCATCATATCCACAGGAATTATTACGTTTAAGGCCTAATATTGCTTTTTTCACGTCTGACTCCGTTACATCTCTTAAATAAATTGAATTTGCTAAAGATGTCGTATTTTTCTGGCATGAGGCAGTGTTAGTTCTATTGGCACTTATATTTACATAGTAATTATTAAATATTTCTGCTACTTTTGTTGGTGACGTTATGTTTTTGTTATCATGCTTTAAGTTTATATTTTTATGTTTTATATTATAATTTGGATTAATTTTTTCATTGATCATACTCCACATTTCTTTGTACTTATTTCGTGCTTTCTTTAGCCTATTTATATAACATTTTCTTTTTTCTTTTGCTAGTATTTTCTTTAGTATCATACTATACATTTTAGTGTAAGTTTTTAAAGTGTCATTTTTATAAGTGGATGTAAGTAAGCGCAATATACGTTTATGATAACAGCATTTCCTTAAACCTCTCGTAATCCATTTAGTTTGTCTTTTATTTTTAATCAAAAATGTCTTTCGCGAAATATATGCATCTAATAAGTCCTGAATTGTATTAATAAAAATATTGTAATTTAGATTTACGTCATTTTTTGAATTCAATAAATTAAGCCAATTTATGTGTCCTAAGTTTTCTTTTATATTGTCCATGTTTCTTATATTAAATCTCCGTTTATTTATTTTGTAAGAAAATGTTGTATTATCACGTAAGTTTTTATACAAGGGAAATTTCCCAATTAATGTGTGGTGATCTGATAGATAATATTTCTTCACAGTTGCTTGCATGTTTACGTTGGCAGTAACTATGAACTGGTCTATGCATGAAGAGCTATTTTCCGTCTCTCGTGTAGGTTCTTTTATTAGACAATTTAAACCAAATGATTTTAACAGGTTAAGGAATCTCTGAGACAATTTTGTATTTTTTGTCACATCTATATTAATGTCACCCGCTATAATAATTTTTTTATTAGAAGAATTTTTTGCTAGGTGGTTAAACAATGCTTGTATCTGAGAGAAAAGTATTCTGTCGTATTGTAAACTTTCACCAAATAAGCGTGCTGGATTATTGCAATAGATTATTTTTAGAACCTCTAGATTGTGAAGCGCTTCGAACATTGACAGAATGAGAGATAATAATAGTTTAATCTTCAATCTTGTTGTTACCTGTTACCTTATCATTGGATTGGAGATGTAAAGGGTTAGATTGTTGATAATAAAACCATATTAAAATTCG
This sequence comes from Anania hortulata, assembly GCA_963576865.1. Classification (NCBI taxonomy): domain Eukaryota; kingdom Metazoa; phylum Arthropoda; class Insecta; order Lepidoptera; family Crambidae; genus Anania; species Anania hortulata. Next base: position 1,032,387 of record OY756409.1, read on the forward strand.
TCAGCAGAATTTATTTTTTCATTCCGTATAAGATATCACTCGCATCACATCTTGAATGTAATAATAACTAATAAGTTTTAACAACACCAACAACTCACACCTTGAACAAGGGCACAATTGAGTTTTTGAAATTTTACAGAAGTGCCCTTTTTTTTTCTTTTTTTTGCATTTAGTATGCTCTTGCTCTGCTATATGGCTCCATTGCTCTAAATTAAGTAGTTCTTATTTGCATTTAATAAACTATAGACGATAATTATTTATTACGTTTAGTTTTTTACTTCAATGTGCCATTGTTCTACCGAAAGAACGAACTTATAAATAAACCCCCACTGAAAAACGTGGTACCATATCTAAGGAATATTTGCGTTTGCGTGTAAACCCGGCTCGTTAATAGCTTTGTTTCCACGTACTGACTGGACGAATGCTCGTTGCGTAACATGTTACATTACACCCCATAACACCGATCAGCACCCACCCTTAGACTTGACTAACACTTACCATAAAGTGAGATTGAAGTCAAACACTAACTCAATCACAAAATAGGGAGAAGTAAGTCTAGTCTATGTCAAGCTTCTTGAAAGAGCCTTCAACGCTTCCAAATATATCTGATATGGTCTTGGGCTTGCCAGGTCGCCGTGACTCTACAACTCTCTTCTTGTTTTCATTTACGAAGTAATCTTGATTCGCTTTGAATCTGGCTATTGTGTCATCTGAAAGGTTAAGAAAAAAATTAAGGACTTTTCAAAACGTATTTTTGTTTTAATGTTCGTCATTCATAATTTCAGCCGTAGGACGTCCACTGCTGAACATAGGTCTCCCAGTAAAGAAGAGAATTTACAGTTATACATGCCACTCTTGGCAGGCGAGTTGGCGAATGCACTTTTTTATAATATTTCGGACGCAGACGCTGCTGCCCATCTCGTGCCACAGGAATTCGTCGCCTCTTACGACACGCCTCCTGTTGGCGCTGGGGAAGTGTATTCTTTACGGCCATCCCCACATCTCGTCTCGTCGTCGTCATGTTCGTCTTTAATATCACTTAATCGTAAGTAATCGATAGTAGTCAAGTAGTTACGAGTATGTACTAGTTAGTAGTAGTAATGGATGTAGGTAGATCCATATTAACAAAACTGTTTGACGGACTTAGCGATAGGAATAAAAAAGGCTCTAAGTACGGTACGTCAGAGCCATTCGTACTTTCAACTTTTGCTTTATTGATACTTTAAAAATCAGAGTAAATTAGTGGAGTTTACCAGCTTTTCCAAACAATACGACAAGTGTCCTAAAAAATATCGTTTGTGTGAGCTAAAATTTGTATTTTTTTGTCTGCTAATGATAAGAACTTCTCGACCTCTTTGTTGTTGGTTAGTTCGGAAACCCAAAATTCCAATATTATAATAAAAAACTTACTTTTTCCTTCATCAAAAGATTTGAAATTCCCCCCAGCGCCTTTCGGCAGTCCTTCCATCGGTACGTAAGAGTCCAGGGTCTTGGACCCGACTTGGTGGATGTGGAGTACTTCTAGGAGTGCCTTCTTGAGGAACGGCCTCAGTAGCATCATCAGCTTGTCCATGAACGAGGGCGCACTTAAGAAGTGGAGGCCTTTTAGCTTCACCAGCATAGCTTCCTGGAAAGTAAAACATTTGAACTATTTCATTTCATTTCATTTCATTTCATTTGATTAAATTAGCAAGCTAATTGGACGCCTATGCCGTTTACGCCGGCATCAAATGAAATGGCTGAAAGACAAATGGCCAAGTCATTGAGCTCAGCGTTTTACCAGATGACTACGACATTTATATTATCTCTGGATTGTATACCATAACCAAACTTTTAAAAAAAAAATCTCAATACTAAGCTGTGATCAGCTGTACGAATCATATTATGCCATTACCATCAAACCCAATGGTCATGATCAATTAATTTTCCTATTAGATAATTTAAAATACCGGCCAAGTGCGGATCGGGATCGCGCACCGATGGTTCCTTACTGATATTAATTTCAATTTTATACCTTTACGCGTTATTGCCAAAAAGGAATTTGACTTGAGCCAACAACCTCAGGCCTGTGCCATGCAGTGGGACGTATAAAGGCATACCTAACTACGTCCGGCAGTGAACTTTCAAGATGATAATGATAGTAATGTTTCTTACCTGCAAATAGTATAGGAACTGTTGGATGGTCTGAATGTCAAGCTTAGCTAAATGCCCCAGGGTCATCCCGTCCAGGTCAATGAGGATCACGAACCCAGGCCACGTGCCCACCTCGTACTGCCACAGGTCGATCACCATCATAACTGCTCTGTGAAGGAATAAATCGCTCATTCTTAAAAACACACGTCTAGTCTAAATAAGTAAACTTTTATTTCTATACAAGCCAGTATATATAGTGTTGCACTAAGCTTTTTTACACCCTGTATAGTAAAAATATAAAAACATAGTTAGGCCTTATACGTAGGTCACACTGTAAGTTTTGCGCAACTTAAAAAAACAACATGTTATAACCAAAATATTATGTTTATTGCTTTTCAAAATACTCTTACATTTTAATCATTTTTTATGCGATCGAACTATTTTTAAAACAGGAGGACCACAGATCTGAAGGCATGTTTTCTACGTGCTGATTGAACGCTATCACTGCCTCTTCGGAGTTGGTAAAAGTAAAACCTCTCATCAAATCTTTGATTTTGGGGAAAATACTAGGTAATAAAATACAGGTGCTAGGTCGGGGCTATGCGCAGGATGGGTGACGAGTTATACTTTTTCGGAAGCTAAAAATGACTTTGTTTTGGTGGCCGTGTGTATAAGTAAGTAAGTAATATTTTATTGATAGTGTAAAGAAGCGTTGTCATGATGTAGGAGAACGCGGCTTTTGGGTCGTCTTTCGCGAACTTTTTCTAACACCCTGGGTAAACAAATGGTAGAATACCACTCGGCATTATCACTCTTTTGATCTTCAAGTAGAATTGTACAAATGGGACCCGTAGCTAAGAAAAAAAACGCGATCATTTTTTAACCAACGTTTCTCGCCTGCCTCACTTTTGTTGGCCTGTTCTCATTTTCAAATCAATCAATTCACAAGATTGCTGTTTTTTTCGGGTTTAAAACAATAAATCCACATTTCGTCTCCTGTGACAATGTCATAAACAGCATTAGAATGTCCGTGGTCGTACTTTAGTAGCATCTGTGAGCACCATTGCACGCGAGCCCGCTTCTGCTACGCTGTCAGTTCATGAGGGATCCAACGACAGCAAAGTTTTCGAACTTTCAATTCTTCGTGTAAAATTTTCTGAATGTGGCTCATACCAATCCCCAATAGTCCTCGTATTGCCTCATAGGTAATCCGCGGGTTTTTTAATTAGCCGCTTAACAGAAGCCACATTATTTTTGTTGAAGGCAGTTGAAGGCCGCCCTTCACGAAATTCGTCATGTAAAGAAACTCGACCTCTCTCACATTCAGCAAACCATCGCCTCACGGTGCTCAAACAAGGTGCTTCAAGGTGCAAAAGCATTTTGAAGACGAGCGGCACAGTCTTGCGGAGAGAAGCTCAATCATAGAAAATCATCGCTCTAAAATCTTTTCGACTTAATTCCATTTTCGTTGCGTACGTAGAACTTTGATGTGTGATAAAAAATAATTCAAATAGTTCCGATTAGCTAGAGGTGCAAAACTTTTAGTGTGCCCCATGTATATTCCTATTTGTAGATAGCGCCTACCTTATGGCATCAGCAAAGTTGAAGTTCTTGTAATCGTAGTCGATTAGTCTTGTGTATATCACAGCTGAACCGTCAGGCGTCCGAACGTCTATTGGCAGTAAGAGACTGTAAATAGAAAAGATTATTTTATTATGACAACCAACAAGAAAAACACAATTCCAAGGAAATTAGGAAGACGTGTAGTTGTCGCAGCCAACCCATTAAAATAGCCGTTTAGTTGCACGGCTAGCCCTTTCATTGAACAACGTCATTCAATTGACTAGCCGCTCAATTAAACGGCTATTTTAACCAGTCGGCTGCGACGTAGATGTTAACTTAACGCTGTTTTAATTAGAGTAAGAATTAAACCAATACCTAGTTACTAGACATGTACTTTTGTACGCGCATCATTGTACACAAGTTTAGTGCCCACAAGAGTGGGGAGGCCTATGTTCAGCAGTGGACGTCCTATGGCTGAAATTTTAATGATGAATATTCCCCATACTAGTCACGCCTCGATAATTGGCGTAATAACTATTGTAAAAAACATTACCTTCCTTTTCGGTCAGTCGGATAAGAAAGAAACAACGAAAAGAAACGGATAAGTAGGTATTTCATAACATCTTTCACGAATTGTACAATTGAGCTATCATTGACTTATTAGCTTAGGTACCTACTTATAAAGATTTGTTAAATGAGTATCCACTTACGATTACGCACAGTTAGTTTAGTCCACGTGTGTAATCAATGTGTCACTCACTATAAGAAGGAAGTAACAAGTGTAAAATTTGCATATTACGTTGAATTTTACTCGTGTTTCGTTTCGAAAACGTGTTTTTAAAACTAGTATTTAAACAGTAGTTTTAATGGTATGTATTAAGTAATAAACCTTCGTGATCTTGAAAGTAACTCAGTTAAAGTATGTAATGTTCTTTGTATGTTTGTGGTCACTGGTTCTCAAGCTTAAGGCGAGTAGTGCCCCTAAATTAGCAACTTGACGAATGTTAGTAGTAATATAGCACGAAAAGTCATTAAAATACGTTTCATAACAGCGCAAAATGAAACGTGGCTGTTACGACAGTCGCTGCGTCTTTAGGTTGCGAAAATTTAGGAAAATAATACTTTTCGCATGGACGCCATTGTTCGAATGAAAAATCCTATGCCCAGTTTGTAGCTATGATTTCGGTCTATCAATTGACGTATAAACAATTTAAATCGGTCAAGCAGTTTTGTTGTGGTACTCTTGGTGTAAGACCCCTTCTTTGTGCTTTTACTGCCTCTTGAAATTCTTCTGAACCCTCAAAGGATTACCCCTTTTATTTTATTACCCACTTTAGGAAGTACCTACTGGTTTATGACCAAGGGTAAAAAAATACTGTATTATCACGTAGGTCCGTCGTTTTTTTTTACACAAGTAATTAGTCTTGAAAAATATTGCTCTTGGGACTTTGTATCTGTGATCTTACTAATTAAAAATTCTTGGTTGTATCTGTTATTAGGTATATTTTTTTTAACATACATTTTCTGTTAAACAAGGAGGAAAAATTAAGTTTATATTTGCCTTTATCACCTACTGATACTTATCATATCCATCTGGACATAAATCTAGAGTTCATGTGATTCAGTAAGACTGCGAAAACGTGTTTTGGTGTATCTACATAAATACTAGTAAAACAGTACCTTCACATACGAACTGATAGACGAACAATGCAAGGCCAAAGCCTGTTGACCTAAAGTTTTTAAAATGCTTAAATTGACAAAAATCTCTTTTGCCTATGCTGCAAATAGGATCAACTCTGCAATGCAACTATCATAAAAAAACCACGTCAATTCACTGCTGGACTTAGGCCTCTCCCAGACCCAATGCTTGCCACTGCGCCCGATCTTAAGCTATTCTTTACCATCTACCGCCAGCAGCCTTGCGTATATCGTCGCTCCACCTAGTCGAAGGGCGCCCTACGTTGCGCCTAGTCGTGGTCACCACTCAAGAACACGTCTACCTCATTGGTTATAGGTTCTACGGCAAATGTGACCAGCCCGCTGCCACTCTGCTCTGCCTAAGGCATAACTTATGTCGCTTTTTTACTACGTCATAGCTAAAACTACATCTTATTTCAGACTGCATTATTATGATTACAGACTTGTCCATCTTATTCTCGACAGACTTTGACCAAAACTTGGCAACTTCTATGGTATTTTGCGTCGCTCTATTTAGGGCATTCCTCATACAGGTGTCGCTGATATAGCCCAACGGATTAGCAAGCTGAAGTGGTAGTGGGCGGGGCACATAGCACAGAACTGATAGCCGATGGGGCACAAAGGTTTTGGAATAGAGGCCACGTACCTGCAAGCGCAAGGTAGGACGTCCACCCACAAGGTGGACAGACGACCTGGTAAAGGTTGCAGGAAGCCCATGGATGTAGGCTACTTCCAACCGGCCAATCTGGTAATCACTAGGGGAGGCGTATATTCAGCGGTGGACGTCCTGTGGCTGAAGTTATGAGGATAATGATGATGATGCAGGTGTAGGACACAAAGGGTTTGATATTAGGTGGTCCATAGTTTGTAGGTGCGCACTATCACATCTATTCTGCCGCTTGGTCCTTATCTCCACGTTACCCAACTACTAAGAGACCTCAGTAGATTTTTTGATAGGTCAAGTTATGTTAGAACAGTGACCACCACAGTATCGCCAGAGCCTAGCGAGCGTCGCGAATGGTAGATACGGTAGCTCTAGACTTTACTTATTAGGTTAAGAAGTTTTGACTTATTCCATCAGATAAAGGCAGTTTTGTGATATTCTGAAACTAAGAGTATGTAAATGTGGAGAAACAATCAGTTTAAAAGAAATGTTTGTGTTTCTTATTCTACCCTGCTGCATACCAATTACCACTTGACCCTATTTTAAAACATGGCCAGCTAAACTTACACTGTGTTAAGAGTGTTTATAATCCTATCGTCCATGATTCTGTCCTTAAATAAGTTGACGAAGAGTGTCTTCAGTGTCAGGTTAAGGTCCAGCACCTCTTTGGTCACTCCGGAGCTGCGGTCGCAGCAGTGGTATGTCAGGATAAGGTCGAGGTCTGTAATATAGCACAGTAGGAATGAATACATAATATAGATAAAAGGTTGTCTAGAAGAGATTGCTTTTACCGCATATGACCTAACAAGATACAATATGTATAATGAGATGGTCCTATCGTCAAATGTGATCCAAGATAAAGAATTCCAAGTCACTGCTGACCAGCTGCTGGCAGCTAGTCTGGACTAAGTAAGAGGGTTTTCTTATGTATGTCAGAGGCAGTATGTATTTGTATGTCCTGTACATAGATACTAGGTACTACTATGTAAAATAAGTAGGAGCCAAATTTAAGGGATAATTGATTATCGGTTTGGCTTATTGAGACACTTTATATTTTCCCATGTTCCTATAATACCCACACTTCCCCACCGCCAACAAAAGGCGTGTCGTAAGAGGTGACTAATTCATGTAGCACAAGACAGACAGCAGCGTCTGCGTGTGAAATCTTATAAAAAAACTGCGCTCGCCAACCCGCCTGCTAATCGTGGCGAGTATTGGCAATCCCCCCGATGATAGTTCATTGGGGGAAGCCTATGTTCAGCAGTAGACTTCTTATGGCTGAAATGATGATGATGATGATTATATTTGCCATACTAATTTCATGTACTTGAAACTTCCTGCTTACATCAAACTGCAAGAATTAATTGAGATTCGACACAAACGTCCATAGACGTCAACGTATTTAGTAACGTTGTGCCACATGTAGTTACTCATCATCATCATTTCAGCCATAGGACATCCAAACAAAGGCTTCCCCTAATATCAATATCAACGGAAATTGCCACAATTCGCCACGCTTGGAAAGCGGGTTGGCGAGCGAGTTTTTTTATAAGATTTCGCACGAAGACGCTGCTGCCCGTATCGTGCTACAGGAATTAGTCGCCTCTTACGACACGCCTCCTGTTGGCGGTGGGGAAGTGTATTCTTTACGGCCGTCCCTACACGGCACTCTGTAGTTACTCTATCTGGATGATATTCAGACACAACGTCTGATCATGCAAAAATAATATATCTATCTTGTTCATTGCAAACTAAGAAATACGATACGTAATTGATATTAGATTATGTTAACTCATGACGCATGGATTCTGCTCAACGTGACACTAATAGCTCGAAACAGCCCGTTTCCGCACTTTATACATTTTTACAGAGTTTAAATAGCATTTGTAGGCATAAACAAGGCTATAACGAGCTACACTTATGTAGCTCTCTGTAGAACTAGAAGCAAGGGCAGTTTGTCTAGCAATTAGTGCAATGTCCATCTTTAATAGATATGTGCAAAATTATAGAGCTGGATGCAATTACTACAGTGAGATTGTCTATGTTCTTGAATTGGCTGTCATCATGATCATCATGATTTCAGCCATAGGAAATTTGCTGAACATAGGCCTCCTCCAGTGATTTCCAGATTGGCTGGTTGGACGCGGCGTGCATCCAGCGGCTTTTTGCAACCTTTACCAGGTTGTCTGTCCACCTTGTGGGTGGATGCCGTACGCTGCGCTTGCCGGTAAAATGATTGTAATAGAAGTTATACAGAGTTACATTGCAAAGGGGTGCCAAATCTTGAGGAGTGGCTCAGAATCAGTAACTAAATCGAACTATGCAAAGAAAAAATAATTCACATTTAATTATTCCTATCTGCTGTTAAAAATCGTATGCGTGGATAATTTAACTCATTCATGAAAAAATTGCACCGTATGTGCACTGCGTAAAGTCCTTGTAGCCGTACCTAGCCTCTAGCCTCTGATGAATGACCGCGCGGCTTTCGTACCCAATCTCTCTATTGACTTTATTTTCGGATATTTTGATGTAATTTTTTTTTCGTATAACAAACGATTATTAAAAATAATTACTATTAAGGCGCTTCTTTATATTTTTGCCTAGATCTTTTTTTTTTATTTGGCACCCCTTTGCAATGTAACCCTGTATTTGTTGCGATACACGGTTGTTTTAAAAGGTCTAAAGCTTAGGTTTTTTAAAAAACTAATCAATTATGCAGGTGAAATAAGTAACCCCTCAAGGCTAGGTTAGAGTCGACGTGCTGCATCGTTACGTTGCTAATTAATTTTTTTGTTGTTTTAACTAACGAGTATTTTAAGTTTTTAGCATTATTTGTTTGCTGGCTACTGCCAGAAAACACCAAGTAACAGAAGATAGGCTTCAAATATGGGTCGGTGGCCTTGAGATGGGTGGGTGGCCTTGAGATGGGTGGGTGGGTGGTTAGTGTGAGTAGAAATAATAATAATTTGTCATGACAATAATTACTTTTTGGCCTTCGAAGCAGCATTGCCTTACACCCAACCACCCAACTTACAATTCGCGTTCGAGCAACGCACGCGCCGTGAGCAATGCCTATGTGTGCGTTACTCAAGCGCGAATTATTTGAAGATTAACTTCTGTATATTCACAATTTCGATGTTGCTCCCATAAAGAAAGTTGTTGTTTATGAGCAGCTGATTACGTGGTATAAAGGAGTGTTCTATTCTTTTGTACACCGTGTATAACTGTTATTTATTTTGTGCTATTTCTTTTCTTACCGCAAACCTTATTTTTAGAAATTCGGCGCCAGTGGGGCGCATGTAGAAGTGATTTACTATGTATTATTTAACGTAGCGTTGACAATCACCAACAGAAGAAAATGCAAATCGCACTCGCAATGGAACTGACTTAACTGGCCCCTAACGTAGAACCAGTATCTGATCAACTGAACTGACTTGTGTTCACGAAGACAGCAATAGACTAGGCTCAAACTTGGAGCCTCACGAGGCAACACTGGACTGGTTAACACTTTGGCGTATTGTAATTGAATGTATTCAGTCAGATAAGAGGTATACCCCTTGGATACGTGATGCGGTTGTGCTTGGACATCCCTTCTGGTCTTACAAACGTGGTATACAGACCTGTGATGTGCTCAGCAGGCAGATGGGGCTGCGTATCGAGCCATTCTCGAAGTTTCTTCACGTCAGCCGGTGATATGAAGGTCTTCTTCTTGTATTCATCTTCTAACGGAAACTCTGTCACCTTCTTCGGACTTGACATATTTCTGAAATACATTTAAGAGAATTAAAATGTGACATGCAATAATGTTATTGTTTCATCATCATCATCATTTCAGCCATCAGACGTCCACTGCTGAACATGGGCCTGCCCCACTGACTTCCGGATTGGCCGGTTGGAAGCTGCCTGCATCCAGCGGCTTCCTGCAATCTTTACCAGATCGTCTGTCTACGGTGCGGTGGACGTCCTACGCTGAGCTTGTCAGTACGTGGCCTCCATTCCAGAACCTTTCCGCCCCATCGGCCGTCAGTTCTACGTCCTATGTGCCCCGCCCACTGCCACTTCAGCTTGTTAATCCGTTGGGCTATGTCAGCGGTTTTTGATCGTTTACGTCGTATGATATTGTTTATTTCATTACATGTTTTAACAATCACGGTTATTAACGGTCTAAAGCTAATCTGAAGTTAAGATATGGTGACCAGGCAATAGACAGACATTACTTTAATACACTCAGGTACAAATGCTCGTGCTCAACACAAACCCTGCCCCTTGTAGGACTCGAACCGGAGCGCGAACCACTAGACGAAGATAAAGAAGACCATGTAATTTTTTTGTCGTGCGTGTTGCCTTGATGATGACTTGCGGCACTAAGACGTGGTCCTTAACTGTTATAACCTCTTAAATAAGAACAAGTCACCCAAAGTGCTATGGAGAGAGCTTGTTTGGCGTTTCTCTGTGAGATAAATTGCACTTTTTACTTTTCTTTCATGTGATTATGTGTGGTTTCTGAATAATTTGTACTTTTTTTTATTTATTTTGATTTTGAAAATTATTTTATTCTTATTCTTATTCCTATTCCTATTCCTATTCCTATTCCTATTCCCATTCCCATTCCTATTCCTATTCCTATTCCTTATCTTATTCTAGATAAGATCCGAAATGAGAAGGTCCGTAGAAGAACCAAAGTTACCGACATGAACTATTAGAATCAAAAAGCTAAAGTAACAAAAGGCAGGCCACATCGCTCGCAAAGCTTACAACTGTTCGGGAAGAGGTTTTCGAGTAGCTACCACAAACTGGAAGACGTTTGGGCAGAATTCCCACTCGATGGACTGACAACCTAGTTAAGGTTACAGGCAGCCTCTGGAATCAAACAGCTCAGAACCGGTCGCTGTGGCGTTCTATATGGGCGTATGTACAGCAATGGTCTTCCAAAGGGTGGTGATGATATGATAATAATATGATTATTTTATAACGTAACAAAAAAATATATAAAATTATTGTTTACCATTATTATTTCAAAGTAGCGTTGACAATCACCAAAAGTCACCTTCGACCTTGATTTGAAATGGTACCTAAACAATTATTTTTCCATTCAATGATTAGTATAACCGATTATCCATCCATTAAATTTATTTTTAATTTATGCATACTCGTGTTCTTTTTTGTCGTGTTTTTATAAGCGTATGTTGATGTTGGTTTGTCTCTTTGTATTTATGCAAATATATTTTTTACCCTATATACCGCTGCTTTGACAATAGTCGGTCTTTCTCCCTGCACCGCCGTAAAGATTTATAATTTACATTATGAGTAGTTTCGGATAGATATAATATATAATAATCGCTGAGCGTCCTGCGTATTCAGTATAGTTCAGGAGACGCATTTTTGAAGCATTAGAAATGAATCTTGAATTCGAACACTAAAAAAATTCGTGTATGAAAATAGTTTCTATTGCCTCCGATTTTACGCATTTTTGAATCACTCGAAATAGGTGTCGCTATTAGATTGAAATCTTGTAACTATTTTAGTTTCACGCAGAAAATATCATAAACCATAAAGCGTCTCCCAGACAGACGCGGCCTGAGTTGGCGGCTTACCGCGGGCCGTTAACTCCAGCCGCTATTCATATACACTGGCGCGGCTGCGGCCGCGGCCTGGAGCGTCATTTCTTGCCTACACTTCATCATGGATGGACGTCAAAGTGATTTGGAAGACGAAGCTTTGCTTTTGTTTGCTCTTTGTGAAGATGAGCAAAAAAGGTAAAAAGAACTTTATATCTTACTATAGCTTGCAAGTGTTTTTCATCCTACTAATATTATAAACGCGAAAGTTTGTGAGGATGTTTGTTAACTTTCAGGTAAAAACTACTAAACGGATTTGGATGTTTTTTTTTTAGTATGGAGTAGTAAGGGTGTGTGTAGTTTTCGGCGCAGAGAAGTATGGGTTCATAAAATAAACCTAGAACGAAAGAAGTATGGAGAATATTGGACATTAACTATACCCGCAGTTAAGGCAAAATGAAGACAGATTATAAGTGTATTTTAGGATGTGAACAGCGTGTTTTGATTATATTTTAAAAATATAGAAAGTGACATATGAAAGCAACATACAAATTGGAGAGAAGCTATATGTCCAGAAGAACGGCTAGTGGTTACTTTGAGGTTTGTATATACTACATACTCTCTCACAGTATCAATCAAGAGTTCGGTAAAATTCTCAACGGATATTTTCTAAACAAATACCGCTGCCACAGATATAACTACTAGTCCGCTGCGGCTCGTTGTAACAAATTGCAACTGGCCGCGCCGCAGGCCGCGCGGGCGCACACACCGACCAAGCGAGAAGTGGGCGGAGCTTGCGGCTGCGGCTAGCCGCGCTTTGGCCGCGTTGCAAGCCGCGTGGGTTTGAATAGCACTAAGACTTTCATACTACACAAAAGGCCGCGGCCGCGGCCGCTACCTCAGGCCGCGTCTGTCTGGGAGACGCTTAAAGCAAAAACTCACTAACGAACGTAAATAAAAAGTTATTATGTCAAATTTCTGTCAAACATACGTTTACTTGACAATGTAATTCTTTCGTACTTTCTACTAGTAGAAAACAAAAACGAGTGGTCGTTGCAGAATTCACGGAATGAATTTTCAAAAATAGCGATTTTAGGAATTCGCATGCGAATCTTGCGATTTCGTATTCGGATTGGAATTCGCATGATTCAAAAATACGTCTCCAGGGCGCTGTTGGGCTTGCCTCGCTTCTGCAGCGCATCGGAAATGTTCGCTCAATCGCATACCGACGGCTTTTTTACCGTCTTACGCAAGAAAACTGCTTCGCTACTAGACAGAGTACGGGCAAGCTGAAACAGTATCTTGAAGACCGTTGCGAAGAGATATGACTCTCCTATAATTAAGCATTTTGTTCATTGCTGACCACACAGGTGATTATTTCACGTCTTTGTTGGTCAACAACTGTAATAGAACGTTTAATCTTTCTAATTTGTTTTATAAGTTGTCTTTAATTATATATTTTTACTAACATAGCTGTTAAGAATTACTAACAAACTGGATCAATGTAATCTTTTTTAATGAACAAATAAAATTCTGAAGATTTTGTTATTCTATTTATTTTAAAAATCAACTAATATGATTTTGTATAATCTATGGATTATTCAATTTGAGATGTTGAAAATTTTGCATTGCTGTCACTGGCCCAAAATGGTGGCAAATAGCACTGGATAGAGAGAAGTGGGCATCATAAGAGGAGGCCTTTACCGAACCTGGGGACCTAGGTTAATAAATCAAATACCTAATTTAGTAAAATATACAGGATTATTTGTATAACATCAATAACCTCCTAGAGGTTCACTACCTCATACTAAGCCGCTACCAGCTGACATCAGTTTGTATGGAGCAGTGAAACTTTTTTTTTTTTTCATGTTGCTTCCATAAAAAACTTGTATTTGAACACCAGAATCAGCCCTTAGGAGGTTGTTGATGTTTTACAAATAATCCTGTATATAAATTAAATAGTAAAAATAATAATGGTTACTAAGTTGGAATGTAGCATGGTCAAATTAATCTTTCTTTTTTTTTTAATTAGCCACTTCTGTCCCACTGCTGGGCAAAGACAACTAATTGATCGTGTTGTGTTTTTCCAGCTCATTGTTTAGCACTTATTTCACAAACTACTTTTTTTTTAAATAGTTGTTATTTTATCAATTAAAGACTTGACAATAGAGTAATCTGCAATCCGGTTTTTCTAAGCACTAATAACAACGTAGAGTAATACTACGAATTAATACGAGTAGTAATGTAATTACACACTGAGACTAAGTACATGATTATCTTACCATGGGTGTACCGCAGGGATCAATATTAGGACCCCTGCTATTTCTAATGTATATAAATGACCTTCCTTACTTTGCAACCGACCTATGTGAGGTGGTATTATTTGCAGATGATACATCACTGATCTTTAAAATTAAAAGAGGTCAAGAATCTTTTGACGATGTAAATAATGCACTCTCGCGGGTTCTGCATTGGTTTAGTACCAACAATCTTTTGCTCAATGCAAGCAAAACGAAATGCATAAAATTTACAATGCCAAATGTAAGGCAGGTCTCAACAAATATCATTGTAAAAGATGAACGACTGGATACTAGTAATTCCACTACCTTTTTGGGAATAACTTTAGATTCCCGTCTACAATGGGGTGCTCATATTGAGACTCTGTCAGGAAGACTTAGTTCAGCTGCTTATGCTGTGGGAAAGATAAGACAATTGACTGATGTTGGAACGGCAAGATTAGTGTATTTTAGCTACTTTCATAGTATAATGTCATACGGAATATTGTTATGGGGCTCAGCAGCCGATATTGAATCTATCTTTGTACTACAAAAGAGAGCTGTACGGGCAATTTACAACCTTCGACCACAAGACTCATTAAAAGAACTGTTTAAGGAAATTAATATACTTACAGTGGCCTCTCAATTCATTTATGAAAATATTATGTACATTCGCAAAAACCTGCATCTTTTCCCTAAGAAAAGTGACAAACATAATTTTAATACCCGGAATAAAGATAAACTTGCTGTTTCAAATTTCAGACTGCATAAAGTGAGTGATTCGTTCATGGGGAAATGTATTCGCTTTTTTAACAAATTACCACAGTCTATTGTTGAACTACCCATGTTTGAGTTTAAATCGCATGTTAAGATTATTTTGATGAAAAAGGGTTATTATACTGTTAATGACTATTTAAATGACAAAAATGTCTGGAATTAAATACTGCCCTGCTCGCACAGGTATACATTATTTTCTTTTCCTTTTTTTTGTGGCAGCTAGTGGTGACTGAGTTTGTTCCGGCGTTTCTTCTCAGCACTTGCCAGATTGTCTGTGTCTTGTCTCGAAGCGCTAGTAGGGCCCAAAAAATAAGGAGACATGTTCTGCCCCATATGGGCCAATAATGTTATTATTGACGTTCATAAGTGGCAGTTTTCTGCCCTAAACTGAATAAATGATTTTTGACTTTGACTTTGACTTTGACTTTGATGACATAAACTATAGTTATTCAGAGATTACAGACAGACAATATAACTATAAGTTAGTTTGTCATCATCACGATGATTGTAAAATCACAAGTTTCTAAAATAAATAAATATAATAAATATTGGACGATCCGATGATAAGTAGCTTAAACACTTGTGTTACAAAAATCAGAAACAACGATGATACCACAACACCCAGACCAGAGACAATATAAAAAAGTTATTTTACTACATTGACCGACCGGGAATCAAACCCGGGAACTCAGAGGTAGCGACACCAAGTGCTCGCCTCTCGACTTCGGAGAACCAATAAAAACCAATAAAACCAATTTATTTCTGTAAATAGGCCTAAATTAAGCTCTTTTACACGTCCCAATATATTTTTTTACCCTACCACTGCTTCGGGACAATATTGTAGGCTAGTGCCGAGAAGAAGCAGCGCAAGAGATCCTACCTATGTTACCTATTAAAGTTACAGAATAAACTTTAGAAAACTGGGTGTGCTGGCTGGGACCTCGTAACAGAAGGATATTAGTTCCACACTCCGAGTTTTTATGTTTAAATTTAATAACATCAACATTTCACTGTCATTATGCGACAGTGAAGTAAAAGTAGGTACAAAACTTAATTCAATACAATAACAAATCCAGGCTTAAACACTTCTGTAGCAAATAATAAATAACTTCAAATGGCAATTTTAATGGCAAATATAATGCGCGTGCGACACTTTTTAGCAAGGCGTGACGTCACGTGCTCACTTTAATGCGCTTTATCTTCGTCATTTTTATTTGATTGACAAAGACAAAATATGGGTCCAATATTTTTTGATAATCTAATAACTGACGGACTAAATAGAATTTTTTTTTTGACTCATGAAACAAGCCTATTGTTTAACCCTTAACCAGTGGTGGTTATTTTATTTTTATTTTATTTTTTATTTTATTTATTAGGACAACCAACAAGACAAACACTAATACAAGTAAGATACATATTTTGAGTTATACTGACTTAGAGCTAAGCGTCGTCTTAGTTATAGGCTGCCACGGCATGCAATGTGGACTACAGGTTTATTACAAAAAGTTAAACATTGTTAACAAGCTTAAATTGGTTTAAATTAGTCGAAGCTAAAAAGTACCTTAAAAGTATAATTTATTTTATTTTATTATAACTTTTAAATCTAAATCTAAAACATGTTTTTTCAACAACCGATTATCTCAAAGGTACCGGTACAAAGGACTGCAGAATTTTACGCCTGAATCTTTGCCGATTATCAGCGAAGATATCGACGTCGTGTGCCTTACAGAACTTGTTGTATTGCCTCTGCAGTCTGTTCATGGTGGCATGGTGACCCAATTTTGTCCTATTGTATTTTACTGAAAAAGGGACATACCTGCTAACACGAGCTAGTTTGGGCGGTACATTTAAATTTATTGAACTCAATAGAAAGGGACAATCCACATGTCCATTCGCAATTTTATGGAAAAACACGAGGTCCAGCAACAACCTTCGATCCAACAGACTGCTAAATTTAAAATAGCTAAGTCGCTCCTCATATGAGGGTAGCTCCCTTGCCTTGTTGGTTTGGTACGAAAGATGCCATAAAAAGCGCTTCTGAATTCGCTCTATGCGTTTTATGTGAATGTCATAGTGCGGAGACCAAACCTGGCTGCAGTATTCGAGAACAGGACGGACAAGAGACTTAAATAGGGTAATTTTTGTTGAAATCTGTTTGAGTTCTTTAGCGTTACGAAGCACAAACCCCAACATCTGAAAACCTCTGTTAACTATTACGTCGACATGTTTATGAAAGCGCAACTCTCTATCCATAACCACGCCTAGATCCCGAATAGTCTCCACCTCTTCCAAAATATGACCATCAATACTGTAAGTTGGTGGGAGAACATTAACTTGCTTCGAAAACCGAATAAACTTACACTTGTCCAGGTTCAAAAACAATCTATTCCTGACGCACCACAGAGTCAACCGGTCCAAGTCATCCTGCAATAAGCGTGAGTCATTTTGATCTTTTATTTGCAGGGACAATTTCATGTCATCTGCGTACAGAAAGCAAGTCGCATGGTTGAAAACTGATACAATATCGTTTACAAAAATATTGAATAGAACCGGACCAAGATGGGAACCCTGAGGGACACCAGAAGATGACAAAAATGGTTCTGAAGAGAAACCGTTAACGACAACTCTCGATTTCCTCTGCCTAAGATATGAGGAAAACCATTCATGAAGACCACCAGAGACGCCCAAAGCCGAGAGCTTGTGAAGTAAGATATTGTGGTCTACTGTGTCAAAAGCCTTACTGATGTCTGTGTAGATGGTGTCCACAGACAAGCGTGAGTCCAGAGAGTCAGACACATATGTTACAAACGAAACAAGATTGGTGGCCGTAGAACGAGATGTCAGGAAACCCGATTGTTGAGGCGAGACCATTTGTTTTATATGCCAAGTCAAAACAGGACACACCAAGGATTCGAAGACTTTGCCGAACACACACAGAATAGATATTGGTCTATAGTTCTTGACTGAGCCGGCATCACCCGATTTAAAAATTGGGACAATACGTGCTTCCTTCCAGATGGAAGGGAAGGTACCCGTTTTTAAGGACTCATTATAGATGGTAGTCAACGGCATGGATAAAGCCTCACGACAGTTAGACACAAACAAGGGGGGTATACCGTCAGGTCCAGCCCCCTTGGCTCGATCAAGGCTAGTTAAGGTTTTGAGTACTTCGTCTTGCGAGATATGCAGATTGGCGATATAGTTCGCAGCTAGGATCGGACCGTCAGTGGTCGCAGGCAATGAGGGGTGAGACTTATATACTGATGAGAAGAAAGAGGCAAAGAGGTTACATATACTTCCACCACAATCTGCCCTACTGTCGCCAAAGGCCATGGATGAAGGGTATGCACTACTATTTCGTTTTTTGTTTTTAATAAAAGTCCAAAACAACTTCGGGTTCTTGGAAAGTGAGCTTTCAAGGTCAGTAACATAATTTTTATGACAAGTCTCTATTAGTTCGGCGCATCTTTTCTTGAGCATACACAAAACCAGTTCGTCCAGTGGGTTTTTGTATTTACGGTACTTTAAACGAAGTTTGTATTTTTCTTTTAGGAGGTGAATAAGTTCTTTTGTGTACCAAACTGGAAACTTTTTTGAGCGCGGCTTACATTTTGGGACATACTTAACAATTGCATCTCTTATTAGAATATAAAATTTTTCTACCATGACATTTACTGAACATAAGGATAGTTCGTTTTCCCATGATATTGAGCTTAGATGCGTTATAATTTTGTCATAGTCCGCTTTGTAAAAGTTAAATCTATTATCTGTAACATTAGGTGATAAACTGGATGGAGCGCAAGACGCCATGCTAACTATCAATGGAGGGTGATGGGAGTCGATACTACTCAATGGGACATCGCTTCGCAGAACACTTTCGACCGCTGTATTGGAAAGGACGATATCCAGAATTCTACCTTTCTCATTAAAGATGTTATTACTCTGTTGGAGATTATTAAGAGCGACAAAGTCCAGCAGAGCAGTATCCAGTGCGTTACTAGTAATGTAGTTAGGTAAAGACATATTATTATCGTTATTCCAGATAATTTTACCTGAGTTAAAGTCGCCTAGGATCAAAGTTTTTGCACCTGACTCCAAGACCCGGTTTGTGTTGTCAATGTAACATTCGAGAATGCTTTTCTGTATTGGAGGGGGAAGATAAACGCAACATAATAACAGTTTTTCAGTGAAATCACCTCTCCCGCGTATCTCTAACTCCACCCATAAGTCCTCACAATCACTCTCAAACCGGGCTAGCCTACGGGAACATATATTTCTGGACACTGCAATGAGCACTCCGCCACCAGATTTGTTACCATGAAAGCCACTAGTCTCCCTGTCGCGCCTGTACACAAGATATCGGTCATCGAAAAGTTCGCCATCGAATATGGTACTGCTCAACCATGTCTCGCACAAGAAAACAATATCGTAATCGGAACACAATACATTTTTGTAAAAGTCAGTTATGCCACAATATTTAGAACTTTATGCTCTTGAGATAAGATTGCAAACCAATGAAAATAAAAATCTCTATACCATCTGTACAGGGTTACCTACTTGGCAACATAGTGCGTCAGGGATGACTCAGAATCAATAACATAATAGATCTACTTAAAGAACAAATGCGCAGTGTGGGGACAGCCGTAAAGAATACACTTTCCGACCGCCAACAGGAGGCGTGTCGTAAGAGGTGACTAATTCCTGTAGCACGAGACGGGCAGCAGCGTCAAATCTTATAAAAAACTGCGCTCACCAACCCGCCTGCCAAGCGTGGCGAGTATTGGCAATCCCGACCAATGAAGTCATTGGGGGAGGCCTATGTTTAGCAGTGGTGGCTGTGATGATAATGATGAAAGAACAAATATTTTTTTTATCTGCGTTTTAAAATAGAACTCGTGGAAAAATTATAATTTACGAAACGACACTATGCACTGCCTTATGTCCTTGTTAGAGCGCGTCGGCGTTCGCCTGTGATCTCTGATGAATGAAGGCGCACCTCGCGTTATCTTTTTTTTTCGGAAATGTAAAAGTATATTTCAATAGTATTAGTACTTATAGTAGGTTGTCTGGAAGAGATCGTTTCTAGCGACAGCCTAAATTATGCTATTCATAATGTATTTCTTTTCCTGTTATTTGTTTTTTTTGTGTGGTCTATAATAAAGAGTATCTGTCTATCTATGTCTTTCATTACAAAGTACGAAAACATTTTAAACTTAAGACCGTTTAAAATCAGCATTTATGGGTTTTTTTTTTGCCAAAACCAGTACAGGCATAGGTAAATAAACATGTTTGTAAAACAACTTTTTGTTTTTAAAATTTGACAGAAGGCGGTTAAGGACGTTAATTCACGTTCTGAACATTTTAGTTTAGTTCGCATAAAAGCAGTTTACTATCTGTTTTATATGGTACTAATTGTTTATTAATTATTAAAATATTTACACAATATTACACATTATTGAATAGGCAAGAAATACACAAAAATAAAAACTAACCCTAAACTGTACTGCTTATATTTTTGTTTTTTAACCAAAAAATATGATAATAAATCAAATCAACAAGTAGGTTATCATGATGGTTTAAAAGTAGTTGAGTTTTAAAACATTTTTTTTCTTATTTTTGTATGTTTGAGCAACAAGTTCACCTCCAAAGTCAGTGTCAGCGTATAAGTAACAATCTTACCTTGTTAACTTGGTCCAATAAGCGTAAACTCGAGTCAACGTCGCTACAGATTGACTGCCCTGTCGGCACTGCTGCCGTGGTGTACTGGGAGGCTGTACAGTGATACCACAGTGTAGGTAACATCAGCAGGCCCTGTCAAACTAAGCACTAAACAAGTATAAGTTGTACAAGTCGTTAACCGTGGTTAACGACTTATTGGTCGTGACCACAGCCTGTATATTCCATGTGCAAAAATCGTTCAACCGAAATTCAAATTCAAACGATTTATTTGGGGTCTTAGACCCCAAATAAGAAGGTAATATAAAAATATAAAATAATAGGTAAGAGAGTTGGTTACATGCACATAATTATTATATAGTCAAAATACGTGACCACAGTTGCTTCAAATAAATTTATAAACACACACACACACACTTGTATATTTTAAACTACAATATCCGTCTCCTCAGCATAAAATAGTGCCTTGTCATAATAGTAAATAGTAATAGGGCCTGGTAACCAGTTATAATATGGTTCTCTGAACGCATACGGCATCAGTCTCCCACGAATGTCATTTTTGTGTAAAAGTTGTAATAGCTTTTATTTTGTCTATCGTTTGTGGAGAGAAATAAATAAAATTTAAATATATTATTAAAAATATATGTTTATGTGATTGCAAGAATGATCATAGAAAAATCAGCTGTAAAAATACTTAACACAAACCTCAAGTCGAGTTATAACTTGTGCAAATTATATTTTATTATTCATAAAGTCGTGATCGCTCGCCTCGGTTTTTGTGTATTATGAACAGAGCGATTATGACCTAGGCAAGTATAGTAGAAACCATATTATATAACCTTATTTAATTTAAGAGCATTGGTATTAAATGTTTATATTTGAAATATATTATTACTAAAGTCTAGATTATATCTCAGTGCTCTTACCTTACCAGGAAGCTTAATATTCGTATTGCATTGCAGAATACATTATTGGAATAAATGTTAGTATTTGAGATGGTAAATGTATGCAATTTATGCAGATCTCTGTTCTACTCTCTCTTAGCACTGAATCATGAGAGAGAAGAGATGTAGATGTTTCGTACGAAAGAAATGTGCTGACAAAGTGGAAGTAATTTTTTTTGATGCTTTATGTCGTTGTTAAGTAAAACAGACGTTTTGAACTTGGAGATACTTATTTATTAAAATAAAGACCAAATCAAGTTAGAAACCAACACAAAAGTACAGACATAAGTGATTTCAATGTTGCCACAAGTAAAACAAAAATGTATCTTCAATTGTACTACCAACATTAACACTTTAAATGTAAATAAATATTAGACAACATCCCATTCATTTTTTGAAGGAGGTCAATCGACGAATCCAACTCGGCTGGACAGCGTTCGGAAAACTACGCAACATCTTCTTCCAAAATACCTCAGTGCCTAAAGACAAAAGTCTACTACCAGTGTGTGTTACCAGTGATGACATATGGAACTGAAATGTGGCCTCTCAATAGTGGCCCATAGGGGCCTCATAAGAAAGCTCAAGGTTGCACAGCGTGCTATGGAAAGAGCTTGGAGTTTCTTTGCGAGATCAAATCAGGAATGAGGAGATTCGTAAACGAACAAAAGTCGCTGACATAGCCTAACGGATGAGCAAGCTGAAGTGGCAGTGGGCAGGGCACATAGCACGTAGAACTGACGGCCGATGGGGCAGAAAGGTTCTGGAATGGAGGCCACGTACCGGCAAACGCAGCGTAGGACGTCCACCTACAAGATGGACAGACGACCCGGTAAAGGTTGCAGGAAGCCTCTGGATGCAGGCCGCTTCCAACCGGCCAGTCTGGAAGTCACTGGGGGAGGCCTATGTTCAGCAGTGGACGTCCTATGGCTGAAGTGATGATGATGATGACATTCATTGCTCTGATCCTAAGGAAAGTAGCTAAAGCACGTGTTAATAGAAATTAGATAAGACGACGGTACCACAATACCTAGACACGACCGTACAGACAACAGCACGTCAAACGACCACTAAACGCCAAATTTTCTCAATTGATATTGATCTCTACGCGTTGGACTTAAAGTTGAAAATTGGTTCATTGACCTTTAACTTTTTGGGTAGGTTTACCTGCCATTGACTGTACATAAAAAGTTTCTGGGACCGGGACCCGATGGCGATGCCAAGTCCAGGGTATTCGCCGCTCAGTCGTCAAATAATGGTTTACACTTTACAGTCTTTTGTCTTGTCTTGTTTAGGCTTGTTAAGTATTGCGGTGGAGTAGGGCTACTGTTTTTATCACATACTGTGGAACAAAGGTGTATGGCCATGAGAATTTCATTTAAATTTTAGATAGCGATAGTATTGAACCAAAGAAAGCGTCAGCAAAACAAGTGCATAAAATATCCTATGTACTCGTACCTACCATATTAGGGCATCCGCTGCGTGAAACGGGCGCCCGCAACGTAGCGTCGTTCTTCTCGTAATCGACGTCGTGCAACGGAGGCACAGAATACCTAATAGTACTTGACGGAGGCCCTTAGGTATTCTCAGTCCTCTAAAACTGACAAATATTTATACTTTTCACCTTTGCTGTCGCGGTTTTTATTCCGAAAAGGATTATCTCAGAAAAAACCTGCCAAGATTTGACTGAAAATATTTGGCTATAAAAAGTTGGGTTTTAAAGGTTATTTTCGCAAAGATGATGTAAGGTAGGTTTGTCGAATTAGACCTAGACTCTAGAGCTACCTATGATAAAAAAAACTCCGTGCCGTGTGGGGACGGCCGTAATAAATACACTTCCCGAGGCGTGTCGTAACAAGCGACTTATTCCTATAGCACGAGATGGGCAGCAGCGTCTTCGTTCGTTATTCGAAATCTTATAAAAAACTGCGCTCGCCAGCCCGCCTGCAAGGCGTGGCGAGTATTGGCAATCCCCGCCGATACGTGGACGTCCTATGGCTGAAATGATGATGATGATGATGATAAAAAACCTAGATACATTATCGCTTACCTAACTGAATCTTACACGTCCCGTCGCAGTCCCGATCGCTTCGACGTACAGACAACAGCTCGTCAACCTCCCACAAAACGTCAAATTTTCTGAATTGATATTGACCTCTACATGAAAATCAAATTCAAATTGAATCGTTTATTTGCGAGAATACATCATACATGCAATTTTATAATGCAGAACTATGTACTATATAAATCGGTTCAAAGACCTTTAACTATTTGGATAAGTTGACCTGCCGTTGACTGTACTCCTCTCTTTTACGGATAAAATGCCTTAAATATAACTGACTATACCAATTCTGTGTGGGTGAACTTCAGTGTATGTAGTTTATTGTAATTGATTGACATGGATATTTAATTGACATCGATATTTAAATTCCTGACATTATCAAAATAATTGTAAATTAAAATGTGTAATACCTACCTAATATTGAATTAAATTTGCATGTCTGAAAAGAATAATTGTGAGATACGATAATGTGTAAATCCATCTTATGTTACCACTTTTATGGCAAATAAATTATATTCTATTCTATTCTTTACTTTATGATTAAAAGACATATTAGTTTTAAGTAGGCGTAATTCGACAGACCTATCTACAAGTGCTAGTAAAAATTCTGGTCTAGTTGGGAATCGAACCCACGTACTTTTGGTATCCTGGCGACTGCTTTTTAAGAGCTGTAAAGGTTATAGAGGACATTAATATTTTCGTCAAATTTGTAGTGCTGCTAAAACTGTATAAACGGGATATAAGACACGACTGTCTTACAAAACCGAGGGGTCGCAGGTTCGAATCCCGTTAAATGTAAAATAATTTGTTCCGAAACAACACAGGTATAAGGGAAAATTATAATTATCTTTGACCTTTTGTTATGAATATTGTAAGGGGAGGGACTGGCTTCTGAAACACAGTTTCTTTAGCTCGGGAGTCAGGAAATTAATGTCTAACAAATATTAATATAAATCTGGAAGTCACTGGGGGAGGCCTATGTTCAGCAGTGGACGTCCTATGGCTGAAATGATGATGATGATGAAATAAATATTGGGTAACATCACCATTGCTGATCCTATGGTAAGTAGCCAAAACTCTTGTGTTACAGAAATCGGAAACAACGACGGTACTACAACACCCGACCCGACACATTAAAGAAAACTTCGTTTTCTATATTGACCCGGCTGGGAATCGAACCTGGGACCTCAGAGATGTTATTGTTATTGACGTTCATAAGTGGCAGTTTTCTGCCCTAAACTGAATAAATGATTTTTGGCTTTTGACTTTTGACTTGATGGCGACGTCATGTCCGGCGTGCTCGCCTTTAGGCTATCCCTATCCCTTTAGGATTTCCCGCTTTTTTCATCCAGCCACAGCCTGCAATCTTATTAAGGTCATCAGTCCATCGAGCTAGAGAGCGTCCTGAACTACGTTTTGTAAAAGGTTATTAATTTAGTACATAATTACGCGTATGCCTACCTCCAGACATGAACCACGACCAAACTCGCGTTACGAGTACCGCCACTCCATTGACGTGAGCTGAGTGAAGGTTCACGCAACTCGTTCATTCTTAAGTAACCTCACCATTCACCACTCTCTAATCTTCAGTCATTCAGTCAGTGTCGTGTTGTCTCTCGAGCGAATCGATTACGTGCGAGTGAGTGCTACTACGATATTCAATGGTACGTACTTTAGAATTTGTTTACTATTAAAATTAACATTATTATATGCTTCCAGTATCATAGTACGCTGTGGTATAATATTGAAAGGTATTAGTTGAACGTTGTGCAAGAAACCGCAGCCTTGATAACTAAACTTTTGTGTTGCACTTACAAGATGTTTTGAACTGCTTCTTAGATACTAGTTTGAAAATATCATTTACAAACGTTGATGTTTGAAATTACTCTCTTACAGTTGTGATTAAACGTTTGTAGTTTATGGTTGGAAATTAAGAAATTATAGACTTTGGAGTTTGTTTTTTTTTTTTTTTTCGACACTTCCCTTAATTAAATTTTCACCCTTAACCTTTTAGCCGAGCCAGCCCAGCAAAATGAGACACATTTAACATTTTTCCAGGATAAAAGTAAACTACGTGTGTGCTTATATTCCTGCCTAAGATCTATATCAGTGCCAAATTTTATCCAAATCCGCTCAGTCGTTCTGACGTTATTTAGTAACAAATATACATCCATCAAAAACTTTCGTATTTAAATAATATTAGTAAAATAAGGTTGTTTCATAAAAAGGTGGTTGGGTAAAGCAAAGTGAGCCGAGTAAAGCCAAAAAATAGGGTCGTGAAAAAATGGTTTATTTATTTTTATTTGCATAGTTATAAATTATTTAATTTATATAGTTCAAAAAAATTCCAAATGTTTTTTTCACAGTCAACAAAAAAATTAACGTGGTGCCAGTTTTATGATTGAAAGATAAATTTGACAAAAAGGTAAAATATAAAGTAGTATTACTGCGTAATGTATCTAGATATTGTACATCGTGTTACAATCACACTGACTGTTTTTTATAAAATTAATTTAGCAAGCGGATTTTAGTCTAAGACAAAAATGCGGAAGTATGCAATCTTGTCGGTCTTTTAAAAGGTTAACCTTTGTAATTAAAAAAAGATTCGCCATGTTTTTTCATTGTTTACTACGAGCCAAAGGTCAGGGTCATAGAGACGTTTAGCCACAGACGTCAATTAGTTTAGTGGCCTTGACCTTACTAAATATTACTGAAGCTATCAAATCGAAATCACCTGCTATCTATCATAATTATTTTTGTGTCAGACAAAATATGACGGATCTTTTGTATGGATGTGTAGTAATTATAGGTTAAACTATACGTAAATAGTCCCTCAAGTTGAAATGTTTTGAAGAGCGGGGTTCAGAGGGGTTACCCCCTTCCTCCCAAACCCTCCCCCTCTCAAAGTTAACCTATAGTTTCAAAGATATTCATAGAAGTTTGAGGTTGTTACTATGCCAAAAGTCACATGTTATGCACTTCGAGTTGCGAGGGGGGATTGTGAGTATGAGGGGACTGAGGGGACTGTTGTATTTTAAAAATAAAATCAATTTAAGTCATAATTTATCAAAAACCTCATCTGGGTTAGGTTTGGTTAGAACCGTGACAACATAAAGTCTGTAACTGATTGAGCATGCCGCGGCAGCGGCCAGGTAGCTCTAGATTCTAATTCTCGCATAAAAGTTGTACTTTCATCAACTACTTAACATTTTTATGTAATGAAATTAGGTGAATTCATCATTTCAAATAGCAAATGTAGAAATTGTTTGCAAATAGTATCTTACATCGATCAATATTGTACATGTAATATGTTCAAAACGTTAAGTGGTCGAACGAATCTTTAAGTAAGTTAAAAATACACTAACATTAAACACATTATGGTTAACCTTTTGTGAGTATGACAGTTAATACTTTGATTGCTGTAGATGCAGGGTGGTCCTTCTCATAACCCCCTTCTCTCATCGTCATAACCTCCCTTATCCCTCAAAAGTGCACAAATTGTAACTTTTTGCATAGGAACAACTTCAAACTTCTATTTTGAATATCTAAAAAACTACAGGTTTTCTTCGGGAGGTGGAGGGTTTGGAGGGAAGGGGGAAGCCCCCTTCTACACTCTGCCGTTTAAAACCCTAAAATTCGTGAACCATTTATATACAGTTTTACCTAATTATATAAAAATGGTTTGAATCCCCCTGTTCAATAATAGAATGTGTCATTGCAATCATTTTAAATGTTAAGACCAAGTTTGGATCCTGGATCTTGGTCAAACGTACCCCAAGTCCTCAAATACGTACGGGATGATACGTTTAGGAGAAAGGTATGAAAATTGATAAATAAATAAAATTGAACAACATCACGCACGTTGCTCTGATCAAAATAGCTCAAGTGTTATATAATAATTAGAGACAACGACGGTATCACACCACATAAACCCGAGATAATGAAGAAAAGTTAAGTACTTTGATCCGACCGAGAAGCGAACCCGGGACCTTAGATAGCGACGCCAAGTCAGGCGAAATCGCCTCACGGCTACGGAGGTCGTCGAGATTAGTATCGCCAGGAAAAGATATCAACGCATCAGTCGCAGACTTATAGGGAATCATTCAGAAATTTTACGAGTTCTACATTTTAATGTCTTTGTCAAAATAATTTTGTCTATGTCAAAATATTCTGAATTGTGAATTAAAGTTATGTTATGAAAACTGGCAATTAACGGAGCCTTAACTTTGATTGTTTTATTAATAAACTAGTTTATTCTTCGGAATAACTTTACACCAAGGTCAGTCTATGGATTTGAAATGTAGACAAATGTGACGAGTCTCGTTATTGGTGACATAGATCATAAATTAGTCGACTTATCTTCAGTCATGGTTTAAATCTAGTATTAAATAATGTTTATTAATAAGGCTCTAAGTCGAAATTAAAAACAAAAAATATATGTAAGAACTCAAAAAACGGCATTCTATAGAGTTCGTTTATTTTCAATATTCTAATATCAAGATGTAGTAATAAAAATCCCCAGTCTGTCCACATTTGGAGAATAAAGACAGTCCGGTCGTCACCAAGGTGAGATAGGCCGGTTCGGTCGCATTTCTCAAAACTTGCCTTCCACCTATTAAAAGGATATTGAACAAATGTATCAACTGGCCGACGAATACTTGAGATATTAGCATGAATTAAAATATACAGGGTTATTTGTAAAACATTAACAACCCTTAGGGGCTGATTCTGATGCTCAGATACAACGACTTTTTGTATGGGACCAAAATCGAAATCGCAAAAAAAATATTTACTGTTTCATAGAAACTGATGACAGCTGGTCGGTTTTTTGCGATTTGGATGTTGGTCAGTTCGATACACTTGCGTCAGCATTCCTCTAACAAACTATCTCCATACTTTCCTATCGTACTGGTTTGTATTCAAATCTTTCCTCCTTCTACATGGGGCACACAAAAAGTTTTGCACTTCTAGCTAATCGGAACTATTTGAATTTCAAATGTTATATTTTTTTAAACGTTGCAACCTTCTTAGTAATAAAAAAAACAATTGGCGGGAAATGATTTGTCGATTGTTTTTTATCACACATCAAAGTTCTACGTACGCAACGAAAATGGAATTAAGTCGAAAAGATGTTAGAGCGATGGTTTTTTATGATTTTAAAAGTTTTCTCTCTCCGCAAGACTGTGTTCAAAATGCTTTTGGGAGAGAAGCACCTTGTTTGCTGAATTTGAGAGAGGTCGAGTTTCTTTACATGACGAATTTCGTGAAGGGCGGCCTTCAAATGCCGTCAACGAAAATAATGTGGCTACTGTTAGGCGGCTAATTGAAGAAAACCCGCGGATTACCTATGAGACAATTCAAGGACTATTGGGGATTGGAATGAGCCAAATTCAGAAAATTTTACACGAATAATTGAAAGTTCGGAAACTTTGCTGTCGTTGGATCCCTCATGAACTGACAGCGGAGCAGAAGCGGGCTCGCGTGGAATGGTGCTCACAGATGCTACTGAAGTACGACCACGGACATTATAATGCTGTTTATGACATTGTCACAGGAGACGAAACGTGGATTTATTGTTTTGAACCCGAAAAAAAACAGCTATCTTGTGAATTGATTGATTTGAAAATGAGAACAGGCCAACAAAAGTGAGGCAGGCGAGAAACGTTGGTAATTTTTTTTTTCTCAGCTACGGGTCCCATCTGTACAATTCCACTTGAAGATCAAAAGAGTGTTCATGCCGGTAATGTATTCTACCATTCGTTTACCCAGGGTGTTAGAAAAAGTTCGCGAAAGACGACTCAAAAGCCGCGTTCTCCTACATCATGACAACGCTTCTTCACACACGGCCAACAAAACAGTCATTTTTTGCTTCCGAAAAAGTACAACTCGTCACCCATCCTGCGCATAGCCCTGACCTACTACCCTGTGATTTCTGTCTTTTCCCCAAAATCAAAGATTTGATAAGAGGTTTTACTTTTACCAACTCCGAAAAGGCAGTGACAGCGTTCAATCAGCACGTAGAAATCATGCCTTCAGATCTGTAGTCCTCCTGTTTTAAAAAATGGTTCGATCGCATGAAAATAAATTTAAATGTAAAGGAGACTGTTTTGGAAGCAATAAACATAATATTTTGGTTATAACATGTTGTTTTTTTAAGATACGCAAAACTTATAGTGTGACCTACGTATCTACTCGACTCTAAATTTGTTTCCCCGAATATACCAAACAAGCCCCAATTAAATACTCTTCTAAGCAACTTACACCCGCTCATTTTCGATGTTAATTAAAATCGTCATCGTAAACCCTAATCCATTACCGATCAACGTCATATTTATGTAGTCAATGTATTAGAGTATTTAGTCTATAATTATAATATTATTAATATCCCACTAATATTATAAATCCGAAAGTTTGTAGTATGGATGTATGGATGTTTGTTACCTACTGAATGGATTTTGATTAATTATCAGTAAACCATGGGTTACTTTTTGTCCTGATAATCAACGCAGACAAATTCGCGGGCACAAGCTACTATACTATTATATAACTAGCTTTTTTAGACCTGTGATTTCGTTCGCATGATCTTTAGTTTATTCATAAACGATTTTCTGCTCGTTTATTTTTTTATATTTTTATATTAAACCGTAGAAACCGTAGGCGAGAAAACTGCAAGGCTAAAGTGGGAGTGGGCAAGACACGTGTGCAGAATGCATCCGGACAGGTGGGCCCAAATCGTCACCCGATGGGTACCTATAGACGGCGGTCGCCGAAAAGGTAGACCCAAAAAAAGATGGTGTGACGACTTGGTTAACTTAACGAGGGATTGGGATTCATTGGCGATAGATAGAGATCGATGGAAGAGTCTGTAGCGACATCTATTTCGCCACATACGAACTAATCTGACGTATCCTACATCGCGATATTAAAGTTATCGGAGCGATTGCACCATATATACAAGAACCCGACAAACAACCGTCGGGCAGTAGCCCACCAGACACAACACCCGTCTGGTCGGAGGAAACTCCCTTTTCAATGGGGGATTAGGAACTTTACTCCCTGTTCCTCTCACCCCCATACAACCATACTAAGACGTCCACTGCTGAACATCGGCCTCCTGCAGTGAAAAATAAAAATATAAAATACAAAATATTTACAAACTCAAAACTAAATAACTTGGACAGACAGACAGTGGCACCGTCCACTTTTGGATAATCAACGCAGACAAATTCGCGGGCACAAGCTACTATACTATTATATAACTCGCTTTTTTAGACCTGTGATTTCGTTCGCATGATCTTTAGTTTATTCATAAACGATTTTCTGCTCGTTTATTTTTTTATATTTTTATATTAAACCGTAGAAACCGTAGGCGAGAAAACTGCAAGGCTAAAGTGGGAGTGGGCAAGACACGTGTGCAGAATGCATCCGGACAGGTGGGCCCAAATCGTCACCCGATGGGTACCTATAGACGGCGGTCGCCGAAAAGGTAGACCCAAAAAAAGATGGTGTGACGACTTGGTTAACTTAACGAGGGATTGGGATTCATTGGCGATAGATAGAGATCGATGGAAGAGTCTGGGGGAGACCTTTGCCCAGCAGTGGGATTGAACAGATAGATAAGAAAAATTAAACCTACAAAATATTACAAAACTTGAAAAAATAAATTAATGAAATTAATTAAGTCCCTTTCAAGTTATGGCGTCACCAAGGGACATAAAGATTCGTTTTTTTAAGTTTACCTTTTAAAACTTATGGTTGACCTAAAGTGAAAAGTCGTTGGTAACCTGATAAAACATACCTTTAAGAACATTAAAATAAGTAAATAAGTGTGTTGTTTAAAAAACAGGTGAGGATCGTCGCAAGCGCAGTTAGGCAATAGATAAGAAAGTGGTTTGTGGCTAATTACTAGTTATTTCCATACCAGATGCCTAGGTGCAGTGCTCTAATTTCGCCATCGAACTATTTATAGGTGCTACCTGTTTTCAGTGTAGCAAAGGTAAATCGGTTTCAAAAGGCTGCAATCGATTTTGAGGAAACATAAAAAGTTCAAGCAATATCCTCTAATTAAAATAACCCAAAATATTTCATCATCATCATTTCAACTGTAGCGACATCTATCTCGCCACATACGAACTAATCTGACGTATCCTACATCGCGATATTAAAGTTATCGGAGTGATTGAAAAATATATACAAGAACCCGACAAAGAACCGTCGGGCAGTAGCCCACCAGACACAACACCCGTCTGGTCGGAGGATCCTTCTATTTTCAATGGGGGATGAGGAACTTAACACCCTGTTCCTCTCACCCCCAAACTGGTGACTCCGAGCATAAACGTCAGCGCAGCCTTCGCAAAAACTACGTCATCGTGACGTCATCATCACTTCCTCAAGCTTTCAAGCAGCGAGTCCTACAACCAGCCAGCATCCACGGCTACTACGGGTATCCTGACCACCAGCATGCAGCAGACGGCGCATTCCTGGTCATCACCCACAGACTTCTCAGCGACCTTGGCACAGCACACTGCACTTCGGCCGGTCAGCAAGCAGAGACGCACTTCTCTCCTGGTCGACGTAGCAGCCAGCCACTACGCAGCACTGCACCACTCCGACTCAATGGAGCATTTACAGCATCACCCTGACTCACTGGGGCATCACCGCAGACAGTTCCGACTCACCGTGAACTATGCGGCATCTGGTTCCGACTCACTGGAACATTCCACTGGCCCGGCAAGCATCACAATGGACGACTCAACCTGCTATCGACCTCCGGTCTCGGAGGGGAGTAATGTAGCGACATCTATTTCGCCACATACGAACTAATCTGACGTATCCTACATCGCGATATTAAAGTTATCGGAGCGATTGCACCATATATACAAGAACCCGACAAACAACCGTCGGGCAGTAGCCCACCAGACACAACACCCGTCTGGTCGGAGGAAACTCCCTTTTCAATGGGGGATGAGGAACTTTACTCCCTGTTCCTCTCACCCCCATACAACCATACTAAGACGTCCACTGCTGAACATCGGCCTCCTGCAGTGAAAAATAAAAATATAAAATACAAAATATTTACAAACTCAAAACTAAATAACTTGGACAGACAGACAGTGGCACCGTCCACTTTTGGACCATGGCTAAACTACCATGGCTTTGTTTTTCGTCACCATCACGCATTAAACACATACCCTTTATAGTATAAATGTCATATGATTTGTTCGACAAAATTTTTCAATTTTTTAATCTGTATCTGTACTGTTTGTATTTGCAAGAGTCGACAGGAGTCATTTCATACTAAATGTATGTGAAAAATCACTTACTAGTTTCGGAGATAGATGATTTGTATTGCTGCTCTATAGAGTATATGCTCGATGTCGCCATGTAATTGATATAAATCTGTACATAGATTCTGAAATATCCAGGGGTTTGTATCCTTGGATGCGAACTCACGATCCACGGATTTTACTAATAAACCACCACCACTCTTATTCATCGTCATCATTTCAGCCATAGGACGTCCACTGCTGATCATAGGCCTCCCCCAATTGACGACCTCCGTAGCCGAAAGGCGATCATACCGGACTTGGTGTCGCTATCTCTGAGGTTCCGGGTTTGATTCTTAAAGGAAAAATAACTTTTCTATATTGTCTCGGGTCTGGGTGATGTGGTACCGTCGTCGTTTCTGATTTCTGTAACACAAGTGATTTAGCTACTTATCATAGGATCAGAGCAATGTATGTGATGTTGTCCAATATTTATTTATTTAAAAAAAATGTCTTCCAGATAGGCCGGTTGGAAGCGGCCTGCATTCAGCGGCTTCCTGCAACCTTTGAAACTCCCCTTCTCCCCCCTAATGATGAGTACAGAAAAGACCAGGCCCCCAGTCTCCTCTCTTGTAATTTTTTTATTATCATGAAATTATCCTGTAATTGTTAGTTCTGTTGTAAGCCAAACGCTAGCACATTTTGTGTTTATATAATTCAAAGCTTA
This sequence comes from Anania hortulata, assembly GCA_963576865.1. Lineage (NCBI taxonomy): Eukaryota > Metazoa > Arthropoda > Insecta > Lepidoptera > Crambidae > Anania > Anania hortulata. The sequence goes on from OY756409.1 coordinate 1,065,728, forward strand.
GAATCAATGAGGATTCTGTTCACACACTGGCATACTTGGCACAGGATCTTATGAGACATAACACAAGGTTTGACTAGCAAATTACTTCAATAGACACGTAGGCTTAGGTATAATCGAAGACATTTAGAAAGAGCCGTAACAATTTCGACCGACTTCAAACATGGAGGAGGTTTGACGCATATGCTAATAGCTACTTGTTTTTTCCTTAATGTATGACAACGCATCAATTTAAAAAGAAAAACCGACTTCAAAAAACTAAAACGCTAAAAATAATTATTTTTTATTTTTTTTATAAAATTAACTTATTTCATCAATTTTAGTGATAAATCCTAATCAAATCAAATCTTACGAGTGCAAACATAATTTAACTGCTAAACACCGATTACATTTCCTATTTTTCCACCCTTAGGGGTGCAATTTATTCCGAAAATGTTTTGCTATAGTATCTTTGAAGTATAAGCTATTCATTAAAAAAAAACATCAATATCGGTCTACATTTGGCAAAGATATTAGGTAAGATAGATACTAAAATCAGTTGGCGTGGTACGGAGTTCATGCAATGTTTGATGATTTTCTTATAGATCCCATCATCAGATTTTAACCAAATTTATATAGGACCATTCTGAAAGTAATAATTATCGAAATCGGTCAACGTAGTAACGAATGATCGCTGAACATACATAAAAAATAAAAAAGATTCCGACGAATTGAGAACCTCCTCCTTTTTTGAAGTCGGTTAAAAAAGACATTCAATTTGAAGACGTAAAAAAGTCTCATTCAACTTAAATAATTTTCCTTTCTAAGCTTCTTTAGTTTCATAAATAATTTAGTCCATGTCAAGTATTTTATCCTTAGGAAAATATCTCTATCCTGTTTAATGAAACAGGTTGTCTTATTGTTGTTACCCACATTTTCACAAATAAATGATTTGGTTATAGAATTCTATGTTTTGATCTATACCTACGTCCAAAAATATCCTGTATAATTCAAATATTAGGTACTTACCTACATCATAATGCTATTACAACAAACTTCGATTCAAGAACATAAATGTGCTTCATGTCAATGTCTACAATACACCCTGACAGATATATTAGGTAGGTACACATCGCAACAATCTAATAAACAAGTGTGAATTATCGCTTGCGCCCGCGCCGATGCGTTGCGAAACGCAGCGAAGTGTGCTAACGATAACATCTAATACGTTTTGCAACGAGTTTTTTGTGAGCCGATCCCGGAATTGGATCGATAAATCAATATAAACCTTTTTGATGCATTTATCAGATGGAATGTTTTCTTTTTTTCTTGTAATAAGTAATTATGTATTGTACTTTATGTGTGTCAAATAAACATTTTCTTATTCTTAGTAAAAGCAACGATGAAGGTTTGAAGAATATGAATTAACCATAAAATATTCACTTCAATCATATGATACATTCTTGTTATGTCGTATAGTATTTGCATAATAGCATAATGTTTATATTCAAGCGCAACAAATCACAGTTTCGAATTTGATTCGGTTGACCTGGCTCTAAAAGAGCTGGGCGACGCTTTCGGAAGAAAAAGTCTGGTAGGTCTTAATACAAGTATGTTTTATTCCTTACTTCGAGATCATGACAAAAGTCTTATATCTAGGGCCTAATAAGTAATATTTAATTGTCTTGGTTTACCTATAACTTAACACGCTATTATAAGATCATTTTACTGATAAAATTCACGAGTAATAACGTTTATTTGACGACCTCTGTAGCCGAGAGGTAAGTACGCAGGGATTGGTGTCGCCATCTCTAAGGTCCCGGTCTCGATTCGGGTCAATGTAGCAAAATATTTTTTCTATGTTGTCTCGGATCTGGGTGTTGGGTCGTTATTTCTGATTTCTGTAACACTTTCGCTACTTACCATAGGATCAAAGCAATGTATGTGATGTTGTCCAATATTTATATTTATTTTATTAAATTAAGCAAAACCTGTTAAGGGTAATTCAAGTACTCAAAACACATTTTTTTATGGGATCAACATCGAAAAAAAATACGCTGTCTCTTAATTGTTTTTTGGTCACGTGTTGTCATTTAGAAAATCATTTTCTTTGTTGTTGGTCCCATATTAAAAGTGGTTGTATTGTAGCACCAGAATCAGCCCCTAAAAGGCTTTAAGGCTTAATTTGTACACGTTGTATACGTGTGACTGCAGGCCCGGTCTCCTCACTAAAGACTTGTTTTTTTTATATTGGACAACATCACATACATTGCTCTGATCCTATGGTAAGTAGCTTAAGCACTTGTGTTACAGAAATCAGAAACAACGACGGTACCACAACACCCAGACTCGAGACAATGTGCCTAGAAAAGTACTTTTTCTACATTGACCGACCGGGAATCGAACCCGGGACCTCAGAGATAGCGACACCAAGTCCGGCATGCTCGCCTCTCGGCTACGGAGGTCGTCAAGTATGGATTAGCCATTACTGAATCGCCACCCTTGTCAGCGGAGACCTGAAAAGGCAATCTAACCTCATCGTCATTACTTCAGCCATTCAATTTATGCAACTTTTTCTATAACTTCTATTTATTTTTGTAGAAATGTATGAACTTGAACTACCTGTTAATGAGTTCAAATTCTACATTAAAAATCCTTATGAAATAAGGATATTATAAAGTAGACGATTATTTAAACGACAAGAGTACATGGTCCTTACAACCAGCACAGCTCGCACTTACTACATGTCTTGTAACTGTATTTCCTGTAAAACGCTGACCAAGGGGTGACTAAATGGGTTGCGTCGTTTCTTCTTATGACCAGCCGATATGAACACACAAAGCGAGGGTAGGGCAAAACTATATTTTTGATGTGTATAAGTGCCCGAAAGAGAGCCAAACTGAATAAATAAGTATTATTGAGTATCCATAGGACTATTACTGCTGAACATAGACTTCTCCCAATGATTTCCAGATTGGTCGAAATAAATTTCAAACCGGAACTAACTTTTACATATATTTTGTACTTCTGTGTGATTCGGCACTCAAACATATTTGATAAATACCACACAATTGTGTCGTTATGGCAAACAACAAACTTCAACCTCCTGTTTTCAATGATCTATTCTCAATAAATGCAAATTAATTTAGGAAATAGTAGTAAACAATGCCGCCATTTTGTAAGTCGATTATGGAGCCGCAAACAAATCTTTAGACCCACACACACCTTATAAACAATAGTTCTGTGTTTCCAATGTCTCATCCTCGTAGGTGGGGACAAATGAATGAGGATGCAGTCCTCACTTGTCTCCGCCCAATATTATATTAGTCATTGGTATTTTTCACTCGATAAGATAGTCATAACTTATCGAGAATTAAATAGGAAAGCTTTGAAATTCAAAGTAAAATACGACATAATTTTAACAACAACAGACTCATACACAATCATCATCATCATATCAGCCATAGGACGTCCACTGCTGTACATAGGCCATTGACTTCCAGATTGGCCGGTTGGAAGCAGCCTGCATCCAGCGTCTTCCTGCAACCTTTACTAGGACGTCTGTCCACAGTGTCCACCTTGTGGGTTGACGTCCTACGCTGCGCTATCCGATACGTGGCCTCCATACTAGAACCTTTCTGCCCCATCGGCCGACAGTTCTACGTGCTATGTGCTGCCACTTCAGCTTGCTAATCCGTTGGGCTGTGTCAGCGACTTTTGTTCGTTTACGGATCTGATCATTTCCGATTCGATCATACAGAATAGAAATATATTATAATTCCTGGAGTAGTAATATTCCTTATGGCTTAGTATGATCTCTTAGTAATGTCGATTAAAATGGCAGCAATCAGCATTTAATTTTGTGCGCTGGGTACATGTCAGTCAAGTGTTAAAGAGACGATAAGGCGGTTAACAATATAGCAATGTCACTTGTGCATATTAAATTACAAACACATTAACATTTTATTTTTCCTATAAAAGTTACTAGTGTTTGTAAACTGTAATTGGCACTATAACACTACTCAATCATAATTTGCGATGCTTATCGTGAAAGCTAAACGGTTGCGCTTACTTCATAATCTGCTTGCAATACGCGCACATTACGCATTTACTTTCATTATTGCATATTATAACATTATTATGTTTATAAAAAATGCATAAATGGTGGCTACGAAAACTTGTCACTCATCATTCATATTAGGCACACATTTTACCATCCATCTTTAATAGGCACATATTTTACCATTTATTTGCTCGAACCCTTATAAAGAACCCTAGTTTTGTTGTCTGAGAACCACTATTATTACCAGACGATCTAGAAATAATAATTAAGAGTAAATTGGCTTTTTAAAATTTATCTTATTAAAAATTTATGCTTAATAAATGATGTCCAGGAATATAACGTCGTAATTTGTTAAAAAAATGCGTATATTTTCCAGTGAACTAATTTTCCACGCTTTGCAATATGCGTTCTATAAAGTAGGTACAAAGATTTTGCTACAGGTACATTACTATTGTTTTTTTTTATGCCACAATCTTCGATAAACCTTAATAATAGTCTATTTCTAACTATATATCTGTAATATTCGCCTTTTGGAAACCTGGTGATAGACTATAAGATTTGTGATACTCTTATGTGTAAAAACCTAAATTAGTAAAATTATAGGTAACAATTTCTAAAATGTCTCAACTCAATACAATTTATTAAATTATGAACGCGATGGGCCAATACAGTAATGACGTCAAATATGTAGCAAAAGTGCAAGTTACTCGCGCGAGCGACAGTGTTCCACTGTCGCGGGTCAAGGCCGCACGGCAGCGCAGCGCCAAGTTGCACGCTCAACTTATAATGCAAGTACATAGGAATCAAGTATGTATGTCTCTATTGAATGGTACTAGAGTAATGTAAAAAAACAGGATAGCTAGACTGATTTTGATAAATTGGTCCGTGACAACAGAACAATAAAAAACCGTTTTAGCGCAAGTTAGTTTCGTACCATTTTTTAAAAATTACTTCGGATTTTATGAAATGAAATTAAATGCGCTAACCCAACTCACGCTTGTACGGTTTTTATCAACCGACTTCAAAAAAGGAGGAGGTACTCAATTCGTCGGTATCTTTTTTTTTTTTTTTCTTTTTTTTTTATGTATGTTCAGCTATCATTCGTTATTGCGTTGACCGATTTCGATAATTATTTTTTTGTTTGAAAGGTAATACTTTCAGAATGGTCCCATATAAATTTGGTTAAATTCTGATGATGGGATCTATAAGAAAATCATCAAACATTGCATAAACTCCGTACCACGCCAACTGATTTTAGTATCTATCTTACCTATATCTCTGCCAAATGTGGACCGATTTTAATGATTCTTTTTTTAATGAGTACCTTACTTAGTTCAAAGATACTATAATAAAAAATTTTGGAAAAAATTTCACCCCTAAGGGTGGAAAAATAGGAAATGAAATCGGTGTTCAGCAGTTAAATTATGTTTGCACTCGTAAGATTTGTTTAGATTAGGATTTATCACTAAAATGGATGAAATAAGTTAATTTTATAAAAAAAAAAAAAAACGACTTCAAAAAACTAAAACGCTAAAAATAATCTTAACACTTAAGTACCTAATCAGTTACTTTTGGAGTCGGTGCCAGTCAATGAGAGACCAATGTTTTCGTTAGCACCGACTCCAAAAGTAACTGATTAGGTACTTAAGTGTTAAGATTATTTTTAGCGTTTTAGTTTTTTGAAGTCGGTTTTTATTTTTTTTATAAAATTAATTTTACAATTATTGTTCTATGAACTGGCTACCTGTACAGAATGTCCCAAGAAATATGGATTTAATTGAACTGGTGCTTAGATGGGGTCAATCTCCAACTTTTTGGCTGTATGAATGTAGAGTTCCATTTTCAACAGATAAAAAGTTATGATTTTATTTTTTATTTGTGATTTAAAAAAAAAGAGTAGTAGAGTAGTCTTCAATGCCGCAGTGTTTTGTAAAACATATTTTAGCTGATTAAATTTCCCAAGCAAACATTTACTATAGAACCACACACACGCTCAGATTTTAATGGTATTGCCTCTAGTTATTTTTATAATAGATAAAATCTTGGCCGTGCGTTTGCGTGGAACATACTACAAAAATGCTGGTTACCCGATCGTAACTTGCGAGTGACAGTGTTCCACTAACATGGGTCAAGGCCGCATGGCAGTGAAGCGCCAAGCTCTCGGCTTCTTATCGGTAATTAGAGCACAGTAAATCTAAATTCATTGCATTTATAAATAAGTATTGCAGATTACGGACAATCTAAATTGAATCAGTCTGAGTAAATTTATTATGTTTAGGGATCACATCGAGTTTATAATATAAGACACTTCTATACTGTCATTTGATGTTAAATCTGAACTTGGTGAACCAGAACTAGGCGGAGCGTGTAGCGCATTCAAACGTTGCATTACCATTACGCCATTTGTTAAAGAAAACCTACTTTTAATGCTATTTTGGTTTGTAATATGGACCATAGATATGTATTTTAGTACATTCCACAATCTACTTCGAGTGAGACAACTACGATTTTTGGACGGAGTTGAGCCAGTCTTCTATGATCAGTTGCCGCAGCAATCCGTATCACTGGAACACGACTATGTTAAATGATGCAATATTTAGTTGTAAACTATAAAACAACTGGCCAACAGAATGGAGATATTTATTTTCACTAAAATTTTTAATAGGTACGAATTTGACACGTTTGGTTTACATACAATTTTAATTTTAAAATGTATGTCGTCTATTTGAATATAAATCTGCGATATATACTTTTCTGGTCGGTTTCATTAGACTTACTTTATTGAAACAACAAAAAGACGTTAAGTAAGCCAAATATGTCACATGATCTGTTACGGAAAAACCAGTTGTATGTTATGATTTGAAAACAAAACGATGTACCAACTTGTTTGTCTGTCAGCAAACCTTCGAGAAAACGATTTAAAATAAACATGACTCGTTGTTTAGGTATTTTATTGATTAAGTTTGACCACAGTAGAAGTAAAATCCAGAAGGCTCACTCACCAAGCACTTTACTAATTTTGTAAATAACTAACTATTTATGTACATTCATTATAAATTAGTTTGTTTGCAATAAGCAAAAACTTTTTCTTTCACCAACTAACACTAAAGAAGTGCGCTTATTATAGGGACGGCATGTTATGAGAATTGTATTTGATTTATTTGATGAGTAGCCTTAAACAGTGAAAAATATTGTGGGAGAACCTGAAAACCTAAGATATATCACAAATTTAACTATCAGACGGTGCGTTTTACACTTTACATGAATTAGTTTCTTCACGAGAATTGATATTGATGTCGTTGTATATGGAGCTTAATCGCGTGATGGACTACTTTGTGTGTAAGTGCTCCTACTGACCATTCTTTAATTGTGGTATATCGCAGATGAGTTCGTGACCATCTCAGGTAGTTGCGGAATCTCTTACAAGATTTTATGGGAAATAAACTTCACGTGCATTAGATAAAGTAATAATAAGACAGTTATTCACGTTCATGGATTTTACTTGATAAAACTTAGACATTTACTTGGTAAATTAGTAATCAATTGGATGGATATTTCTATAGAGTATCGCGGCTACACGTCATTCATGAATATAAGCTTGGCTTCAAGATTAGGTATATATCCAATAATAAATCTAACAATTGCGTTTTAATTAATTTGATTGATGATTGAACCTTTTATCATTACAGTCCAACACCGATCCGTAATGGTTTTTCTTTTTTTTTCTCACGAAACACATACAAACAAATTATAAATTTAATACAATTATTTCTTATTTATTTTATTAATTATAAGGTGAGTGTGCTAAGTGCGCCTTCCGGCTAAGTTCGCCCTCTGGCGAAGTGCGCCTCTTAGCGAAGTACGCCTATAATACGTGATCAGAACCACTGTAACTGGTACCTAGAACTATGTCGTAGTTTGTTGTATCAATGTAAGATGCTGTTACTAGTATCCTATCAGGCCCCCGATTCAGAACCTTTCGGTAACAAATGGTCGACCGAAAAACCACGTGACACTATAGGGTTTAACATTTGTGATTAACCGGTTGACAACTCGTTATCGAAACGTTCTGAATCGGGGGCCAGGTGTTATCATTAGTATGTGGGGCGTACTCAACTTGCCCACTGCCATACCTGCCGCTGTTGATACCTCGCACCTCGCCCCCCTTACCGCCGGTTGCAACACATGAGCATCGCGCTCACACTTGACGGGCTATAGTAAGAAAACTTTAGTACGAAATTGTTGGTATTTTTAACATCAATCAAACAAATGTCGTTGTTTAGCCTCTTGTCAGCAACAATGATTGATTGATCGGTGATTTCTCAAGCAATCGCAGTTTATTAGGCTGTGAGTTGAGTTTCTAGGCATTTTCATTGTTATTCTATAATTAGATATAACAAAACATTATATATTAATGTAATGTTACAGAAGTGAATATAAATTTGGCCTAAAAGACGTAATTAGTTACTTTATTATTTCTGCTTAGAAACTTAACAGTTTCTGTACCCTATATCACCTAATCGGTCAGAGCCACAAAATATTTTTATTCTATTTTTATTTCAGTAATGTTTGTGTAGTCCATAGATTTAGTTAGGTCTATTTAATCCTAAAAAAGAGATGAAAAAGAGATTAGATAGTAGATTAGCTACGGAGGTCGTCGAAACATGAGTAGAGTTGTATGATCTTGTTTCTTCCTACTAATTTACACTTATTTCTATTATTAGATGTTTGTCTACTTTACAAGGTCAAATTATTTTAGGTATCTTCCTTCTAGGGAGTAATTCTACTGTTTAGAAAATAATTGACAACTGTCTGGTGTAGTTGTTTGCACTCCGGACTACAAAGTCAGTCCGGAAATGCAGTGATTAGGAAGTTATTAGTGTAGCGTTAGTTAAAAAATGCAACATCAAAGTTTTATATCACCTAATCAGTCAGAGCCACAAAATATTTTTTTTATTTTTTATTTTAGTAAATTTTGTGTAGTCTATAGGTTTATTAAAAAAAAAACTATTTAATCCTAAAAAAGAGATTTGATAAATTTTATGGTAGAGATAGACATGCAGATAATGTAACAATAAAAAAAAACATTTTTTCGAACTTGGTAATTTTTGACACCTGGGGGGTAACCATAAACTCTTAAAACAATCTCAAATTACGCCCATCCGTCAATTTGGTACCATGAGGTCGTAAAAACAATCTTGTTTCATCGATTTTGACAACATACAATTTTGTTTATCATTCACTCAATTCCATACAAATGACGTTTATTTTGACACTAATGACAGTTACAAATTGATTTCTTATGTCAAAATTATTGGTATGGAAAATGGTCAATAGCAGACATTTCATTGATTTCTTAATTTCTGAATGAATACTGTAAAAACAGTAACAAAATCTAAGAAATAAATGAATTATATGTATAGATCTCTAATTTTAATAATGATACTTTGCTTGGCTGCTACAAAATTGTAAAAGCAATTGTGCTGCTTCGAGATTTTGATTTGAGCTTGTTTTGAATTTGTACCATGAACTACATAATTAGGTTTTGTTTAGAGATGTAAAAGAACGAATGTTTTGGATGTTTTGTCTATTAATTGCTTTGCGAAGAAAAGAGACGCAATATTTAAAACCACTGACAACAGATAACTTCGTCTCTTTCAATTTTTTATCTCCGAAGTCTATGGCCCAATGTCATTGCCATCCAGGGAATGTATAAGTACTACGAACACCTACTTATAAATTCTTTGTTGCTATTAAAAGCATGAGACAGTTGTCCGAAGCATGAAATTGTGGAAAAGAGAACGGAATAATCTACTCTTTTATAAAAATAATAAAGGCGAGAGGTAATGCAATTAAGCGGTGGCTATACGGCTTTTTAAAATTGAGATGGTTTGTCAATTGCTAGACATTTTTACATGGCTCAAAACTGTTTCCAAAGAATGAGCTATTTGAGCTATAAATTTTGACTAATGTTGAGACAGTTTCGGAACCGATTGATAGGTTTGACTTAGGTCAGCTTCTAATAGTTTACTTGATCAATGCTAATAGTATGACAGTTGTCAAAGGAGTGACAAGAAATTTTAAAATCAAAAACTGATAAAAACCATAAAAATATTTATTCGTTTTTATGAAATCCGCCAGCGCACCAAAGTTGCCGACGTGGCAAAAAGGTGGCACGTCTGAAAGGGCAATGGGGAGGCCACGTATGCCGTAGAGACGACGAAAGATGGAACCACAAGGTCTTGCTCTGGAGACCCCGCACAAGAAAACGAAGTGAGGGCAGACCACCAGCAAGATGGTCGGACGATATTGCAAAGACGGCAGGACCGGCCTGGACAAGATTCGCCGCACTAAAAGCTAGCTGGAGAGAGCTTCAGGAGGCACATGTCCAACAGTGGACAAAACATATGCTGAAGAGGAAGAAGAAAAAGATGATGAAATTACGTTGTCTAAATCGTAGTAATTGCACCTTGGAGCAAATGTCTTGACATTAAAATTGTATTCTGCAAAATCAGGCACGCATTTCACGACTTTTGCGAGTAGTGTTTAATTTTTCCAGAGAAAGTGATTATTATTTTATTATAATGAGATCCTAGACTCTGGATAAGAACAGCAGGAGCAAAAACGAGCTTTTTGTCTTAAACATTCAATTTGGCGCATAAAATACATCACGACCTAATATACGACTTTTATTTTGAGAATATACAATAAGGTTCCCAAGGGAGAAGCTATCATGCCAACCTACTTCTTTTTTGTTTTGAAATAAACTTCACGTGCATTAGATAAAGTAATAATAAGACAGTTATTCACGTTCATGGATTTTACTTGATAAAACTTAGACATTTACTTGGTAAATTAGTAATCAATTGGATGGATATTTCTATAGAGTATCGCGGCTACACGTCATTCATGAATATAAGCTTGGCTTCAAGATTAGGTATATATCCAATAATAAATCTAACAATTGCGTTTTAATTAATTTGATTGATGATTGAACCTTTTATCATTACAGTCCAACACCGATCCGTAATGGTTTTTCTTTTTTTTTCTCACGAAACACATACAAACAAATTATAAATTTAATACAATTATTTCTTATTTATTTTATTAATTATAAGGTGAGTGTGCTAAGTGCGCCTTCCGGCTAAGTTCGCCCTCTGGCGAAGTGCGCCTCTTAGCGAAGTACGCCTATAATACGTGATCAGAACCACTGTAACTGGTACCTAGAACTATGTCGTAGTTTGTTGTATCAATGTAAGATGCTGTTACTAGTATCCTATCAGGCCCCCGATTCAGAACCTTTCGGTAACAAATGGTCGACCGAAAAACCACGTGACACTATAGGGTTTAACATTTGTGATTAACCGGTTGACAACTCGTTATCGAAACGTTCTGAATCGGGGGCCAGGTGTTATCATTAGTATGTGGGGCGTACTCAACTTGCCCACTGCCATACCTGCCGCTGTTGATACCTCGCACCTCGCCCCCCTTACCGCCGGTTGCAACACATGAGCATCGCGCTCACACTTGACGGGCTATAGTAAGAAAACTTTAGTACGAAATTGTTGGTATTTTTAACATCAATCAAACAAATGTCGTTGTTTAGCCTCTTGTCAGCAACAATGATTGATTGATCGGTGATTTCTCAAGCAATCGCAGTTTATTAGGCTGTGAGTTGAGTTTCTAGGCATTTTCATTGTTATTCTATAATTAGATATAACAAAACATTATATATTAATGTAATGTTACAGAAGTGAATATAAATTTGGCCTAAAAGACGTAATTAGTTACTTTATTATTTCTGCTTAGAAACTTAACAGTTTCTGTACCCTATATCACCTAATCGGTCAGAGCCACAAAATATTTTTATTCTATTTTTATTTCAGTAATGTTTGTGTAGTCCATAGATTTAGTTAGGTCTATTTAATCCTAAAAAAGAGATGAAAAAGAGATTAGATAGTAGATTAGCTACGGAGGTCGTCGAAACATGAGTAGAGTTGTATGATCTTGTTTCTTCCTACTAATTTACACTTATTTCTATTATTAGATGTTTGTCTACTTTACAAGGTCAAATTATTTTAGGTATCTTCCTTCTAGGGAGTAATTCTACTGTTTAGAAAACAATTGACAACTGTCTGGTGTAGTTGTTTGCACTCCGGACTACAAAGTCAGTCCGGAAATGCAGTGATTAGGAAGTTATTAGTGTAGCGTTAGTTAAAAAATGCAACATCAAAGTTTTATATCACCTAATCAGTCAGAGCCACAAAATATTTTTTTTATTTTTTATTTTAGTAAATTTTGTGTAGTCTATAGGTTTATTAAAAAAAAAACTATTTAATCCTAAAAAAGAGATTTGATAAATTTTATGGTAGAGATAGACATGCAGATAATGTAACAATAAAAAAAAACATTTTTTCGAACTTGGTAATTTTTGACACCTGGGGGGTAACCATAAACTCTTAAAACAATCTCAAATTACGCCCATCCGTCAATTTGGTACCATGAGGTCGTAAAAACAATCTTGTTTCATCGATTTTGACAACATACAATTTTGTTTATCATTCACTCAATTCCATACAAATGACGTTTATTTTGACACTAATGACAGTTACAAATTGATTTCTTATGTCAAAATTATTGGTATGGAAAATGGTCAATAGCAGACATTTCATTGATTTCTTAATTTCTGAATGAATACTGTAAAAACAGTAACAAAATCTAAGAAATAAATGAATTATATGTATAGATCTCTAATTTTAATAATGATACTTTGCTTGGCTGCTACAAAATTGTAAAAGCAATTGTGCTGCTTCGAGATTTTGATTTGAGCTTGTTTTGAATTTGTACCATGAACTACATAATTAGGTTTTGTTTAGAGATGTAAAAGAACGAATGTTTTGGATGTTTTGTCTATTAATTGCTTTGCGAAGAAAAGAGACGCAATATTTAAAACCACTGACAACAGATAACTTCGTCTCTTTCAATTTTTTATCTCCGAAGTCTATGGCCCAATGTCATTGCCATCCAGGGAATGTATAAGTACTACGAACACCTACTTATAAATTCTTTGTTGCTATTAAAAGCATGAGACAGTTGTCCGAAGCATGAAATTGTGGAAAAGAGAACGGAATAATCTACTCTTTTATAAAAATAATAAAGGCGAGAGGTAATGCAATTAAGCGGTGGCTATACGGCTTTTTAAAATTGAGATGGTTTGTCAATTGCTAGACATTTTTACATGGCTCAAAACTGTTTCCAAAGAATGAGCTATTTGAGCTATAAATTTTGACTAATGTTGAGACAGTTTCGGAACCGATTGATAGGTTTGACTTAGGTCAGCTTCTAATAGTTTACTTGATCAATGCTAATAGTATGACAGTTGTCAAAGGAGTGACAAGAAATTTTAAAATCAAAAACTGATAAAAACCATAAAAATATTTATTCGTTTTTATGAAATCCGCCAGCGCACCAAAGTTGCCGACGTGGCAAAAAGGTGGCACGTCTGAAAGGGCAATGGGGAGGCCACGTATGCCGTAGAGACGACGAAAGATGGAACCACAAGGTCTTGCTCTGGAGACCCCGCACAAGAAAACGAAGTGAGGGCAGACCACCAGCAAGATGGTCGGACGATATTGCAAAGACGGCAGGACCGGCCTGGACAAGATTCGCCGCACTAAAAGCTAGCTGGAGAGAGCTTCAGGAGGCACATGTCCAACAGTGGACAAAACATATGCTGAAGAGGAAGAAGAAAAAGATGATGAAATTACGTTGTCTAAATCGTAGTAATTGCACCTTGGAGCAAATGTCTTGACATTAAAATTGTATTCTGCAAAATCAGGCACGCATTTCACGACTTTTGCGAGTAGTGTTTAATTTTTCCAGAGAAAGTGATTATTATTTTATTATAATGAGATCCTAGACTCTGGATAAGAACAGCAGGAGCAAAAACGAGCTTTTTGTCTTAAACATTCAATTTGGCGCATAAAATACATCACGACCTAATATACGACTTTTATTTTGAGAATATACAATAAGGTTCCCAAGGGAGAAGCTATCATGCCAACCTACTTCTTTTTTGTTTCAAACCAATGAATACGGATCTGCGAGCATTAGCTAAACATTTTATTTTTTACAGGTTACATTGATACATTTTAATTACGTAATGAAGTGGCGCTTAATCCAAAACTGCTCAATTAGGGGCCTGCTGCAGAGCAAACTTACAAGTACGAAAGTGCGCCTGAAGTGCTCATCAAATCTTAAACCATAGATACGTGACCCCGGATTGTTCTTACTGTTACATTTAGTTGTAGAGTCTTTACTTAAGTTATTTAAAGCCTTGCTGTTAGGGGATATTTCAATTTCTTTCCTGTTGTTTTGAAATACACAAGTTTACTTACTATCATAATAAAAAGAAATGAAAATAATAAACGTATCAAACGCCACTAAGTACTTTAAAAGTCAAGCAAGTAATTAGAGGGACATAGGTAAACAAATATGTTTATGTTCTTAATATTACATCAGATTCTATTGTAGGCACTGAGTATAGGTCTTTTGTAAACTACATTTTCTAAGCTCAAACCACCTACATGTGGCCAACAATAAAATTTCCATTGTCTGGTTTCTGTGACCCCCGATACAGAACCCTTCGAGAGATAATTGTCAACCGATAAACCACGTGACACTAATGTTAAATCCTGTTGAATCATAAGTGTCACGTGATCGTCTGGTGGACAATTAGTTACCGAACGGTTCTGAATCGAGGGCGGGTCAACTAAACGTAAACGTAAAAAGCTTATTTTAGGTTTACATAACGTAAAACGTTATGTAAACCTAAAACATTAAACCCTGTTTGTGCATTGAATAAATGACAAAAAAAACATTATTTAGATTTACGTTTAATTTGTTGTCAATTGTTGGATTTCTTGTGCGGCAGGCGAGAAGACCACGCTCCCCGCCAGCGCGACAGAGCCGCCGGTATCAGACACAGACCGGTGCATTCGCAATGATGGGCAGCGACTGTCAAGATCGAAATCATACCTTTACTAATTATTATTATAAATATAACAGTTGATACTTTAGTTTCTCAATCACGCTTTAACGGCTAAACTTAATTAGCTGAAAGGCACACATGCATGGGTATTGATCTAGTCTAACACATAAGGTTTTTTGTGTTACCGCGGGACGATTATTATACTAATATAAGTCTACGTAGACAAAGTTGCAGGCAGTAGCAAATATAATATTTTAAATCTAAAAAGTCACCATCATCACCATCATGTTAGCCTATTGCAGTCCACAGCTAGACGTAAGCCTCCCCCAAAGAGCACGATCTCCAGCCACTTCCAACCATCTTCCTAACCTAAGCTCATCGTTCCATCGTGCTGGGGGACGTCCAACACTACGTTTACCGTGGCGTGGTCTCCACTCAATTTAGTCCACCTTTCATCGGTTCTGCGATAGATATGGCTGGCCCACTGCCACTTTATCTTACTGCATTTTACTTTACTTACTTGTACCTATAAAGTACGCTCTTTACATATTTGGTAAAATCTCAAGTTAATTATGTACATTTAGACATAAGGTAGCAAGTTAGTAACGTTATAAAGCCGACCAAGTGCAAGTCGGACTCGCATCCTTCGTACTATCGTACTATATTAAACACGAGATACATCATTTCAGCCATGGACGTCCACTGCTGAACACAGGCCGTCCCAAATGGTTTTCATTGGGGTGGATTGCCAATACTCGCCACGCTTGGCAGACGGGTTGGCGAGCGCAGTTTTTTATAACATTTCGCAGGCAGACGCTGCTGCCCGTCTCGTTCTACAGGAATTAGTCGCCACTTACGACACGCCTCCTGTTGGCGGTGGGGAAGAGTATTCTTTACGGCCGTCCCCACACGGCATACATACGAGATACAAATTTTCTTAAAAAATTTAGTAATTATATTTACTAAGTATTACTCTTAGTAATGGCAATAGTATGTATTGCCATAATTAAGATGAAATTCAAATTCAAACGTTCATTTGCCAAAACGCAGTTAAAAAAGGTAATATAAAAATCAATTAAATAAAAAAAGAAAAGATCAAGTAAAAGTAAGCCGAGATGGCAGTAAAGAACACACCAACAGGTATTTGTATCAGGTAAGAATTTTAAGAACTCTGCAACACCTTCCCCTTTCTTTAATGGTTGTCCTCTACCTAAAGGTTGTCTGGAAGAGATCGCTATTAGCGATAAGACCGCCTAAATTGTACATCTTTCTGTAAAAATCATGTGTATTTTACTTGTATGGTGTGCAATAAAGAGTATCTATCAACAGAAGGCGTGTCATAAGAGGCGACTAATTCCTGTAGCACGAGACGGGCAGCAGCGTCTGCGTGTGAACTATTATAAAAAACTGCGTTCGCCATCCCGCCTCCAAGCGTGGTTGTGGAGATGGTGGTGGGTACGGGGCTAGTATGAGCACGATCGAACGTGCAACGCGCCTAATTTGTTAAAAAACCCACACAATTCCAGGGCAATTACATCTTTCCGGACGTATTGTCCTGCTGATCGTTGAGCTGGTGGACCACGTGTGCAGCGTGTTAGCTGGAGCTTGGTGGACTCGCCACTGCGGAAACTAAATTGTTTGTCATCTAGTGAAATTAACTAGCATATTTAAAGAAGCAAATGCTCGAACAGCTTTGCTACGTGTTAAATAATGTGATGGGTCGATAGCTATAAGGAAAACGTCCCTTGGTCTTTTCCTGGTTCAGATAGGACTATGTCGCACCCCGCTTCCTATACCTTTGGAAACTGACTGGAGCGGAGAAAGTATTTAAGAGCATAGTAAGACAGACCCCTCTTGAGTCGCAAATAAGTGAGTATCGCAAGACGATTTGAGTTCTATACGATGAATTTAACTACTCATTTGAGTAGCTATCAATCGGGATTTTTTAACAACCTATTTAACTACCGGGTTCTTATTAAAACTAGATAGAACTAAAATAAAGCGTACATATTTATTTCACTATTTATTTGTGTCAATTGGCGTTTTGCAATGATTTTATGAAACTAATATTAGTATAGGTACACTTGTATGCTCTGTGCATCGAATTTTAATTTACACAGCTTACAGTTTCCTGCGTTCCTAATCATTGCCCAGCATAAGCTTTCTTCTCCTTTAGTACCAGGGGTTACTTAAAACTTGAATGCTTTGATTGTATTTTTCTTGAAACTGATCTGCAATAAAACTATTACTATAAAAAATATTGTGAATCGACGTTGTTCGACGTACTCGTACATAATACAATTTGAATGATTGTTACGATGTTTCATTAAACCATTTTCTAATCTCATTTCTTACTAACTGAAAATATTATATTGTATTCCTGTAATTCATATTTCTAAAGTAAAATAAATTATTTATGAATGTTGACAACAAATAATGACTTTTACTTTTTTCTAATAAGTACTGTCAAGACACCATTGCACTAAGTAGGTTGGTATCGGACAATGCATTGTTCCGAAACATTTATGAAAAACTCAGAGCTCAGTCGTAGTTCATTTAGTAAAGGTGATATCTACGATAGAATAATTTTCAGCGCTGCTGACATGCCTCCTAGTAGAAGCAAAATAGATTTTCTTTAATATTTTGACAAATTTAGTACGCAAGAATAGGTATTTATTGATTTCACTGACATTTTGTTAATTTAATTATGACGATTCGGACCACTTGCAACACATAGACTATTTTTACATACCATTCGGTCTTTCCCAGCCTTATACAAGATTGTTTTACGTAGATCATGGTACCAAATCACGTGACCTAACATATAATCTCATATCAAAGTGCAACCAAACAAAGTTGGTTTTGTAAGAGTTCATGGTTACCCCCCTGTATCAAATATAATTTTATCACGAATTATCTGTCGTGCAACCTTCGTCGATTTCCTTTGAGCACACTCGGCCTAAAAGCTAACTGTTTATTTAGAACACTATTGAAAACTGGTAATGGCGAAATAAGTTTGGTTCTAATTTATTTTATTTATATGTATATTAACACCAACAAGACATACACTATTTTAGACAACATTAACTATACATGCTAATATATCAAGCTAAGTGCTATCTTAATTACAGGTATTACACAAAAGTAATTGAATTAACGTAGCATTTAAGTAGATTTAAATATTTTGTAATTGTTAAATCTAAATTATTAATATTAGTGTAACAACATTTATGTTTTACATTATTTATGTAATTTATCCCCCTACTATGAGGTATATACAGGGTGATTCAGATACCTCTCAACACGAGGCACCTAAAAAAATATTTGGACGTCACTTTTCTGGCCATCCTGTTTACAATTTACTTGGTTGCCTACTCACATACGTCATTATCGTTTTTTTCCGATGATCATGATTGAATTTAACATCCCAATGCCTAGTTTGTATAGAACATCGATGGCTTGTATAAAAAAAGATTGTCGCCTTTCTTACTGCTTCTGGTGAAGCTTTTGTATCATTGTATACTTATACTACCGAGTACATTACGGATGTATGTAGAAGTGGTAGTAAAGCCGTGATATATACTAACTTGAGACTTTATATTTTTAAACCAATATTCTTTGAATTATACAGGGATATTTGTAAAACATCAACAACATCCTAGGGGCCGATTCTGGTACTAAAATACAACAACTTTTTCCCAAAAAAAATTCAGTTCCCCATACTAAGCCACCGACCAGCTGAAATCAGTTTGTATGGAGCAGTGAATTTTTTTTTTTAGATATAAATGTTGTTCCCATAGAAAAAGTTATTGTATTTGAGCACCAGAATCAGCCCCTAGGAGGTTGTTGATGTTATACAAATAACTCTGTATACTGGGTGTAACAAAAAGGTGAAATAAAACTTTAAGGGGTTATTCTACGGCTAAATTACATCAACTTTTTCTATGGGACCAACATCGAAATCGCAAAAAAATAAAACACTTTCCCATACTAAAACGCGACAAGCTGGCATCAGTTTGTATGGAACGTCAATTTTTTTTTTGAGTTTTTGATGTTGGTCCCATAGAAAAAGTTGATGTAATTTAGCCGTAGAATAACCCCTTAAAATTTTATTTCACCTTTTTGTTACACACTGTATAACCTCTAAGTATTTAATATTTATAACCTACACATAAACATTTTCTGAGTGCTGCCCACAACCTTAACTAGATCGTCAATCCACCAGGTAGGAGGCCTGCCCACTCTTCGTCTTCCAATTCGTGGTCGCGACTCAAGAATCTTTCTTCCCCAGTGGTTCTCAGTTCTGCAAGCGATGTGCCCATTGCCACTTCAGTATTGCTCTTCTAAAAGCTGGGTCGGAGACTTTACTCATTTCGGAACTTATCTCGCAAGGAATCTCCAAGCATGGCACAATGAGTGACAGAGGCTTTGAGCTTATTTAAGAGGCCAACAGTCAAGGACCACGTCTCAGTCCGTAAGTCATCACTGGCAATAGCATGACTAGCAACACGTATTGCCCAAATTTAGTTTTAATGCTTTAGTTAGGGGATAACTCACGGTGACTTTGATTCTTTTACGGATCTCCTCATTTCGGATCTTTATCATCATTTCAGCCATAGGACGTCCACTGCTGAACATAGGCCTCCCCTAGTGACTTCCAGATTGGCCGGTTGGAAGCGGCCTGCATCCAACTGCATCCTGCAACCTTAACTAGGTCATCTGTCCGCCTTGTGGGTCGTTCTACGCTGCTTTCGGATCTTATCTCGCAGAGAAACGCCACGCATAGCTCTCTCTATAGTATTTCTCCGCTTCTGTTGTCATTTGTGTAAAAACACAACAAGCTTCTTCTCCGCTTCGGTGGGAACGCACCCTAAATCATAATTCTCAACAGACAGGAGTAGTCAATGATTACATTATGCACGCATTCGTGCTGGATGATTCAACAGTAGATAATATTAACGCTACCGGTTTCTTGCGGCCATTAGAATGTCGAGATACGCTTGAACAACTATTCCATACCAGTATTTTACGTAGAAACAAATGATGCACACGCTATTTATTAATCATAATGCCTATACGCAGAAATTATATTCAGTTATCCTTCTACATGTTGAAAATATAATATTCACCTCCAGTAAATTTACCACATTTCTCCACTAATTGAGAAACTAACTGGACAAAAGTAACTTTTAACCTCAAGACTATGTTTTCATGCAAATTTGCTTAACTCTTAGAACAAAAGTTGTTCACCGTGATTATATGGTTACAAGGTAGGAGAACCTCCTAGGCCAATTATTATTTCCAACCGGCCAATCTGGAAGTCAATGTGGGAGGCCTATGTTCAGCAGTGGACGTCCTATGACTGAAATGATGATGATGATGAAGGTTATCCTTGAGGTATGAGACACCTGTATACAAAAACCGGACAAAATATTCTGTAATGCGAAATACAATTTGTACAAACATCGAAAGTTTTAAATGTATCATATTAGTAAGATCTGTTAAAACTGCAACATTAAGCACTGGTGATTAAGAAGTATTACGAGCTTTCTGGGTGTGTAAATACTTCGCTCTTGAAGTAACGAGTATTGAAGATTCTTCCCGATTTTTCTGAGTTAGTTAAATCTTTGAACGTTTGTTTGCTCGTTAGTTACATCTCAAAGGCCGCATCATGGCCCACAGCGAGGCGGATCCACGTGCGCGTGACGCAATGGCTCTCAAAAGGTCACCACAACTAGTTCCGAGCGCCGGATCACATTACTAATGAGAGGATGCAGTGACTCGTTGCGTCCTTTTCAATCGGCCACAGAATTTGATATTTTACTTGTAGCAAATGTTACAATAGAAATAAATTATTAAAGTTGTACTATAAGAAACTGAAATAGGTATACCTACTGACTTAACAATTATGTTAAATTTTAGTTAGTAATGGGTGTCAGTACTGTCAGTCAAACTTCAAAGGTGACAGCACGTCACCGTTGAAATTTGAATGACACCCTCTTGATTTTGCGTTCTTATGAGCAGTGTGTCTGTCGGTGCAGGACGTATGGATGTTACCAACATCAATCAAAATCAGGAGAAAAACAGTTTACAAAATGAATTTAGAATGGAACATGTATTTTTTTCGTGTTGTTACGTTGGCTCTACAGTAAAAGCTGTTTAGTTTAATAGGCAGAAGAGCATTCTGTTAAAATGATTCGCTTGTTTATTGTGCCACCCTGTATATTACCTTAATCTCAAAAACATTATTGCGGTAAAAACGATTTAAATAAGTAATTCTAAGATCGAGTAAGCGCAATTCTTCGAACGTAAACAGGTACATTCGTGATATTATCGCGGCCTTCAAAATCAGGATATGGCAACATAGCTAGAATTTTGGACTTAGTATTGTTTTCCTGTTATTGGAATTGGTTAAAAAGACCTATCTGATTCGTTTGTAAATAACAAGCGCGGTAAAAACTTCTTTATACGCATAAGCAAAGGAATTTAGTTGCTTCGTAACCTATATTTTCAGACAATCTCTTTTTACTGCGAAGAACGGTTTTTGGCACCAATTCACCCATACCTCGGTTAGCTAGGTTTTACAATAGGTGCAGTGAATTCTCAGATATGGTACTTAACTTAATGGTTTTAAACAATCAATCATTGCCGCAGAAGTAGCTAAAGGCGAGTTACTCATAATATTAAACCATTATAAAATATTTTAGAACATTTTTTATTTACCATGTGAACTATTTATTTTGATTTTGTGTCTTTTTTTATATCATTGTGTACATTATGGTTTTGCAATAAATTATTGAGTATTGAGCATTAAATTGCAAAAAGAGATACAACGGTGAGTAGAGTTTAGTAGTTAAGTAGAGAAGTTTAGTTTACAGTAAATGGACTGCTACTTGGTAATCCCGATCTATTTAACATAGATTTTGCGATTTCTATCTAAGTATTAGTTGTTTTTAAAAAAATGGGCATGTCGTTAAATTGAATGTAAGAAATACAGCAATGCAACTAATTTATCTACGTGCTGGGTGATGCATGGAAGACGTCCAGAGATACGGGTTCCCATGCATCGTGGGGTGCGATGTACACCGCAGATTTTTACTGGATGAAACCTTGTCGGGAAACAGTTGCAAAAGCCTCTGTTTTCTGTGAACGGAGTCCTATATAACAGAACGCTGCCCCCACCGTGGCGGTAGGCATCTTAGGAAATCTTGTCAACACTTAATACTCAATCATTTATTGCTTAACCATATAGCAGTTAGGACTTTTAAAAGCTGTACATATTGATCCAGTAAGGCACTGCGACTTCGGCCGAACAACACTGCCCTAATATAACGCTTGATTATTCTTACTCAAAGACTTCGTTCTCAATTCCAGATGCTGTACCCCACGCTTCTGGTCCTGGCATCAGCAGCTCTGGCCGGCTGCGACGTGTCGCACATCCTCGACACTACCACGACGGAGGCGCCGCCCGCGAGGCCTTACGTGTTCTCGTACACGGCTGGCAGGTATCCTGGACATGCTGACAGGCAGCACAGCGAGGTCAGCGACGGCAGCGGGGTCATCAGAGGTATTTAGTGTTCCAATCACCAATGTTCCAACACTCATAATATGCATTATCATCATATCATAATATTCTTTTACATTTGCAAAAAATATATAATTAAAATAATTCAGATAATTAATAAATTTCTGTCACATTACAACTTATAATATAAAAATAATGACAATAATAAACAAAAACAATATATCATGTTCATGTACAATTTTCTTGCACATATTTTATTTATTCTAAATATACCTACTTGTAGGTAGGTAATCTATAACATTGTTTTTGAAAATTGTTTTAACAGCGTTACATAGTTAATTTTGTTGCTGTTACATTTGTTTCGTGTATACTTACTGTTTGTTGTGTATTATGCTTAAGCACACCGGGCGGCCGCGCCCTCACCTCAGCTGGCATCCGCAGAATACCAGTGGTCGTGACGTGCTCTCTGCCGTAACGACTTTATACTGAGCGGATACCATTTTGGTACCTGACCGTATTAATGTACTTAATATTTTGTAAGACTCATTGTAACGTCTGTCTTGTACCAAATAAATGATTTTCTATTTCTATTTCTATTTCTATTTCTATTTCATAAAGAGGAAAATTCTTTCACGAATAAATGTATTCGACTTTTTACCGAATTGTCGCAGCTTGCCCACAATTGTCCCAAAGCATTGTTTGTAGGCCTTAATGTAGGCCTATTTGAAGAAATAAATAGGATGTATTGTTGCCAAAATACACTCATTTAAAAACGGATTGATGGAAAGGGGCTATTAAACTCAGAACTGTTTAAACGATAAAACATGTGCAATTAAAAACAGCCTAGTTTCAAGAAAATATGTACTGGTGCGAGACCAGTACATATTTTCTTGAAACATACATTGAAAAAGTTACAGGTTTTCCGCTCGGCACTAGCCCATAATTTTCCTAAAGCATTAATATGGTACAAAATTGGAACGTGTAAAAGTTATAACTATTTGTTATAAATTATAGAAACAAATTATAGAAAAGTTCGTTTTCTACTTTGATCTGACCGAGAATCGAACTCGGGCTACGGAGAATATGTGACTCAAAGAACAGACAAAATCATCGTTTCTACTTCCTCTGTCTCTATACTTATGCATATCACAAGCTTATAAGTACAGGCAGGGGGGTGTCACTCCGCAGTTTAGGTATATTCGGCCAGCGCGCCGCCCGAAGCGGCGTATGCCAGTGGCCTGTCGCTCGGCTCGCACGACAGTCGCGGTCACGTCGCGCGAGCGCATACTTGATAATATTTTTTTTGCTTTTGCAAATTGACCCGCAGTGTCTTCTATTTAGCCTAAACGTCAATATAATAATGCGTATAAAAGATGTTGTTGGTTTACCGGTTGTCTGAATAAAACGAATAGTGAATCAGAGCTAACATTTTGTTAAATTTCACACCATATTGAAATATTTATTCTTCTTTAATTCCATGTCCATAATAAGTAGTAAGAGTTAAAATAAAAATCCTTTATTAGTTATATTAGCCCAGAAACAATATTAAGAATAGGATAGGATAATGTTTACAAAGGAATACCTACACCCGTAGAAATCGAACACACGACACTCAGTTGGAATTTATATGTTTACAGAATCAACGTTTGTAATGCTTAATCTACTTATTTTAATCGTAAAACTAATAAATCAACTAGGTACAAAAACTTCTCAAGTGACAACCCCGTGCCGTCGTTCGCAGCTCGGTCATAAAACTGGGGCGCGCAAAGAAAATTCGTGGTTCGCGCGCGGTTATAAGTTTCAATTTTACTTGCAGGCGGGTAGCTCTGGCGAGTCTAGGTATATTTTTATACCTAAACCTGACTTTTGTTAGGAAGTGAGTCTTCTGTACGGTAGTACTATTAGGTATTCTGTGGTACAGGTTTACTTAATGTTATATATCATCATTGTTTCCCAGGCACCTTCTCCTACGTGGACCCTCGGCAGAAGCTGCGCACGGTGGACTATGTGGCCGACAAGGAGGGCTTCCACCCCTTGCTGAGCGACCCGCTGCCCGACCACCCCACCGACTCAGAGGCAGTCGCCCGAGCGAAGGACAAGCATTACGCGCTTTACGCCAAGATCGCGCAGCAGCACTATGAGCACCCACACCCTGATGGTACGTTCATACTGGATTTTTTATGTCAAAATATCGACGACGGTCTGGTGGAGGCCTATTACGAAATTGTTTCGTTCGTTCCGACGTATAAACCTAATAAATTAGAATACCTGTGTCAATCCTTCGACAAAACATGAACATCTGAAATGAGCCGGGTAAAAAACACGAATGTTTTCAATTATTCAAAAATTTTCAAAGGTTACACTCAAATAGGTGATATTTTAATTTGTTAGGTTTATACGTCCGAACGAACGAAACATTTTCGTAGTAGGCCTCCTGGTCTAGTGGTTCGCAATACGGACTGTAAAGCCAGGCGGTTACAAGTTCAAATCCTGCCAGGAGTTCAATCTTTGTGTGCGTTCTCCAGATTTAAGTGGACTGACGTAAAGACACGATGTTTCTTGAAGCTATCCAGCCCAGTTGTACTTTTATGAGCTGCACAGAAGTTTCTAATGTTGTATATGTTTACAGAATCGTCAGTCCCGCGGCAGTCGGTAGCCGTGGCGAAGGCGACAGCAGCGCACGCGCAACTGTTCCGCGTCATCGCGGAGCAGCACGCGCGCATCGCGGCCGAGCGCGACGAGCTGCAGCACGAGCAGGAGCTCCAGCAAGAGCACGAGCAGGGCTACCAGCAGCTGCAGCACGACTGAGCAGTGACCGGTTTTACGGACTCTCTCCCCTTCTAACTTCTGGTTTCTCGAAAATTCTGTAAATTTTCTCGTGTAGCGCAGCGTAAGTTTCTATAGTTGCCCACACATAGTTTGCACAAAATTCGCACAGTTTGTACGAAATTTTTCCTTTTTCCTTCTGCAAGTACATTTTAAAAGTTTCTCGACTATTACACGTTAATAAGTAAGGCCAACGACCTGTCCATCAACATCCCAAACTAGGGAATAAGAATAAGAACGTGTATTGACAACGTAAATCACGAAAACAACAGCTACAGTCATCAAATACACAAAACACTAAAAAAACAACTGTAAACAAACAGAAAACAACACAGCAAGATACAAAAATATCAGGTAAAATAAACAAAACACAAAACATAAATCGTTAACCTATTTTTAAATGTAAAATCGACGAATCCCAATAGTGCCGCCACGATAATAGACGAAACAAAAAACATCCCTACTTTACGTGTAAGGTAGGTACCTAGAAACTCAAAGAATACTTTTCCAAGCTGCGCCGCGTAACCACCTTAAATGTTTTTTTGAGAAACAGGGAGATAGAGTGAGTGTAAAATAGCTTTTACAAAACAACAACTTCATCGTGAAACAGTCGATTGACATGTAAGAATAATCTTGACACTCCAAAGAACTTTTCGATGGAATTAATAATACCTGTTTCTTCTGTTTTTATTAACTGACGTCATACTTATATTAATACATAAATGCACAACTATGAATACAATTTAAATAATAAGACTAAATTGCATCTTTTAGCCCATGATTTATTTATATAATAGTCATCAAGAAATAATATTAACTCTAGGGCACTCTGGCTGACAAATACAATATAAAATGAATGCCATTTTATATTGTATTTGTCAGTTCTTTTGAATTAATTAAAATTTGGAAAAATCTACCTTAGAAAGAAAATCTGCTCATGATCAGCTGACTTTAGATTGGTAGGGCGTCTTCTGTATTATGGTAAACGCACAACTGTCGATTCATCATCATCATCATTTCAGCCATAGGACGTCCACTGAGCATAGGCTAGCATAGGCTCCAGATTGGCTGGTTGAAAACGATTGCACCGAAAGAATTTATTACCTATAAATATTTTTAGAAGTAGACAGGTAACCGAGATTATTAATAATTTAATATGTTATGACAACACACTAATTGTTATGGCAAGAAAGTGAAGAAATAACATTCTTTGGTAACGAGGTAACAAACAATGCATTTTTGAGTTTGAATTTGTTTCAATGTGGATAAGTGTGCGTTTACTTTTATTAATTTTTTGAATTGATTTTGATAATTGATTGACAATCTATGTCACTTTACGAGTGATAGAGACGACTACATACCCAAAGCTAGCCGACAATAATTATATTTAGCCAAGTATTTTTCTAAAAGTAGATGTGTTTTATTTCTGGGTATCTAGTTACCTGTGCATTATCGTCAGATAATAATGATTAAATAAGTTAATTTGCCCAAGTAACTTAACCTCGCATATTCTGCCGACATAACGCAAAAGGGCACATTTTGTAAAACTCGAGAAAATTAAGATTGAAGGTCATTTTATTCAGATTCCGAAAATCTATGTATCAATTTCACAAAAAAAAAAATGTGTCCGTTTTCGTTAGGATAGCAGTATTATTTAATGCGTATTTATGTAAATATAACCATATGATTTCTATTATTATTTGTAAATTAATAATATTTATTTATTTAAAAAATTAATGCATTGGGCAAAATTGCTATAATTTCACCTTCTAAACGTATTACATAAATGTGATTCCAAGTATTTTTATATTCTTATATTATATCTTTATTATGTGTTATTTACCTATACGCAGTGTACGTCCCACCTAAATATAAAGGGAATTTAGATGTCTTACAAATTGTGATGTATTACTTATTGTTACGTATTGTGATAAGGAATAATGTTGTATACCTAAATTATATCAAAATACTCTATAAATGCCATCAGATATTTAAGTTACTAGTCTAACATTTTTTATACTTTTATAACTTTTTTATGTATAAAATTCGTGTCGAAAAGTGAATAAATAATTTTATAGTAATATTTTTTATGTTTAATTTAACTAACCCGACAAGACAACCCGTCTAAGCACAACTAACTGTAAGCAAAATTAAATGATATTTGAGCACGAAGCAGCAAAAGTCCCATAAACAAAATTAAACACTTAGTTTACCCTATTTTTTCATTTTCCAGACATTTCCCATTTTTCTTTTCCTAAAAACCTTATTCAAACATTTAAAAAGCTTAGCAGGTTCTTTCATCTGATAATTTTTTTATTTATTAAAATGGTTTTTGTTATCAAAGTTAAGAAAGGTAAAGAAATGAAAATCGTAATTAGTTTCGGATACCTAGTAAATGTTTATTAGTGATCATAATCCATTATCTTGAAAGCAAATGAGTCCGTCATATTCAAAATATTTAGCCAGTAGCGTCTGAAACAATAAGATACGGATAAAAAAGTATGGTTATGAATCTTATACTTTGGTTCTTTATATATTTCAATAACAAAGTACTAATTCATTAGCTTATTATTTGGTGTTAAGTATGATATGTTTTAGTGTTGCTGACGTATCGACGCTTAACATATCGATAAAATGGTACATAGGTGATGATATCATAATGTAATATCGATACTTTTAGAATATGTTGATTAAATGGTATATTGATGACTACAAAAAGGACGGTACTTTCACTTCACAATAAATCTACCCATAGATTAATTAAATCAATAGTGTTCAACTCAGACGCATACCCTATACACAGGATAATTAAAGGACAAAACGTGAGTGAGGTAAGATTATATGTATAGTCAGATTTTTCTGAAAATGTATTGATCATTTCAACTTATCACGTAAATGAGGCGAAGGATGGAATGGATGTATAAGATTTAAGTTCTGTAATTGACCAATTGAGTTTTAAAAAAGGCATGTTTGCCAAACCCGATTTGCATACATGATCATTGCATGTAGTACGGGTACTGTATGATTTTACAGTGCAGTGTTGTTTGTAAGTTGATACTCACTGCCTTGTGGCGGGGCCTGTGTGGACTGGCCGGAGGGCGGTCGGCCACCGCCGTTGCAGCCTGCCTTGTCGTGCTCGTGCGACTTCTGCAAGTCAGCTCTCGCACCGCCAACGCTCATGCCGCTCTGAGGAATACATAATTTCAAACATTAATAAATAATAATATGAAATAATGAATACCATGCCCTGTGTTCTGAAACTTGCGTAAAATTAGGTTTTATTAGATACCAATTGTCGCTTCTGAAAAAATATATTGTGCAGTCAACGGCAGGTCAAACTTGAAGTTAAAGGCCATAGAACCGATTTTCAACTTTATATCCGTCATTGATTAAGAGATCAAAATCAATTAAGAAAATTTGACGTTTAGTGGTAGGTTGACGTGCTGTTGTCTGTGCTACATGCTAGTTCAGTCTTATAATCAACGAATACCCTTGAGTTAGCTTTGAGGATTGACCGTATAGAGGAAGAAGAAGGAGGACCCTTGAGTTAGCTTATAATCTAGTACAGGCCTACAACACCTAAGAGATAAGAAGTTTAAAATGTAAGCGTTACTTACAACAACAGCAAACACCAAAGCCAAAACAGCCAATACAAGACCAAGTAACTTCATTGTGGATACAACTAACTACTAAAACTCAATCCCATCCTTTTATACCAGCGGGCCAGGAAACCACAACAAATCATCACAATTGCTCTTCCGTTTAACGTTATAATTATATTCCTATAATGAGAACAATTTTGTGTAATTTTTCTAGCATATTTGTCACAAATTGTCGCCGAGTCACCATTAAAATATATAAGTTAATGTTGCTGAAAATTGGTTGATAGCTTTGTGTATTAGTTTTTTTCAATAAGTATATACAATTATATGCATCGGTGGTTCACTGTAATCCATTTATAATATATAAAATATGTTACGACAACCAAGGACTTCAGACTTACTCTAGCATGTTTTAAGTAGGTCAAAATACTATTGCGATTAGGATTAACAGTGAAATTAAGAAAAAAACAGCTGTTTTTTTTATTATTTATTTATCATATATTTTTATTGATTTCACAATTGTTCTCTAGAAAAATATGCATGAGAAGAACAACACAGGTTGGTTTTGTTCGGTATTGTCGCTGGTTCAACCTAAAATCATGTAAATACTATGTTGTGCTCAGCACCGCCAATACTTTCTTTCTTTCAAATTGAGAAGTTATTTGTTTTATAAACTTAAAAATACACTTAAGTCTCCATATTTTAATTTTTTTATGATACTTATGTAAGATCTATTTGTAAAAACTTTTTTGGCAAATGTATAGTTTAAGTGGTTTATTTATATGTGTTATACAACTGCTGTTTGTTTTCCTAATAAATAAAATAAAATAAGATATTGTGTCTCCCAGAGTTTGTACAGTTTCAGTTTGGCCTAACCAGATAATTTATTGAAAACGATAGTTAAAAAACTATATCACATTTGTGTACAATGCACTAAATTAGTTCATCATTTTCAATCTAACAGGGATAGTTATTTTCAGTTAATACAATTTGTTTATTAAAAATTCTTTCATAAACGAAGTTTATAAATAAGATTTTTTTGGAAAGAAAGAAATAAATATATTATTGTGTTCTAAACAAATAGTCAATTCAAAATTCAAAACTCAAGAAATATGACAAACGTTAGTTTATGACAAACGTTAGTTTTTCGGGATTGGTGAATTGCTATTCTATAAGTATATGAAACTCTCGGTAGACGAGGACCCAATAAAGTATATAATATGAAGTTAAACATTATTTGTATGTTTTGGTGGGAATGTTACACGATTCAAAAGCTTTAAAATAATCGATTTTATATAAACGAAAACATCGATAACTAAAATATCGTTTCCTCATTATTTACTCACGTCTCTAAATTAGGGAGGCGGAAGATAAAAAAGACACTCATAGCGTTCCTCTTACCTACAATTCGACTGGCTCAAGGGCACACAGTGTTATGTCTAGAGCGTTTAAAGGTGGATCCGCAGCGCCAATTTTCTAACAAAACATGATATCAAAACAAGTTAGCAAAATATTTTTGCAAGACCGCCAGTCCGCTGCGCCTATTATTGTTATTGTTTTTGTTTCATTTTAAAAATGAGTTTCTGTGAAGAAGACTTGGAAGCTGTTATAGCAATAAGTAGTACTTAGATTTAGTTCTCCAAAGAGAAAACAAATAGATTTCGTATCCGAGCCTACCTGCAAACTCGTTCGTTCAGTATTAACAAGTAATTAAAATTGATGATAGGTGCGGTTTTTTTTTTAAGCTAATATGTCTTCGAACGATAATGGCGTCTTCCTCTAGTGAGCGCAAACACAAAATGTGTCGCTTCCCCTCCCCGCAGGCAAACGCGGGGTATGTTATCCATTCATCTCGGTAAACATGTTACTGTGTTTTTGCTAACAGAACTGTTAAGCAACGCCCTTAATGTTATCCTGTTAACAGACATGAAAACACGGCGCAGCGGACCCGCCTTTATAGGAGCATTACTCCCAATTGCCCCCCCCCCCCCCCCTAATCAAATTTGTCTGGTGGCTTGTACACAAGAATGTCCTTTTTTACTTCGTGACGTGACAATATGGAAAAAGCATATTTTTACTTTTTTCTTAAAAATAAATAGTACATAATTAAAATTAATAAAACAAATTTTCGAAAAATATTGATAAATACCGCGCGCTAGACAAGGAGATCCGACACGTACGCTGACGTCACAGTACACGTCCGCTATACTTGTTGTTTTAATAAGAGACAGGTAATCTCAATTGCTAATTACTGTATTGCTGTTATTGTTTGACTAAAATCAATTTTGTTATCACTTATATAACAAAAATTACAAAAATATATAAAAATTATAAAAATATAGTCTATTTCCTATTGGTGTTGTCTGTCGCATACTATTATTATATTTACACTAATTTACAATTAATTGACATAAAAAATTGTATTCTACTTAAAGTTTCATTTTTATATGCCAATTATCGTCGAAAGTACCAATCGAAGATAGTGTAACTAGTTTAGAAGGTTGTAGAAATAAAAAACGTTATTAGTTACCTAGCGAATGTTTATTGTGATCATAATTAGTCCGTTGTGAGCGCGTCCTTTCAGTCCTGCCGTAGTTTTCTTTATATTTAGCTGGTAGTGTCTGAAATAAAGTAAATGATTAAAAATACAATTCACTAAGCACAACACTATGAGTATTACAACTTTTAGTGTTGTCAAAGTATCGATAACTTTGGCATATCGATAAAATTGACTGGCATAAAGCTGCTGTATAAATATTGCTCAACCACTTGCTAGATTACATTTAACTTGTATACGACAGCAGAAATCTTAGCTCCGGCCAGGTGCGATGATGTGCCACAAAACGGGCTCTGACTAACATTTGCGACTTGATGTTCAAGCGATATTAGCCGGGACTATATTATATGCTATGATAACTTTTAACGTGGCCTTAAAGCACGGAAATGCTATCACTATGTCACTAAATATGTCGGTATGGTGAGGGTCACCCATCTATTCACAACCAAGGCATAGGATTTTTAACTTTTGTGATTACTATAGCTACAGCACCTTACTATTTGCATAGATAAATGAGGTAAGTGGACCATGGAACAAAAATTAAATCAACAAATCTACCGCTGTGGGCTTGAGTTCGGAGGGTGTTAGTATGAGTGTGTGTAGAAGGAATTTGAAATAATCATTATCATCATTTCAGCCATAGGACTGCTATACTACTGCTGAACATAGGCCTCCCCCGGTGACTTCCAGATTAGCCGGTTGGAAGTGACCAGCATCTAACGGCTTCCAGGCTTCCTTTACCAGGTCGTCTGTCCACCTTGTGGTCCCACAAGGTGGACGTAAATTTTGGGTCTTTTGCAAGTTGCGTGCCAACAGGGTCCGTAACACTGGTTCTTTATTTTGTAACATCTATATGTACATTATGGTTTTGCAATAAATTATTGAGTATTGAATATGCTACGCTTGCCGGTACGTGGCCTCCATTCTAAAACCTTCTGCCCTATCGGCTATCAGTCACATTTAACATCATTTTAACAACTATTTTTTAATAAATGGCCATCGAAGAAGCATAGCCACCCTTGTATTGCGTATAGTGCGGAGCCAGAAGCCAACATATCGATAGTTGTTGTTACTCACTTCCTTGAGGCGGGGACGGCGGCGGGTATGGTTGTGGGTATGGCTGCGGTGGGTAGGGGGGCTGGCCGCCCCAACCGTAGCAGCCCGCCTTGCCGTGCTCGTGCGCGTCTCGCAGACCGGCGCGCGCGCCGCCAGTGCTCATTCCGCTCTAGAGAACACAGAGTTATTATAAGATACTTACTAGCTTTCGGAGTCGAAGTGGATTACGATCTGTCACTTAAAGTCTTTATCAACGACCTATGTCACTTTCCATCTCAAATGATTCAGAAATCAGAAATATTTATTTGCTTTTAACATGATTTTACAAGATGTTTTACAAATTATATGTCCACATGTTTGACTTAATTAGTCATGCAAATATAAAAAGTTGATATCAATGTACATAACTATAAGAAAATTACAGCAATATTAAAGCATTTCAATGTCAAAAAGATTATCATTATCAACGATTAAATTATGATTATTATGATTAAAATATGTCAAGAAAAAGCTAAGTAAGTAAGTAAGTAATTCATTTATTTCTCTCACAGCATACAAACTACTATTTATTAATATAATAGTTGTTTTTTTTTTGGTAGTAACAAGATATTTTGAGCCACACTGTGAGAGCTGGTGCCTGTTGTAGGTTCATATGAACCTGTATTACAGGTCACCAGGACCCACTCCGTGAGTTACATGCCATGCTGGTGGGTAATGAGAACATAATTAAATTAATATTAGGATAACTAGAGACAAGATAAGCAATAAATTGAAAGAATTTAGTCTTTGATAAAGTACTTATTTGTAAGTAGGTATAGGTTAAGTGTATGTGACTGTGCGTAAGTATGTGTGTTTGAGAGAGTGCTATATAATAATCAATTATTTGTCATCAAAATACTCTTGTATTGAGTAATAGCATTTATTCAGAAGCCAGGCATGCAACTGTTTTTTGAACGTAACTATAGGCAAATGTTTAAAAAATTCAGGCAACTTATTATATATTTTGATAGCCATGCAATATTAAATACAATATTACAATTAACCACATCATCCCGCAAGGGGCATATGTTTGTGTGATTAGCACGAGCATTTGTACATGTTTATAGACGTATTTATGTTTGTCCTTTATCAAGTCGCCATAGTACAACCTTTGCTTAGTTTGAGGTTAGATAAATGATGTGATTGTGGAAACAATTTTCTATTTATTTTATACATATATAACTGTTTTAGTACAAATATTTAAAATCTTAAATACAGAACAATAATAAAGTTAAATTACTATTATGGTTAAATATTTACCAAGTATTTTGCACTTACCACAACAGCAACTACCAAAGTAGAAATAGCCAAAACTAGCCCAAAGACCTTCATTTTGGAGACCACCTCACCACTGACCATACAAACTCTCATCCTTCCTTTTATATCAGTGCCAGTGACCCAAAACACCAAAAATCATCACAATAGCTCTTCCGCTCAATATTCTCAACTTCAATTATATTTTCTTAATGAAGATTATTTCACCTAATTTATTTCTAACATTTGACACAAATTGTTACATAATTATGTCATTTAACTTAATGTGTTGAAAATTGTGTTACATTTTTATGGTTCCGTACAAACGAGAGCCTTAGTTCGACCTATATCTTTAAATAAATTATTATTATTGGAAAACATCACGAAAAAAAGAAAAGAAAAGAAATCGGAAACAAGGTTAGTTTACAACACCCAGGCCCGTGACATAATAGAAAAGTAATTTTTCTATATAGACCGATTGGGAATCGAACTAGTCAGTTCATACTAAATGTACTTCATTGACTTTTTCGGAGAAGGATTGCGAGAAAGGTCCTTTTGCTGCTTAGTGTAAGTGTTCCATGTCGTGCAGGTTTTAAAATAAAACGACAAATAATAATAAAAACCGGTCAAATATCAGCCAGACTCGCCAAAGGATTCCAAACGGTACGGAACCACTCGGCCCTTTTTATATTTTTTCAACATGTACTTAGAAGTAATTTTACGAGTCGATGATTCACCCAAACACATTCAATTACTATTTACGACTACCAAGCGGCGTACGCGACTTTCTGTGGTAGACCATGTGCCATTCAAAATACTCACTAACCGTTAGTGAACATAGCCCTGAATAAAAATTAGATTTTGAGTCAAAAGACTTGTTCTTTTAATAAGTGATCCGTTTCCGATGGAATCAGAAAAGGATAAAGTCAAAGATTACTTCACTCAATCACTTAAAATTATTTATTTCACAATATTATCAATAGTACATTTATTACCCATAATATCAAAATTATTTGAATAAACTTAAATTACGAAATAATCACCAATCATATTAAAGCACATTTTTAAATTTTGTATAAAACACTTATCACTAGACCCCTACCCAACTTTTCTGGAAAACCTAATTAAACTATCTACGAATGTATAAAACACTACAACAATAATATTACACAATTTACTGTCATGCTTATGAAAATTCCTTAGTAAATGTGACTTGCAGAATCAAATCGAGAAATTGTTAAGACAGCCATCTTTCTGTAAACATCGACTATAACTTTTTTGCTTAGATAAATGACAAATAGATAATGAATGACGTAATCCGCGCGCAAAGCACTGATCAGGTAAAACTACATCGCAAAGTTTGAAGCTAAAGGGGTCCCTAAACGCCTGACAACTCCGTAGTGTTTAATGTCAATCCGCTCCAAACACAATACATGATGTAGGCATGGATTTTTATTGAAAACTGCTATCGCAAAAAAAAAACACTTTCCCATACTAAAACGCGACCAGCTGGCATCAGTTTGTATGGAAACGTCAATTTTTTTTTCGAGATTTCGTTGTTGGTCCCATAGAAAAGTTGATGTAATTTAGCCGTAGAATAACCCCTTATAGTTTTATTTCACCTTTTCATTACACTCTGTATAATGTAATACTGTCGATCGACAAAATCTAATGGTCGGTCCACACGATGCGGTGCGAGGCCGGGCATTGTCCTACATACAAAAACAAACTAAAAAAACCATTTACTAGAAAGTAAACATTATGCTTAACTATTGTATAGGAGATTCAAAAGTTCCCGTAGATTAACAGTCCCGCCAGACCACGGACACGAGTTTATGTGGTCACATGTGGGTGGTGTGAGCTTGATAGCTTAATCAACCAATGCCATTGACACAAAATAAACTTTACTAACTTTGTGAATGGAATGAAAACCATCGTTGTGCGTCCTTGGCACGCGTCTTGCGCCCTTGCGATAAGTCCCTTACATTTTTTTTACAGATTTTAAACCACCTGTGTGGAAGTTTCAAGACTTAAACAGTTTTTGGGGCTATGTATAGCAACCTTAAAACATTTATAATGTTTTTTATTCAACCTGGCACCGGATCGGCACCACCTCGCCTCGTCTTACGTGTTTAAAAGTTAAGTTAATGAAATGAATTTCAAGTAAGATTTTTTGAGCAGGGTATGTTTTTATTTTTATTTTGTGTTCTCTCTGGCGTGCGTTTGCAGCATAGCACACGAAAAATAGAAAATTATAACAACTGCATTGAAAAAAATATTACAACTACGAACAGTTAGTACCGTTCTGCTGTAAAGCTGCAATTTCTATGCGTTTTCGTATAAATTATATTAATTTGTCAATTCGATAAGAATGTTATGTACTTTTGTATAAAGATAATAGGAAGTAAATAAGTGAATTGTACGAACGATCTGATCGAACTCTCATTTTATATTTTAATCGTGCCTAGTTAGAGGTGAGGTGCTGCCGGACCCGTGTCCTGCTTATCAGTTTTTCATTACTCTATGAGAGCTATACGCTTAGCACATACAGGCTCTCTATCAAGACATTGTAATACCTGTGCCATTAAAAAATAAAATCCTTATTTCTAGGTAAGTTGACGTGCCGACTAAGTTAGAAACTTATTACAGGGCAATGAAGTTCAAAATATTTGCGAGATTACAAAATGTAGCCTCCTCTTAAATTGGCCTACTCAATATTGTGCCAATATCTCGGTCAGTCTATATCGAGCTTCTTGAAGCTTCCCTGGATGCCGAACAGGTCTTCCACCGTGGTCTTCTTGCCGGGGCGTAGGTTCTCGTTGACGCGCTTTTTGCTTTCCTCGTTAAAAAAGTCAGTGTTGGACTTTAGTCGCTGGATCAGTTCATCTGGAAACAAGGATAAAATTACACTCTAACAATGCTATTTCTGTCATGAGCTAGTGTTCTTAAACAACAATGTGATTAAAACAAACATTGTTTCATCCTTAGTGCATTAACAGAAATGCCTAATTTAAAAGCATTGAGCACACACCCTATGGAGCAGCAACACAGATCGTTTTTTCTCCGAAACACGTTAGTGATTTTTCACTTACATTTAGTATGAAATAACAAGCCCTGTCAACTCTCGCCCATACAAAAGCAGTACAGTCACAGATTGAAAATTGGCAGATTTTTTATAGAACAAAATAAATGTCATTTCTACTCTATAATCATAATTTAATGTGCTCCATGCTTTACCCCATGATTCTATGTTGCCCAAAACATAAAATCATGGTCATTACATCAAAAAAAAATATAAATAAAATGTTATTTCAAAAGGTGTCTTGGAATTAATCGTGAAAGGTTTACACCAATTAAGGCTCACCTCTGATAGTAGCATGATCCTTGTACTTCCCCCCCTGCTCCTTGGGGAAGGCGTCTTTTGGCACGTACTCGTAGAGCGAGTCCGCGCCGACCTGGTGAATGTGGATCATGTCCAGCAGCTCCTTCTTGAGAAACGGCTTCAGCAGCATCATGAGTTTGTCCATGAAGTAAGGCGCGTTGAGGAAGTGGACGCCTTTGAGGCGGATCAGCATACACTCCTGGAAAGTGTGGTGATTGCTTACTTTGTTACTCAGGGATGTTAGCACTTCGAGATTTTCCGATTGTCGGATGTTTAAACATGCCACACACAAGCCAAAAAAAGGTTGCATATGAATACTACGGTAAATACAGAAATTTGATATCATAATTTTAAAAAAATTTGTACCATTTGGATTCTAAGAATTAACTTTAGTATAAAAATAAAAATCATAATACCAAAATTCTGACTTCACCTTAAGCATATGTTAACATTTAAGCTAGTTTTGGCTTGAATACCAAATTACCAATCAGCCTATATATTTATTTATTTTGGTACCAACCTGTAGGAAATAGAGAACTTGCCGTATGGTTATGATTTCTAGCCTCGCTATGTGCCCCAGTAGGGCTTGTTCCATGTCTATCATTATTACGAACCTAAAAATATAATAACAATTTTTAAAATATTAAAAAGATTATTTGTTTGGCAAATAACATTGTACGAGAAACCTAAGGCCACACTTTCCAGATGCAGCAAATGATCTGAATTCAGGAAAATTTAATGAGAATTGATTTAGTCATTTTTCATATCAATTGGACACAATTTTAGAATGCGGCCATTGTTTTGTGTTTGTGATAAGTGTTTAAAAAGGCAAAGAGTCTTTCCGACTACTGGGCCTGAGGTCACCTTACAGGCTTCCCCAATATCACCAGCCACCTCTGCAGTAGACGTCTCATTGACTGGTGGTGCAAATGATTCTCCGATCTCTAGGATCGACGATTCACACGTTCTGACCGGCCGCCACGACTCACTAGAATCGTTAGACACCACGGATAAGATAATATCTAAAAGTGCAGACTTCACTGAAATCGACTCCACTCAAATACAAGACCTGAAAGATAACATAAGATTACTTCGCTCAAAGTATGAAATATTACAGAATGAGTTCGATAACACTTTACTCGAAAATAATAAACTCCACCAACAGATAAATAAATTGACTAAAGAAAATGAAACGCTAAAATCCCTATGTCGGTCGCCTCTAAGCAGCACGGAGTTAACTAGCGACAGCTCTATAAAACATAAACGGGTTCGAAGACGACCTGATGCTGCTATTCCCTTTGGTGAGTTTGGTAAATCTCCAGGTCATATCAACTCGTCTCAACTTGACAAAACCACTATTCAAATAGGAACATTGCAAAATAGAATAACCGACTTAGAAAAACAGCGGGAAAACACTGAAAATACGATAAGGAGTCTCGAAAAACACATAAAGACCCTATCAGAGCACAGAATATCAACCACGAGCGACAAGCTGATCCCCCATAGTGAAATAAAAAAATCGACTTACAACGAACCTAAACAAGATGATAGCAACCATATATACATCTTCGGAACTCAGCGTTGCGTCGGTCTCTCTACGGCCTTATTACGGTCAAGGATAAACACAAATTACGAAAAATACAGGATCACAGCAATAACGAAGCCATTTGCTCTGGCCTCAGATATCACAAGAAATGTCAAAGATGTGCAACCAGGCTCTAGAGACAAGTTTGTTATCTGCGTTGGCGAAAACGATTATGACTCAAACATTTTGACTTTACATCTGCGACGCTTGCTTGCACATTTCGTTAACATTGATGTAATTGTTATAAATCTACTGACTAATATGTACATAAATGTAAATTATTTAAATAATGAAATTAAAAATATATGTAATAGATATCAAAATTGCCACTTTATAGAATGTAAGTCTCAGAATGTTTCCAAAATGTGTCAGAATATTAATAATGCAATTGACTATATTGATTATAAGTATAAATATTTAAATGTGAAAGAACTAAAAAAGATTATAATGCGTAATAATGAAAGCAGTAACTCGATTGTCAGAAAGCATCAGAAGGGTACAATACCCTTCTACTTCTCCAAATCGCAGACCAGACGGGATCCCTCTATAGGTTCTGATGTATGTAATACCATACAAACTTCCAATCATACAAGTCACCAGAAAGGAACGATCCCGTACTATTTTGCCAAGTGTCAATTGGGGCATAACGCCTATACTGACGTCGCTGTGCATAAAACTTTACCTGAGAGTTCCTTATGTCAAATAAAAAATGGTAATAATTTTTTTCGTTCCCAAAACAGGTAAACATACGTTCAATATTTTGCACCAAAACATTGCCAGTATTTTATCAAAGCAAGAATTACTGGAAATAACCTTACTAGAATTAATTAGAACAAACAACGAGCCGGATTTAATATGCTTGTCAGAAACCTTTTTGCGAAGCGGAAGCGAAAAATACTTAAACATATGTAATTATGAGCTAGCAACCATGTTCTGCAGAGACAAACAAAGGGGTGGAACGTGCATATTAGCTAAACGTAACAGCATCTATAGGGAACTATCTGAAATAAAGACATACGCAACTCAAAAAACATTCGAGGTCTGTGGCATAGAAATATCTTTACATAGGCTACTAGTTATTTGTATTTATAGGACACCCACATCTGACCCGAACGTTTTTCTATCCAGACTAGATCTGTTAATGCATAAATTATCAAAAAAGTACACACCCAAAACCAAAATAGTCTTAACAGGAGACTTTAATATTAATACATTAAAGCAAGGAAAGACTACTAATCACTTTCGTGATTTATGCCTGAATTACAACCTGCAAATCCATATCAATGTTCCAACTAGAAAAGAGTCATGTATAGACCACATCCTAAGTAATATAAAAGACGCTGTAGCTATGGTTTTACCCCTGTACTTATCTGACCATGACACTGCCCAACTACTAAGTTTCACAGTAGCAGAAAACAAAAAGAAACCAAAGTCATACACGATTAGCAGAAAAGACTATTGCTGTGAAAATATTTTGAAACTCAAGGAATGCTTGAGTAGCATTTCTTGGTCTAATGTCTACTCAGAGTCTAACTTAAACAATGCATTTCAAGAGTTTCATGAACTGTTTTGTTTATTCTATAGTCTTTGCTTCCCAATGACAAAAAAGAAGATCAGCAGCATCCAAAAAATTAAACAAAACTGGATCAGCAAAGGTCTTAAAAATAGTTGTAAAACGAAAAGATCACTTCGTTGCAAATATTATAAAAATAAATCACTTTTAAATAAAAATACCTATACAAACTACTCAAAACTGTTAAAAAAATGCATTGAACGCTCAAAAAGAAATTCTAACGCGAAACTTATAAACTTAAGCAAAAACAAATGCAAAGCGGCATGGACAGTAATTAAAAACGAAATCTGTAGCTCAAAAAATGACGATGACATATGTGAAATAAATTTTAATAATCAAACCCTGACAAATCCTTTTGACATAGCCTCGGCTTTTAATGACTATTTTATAGAACTGACTCATAAGAATAATGACACGCCAAACACACAGGAAAAGTTATATAAAAATAAAATTTCCTCCAACTCAATGTTTCTTCGTCCTATGGCGAAGGAGGAAGTCAAAAAAGAAATTATGTGTTTAAACAACACTACGTCTGAAGGTTTCGATGGTATAAGTACAAAAATAATAAAAATATGTGTAGAAGAACTAGTCTCCATCCTAACGTACTTAATTAACCTCTCGTTCTCATCGGGTACTTTTCCAAAAATATTAAAAGAATCCATTGTCAAGCCATTGTATAAAAAGGGAGAAAACACTGACATCACTAACTATAGGCCAATTACTTTAATACCTATTATAAATAATAAATAAATTGTTTTTACAATCACACCAATTATTAGCCCCAAACTAAGCAACGCTTGTATTATGGCGACTAGATAACGGATAAACATACTTAAATACTTTTATAAACATCCATGACTTAGGTACAAATGCTCGTGCTCATCACACAAACATTTGCCCCTTGCGGGATTCGAACCCGTAACCGCTGGTTTTGTAGTCCGGAGCGCGAACCACTACACCAGACGGTCGTCTTCTATTCTTTCTAAAGTATTCGAAAAGTGCATGTACAAGCGTCTACTGAACTACTGCAACACGTTTAAGATTATCAACAGTGCACAGTTTGGCTTTCAAAAGGCCAAGTCAACCACACTTGCAATATTTACGCTTGTAAGAACTGTGCTTGATAATATTAATGCTGGTAATCTAACCACAGGTCTATTCTTTGACCTATCAAAAGCCTTTGATTTCGTCAATCACAATCTGCTACTACAAAAATTGGAATCGGTGGGAATCAGAGGACCCACCTTGCAATGGATAGCGTCTTATTTGGCAGACCGATACCAGCGCGTAGTTGTTAAAAAAATAATACAAGACGAACTTGTACCCTGCGAATCAAGCTACAAAAAAAACACAAGTGGCGTCCCCCAAGGAAGTGTGTTGGGACCTCTGTTATTTATATTATATATTAACGATATAACAGAAGCAATTAATCACAAATGTATACTATTTGCTGACGATATATCCATTGTAGTGACATCTGAGAAACAAACTGACAACTCTATCAGAAAACATGAAATTGAAATTGACAAAACTATTGACAACATTGTAAAATGGCTAGACGCAAATTACTTAAAACTTAACATAGCTAAATCAAATTTCATACAGTTTAATAAATCAAAACATACCCATTGCAATATTAAACTAAACATTGACAAAATAGAAGAAATTACCCATACAACATTTTTAGGTGTCATAATTGACCAAGACTTAAGCTGGAATTTACATGTAGACAACCTATGCAATAGGATTAATAGGTTCGTTTATGCACTGAACAAAATTAGGAAAGTGACTAATAGAGAAACTGTACTCACTACCTACCATGCGTATGTAGTATCTCTACTACGATATGGTATTATAATATGGGGAAATAGTACGGATAAGAATAAATTATTTATTGCTCAAAAGAAATGCATCAGGGCTATATGTGGGATTCCACCCGGAAACTCTTGTAGACAAGCTTTCACCAACCTAGGTCTGCTACCACTCTCTGCTCTGTACATTTACGAGATTTGTTGCTTTGTAAAGAAAAATAATGAACTGTTCATGAAAGCCAAAGATATAAACACTAGACTTAAAAGATATCCAGAAAGACTGATCCTAGGCATCATTCCAAAATCAGCCAAATACAAAAAGAATTGTATTTCCATGTGCATCCAAATATATAATAAAGTTCCTTATGACATAAAAAATCTGACTCTAAATGCTTTTAAGGCTAAGTTGTATAAGTGGCTCATTGACAACAATATCTATGACATTAAAGAATTTTTTGACCGTAGATTCTAATTGTGACTTAAATAATTAATTATTGACTTAAACATATTTGATATAATTATCTAACTTAATTATTTTCCATGAAATGCTATTCGGAATGTTACTTAATTTATTTTATATTCGCTTTAATATTTGCATGCTAAAAAAAATTTGGCAAGACATGTATGTGCTTTATTCTGTATAACACCTGTTAATACCGTGTTCTTATGCAAATAAAATTTATCATTTATCATTTATCATTTAAAGAGACGACAAAAACGGTGGCTGCATGAGCGAATTTCCTTATAGCGAAATTTGTTTGAAACAGGAAAAAATAGACTCAACACTGTACTGCATTCGGACTAGCTCGAATGGGCTAGTTCCTGGGTTAAAAAAATATTATTCTATTTAGTCCGTTAGATTATCAAAAAATATTGGATCCATATTTTGTCTTTTATCAATCAAACAAACAATGACGAAGATAAGGCGCATCAAAGTTTGCACATGACGTCACACCTTGCTAAAAAATGTCGCCAGGCGTGACGTTACGCAGAACTTTAACGGGCTATATCTTCAACAATTTTTGTTTGATTGAGAAAAGGAAAAATACGTGTCCCATATTTCTGTTCATCCAGCTGATTGACTAATTAGGAAACTAGCCTATTTATGATCGACTTCTTTCTTCGTTCCGTCGTGGGTAATTAATGTTTAATCAATCTTCAGTCAGTTGAGAAACCCTTGTATATGAAAATAGTTAAACGGTAAGTTACCCTGGCCAGGTCCCCTCCTCGTACTGCCAGAGGTCATACATCATCATGAACGTCTTCACCACCTCGGGAAAGATGAAGTTGCGGGGGTCGTACTCGATGAGGCGGAGGTATACGCAGCGGTAGCCCTCCTTGGTGGGCGTGGGGAGGGCTGCAAACAGCCTGAAAGGGTATGAGATGCCATATGATTACGTTCATCCACTGATCAGACAACTGATTGAATACTGGACGTCACATACATTGCTCTGATCCTAAGGTAAGTAGCTAAAACACTTGTGTTTTAGAAATCAAAAACGACAACGGTACTACGACACCCAGACTCGAGACAACATAGAAAAGTTAGTTTTCTACATTGACCTGAACGAGAATCGACCCCGGGACATCAGAGAAGGCGAACGCCAAGTCCAGCGTTCTCGCCTCTCGCCTACGGAGGTCAAGTGTATTTTATTTGTCTTTCAATTATGTAGGATACTTTATACTTAGGTTGACTGCAAGAAAATGCTGTACAGCATTAAGTCCTTCAAATTGTACACACCTGTGTTTAAGGTTTACATAAATAATAGTGACTTACACATAAATAAATATTCTGTTCTACTTAACTTGGTTGGTTGATTCATGATAAATATTATTATGAATTTGGTTGCGCGGTTTCTTTTACGTTTTTGTTGGGACTAGTATAAGTTCCTTTGCATAAAATAGTGGCAACTTACACAGTATCTAAGCACAGATCGATCTTCCTGTCGATCTGCCGGTCCTTAAAGAAGGCGGTGATGAGCGTCCTGAGGGTGTAGTGCAGGTCCAGCACCTGTTTCGAGACTTCAGGGCTCTTCTCGCAGCAGTGGAACACCAGAAAGAGATCCATGTCTAGAAGTTAGAAAGAATGAGATACTTGTTAGCGAAGATCAATGAAAGTCCAATAAAGTAGTTCTTCAAATCACTGTTTAATACTTTACTCAATTAACTGGTTTATACAATTGAATGGC
This sequence comes from Anania hortulata, assembly GCA_963576865.1. Taxonomy (NCBI): domain Eukaryota; kingdom Metazoa; phylum Arthropoda; class Insecta; order Lepidoptera; family Crambidae; genus Anania; species Anania hortulata. The sequence goes on from OY756409.1 coordinate 1,110,156, forward strand.
TACAGGTATCCATTATTAATCTAGTACGCGCACTCTTTACTCTAGCTCAACTCAAACTGTCCATCCCTTAAGATCACACACAAACGTCCTCCCAATTCCACAACTTCAAATCAAGTTACCGCTAAACAAGCTAAATACAAAGGTTATATCAGAGCTCACACATGGGACGTAATTACATTAATATAAACAAACTGTACAAGGCGGCTCATATCAAATACAGGGAACCCTACGCGTATTGGTCATTATCAAAACATCTAAAGACATTCCGGGGGCCCGGCCGTAGACAAGGCTCTCCGTTGTTCCTCGGTTTGCACACGTCGCGCGGTGCTCCGATTGCCGACATACTATTAAATCAAACATTTCTTTCAACAATCACATGAATTATCTAGCCTAAAACTAAGCCAAAAGTTGTTCTATAGAACAGTAACTATACTTAAATCATAAACATCCATGACTCAGGTACTACAAAAGCTCGTGTTTATCACACAAACATTAGCCAGTTGCGGGGTTCGAACCCGTAACCGCCTGACATTGAAGTCCGAAACGCGAACCACTAGTAGATCATTATCATCAAATAAATAAAATAAATTGATTCCACAATCACACCAATTAGCTAGCCCCAAACTAAGCAAAGCTTGTACTATGGCGACTAGATAAAGGATAAACATACTTAAATACATTATAAACATCTAGGTCTTAGGTACAAATGATCGCGCTCATCACACAAACATCTGCCCCTTGCCGTTTCCCCCGCAACCGCTGGCTTTGTAGTCTGGAGTGCGAACCACTACACCCAGACGGTCGTCAATCAATTTATTATCATTTCAGTGTAAATCATAGTATTCTAAATGTTTTTTTTTCTGTACTATTTGTTGCTACGACTTAGAAAATAAAATAATATTGTGCAACTATTTTTAGTGACAAATCTGAGAAGCAAAAACCTTTAATGGCGCTAACTTCCGACACTGAGAGTTAATTAGTGTTAATTAGTAGCCTTGTTTCAATCCAACGAAAATATGTCCCAGCGCACAATAACGAGTTTACATTACGCAATACATATTTTAAACTATTTATTTCAGTAAGGTGCTTGTAGCTTAACTCGTGGCGGCAGCCTTTTGGTACTGATTACCACGCTGTGGTTGCGAGTGGATGAGTATAATATACCATATTTATTTATATTTATCGCAAGCATCTCTGTACTTCGGTAGGCACGAAAAAAGTTGTTTCCGGCTAGCCTAATGCTAGTCGTCAAGCCAAGTCAGAGGTCATAAGGTGGCTTTATTAAATCTGAATGTAAGGATTCGTCACTGGCCTTCTTCAGCCATCAGTCCGCACAAGACGTAACCAGCACGTTGAGAGGTATAGGTAGCCGAAACTACCTCATAGTTTAGGTAAGGCCTGTGTAGAGTTGTAAAGTGTCCGTCACGTTATAAATGTCTGACCAATATGACCGAGCAAATGGACATTTTCTTAATGTGACCGGACATTTTGGACATTTATTGTCACTAACGTCACATTCAATTCTATTGACAAACTATGAAAAAAAAAATTTGGACACAAATGAGTGCATTATTATAAGAGAGACAGGCTTTAGTAGTGATGCTCTATAAAGAAATGAAATTTCTAAAATCTTTCTGCACAAACAAGCTAAAAGTGTCGTATCGTTACGCGCAAGTTTCTTTTTAGTTTGATTCAGATCCAATTACATGTTTTATTGTATGTTTTTATTGTCATATACTTAACATTTAAGACTTACTTCAGTGGAATTATTCTTTTTTAAATTTATACTAAAAAAAGAAATGTGACCATCGTGACAATAAATTTCCAATGTCTAAAAGAAATCATAATATAAGCGTTAATTTACAACTCTAGGCCTGTGCCTTGGAGTGGGACTCTATACTTTACTGTTCGGGTTTCTAACATTCCTAACACAGAAAAGTTCGGTTTCTAGATTTACCCGACCGGGAATCAAACGCAGCACCTCGAAGAATGCGTGCTTGCCTCTCGACTAGTCGACAATCGAGATTAATTTACATCTTCGTTACGGTCTCCCCTTGTAGGTGTAAAAAAAACAAGCAGCCAAGTTACAGGGAATGGCCCGATCACGCCCGTTAGTATAGAGCCCGACTCGTACGATCCTCGATACGGAGCATCAATTAAAAATGTGTCGTGTTCCCTTTGAGAGAGATATAAAAAAGCCTATGTTGCGAACCAAAACTGTTAGTGGTAAAGTGATAACTTATAAATTAAATAACATTTACATAATTTCAATTTACCTCCAAGATCCATAGATAAACGATATAATCTCGTCAGTGAATGGAGAACGATTTGCATAATAATTTTACGGCAACTTACATTAATTGGAAGTCAAATTCAAATTTATTTATTTGCTCGAAAAGTGGTACATGTTAGGATGGTACATGATAGTTCAGAGGTTATTAGCAGTTTATACATTAAATTAAAAAGCCAATACGCTCGAGCCGGGACTTGAACTTAGGACTCCTAAACACGCAGGGGCTTTATCAACTAAGTTTAATGGACCTTGTTTTTTAAAAGCTTTTATTTAGCTTGCAATGTATGTATGTAACTATGTTTAGGTGGAATCTTGCAATTCAATTTTGAAGCAGATATCTTAAACCGATTGAGCTGAAATTTCGTATACACGTATGGTTAGCTTTGTGACGTCATTCTAAATCCAACATGGCGGAACACCCAACATGGCGGACTAGTTATTTACTCCTACAATATGAGTATCAAATGAAAGGACTTGCTGAAAATAATTTGAAAAATAAAGTGACATCACTCTAAATCCAATATGGCGGACTTCTGAATATGGCTGACTGAGTTTTTTATGCTTTCCTATAATTGAGTATTAAAGGACTTGCTGAGAATATTCTTTCAACGGATTTAAATAAAAACGTTTTAATAAAAAACAACTTTTAACAAATATATTTTTTTACCATGTGCTTATAATTAGCTTGAAGACTTCGCGTGACGTTGGATACGACAATATTTTTTAGGATTCCGTAGTAAAACAAGAAACCTTTATTAAATAGTTTTACCAAGTCCGTCTGTGTCCGCGGTTTCATTCAGAGACTCTTGGATTTAAAAACGTATAATTTGGCATTTTGTCGTTATTAGCCTTTAAATCGCAAACGTACCTTAAATGCTTATACTCTTAGTAAGTATCATAAAGTTCCCTTGTAAGAACGCATCTTGCGGCGGGCAACGGACCCCCACTACTGACACTCACTTGGCAGGTTTTTAATTGATTGTAATACCTACAATCACATCGCATGTTCATTCAAAGATCTCCATGCAAACCTAAGATTAAAAGACTTGTTATTGTCATTTCAACAGTTTTTTTTTCTGTTTAACCTTTGAAGTCTTACAATGTCTTCCTATTAAATAGAAGGTAACAACTAACTCTACGTTTTCCTTAGAACTGTGAATTGATTTATTACTTGTTAACTTTTAAATAGTAATTAAAATTAATAGGTACGATTCAAATAGAGGAAAACACATAAGTTTTTAATCTTTAACCTGAGGTAAATCACAAAATTCATCCAAATCCGTTTAACACTAATGCGTACTACACGATTACGACGATAAACTTTATCATTGATAAAAGGACTAGCTTCTGCCCGCGACTTCGTCTCCGTAGGTCAAAGAGAAATTAATGATAATCTTACGGAAAACACACAACCTTGCCGAGGTTCTGAATTAAAATGTATATTATATTTCTATAAGGCAGTTGCTTTCTTTTTTTTTTCCTATATGTTTCTGTAGCAAGTTGTTTACGCCTATAATTAGCACATAAGTATATCTGAACCAATCTGCTGTAAACTTTAAAGTATTTTTAAGGTTCCGTAAGCCCTTTCCGTAAGTAATTTCAGCCATAAGAAGTCAACTGCTGAACATAGGCCTCCCCCATTGACTGGAAGCGGACTGCATGCAGCGTCTTCCTGCGACCTTTACCAGGTCGTCTGTCCACCTTGTTAATGTCATAATGTATTTTCTTATGACTTTAACTAAGTAGTACATAGAGGCATCGTTTCAAACAGAGATCCAATAGGCTAGTTGACACTTTTTTTAAATAGGTCCTAAATTGTTAATAAGTGTTCCATTAGACCGAAAAAAATTTATTGTATTTTTTAAAACTTAGAAAATGACATAACTTTCATTTTAAAATAATATTTTCATAAACAGACAAAAACGCTGGTAGCCATTTTAGTCTATAGATTATCTGTGCCATGACGTAGTCCCTCTAGTAAACAAACAAACAACTTAGACGTATTTACGAATACAACCTCTCTGAATTAATCAAACATGATTTCTAATAGTTTACACAAAAAATATAGTAATTATCATTACTGTATCGTCCGAAAATGCAAAAATACATCAAAGACTCAAATGACATTTGATCTTTTACCATATGAGTGACGTCACTCACGTCGCGATCATGGCGGATAGCGTTTTCAGAGTTTCAAATTATAGATTACTATATTTTTTTTTTAATTTGATTTCTACAGCCATCTCTACTTTTAAGTATTGAAATCGATATATTTAGGTTCCTAAAGTCGAATACTATTTGAAATAATTCTTTGTATAATTAATTTTGATATGAGTCAACTAGCTTATTGTGTTTAGTATATTAATATTGTAATACGTTTGACGCAAGTTTGCCACACGTTTGCCAACCTATCAGAACTTATAATATACAGATTATTTGATCAGTGACCACCAACCACTGAAGCAGTGATCAAATAATCGCTACGGGCAAGACCAAATACAATGAGACCCCTATCGGTATAAATATGCAGTGTAGTTTCCCATTAACGGCCGATTAAAGGTCTGTAGCACGGACGGATTAAGTAAAACTATGTGCGGGTCTTAGGCTCGCACTACATGCATCCGGAAGTTTTCAGAACTCCATACAAAACGGCTCCGGACAAGCCTGGATTCAATCTGATTTGTATGGGGTTCTGAAAATTCCAGATGCTTCTAGTCTGAGCCTTAGGCTCAGACAGATTTTATATTCGCCTACAGTGTAGGTGGTGTGGTGTAGGCCCTACACCACTCGAGTTACAGCAAGCCAAAATTGATTTTTCCTCAACCCGAAACAAGAAGTGAAGAGTCGACGGTCAAGCAATGTCAAGAGAAGGCCAGCTTCCATTTATCAGAACCATTAGACGTCTGCTGATCAAAATCGGTTTCCCCATAAGCAGTTCACATGCATAATCTAAGGGATCATGCAGCTTAAGGTCAAACAGTTCTGTCAGAATCGGATTATTCAATACGCAACGCTTACCTGACCAGTTTTGAAACGTCAGCTGACCTTCAAAGTAACAGATCGTTTCCCTTGAAGCTGCGTTAGACCTTAGTTTATGTCTCTCAGGTTGTAATTATGTTAATCGCGGATAAGATAATTGCTAAACTATCGAGTTGACTTGATCTGTTTTTTTTTAACTAAATATGCGACTGACAATAGTTACTCTCTCATTTCATTTCTGTCACTTTATTTTTTTACACTTAAAGCGTAAAGAAATGTCGTCGCCGAGAGGCGAGCAAACCGGACTTGGTGTCGCTATCTCTGAGGTCCCAGGTTCGTTTCTTCGGTCAATGAATTATAGAAAAACTACTTTTCTATATTGTCTCGGGTCTGGGTGTTATGGTACCGTCGTTGTTTCTGATTTCTGTAGCACAAGTGCTTTGGCTACTTACCATAGGATCAGAGCAATGTATGTAATGTTGTCCAATATTTATTTAATATTTATTTATTTCGGAAACTAATGTCTCATGTCTGAACGGTTCCGATGCGCTATTTATACTTATTACCCGGCAAACACGCACAGTCACTCACAGACATGAACCGCGCAAACAAAACATTATTTCCGAGAATGCTGGCCGGGCACGACGGCCCGTGTCTGTTGGTCTGCGCGGTTGTATCACAGTAGACGTGAATATGTATTCATGGACCCATGAATACAAATTGTACCTATAGAATAATATGATTTTCTCTGCCACGTCACGTGTCTAGCACGGATCTTTACTCTTCCCTTAAGCCTAAATAATACTTAGCGTATGTCATACCAGCAGTCGCTTGTCACCCTGCATCAGTATCAAAAGTAGCTTGTCGTGCTGTAGGAGAATCATTTAAGCCGGTGACAGACGCGGCTCCGGACTCGTCTTGACATTGTAAGGTCAAACGCTGCCGTTGGTCGATCCTGGGGCTGGCGGAAGTTGACTGAAGGATAGACAAATAGCAGCACTTGACCTCACAATGTCAAGACGCGTCCAGAGACGCGTCCGTCGCAGTTTGTCACCAGCTTTAGATTACCTGTCAATTGGTCTCCAGGCAAGTGAGGCTGTGTTTTGAGCCATTCCCTCAACTTGGCGATGTCTTCTCTGCTGATGTCTGGGTTCTTCTCGAACTCCCTCTCGATGGAGAACGGCTTTATCGACATGGTCTGAAATTAAAAGGAAAATGTATTTGCATTGGTTCTAAGTACTGAGCACCTTCCTGCAGAACCTTCTAAAAACGAGATTTAACCTAATATTGGTTTAAAGTATTAAACACACTTATGGGGCCAACATTAAAATCACCAGAAAATATATAGTTTTTCTATATTTTATCATCTACCTTGAAGATAAAATAATGTGCTGAAAGTAGATAATGTTGCTTTCTGCGTAATTTCAATGTTATAAAAGTTGTTTTAAATTAAGCAGTTGGTTGCACTACACTCAATGAATTACATGACTTCATTTACACAACGTCAGATAACGCTAAAACTTAGACAGATTTTTAAAAGATTTTATTTAGCTTGCACACATACATACATTATGTATGTAACTATGTTGGTCGGGTGGGATCTTGCAACCCAATTTTGAAGCAGATATCTTAAACCGATTGAGCTGAAATTTCGTATACACGTTTGGATAACAATGCATGGTTAGCTTTGTGACGTCATTCTAAATCCAACATGGCGGAACACCCAACATGGCGGACTAGTTATTTTTAATGCACTCCTACAATAACCCATATTGTCAAATGAAAGGACTTGCCGAGAATAAGTCGAATAATAAAGTGACGTCACTCTAAATCTGATATGGCGGGCTAAGTTTCTTATACTTTCCTATAATATGGGTATTAAATGAAAGAAATGCTGGGAATACGAATGCGAAAACTAATGAAAAGGTTTTTCATCCCCTTTTCGGAGAATTGTTAATTAGAATACTGTTCACGGGTTGATGACTCTACGGTGTTTTAATTTTTCATACCTTGGATATTCGCATTCGGTAAAAAGGATTCGTGATTTTTTATAATCGATATTTAATTTATTCGGAATTATACAGTGGAGATTAAAGAAAATCGGAATTTCAAATTCCTTCATTCGGAAAGCTATACTTCATTTCTTCAAGCAACGCGCCCGAGCCCGCACAAGTTATAAATTGTGTACCTACACACTCAGTCTATCGATTAATAAAACATTATTAATAATTTTAGAGTAATCCTTTACAGGCAGACAGGACCCAGTAATGATCTCTGAACTTTTAGTTTTCTGTTGCGGCAATCAACAACAGGCTAGTTTCTTGGTAAAAAAAAAGATTGTTCTAATTAATCCACCAATTAGATTATCAAAAAATATTGGACCCATAAAATACACCTCCAAGGTGGACAGACGATCTGGTAAAGGTTGCAGGAAGCCGCTGCAGCATGCGGGCCGCTTCCAACCGGCCAATCTGGAAGTCACTTGCGGAGGCCTAATCAGCAGTGGACGTCCTATAGCTGAAATGATGATGAAGATTAGACCAATATTTGGTCTTTTGTCAATCAAAAAAAAAATGACGAAGACAAAGCGCATCAAAGAGATCACGTGACGTCACGCCTTGCTAAAAAGTGTCGCAAGGCGTGACGTTACGCGGAACTTTAACGGGCTATATCTTCATCATTTTTTGTTTGATTGAGAAAACAAAAAATACGTGTCCAGTGTTTTCTGTTAATATAACTGACGGACTAATTAGATTTTTTAGGAATATTGTGAAACCCATTTTGTGAAACCGCCGTTGCCGGTTGCTGCAAGTGCACGCGCGACCGCAGCGCTGCATCCGCCCTGCGGCCCTTTTCGGCAAATTTGAAGGCGCCCTTAGACTAGGAATTTTTCTATAATTGACCGTAAGTATTGACTCATGGTAGCTTTATTTTAGTTTTGTTTGGCATTTAACCTTTTTTAGGATGTTCATTCTATAAAAAAAGAGTTGATACAGAGTGAAATGCAAGCGCAACTGATAGACTAGCTAATAAAATACTTTCAGATTGCATTCCTCACTGCACCACCGCTCATCTGTGCGAACTGCAAACATTTCGTTGTTGTAAAGAGCGCTCATGCAAATAATTATTTTAAAATTGTGGTTTTAAACCTTAGTTTACTATCTTGTGACGACGACGAAGACGTGTGTGTAAACACACGTTTTGTAAGTAAATTGTACACCTATTTATTACTAATGTTTATCGTCATAAATAAAGGAATGATTACCATTGTGTTACGACATATCAGACAATGGATTTAGCCTTTAGCTCTCCCAGCACACACAAACCTGAAAAAATATTTTTCTCAATTTACCTGAACCGAGATTCGATCCCTTTGCGTTCAAAACGTATCACTGCGCCAGGACACCGTTGAATGTTTAGAGTTGGTTCAAAATCGCTTACTATAAATGACACAAAGGATAAGGCGAATCTACATCATAAAATACATAACCCTGTATATTGGACAACAACACATACATTGCTTCTATCCTATAATAAGTAGCTTGAGCACTTGTGTTAGAAAAATCAGAAACAACGACGGTACCACAGCACCCAGACTCGAGACAATATAGAAAAGTATTTTTTCTACATTGACCGACCAGGAATCGAACCCCGGACCTCAGAGATAGCGACACCAAATTCGGTATGCTCGCCTCTCGGCTACGGAGGTCGTCACCTCTAGGTATAGGTAACCCCTACAGTCAGGTAAAAAACTAACCAAAAACTATATTACAGGTACTCCATGTATCACGGACTAATGGTTTTTTGAGCCCATAAAAAGAACTCGTCCTACCAGCGCAATGGAAGTGAACACAGTAGGGCCGTTTGGTGCCGTGTGGGGAAAACCCAGGAAACTTCTGCGCTTCTGGGCAGAGCTAGGCTGGTTACATCCGTAGCCATCACATCCCCCACGCACAAAGGACCGAATTTGAGTCTAAGTACGGAATAGGGAGTCCAGTCTCATACACATACATGGGCTTATTAAATAAGTATCCCAATATATGATTTTACTTTAAAACATTTGCTATCTTAGCGATGGAGTTGACTAAGATGGATTTGCTATCTTAGCGATTGCTTTTATGGAGTTGACTAAGATGGTGATTAAGGTCTGATGATAGAGCTTCAATAGATTTCCACTAGGCTCATAATATAACATACTTAACATGAGTTCACTGTATGTACTTTATTTATGCTACAAGTGAATAAACTTGTTCGTACCTCTATAAAAAAAACTCACGTACGCTTTAAGGCTTGTTTAATAAATGTTTTTTTCGCGTTTCCTTGCGGATACTGCCAGCATTTACCTTAAAATACAACGCAGAGCACCTTAATCATTAGTAAGATACGTTATTTTTTACTAGTTCTAATAAGATTTAAACTTTTTAGGTTAATCAAGCTAAAGTGCCGTGTGGGGACGGCCGTAAAGAATACACTTCCCCACCGCCAATAGGAGGTGTGTCGTAAGAGGCGACTAATTCCTGTAACACGAGACGGGCAGCAGCGACTGCGCGCGAAATCTTATAAAAAACTGCGCTTGCCAACCCGCCTGCCAAGCGTGGCGAGTATTGGCAATCCCCCCGATGAAAGTCATTAGGGGAGGTCTGTGTTGTTGTCCTATGGCTAAAGTGATGATGATGATGAATAAAGCTCTTTAGGGATGGCTTACGTCCAGCAGTAAACTGCAATTGGCTAACATGATAATGGTAATAACGGTTTAAGATGTCTATTAGATGCATAGCCGCTGGATGAAAGCGGCCCAGAACCGCTCGCTGTAGCGTTCTATTGTCCAGATTGTCCAGCTGTGGACTAGATCCAAAAGCTGATGATAATGATGTAGCGACATCTATCTCGCTACATATAAAACTGACGTATCTTACATCGCGATATTAAAGTTATCGGAGCGATTGAACCATATATACAAGAACCCGACAAACAACCGTCGGGCAGTAGCCCACCAGACACCCGTCTGGTCGGAGGATCCTCCCTTTTCAATGGGGGATGAGGAACTTTACACCCTGTCCCTTCTCACCCCCAAAATGATATGAATAGACTCCTGTATAGGTCCCATAGGAGTGGTTGTATTTAAGCATCAGAATCAGCCCCAAGGAGGTTGTTGATGTTTTACAAATAACCCTGTATGAAACAGAGTCGGACACCATTTATAATTCAAGAACGGCTGGACCGATTTTTGTGATCTTTGATTTGTTGAATTTGTCTCTGCCCTAATTATCATTATTATTATTAGACCTTTATTTCAGGTAAATACACCCATATGGCAGACAAAAAATACATACAATATACAATAATAATTAAATAGCAGAATAACAATTAAAACATCGGAAAAATCACAAAAAAAAAAGAGGCGGTACGAAGTTCGCCGACAGTAGACAGTAGTTTATAATATTTTAGAACTAACTTGAAACTGCTTACGTAAATACATAAAAACATTTGAACTGCGTCGTTTAGTGGGTTAGTAAGAAGACCTTATGACATCAACGTATTATGGGAATCGTGATCTAAATAATAAAGATATTTGTCCGTGGGAACGGTAATTGTTTACTTACTTATTACACTTATAATAACTAGCAGTGCCCGCTGCTTTGCCCCCATGAAATACGGCATGTTACCCCCCATTTTACTCCCTTAGAAGGTAGATTAAAAATTGTAGCCTTTGTCCTTCCAACTTTTTTCGTACCAAAAATCTTATCAAATCGGTTCCGTTTTGCCACAAAAACTAGTCTATATTCTTCTCCAAGCTCCAATTTATCTCTTTACTAAAAATCTTTTGACAGTAAGGTTTAGTGGCCTTACGACGCCCCTTCACCGCACAGCCCTGGGCCCACGTGGTGGAGCATGGCACAAACTCATTTTCGAGGTGAGGCCTGTGCCCTGGGATGTAATAGGCACACTTTATTTATTTAAAACTTTATTGCACAAACATAATAAAAGTGTACAAAAGGTGGACTTAATGCATTCTCTGCCAGTCAACCTATAGGTCATACAGAAAGCTTGCAAAAAGGTGCGGTAAACAAACAAGAAGAAACAAAAACGTTAAGTAAGTATATGATGCATTACATTGGTTTCACGAAAAGCGAGAGATTTTAACTAAAGAAATTAAATAAAATCTGTACAGGGTAAACTCCGAAACTGCTTTAGGGATTTTGATATGGTTTTCATTTATAAGATTGTTTTCGTAGGATGATGTAAACCATGTTTTCACGAAAATAAAAATTGTTACGCGATTTTTCTCAAACCATGTTTTCACGAAAATAAAAATTGTTTTGCGAAAAATCTGATTATCACGTAAAGGCAATCACTTAATTCAATGGCAAAAATAATATAATTTCTGGTACTATGCAAAAATTCTTAATATAAAAAAAACGATAAAAGAACTCTTTATTGCAATTGTAGCGCCACCTACCGGGTCAAACTATGTTTTCAAAACATCCAGGAACCCATTGAAATATACACAAAATTTCATCCAAATCGGTCCAGCCGTTTAGAAGGAGTTAAGGGACAACGAGTGTTTGTCAGAAACAGAAAAATTTTCATTTTTATTTTTATTTGTGTCAAGTAAATTCGAGTATATATCTCAAACCACCTAATACTTACTTATTGTTGTGCCCCTAGGGGTTGATTCTGGTGCTCAAATATACAACTTTTTCTATGGCACCAACTTCGTAATCTAAAAAAAAATTCACTGCTTCATACAAACCGATGTCAGCTGGTCGGCGGCTAAGTATGGAAAAGTGATTTTTTATTTAAGCACCAGAATTAGCCCCTAGAGCTTTGTTGATATATAAAACATCCAATAACCCTGTATAATCCTTTTTATGAACCCATTTATACACCTAACACTTTCCCATACTAAAACGCGACCAGCTGGCATCAGTTTGTATGGAAACGTCAATTTTTTTTTTTGAGATTTCGATGTTGGTCCCATAGAAAAAGTTGATGTAATTTAGCCGTAGAATAACCCCTTAAAGTTTTATTTCACCTTTTCGTTACACCCTGTATAACTGAAGAATAATTCACTTATTAAATATTTTAATTAAAAATTTAATTAAAAACAGTAAAAATCAAACTTACCAATGAATTACAACCAATCCGCTAGATTCTGACAAAGTAGAACCGATAAATCGACCGGTTACACGCTATTCCACGCAGTTGTTTCCAATCATTATAATGATATCGTATTAATGATTTGATAACGTTCGATAAAATAATGATACAGAGGCGCGTGCGCACGGAGTAGGCGCCGAAGTGCACTGTTGTGTTGAACCAAGATTACCAAGAATCTTGGCTAGCAAAGGTGTTGTTCCACACTGTATCTTGAATAGCTCCTATTTGAATAAAACATAGTGATGATCGTCGGTATAAATTTTGACCATTCAAAAATTTTCTTTTACCAAAGAAAATATATAAAAATCTTTGCTTTTACTCAATACTTAGCTCATCGAGAAATATGTATCTTTTTTAAAAAAACATTTGTAAACCTAATTAATTATTCCTATCCTAGTAAGTAGTGCATCAAAATCAAGAAACTAGTTAGTTGAATATGAAGGTGCTGGAAAAATATGTAAGAATTTTAAAACTTTTTTTCGACTTCTCTTTGTGTCTTTCTCTTTAAATTTTATTTGAGTTTGACTTTTTTTTATTTATTTTTTTATTTATTTATTAGGGATAACAACAGCTTACAGATTTCATTTTACATAAAATATCTTAACTCTACGGAAAGCCAATAACAGTTATCCACGTATATTATATAAATGAATAGTATGTTAGTCAGTGTGCACTTAAATACAAGAAAGGTACATATAGAAAAGGTATACATTTCTGAAAACTTCTCTCATAATATTCGCAGATATACTATAAGATATACAGATAGACTTGTTTTATATTTGTAACTTGCTATAATTATTTATTTTTCTGTCAAAAAGATGATACATAAAGTTCAACAGGGAACTCAAATGTTGCAAGTTCAATTGAGGGTCAATTTTTAAATAATGGTAGTTATAGTATTAAATAAATAATAATATGTAATCACATATAGCCTTGAGCGTGAGATATTTTGGACAATGATGAGCTAGTTTTAATAACAAAAAATATATAATTATTTGGCATCACTTCCTTCTCATTATCATAATAGCTCACATTAAATAAGCTGTTTGTGTAAGTAATGACTCTAATGACATTTTATAATTTTGAATTATTTGGTGTATTTTTTCACATACCGACAATCAATTGCACCGAAGGTCGTCCCACAAGGTAGACAGGTGACCTGGTACAGTTTGCAGGAAGCCGCTGGAAGCAGGAGGCTTCCAACCAGCCAATCTGGAAGTTATTGGGGAAAGCCAACGCTATGCTCAGCAGTGGACGTCCTATGGCTGAAATGATGATGATACTGAGAGTATTTTTTATTCATTCTCATAAGTATATTAAGTAATGTTTAAATATCTGTATAGGTGTCCTTATTTTGGGCTGATTATGATTATGATGTGTCATAATTTGCAATCCACAGCTGAAGCATAGGTCTAAACTCTAAACATGCTTATTAAAAATATATTATTTTAAACCTTATTTCATGAAGTTTATTGATAAACTTTCCTAGGCTTTACAGTTAACTCAATAAATACATATAGATTATAGTGACGCGTATCACTGAAGCACCAGGTGGAACAAACTTGATTTCCTCTAATCGTGAGATGGCCGGTAATTTTAAAACCGATCAGACATGTTTTTCTGCTATTAGAAGCCCTATTTAAGACGCTGCAGTGCGGTATCTAGCTGCAAACGTTTTGCTTCGCGCGGACAATAGCGAAGAAAGTAATGGAATATAGAGCGTTAAGATCTGTTCATTTTTTATTTATTTTACTTATAAATACATGGTGTGGTTTTGAACAGTAGGTAAAAGACTTCGAACTTTTTGTATGAAGCCTGGCATACCTTAAGTTGCAAGTAATGTGATATGTAATTTAATAAGTAGGTAATGGTAATTTATGTTTGAACGTGTAATATATATTTTTATTAAATATTCATATTGAAATTCTAAACAAAGTATGATATTATAGTCAAAGTCAAAAGTCAAAGTCACAAAACATTTATTCAATTTAGGGCAGAAAACTGCCACTTATGAACGTCAATAATAACATTATTGGCCCATATGGGGGCAGAACATGTCTCCTTATTTTTTGGGCCCTACTAGCGCTACGACACAGACAATCTGGCAAGTGCTGGCAATAGTTAATTGCAAAAACTAATGTCAGACGGATAACAAGCTAGTTTCGATGTATAACTCTTTGACATCATTCCTTGTTTTAAGTTCACTTGTTTTTTAGTTTGACCTGTTTTTCTTGTTTTTTTATTCATTTAAGTTTCTGTCAATCACTTTTTTATGGTCACTTGATGTCCGTGTAAGTCTGGGACATTTATTTATTTGTATTCAATTCACACACTACTAACAGCCAAAGCGTGGAGTGGACCAGTTACAGTTTTATACTATTTTAAAAACATACATACTTACTATTATTTAATAGCTTACAAAACGAATACAAAGATTTACAAATTGCCTATCACCATCATCATTACAGCCATAGGACGTCCACTGCTGAACATAGGCATCCCCCAGTGACTTCCAGATTGGCCGGTTGGAAGCGGCCCGCATCCAGGCTTTTTACAACCTTGTCTATGCCTATCATATAATAAATATCTGGCTCCTGAGCAATCAGAGCATTGAGCAATAATATGTGTGTTCTGTATTGAGCATATTTAAAAAAAAATGTCTGACTAGGTAAAATAGTGACCGAGTTTCATGCGCTGCTTCTTCTCAGCGCTAGCACACAATATTGTCTCCAAGCATTGGTAAGGTAAAAAAATATATTTGAGACTATCTGCAGAAATAGCTGCTATGCCTTAAGTAAACCCTTTTAATCTGATGATGCCATATTTTACTAAGACCCTTGTTTGAGCAAACGTTTGCTGTCAAGAAGGTGATTTTCCATACTCAGCTCAAGAGTAGATATTTAAATACTTTGGTTAGTCTTCAGCAAAGTGATTATTGAATCACTAAAAGCAAACTAAACATGTATTCGTCAGACTTATTCGCCTATCAGTATCTGAGATGTCCTCTCTCTCTCTCTCTTCCTGGCTTTATATCCCATAATATGGTGATGTCAGAACAAAGACTCAGGGAAGTTTTTAAAGATAAATGTAGGTTGTCGTGAGTTTTTTGCGCCGTTTCTCCTTAACACATGCCAGGACCACGTCTCTATATCCAAAGAGTAAAGAATAGTGTGGCAAAGCTTTATTTTGGGACGTGTACTTATATGTTCCCGGAAGAGGGCCTATGCGGATTTTCTTAACCCATACCATTCCACTTCTGGGCAAAGCACTACCCCACACTCCACCAAAATGTTTCAGTGCAATAGTTTCCCGTTTCCCTGCAAGACTAGTCCAATCGCCACACCATCGTTTCTCGGCTCCACCTCTTCGGTGATAGCCGTCTTTAGGTAACCATTGTGAGACTTTTTTAACCCACTTAACTGGGCGCATCCTATACAGTGTGTAACAAAAAGGTGAAATAAAACTTAAAGGGGTTATTCTACGGCTAAATTACATCAACTTTTTCTATGGGACCAACATCGAAATCGCAAAAAAAAAAACACTTTCCCATACTAAAACGCGACCAGCTGGCATCAGTTTGTATGGAAACGTCAATTTTTTTTTTTTGAGATTTTGATGTTGGTCCCATTGAAAAAGTTGATGTAATTTAGCCGTAGAATAACCCCTTAAAGTTTTATTTCACCTTTTCGTTACACACTGTATACATGGCTGCAGGATTGCAGTGGTGGTTGCGCCCACTCAATAATTATTTTTGAGCGGATGGTGGTATTTCAGATTTTATCGATCCGTCTTATACTCAGAATGCTTCGCTCCATTCACGTGAGTATTATTCAATACTAGCTGTTGCACGCGACTTCGATCGCGTGGTGTTGTCGTGTGTGTAAGTTTATTCGTAAAGGATTTTCTGCCCAACTGTCTTCATTTTTGTTTTCTTAAGAACCTTCTCACTATATTTAACATAACAACAAAAGAATTAGCGAACGCGTGATGCGATGACCACGGGAAATAGATGTTCATTTTATATATTATTATATAGAGAATAGATTATAATAGATACGACGACGGTATGATCTAACTATTATTCCGTGGGGATGTGACATTGCAGATATGACGCACATCGAACGATTGTTTAGTAATCGCTGCTCGACTAATTGGACAATCATCATTGTATCTGCGACTATGTTGCGTATAAGAAGTATTTAGTTATAGTAATAAAACTTATTCTTCGCCTTTAACAATCAGATATGGTGTAATATAATCACAGATACTACTTCAGTAGTACTTGTAGAGAGGAAACCATTCGGTCTTTAACACCTGTTACTTACAATCTGAACCACACAAGCGGCTGACCTGATTTTGGGTGTAAGGGATATCATTACTTGCCTATATTAAAATTTGTACATTGGCTCCATTTAGTTTTTATCCAAAAAAAACTGTACTAATAAATCTTTACCTATGTATTAGTATCTTTTATATGACAAAACGTATTTTAAGTCCTAATATTGTAGTAAGTCTCTATTTATTCAAATATTTACAAAATCAAAACAAAAACTAACTTAAAAGCTAAACCTAAAGAAAAATACAAAGACAATGGAAAAAAAAGGTTAGATATTGACACATAATCAGATATCTTTTTTATAAGAAAAAAAACCTTTAAATAAAATATCTGATTGAGCTCGCTTACTTGGGGATTGGCCCAAAAAGCTGGCCACGTAAATAGTCCTAGTTTATTAGTTAACTTCTTTCTATTTAGGTGGTGATTTTGCTGCTCCATTACAACAACTTTTCCTATAAGACCCAATGAAAAATGAAATGAAAAAAATGAAAAATATTTTATGAATAAAAAAAAAACAGTGGGTTATTTTGAATTAGAGGTTGGATTCTCCTTTTATGTGAAATAACACTTGTGCCAGGAGAAATCGCTCTCCTGCAGCAAAATATAGTAGGTAAACAATATGACACAATGAATGATCTTACATTTTGTAACTAAAACTAAAAATAATAATAATAATAAGGCAAGTTTTCGGTGTGATTGTAATGTGTGATATGAGGGAATGTATAAATCTGTTACGACTTGCAAGTGTCTGTTTTATAAAGTTTTGTACGAGTTAGGTAATTGTATTTATGTGTGTGGGTGTGTGTGTGTCCGCGTGTGTATGTGTGTGTGTGTGTGTGTAGTGTGTGTGTCCAATAGCGAAATAAAAAATATATTTTACTACTCTGGCGGCTATTATAGAGTTTTTTTGCGATTCCGATGTTGGTCCCATAGGAAAAGTTGTTGTATTTAAGCAGTAGAAGAAAATTAGCTAATTAATTAGAACTCTACCTACGCTCAGTATTAGTCATGCATGAAAATATTACCTTACGAACAAAAAAAGAATCATTAAAATCGGTCAACGTGGAATGATCGCTGAAATGATAAAAGCAAAAGATTCCGTATGACAACCTCCTCCTCTTTGAAGTCGGTTAAAAATATCGAAATTGTTAATTTAAAAATAGTTACCTATTACAAAATAAAGTTATCGTTGAACTACGATCATGGCAAACAAGGTCTGAGGTACTACTTGTAAGTATCTAGCACTAGAGGTGTTAATAAGTTAATAAAACCAATATTCAATGACACTGGAACTTAGGTATACAAGTAATTATGTACTTGCTAAGTTGTATTCTCGTGTTATTCCAATTTTATAACATCTGATTTCATTATTGTCTGTTTACGTATATTCAAAACATTAATAAGACTTCAACACTTGAAAAAACAAATGGTTAGCTTATGTCCTGCGTTTAGGCCCAAATATTAAACATAAAAAAATAATTAATGAGTCATATGTCATTTATTCCAGCAACAAATTACATTATGTAGGAAAACATTGAAATTAAAAATGTTATATATAAAATTCTCGTGTCACAATGTTCGTTCCCGTACTCCTCCGAAACGGCTTGACCGATTCTCATGAAATTCTGTGAGCATATTGAGTAGGTCTGAGAATCGGCCAACATCTATTTCTCATACCCCTAAAGACCACGCAGACGAAGTCGCGGGCAACAGCTAGTAATATATACGCATTTCATTAATACATTAACTGTGACTGTATCTGTGACAAAATTATTTCACACAAAAACAAAAAACAAATATCGGTACCATAGTTGTTTCTGATTTGTAACAAAAGTGCTTTGGCTACTTACCATAGGATCCGAGCAAAACAAGCCATGTCCCAAAACACTCCAATATGCATTTACGAGTTGCGAACAGAGACCATTGCTTCAGCTTACGTCTTGTTCAGCATGTAAATTTGAACTGACATAGTTCAGTCACAAGCTGAACAAGATTACTTAGAGTTATCTACCTAACTCGCGAAGCTACTGACAGTAGATGAAAAAGAATAGCCGGCATCGGGCTTAGCGGCGTGCATTGCGAGAGGCCTATGACCTGGAGTGACTGACGTGGTGATGACATATACAATTTCTTGAAAAATATAGGACTAATTTCTAAAGTAGTCAGGCTAGTACACAAATCAGATTGAAATTTTATATAAAGCTACCACATGAATTTTTGAGCGAAGTAAACGCCTACTAAAGTAAATATGGCACCAAGTTTCATTTTGATGATTTCTGACGTTGCTGGCTGCTGCACTTAAAAGCAATAAGGCGTTATTGCACAAAATCAAAGAGAAAATTATTTTTATTGTACAAAATTGACAATTGTGAATTAGATTTTTAGTGGAATACAATAGAGAAGATTTATAGAACTATCATAGGATTATTTATCTTTAGTTAACTATGAAAATCTGTTAAGATTTTTGGTCAAATTTAAAATCCTAATAATAACCTAAAAAATTGATTGAATTATTAACATAACTTTAAGTAAACGTTGTGCCAAACAAAATCATTTACTAACCTTATAATATTTGAAATAAAATAAAAAAACAAATCCTTGTTTCCGCCCGGGATCGAACCGGGGACCTTGTGCGTGTGAAGCACACGTGATAACCGCTACACTACGGAAACTTGACATCTGTATCTGAAATTATGAATGCTTTCTCTTTTCTAATTATTGTTACGTAAATATTACGACCAGCGACGATTGATGAGAAAAGTGACGCGACGCGACGATACGATAGCGCGACAGTAAAATGAATTGTTAATGGATAGTAACTTTAAATTATTATTTTTCCTACGTCGACTTTGCAACATTAGGGTAATTTAATAGAAACTGTAAGTGCAAAAGTGAGGCATTGTATAATGTTAGACTACACAAAAATGAAAAAAATCTGTATAGCCATTGTGTGACTTTACTTACTGCTACCAATTATAATATTCAAATTAGTTTAATAGATTTATTGCGTTCTATAATATGTATATTTAGTATCATACCTACTCGTAGATATTAATAACTTTAAACTGAGCGAAACAAATCATGGAAAAATGTAACTATGAAACAGCAGATATTTTTTCTCGATATTTATACGTAGGTACTATGCAAGAAATACAAACTAAGTATACTATCTTATTTACTTAGTTTGTATGGTTATAAAAGCTCCTTGTTTCTTACCATACCTTAAAAACAATAGACAAATAGACGGCGCGCAACCGGGGGCCTAAAATATATTTTCAATTGTTCCCGAATTGTTTATTTTCACCAAAACGATTCATTTGTACACAAAGATAATAACACAAGAGAGTAGGGCTTCCAATCTCGGTATACCAAGTAATTAAAAACAAATGAAATCACTGTTTCTAAATTTATTAAAAGTTGATTTTATACACTACATTTTTTGTAAAAAAAGACATCCGAAGATTGTTTACAATATTCTGTAACCAAAGATTAACGGACTTTAATAGGATTGCTGTTTATCCTAGTAAGTTGTGTAATTGTGTCAATTTATTCAACTTCTTTTAAAAGTCAGAGTTCTTTTCAGTACAAAATGAGCAAAGCAGTTAGTAGTTAGTACCTTATTAAGTTGATCTCGATGCAACGTAGCGCGAGTTGCTTGTCTAGTTCTTGTTCAATGAAATCGAAAGTGATGGGCGCAGGCTACTTATCGACAAAATAAAGTATCGATATTTTCTTGTAGACTATACCTTAATAATATTTTCAATTTCCATTACCGCTACATATAACTTGTGGTGATATCAACAGTTTAATCTTAGGAACAGTTTATTTTATTTAAATAACTAACTAGGTGAACTAGGTTGGTACAAATGATGATGAAGAAACACTTTAATGTTATCACCTGTTTATGATTTTGTTTAAAGATATTGTTATATTTTTCGAAAAATTAATACAAAATGTGCCACCAAATAAAACAGTTATAAAGATATTACACTACAAGTAAGTAGGTATCGTAAGGCAGTTCAGACTTGTCAACCAGTTTTTGCTAATGCTTGTAATACAATACCATAAAGCAATTATTTCTAGTACTACAAGTACTTCAGGAGAAAAAAGGAATTAAAATCATTAAAAAAATAAACATAAAGATGCTATTTCTCTTCTTAATCGATTTCATTCGCATATATGTAGATTGAAAGCTATAAACTGTGCATGTACTTATATTCTAGTAAAGAGTAAAAGATCTGGTCATCTGTGATCTCGTTCGTTTGATTCCTGGGATTCTAAGTTTAAATTGTATGAAACTTACGTTTAAACAGTCTTTGCAACGCTGTTAGCGAATGGTTGGTAAGATCAAGGGAAATATGAAAAGGAAAGAAACCTGCATTCTGGTTTGTTGTTGACTACTATTTAAGATTTATAAGTAAAATTTCAAACAGGTGCTAGACGAGAATCAATGTTTGAGAGTAAAAGTAGAAGTGCTATGAATGCTATCTTACTTATTTCTTTCTGGTAAAAATAATAGGATCATTTTTATTTTAATGACTGTGTTCAATGAAAAAGACAAGCCAAGATGATTCATTTCAACTAATAAAGATGAAGCGAAATACTGTATACTTATTATACATTAGTAATATTTGAAAACTTAACTTAACCATATTAATATTATCAACCAACAATATCGATATAGACTAAAGTTAATTTATCGACTGCCGCCCCTCACTAAACTCGTGAGCGTCGTGAAACCGAAAGTGATGCGCCGTGAGAATCGGGTCAGGTCGATGGTCGGTGTTTCGCGTCGCGGCTGCACTGAACTTTTAACTTTGCACATTTTAGAATCTAGATCACTTGATTGAAGTCCTAATCAAAACTGCCTAGCTCGCTCGTTTCTAACAATGTAGCCTACATATAGGTCAAATAGGATCTCCATGTTGAACGAAGCCCCAGTAAAATATGACTATATACGTCCCACTGCAGGGCACAGGGCTCACCTAAACTATGAGGAGGTGTGGCCCATACTCCAATACTCGGGCCCTGCGGTGCGGTGGAGGGGTGTAGTAAGGCAATTGACTAAACCTCACTATCAGATTTAAAAAGGCTGACGAAGGTGACTGAGTCTGTAGCGCCGTTTTTTCTCATCACCAGCCGATATGTAGTCCCGAAGCAATGGTAGGGCAAAGCTATATTTTGTGACGTGTTTATGTTCACGGAATAGGGCCTGAAGCATTTCAGAAGCACGGAAATGCACAAGCAGCACTCAGGAAACTACACGTCTTCACGTCTAAAATACCTTGATGCATAAAGATGAAAGTCTAAATCCAGTTTGTGTTAGTAATAACATAAGGAACAGAAACTCCTACAATGGGCCTCATAAGAAAGCTCAAGGTTGCACAGCGTGCTGTGGAAAGGGCTATGCTCGGCGTTTCTTTGCGAGATCGAATCAGAAATGAGGAGATCCGATAACGAACAAGAGTCGCTGACATAGCCCAACGGAGTAGCAGGCTAAAGTGGCAGGGGGCGGGGCACATACCACGTAAAACTGATGGACGATGAGGCAGAAAGGTTTTCAAATGAAGGCCAGGTACCGACAAGCGCAGCATAGGACGTCCGGTGTTAGACCATGACGTAAGGTGGACAGACGACCTGGTAAAGGTTGCAGGCTACCGCTAGATGCAGGCCTCCTCGAACCGGCCAATCTGGAATCAATCATCTATGTTCAGCAGTTGACGCACTATGGCTGAAACGATATCATGATGTTTTAGAGTTTAATCAACAAATTTACTTAAATGTCAATTTAAGCAAGCGCTGCACCTCTCTTAAGAGTTAATCAACAAAATAACGTTCGTTTAACAGCTGACTTTTGATTCTGAGTTTTATTCAGTCAAAACTGTCAAATTATTTTTTATTGATTTGATACTTGACAAGAATAACGCGCAAACGCGAATAGTTCGGTTTGCTCCACTAGCCTTTAGACCAAGACCATAGAACCAGATGGTCGTCAAAAGGAAGGTAGCCATGCATAAAGACAGACTGTCAAAAACAAGATTATATTTTGCAATATTTATTACATCTTTCCGTTGTCGCTTTTACCATCCAATTATAAATGACATTATCCAAAGTGGCAGGTAATCTGAGGAGCTGGATCGCTCGAAATGTCTCAGGTCAGCCCTGACATTTGCGAGCGCGAATTTGCTAGGCCAAATAGATATATTGCTGAGATGCATTTTATCTATTTTGATAGATATCAGAACATTTGTCAATTTGTTTTTTTATGGCTTTGAGTCATATGTTGATCGTTTAAGGTTACGGGGCGTAGTAATGTAACTGGACACAAAGCAAGTGTAAGAGCTACGATCGCACATTTGTCTGCTGCATTGTCAGCGACCTTTAAACCATGGACCCTGCGCATGCATCGTCGGCACTCTGTAACTTTAACATAAAACTTGATCTTTTACTTATTAAATCAGTTATCAACCGTCCGTGTTGGTTCTCATTTTCCTCCGCTGTGGCCAAGACTACCTTAGCCGTCACTATGATCAGTCTGGTGAGTCTGCCAGACTGGCAGCGGGTCCACACGCCTAACCTTCTGTCCTAACGCTGCTACCCTGTGCGACCTGGGAGCAGCTCTCACTTTTCGGTCTACATCCTTATTATATTTACGTATATGTTGTAGCCAGATCGTGAAATTGACCAATTCATTATGTGACCGATCATTTCATAAAATGGTGGTATTTTATGATATGTCCAACTAAAACTGACCATATCTTTTAAACGTCAACATTCGATAAAATGTCAATCCACGTTTGGCCATATCATTAAACGTTAACAAGTTTAATATTTGTACCTTGTCGATAGATAGTACATTAAATATTTTAAATAGTTATTATTTTTAAACAAAACTAATAAATAAAAACACTTGAATAGCTAAATAACCTAACTAACCTCTCAAATTACGTTCTAAACTTCTTAATTTTCTTACGTTGCGCTAGTTTTTTGAGTGACTTTTATAAAAATTGCCTCGGGTCGGGTCGTAACAATATTTCACTGCACTTTCACCTTCAATAATACATTATAATTCACTTTTAAATATAATTTTTGTTCGTCGTCATTATTCATCACAAAAACGATTATGATCACTAATGTTTGACCATTTCATGAAGTAGTCGTGCGTTTAGCTGTTTATATCGTCAAACTCTAAGGTCTAGTAGGGCCCAAAAAATAAAGAGACATGTTCTGCCCCATATGGGCCAATAATGTTATTATTGACGTTCATAAGTGGCAGTTTTCTGCCCTAAACTGAATAAATGATTTTTGACTTTGACTTTGACTTTGGTCTTTACCAAAAATCATTAAAATTTGTTCAGTGGCCTAGGCGTAAAAACGTAACAGACAGATAAAGTTACTCTCGCATATTATTTCGCACGATATTGTTAGAGTAATACTAGCTGTCCCGGCGAACTTCGTACCGCCACTTTATTTTTCCTGAATATTCTGAATTTTAATAGTTATTCTGCTATTTGGAGCGAATACAAATCCAACAAATCAAAGATCATTAAAATTGGTCCAGCCGTTCTTGACTTATAAAATAAATAAATAAAATAAAAATAAAAATGTTTATTTATCGGACAACAGAGATCCATAAGTGTTAGTAACATTGAAACTTAATAATTAGTGTTAGTACTTAATAACTAAAAGGGATCGAGTAATCCTGCTTAGGTGCTCGACTGTGGACAGTCCCCACTGTCGGCGATGGCCTTCAGAACATTGTTGCGGCGTAAATGGTGTAACTAACCTGACTTTATTTTATACCTGTCCCGGCGCACTTCATAGCGCCTCTTCATAATTTTTTTTGTGAATTTTCCCCTTTTTTAGTTATTCTGCTATTCGGGGCGAAGACAAATCCAACAAATCAAAGATCATAAACCGGAACCCCTCCACTAACACTAAAATTTTGTGGTATGGTATTAAAGTTCAATTTGACTTTTAAGTATTATTATCTACGAATCTTTTATATAGGAATATAGAATATAGAAAAGTGTAGTTATTAGACTTTTTCTGCCAATTTAAAAAAAAATCTCTTCGTAAGAATCGGTTCAGCTGCTCTCGAGATTTGCGCTTAGCAACACATTCAGCGATTAATTTTTATATTATAGATGTATAAAAGATAGTATGGTGGTATTATAGTAGTTATGTATTTTAGATAGACTACTTACTGACTATTACAATTTATACTAACTAAAATACAAGCTTAGACATAGAAAGACATTTATAAGTCTTCACTTAATAGGTTATTTTATTTCATTTAGTTTGAAACGACTGATCTTATAAATTAAAGACGTACCCTTCGTGTACGAGTAGATCCTAATTTTATTCATATTCATATTCATTTATGTCATCTTTAGGTAATACAGTACACGTATACGTCATTTTACAAATAAATTTTAAAATAAATTTTATGTTAACTCAAAATTATTAATACAGTTAACATTCTATTAATTATTTGTACATACATTTATTAAATGTTAATGTCGGTTATTGGAGATAATGTTAAATAAAGTAATGTCAAAATGTAAATGTCAGATAAAAATAAAATAAAAAATTCTTCAGCAACCTTGAGCATCGTAAAAAATACTTAATAATAAAAAAAGTTAATTTCACTTTAGTTCGATGTTACAATTTAAACATTAAATATTTCACTATCGGATAAAGCCTCATTTATGTCATAATAACTTTTAAATATTAGTCTCTTCTTAATAAGACTGCAGAATTAATTTCGTTGTAGATCTCTTAGTTCTGACGGTAATTTGATGTAAATATGTGATGCTAGTACATAAACATACTATCTACATCATTAACCGACAAACTTTTGTAACATAGGAAACCTAGCTTCCTCAGTCGACTGCCCTTTCTTAGAACCTAAGACCGGTCCCTGACCACCGGGCAAATGTTAACCAACAGGTATTTGCAGATATTTAGACTTATTATGAACCGTATTGCGAGGACATAGGGGTGATATGAGGAGCAAAAGAAGGACCTAATAAGTGCTAGAGAATTAATCACTGGCACATACGGTTCCGCCGAACTGAATTAGTTTTGGTACCGACAGAAAAATAATTTATTTAAATATAAATATACCCATACAATATATAAGCGCTTGTTGTCGCTTTGGTAGTGATTACCAAAGTTAAGCCACCTACGCCGCGGTTGTGATTAGATGGGTAACCATTCAAACCATATTTAGTGACATTTATCACAAGCATCGCCGTGCATCGGAAAGCACGTATAAAAGTTGGTCCCGGCTAATGTCACTTGATACTAGTCGTAAAGCCTAGTCAGAGGCCTTAGAGCGGCTTAATAACATTCGACAGTAAGGTTAAGTCACTGGCCTTACCTACAACACCCCTCCACCGCACCGCACTAGGCCCGCGTGATGGAGTGTGGCCCAAACCACCTCATAGTTGAGGTGAGGCCTTTGTCCTGCAGTAAAGTTTTTTTTAAATATACACTAATCTAGACATCGCACCAATTAGCATGGTTTTGAAGTAAGGAACACATCCTTGGGTTATGAATTAGGTAAGGTAAAGTTCGTTTTCTAAATTGACCGAACCGAAAATTGACACCGGCACCCTTTGCGCTCAAAGTGAAACAATTATCGTACCATTACGCCAATCGCTACGAAAATTATAACTTTTTTTTTTGTTTTAAAAACAAAGTACTACTTATCTCTTTCGAATTTAAAACTAAAACATGTTGTTTTTCAATATGTGGTATTGAAACATTTTGACAGTTGTTGTATAGACAATGTGTCAACATGTCCATTTTTATTAGTCGTTAAAAGTTATCTATAGCGTTTGAAAACTACAACATAGTTAAACGTACATCAGCCAAAAATCTTTGAAACTTTACAGTTTTAAATTAAAACTAAAAGAAATTAGCCTTATTTATGTTTGACACATTTGGCGCATGTGCAATAATGATGACACGTACATTTTGACGACCTCCGTAGCCGAGAGGCGCGCATACCGGACTTGGTGTCGCTATCTCTGAGGTTAGATTCCCGGTCGGTCAATGTACGAAAATAACTTTTCTATATTGTCTCGGGTTTAGGTGTTGTGGCACCGTCGTTGTTTCTGATTTCTGTAACACAAGTGCTGAAGCTACTTATCATAGGATCTGAGCAATGTATGAGATATTGTCCAATGTAAAAAAAATGGTTGTCTGTTTAATTCTTCAGTCATAGTTTAACCCCAGTAAGGTTCACTTTAAAACTAACTCAAAATTTTTAAGACGGTTAAAATTTTGCCACTAATAACAAGCACAGTAGCAGCGTATGGTAACTGTACGTAAATTCATTTACAGAATACTCAATTTTGACTGTTTTAAATCACGGAAATTATGCCTTAGAATCGTCTCCGAAATAGCTTGATGTGTGACTGCTGACGCTCCCCGCAAGCCCACATGTGTGACGCAAGGTGGAAAGTTGCCGCGCCCTGCGACTTGTCCCACGCATGCGCTTATCAGCTTCTATCACAGATCCTCCGTGTCCTGGGGTCCGTAAACCACAGGAAATGTTAATCTGTTCAATTCCTTTAAGCTACTGTCTAAAGTATTCTAAATTCGCCTTCAAATAAAAAAGGCGACGATTTAAAATTAACAGTTTAAACTTACTATCGATAATATTATACTCCATCGGTAGTTCTTGACGACCTATTTGGTTTAGTGATACAGTAAAGTCTTCAAGTTCGAGTCAATATGAAAACCCCTGGCCTATGCCCCTGAAAAATTCGTTGACAAGCTAATTCCTGACTTTAAGCCATTTAATTGGTGTTTTTTTCTGTCTGGCGCATAATTATTTATCCTATCAACAGTCGTTCGTTGACTGGTAACAATGACTCTAGGCATTAAGTCCACCAATTGTACATTTGTTTTGTGCAACATTTGACGACCGTCTGTTGTAGTGGTTCGTGCTCTGGACTACAAAGCCAGCGGTTGCGGGTACGAATCCCGCAAGGGGCAAATGTTTGTGTGATAGGCACAAGCATTTGTACCTAAGTCATGGGTGTTTATAAACGTATTTAAGTATGTTTATTAATCCAGTCGCCAGCACAAGCTTTGCTTAGTTTAAGGCTAGCTAATTGGTGTGATTGTGGAAACAATTTATATGATTAATATAAAATCTATATATATATAAAACAAAGTCGGATTAGTTACACCAAGTCGAGAACGGCTGGACCGATTTTTATGATTTTCGATTTGTTGGTTTCGTCTCCGCCCCGAATAGCAGAATAAATAATAAAAACCCAAAACATTTAAAAAATCTGAGGCGGTACGAAGTTCGCCGGGACAGCTAGTACCTAAATAATAAAAATAGCCAATACTATCGACTGTAATCATGACATCATGATCACTATCCCACACTACGCTTGGCAATTCGCAACAGCATCACTGATCAAGGCGGCAATCAATGGACGATCTCAAACCCTTTCAATGGAGCGGAAACTTTTTTCGCAACTAGTTACAACTATTGCAAAAAGACGAGCAGTTACGTAACCACAACAAATCGTTTTTTGGACGAACCTTCGCCTTGGAGCGACCGCGCGCCGCTCTACCGTAAACTAGCGGATTTAGCATGCGTTCAGCACTCACTAAAAAATTAAAACCTGCGGTCATGGTCACTATTAAAACATCGTAAATGTCCTTTGTAAGAAGAACTAATGATTATCTCTGCTTGACATATAGAAAAAAATGCAAAAGAAATACTAATGTCCATAACCCTATTCTTAATTAGTGTTACTAACTTACCTGGTTCGTTTTTAAAAAAAATTGAGGTTAGATGCGTGGTCGGTCTTATTACCTTTCCTTTGTTTTATTTAGTCATTTTGCATAAAATTAAAACTGATCATAAAAGTTTAGTTTAAGATTATTCCTATCGCTTAATAAGACGAGGAAACTAGAGGAAATCTTTTAACTTAATAAAGATGGACAGAGTTTTTGCTCTTGAATAATAGTTTTCAAAAAAATACTAATACCACGCAATGCAGTACCTTTATAACCTTCGATCCGTTCAAAAAAAGGTTTTAATTAGCTATGCATCTCAAGATAAAGGTACAGTCACCTTAGCTGTGACCCCGAGCAGTTCCGAACGCAGTTCTCGGTTGCGCTGCGCGGGAGTTGCGCGTGTGGTTCCGATTTCGAATTTGACGGTTGTGTTTTGTGCCTGCGAAGACATTTGGCGGGAAAGTAAGTTTGAACTTTTTTTTCTATTTATTATTCTGTGTCGAGTGTCGCTAAATATTATTTAGGTTTCCTTGTCTTTTTGGCCTAGGAAATTGGGATTTTATTTTTCTTGCCCTAACTTAATTATAGTATTCTTAAAAGCTAGATCCTTTTAGAATATTAAAATTAGGTTTCCATTTAGTAACCTACTCAATAATTACATAAGTTGTTTTATATCATAAATACAAGTTTTTCTTATCTTGAAAGACTTTATTCGGAACGTTTTTACAAAGTAGGTTTTTTTATGGAATGATGTCTACACTTATTACAAATATAGAAATCAATTAAAATTAACATTATGGTCTTAACCAATTACCGTGAGATAAAAAAAACGGTTTCCCAATTATACCAATTCTATATTATGAAGATCAAGTAATGTAAATACTTTTTATTTTTAGCCTTGGTTCTCCATTACTGCATGTGTGCCTTTCATATTTTTTTCTATCTTTTATTGTTGCTGCAAGTTCCGGCTGCGACCGGTGCATTCCGCATAGAACTGCTTCCACTGCATAATTTATTAGTTGAAAATAACTAAAAGGAGCACTTTGTCAAACGATTGGTTAAGACAATAATGCCGCGGTGCACTTGGAGAGAATTTAATCTTTGTCATACTGTTTTGATTTGGTTAAATAACCTCGTTTTGGTTTGATATTCTGATACCTTTTTAATTATTCCAAACAAGCTAGTATACTTTATTAAACAGGTTTTATATAATTTGGGTATACATTTGAGTTTGCACTACACCCACATCACATTAGATGCTTATTTTTTTACTAAGAAGCACTATCAACGTCATAATATAACTGTGTAGAAATATACCTTTTTACTAAAAATTTACATAATTAACATGCTCATAAGCACTCCTCATAAGTAAATATACCGTATTTATTATACTAGCTACTCATTTGATCTTTGAGGAATGATGATTTTCAAAATAAAGCATTAGACAACTATCTTCTCTTTCTACTTTGACCCATTTTCACTTCATGCCGTGTACAGCTCCTTAGCACGCTATTTTTCACGGTATTAAGCCTTATGCATCTAACCTTTCTCAACTGCCTTGTCCAGAGGCATAATTCTCGCGATAAAAAATTAGTCGAAATCCATTTCCAATCCGGTCACAGTATTATTATTCAAAAAAATATTCTTGGACACTAATAACATGACGTGAAAACGGAACTTAACAAAATGAGACTTTTGTTTGTTCAATTTTCAGTCGCATACGAACTATAGTTACATTTTATGAGTTTGCAAGATACCTATTTTATTTTTGATTTTAATTTTACTGGAATCGGATCTAAAAAAAAAACTTTTTAACTTATGCAATCTCACTGCTGGGGAAAAGTCTCCCCCAGACTCCTCTATCGCCAATGACTCCCAATCCCTCGTCAGGTTAACCAAATATTCGCACCATCTTTTCTTGGGTCTTCCTTTTCGGCGACTGCCACAGCCATCCACCAAGTGGAAATTTGGGCCCACCTATCCGGATGGATTCAACACACGTGTCCTCCCCACTGCCAACATTAGCTTTGCTGTTTTTTCGGCTACAACACAAATAATAGTTGTAGAAAATTTTACTTGAAAATTAATGTTTCAAATACTAACACTAACTCAAAACGCACGAGAACTAACACATGGATCTTTCTTGTCCGAAATAAATGAATTTAGAATTGATTTTAAGGTGGATTTTGACTACTTCTAAATAATGGAAATCAGAGTCACAAAACAAAACAGCACCTAACCTAACCTAGCATCAAATGGGTCCAAGATCTAAAGTTGTTTATTTCATACAAGAAGAAAGAGGAACTACCGACCTATTAAACTTCGCGTCCTGGTTCGTTAGCTCTCATTTCCCTGCAATCTGCGAGAGCAACAATGTTTAGTGCTTATGCTACAGCCTCCATTGTCTGCGGCTCTGCGCCTGCGCCATTGTGTTCCACAATAAAGACATAAAACCTATCGCGCAGCGCATCTGCTGAGGAGGCTTAGATAATACGAGAATTTTACGTTATTAATAAATCATTAAAGAGAACAAATCCAGAGGTACTAGCTTGGATTCGAAATTAAGACTTACGGTCACAAAAATAAGGTGAGACTTAGAGGCTGCCAGAAGCTTATTGTACATAACATTAATAACCTAAAAAAATTTCTTTTAACTTGTATTAAACAAATTTTTGGAGTATCAGTATCAGATTTTCCCCCTTCATTTCATCATCATTTCAGCCACAGGACGTCCACTGCTGAACACAGGCCTCCCCTTAATGATTTTCATTGAGGGGAATGCCAATACTCGCCACGCTTTGCAGGCGGGTTGGCAAGCGCAGTTTTTTATAAGGTTTCGCACGCAGACGCTGCTGCCCGTCTCGCGCTACAGGAATTAGTCGCCTCTTACGACACGTCTCCTATTGGCGGTGGGGAAGTGTATTCTTTACGGCCGTCCCCACACGACACTTTTTCCTCCTTAGATCAAATAAATAAAGATGTAATGAATAAACATAAATTCAGTAGTTAAACTTTAAAAAGTTACAGGAGGCACTTGTCCTGATACATAATTCACATTTACACACATCACATTTGCATGTCACAATCGTTCTGTTGCCCCTAACTCCTCAGGGAGCATTGTTGCTGAAATGCATCGTGTATTGATGTTTTCTAACTTATCTCCTCATAATAATATCACATGTATGTTAAGCTTTAGTTTAAGCGTATCTATCTACCATAGAAATAGAAAGAATATAAATTTTTGGGCACTTTTTGTCTATTATCCTTATTTTTTAATTTAAGTAATCTATTGTAAGGACTATACGTACCGGCAAGGGCAGCGTAGGACGTCCACCTACAAGGTGGACAGACGACCTGGTAAAGGTTGCAGGAAGCCGCTGGATGCGGGCCGCTTCCAACCGGCCAATCTGGAAGTCACTGGGGGAGGCCTATGTTCAGCAGTGGACGTCCTATGGCTGAAATGATGATTGTAATGACTTCGTGCCAAAATAAACAGAAAAATAAAATACTCTTACAAATGTTAAAGTTCTATATGTAGACGTATATTATATGTACTAAGTAAAAACATTTAATAATTATGGTCAATGTTAGTTGTATAACAATAACAAAGGTACATTATAAATATGTAATAAATAAATATTGGACAACATCACATACATTACTCTGATCCTATGTAGACCTAATCTTGTGTAGCCTAATGTATTAACCTTAAATGAATACCTTACATTACCTTTTAAATGTTATAAACGCTATACTTAACCCATTGCTACATGTTCGTCGTAGAAAACTGTGTGTTGCCACACACATTCCCCAATAAACTGCCGATATCGTTGTTATGTAGTTTGCGATTTATAACTGACAACGATGTGGTTTGTATTGTGATCTAGGTCCATTGTACTAAGAAACTACTAAGTCTAGCAGGCCAGCACGATATGACTTGTGAAAAATTTTTCGTTTCGAGGTGCATCCACGCCCCTGTTATAATGTGAGTGTGTTGTGTGTGTTGTGCAACGTTTTTGTTTCTGGGAAACATTAAAATGTTCTCAATATTAATGTCTTCATGTTGCCAAATGCTGCCCCACAAAAAAAACTGCGATGTGGATGCTCCGTCATCTTCTTATATATAAAATTCTCGTGTCACAATGTTCGTTTCCGTACTCCTCCGAAACGGCTTGACCGATTCTTATGAAATTTTGTGAGCATATTGAGTAGGTCTGAGAATCGGCCAACATCTATTTTTCATACTCCTAAAGACCATGCACACGAAGTCGCGGGCAACAGCTAGTAGTTGGACAAAATTGTCCTTCCAATTTTTGTATTTCCTTTTGATTTTTTTCTGACTTATTTGTTGATCTTGCATCGCAACTGTATAGATCTGCAGACTGATAATTATTTTGTGTTAAATTTTTTTTTTTTAATCTATTGCACCAAAAATGAATGGTAATAACCATTCATACCATTTTGCAATGATAATTTCGACACGTGTGGCTTATGGGGTTCGTGCTACGGGTATCGTATCGAAAGATATGTTGTTGCGCGGGATTGCGGAATAGGCAACGGACCAACAATTAACGGGTAGTTCTCACGAACTAAGGGCCTATGTAATCATGCTGGTTATTATATCGGATTTCGAGTCATTTCTGAAACGCAAAATTTAATGGATGTCTGACATGATCACAGATTGGAATATTGTTCCAAATTTGAATATACCTTAAACAGGGTGTACAAAAGAATGAAACAGTCAAAGTCAAAGTCAAGTCAAAATTGCCACTTATGAACGTCAATAATAGAACATGTCTCCTTATTTTTTGGGCCCTACTAGCGCTTCGAGACAAGATACAGACAATCTGGCAAGTGCTGAGAAGAAACGCCGGAACAAACTCAGTCACCACTAGCTGCCACAAAAATAATATAAAATCAAAATAAACATCCGTTTAGTTCAGGCTGGACTGACCATACATTCTTGTCATCAAGATAGTCTTGAATTTTATAATACCCCTTAGACATCAGTGTAGTTTTGACATGTGACTTAAATTTATTAATAGGAAGTTCGATAACATTGTAAGGTATATTATTGAAAAATTTTATACAATTACCCAGTCTTTAGCTCAATTCCAAAAGGTTGTTCTAATGTGTCTCGTTTTGCTGTGATGAGGGAAAAACCACGTAATTCATATACAACAACTTTTACCTACTGTGGGAGCAAAATTGAGATCGTGAAAAAAAGATTTGAAATATCTGAATATTTTTAAGAATAGAATAGAATAGAATAGAATAAGAATAGAATAATCTTTATTTGCATAAAACATGGTTACAGATAAAGTTCTTACATTTATAAATGATATATAACGATTTCGATGCCACAATAAAAGTTTAGAATTACCCCCTAAAAGAAAGGTAACTACTGAAATATGACTTTATATGTATTTAGGTCCCGCAAGAGCGAAGTGTGAAATGGTTTCATAATCTATTGCACCTACGTAGTTGCACAGATGACGGCCGATGGGACAGAAGGGTTCCGGAATGGAGACCGCGTGCCAAGCGCAGCATAGGACGTCCACCCACAAAGTAGACAGACGACCAAAGGTTGCTGGAAGCCGCTGGATGCAGGCCGCTTCCAACCGGCCAATCTGGAAGTCACTGGGGGTGCAGCAGTGGACGTCCTACAGCTGACATGATGATAATGATGAGATGCAACAGGTTAAGAAACCATTTAATATCCATTAATTCATACTCGTACAATAAGGAACTTACGAATAACTTGTGATTGCTAGATAACATTCTACAATTTGATATTTCAAGTCATTTAGTATAACAGCACGTTCTCACGAAAAGGGCCGATTTGTATGGTCATAGTCGTTTAATAGTTTTTACTGACCATTGATGGCTAATAAAACTTATTACAAGATTGTTTTTATACCTACATAAGGCATGAAATGATACCGACGTAATGACTAATTATTGCAAATCTAATTTGCTATAAAACCTAAGTAGTAACTGTATGTGTGACGCGCCGAGTCCTATTGTGTGGCAAGGTTATTGTATAGGTCAGATTATCCTAAAAATGGTACCCGAACCTACCCCGTGATTACTAGTACTTATTAAATGAAAATATATTTAATTTACTAGCTTTTGCCCGCGACTTCGTCTGCGTTGACCTTACCTGGATTTGAAATATCCTAGTGTTAATCCAGACTATGATCTATCTGTATGTCAAATTCCATCAAAATCTGTTCAGTAGTTTTTGCGTGAAAAAGTAGAAACATCCATACATACCTACAAACTTTCGCGTTTATTATATTAGTAAGGAGTAACATATCTTAATTAAGCTCCCAAGAGTCAAAAATTTCTCTTCCTCAAATTTGTTTTTTTCACACTTTTTACACCGTTTTTCAATTAATTTTACTACGTTCCCAAAACTAATAGATGTATAACAGAAAGATGACAAGGGAGGAGAATATCTATTTAACTGCAATAAGGTACTTAAAGGAATACCAAATAGTGCAATTAGGTACTTATTTAAAGACGTTGGTACCTATATCTCGTGAGCAAGCACACGCGTGTAGGGGTAGCACGGCTACCCGTGTCAATTGTCACCGCGATACCTCTACCCGCGTAGGGCTAGCACGGGTAGAGGTAGCGCGGGCATAGAAGCGAGGTGTGCGCAACACAACTGCATCTTCAGCGGCTTTTTTAAAAAAAAGTTTATTTCTTTAACAAACCAGGGTAACAACAATGATATAGGTAACGTTCCTTTTAAGTATTAAAATACCTGTATTAGCATTAGGAAAATAAGTTTTTATTTGTAAGAAAAGAAAATAAAAACAAAATTAATTAAAACGGGTTTTGTGTGCGTGTGTGTGTGTCATGTAATAAATTTATTCATACTTAGTAGTACAACCGTGCAAAGCCAGGACAGCTCGCTCGCTCATAAAAGAGCTAAAATATAAACGACATCTTTCTAAACCATGAAACCTTGAACTGAGGTGCGAGTGAGTCATTTATCAAATGCAAGGTCATTGTCTGAGATAATAAGTACTTGAATTATGTTTGCTTAATCTTTCAGACATTTAGTTCTCACAGGGACATAGCTTTTAAATTATAGTTTAAAGTAATTGGTCTGCTAAAGAACAATGTGTCTAGAACAATAAACTAAAACCTGAAAGAGTGACAAATGACGATTTTATTCATAATAGCTGTTGCCCGCGACTTTGTTCGCGTGGTCTTTACTTTATTCATAAATAATTTTCTGCCCACCTTCCTAATTTTCTTTTTTCAAAAGAACCTTCTGACCATAAACAAAACAACAAAATTGTTTTTAAAAAAATAATTAGCGAAATTGTTTCATCCGTTCACGCGTGATGCGATGACCAAGGGAAATAGAGATTCATTTTATAGTATATACAGGGTTACAGGGAAAGTCGTACAGAATTGATGTTTTAAAACAAAAAAATATGGATGCGGCCGAGGAAATGAGACGGAACCTGCGAACTTCTGTTGTAAAAAGTAATTTAAGAAAAATAATGAGAATGTGTGTAAGAAATAATGGCGGACATGTGGAACACGAATTATAAAAGTATTACTGTATTTTTTATTTATTTACCATTTTGGCTATTTTTACCTCAAACTAAAAATGTACCCTCTGCTACCTTAACTGTTATTTTGTCAAAGTTTGGCCTATTTAATAGCAAGTATTATACCTTTTTGAATAGCTAAAAAAACGTAGACGTTTTTAAAATTACTTGCAGGATAAGTACCACACATTTTTTTTAAAAAGCTCTTCAAAGTTAAAAACAATTAGTGAAAATTCTTTAATTTCAACAGTTGTCGAGCAGTTTTATGAAGCTGTTTGTAGGTTCAGTTTTAGTTGATCATTCTTATTAATTGACATGTCTTCTAACTGGAAACATAAAAAAACCGGGCCCTAGTAGCTCCAATCGCAAAAAATCGATAGAAAAGCCAAAAGAAAAAAGATTATAAAAAATATCTTTAAAATTCAATATCTCCATAACGGTTAGGTTTCGGATACCATATTATGAGATCAATTCGATCAGAAATGACCTGAATAATAACGTCCTTCAATATTCTGTACGACTTTCCCTGTAACCCCGTATATGTATAGATAAAATCTAAGGCAAATTTGTTTCAAACAATATATGTATAACATTGATCATTGATCACTTAAGTATATCTTCATGCGATCATTTGGTCTGTTTAATTACTTTTTTGTTTAGGATTCCGTAGTCAAAAATGGAACCTATTTAGTTTCGCTATGTCCGTCTGTCCATCTGTCTGTCCCCGGCTTAGCTCAGAGACTCTTGACTACTAAAAAACCGTAATTTCACATGGGCAATATTAATCACGCCGCAAATCGGTAGAACAAAATCTGCAAAAAAAATGGTACTTACCTGCTTACAGGTGTGTGGGAAGGAATATTTTTTTCTCGTTTATCGCATGGTGTGGGGCATCGTTGAATAGGTCGCTTAAAAATATTTCAGGTGTGCAACATTTTTAATACATGATACAAGAATACGTTGGCGTAATGTTAAAACGCACTTTTTTGTTTTGTATAGTCAAGTACCCCTAAGTAACTTGTAAAAATGTACTTGGAGAAGAAAATTACTTAGATGATGTTGCTAATTATGTAAAACAAGTTGCAAATACCGCATATTGTGACTGGAAACTACGATACCTTACATTGCGCGTGGCCCGACACGCATTTGGCCGGTTAGTACTTGTCTCGTCGAAAGGAACGTCAATGTGACTAAGATTTTTGGCTTTTGCGCCGCTTCTTCTCATCACCAGCTAAAATGAAGTCCCTGAAGCGTTGCGAGGACAAAGCTATATCTTGAGATGTGTATAACTGCCTGGAAGATAGTCTATTAACTTATTCTTCTTCTGTCGTGTCAACGGCGACTCTAGACGGACTTCGACCAAAACTTGGCAACTTCTACGGCGTTTTGTGTCGCTCTATTTACGAGTAGGTCATCCCTCGTGCAGGTGTTGGGGTACAAAGGGCAGGAGATTAGGTGAGCCATAGTTTGTGGGTCCCACAGTCGCACTCACTTTACCGCTCGGTCCTCATACCCCACCTTACCAAATTTTGTCTACAGCGGCAAACCTCTGTACGGAGACGGTATAACGCCTTCCAGGCTGGCCAAGGCTGTTCATGCCCAAGAGGAAGGTCTAATAACTGAATAAATAAGTATTATTCAGTCTAAATTATTCCAATCTTACATGCCTATTTCGATTAAACAAATTGATCTAATTATGCATGGCGTCATCCTCTCTGCCTACAATACCTATCTTATTGTTGTGCCCTACAGGGTCTATGATCTATTTTATGTATCTAATTATAACACCTGTGTAACATTATAGAATGCAATAAATATATTGAATTGAATTGAATTGCAGCCTACACAATAAGTCTAAAATAAAGACAGCATTGCTTCACTTTCGTCCACCATTAAACCTGTAATAGAAGTGAATCGTAGATAATTTAAACTATTACCACTGTTTTGCCGTCACACTCGGGCGGTTGGCAGATTAATAAAGACGAAACAATGTAGCGGCCAAGCCAGCAATTCTTTATAACCTGGAGTTCCGTATTCATAGTAGTTTTATTTTGTTGTCACAAAGAACTTAATGCTATTAGCGAAACATTGATGTTCGACGACCTCCGGACTTGGTGTCGCTATCTCTGAGGTCCCGGGTTCGATTCCCGGTCGGTCTAACTACTACTACACTAATGTCTAAGGGGTATTATAAAATTCAAGACTATCTTGATGACAAGAATGTATGGTCAGTCCAGCCTGCACTAAACTGAAGTACCTACCTGTTTGTTTTGATTTATATTTTTTGTGGCAGCTAGTGGTGACTGAGTTTGTTCCGGCGTTTCTTCTCAGCACTTGTCAGATTGTCTGTGTCTTGTCTCGAAGCGCTAGTAGGGCCAAAAAAATAAGGAGACATGTTCTGGCCCCATATGGGCCTATAATGTTAATTTTCAATTTTCTGTCCTAAACTGAATAAATAATTTTTGACTTTGACTTTGTCAATGTAAAAAAATATCTTTTCTATATTTACGCGCATTTTTATGAAATACTACCTGCTGCCCGCAACACCGTTTGCGTGTTCTTCACTAAACCATAGTTAGTCAAAACTAAAGAGCACAGCGTAACAGTTAGTGTTTTTTTGACAACTGTACAGTGACAACTAACGGTAAGTATATTTAAATCAATTTGTTTATTTTAAGAAGTTTTAAAGAATCAAAATACAGAAGTCATATGATAATTATTAAATAATATAATCAAATGAATAGTATTATTAGGCATTTAAATGTTTATTTATTTTGAATTTAATTTATTGTTTTAGATTATTGTCATTTAAGTATTCGTTTATTTTGTAACATATTTTTTATTGACATTAATTTTGATAGTTTCATAAATTTTAAATCATTGATTTAATTTTTCATAAACTCCGGTAATCTGTAAAATAAAGTATCCTATCTTTTATTCCAGACTAATATCTATTTCTAGGATAAATTTCATTTAGATCCGTTAAGCCGTTCTGGCGTTATTAAGTAACAAACATCCATTCTTCCAAACTTAAGCATTTATAATATTAGATTGCTCGATACTGATTCTGACTATGACATAATATTTTAGTAACTTTCAGTGATAAGCTAGGGAACCCTAAAATCACCGTCCGTAACGGAACCGCAACTTAACCGCAGCGTGACCGCAGCGTTTACTACTAACAAAAGCTTGTAATACAATTTAAT
The DNA here is from genome assembly GCA_963576865.1 of Anania hortulata. Lineage (NCBI taxonomy): Eukaryota > Metazoa > Arthropoda > Insecta > Lepidoptera > Crambidae > Anania > Anania hortulata. The sequence goes on from OY756409.1 coordinate 1,149,477, forward strand.
ATAATCTGCTTTGGTGAAATGTATATTAATAGGCTTATATCACATTTATCTAGGCTATCATACAAAAACTTGTCTGGTCCGCTGCATCGTGGCATCAACGAGGCACTGAAGAGGTATACAGTAGGCCTACTCCCTTTCTTGAGAGTCTCTATCCTTTATTGCATAGGGGCTGGAGAAGTGGAAATGGTCTTACAAGACAATACACCATTTTACCAAAAAACTTGTACAAAAATTATCAAATCGCAAAAAAAATTGTTGCTCTTTTTTTCGATTTTGTTGTTTCTTCTATAGTAAAAGATGCTTGCATAGACTATTCAAAACTGTGTTTTTATTTATTTTTGTATTATCGTCAACCTTGTATACAAGGTGACTTTTTAATCATCAGAAAAACCTTGGCTTTTCATACAAATTCCAAGTAGGGAGGTACTACTACCAAAATGTATTGACACAGCTTATTTTCTTTCTCGATTTGCTAATATTTAGTCAGTCAGTAATATTATTAAAGTTGATTATTAATAATCATTATCATCATTTCAGCCATAGGACGTCCACTGCTGAACATAGGCCTTCCTTAATGTCCACTCACAAGGTGGTGACCTGATAAGGGTCGCAGGAAGACGCTGGATGCAGGCCGCTTCCAACCGGCCAATCTGGAAGTCAATGGGGAGGCCTATGTTCAGATTGTTAAAAATACTTGTATGTAATCCTCTTCCACCCCTTCAAAGGTTAAATCATTAAACATTCGGTCATAGATGTACCTCTATAAAGTCTCGATTTACCGTCAACAGAATGACGTCGAGATGGCTCAGTGTTCATAATATTAATCTAAATGGATCTTCCCAAAATGGAATTTGTCACAAAACACTTTAGTGACACTTCAGTGCCTATAGACGCATCACTATCGATTTTTCTAAGTCCAATGCTGGACATAAACTTCCCACATATTACGCTCTGGCGCAGGGCCGTTTGCATACGCAATACTGCTGGGAGTGATTGGAGAAGAATAGTTGAGGATCGGGATCAGTGGCGTGCATTAAGAGAGGCCTATCCAGTAGTGGACGGACGGGAGCTGATTATAATATGATATGATAAATGATGACAGAGCCTTGGAAGAAACGACCAGTGTGGTTTTATTAGCCTGTCTCAGCAAACAAGGCAGCTCCCGGGAATTCCCTGCTCCCATAGAGATTTTATGTGTGTACTCAGACGCTTGGTGTGCTCAGTGAGGAGTAGACATACTCCATCTATTTCTTTTATGCTAGCTTTCGTTTTTGTCGCATGTGAACACGCCCTTTCGCAACGAGACAGTGTGAACTGACGCGATGAGGTGTCGAGATTATAACTACGATCCCCATTAACATCTGTTACATTACCTAATTCTAATTAATGCTTTAAGAGCACAAATTGTTAATTTGTATTATAAAAATGGACATCTAAGAACGACTTGCAGATCACAAGTTGGACATCTGAGGGCCAGTTGTTGATCTCTGTTACAGTTGCCCTCTGACCTCCCTTAGACAGGGGTATTGAACCATTTTGGACTATGGCACAATACTTATACCTTAGCTACACACGTAGTGATAAAGCTAAATACTCTTAATTGCACACCATAAAATGTAAATAAGGTACAGGAAATACATTTAGAGCTGAAAAATTTAGGCGGTCTTATCGAAATTATCGCATATGTCCAAGTCACAATGTTTCCCTTGCGGCCAAGTAGGTTCAAATTTATGTACAAATTCCAAAAAATCCAGCAGTACATGAGCTGGGACTTGAACTCACGCCCAAAAGTCTTCTTAAATTTAAGTTACATGTCAAAACTACCCTAAAGTATAAGGGGTATTATAAAATTCAAGACGATCTTGATGACAAAAATTTATCGTCAGTCCAGCCTGCACTAAACTGATGTACCTAACTATTTATTTTGATTTTAATTTTTTTGTGTGGCAGCTAGTGGTGACTGAGTTTGTTCCGGCGTTTCTTCTCAGCACTTGCCAGATTGTCTGTGTCTTATCTCGAAGCGCTAATTATTGACGTTCATAAGTGGCAATTTTCTGTTCTAAATTGAATAAATTATTTTTGACTTTGACTTTTGAATGGTGTAAGTCGAGACTCCAACCACAGAGATTCTACTACTTTTTTACTTTTAAAAAATAATAGTGGTCATTTTTTATTAGGGCTGTTATTATTATTTTGCCCCTATGGTTTTTTTATCAACCGTACTAGACCTTTTCGGGTAAATTAACCCCATAAAATTGTTGACCTAGAGCAAGCCCTCTGGCTTTCTCTAACTGCTTTTCAGTTTGATTGGAGACAGCAAGAGGGCTTGCTTGGGAATAGGTTCCATTTGTGAAGAACGGCTGCAAGATGCCATAATTCACTTATCCGTCCATTCCATCGATGTGTTTTTGTCGCATGTTAACGCGTCCTTTCGCAAGCCAAAGTGAAATACCACAGATAAAGTATCGAGATACAGCTCACCTAACGATTTAGCCGTTAGCACCTTTCAAATGCCCTGGTTTGTAATTAAACTAGCTAGGCGAGGTGTTGACTGTAGGATGTGGGTGGCTATGACATCACAGGCTTCTTCACTTCATGTAAAAATAAAAAATAAATTGGTGTAGGTAATTAGAAAGCAGTAAAGCTAAGTACTGCTCTCTAGCCATCTAATTAAGCAGTTGGCGAACCCTTCTATGACCAGTTAGTTGTTTATCTGACAAGACCCTATTCTCAGGTTAAGGTACAATTATAATCTTGAAATTAATGTCAAATACAGTCTTCTACTCCAAACGTAAGTTAACGCAATCAAATAATATAGCCAATATAATGTCAGGAATTTTCATACTAACAAATTCTCGCATCAAAACTAATATGAACCTTCTAAAGGATCTTAAGCTGAATGATAGAAACTTCGGTGGTAAGAAAACCTCTGTGTGTACCGAGTAAGTGTGAAGTATTTAGATCATACTCAAATAGGTCTCACCTAACAATAGGTGGTATTAGGTGTCAATAGACTGTGGGAAGTAATTTTAAATTTTAATAGTTAGTACTTAGACTTAAGTAGAGTATTTGTGTCGCCAAAGTATTTTAATAGACTTTTTGGAATGCCATTCTTAAGTTACCTACGTGCGAAAATTTTAATGAGTTATTGTGTGAAATTAATCAACTTTATCACAATTTACAATATGCCTAGATAATTTTAGTGCATTGTCTTTAAAAAGTCTAGATTTAAAAACCACATTATATTTCTTAGGTCCGATTCGACCAAACACAAAATTAATAAACATTTTAATAAGGGATATAATTTTTTTTTTGACCGACACAGAGATGTGTCTGGCCGTTTTTCCTGCCTACCCTTCAGAAGTCAGCTTAAGCCGAGGTCCATGACCTCAGTGGCGCCCTAGAGGCCCTAATATGACCCCATTTCTAGAGCAGGACAGTAAAATAAAGACCTTATGCGGTCTGGCCTGCTTCGGCAGTCCCGGTTGACCACTAGCCTCTCTCCCATTTGCTATTTTTCTCTACCCACGACCTGATCGGGTCGCCCGCTAGTATGGGGCGTTCACTGCTACAGCAATTTTTTACGTCTGGAAAATGCTGTTCCGCATACCAATCGGCCGCAATTTTGAATAAGTCTGAAGCTTTGTTATGTATTTTGAAGCAATGTGAGATCAGCCCACCACGTGGGAATAATATTATCTGCACAGTACCCCTACCATCACAAATGCTAGTCACTGCTTAGCTTGGGCTTGGGCATGAATCATCAGTAATTCCAGAAAGAGGTCGGTCTAAATTTAATTTAATTAGATTAGGACAGTGTGACTTAGTTAGATGACTTAAATTATTTTCACACAATTATTAACAAAGTGGTGGTAAATACTAGATTTGCAAGTATTTCTTTATAAACGTAAAAGTGTAAACACCGAAATTAGAACCCATTATTGTTCGGCCCCTCCGATGATCTAGTTTTGTGTCTTAAATTCAATAAGTATCTCTTTGGGCCAATAGATAAGCTTATCTTTCTTATACTAATGTTGTAAACTCAATAATTTCAATTCAAATAAAACCAAATAACTCCAAATTGTTTCTTTTTTATTTCTTTTGTTCGTGGACCCCGTAGGGCAGATTAACACACCAGGTTTCCACTCGACAAAATGGCTCTCAGAGTGAGAGCTGCGTACCCACTAAAAACCAGACGGTGTCCTCCGGTGCCATTAAGTGAGTAGGAACTGCGGGTTATCGCCCCAGGCAAGCCCTAGGCATGTCCTCAGTTTAGTTGGGTGTACCTAGGCTGAGCCTCGCTAAAACTTGCCCGGTGTAGCTGAGAAGGTCCTTTTTTAATGACCACCAGCGATAGGTCCGTCTGAAAGAAGTATGTACCTAAAATATGTTATCCGAGGGCGTACCTCTACAACCGCATAAACTTAACCATTTAGATACCTAACGCTTTTTCTGGCTAAACCCGCGCCTCATAAATCGCATTTGCATCCTGAGGTCAGAAGCGTAAACGCAAATTTACACGTAGAATATACTGGAGCTAGTAACTGCCGTAAGACTTATGTGACTGATGCAAGATTAAATTACACTGGGCTACTCTGTGCTGCACTGGAGCCACTGCTTTACTATGGCTTCATCATCATTTCAGCCATAGGACGTCCACTGCTGAACATAAGCCTCCCCAATGACTTTCATTGGGGTATTGCCAATACTCGCCACGCTTGGCAGGTCAGGACTTCGCACGCAGACGCTGCTGCCCGTCTCGTGTTACAGGAATTAGTCACTTCTTATGACACGCCTTCTGTTGGCGGTGGGGAAGTGTGTTCTTTACGGCCGTCCTCACACGGTCTACGGTACCATGGCTTAGTGACTGAAAATGTAATCAACAAAACAGCAGGCTGAAGATCTTTCTAGCACCTATCATAGACACGCGGAACATTACAAAATATGTAATTACAGCGGCTAATTAAAACGCTCATGTCACCCACGGCCCAGTTCCGACGGAATCTGGCCACGGTGTCGAGTTCGTCACATTGCACTTTTGCCACATCGCAAACATAATGTATTCTGTTATAAGTACGCAATGTATTCTATTCTAAGTAAAATCTAATGAGACGGTTAGATAATGTGGTTCCCACGACGTGGAATTTGAACAGTTTTATTGACAACCCCGATTTAGATGCAGATTTCGCGTCTTTATATAGAATGCTACAAAAGACAAAGACAACAAGACAACGTGAGAAAGTGTTTTATGTGTTTAAGTAGGTGTGATGATTCGACTTTTTTAGGATCCGAACGGGTACCGGAAATGATGCCGGGGAAATAAATATAACAATATATTAATTACAGGAAAAAATTACAAAAGAAGCACAAATGGCATAAGAGAAAAAGGATTAAGCAGTTACTGTGGAAGTATGTGACATTCGGATGACAAGACAATAATTAAAACCAACTTAGATAAAATTATTACTTAGCTAGCTATGACTAACAAAAGTTTCTAAAAAATTGATCGAAAGCGTTTAGTTTACGTTCAAACTTAATTTTGAACTTTAAATTTTAAACAAAGTGGTTTCACAGTATCCTAGATTATTTCAAAAACTTTCAGAAAGCCTTAGCTTTAAAGTACCCAAAAAAACTAGTACAATTTTTTTTGGAAACTGTTAGTCTTAGCTAGCTGATAATTTAATCTAAGTAAGTTTAATTTATAAAGATCATACCTACTTTTAAAAAATCCGACATAACATAATAAAAAGTGGGGAAACTATTTTTAAAAGCTGATTAGAACGAAAATTCTCAAAATTTGAGAAAAAAAATATATCTCCCAAAAGTTCGGGTAACAAATATAGGTTAAATTTGGATAGCCCTGAATATAGGGAATCCAAAAGAATTTTGGACATTATCTTTTGGACCACCCTGTATAAGCGTGTTAAAGAACTATATTTAAGTAGTTGAATGTTTATAACACAATACATATAGTAAAAGACTATGAACAACGCGACACAGTAGCAAAACTGCAACAAACAATCGACCTTGTTTTTTACAACACTTCGTACGTGGGAACTGTGCACCAGAACTACCTCGTTCCTGCGAAGGTTTTACCCCTCAGCTATTTAGACCAAATTGATACCTGACATAGCACTTTAGTTTAGACAATAACTAACGAAAGGCGTTACCTGTAATAATATAGCGTCCATACGTACTAAATTTCATTTTATTTTATTTGTTATCATACATACAGCTACCATTACAGCTAAATATTCTAATTCGATAGTTGCAGTTTCCTAATATTTACTACATTATTAAAAAAAATAAAACCGACTTCAAAACACTGAAATGCTAAAAATTATCCTAACACTTAAGTACCTAATCAGATACTTTTGGAGTCGGTGCCAGCCGATGAGAGATTCAATGTTTTTGTTTGCACCGACTCCAAAAGTAGCTGATTAGGTACTTAAGTGTTAGGATTATTTTTAGCATTTCAGTGTTTTGAAGTCGGTTTAATTTTTTTTAATAAAATTTACTTATTTCATCTATTTTTAGTGATAAATCCTAATCTAACTGCTGAACACCGATTTCATCCCCTATTTTCCTACGCTTAGGGGTGATTTTTATTTTTCAAACTTTTATCATAGCATCATTGAAGTATAAGCTATTCAATAAAACAAAAATCATCAAAATCGGCTCATATTTGTCGAAGATAGGTAACAAGAACCACAACCAAAATATTATCTGGGTATATATTTGTTGATTTTCTCAAAAAGTTCTAAATCAATTTCGATAAAATTTATATGGGACCACCTCTGAAGTATGATCTACCAAACAAAAAAAGAATCATTAAAATCGATTCATAATTGGCGGAGTAATCGCGTAACAAACATACAAAAAAAAAAAAAAAACATACAGTCGAATTGAGAACCTCCTCCGTTTTTGAAGTCGGTTGAAAATAACATTATTTTTATGTATATGATTGGACAAAACAATGGCGAATCAAGCTCAATGAGACTAAGTCAGTTCATATTGACTTTACAAATAAAACCCCAAAGTTCGGTGTTAATTAATGGCCAAAAAATACCACATGAAAATACTGCAAAGTATTTGGGCATGACCCTCGACACAAAGCTTCGCTGGAAAGCTTACGTCAAGTAGAAAAGGGCCGAGCTAGAGATTCGCTACAAAAAGTTATATTGGCTGTTGGGGAGGCACTCCTCCCTGTCAATACAAAATAAACTTACTTTGTATAAACAGGTTCTTGTGCCAGTATGGACCTATGGTATACAGCTGTGGGGCTGTACCAAACAAAGCAACTCTCAAATCATACAACGCTTCCAGAACAAAGTACTTAGGGACATCGTAAGGGCACCTTGGTATATAAGAAATGACAATCTCAACCGGGACCTTCAAATGGAGTTTGTAGACAATGTTATAAAAAAGTATGCAGAAGCTCACGAAAAGAGACTTCACCACCATGTGAATGTCGAGGCAATCCAGCTCCTTGACAGCACGGACATAGTGAGAAGACTTAAAAGAACAAAACCTTTTGAGTTAGTGCAGTGATAGTGTGTATAGCTCTCTGCTATTTTTAAAGACTTGTGAACAATGTGTCTTCCCCTTAATATTATTAGTGACAATAAGAAAAGTGTTAATGGACACGTTCTTAGCTATAACTTACCAACTTACTTAGATTAGGTCAAAATTAAATTACTCATTAGTCTAGTTAGGCTAGATTGTAATATTCTTAAGGTTTATTGTATAACTTAGGCCTTAGACAGATCATAAAAAAAAATACATACAGCTACCATTACAGCCAAATATCCTAATTCGATAGTTGCAGTTTCCTAATATCTACTACAAAATAACATTATTAAAAGGATTTCCAGTAAAAATAAAAAGTACCTACTAATATTAATTATTATTAATATAGAACGCAATAAATCTATTGAATTGAAAAAAGAATAATTTATTAATTAATTGATAATTATTATTCCCATTTACAATAACAAATGTTTTTAATTTTAAAATTTCATATAAAATAATGAACATCCGACCCTTTTCTCACCGTGCGAGCAAGACAGAAAACGACGATGGCAGTTTGTACACACACACACACAGTTGACACATTGTTGTAATTACGCTGGTTACTATTCCGTGTTACGATTTTAGTTTAATTAAAACAAGCGTTGTTTTTTTTTTGGAAATTTATATATTTATTTTAATCTATTAATGATGTACTGTTATTTTATATAGTTACTGTATGCTTAGACAAAAGACAAAAGTCATAAAACAATTTAAAGTTGTTCATTAAGATGTATGGAATATGTGCTTACCAGTGCTTACAATGTTATTCTTAATATACGGGACACACTGTGTATATGTTTACTAGCTGTTGCCCGCGACTTCGTCTGCGTGGTCTTTAGGGGTATGAAAAATAGATGTTGGCCGATTCTCAGACCTACTCAATATGCTCACAAAATTTCATGAGAATCGGTCAAGCCGTTTCGGAGGAGTACGGGAACGAACATTGTGACACGAGAATTTTATATATAAGATACATACTTCCTAAACTTTTGCTGTGAAACCATAATCAAAATAAATAAACAAACATACAACCGAATTGAGAACCTCCCCCTTTTTGTGAAGTCGGTTAAAAACCAGCCAAATGAGTGTCGGGCCACGCGTAATGTTGAGTTCCGTGGTTGCCCTTTGCATTATAGCGGTAACCGAAACTGAAAACAATTACGGTCTGAAGTATCCACGAAATCGGTTTGAAAAGAAGAATGGCGAGCTTCTATAGAGCTTTGGACCCAAACTTTGAGACCCCATTCATTAATGAACTTAACTGCTTCTCGTAAAACTAAGCAAAAAAGTTAATCGACAACACCCTCTGAATTCTGGGATTCAAAAGATATTTGTGAAAACATGAAATGGTGAGGTTAGGTTCTGGGTTATTGTTTGTGATTAGCGTTAAAATAAATTGAATTCGTAAGTAAAACTCAACTGCACGTCCTAAAAAGGAACTTAACACGCTATCTGCACTTTGCAAGCAATATTTTTGTTTAAACTTTTGCTTATCAAATAAAGTATCACAATACAACCTGACATTGACATAACTGACTTTGACAGACCACTTTCTTCATCAAAAGTGTGTTCCAAATAATTCTAACTGGTTCCGAAATGGCATTTTGTTAAATAAACCCTAAAATTTAAAGTAACAATAATAATTAATTCCCAACTTTTAAACATTTAATGTTAGGGGCAAAGTCTGGTAATCCTACTTAACTAAAGGGGTTGCCTCGGAGGCGGGGTTGATTGTTTTTACACTATCATGCGAAAACGGTGCATCCCTAGTACGAAGAGTTCGAGCCAGTCCTAGCGGCCTCCTTACACCATTTTCCGACAATTACTTGAACCACTGCAATATGGTTCATGTGGTGGCAAACTGACCTGCTTTGTTATAGGATAATTTTTTTTCTGAAAAAAGAAACTGAAAAAATCCTCTTATTTGTTGGCGTGTATAATAATTAACTTACGGCTTACGGCACTAAGATTTGAGCTAAGCTGCGAAAAGATACGGACGGACGCACATGGCGAAACTATAAGGGTTTCGTGTTGACTACGGGACCCTAATAATCAGATACTACATGATCGTCGAGGTTGACGATAGTCTTGTGCCGGAAGGCGAAACTTTATCGCGATTTTGTTGTCGTCAGGCCCACGGAACAGATAATGGGCTAGTTTCCTAAAAAAATCTAATTAGTCCCTCAGTTGGAATAACAGAAAATATTGGACACGTATTTTTTCTTTTCTCAATCAAACAAAAAATTATGAAGATATAGCCCGTTAGAGTTCCGCGTAACGTCACACCTTGCGACACTTTTTAGCAAGGCGTGACGACACGTGCTCACTTTGATGCGCTTTATCTTGGTAATTTTTTGTTTGATTTGAATTTTTGATAATCTAACTGACGGACTAAATAGAATAATCTTTTTTTGACCCAGAAAACTAGCCTATTGTCTGTGTTCTATGGTTGGTTCCATAGTAAGTGCAGTAGGTAACACCTATTTGTGTAAAAATCATAGACTAATCATGTTAAAAAGCATGCAAATTTATAAGAATAAATGTTTTGAGCATATTTTTTAATTACGCTACTTAATCACTATTAACATAATTTGTAACGTTTCTATAGCAAAGTCAGAACGCTCAATCATACGCTACACCTGTTTTTAAATGTATTTTTTGCCTAATAATAATATATAGTGTTATTGGCAGTGACAAATTGTTACGGATATAAACATTTTGTACACTTGTAAATTGGTTTCAAATTTATAATACAACCCTAGACGAAATAAAAATAATGTAAAGGGTGTTAAGTGGAAAGTTAGCCAAACTCGATTGGCGTGTAGGTATTCAGTTATAAGGCCCTAAGTTTTCAAATTTTTTTCCCTTAATTTATTTTGTATTTTTTAAAATTTTCCGACACCTTATCTTAAAACCACTCAATATTTTATATTTACATGGTTTTGGTACATTTATTTATTTATTATTAGTATCTTATGTATGCTCAGTATAACAAATAGTATTTAAGATTCAAATTATAACTAATTATCTAGGAGTTTAATAACGGAAAAAGACAAAAAATTCGACTTTAACTTCACCGAAAATAAATTTAAGACTATCAATTTCGAATGCATTTAAAAACTTCCCTAGCTATTCTTCTTTGCAACGGTATACTACATGAAGTTTTTCAAACTTGTACAAATACTTCGAACTTCGACGCGTTTTTTTTTTACAGATTTACAAACGAAAAATTTTGAGTTCATTATTTTTTGAAAATCTAACTGACGAACTAAATAGAATTTCTTTTTTTTTACCCAGTCCTAATCCCTATTGGTGTGTTATCCAGCGCACATTTATTGAACAAAAATACCTACTCAGACAGATAATAAATCAGAATGAAAATATGATTGCACAAAATACACTCCAATAAAGTCCGCGAACATCAAACTCCTAATACATCACAGCACAAAGAATTCTGATGACAATGTTCATCTGTCAGTGTCGCAACGTCGATAAACCCCTTTGTCGATATCGATATAATCGGCCCATTGTCCGCACTAGCTTTCTAGTGATGTAACGATCATGATTTACAACTGAACTGTAAATGGTGTAATTAGTTTTAGTAAGATATGATTGCGGTCTGACAAGATGTCTTTGTCAGAATTATTAATAAATGATCTCGATCTGATATCAAAGTAAAGTTTAATCTTTTTACCAATTGGCGACTATATTTTACCTGTCAAATTAGTATTTCAAAATACAATATAACTACTTATTTGTTTAGTATAGTTCAAATTAAATTTATTCATCAATTAAGTTTCACCCTTCATCAACTTCAAACAGCCAAATTGCATACCTAATTCTGTTTAGTATAGTTAGTAATCTTCCTACACATACAATAAAATCGAAATATTAACCCTTTAGCCTTGATATTTAAACTTGATATTCATGTTAATAAGAACGTTATACCTAACTTAGTATTTATGGGTTTTGGCTAAAATCGAGGGTAGTAAATAAATAATATTTATTTCATATCAATGGGTACATTATATTATATTAGTGACCGTAGCCCCCTTTTAAGCTATTGAGTCTGTATTAGGGAGCAGAGCAGAGGTAGTATGAGATTAAATTTCATTTCGGATGATGGGACGGAAGGATGTCGAGAGAAGTCCTTATTTAAAATTAAAGATATTCCTTTTTAACTGATCAAGCATACGTAAACGAGACAAAATAGAAATTCTATTGCTATGCGGTCTCATGAGACCGCATAGATGTTAGCGGGTTAAATAAGCCTTCGCGTGCCACAAAAAAAAACTATTGTTTTCCATTGTTTTTCCGGTCTGCCACGGGTAATCGGAACGCGATGATGTAACAAAGTTAATTAATTCACAAAAGAATACCTTTAATGAAAAATTTCACAAACAAAAAAAAGGCTAAAATAAAAACTGTAAAATAAAATCAACCAGCGAAATCAAAGAAACAGAAAGCAAAAAAATTTAAAAGAACCTTTTCAGTTAGTTTTGGTCTTACTTAGTTTTTACTCAAAATCTTTTGGCACGGCGGTAACCCAACAAACAAACAAACAACAATGACTTGAGTGTCTGACGTTTAGATATCTGTCAAAAGGTACGAGTAACCTTAACTCATTTTCTATCTGACCGTTGCGAGAGCGCCTCTAGCGGTGTCATTACACGGGGTTGAGGTCGCGATTCGCGTTGCCTGTGGTTTATGCGTGTGCGCATGGCCGCGGGGTACTGCCAACACAGTTGAGATACGCAAATTGTTCGTTGTAAGAGTTCTAAAATTACACGAGCTGGTTAGAGATCATTCAAATTATTTTAAAAACCAATAAAAAAAAATAATTTTGCAAATAGGCCTGAATTATATTTATCCTGCATTTTGAAAGCAAAGACATATTTATGAATAGATTCAAACTGTTATATTACTAAGGTACAATTATAATAATTATGACCGTGTTTGTTTATTTTTTAAAAACGAAAACAAGTTGCCAAGTAAGTAAATAAAATGTATGAAAAGGCAGGGCATAATTAGGTTTCTTAGGTTGGCCGCCTAAAGTCCGTGGCTGTCACGACAAATGCTGAGCACACACATGCTGACACATCTGATTTATATTGTTTTGTGTATTATTTTTTTCTCTTGTGTGTCGAATAAACGTTTCTTTCTTTCTTTCTAAAGCGCTTAATTGTGCCCTGTCCAGGCCATTGCTCTTACTTTTGTCTCTTTGCTAGTACTACTGTTCTATTGTTTTATAGGTTATTACAAATTAAACAGTAAATCGATCAAGATTGCCGAATTTTACGTAATTTCCCCATACACAAAATGTCAGTAAAACCAAAATTACAACTAAATGTTCTCGCCAGCGCGAGATATTAAAAAAGTTAATATAATGGAACTGTAGATACGTATAAAACCAGTAAAACCAATTTATTTCTGCAAATAGGCCTAAATTAAGCTCTTTCACACGTCCCAATTTTTTTTTACCCTACCATTGCTTTGGGACAATTGTGGGCTAGTGCCGAGAAGAAGCAGCGCAAGAAACTCGGTCACTATTGTCAGCCTCTTTTTAAATAGTATGTTTACATTACAAGATGTACTTGTGCGACCAGGGCAGTATTTAATTGTATACATTTTTATCAATTAAATAGTCATTTACAGTGTCATAACCTTTTTTCATTAAAACCATCTTGACATGCGATTTAAATTTATGTATAGGTAGTTTGCTGAACTACCTACTAGACTAGACTGCGGCAAATTTGTTAAAAAAGCGAATACATTTTCCCATGAACGAATTACCTACTATATGCAGTCTGAAATTTGGAATTTGAATTTATAGTACCTTCTACCCCCCATTATATCATGATCTTTCCCCGGCTTCAATCCGGATTTGAACTGTATTGTATTAAAACTGTAAGCGTTTATATCTGTAATACCTACATCCTATAAATCGAAAATTTATTCTAAGTCCCTATCGCGTCATTGTGCGAAAGAGACATTAACGACTGGTAGACATTTTGCGAAGTGGACGTGCTGCGAATAAGCCTTGATCTATATCTACAGAACCCTCACTGCCAGGTGAACTATGGTCTCAAATGGTCTGCATGACAGCCCCGCCGGCGGTCGGTCTGAGGCAAGCGCCGACGAGTTGCGATACATGCCGATTACACTTTTATTTATCGACAGACAGACAGACCTACTGCAGAAAATAGCTGCAATTATCATTTACTTAGAATGTAGCGTTTCTCCTACCTATGTTTATTTCTTCGTTAGGTTATAATTACATGTATGTATAAGTATTTTGCGTAATAGTATACATTTTAGCGTAATTGAATAAAGTGTCACAGTACATGAAACTACTGATGTACAGTCATTTACAATTTTGATGTAGGTACAGTTCCCTAGAAAAAGTTTTTGTATTTGGGAACCAGATTGAGCCAAATAAGTTTTTGCATTATTTTACTTACACTTTGTATGACATCTAAGGCAAGTTGGAGCGATGAACACGCAAAGTTGCTGGCAGCAGTTGAAAAATAATACTCAATAATAATCATTTATTTTGTATATAGGCCCTCTTCCGGGCGCTTATACACGTCCCAAAATATAGCTTAGCCCTACTACCGCTTCGGGACTACATATTGGCTGGTGCTGAGAAGAAACAGCGCAACAAACTTAGTCAAAAAGAATAGCCGAGTCCAATGCTCAGTGGCTCGTATTGGGAGAGGCATATGTCCAGCTGTGGAGTGACGTGGGCTGATTACTATGATGCTGACATTTACACGACTTAATGTATACAATAGTATTCGGCTTATAAACAACAACAGGGAACCAGTCCAGTCTCGCGCGCGCCTTGACATTACACGATGCGCACGCGCCGCTCACCGCGCGAGGGCAGCCGACTCATGCCGATGGGATTGCACATTAAAATTTGCTAAAATAATACGCTTCAAATATTCATTAAATTGAACTGATAAAATGTTATACATCTAATTATTAATTTATTAAACGCGAAAGTATAAAGTCTGTCTTTTCGTTAAGCTTGCGTGGCAAAACAACTGAACAGACTTTTCTGAAATTTGGTATGGAGAAAGCTTGAAACCTCTGTTTTAACTACCCTACAGAGAGCAAAATAGGGTGTCAATTATACTGAGAGCGAGTAGCGAGCGAAGCCGTGGCTAAGCGAGGCCGCGGCGAAGCTTTACCAGCTGTACCCACGACTTAGCCTAGCCTAGCGTTATACACCTAGCCTCCTCATATTTATCCATTTTAGAATTTTCCATTACAATAAATCCTTTGACTTTTTCTGCGTATACTTCAAAATTAAGCCAGAGGAATTGATAATCACAAAAATAGGCTTATACTTTCCTGTGGGTTATTTTCCTGTAATTAGCTACCATTAATGTAAAACAAATTAAAATAAATGAATAAAATGTGTGTACTTAAATCCTTATAGCCTAACAATATTAATATTTTCATGTAACTATGTGTGGTTTCTGAATTAATTCTTTTATTCTTATTCTATTAACATGTGTGCCAAATTTCAGCTAATTCCGTTCAGCCGCTAAGTTTGAGTTTTTCGGTCGGGTGATCGATGAAATCGGAGTTTTGCTATTAGGCAGTTTTGTCAGCCTTTTATTATGTTGTGGCTTGATCAAGTCAAAAAATTTAAATTTTTCATCCACAGGTTTCAACTAAAAGCGTCTACCAACTAAACCTTTACATAACCTTTAGTCATTATTTTTAAAATACCAACGGCGAATCTCGGCCAAATGAATCATTGTTATACCCATACTGTGTAAGCCGCACCATTACTCATAATTACTCTAAAATATAACTCCGTGTCATTGAAACTGTAGACTGTTTAACATTGTAAATGCAATGCAGTAGGCTCTTTGAAATGTAACTCGTCGCTTTAGTTATTGGATAATTGCACAGGGAATCTCAGGAAGGTAAAATTGATGTGACTGTATATTCGGCTGCTTAAGATCAAACTACGTTATTTTTATGTGGTGATGAAGTTTCCTAAATTTTCTTGAAAGTGTATAATCAGCTATTGATATACGGCTACTTTTAGTGTTTTGAACTTACATATATTGAAATCTCAAAAACACTAGGCCATGTCTTGACTTTGATGATTTTATGATGATCGAAACATTTATTTGCTTGTTGCTCCCATTGTGCAAGGTTTTTGTGACACAGTAGCACTTTGTCACAAAACGCGCTTTTCCAGAAGACGGTTTCAAATCGGTTTTAAAACCGATTATCGGATAGAAATCGTCTTGTTAACGCCACACTGCATGGTTTGAGCGTGGAAATGACAATTGACCCTGCTGGATTTATTTTTACTGTGGTTTTGGTGTCAACTCTCATACGAATCTTAATTAAATTCTCATAGATTCTAAGAAAACAATAACTATTGTCATTATGTGTATTTAAATTGTTGTAATTCATATTTTAATTGCCTATTTTAAGCGCTGTGCTTCGGTGATGCTATATCTTACATACATCTATGGAGGTCTCGTCTCATCAGATAATTTTAATTATCATCATCATAATCAGCCCACGTTAGTCCACAGCTGATCATAGGCCTCTCCTTGCACCGTGCACCGCACCGTTGCACACCACTGAGCTTGATCCTTGGCCTTTTTTTCCATCGGCTGTTTTGCTATATATCATCGCTCTTCTTCGTCGGAGGGCGCCTAAAAAAATCGAGAAAAGCGGACCCTGGGCAATGGCTTTGAACGCAACCGGGATTGACCGTATAGATGAAGAAGAAGAAGACTTCGTCGGAGGGCGCCTCCTGCGCTTGCGCGGTCTCCACTCTAGTAATCGTCTCTACCTTATCTGTTATCTATTCTACGGCAAATAAAAAAATAAAGTCGCTCATCGGGGTTTACGTAAAAAATAAGCATCTATAATAATAATAATAAGCAGCAAACTACCTTATAAGGTAGTTTTGGCCATAATCCATATCCAGCAAGCGGGCCCAGGAGACGTATTTTTGAAGCATTAGAAATGAATCTTAAATTCGAACACGAAAACAATTCGTGTATGAAAATGGTTTTTCTATTGCTTCCGATTTTACGCATTTTTGAATCACTCGAAATAAGTCTTGCTATTAAATTGAAATCTTGTAACTATTTTTGTTTCACGCAGAAAATATTATAAACAATAAAGCAAAAACTCATTAACGAACGTATTTAAAAAGTTATTATGTCAAATATCTGTCAATCATACGTTTACTTGTCAATGCAATTCTTCCGTACTTTCTACTAGTAGAAAACAAAAACGAGTGGTCGTTGCAGAATTCACGGAATGAATTTTCAAAAATAGTGATTTTAGGAATTCGCATGCGAATCTTGCGATTTCGTATTCGGATTGGAATTCGCATGATTCAAAAATACGTCTCCAGTGCGGTGCGGTGGAAGTGAGTTGGAAAGCCGGTGACTAAATCGTACTGTCAGATGTTATTACTAGGCTTCACGATTACCTAGTATAAAGTGATATTAGCCGACCAACTTTTAACGTGCCTTCCGAAGCACGGAGATGCTAGTGATAAACGTACGGGTAATGGGTTCACGTAATTTGTTCTAATTATTGTAACAAGTCACAAAATTATTCGTTTTTTATAACTATTAGGGTAGTCATTTATTGTTTCTTGCTTAGTTCTCAAATCTCGTAAAATGTGGTTGTCAGACAGGCCACGTCCT
Source organism: Anania hortulata (assembly GCA_963576865.1). Lineage (NCBI taxonomy): Eukaryota > Metazoa > Arthropoda > Insecta > Lepidoptera > Crambidae > Anania > Anania hortulata. Next base: position 1,166,753 of record OY756409.1, read on the forward strand.
GCATTAAGTATGACAAAATCTAACATCTTACTGATATTATACCTTACTAATTTTTAATGCCAAACTTACCTCAAAACCTCTTAACCTCCTCAAAGATCTTGATGAAATTTGGCACAGGTATAGATTATAGTCCAGAATAGCACATAGGTTACTTTTATCCCGGTTTTTAATAAACCAAGCGATCGACAGACATGATTTTTGCTTAGTGGTAATTTAGAATTAAAGCCGTATTTTACGCGGACGAAGCCGCGGGCACTACTAGTCCTAACATATATTTTCATTCCGATACAAAAACACAGGTGCTCTAAAGATGGCCAAATACCTCTTCCAAATCCGCCCGACAATCTCCAACAGTACCAAATTCTCCAGATCGACTCACCAACTTTTTCAAATCTTCTAAACAAGCTATTCTCAGTTCTTAGCTTGAAAGCCCGTTCAAACGCTCGGATACCAGATAAAACAATAACTCGACAACTTAGTAGCGAGATAAATCTTCACCCGGTCCCGGGTTCGATTCCCGCGGTCCACTTCCCACGCGGTGAGATAACTATGTTGTACAACTTCAAGGTACCGCAAATTGCATTATAATGCCCGTTGCGCTTGCGCAGAATTTTGGATAATCTAAAACTATAACTTTGTTCTCGCGCTTCGTTACCCCACTACACCGAATTGTTTACTCTACCTGAGATGTGTTTCTATAAATAAATAGTAAACAGATACTTCCAACAATCTCACCAATCATCTAGCCCCAAACTAAGCAAAGCTTGTAATATGGCGACAAGATAACGGATAAATAATACTCACATATATTTGACGACCTCCGTAGCCGAGAGGCGAGCATACTGGACTTGGTGTCACTATCTCTGAGGTTCCGGGTTCGATTCGCGGTCGGTTAATGTAGAAAAAAATTCTATGTTGTCTCGGGTCTGGGTGTTGTGGTACCGTCGTTGTTTCTGATTTCTGTAACACAAGTGCTTAAGCTACTTATCATAGGATCAGAGCAATGTATGTGATTTTGTCCAACATTTATAATAATAATATTTATTATAAACATCCATGATTTAGAGACAAACACATGCTCATCACACTAATATTTGCCCCTTGCGGGATTTGAACCCGCAACCACCTGGCTTTGTAATCCGGAAGCAAATAGTTCGCTTTTAGAGATAATAATATTACCTCAATTGAAATTTCTGTAACGGAGCTTTTAGTCGTAAGATGTTAAGTAAAATCTGATTGATTAGATTGTCATCTTCATGTTTTAACTAAAATCTCAATATTTCAATAATATTCCTAAAATTTCAATATGTTAGATAACTAAACGCTAATACTACCACTGTATTCTAGAGATTATGAGGAATTAAATAGAGATGCGTTTCATTAATATACGCAAAAATGTTTGGTGGGCCCAGGTCCTAAACAAAAAAAATCGTTTGGTTTAGCTATAAGTATTCACCAAATAAACTTAGACGATCCCAATGATGTTGTGATGCAGTAGTTCACATTAAACCCAAAAGGACTCGGGTTTGATTCCCGTTTCGGATCAATACAGAACATCGTTTATCGGTTCTATTCTGATCAGATCACTGCTATTTTGCCTAGCTCATCTTCGAGCTATATCGATAACTTAGTTGTTTGTCAAATAGCTTTATTTCTGATGATATTCTTATTATTTTTTCCCAACAAGGTCTCAATGATCTATGTTATGTCCCTATTTATAACACCTTTATAACCATAAAAACTAAAGCATGCCCTATACGTCCCACTGCAGGGCACAGACCTCACCTCAGCTATGAGGTGGCTTGGGCCATACTCCATCTACGCGGGCCCAGTGCAGATTGGAAGAGAGGTGTTGTATGACCAATGACTTAACTTTACTGTAGGGTGTTATTAAGCTGCCCTACCTAAGGCCTCTGACAAGGCTCCTTTAACGTGCCTTCTGCACGGAGACGCTTGTGATACATGTCACTAAATATAGTTGGAATGGTCACCCATCCAAACACAATCGCGGTGTAGGTGGCCTTATTTTGTTAATCAAAGCAAACAAAGCGCTGTCACCACTAAACTACAGGCATCATCTTGTCATTATAACAATAGAAAGTAATAAAATATATTAAATTTAATTAAACAAATCTTATAAAAGAAACCTTAATGTCAATTTAGTTTTTATAGTCTATTTCGAATCCTTATTATTTAAACTTTATTGCAAAGGTGAGTACAATTTGCGGACTTAATGCTAAACAACATTCTCTACCAGTCAACCTTGAGGTAATTCAGATAATGTAGTCGGTGGCGGAGTAGAAAGTATCCGACATATTTTATAAAACAAGTAAAATACATACACATACATACCAATTTAGACAATAATAAATACATACATATAATCCTTCTCGTTAATCGTCACAGCTTCATATGTGGAGCAGATGAAGGCGGGCGGCGCACGCGCATCGTTACGCAACGATGGTCTAGAATCCACACCCGCTGGAACTAATTCACATAATTGTGTAAGTTATCAAGCCGCGTTACTTATGGCAGATTTATAACTTAATATTGTGGTTGTTAGGTTAGGTTCTTTATTACTTCTACCGTTTCTCGCAGGAGTGAAGTAGACTCAAAAATATTTACTAAACTTTCTCAATTAAAATTTTATAAAAAGAATAAAACCGACTTCAAAAAACTTTAAATATTTTTAACACATAAGTACCAAATCAGATACTTTTGAAGTCGGTGACAACCGATGAGAGTATGAATATTTTCGTTTGCACCGACTCCAAAAGTAAGTGATTTGGTACTTATATGTTAATTTGTTAGCTTTTTAGTGTTTTGAAGTCATTTTTAGGGTTTTGTAGCCAAATGGCAAAAAACGGAATGCTTATGGATTCGTCATCTCTGTCTATATGTCTGTCCGTCCGTATGTCACAGCCACTTTATTCCGAAACTATAAGAACTATACTGTTGAAACTTAGTAAATAGATGTATTCTATGAACCGCATTAAGATTTTTACACAAAAATAGGAAAAAAAACAATAAATTTTGGGGGTTCCCCATACTTAGAACTGAAACTCAATTTTTTTTTTCATAAAACCCATACGTGTGGGGTATCGTATAAGGATATGTCTACAAAAATGATATTGAGGTTACTAATATCATTTTTTTCTAAACTATAGTTTCCGCGAAAGACACTTCCAAAGTGGTAAAATATGTAACTTCTAAAATAAGACACATTTTTTGTCGTATAATATGTATATATTATTTACAATAGCAGACAAGAAAGCTACAAGTAGTTAAACTGAATGCGAACTCGGTGTGACGCACGAAGAACACCTGTTTTGCTCCCGTATTGTCAGCTAAATATTATTTTAATACTATTAATCATACATAATATTTTTAACTACATTTGAATAGATAGATAAATGAAGAATCATCTTATTTTATTTCTGAAGTTGTAATAAACATAGGTTAAGATTTATGAGTGTGTGACCGCCTTAAAATATCCTTACCGGAAATACTCTAGTGTGGCGTGTGGGCCGTAAAGAATACACTTTCCTACCACAAACAGAAGGCATGTCGTAAGAGGCGACTAATTCCTGTAGCACGAGACCGGCAGCAGCGTCATCGTGCAAAATCTTATAAAAAACTGCGCTCACCAATCCGCCTGCCAATCGTGGCGAGTATTGGCAATCCCCCCGATGATAGGTCATTGAAGGAGGTCTTTGTTCAGCAGTGGACGTCCTATGGCTGCAATGATGATGAAAATGATGTATAATGAACAAAATTAGTAATCACATAATTTCAGAAGCTTTTAAGCCTACACAGTAGCACATAATAAATAGTACTAATGGATATCAGAAGTTAAGCTTCACACAAAATCATACAGTTTAAAATCATACAGCATTTTTAAATACGATAACATAGCGTATTCACGTAGTTTTAGCGTTCAATCGCTAAACTGCATTCTTGCCTAATGGAACTGAAGATAAAGTCTAAGGTGGAGCTCGTTTAGCTACTCAGTAAGTGTACTGCTAAATATCTCGCCCTATCCTATCCGGAACGCAAATCCATTTCGATCAAGTTCGCTTCGGTTATCCTCAATCCGATCTTGACAAAAACATAAAAGTCCGCCATGTCGTAATGGTAACAGAAGCTATCTACAGAATTGACTTGTCACTTGTAATTAGGGGATATGTAATTAATCTAATGTCAGAGCGTTTCTCAACCAGTGAATAAAGGCGAGGTCACATTGAATGCACGGACCTATGCTTACACATTAATTGTCATGGTCTCAAAGTATGGGATCAACATCCTTAAGTTACGAGGTACGAGACAATAAATTTTGCCAGGGGCGTCTCCCACCACACCTAGACTCGAAATAATTTAGAAAAGTTTGTTTTTCTGACTCTTTGCAGTTTTTGCATAAATGTTCTTGTATGCTATTTAGGACCTAAAATTACCACGTTTTTGCAAATAAAGATTATTCTATTCTTCGATGGCGCGATGACTTAGACACGATGGCGCGATGACTTAGACAATTTTCTCCAAGATTGGCAAGCCCTAACCACCGACAGGGATAAGTGGAGAGGTTTGGGGGAGGTCTTTGCTCAGCAGTGGGACAGAAATGGCTAATTTAAAAAAAACTATTCTATTAATATACCATACATATACGAAAAGTGTGACTCTCAATATAAAGACGAAGCCGCATGCTACATTGATAAAGTGAAATGAAATGAAATGAAATGAAATAAATGAAATGAAATGAAATGAAATAAAATGAAATGAAATGAAATTTATTTATTAGTCCTTGAAGAAGGTACATTTTAGTTGTTAATTAGGTACATATAGTTAAGATCCTCTTCTTCGGCTAACCAGTGTTGCATACAAATATTATTATTTTCAATTTAACCACAATACATAGTTACTTATTTAATTCAATATTTTTTTTAAAACATGCATTATTTATATTAGATTTTATTATTAGATTATGTATGTAAATAAATGTCAATTTTATAAAATCATACAATCATGCTTAATGTCAATATTAATGATAAACAAATGACAAAGGTTTTTTAACCTAAAGAAAGTTTAAACAGTGTAGAAAAGCTATTTAATTTTCTTCTTTACTAGTTACCTTTATACAGTATATTTTATTCTAAACGATTTTACGGTTTTTGTAACCGTATTATATTAAGAAATCTGCTTCCAGTTTATTTTATAAATATTGCGCAATCCACTCGGTCTTATGATCCTGGTAACGGTAAAATACTGGATTTTCCAGTCAAACAACGACAGTGAAAATCTTTACACAATTGCGATACTGATATTATAAATGTTGGACATCACATACATTGCTCTGATCCTATGGTAAGTAGCCAAACGAAAACCAGAAACAATGACAGTACCACAATACCCAGACCCGAGACAATAACTTCAGAGATTGTGACACCAAGTCCGGTATGGTCGCCTCTCAGCTACGGAAGTCGTCAAAAATTTATGAAACAATAATGAAATAATATATAATGGCCTACTTATAACATAATTATGTATATGCGGATGTGACCGCGCCCTTATATGTGAGTATTTAGACAGAGAGCAAGCATTGAGTAGTCGGCGGATATGGCGAAATTTTACTATGTGCGATGACAAATTTAACTGTAACGTGATAATTTATGCGTTAAATTAAATGGTGAGTGTACTTGAGGAAACATAAAATATTGTTAAAGTAATGACACTAGTGGACAAGTTAGTCTCATTATCACAGTGGAATACACATTTTGACGACCGGTCTAGTGGTCGCGGGTTCGAATCCCGTCAGGAGCAATAGTTTGTGTGGTAATCACGAGCATTTGTACCTCAGATAGATGTTTATAATTGTATTTAAGTACGTTTACCAAGTTATTTAGTCGCTATATTACAATATGCAGTCCTTTTTAGCTCAATTCTGAAGACTGCGCAGACAAAGCCGCGGGCTAAAGCTAGTAAAATAATAGACATCGGAATACATTGCTATTCCAGTCAGCCTGTGACCACGGTTGGATGTATTACACAATGATCGTGTTAATTCCCGTTTTTGTGTGTTTTAATCATGGAACGCGAAAGTTTAAAAGTAAATATATTCTATGCTTACAATCTTAACAAGATCTTAGATCTCTCACTCAGATAAGTGAGATAAAATGTGTAACGTGCAAAATTTAAAAGCGCCCGGAAGTTTTTGCTGCGTGCACCGAAGCATGCGTCGCTCGCTACAGACAGAGTGTTTTGTGTATTATTTAAATATACACAGAAACAACTAAACATTTTACTTTTTTGTCAGATAAAATAAAGTGCATGCAAAATATTTTAGTATAGTTCAGTCACAGAATAAATAATATAGGCAGAAACGACACTTAAAGACATTTGCCAAAATAGATTATCTACTCTCAATGTGCGGCAACAAAGAGCAAATTAGCTTGCACCGGGCAATGTACTCTCATTTTATGTACATATGTCGCCTACAAAGCGTTACTGCAAGCGATAATCCGCCAAAACGCCACAAGTGAGAGCTCTTTTTACTTTATCCTGTCAGCTACCGCTCTCTTGCAAGGGCTGCGACTTGTGTTTATGAATTCGGTCGATACCTACCTATGCATGAAATAGCGTGTAGATAACTAGTAATCATTTCAATGAAAATATTACTTTCCATTTCGGTATATCGATACAATTAATTTATGAAAACACCCTGATCGTAATATTAGTGTTAAAGAGCCCTGTATAAAAACGTCGTAACGTAGTAAGTACCTACCTAATGAGAACTAAAAATATTATAGAAGTGGTCTATGGACTTATTATAATATTGTGGTAGGTCTGCTGGAAATCGAATTGTTAGCATTTTCAATCACAACGGAGCAGTCGCGTCGCTGCTACTAATGCTACCGAGCGACCCGGTGGCAAAATATATAACCCAAATTCTGCGCAATATTTTCGATTTCTTTTAATTTTATTCTTCACTCTTAACAGTGAATAAACTCTGAATAAAGTCGGAAGTGTACCGCGTACAAAAAACTAATTTTAATAATAAGAAAGTGTAACAGCGCGCGCGCGTGACTCTCGACTGATTTTAGCCTCTTCGAAGGTGCGCGTCGCGTAGGTATTTATCTCGACCGAAACGCGGAGTGTCGTAGGCCTGGTTCAGTATAGAGTATAGAAAATACATTATATCTACACATTTTAAAGACTACGAAAGAATGATTTAACGCATGTTTTAACACATGTTTTAAACTTAATTTAACTTCTGAGGATCGAGGTTGGAAGACAAATTGGCGGAACATCTTAAAGACAGGATAATTATACGTTTTGTCGTTGTAGGTGGGTGAATGAATACAAAAAGGCTCAGGGTTTTTTGTAAACTTCATTTACCTCATTTTTGGAACTCTTCATCGCAATACTTATCTGTGGATAATGGTGCTGATTACATTGTTAGTAACACTTACTTAACTTACATTCTAGTACCTAAGCAGCCAATGTAATTGTTTGTTGTCCCAAATAAAGGAAAATAAAATAATAAAAATACTCTCTAAATTCTAATTTAACTGTCCTCTACCTAGCATTTAGAGATCAAGCCGACACTTGTGCAGCTTTAAAATGTTATTCCCAAATTTTATTTGTGTGGTGTCCAATAAGAGTATCTGTCTACGACATCAGTCACCACTTCGTCAATAAATTATCACTTTCTGCAGGCTGGAGATATATTATGAGGATCGTCTCCACCACCTTTAAAGTATGCCTATTATACGTCCCACTGCAGAGCACAGGCCTCACCTCAGCTATGAGGTAGTTTGGGCCATACTCATCGACCACCGAGCATAACGAACTATCTTTCTCCGAAACTAGAAAGTGATTTTCCACTTACATTTAGTATGAAATGACAGATCCTGTCAACTCTCACCCATGCAAAAAAAAATACAGATACAGATATAAAAATGGCCGAAAAATTTGTCGAACAAATCATATGATATTTCTACTCTATAGCGTATGTGCTCCACGGCCATACTCCACTAATAATAATAATTAATCATTTATTTCCCAGAATATGGTTACAAAAGGTAGTTAACATCATAGATTATCCAGCATATTCTATCGCAATGCGACGTGCAAATATTATGTCAGTGTTTTTTTTTTTAGACCAAGTACATATTGTCAATTATAATGCAAAATCAAATGTCAAAAATTATTAAATAACATTCTTAGGACCGCGACATTTCAAACGTACAATTAGATTAAAATTAAAATTATGTCAAAATATTATATAAATGTCAAATTTTATCATTCAAGAGTTCGTTAACAGAATAATTAAACACAACGCGGCTTCTATGCTCAGTTAACGTAGTTACACCTAATATCATCGTCGTAACATTATTTAAAGAAAATTATTATTCTACTAATGGATATCTGATATTAATAACATCTCGACGTGTTATCCAACGCTTAAGTCGGATTAGCTGCACACGCTACGAATAGCATCGTATATTACGTAGGTAATCACTGAATGTCCTCAGCGTATGCAGATTTTCTCACTGCACTTTCACTATATGAGGCCCTGTTTTTAGCAACATATCTTACATATGTAACCTATGTTACAATATGCAATATTTTAAAAGATTTACTGGGCTATTTTTCAAACACCAATAACCCACTAGGGGCCGATTCTAGTGCTCAAATACAACAACTTTTTCTACAGAACCAAAATAAATAAAAATACTGCTTCATATAAAATATGAAGCAGAAGCAAATTTGAAATTATACAGGTAGGTACTCAAGTTTTTACTTGTATAATTTTCCTAATATTAACAAATCCGTTTAACCACACTAACCGCCCACTAATTTAACTGAACCACAAAATTGTCGCAATCAAAGTTCAACTAGTTAAGTTTATTACTGACTATTACCGAACTGATTATACATTTCCCATAATTATACCTATAATTAAATGCAAACATATCGACCTTATGCAATTTAGCTATGGGGTATATTGATAAAAACCATGTCAGTATTACAAGTTACCTATAAAATGTGTAGAATTCAGTCGAAATTACAGGTAAAATTAATAAGTTCTCGATCTAATAAAATACTATCTTTGTGCTTTTATTCTTTGACTAATCTCTGTGGTGTGTATTTAAATTCATAATGAGTATTTTAAAAACATGATTTTAACAATTAAAAATATAATACAAAAATTCTAAAAACGCAATTTTTGGACTCCACTATAGAGATCGCCTGGGGATCGTTTTTAATTTTTTCTAGTCAATGTATGGAATTTATAATAAACATAATGTATAATTACTAATATTGCAATGCCCTAACAGGATCCATAAGTTAGATCTAATTTATTGTTAACACTTATGACGCAATAAATATATTGAATTGAATTGAATTGACAATTTAAAGTTGTATTATATGTATAGATTATAAATTAATCTCTATTTCCTTTGGTCACGCTGTAACTTGAGAGCGACTTTACGGATTTCATTCATCTTTTTTAAAAGTTTTCTAATAATTTGTAGAAGGTTCTTACGGAACAAAATTAAGAAAGTTGCGCAGAAAATCCTTTATGAATAAACTAAAGGCCTCGCCAACGAAGTCGCGGCACAACCAGTAAATTATAAACATACAGTCACCAAAAATACTGAATTAAATTGTACTGTCATTTGAATAAACTAATTATAAATAAACTAAAATATAAACTAAATAAACAGCACAAAATACTGAATTAAATTGTACTGTCATTTGAATAAACTAATCTATTTTGTAAACCTACTCTTTGCAAATAAATACTTTGAATACTTTGAATAGGTTTCGAAAATACTATATTCTCGAATCCTTTTTTATAAACTGCGGAACCCCAACCAACTCTTACTTTTAGTACAATCAACGGCAGGTCAACCTACCGAAACAGTTAAAGGTCATTGAACCGATTTTCAACTTTAAGTCCGACGCGTAGAGATCAATATCTATATGTTAGTTTGATGAGCTGTTGTCTGTACATTAAAAATAAGCCCTTATTACCTTTAATTGGCTTCAAAATTGATGACATCCGAATGTACGAGTAATAAGACATTACGAAATGGAATTACACACTTACATTGAATTTAATCGAAGTCATAAATTACACTTACGCAGCCGATAAAAAATTTATTTGATATTTTTTTTAAGGCCCAGTTTCACCACTTGCTGATACTCGTAAGTTCCGAATAACCTACCCGGCACTTGTTTTTACAAATAACTCATGCAATTAGCTATCAAAAAGTGTCAGATAGGTTATCTGAAACTTATCAGCATGTGGTGAAACTGGCCCTAAATCTAATGTCAAGTTTCCGTTTTAAGAAACATCAGTAGGTACTGGTTTATGTTGAGTACTTTATATCATTTTGCAACGTAAATTAAATGGACATTTTTCAATATAGCGATTTCTTATAAATGTGGATAGTCATTAAAAAGCCAAACTAATATCAAGTAATTTACTATTCTAATTTGAAAACCAGTTAAGTTTCCGATATTTTAAGTGCGGTATTTGACCATTTCCGAATTCCTTAACGTTAAGGTTTTCGGCTGTACCGAGAAAACAAAAAATATTAAATTGAATTGAATTTAAATATTGAAAATATTATCAGTTTTTTCTAAGACTAAAGAGAGGGTTATAAACAGAGGCAATAAAAACATATTATTATCTTTAAAGAATCCAATTGCCTTTTGAAAGTAGGGTACATTAAAATAATCCTATTAAAGGGAAATCCAGCTTTAAAAACTGATTGACCTAAATCATTTTGCAGTGCTTAGTTAGTTCTAATACTTAGCAGGCAGTTATTCCCGCTGATAATCGAGTGTTAATCTGCTATTCAATAGCAAATCGTCAATGAAAACCACGTGACAATATATGATTTAAAATTGTATATCGACGATCTCCGTAGCCGAGAAGCGAGCATACCGGACTTTGTGTCGCTATCTCTGAGGTCCCGGGTTCGATTCCCGGTCGGTCAATGTAGAAAAATAACTTAACACTCTATATTGTCTCGGGTCTGGGTGTACTAGGAGACGCATCTGGCAAAAACAATCGTCCGGTACCTCGTAATACAACGATGTTATGTTAATTCCTTACGACGGTCTTAAACAAAAAGGTCTTAAATCGTTACTCCGAGACTATGAAATAAAAAGTGTTTTATGAAGCATATAATTTTTTTTGTTTTACTAGATGTCCTGACAGACGTTGTCTTAATTGTCCAAATTTGACAATACAAAACAACATTTGCGCCGAACAACAAATTAGCCAAATAGGTGCAGCCGTTCTGGAGACGTATTTTTAAAGCATTAGAAATGAATCTCGAATTCGAACACGAAAACAATTCGTGTATAAATTTCATTTCTATTTCTTACAATTTTTCGTATTATTGAATCACTCGAAATAATAGTTGCTATTAAATTAACTTGTAACTATTTTCGTTTTACGCAGAAAATATTATAAAATAGAATGCAACAACATATTGATTTTAAAAACCGGTAGTGAATCGTCAAACGAAACGTAAATAAAAAGTTATTATGTCAAATTTCTATCAAACATATGTTTACTTGTCAATGTCATTCTTCCGTACTTTCTACTAGTAGAAAACGAAAAACGAGTGGGTGGGACCCACTCGTTGCAGAATTCACGGAATGAATTTTCAAAAATAGTGATTTTAGGAATTTGCATGCGATTCATGCTATTTCGTATTCGGATTGGAATTCTCATGATACAAAAATACGTCTCCTGAAGTGATGCGCTTACATACATTGGGTAATTAATTTTTATTACAAGCTTTTATTTATTTATTTTATTTTATTTTATTCGGAACACCAACAGTATTGATACAATCTATGAATACAGAGTTATCATATAAACGTAGCTATTAACAGGCATTCGCATATAGAAATAAAGTATGTAAATAGACCACATAAGCCATTTATAGAGTAGTCAAACATATAAGTAGAGATAATAAGTAGAGAAAAAAACAAAACAAAAACAAAAATAAATCAGGGGTTTGCTGCACCCTCGGAGTGGGGCCCGAAAAACTCAGAATTAAACAATTTGTTCATAGTTAATGGTTTAGTCCGAAATAATTCCAGCTCGCCGTTGCTTTTTGACAGGTCGTTAAAAAAGTTGCTCGCTCGGATGAAGAAAGAATTGCGACGATAATTCGTGTTTATCCTGGGTATTGCCAGAGGTTGAGTACGTCTGGTCGGTAATTTGCGTGGTACCCAGATGTCAACTTGTTCTAATAAGTAAATTTTATTTAAAAAAATAAAACCGACTTCAAAACACTAAAATGCTAAAAATAATCCTAACACTTAAGTACCTAATCAGTTACTTTTAGAGTCGGTGCCAGCCGATGAGAGATTCAATGTTTTTGTTTGCACCGACTCCAAAAGTAACTGATTAGGTACTTAAGTGTTAGGATTATTTTTAGCATTTTAGTGTTTTGAAGTCGGTTTTATTTTTTTTAATAAAATTTACTTATTTTATCAATTTTTAGTGATAAATCCTAATCTAACTGCTGAACACCGATTTCATCCCCTATTTTCCTACCCTTAGGGGTGATTTTTATTTTGCAAACTTTTATCATATTATCTTTGAAGTATAAGCTATTCAATAAAATAAAAATCATCAAAATAGTTTCATATTTGTCGAAGATAGGTAACAAGAACCACAACCAAAATATTATCTGGGTATATATTTGTTGATTTTCTTAAAAAGTTGTAAATCAATTTTGATAAAATATATATGGGACCACCTCTAAAGTATGATCTACCAAACAAAAAAAGAATCATTAAAATCGATTCATAATTGGCGGAGTAATCGCGTAACAAACATACAAAAAAAAAAAAAAACATACAGTCGAATTGAGAACCTCCTCCTTTTTTGAAGTCGGTTGATAAAGCAGGACAATTATATAGATAGATAGATTCCCATGCCCTTCAATGATTCTCAATTTAAACATGCATACTGCCAATTTGGTAAGAATTCGCCACAGCCTTAGCAAAGATCTCGGGTCGGAGTTCACTTGAGCAACTCGGTTTGCTGTTGCGAAATACAGTGATTTATTACTAGTGAGCTCTAACAATACTTTACACGGTTATTGATAGTTAGTTTACTATCTAAAAACAATCTTCTATAAGCATTACTTCACTAATGTTAATAGGCAAGTATCTGTTTCTTTTAAGGTTACATCTTCGTTTAAGAATATGTGAATGTGCCAAAAGTGTAAATACTTAAATACATACAATACAACTAATAATTAAAATTAGTGCTGCCAAAAAATCGGTAGTTTTGCAATCAATAGTTGAACGCTAAATTAATCTATACGATCGATAGGACAATCGATAGTATCGATACTATCGATAGTATCGATATCTCTTTTACTGCAATACTATCGATAAACAGCAATACTATCGATAGTATCGATAGTTTCGATTGCTGCCAACTAATGAACTATCGTTACTATCGCTACTATCGATAGTTTTGTACTATCGATAGTGAGCTTTAATTCAATAGTATTGCCACCTAAGAATTCAAAGAATTGTCATCTTTATTTAAAAAAAACTAAACGTACGTTTAAATAAAGTCAAATACGCTAGTTAATTAATTTGATTTCGTTGAATATACCACTCATTATGCCTGCATACTGAATGCAATATTATTGAAATAAATATCACTATCGATAGTATAAAACTATCGATAGTATCGATACTATCGATAGTTCATTGGTTGGCAGCGATCGAAACTATCGATACTATCGAAAGTATTGCTGTTTACCGATAGTATTCCAGTAAAAGAGATATCGATAGACTATCGATAGTATCGTTTTTCCTTCAACTATCGATAGGCTATCGATAGACAATCGATATTGACCTATCGAGCAGCAACAATCATTAAAATTAATATTTACTACAAAATATTCCAAATTGTATGGCTATTCTTTAGACATGGTTTAAACCAAGTCTATCTTTTTTGTAGTAAGGCCATATTATGTTTGTGATTTTAAAGAAACTTATGAAAGCTCTAATGGTTATTTGCAAGACCACAAAATCTAAAAACGGATTTTATTTCGTATCCAAAAGCCTGAAAACTGAAGCTTTACAACTTCGTCCACACTTCAAGCGAATTCCGAGTCAAGCAAGACTGTCTGTCAGTGCCTATGTCGCAGCTTGTCAGTGCTTGAATACAATAATTGTAGAAATCTGTGAAGGAAAAAAAGTTTTTTTTTTATAATATATTTTACTAGCTGGTGCCCGCGATTTCGTTCGCATGATCTTTAGTTTATTTTTAATTTTATTCCTAATTTTTTCTTACTGACAAAAAATTATTATTATTATTTATTTATTTATTCAGACAACAAAGATCCAACTTGGTTAGTAATACACAAAAACTACAATTTATGTTAGTAGGTACCTTATAATTAGTTTGAACAAAGTATTTTGGCTCATATGCCACATTATAGGGCAAACATGTTGTCTCACTGCAATGTCTTTCAGGATACTGTTGGTGCTACCACGCACCCTGGACATCAGGGATGCATGTTTTTTTCGTAGGATGGCCGCGAAGCAGTCCGTTTGTGCTCCAGAAAACATTGCAGACGCGCTACAATAACGAGGTAGCCCCAACAATAACCTGAATGCGTTGTTATACTGGATTCGCAGAGCGCTGTACGATTTCTGAGTGTATCTAACCCAGAGACTGCCAGAGTAGAGAGACGTGCAGTATGCTTTAAAAAGCGTAATTTTTACTGCAACTGTACTCTTAGCAAATCTTCGGGCCAGCATATTCGCTCTTATCGAAATCGCTCTGCGCTCCCTCTCTATATCAATACAATAATTAACACAACAAAAAAAGAATTAGCGAGATTGGTCTATCCGTTCACGCGTGATGCGATAACCAAGGGAAATAGAGATTCATTTATATACAGGGTGTAACGAAAAGGTGAAATAAAACTTTAAGGGGTTATTCTACGGCTTAATTACATCAACTTTTTCTATGGGACCAACATCGAAATCGCAAAAAAAAAACACTTTCCTATACTAAAACGCGACCAGCTGGCATCAGTTTGTATGGAAACGTCATTTTTTTCTGAGATTTTGATGTTGGTCTCATAGATAAAGTTGATGTAATTTAGCCGTAGAATAACCCCTTAAAGTTTTATTTCACCTATTCGTTACACCCTGTATATACATATATATCATTAAAGTATATGTGTTTATGCCAGCTAATCTTAAGGATGCCTGAATAGCTATTGATGGGTGATTCAGATAAAGTTAAAGGACTAAGTAGGTTGTGCTCTGTGCAATTTCAATTAAACAATTTGAACCATTGAAAAGAAATCTAAAAGTTTCATAATATAAATGTAAAACTGCACTCGCTTTGCTATCCCAATCAAACTGTAAATCTAAATTACAACAATTATAAATAAACAACTAAAATCAATTTGCAAACGTCAATTACGAGTCATAAAACTTATGCCCCAGTTATCATTGCGAAAATATTAAAATCGATCAACTTTCTATGATCACCGCACTAATACTTGATACTTGATCCACCACATATGCTCAGCTAACGGAGATAGCATAGAGGCAGCTCTGGAAATTATAATGAATTTTGTATACAGTTAAAACTGTGTATGCGGAGATTGTGCCGTGTGGCGACGGCCGTAAAGAATACACTTCCCCACCGCCAACAGGAGGCGTGTCGTAAGAGGCGACTAATTCCTGTAGTACGAGACGGGCCGCAGCGTCTTCGTGCGAAATCTTATAAAAAACTGCGCTCGCCAACCCGCCTGCCAAGCGTGGCGAGTATTGGCAATCCCCCCTGATGATAAGCCATTAGGGGAGGCCTTTGTTCAGCAGTGGACGTCCTATGGCTGAAATGATAATAATAATGATGATGATGCGGAGATTCGCCTTGAAAAGTCACGGGTTCGTTTCCCGGTTCTGGTAGATTCAGAAAACACACTTTTTTAAATTAACTCGTGTCTGGGTGTACTGGGAGACGCCCCTGGAAAATTTAATTGTCATTTCCCTCGTAACACTAGGTTGTTAATTTCTTATTCGATCGAAATCATGACATATCTTTTCGTGTAGGTAGGGATGTATGTAAATGACTAAATCTGACCAGTCGCGATTGTCAAATACGATAGACGACCGGTCAGATTCATTCATTTTACATCTCAGTCTGGTGTAGTTGTTCGCGCTCCAGACTACAAACCTAGAGGTTGCGGGTTCGAATCCCGC
Source organism: Anania hortulata (assembly GCA_963576865.1). Lineage (NCBI taxonomy): Eukaryota > Metazoa > Arthropoda > Insecta > Lepidoptera > Crambidae > Anania > Anania hortulata. The sequence goes on from OY756409.1 coordinate 1,183,034, forward strand.
AAGTGGCATATTTTTGTACAATAAACACGAGCATTTTGTACCTTGGTCATGGATGTTTTTAATATAATTTAAGTAAGTATATTTATCCTCTATCTGCTATCCTAATCTCCTTTGGTGCTAGATTATTCGTGTGATTGTAAAAACAATTTATTATTCTTAATATTAGGACTATGCGATCCCAGCTCTTAGGGAGGGAAAGTCCAAAGCAAATTGTCAGAAACCTGTTAGATAACTTACTATTTATGAAATGTCAGACTCATGTTTAGTAGTTTCTATTTTTTCCTTTCACACAAAATCTATGCGTGAAGCAGTATGATATAAGAGATCAAAAGTCACGCCCACGTCACACGCTAGGTATGTTTGCTTATTTTTGGGGCAATATCTAAGTTACGAGCGCAATCAGTTTAAGCCTCTGGTATAGATTGTATCACTATATGTATGTAGCGAATTAACACTATTTATCTTTATATCTTCAGTAACTCACGTTATGAAAATAATAATATTTTAGACATCTAACATCGTGCGTGTTGTGTATGTAAGAAAAACATTTATTTTTTGTTTTATTTACACAAAATTCAGTCTTTAAATAGTGGAATAAACAAAGGGCCAAGAACAAATTTTCATTTTATAGCGAGTTACATTAAAAACTAATAAAAGTTAGTAGATCTTAAATCTGTATTGGATTACGATAAAAGCAAGTAATAAATATAAATGAGTGTAAATAACATCTTACTTAGAATATTTTTCCCAACGACATACTCTATAATTATAAATAATCCATTTCTAATATTATTAAAACGAATACTAAGACAAAACGTTAAATTAATTTCCAAAAACAAATACCGACCCATCAAATGAATCAAGCTGTCAAATCAAATGTTAACCTTTTACCCGTTTGATTGACAGATCACAAATCACTCAATTATGAACTATTCTTTACAGATAATATAATTTATTTACTATTGGTTCATATTCTATCTTTGTTATTTAGAAATCAGCGAGACGTAAAAATAATAAGAATACAGTCTATAATACATGCCTAGATTTTTTGTTATAATTTTTAGAGATATATCGATATTTCTTACAAAAATATATCGCCATCCTTAATTTGTCTATCTTCAAACTGTCTTGTTTCAAAAAAATTGTAGTAGGCATTTTCCAAACATTGAATGATTTCAAAGTTGATTGCTGTTAAATCCTGTGACCTTTGAGATTGTGTCACAAACACATAACAATTAACAAAATTAGCGACCTCAAGAGATAACTGATTGAATATTATCGTATAATTACAAATCACTCAAGCGTATTATTCATACATACAGTACGGTAGGCTCGATCTTTATTGCGAGTACTTAGCTAACAGGCGATGAAGCAAGTGACACACTCTTTTTTTGTGTCGAGCGATATTGAATAAATTATATTACTGAAAACAGTTATCCCAAGTGAAAACTTTGATAACTTTATTGATAAATAACATCGAGCACAAACCTTAAAGAGCAGCAATACGAACCACCTTTCTCCGAAACTAGTAAGTGATTTTCCACTTACATAGTATAGTAGTAGTATGAAATGACAGCTCCTGTCAACGCTCGCCCATACAAAAACAGTACAGATACAGATAAAAAAATAACGGAAAATGTTGTGAAACAAATCATGTGACATTTCTACTCTATGATAAATAAATATGAGTTACATCTTGTATACCTACTTTAACAAACTTAATTATTTAATACTTTTAAAAAGTCAAATTAAAAATAAAAATAACGTGTTCTTTTTAGTTTTACCTTTACTTATTTAACATAACCATAACCATAAAATAACCATTTGAACTCGTTGACCTATTCATTAAAACCATTTAAATCAGTCAAAACACAATATCAGCTCTTTTGTAAGTTTGTAAGGACTTGCATAACCTGCAGATTTCAGGCAGATTTTAAATCGATCAGATATGGATATGGCTCACATCTCTTAAACAAGAAAAGACCTGTTAATCAACAAACGGCGAAACAGATTTTCTGGGATCACAGTTAAAAGCACTCTCGAATTCTCGATCAAGTCACTTTTGATTTCACCTTTTCACATCGCCATGTTCTCTAAGTAAGTAGCATCCTTGTGTTACGAGCATCGGGCAAATATTACTCTTTCTCCGAAACACGTTAGTGATTTTTCACTTACATTTAGTACGACCTGACAAGTCCTGTCAACTCTCGCCGATACAAAAACAGTACAGCCACAGATTAAATATTGGCGGAATTTTACCAGACCTTTAATTTTGCGATCATACCGCCGAACTGAGGCAATACACCAATCGATAATGTTTAATATAACAGAGTTTACTGGGTCTTTGCCGATTATGACACATATTAACGTATGATTAAATCAGACCTCGTGGCATTGTGTGTTATCATGTTGATAAGCAACTATTAGTGACAGTGATTGTTAGATTAGACGCCTGCTTTGGTAGAGTATTATTGGCAGGCAGCAATGAGTCATTACTAGTGAATGACTACAAAACAAGGCCTCCCTTTACATGGAGAGAATCTAAATGGCTCTGTCGCGTTCCTAACGTGACGCGCTCAGCACCCACCACCATTACCCTTACTTGCGGCAGAAGTGAACTAGTTCTGGCTTCACGACTGCAAGCTTATGAGGCAAATTTAAAATTATCCACAGATTCTATTTGTCAGCAAGCTACAAAATCTCAATGATAGAGGTCTATTTTTGTGCTAGGATTATCATAATGTAATTTCAATGTTCCTTTCAAAGAGATGCAACCCGAATTAAATCTAATCCTGAAAATGTACTATACCATATCAAAATTTAACACCAAATGATAATAATTTTCAATCTATTTATTTATAATGAACGTTTATTTTGAAAAATTAACGTATACATTAAACGTTTATTGCGAAAAATTAAATAAATTTATCATAATTCAAGATTTTAATGAAAATAAGGTTAGTACGAGACACTGTTAAAAACTATTTAAGTAACGAAAACCGGTCAAGAGTGCGTGTGCATGCAACCCCACTGTAGGTGTTTTAATATTGTTATTATTTTTACATTTTATTATTTTAATTTGTCTAAAACCAATAAAACCAATTTATTTCTGCAAATAGGCCTAAATTAAGCTCTCTCTTTTACACGTCCCAATAATTATTTTTACCCTACCACTGCTTCAGGACAATTGTGGGCTGGCGCCGAGAAAAAGCCTGTCTCCGAGAAGAAGTCTGTTTGATTAATATGTATACCCTTTCGAAATTACGGCTTTCTAGTACTGAGAGTCACTGAGCCAACCCGCATACAGACGGACGGACAGACAGACAGACGGACAGACGGACAGACGGACAGACAGACAGACAGACAGACAGACAGACAGACAGACAGACAGACAGACAGTCAGACAGTCAGACAGACGGACGGATAGACATGGCGAAACTTGGGTTCCGTTATGACTAAGGAATCGTAAAAATGTGTGAAATTAAAAACAAGGACAACATTATTTGTAGCTCTAGGTATCAACTTTCCTTTATTTACCTCGACAAGACATACTCGCACGCGTAATATTGTTATTACTCATGTTGTAAACTCACTTGCTCGCCTTTCAAATGTTACAGTAATGTCGCCTAAACACGACACTTGTTTTTGGAAATGAAACTACTTTCGAGTTTCAAGTAACAAGCAAGAGCAATGTATCAGAATAGCAGCTGAGGGCTGCCTCACAATATTATGTGCTATCTATCCATGGATAATTCGGACACATATACTTGCAATAGGGATGATGACTAACTTTTTTTTCTTTGTGTATTAGGTAAATTATCAAAAAGTATTGCACACATATTTTTTTCTTTTTTCACATAATCAAAATATTAGAGAGATATCTTGATTTGAAATGTCGTATGATATTACGTCTAGGTAAAATGTTTACTTAGAAGTGATGTCACGAGCCCTCATTCTTGAACTTTGACGCGCTTTATCTTTGTCATTTTTGGTTGATTGGCAAAAGAAAAAATATGTGTCCATTATTTTTTATTAATCTAACTGACGGACTAAATAGAATTAAATTTTCTTAACCCAGTCGTCATAACCTATTTTTCTTTATTAGGTTCTAATTTTTTTCTCAATTTATTTTAATACAAGCTACAAATAAATTATAAGTTTTTTTTTGTATTAGTTCACTATTTATTAGATGATAGATAGATAGATAGATACACTGTTTATTTGCAACACAAGCACACTTTATAATACATTTTACAATAAATTAGAAAAAAAAAATTTTGTAACATCATTAACACTTAAGTCCACTCTTTAACAAGGTGGTAACTAATAATAACAATAATCAATTTAAGGAATTTAATAATAAAATATAAAATCAATTTAAAAATAACAATAATAATAATAAGAAAGTTAGATGACAGCCCTGTTAACCGCCCGAGGCCACAATTTGGCCTTGAGGTGACAGATGGTGCTGTATCTCTTACGCAAACTTGTATCTTAACTTTGAAACATACTCGCTAAGGGTATCAGTTGCATCTGACCTTAAAAGCATTGTTCGATTACAAAGAACAGTGTAACACTTTCCGAAGCTAATTTATCGTAAGATAAACATGAGATACTTTGAATATTAAACGTGATGGACTTTAACATAATCAACTGCCACGTGTATCACGGAGCATCTCTAAGAACTGCTTAACCGATTTGACTGATTTGTGGAGAATTGCTGTAAGACATGACTATCCTTACTGTCCGATGTAATCAAGCTATTCTAACGACATTGTGTAACTCAAGCTATATTAGTACCGGAAGCTATAATATGCCTCAAAACAAGAAAACGCTTATGATTTAATAAACATCTCTTAATTAATGGAGTCAAAATGGTCCACTCCAAACTATCACAGTGCTCAAAATCAAAATTAAGTAAAGCACTTGTGCACGTCAAAAAAAACTGCTTCGGGACAATTTGTGGGCTGGCGCCGAGAAGAAGCAGCACAAGAAACTCGGTCGCTATTGTCAGCCCCTTTTGAACTAAATAGTTTTAAATTTTTTGGTGCGGCCTAAGCAGTTTTAAATCAACATGTTTTTATCATTTAGGTATATACGAATAATCATGAATAGCAATGTATTGTGGTAATTGATTAAAAATACGAATGCATTTTCCTATGAATAAACTTTTTACTTATCTTGTGCAATCTGAAATTTAGAACGACAAGTTAATTTTAATGCCGCGTGATATTCTTATACGATCGTCCGGTGTAGTGGTTTGCGCTCCAGACTACATAACCAGTGGTTGCGAGTTCGAATTCGAATTCGTGCCTAAGTCATGGATATTCATAAATGTATTTAAGTATGTTTCTCCGTTATTTAGTCGCCATAGTACAATCTTTGCTTAGTTTGTGGCTAGATGATTGGTGTAATTGTGAAAACAATTTAATTTAATTTAAATATGTATGTCCACAGATACTGCCTCTGAACTACAAGCACCTCTTCTAACAAGTGCGTTTGTGTTCCTAGATGGCTCTGACATGCGACTGCCCGATGTCGCAGCCGGGCCCGACGCTGGCGGCCACGTGCGGCGGCGGCGCCTTCATGCTGTTCATGGGCCTGCTGGAGGTGTTCCTGCGCTCCCAGTGCGACCTGGAGGACCCCTGCGGCCGCACGCAGGTACTAAACACCTACCTATCATGATTATTTTACTATGTGCGCCAATAGAGGGGTGCAAGAAAGTACTTGCTTACCTAATATGGGCGTAAGGTCGAATGTCTAGTACATGTCGCTCCCCTGTCCGGAAATTTTAGTAGCGTATGGTCACGACTTTTCTGTTCAGGAGACAAAGCTTGTTATAAACTCTACTCCACTTCAGCACTGTAATTTACTGTTTTATATTTACTTCCAAAATAAGAATAATTTTTAAGTTAATTTTTATTTATCTAAGATTATTTTTTATTTATTTGGCACCAAACATATGTAAATTACATGGTTACATATAATTTATATGTGCCAAAAATAAATGTATGAGATTTTTAAACGTGTAACTCAGCGTACTAAATGCATTATATGTTATTCTCTTTCATATAAATGCAGATAGATGATTAAACTCGCAAAAGTCAAATGTAAAAATATGCTACGAATTTCCACAAAACGTAAATTCGTACAAAAGACATCAACGCGTCACATAAGTGAATACAAGCAAACTGTTTATTTGTCTTAATTAAATAAATACTGGACGAACATCACACACATTGCTCCAATCCTATGGTTAGTAGCCAAAGCACTTGTGTTACAGAAATCAGAAACAATGACGGTACCACAACACCCAGACCATTACAGCAGAGTATCAAAAATACATTGTTTGTAAAGTTCTTAATTTTTTTAATCCTGAGAAGTTTCATTCGTGCACTACAAATTACCCTCGATTATATGAAAATACCGCAATCCTGCAAAATGCTATGATATCTTCATAAACGTAGAAGTCGGTCGTGATCTACAGCTCATTCAATTTTAGCTTCTAACAAGATTAAATAAGATCTTGAATTCGCATTTTTAGGGTTCCATACGTCTGAATGAAAAACGAAAGTTCGAAAGAAAATTGATAAAAAAAAACACTATCGACGTAGGAAGAGCATGTTTTTTAACTACAGTGTAAACTTTTTGTACAAATTACGTAGGGCAAAGGTATTTATTTTATTTATTGTAGGGAAACAAAGAGTTTACAGTTAAATATACTACCTAATGTTCACAAACGTATAACGTATTCATATTTTTGGGACCTGTATAGTGAATGAATAAGTACCCAGAAAAGGGACCCAATGTACACTGAATCTATATATATAAAAATGAATCTCTATTTCCCTTGGTCATCACATCACGCGTGAACGGATGGAACAATTTTGCAAATTCTTTATTGGTTGTGTTAATTAATGTTACGAGAAGGTTCTTTTGAAAGAAAAAAATAAGCTAATAAGCTTCTTCTCTGCACTAGCCCACAAATTGTCCCGAAGCAATGGTAGGGCAAAAAATATTGGGACGTGTAAAAGTGCTTTCAATGGCCTATTTGCAAAAATAAATGATTTTGATTTAAGAAAATCCTTCATGAATAATATAAAGAACATGCGAACGAAGTCGCGGGCAACAGCTAGTAAATTATAAAATCACGACTATACATTGTACGAAACCCTCTTCTCCGGTTTGATCTAGGGGTAGAACTTCAGCAATGAAATGTGGGTTTTGGATCTTAAGTCAAGGTGTGAAGGTTGAAAATTGTATTAGTGCCAGACGATAATCTGGATCGTCATAATCACGCCACGACGGAGCAGTTATCGTTCATTAGCGATGCGGGTCGGATTGACTCCGCGGCCGCGCTCACGACCGGGTTCATTACAATTACAGATAAGTATCGAAAGCAATCAAGTACCGAGATGTACCATGGTTAGTGTGGTCCAACGACTTGCAGGGCTATAGGTTTGATACACTAGCTATTCCCAAGACTTAGGTCTAAAAGACTTCCCTATTTAAGTTGTATTTTGTTTACATTTTCAAGGTTTTTTAAAAATAGCTTAAGTTACTTCTTATAACTATCAGCTATCTGCCAATGAAAGACCTGTAAAAATCAGTCCAGTTGTTTGGGGGATTAGCAGCAACAAGCAGACACAGACAATTTTTTTTTTTTTTGTTTGAGTTCCATGCAATCTTTCTAATAACGCTGATAACGCTTAGCTTACTGTAATGCATAGCTTACTGATTGACAGTAGGCGAGACCTAGTCGCCAAGTCAGAGCTAAGTGAGACCTTAGCCACAGGATATCGAATCAAACTATACTAATGTTTTGAACAATATCAATCAAATCAAATCAAAATCAAATCAAAGATCTTTATTTGCATTAAAACATGGTGTTACATGGTGTATCGTCACAGTACATATTATACTCATCAGATTGAAGTCCGTATCAAAACTTTAGCGTAACTCTTTTTCCTACTTTTTAGCAGCAGCAAAATTAGCCGAAAAAATAATTTGAATTGGTCTTGATTATTTCTGACAATTATTCATTAAGTATCTTCAAACTTCTGTTTCTCTGGCGCGCCGTACGGGGCAGAGGAAGCGAAATGGTGAAAGCCATTTGCTCAGGGAAACGCAAGAAATGATTATGCACATTACACGTTTTTGATTTTTTAAACATTTTATGGCCTATTTATATCGGTCTAAAAACTTCTTTGATTTCTTAAACGTTTTAAGTACGTAAATAAAACATGTATTTACCTGGAAACCTAATGTGATCAAGTAAATGCTTCTAAAGGTTGTTGACCCGATAGCTGTGTGAACCTCTCAAGTCAGAAAAAGTACTTACAAATAACTTACGTGCGAATGACAATCAAATATTAATCACGCATTGTTTCCGAGGGAAATCAAATGATGGAAAAGACGCTATTATCACGACGGATCTACTCATTTTGAGGGAAGTAATTATACCTACATGTATTTTAATACTTTCTATCTTATGCATATTGAGTTCCTTAACTCTTCTCAGTAAAAGGACCTAAGGAAAGAAAATAATATCCTGTGTCAGCAAATAAAACGGTATTAAAACCAGCTACTAACAGTAGTTAGGTATTTCATCATAGCTAGCAGACGGAATATAATATGATTATTTATAGCATCCATAAATATCATATTATATTCCGTCTGCATATGGAACTCCTTGCCGATGTCTATTCGGGAATAACATATTAAGGGCCAGTTTCACCACATGCTGATAAGTTCCGGATAACCTATCTGGCGCTTTTTTGACTGCTAATTGCATGGGCTATCTGTCAAAACAAGTGTTAGATAGGTTATCCGGAACTTATCAGCAAGTGGTGAAACTGGCTCTTAGACTTCTTCGTTAGATTAAGTTCTAGTACGTCCTAGGTAAAATGTTATCTACTCGTAAAATATTATAGCTAAGAGGAACCTAGAGCTTTACTTTAAAGAAAATCAAATGGGTTCTTATTATAAAGAGTATATAGAAATATACTCTTTGTTGCTCATTTCGCCAAACAAAGTACGGTAAACAAACATTAAAAACTGCACAATTTTGGCGGTCTCATCGCTAGAAGCGGGCTCACTTACACACGCCCTAAACCAATAGCTTTGCCCTACCATCGCTTCGGGACTAATACCGGCTAGTGATAAAAACAAACGGCTCAACAAACTCTGTCACATTTGTCAGCCTTTTTTACAGGAAATACAGTAACAAGACGTAGTAAGTGCGAACAAGGCAGGTATAAAGTCCGTGCAATCTTGTCATTTAAATAATCGTCTACTTTGTTAAATGAAATGCGAATGAAATTAGAAAATGCCCAGCAGTGAAGTGATGTGGGCCGATTATGATGTGTGGTCTATTTTGGTTCCAGTTCCGTCGGCATATGGACTCGGTGTACGACTTCATTGTAGTGGGGGGAGGGTCTGCGGGCTCGGTGGTGGCCGCGCGGCTGTCCGAGGTCCCGGAGTGGAGAGTGCTGCTGCTGGAAGCCGGTAACGTGTTGTCCTTAACCATTATTATGTTGCCCGAAATGTTGAACACAGGTTAAAGCTTATGTTGTTGTTTCGAAGAAAAGATAAATAATAAATTGGACAACATAACATACATAACAAAATAATACTCTGATCCTAAGGTAAGTAGCAAGAACTTGTGTTATAGAAATCAGACACAATGACGTTACCACAACACCAACCAAGACAATATAGAAAATTTCGTTTCTACATTGACCCGACCAGAAATCGACCCCGAAACCTTAGGGATGGCGACGCCAAGTCCTCTCGGCTACTGAGGTCATCAATGGCATAACGAATGAGTCATGAGATAAAGCACACATTATAATTACCTTAGTGATTCAAATTTTTAACGGCGCAATGGTATCAGATCGACACAAAATTGTGTTTATGACTGTATTGAAAGTCCATTTAAACACTATTTTGGGAGACCCTGTATATTATTTCATAATTAAAATTAATATAATTTTTTTAAATTAACTTGAGTATTATTCATTGTTTGTATTTTTTGTCTGCTATATGCGTGTATTTACCTGAAATTAAGGTCCAATAAAATAAAAAATATTTCTCTCTCAACTTCTGTATACTTGCAGGTTTTGACGAGCCCACTGGAGCGCAAGTGCCGTCGATGTTCCTGAACTTCATCGGTTCCAGCATCGACTGGGGCTACCAGACCGAGCCCGAGCCGGCTGCCTGTCTGGGGGAGAAAGACCGGAGGTGCTACTGGCCTAGAGGAAAGGTACTACATAATCATCCGTCTCCTTGAGCTTGGTCCCGATTTTGGTCGGGATACTCTTGACCGTGTACCTTCAACTGAAAACTGTATTACATACTAGTTGTGCCCGCGGCTTCGCTCGCGTGCAATGTGACTTCCCACCAATATTAGGAAATCTAAGTCCAAATTTACTTTTAAAAAGCCCTACGCATTCACATTAAAAGTCGCTGATCTAATAATTTACCTATCATTTGCTCAGTGTACTGTATTATGTATGTGTATGTATATGTATATAATTGATAATCAAATATATTTATACCTATTTATTAAGTATGTAATGTTAGCGTGTATATTTTTTTTTTCTTGCTGCACCGCCTGTATTTCTCTGTTTGATCACTGGTTGACTGTAAAGAATGCGTCTTGGCATTAAGTCCGCCATATGTACAATTATTTTTAAATGTGTAATAAAGTATAAATAAATAAATGTGGTTTGTCACAGTCATATCCTATTTTTCTCGCTTATGAGATGGAATAAAAATAGTAGCCTATGTCCTTTCCTAGGGTTCAAGCTTTTTCCGTTTAAAATTTCATCAAAATCGGTTGAACTTACTACAAAAAGTAAGTTATGTAATTTCCCAAGCTCTAGTATATCTTTGTACCAAATTTTATCAAAATCGGTTCAGTAGTTTAGGTGTGACACAGAGTAACTTTTGCACTTATAATACTTACTCGTATTAAATATTAGTAGTAGTAAATAGTAGTAGTGAATGTGTGGTTTCCCATAGTGTTTTCATGGACTACGAAGATAAAGCGACTTTTTTATACTTACTATGCTTAATTCCTAGGACCAAAAGCCTTGACTTAGTTTAAAACTTACATAGCCACTATACTACAGCAAAAGCGACTGAAAAAGCTTTGACATTATTATAAAATGCAGATCTTCCATCTTCTTTAAGGTGCTAGGCGGTACTTCTGTGATGAACGGTATGATGTACATGCGTGGGTCCCGCAAGGACTACGACGCATGGGCAGCAGCAGGCAACGAGGGCTGGTCCTACGACGAAGTGCTGCCTTACTTCCTCAAGTCTGAAGATAACAAACAGCTGGGGGAGATGGACCAGGGGTATCATGCAGCTGGGGGACCGTTGACAGTGTCGCAGTTTCCTTATCATCCACCACTTAGCTTCAGCATTGTGAAGGCTGCCGAAGAATTAGGTAAGAGCTGTTCATACTACTCTGATCTGGCAAGCATTAGTCTTAAGTCCTCACGTCCATGATATAAAGATGATAATGATAATTATGATGCTAAGATGATAAAGTATAATGCTTGCATCTAGGGGAGATGGAAAGGAAAATCATTCACTTGATACGCGCATCTAGGCGACCAGTTAACAGTAGGTATAACAATTGCCATAATTATTGTCCACCTTTTAGCTTCAATACTGTAAAATCTGGTAAAGAGTTAAGATTACTTAAGATGTAAACAAGTAAATAAATAAACTGCCACTTATGTGCAACCGCTCCGAGGGAAGAATGAGGGCTGATCCTTTGAAGAAGTTCTACCTTACCTACTTTCCCTAATCTAAAGATAGCAAGCAATAGAGATGGACCAACATAGGGGTATCACGTAGCTGAGACTGTCGAAATTAATGAGATGCTGCCTTTGGCGTCTCAAGTCCAAATACAATAAACATCTGGGGCTCTGGGCAAGTTTAAGTTATTTTCTCTTTCGAGAGAGTAAAAGCAATTTATGTTGCGGTATTGCGTAAACAAAAAGTAACGCTGTATATTTCTGTTCTATGGATAGGTTTCATCTCTCTCTCTCTCTCTCTTTTACATTTCATAACGTCCCATTATTTAGTTGACAATATTTTACTGATTGTAGGCTACCCACAAAGAGACCTAAATGGCGAGCACCACACCGGCTTCTCCATCGCGCAGACCACCAACCGCAACGGGTCCCGGCTCAGCGTCGCGCGCGCCTTCCTCCGGCCTGCCAAGCACAGGAGCAACCTGCACGTAATGCTCAACACCACCGTCACCAGGGTGCTCATCAACCAGACCACGAGGCAGGCGTATGCAGTCGAAGTCAGGAACAGCCATGGAGGAACTGAGGTCATCTTTGCAAATAACGAAATCATCTTGAGGTACATAAGTCTTATTCTTTGTACTTATATGACATGTGTTCCCAATCTGGAAAACATAATATGATTCGGTTAACCAGACAACAGGACAAGCGGTTGACGGTTTAAGTTAAACAACAAAACCAATAAAAAAAATCTGTTAATAGGCCTAAATTAAGCTCTTTTACACGTCCCAATTATTTTTTTATCCTACTACTACTTCAGAACAATATTGTGGGCTAATAAAAGAAAATCAAAAGGAAGCAGCTGCGTGTATCGGCCACCTTAACACCAATAACTGAACTTCATTATTTTATACCGAAATATACGTGGACCTTCTTTTAGAAATTGCCACTAACTTCAATGTAGGGCGATGATATAAGTACGCAAAGCTGTTGACAGCAACTGGAAAAGAATAGCCAAGAATTGAGCTAAGTGGCGAGCATCAGGAGAGGACTAAATCCAGCAGTGGACTGACGTAGGCTAATTTAGATTTTAATGTAAAGAAATAAATAAATAAAGAAATAAAGTTTATTTCATTAACAAAGTTTATCTTAATCTATTACAAATGTTGACTCATTCTAGTAAGTGCTTGTGCACCTGTATCAGAAGGAGCCACTCTTCCATACCTTAAATTGATTTATCCTATCCATCCATCCATTTGTTTATTAACTATGTAGCACTACTTATGTAAATAATTTAGAAACTTATGAATTAATTTAGATTAATGTGTGTGTGTGTGTGTGTGTGTGTGTGTGTGTGTGTGTGTGTGTGTGTGTGTGTGTGTGTGTGTGGGTGCGTGCGTGTGTGTGTGTGTGGGTGCGTGCGTGTGTGTGTTTGTGATTGCGGGTGAAAGTTAGTCTGGATATCCAATATATAACATAATATAATTAGTATTTAAGGAGAAGTTCAGTTTCAGTGTAATCTAGTGTTTTTAACCAAATTGTCAAAGTTCTTTTACATTCTCTGCTTGTCATCGGATAAAGTTGTAGTTCTTTGTTAGAGCGATTCGATGTACCTATAAATCTCCAAATAACTGAATTGTAAGAGTGAAACCATACTACATCATTCACGTTTTTTACATTCCAGTGGTGGGGCAGTAGCTTCCCCCCAGCTTCTGCAACTAAGTGGCGTCGGCGACCCCGACGTGCTCGCGCGCGCGGGCGTCAAGCTCGTACACCCTCTCCCGGCGGTGGGCAGGAACCTGCACAACCATGTGGCACACTTCCTGAACTTCCAAGTGAATGACAATAATACGGCGCCTCTGAATTGGGCCACTGCGATGGAGTATCTGCTGTTTAGAGACGGACTCATGTCTGGCACTGGTAAATCTTCAATATCAGAACCTAGTGATGGATGTATTGTGCCATGTAATTCAGCACAACAGGATAATACTTTCCTGCGATGGGTTTTATTTAGTAATGGGCTAGTTTCTTAAAAAATACTAATTAGTCCGTCAGTTGGATAACCAGAAAATATTGGACACGTATTTTTTCTTTTCTCAATCAAACAAAAAATGATGAAGATATAGCCCGTTGAAGTTCCGCGTAACGTCACGCCTTGCGACACTTTTTAGCAAGGCGTGACGTCACGTACGTGCTCACTTGGGTGCGCTTTATCTTCGTAATTTTTGTTTGATTGACAAAAGACAAAATATGGGTCCAATAATTTTTTAAAATCTAACTGACGGACTAAATAGAATAATCTTTTTTTGACCCAGGAAACTAGCCTATTCTCCTGAACGTAAAGGATGCTATGTTTTAATTCCTAGTTCGGGTCAGTTTTGTAAACGAATATTTCTAAATTGGCTTGAGTCTTGGTGTGCTGGGAGAGGCCCCTGGCAAATAGTTCCTAACTACGGCACTGCGGAAATTGGTGGCGCATATTTATTTATGAACGTTTCAAAATCTCTGTGGAAGATGGCCTATCAAATCAAATAAGTTGATATATTTATATTTTGTAATAATAGCCATATTGAATCATCATCTCATCAGCCTTTAGAAATTCAAGCTGGGCTAAGGTGGAGATTGAATGCTATAGTAATTAAGCGACTTTGGGCCATTGAATCCAACAACTGCTTCCCGCAACCATAACTATGTCATCGGTACACCTAGAAAGGGGCCAAAACACGCGGCGTCTTCCAGTTCCTGGTCGCCACTCAAGAGCCGTTCTTTCCCAATAGTTGTCACTTCTGCGAGAGATGTGCATAGTTAAACACTATTCGCTTCTACTTCCAGGCATATCTGAAGTGACAGGCTTCATCAACACCAAGTACGCGGACCCAGCGGGCGACCACCCCGACGTGCAGTTGTTCTTCGGCGGCTTCCTCGCCGACTGCGCCAAGACCGGGATGGTCGGGGAGCGCCTCGATAACGGCTCAAGGAGCATCCAAATTATACCCACCGTGCTGCATCCTAAGAGCAGGGGACGCCTGGAGATTGCTTCTGCTGATCCATTCGAGTACCCAAAGATCTACGCTAAGTAAGTTTATTCGTTTTTTATAAGTATATTACTTGGGAGCTAGGCAGTCCAATGATTAGTAGTTTGTAACTTATCTGCCATTATTACCACTGTAGCGGCTTCTGCAACGCCTCGACAAGACAGCATTATGAGAAAATGTTTAAATATTACCGATCATACATCGATATATAGATAGATAGATACTTCTTTATTGCACACCATACAAGTAAATTACATATGATTTATACAGAAAAAACGTACAATTTAGGCGGTCTTATCGCTAATAACTTCTCTTCCAGACAACCTTCAGGTAGAGGACCACCAATAAAGAGAGGGGAAGGTGGTGCAGAGTTCTTATAATCCTTAAATTTACCTGCTACAAATAAGATTGCAAAATTTATAGCATAGTATAGCATTTATAGCATAATATACACATACGTACACTAAACATACTTAATACTACTTGATAGAGGAAATGTCGAGACCAACAGTGACCAGTAATATTCTAAGATATGAAGCAGTTTGTTTTAATAAGAAAGAAAGTGTGCTTTAAGCCGATTTTTAAAAATAGCAATCGATTCTGATCTTTTGATTGTTATGGGTAGGGAATTCCAGAGGCGACTGGACTGGACAGTAAATTACTGCGTCTATTTTCTTGTTTAGTTCTTGTCATTTTGACGGCCTCTGTAGCCGAGACGCGAGCAAGTCGGACTTGATGTCGCTATCTCTGAGGTCCCGGGTTCGATTCCCGGTATCAATGTATGTGATGTTGTCCAATATTTCCTGATTATTTATTATTCTGAAGTCAAGATCATCTTGTCTACTAGCAACTAACATAAGACACGGCGAAGGCGTGTCAGTCATGATCGTTGCGGTACTGCACGGCTCTGTACTTGTCTCGCCTGCACTATACCACCAAGTCGCAGGAAATCATAGAGAACATAAAGGTCAAGACTCGTCTTGAATTAAGAGTTGCTCCTTTGGAGTCGAGACACAATGCGAGCTTTAAAGCTTTCGTTGTGCTAGTACCGACGAGCAAGCTGGACACCTTCCTGAAGGAGGAATTCTGGCCGAAGGGTGTGGTCCACCGTCGCTTCCGTGAAAGATTACCGGTTGAAACTACAAGAACGAAGCCTCAATAACCTAGCAATTAGCATAATTTTTTAAATTATTTTTATTATTGTATGTATGTTAGTCTATAAAGTAATTATGAAATGGGCCTTTTATTATAATTTATTAACACTGTAATGAATTTGATGTCTGAAATAAATGATATTATTATATTATATTATATTATATTATATTATATTATATTATATTATATTATTATAATGACAGAAACTATTCCTATTACGTGACGCTTGGAAAATGATAATGCACCAGTTTTATTAGGCAACCACAATACAACTGTTTCTGATTCCAGTTACCTCACCCACCCTGACGACGTGAAAACCCTCGTCGAAGGGATCAAGTTCGCCATCAAGCTATCCGAAGCCAAAGCTTTGAAGCGGTTCGGTGTGAAGATGGACAAGACCCCAGTTCCCGGGTGTGAGAAGATCAAGTTCGGCTGCGACGCGTACTGGGAGTGCGCCGTACGGATGCAGACCGCGCCGGAGAACCACCAGGCTGGCTCGTGCAAGATGGGCCCGCGGGGCGACCCTACTGCTGTCGTCGATAATCTTCTTCAGGTAAGCATCGACTATGACTAGCATTTGTTAATAGGTACAACCAACGGCAAATATCTTTTCTCAACCAATTTTATCTTGAAGTCCAACAAATAAGAAAATAGAGTTCAATATATCAGCTGAGTAATTTTTACGTTTTGTGGTAGTCTCATCAAGAATACTATCAACTAGAAAGAGTAATATTAAAGGGAGTGCGTTGAGATAAAGCAGATAATCTGGTGAACAAGCAAGCGTTTCTCTCAGGCGTTTATACAGAGGCCCAATTCCCGTAATTTGACAATTGCCATTTCACATTTTCAGCGCAAAATCTAATATTTCGAGCGCCTAATTTACGACTTTAGAAAATATTTTAAGAATGTCAAATGCATGCACAAGCAAGTCCAATCTTTTATTTGGACGTTTGATGTAGCACATTTGCAAATAAAACCCTTTTCGTTTATAAAATTATCAATCCCGCCACCTCGATTCACGAAAAGTGTTTGCCTTGTCAACTTGAAGCAACTAAATCATTCATTTAAATGTATTATAACTGCTAAAAAAAAGAAGCAAAATATAAGACATATAAGACAAATGCACAAAAATGTGTATTTTTATCACAATAACTAAAACACAATTAAACTATTTGTGTATTTTTACAAAAAATGCCGCTAGTTCACAACGGATTTTTGTTTAAAATTAAGCATATTTACAATTAAAAGTTTGTTTCACAATACCTTTGATCTTTATTTATTCGAAATATGCAATTTTATTGACAATCCAATCAGGTAATTAGACCCAAAAACGTTTTAATAACACCCTAATCCTAAATTTTCGAGGCACAAGCGCGCGCTCCATGGTAACAGTGCGATTTTGTGAAATGGCTCTTAAAATTAATTCACCTTTTTATCAAAACTTAGAAAATTAATATAAATGACGCATGATCCCTGTCAGTTTATTTTTTTTTTATTTAAATGGCAAAAGTAAAGTGGAGGCATAAATGTATGAAAATAAAATTGTACTGCATAGCTTTTACACATTCTGCGTGCCGCTGCTGATGTCGCAGTCGCCGCGCTGTTGGCCTCTAGTGTAAAAATACCTAATATCTTGAAAAAATTTCGCGCTTGCTTCGCTCGCAGTTTTTTCCGGTTACATTTAAATAATACGTTTCACCACTAAGTATACTTACTTATTTATATAATAAAATACTTCTTTAAAATTTTAAAAGCCCAATAATTTTCGCGCTCGCTACGCTCGCGCTGGGAATCCTAATCAAAACTAATCGAATGGGAGTCTGTCCTGACTGGACTTGGACAATGTGAACTTGTTTGTTTTATTTTTCGCGTAGGTGTCTTCGTGTAGTGTGTATGATAAAACAAGCGCGTGGGATCCGACCTAAATCGTCAAATATTTCTTCGCTTTTTTTTTATTTGAAGATTAAAGAAGTATCATCAGCAAACAGAACTACCTCACAGGAGTCTTTGAAATAGAAAGGGAGATCGTTAATATAGATCAAAAATAGCAACGGTCCCAATATTGAGCCCTGGGGCACTCCCATTTGAAGCGGGGCGCCAGAGGAGTTAGTACCATTTATGTTAACTGTTTGTAATCTACCTGAGAGGTAAGAATTTAATAATTTTGATGCGTTATTACATACACCGTAATGTTTTAGCTTGATAATAAGTGTTTGGTGATCGACACAATCAAACGCCTTCGATAAATCACAGAACACACCTATCGCATCATGTTTATCTTCATACGCATCCAAAATGTGTTTGACAAGTGCCACCCCAACATCTGTTGTATTTCTACCTTTAGAAAAACCAAACTGTTTCTCGTGCAGTAAATTTATTTATTTATTTTATTTACACACGTTACAATTGTTAAGTTTAAAATGGGAGAGCAATTGATTAAATATAACTTTTTCAAAAATTTAACTAAAGGCAGTGTACGGTTAGCAACCGCACATTGAACGTTGAGCAATAAGTTAGCCTAATTAAATGTATCTGTAAGCATTTTACGTGCGTCGCGAATCGTCATGTAGACCGACACGCTAGCCAGTTGTTCTCTAACGCGTAGTAATATAACATCTTAGCATAAGAATTATTGTACTACTTAATTACAGTGTTACTAGTTCAATGTTCTTTTACTAGAAGCAACTCAACCTTACTTAACAAACATAACGGTATAAACTTAACCCGATTAACTCGCAGAGTAATCGCGACAACGAACTTAACTTCAGCACTAATATTTTTTATGTAAGGGGCATGCCCTTACATATGGTCCTTCGAGTATTTAACCAACGACGTGTGTGTTACATTTCGCTCGCACTCGCGGAACTATTGAAAACTTACAAAAGTGTCAGTGCAGTGTCTGTGTAGAACATCTAAATCAAAAGTGGAGCGCGGATCGTGGTAGCAGTAAACCCGGTGAGCACGTTCCATTTCATATTTAACACCATTGGATCATTGTTTAAGTATTTAATTTAACAATGGCATCTTATTCTGCTTTGCTCAACTCGCAATCTTCTCTTCTTGACGCCATTAAATCAATTCGTGACAATTTTAAAAAGGATAGTTCAACCCGGAAAACTACGATTGAGTATCACGATGAGAGACTTGAGAAGTTGGAGACCTATTGGTCTCAATTTAAAAACAACGACGTACAATTATCATTATACGAAGGTGAAAAGACTGGACCCTATTATGAAAAGAATGTATTCGAGCAATTGCGACTTATTTATGAAGATGCAAAAGAATCAATAGCTACATCTAAGAAAAACTTGTTAGATAGCAAGGAAGAGAAGGCAATTCTCACGGCACATTTATTCAACACGGAAACACCAGGCGCCTCTGGTATCCAACAAACCAATTTAAAACCGAATGAAAAAGCACATGAAAACAAACACGACGAGGAGGTAGTATTGAATACACGAACACAGGAAATGCTTAATGAGCAGCGGTCAAACATTCGAGCTTTTGAAAGAGCAGTCCGCAATATTGACATTGATAGTTTAAAGGAGAAATGGCAACTGGAAGACAAACTTCGTACCATAGCACAACGATGGGAGAAAGTGGACAATACTTTTTGGAAGCTTGATAACTTGCTAACTAACACCAATGCATATGAAATCGATTATGATAGATTAGAAAGATTATATGAATACACAAAAGAGCAGTTAAATCTCAAAATTTGGAACAACAAACACCAAGAAAAAACAACACCAAAAATTGAGCTTCCGCTTTTCAACGGCAACTACGCTAAATGGACTACATTTAAAGATTTGTTTATAGAACTTGTGCATCAAAACACATTTATATCAAACGCGCAAAAAATGCAACATCTTAAGGCGAAACTACAAGGCGAGCCAGAAAGGCTCGTACAACATCTTAACATCAGTTCGGATAATTATGACGCATGTTGGCAAATTTTACAAAAGCGGTATGACAACCCTAGACTTCTATTTACGTATCATGCCAACACGCTTTTAAATCAACCCTTAATAGTTAACGCTACGGCTGCACAACTTAAGAAAATGCACGATACGACTGTAGAATGTATTTACGCCCTTAAAAACTTGAACATGAATACTGACGCTTGGGATCCCTTAGTCGTTCATATTTTACTAAATAAACTTGACCAAGAGACTACTCAGTCCTTTATAGAGTCCTCGAAGAACCCGAGAGGAATTCCATGCCTAGAAGAGTTCTTGAAGTTCATTGAAAATAAATTCATGGCTCTCGAGTCCAGTATAAGTCATAATCGAAATACCTTAGAAAACCATAACAAGCCCTCTAAACTTGAAACGACACCGATGAATATTAAGGCAAGAATGCCACAACATAAAAATCAACACGAGAACATATTTTCATCTGGCACATTTTATGACTCTTTAATAAAATGTCCTCGATGCAATCAAACTCACGCACTTTATAATTGTAATGAATTCTTAAGTTTAAGTCATGAAGAAAAGTTAAAGACTGTCAATGACCTTAATATTTGTAAAAACTGCCTGTACGACCACAAAGGCCGCCAATGTACGTCAATCAGAAATTGCAGATTCTGCGGAGAACAACACCACACTAGGTTGCATCATGCGCTTGCGAAACTCGACCAACGCATAAGCACTCATTTAGCGCATGACGACACAAATGAAGTTTTACTAGCAACAGCACAAATCAAAGCGAAAACCAAGGACGGGTCTTACGTAACATTACGTGCACTAATAGACCAAGGGTCACAAGTTTCCCTTATTACGGAAAACGCTGCCCAGAGGTTACAACTGAAACGAAACAAGCTCAGCGCAGTAATATCAGGTATAGGTGCCTCAAGTAAATGTAAAGGAACACTTCGAATCCAATGCCGTGCCCTACGCAGTGACTTTGCATTTAACATAGAAACAATGATTATGCAATCGCTAACAAGTAAGCTGCCCAACAAATATATTGATGAAACAGCGTTTGAACACTTAAAACACATCGAATTGGCTGATTTCTCAAGAAATCGATTTGCTTTTGGGAGCCGACGTCTATTCAGAAATTATATTGGAAGGCCTGATTAAAACCACTACGTCAACACTTATAGCCCAGCAAACACAGCTCGGATGGATTGTTTGCGGAAAACATAAAACATTCAATTGCTATGTTATTGTAAACAACCTTAAGGACATTGCACAATTTTGGGAGCAAGAGTCAGTTCAGAATGACGTGGAAAAAATCGATCCTAATAGTCAATGCGAACGACTTTACAATAAGACAACAACTCGTCTAGCCGATGGAAGATACCAAGTATGTCTCCCCCTTAAGAGTGAGTTAGAACAATATTTAGGCAAATCGAAACCACAGGCAATCGCTCAATTCCAACAACTAGAAAGAAAAATGTCAAATAATCCTAACTTTGCACAAGACTATAAACAATTTATCCATGAATATGCGAATATGGGTCACATGAAAGAGACAAATAATAACACGAAACTCGAGTATTTTTTACCTCATCACGGCGTGGTGCGCCCTGGAGCAATTACAACAAAATTGAGAGTAGTATTTAACGCTTCAAATAAAACTTCTACGAGGTACAGCCTCAATGACCTCATGGAGGCCGGCCCAAACCTACAAAAAGATATTTTTGGTATTTTATTACAATGGAGATTTTACAAATACGTCTTAACAGCTGACATTGAAAAAATGTACCGCTTTATTGAAGTACATCCGGATCACCAGGTACTCCAAAAAATTATCTGGAGAAACTCACCAACGCAACCTCTAAAAGAATACCAATTATGTACAGTCACATATGGGACAAAGGCAGCACCTTACTTGGCGTTGAGGACGCTAAGGCAGCTAGCCGATGATGAAGGAGACAAATACCCCAAGGCAAAATCAGTGCTGTTAAACCAATTTTACGTTGATGATGCGTTATTTGGAAGCAACAATTTAGGAGATGCTAAAGAAACTCGTGACCAACTTATACAGCTCTTGCGATGTGGTGGATTTAATCTCAGAAAATGGTCCAGCAACGAACCAACACTAGTACAAGATCTTCCAGAAGACATGCGTAGTCACATTAATTTCAACTTCACAGAAACAGAAACGTCAAAAACTCTCGGCCTTGCATGGAATCCCAAGGAAGATGTATTTGTATTTTCACCGATATTAAATGATAAACAACAACACAAACCCACTACAAAACGTCAAATTTTAAGCGAAATTTGCAAAATTTTTGACCCACTAGGCCACTTAGCACCGATAACCGTAAAATCAAAAATTTTATTTCAACAAATCTGGAAACACCAGACGGCATGGGATGATCACATACCAGAAGAAATTCAGAAAGAGTGGTCAACACTAAGACACGAGCTAGCAACTATGCAGCAGTTTAAAGTCGAAAGATGGCTTGGATTTGATGCGAACATAGATTGTGAACTTCATGCTTTTTGTGACGCCTCAGAAAAGGCGTACGCGTGTGTTGTTTATACCACAGTTCGAGAAAACTCTGGAAAAATCCAAGTTAAATTAATTGCTGCAAAAACAAAGGTCGTGCCAATACAGAATCATCAAACTCTTCCGAGACTAGAACTTAGTGCCGCACAACTACTCACACAAGTTGTTAATAAAATCAAGACCTGTATTAACAAACCGAATATAAAAACCACAGCTTGGACAGATTCAATGGTTGTTTTAGGGTGGTTGAACGGTGACGTCACACGTTGGAAAACATATGTCGCAAATAGAGTAAGAGAAATAACAACAGTACTACCGGCAGAACAATGGAAACATGTGAGATCGGAATACAACCCTGCCGATTGTGCGTTTCGAGGGCTATTACCGTCACAACTTCAACAATTTCAACTCTGGTTCGAAGGGCCTGAGTGGCTACGCAGCGGTAATACAGAAAATGCGAATTCGTTGGCACAAGACATTACAACAAATATAGATATGAAGGTTCACACCGTAATTCTGACACCATCAAAAGAAAGTGAAAATGACTTAGTAACAAATCTACTTAATAGAAACAGCTGTTTAATGAGGGCAGTACACACGTTAGCTTGGGTGTTCCGTTTCATAACAAACACACGCGCCAAGTGCACCGATAATACAACTGATGACTTAACAACACAGTCTAGACACGGTTACTTGACCCTCACTGAAACTCGAAACGCAATCAATTCAATAATAAAACATGAACAGGAAATACACTTTAAAAAGGAAATCACTGAACTAAAAAACACAAATAAAGTGAGCACCAACAGTCGAATCTTAAACTTGCACCCATTTCTTAATGAAAATGAGATTTTACGCGTAGGGGGAAGACTACAAAATTCAAACCTGTCAGATAATTCGAAACATCCAATTATCATCCCTAAAGACAATAAGCTTGCATCGCTATTGATTGATCAGGCTCATAAAAACACACTACATGGCGGAGCTAGACTAACATTGGCCAAACTAAGACTTCAATACTGGATTATAGGAGGAATCAGTACAGTGAAAAAACAACTTAAAAAATGCGTAAGGTGCTGTCGATTTAACACATCTACCAATAACCAGTTAATGGCTGATTTACCTGTTGAACGGGCTACACAATCTCCGCCATTCTATCATACTGGAGTCGACTTCACAGGGTGCGTGGATATCAAGATGAAACAAGGATTTTGGAAAAGGTGGTCCTTGGAATATCTACAACAACTACAAACGCGAAACAAGTGGAATAAGAAAACAGAAAATTTAAAAGTAGGAGAAATTGTGGTCATTAAAGAAGATAATATTGCGCCAGCAAAGTGGGCACTCGGTAGGGTAGTAGAAACGCATCCCGGAAATGATAATCTTATCCGCGTGGTAACGCTCAAAACAAAGTCGGGTTCGTTGAAACGACCTGTAATAAAACTAATCAAATTACCTATTGATGACACACACTCGCTGAAACCTGAGGCCCGTGCCGAACCTACCTCAACGCAGCAAACAATAGTACCCGAACCTAAAGTGAAACACAAAACTCGTGCGCAACCAGCAAAAATAAAAACTAGCCTGTTTGGCACATTCTTAGCACTCCTAACGCTATTCAACCAGAGTCTGCAATCAAATGAAATCGTAAACGTCACACAATTCGGATCAAATAGAGCCGTTTATTTTGATAGAATTGGATCCTTACAAAATGTGCACGACAACTGGAAAATTGTAACCTATTACAACATGACGTCGTACTGGATGGGTTTCAGGAACGTACAAGGACTAGTAGACCATTAAAGTACAAGTTGTAAGCAATTTGAATACCAAATGATGTGTAATGCAATTTTAACAGGACTTAATCAAGAACTATCAGAAATTAAACACAACAATTATATGTTAAAAACTCATCACGGACAAATTAAAGAACGCTTTAAACGAGGGCTTGTAAATGGTATAGGTTATATTGCAAACAGTCTGTTTGGCGTACTTGATGACAGATTTGCCGAACAGTATAAAAATGATATTGAAAAATTACATAAAAGTCAACAACACTTGCTCACACTGATCAGAGGGCAAACAACAATTCTGGAGGCACACAACAATATTATAAAAAGAAATGAAGAAGCCATGAATTTACAGTTTGATCTCATCTCTAAGCATATGAACGCTACTCAGACATTCATACTGGGACTTCAACAAAAAATAGAAGTAGAAGATACGGTGACCCATTTCAACACAATGGCCGCCGCGACTACTATCATCTTGTCCCGACTGCAGCACATACAACACATGCTTCTAGATACGGCTACGAATATTCACCACGGTCATGTCGATACCAGACTTTTGCCTCCTGACCAATTGTTACAACAACTCAATACTATATCAGGGCAGCTACCCAAACACCTTTCCATTCCAGTAGATAACCTACAAGAGCAATTAGCTGACGTCTACAAATTACTAGAAGTGAAGTCGAGGATCATAGAGTCTTACTTCATAATCGAAATAACAATACCACTAACAAGTGACAATCAGTTCACTGTATACAAGACAATTCCTGTACCAGTCATAACAAAAACAAATACAACGTTGACGATGATCACAAGGTCAGATTTTGTTGCTGTCAACATCAGAAAAGAAACTTACATGCAATTATCTGACAAGGATTTTGAAAATTGTATAAAGCTTGAACCGGCGACATTTGTATGTGCATTAAACAAACCAACTCGAAATATGAAAAACAACAAAGTATCTTGTGAAATAGGCGCTATTACGAACTCTACGTCATCAAATTGTACTTATTTATCTAACAGCTGTAAAAATAACTGGACAGCACTACATAAACCCAACATATGGATATTTGTATGTTGCGGAGACTGCTCTATTCAAGTAATATGCAACCAACAAATGACATCAAGATCCATCCGATTAACTGGTATCATAAAAGTGGACGAAGGATGTGTTATAAAGAATGGAGAAGAAACATTCTATACTCAAAAAATTTACCAAAACGATTTATTGATCAATCCAGAAGTGACTTCAGTAACCTTCAACGACATTAACAATCTTACGTCCACCCAGCTCACAAACTCAAGTATAATTCAAATAAACACACACTTAAGAACAAACGATTACGAAAAACTACAGTCAAAAATACGAGAATTGGAAAACCAAGCTGCCACTGAAACAGCCACAGCTCATGACGTACATCAATACGTTATCTCATACGGCACATTGGGGTTCTTGTTAGTCGCCGTTGTAGTTGCGGCAAGCTGCTACGCAATTTGGAAACGTAACAAGAAAAACAAAACAGCCACGCACTTCTTGGCGGCAGGCATATCCGCGGGACCACCTAAGCCACCGCGAGCATCAGCTTCAGTGGAAAATATCAACATGGCTACGCGTAGTAACGAAATTTATGCGACCCCACATAAATTCAATATTTAAACTTACTTTATACTGTCATAATATCGCACTAACCTTAATCTTTAATTTAACTGTATACCTACATATTTTATTTAATTTCTTTTTTTTGTTAACCAAGTAGGTCAATATTTAAACTTACTTTATACTGTCATAATATCGCACTAACCTTAATCTTTAATTTAACTGTATACCTACATATTTTATTTATTTTCTTTTTTTTGAGTTTGCCAATATGTACGGTTAGCAACCGCACATTGAACGTTGAGCAATAAGTTAGCCTAATTAAATGTATCTGTAAGCATTTTACGTGCGTCGCGAATCGTCATGTAGACCGACACGCTAGCCAGTTGTTCTCTAACGCGTAGTAATATAACATCTTAGCATAAGAATTATTGTACTACTTAATTACAGTGTTACTAGTTCAATGTTCTTTTACTAGAAGCAACTCAACCTTACTTAACAAACATAACGGTATAAACTTAACCCGATTAACTCGCAGAGTAATCGCGACAACGAACTTAACTTCAGCACTAATATTTTTTATGTAAGGGGCATGCCCTTACAGGCAGGTAGAATGGAAATTGGCCTGAAATTGCTTGGGCCACTTTTTACTCCTGATTTAAATAAGGTAAGGTATAATCTTACTGTTTCATTAAAGTAGGAAATTGACCTTGATCAATACATTCATTGAATATATGTGCTCAGTGAGATGCTACGAAAGGTACCTATAATGGCTTTTATTGTGTCAGTTGATATGCCCTATCCTCAGTTTTTTTCTGTTTCAAATCCATGAAAGTTTTGACTACCATTATAGGATTAATATGAGTGAAATCAAAAGAGCAGTTGCACCCGTCAACACTGGACACTAGCAGTGATTTTGCATGAAGAGCAGATGAATTAAGTTGTTTTGTGGTTTCGATAGGTATATTACAGAAGTAATTCTCGAAAGCGCCTGCCACCTCATTATCGGATTTTATATTCTTATTATCAATTTTTTGTGTAAATGTGTGATCGCGTGGTTTTGTTTTACAAGTTTCTTTGTTTATAATATTCCAGTCTCTTTGATTTTATTATTAGATTTATTGATTTTATCACGTATATAATTAGATTTAGCTACCATACAGACCTTCTTAAATAACTTTGAGTATTTTTTAACATATACAAATGTTAGGTCATTATTCCTGTACACTTTTTGATTATATGTATAGTTCAAACATTTTTTCCTACCGATATATATACCAGCAGTAGCCCAGTCACTGAATTTTGGTTCGAAATTGGTGATGTCTAATTTCTTTTTAGGAAAGTTTTTATCAAATTCATTTTTTATTAGTTCAAACTATTCTTCATATAAGTTATTAACATTGTCATCAATAAAAGGCAAAAGCGGTATTTTATCACTTGTTAGTTTTAAATTTTTCTTTTCGGGTATCAGTGACTGGGGGGTAACCATAAACTCTTAAAACAATCTCAAATTACGCCCATCCGTCAATTTGGTACCATGAGGTCGTAAAAACAATCTTGTTTCATCGATTTTGACAACATACAATTTTGTTTATCATTCACTCAATTCAATACAAATGACGTTTATTTTGACACTAATGACAGTTACAAATTGATTTCTTATGTCAAAATTATTGGTATGGAAAATGGTCATAGCAGACATTTCATTGATTTCTTAATTTCTGAATGAATACTGTAAAAACAGTAACAAAATCTAAGAAATAAATGTATAGATCTCTAATTTAAGTAATGATACTTTGCTTGGCTGCTACAAAATTGTGAAAGCAATTATGCTGCTTCGAGATTTTGATTTGAGCTTGTTTTGAATTTGTACCATGAACTACATAATTAGGTTTTGTTTAGGGATGTAAAAGAACGAATGTTTTGGATGTTTTGTCTATTAATTGCTTTGAGAAGAAAAGAGACGCAATATTTAAAACCACTGACAACAGATAACTTCGTCTCTTTCAATTTTTTATCTCCAAAGTCTATGGCCTAATGTCATTGCCATCCAGGGAATGTATAAGTACTACGAACACCTACTTATAAATTCTTTGTTGCTATTAAAAGCATGAGACAGTTGTCCGAAACGAGAAATTATGGTAAAGAGAACGGAATAATCTACTCTTTTATAAAAAAAATAAAGGCGAGAGGTAATGCAATTAAGCGGTGGCTATACGGCTTTTTAAAATTGAGATTGTTTGTCAATTGCTAGACATTTTTACATGGCTCAAAACTGTTTCCAAACAATGAGCTATTTGAGCTATAAATTTTGCCTAATGTTGAGACTCAGTTTCGGAACCGATTGATAGGTTTGACTTAAGTCAGCTTCTAATAGTTTACTTGATCAATGCTAATAGTATGACAGTTGTCAAAGGAGTGACACGCGGAAATTTTAAAATCAAAAACTGGTAAAAACCATAAAAATATTTATTCGTATTTATGAAATCCGCCAGCGCACTAAAGTTACCGAAGTGGCAAAAAGATGGCACGACTGAAAGGGCTATGCCGTAGAGACTACGAAAGATGAAACCACAAGGTCTTGCTCTGGAGACCCCGCACAAGAAAACGAAGCGTGGGCAGACCACCAGCAAGATGGTCGGACGATATTGCAAAGACGGCAGGACCGGCCTGGACAAGAATCGCCGCACTAAGAGGTAGCTGGAGAGAGCTTCAGGAGGCATATGTCCAACAGTGGACAAAACATATGCTGAAGAGGAAGAAGAAAAAGATGATGAAATTACGTTGTCTAAATCGTAGTAATTGCACCTTGGGGCAAATGTCTTGACATTAAAATTGTATTCTGCAAAATCAGGCACGCATTTTACGACTTTTGCGAGTGGTATCGTAGTGTTTAATTTCTCCAGAGAAAGTGATTATTATTTTATTATAATGAGATCCTAGACCCTGGATAAGAACAGCAGGAGCAAAAACGAGCTTTTTGTCTTAAAACTGATCTACATTCAATTTGGCGCATAAAATACATCACGACCTAGTATACGACTTTTATTTTGAGAATATACAATAAGGTTTTCAAGGGAGAAGCTATCATGCCAACCTACTTCTTTTTTGTTTCAAACCAATGAATACGGATCTGCGAGCAATAGCTAAACATTTTATTTTTACAGGTATTGATACATTTTAATTACGTAATGAAGTGGCGCTTAATCCAAAACTGCTCAATTAGGGGCCTGCTGCAGAGCAAACTTACAAGTACGAAAGTGCGCCTGAAGTGCTCATCAAATCTTAAGCCTTACTGTTACATTTAGTTGTAGATTCTTTACTTATGTTATATAAAGCCTTGCTGTTAGGGAATATTTTGATTTCTTTTCTGTTATTTTGAAACACACAAGTTTACTTACTATCATAATAAAAAGAAATGAAAATAATAATCGTATCAAACGCCACTAATTACTTTAAAAGTCAAGCAAGTAATTAGAGGGACACAGGTAAACAAGTATGTTTATGTTCTTAATATTCCATCAGATTATATTGTAGGCATTGAGTATAGGTCTTTTGTAAACTACATTATCTAAGCTCAAACCACCTACATGTGGCCAACAATAAAATTTCCATTGTCTGGTTTTTGTGACACCCCGATACAGAACCCTTCGAGAGTTGATTGTCAACCGATAAACCACGTGACACTAATGTTAAATTCTGTTGAATCATAAGTGTCACGTGATCGTCTGGTCGACAATTCGTTACCGAACGGTTCTGAATCGAGGACGGGTTAACTAAACGTAAACGTAGAAAGTTTTATGTAGACCTAAAACATTAAACCCTGTTTGTGCATTGAATAAATGACAAAAAAAACATCATTTAGATTTGCGTTTAATTTGTTGTCAATTGTTGGATTTCTTGTGCGGCAGGCGAGAAGACCACGCTTCCCGCCAGCGCGACACAGCCGCCGGTATCAGACACAGAGCGGTGCATTCGCGATGATGGGCAGCGACTGCCAAGATACAAATCATACCTTTACTAATTATTATTATCTCAATCACGCTTTAACGGCTAAACTTAATTAGCTGAAAGGCACACATGCATGGGTATTGATCTAGGTTACCGTGGGACGATTATTCTACTAATATTAGTCTACGTAGACAAAGTTGCAGGCAGTAGCTAATATAATATTTTAAAAATATGTAAGCTATTGACCTAAAAAGTTACCATCATCACCATCATGTAAGCCTATTGCAGTCCACAGCTGGACGTAAGCCTCCTGCAAAGAGCACGATCTCCAGCCATCTTCCTAACCTAAGCTCATCGTTCCATCGAGCTGGGGGACGTCCAACACTACGTATACCGTGGCGTGGTCTCCACTCAATTTAGTCCACCTTTCATCGGTTCTGCGACAGATATGGCTGGCCCACTGCCACTTTATCTTACTGCATTTTACTTTACTTACTTGTACCTATAAAGTACGCTATTTACATATTTGGTAAAATCTCAAGTTAATTAAGTACATTTAGATATAAGGTAGTAAGTTAGTAACGTTATAAATCCGACCAAGTGCAAGTCGGACTCGCATCCTTCGTACTATATTAAACACAAGATGCATCATTTCAGCCATGGATGTCCACTGCTGAACACAGACCTCCCCCAATGGTTTTCATTGGGGGGGATTGCCTTTGGGATTGGGATTGGTTGGCGAGCGCAGTTTTTTATAACATTTCGCAGGCAGACGCTGCTGCCCGTCTCGTACTACAGGAATTAGTCGCCTCTTACGACACGCCTCCTGTTGGCGGTGGGAAGAGTATTCTTTACGGCCGTCCCCACACGGCATACATACGAGATACATATTTTCTTAAAAAATTTAGTAATTATATTTACTAAGTATTACTCTTAGTAATGGCAATAGTATGTATTGCCATTATTAAGATCAAATTCAAATTCAAACGTTCATTTGCCAAAACGCAGTTAAAAGAGGTAATATTAAAATCAATTTAATAAAAAAAGAAAAGATCAAGTAAAAGTAAGCCGAGATGACAGTAAAGAACACACCAACAGAAGGCGTGTCGTAAGTGGCGACTAATTCCTGTAGCAAGAGACGGGCAGCAGCGTCTGCGTGTGAACTATTATAAAAAACTGCGTTCGCCATCCCGCCTCCAAGCGTGGTTGTGGAGATGATGGTGGGTACGGGCTATTATGAGGACGATCGAACGTGCGACGCGCCTAACTTGTTAAAAAACCCACAGTCATGTCCAGGGCAATAACATCTTTCCGGAAGTATTGTCCTGCTGATCGTTGAGCTGGTGGACCACGTGTGCCGCGTGTTAGCTGGAGCTTGGTGGACTCGCCACTGCGGAAACTAAATTGTTTGACATCTAGTAAAATTAATTAGCATATTCAAAGCAGCAAACGCTCGAACAGCTTTGCTACGTGTTAAATAATGTGATGGGTCGATAGCTATAAGGTAAACGTCTCTTGGTCTTTTCCTGGTTCAGAGACGACTATGTCGCACCACGCTTCCTATACCTTTGGAAACTGACTGGAGCGGAGAATGTATTTAAGAACATAGTAAGACAGACCCCTCTTGAGTCGCAAATAAGTGAGTATCACAAGACGATTTGAGTTCTATACGATGAATTTAACTACTCATTTGAGTAGCTAATTAGCTATCAATCGGGATTTTTTAACAACATATTTAACTACCGGGTTCTTATTAAAACTAGATAGTACTAAAATAAAGCGTACATATTTATTTCTCTATTTATTTGTGTCAATTGGCGTTTTGCAATAATTTTATGAAACTACTATTAGTATAGGTACACTTGTATGCTCTGTGCATCGAATTTTAATTTACACAGCTTACAGTTTCCTGCGTTCCTAATCATTGCCCAGCATAAGCTTTCTTCTCCTTTAGTACCAGGGGTTACTCAAAACTTGAATGCTTTGATTGTATTTTTCTTGAAATTAATCTGCAATAAAACTATTACTATAAAAAATATTGTGAATCGACGTTGTTCGACGTACTCTTACATAATACAATTTGAATGATTGTTATGATGTTTCATTAAACCATTTTCTAATCTAATTTCTTACTAACTGAAAATACTATTTTGTATTTCTGTAAAATAAATTATTTATGAATGTTGACAACAAATAATGACTTTTACTTTTTTCTAATAAGTACTGTCAAAACACCATTGCACTAAGTAGGTTGGTATCGGACAATGCATTGTTCCGAAACATTTATGAAAAACTCAGAGCCTAGTCGTAGCTCATTTAGTAAAGGTGATATCTACGATAGAATAATTTTCAGCGCTGCTGACATGCCTCCTAGTAGAAGCAAGATACATTTTCTTTAATATTTTGGCAAATTTAGTACGCAAGAATAGGTATTTATTGATTTCACTGACATTTTGTTAGTTGTAATTATGACGATTCGGACCACTTGCAACGCATAGACTATTTTTACATACCATTCGGTCTTTCCCAGCCTTATACAAGATTGTTTTACGTAGATCATGGTACCAAATCACGTGACCTAACATATAATCTCATATCAAAGTGCAACCAAACAAAGTTGGTTTTGTAAGAGTTCATGGTTACCCCCTGGTCTCTAATGAATAACACTTTTATAGGGCACAAAACGGTGTTCAAACGTGACTGACTGACAGTTGTTTCTGAGAACCAGAATCAGCCCCTAAGAGGTTTTGCGTGTTTAGCGTTACACGGTGTGTAGTATGGAAGGGCTACCATATCGTGGTCAGCAGGCTTACTCTTAAACGCAATTTCAATCTCAATTTAATTCTTACGCAATTCCGATCGTGCACCAATTTGGTACTCTCGAAATCAATTTCGGCAGGATCGTATTGCCATTGAAACTTGCGGCGGGATTGTAAGCATGAAGTTAGTTGCATCTTCCACTTTGCGTCAAATCACCATAGACTAACAAAGTAAATGAGTAAATTTCCATTTATGTAAAGAAAAAATGATAAAATCTAATGTTTTGTCTAAAATTTTCATATATATAATTTGCGGTGTCAGGTGCAAGGCATCGACCGGCTGCGCGTGGCAGACGCGAGCGTGCTGCCGGCCGCGCCGTCCGGCAACACCAACGCGCCCGCCGTCATGCTGGGCGAGCGCGCCGCTGACTTCGTCAAGCAGCGGTGGCTGGGCGCCACTCGTGTGAGTAGTCGATAGTCGACTGTGTGTAGCTGTAGGCGCCGTCGGCAACACCAACGCGCCCGCCGTCATGCTGGGCGAGCGCGCCGCTGACTTCGTCAAGCAGCGGTGGCTGGGCGCCACTCGTGTGAGTAGTCGATAGTCGACTGTGTGTAGCTGTAGGCGCCGTCGGCAACACCAACGCGCCCGCCGTCATGCTGGGCGAGCGCGCCGCTGACTTCGTCAAGCAGCGGTGGCTGGGCGCCACTCGTGTGAGTAGTCGATAGTCGACTGTGTGTAGCTGTAGGCGCCGTCGGCAACACCAACGCGCCCGCCGTCATGCTGGGCGAGCGCGCCGCTGACTTCGTCAAGCAGCGGTGGCTGGGCGCCACTCGTGTGAGTAGTCGATAGTCGACTGTGTGTAGCTGTAGGCGCCGTCGGCAACACCAACGCGCCCGCCGTCATGCTGGGCGAGCGCGCCGCTGACTTCGTCAAGCAGCGGTGGCTGGGCGCCACTCGTGTGAGTAGTCGATAGTCGACTGTGTGTAGCTGTAGGCGCCGTCGGCAACACCAACGCGCCCGCCGTCATGCTGGGCGAGCGCGCCGCTGACTTCGTCAAGCAGCGGTGGCTGGGCGCCACTCGTGTGAGTAGTCGATAGTCGACTGTGTGTAGCTGTAGGCGCCGTCGGCAACACCAACGCGCCCGCCGTCATGCTGGGCGAGCGCGCCGCTGACTTCGTAAAGCAGCGGTGGCTGGGCGCCACTCGTGTGAGTAGTCGATAGTCGACTGTGTGTAGCTGTAGGCGCCGTCGGCAACACCAACGCGCCCGCCGTCATGCTGGGCGAGCGCGCCGCTGACTTCGTCAAGCAGCGGTGGCTGGGCGCCACTCGTGTGAGTAGTCGATAGTCGACTGTGTGTAGCTGTAGGCGCCGTCTGGCAACACCGACGCGCCCGCCGTCATGCTGACTTTGACTTTGATTTTTGACTTTTGACTTTGACTTTGACTTATAGTCGACTGTGTGTAGGTGACCTTGTCTCATAAACCACATACCCTATAGAGTAGAAATGTCATATGATTTGTTGGACAATATTTTCCGCCATTTTTTAATCTGTATCTGTACTGTTTTTGTATGGGCGAGCGTTGACAGTTGTCATTTCATACTAAATGTGCCGTGGGGGACGGCCGTAAAGAATACACTTTCCCACCGCCAACAGGAGGCGTATCGTAAAAGGCGACTAACTCCTGTAGCACGAAACGGGCAGCAGTGTCTGTGTGTGAAATGTTATAAAAAAACTGCGCTCGCCAACCCGCCTGCCAAGCGTGGCGAGTATTGGCAATCCCTCCCCAATGAAAGTCATTGGGGGAGGCCTATGTTCAGCAGTGGACGTCCTATAACTGAAATGATGATGATGACTAAATGTAAATGAAAATTCACTTACTAGTTTCGGAGAAAAGTGGTTTGTATTGCTGCTCTACTTATAGGGTATGTACTCGATACCTTGTCTTCTTCTTAGTCGAGTATTAGGACTACGGTCGCTATCGTAATGTGAATTAAAATTCTCATAGAGACTTTCATGGCAATGTTCGCGTTGCTTTCTCTATTTCGTCAACGACAACCAAGCAAAGTATGCCTATTACGTCCTCACCTCGACTATGAGGTGTGGTTTGGGCCACCTCCCTCCACCTCCACCACGTGGGCCGAGTGCGGATCGGTGTTGTAAGGCCATTGACTTACTGTCAGATGTTATTTAGCCGCCCTAGGGCCTCTGACTAGGCTTCACTAGTATCAAGCGATAAGCCAGGACCAACTTTTAAAACGTGCCTTATGAAGCACCAAACGAACGACAACCAAGGTTTCGTCATAATGTGTTACCCTAACATTAAGCAGCGCAGCGATATCTTCGAAATATAATCAAGTTTTAGTACAGACAGCACGTCAACCTACCACAAAACGTCAAATTTTCTCAATTGATATTGATCTCTACGCGTCGGGCTTAAAGTTCAAAATCAATTCAATGACCTTTAACTTTTTTGGTAGGTTGACCTGCCATTGTCTGTAGGTACCTAACTCAGTCTACAAGGGGATTGAACGCACAACCACACGAAAGTTAAATAAATACACAAATTCTTTCAATAATCCCACCAATCTTTTAGACTTAAATTAAGCATAGTTGTACTATAGCGACTCGTTATCTAGTAAATATACTTAAATTCATCTTTAAACATCTATGCACGTGCATTTAACCTTAGTCTTGGATGTCTTAAACTGTACGAGGTAGGTATTGTACATTACTTATTCGTTATCTAGTCGCCAAAGTACACGCTTTTGCATAACTTGAGTCTAATTAGTGAAATATCAAACAATTACGGGGGTGATCAGTAATCACACTGATTATAATAGGCTAGTTTCCTAAAAAAATTAATAAGTCCGTCAGTTGGATAAGCAGAAGGTATTGGACACGTATTTTTTTTTTGTTTTCTCAATCAAACAAAAAATGATGAAGAAGAACGCCACGCCTTGCGACACTTTTTAGCAAGGCGTGACGTCACTCCCAAACTTTGATGCGCTTTATCTTCGTCATTTTTTGTTTGATTGACAAAAGACAAAATATGGGTCCAATATTTTTTTTTAAACTAACTGACGGACTAAATAGAATAATATTTTTTTGACCCAGGAAACTAGCCTATTAATGATGTTTGTCCCCCTAACTTGAATAATAAAACTTGACTTTTTAAATTATAACTCCCACAGGGGCGTGCATCCCATATAGGCTGTTATGCAGAGCCTACCTTCATAAAAACCGACAGAACAGCTAAACATAATTATTATTTACGTATTCAACAATAAACAATAAATATTCTGTAACCATTTTGTCGTCTACTTATACTTATTCCTTACTAAAGCGCGCAACTTAGATCGTTCCTGTGCAATTTAACCAATGTAGGCTGCCGCGAGATCGCCTACTGTATCACGCAAACTTACTCAATTTTCACTCACACTTAGATACTCGCTGCTTATATGTGAACAAACTGAATTAAAAAAAAAATGAAAGTCGCCTAAATTAAAGATTACACCCTTTTCATACATGACAATCGGACGGAAGGAACATTCCTTATTAGCAGCATAAACCGGATATAGGCTCGCCTACTTCGATCATTTGCACTTTAAATATGTCGTATTTTATTAAAACTTGACAGTGCAAGATATTGAAATGAATATTTAAAATGATAAAATCGTAATTATATTTATAGAAACGTTTGAAAATAATAAAAAAGGGTTACAGTTCCTTGAAAGGTAATGCAGGACATTCTTTTGATACAAAGTTTGCGTCAGCAATTTTTTCCATTAGTTTCATAGTTTGCCGCCGGCGGCTGTCATCTCGCGAGTTTTGATAAATCAGATTATAGTTTTACTGATCTTTACACCTTTTTTGAGTGCTATCTTTGTTTTCGGGGTTAAGTGTTGTGTGGTTGTGTGTTATTCAATGGAAAAACTGCAAAGTGAAGTATTAATGCGAATTCTAGGTTAAATAAATTACGCGCCAATCCGAAGACAATCAAATGTGGATTTGTGTTAGTTGCAAAAACAAGACATTATCAACAGATTTTTCGTACATAGCCATTACGGATATCAGATTAATGACTTGTTTTAATTCCATTCATTGTTTTGATATTTGTTGTGGTAAAATAAATCAACGACCCCATTCACCATTTTGCAAAAAGAAATCGACATCTGGGTAAGAAATTATCATTTATTAAACAATGCAATACCATGTGAATTTCGAAGTACCTCTTTATAATTTAGTTGAAAATCCTAAAGGTAAAATTAAAGTTTTTATCATTTTATTTTTTAAAGCTCCATCTATTGAGTTTTTCACATAACTAATCATTACCCTGCTTTAGCAAAATCCACCAATTTATTAACTTATTCCAATCTAATTACCAAGATGGCGCTTGTTACGTGAACATGTCAATTTTATTGCGTTTTTTATTTAGTATTTACATTTCCTAAACCGCGAGATGTGGACGAGTACAATTTATATTTAAAAAGCATTAAGACGCGGTCCTTACTGTGACGTAGATATAAGTGAACAAAATACAGGATTAAATTTAATTTCAGTGATACCAGAAATAAATGTACCTATCTAGCATTTATTTAAACGCTCAATATGAATTACGGTTTAGGCTTTCGTTGTTCACTGGCTTGAAATGTGTATGTACCCAGCCTACCCCTATCTGAAACCAATGCACGCCCCTGAACTCCCATGACTTTTCAGGCACCGTACCCGGTGGGCAACCACGGCGGCATCTCTAACGTTCTCGCGGCAAGCGACTCGCAGCAACACTCCACGTGGCAGCGGTGGGCTTGACCACCAACAGAGGAGTAACGCAAGGCAACGTCATGGGGCCACTTCATAATACTGCCAGAAATACGAGAATGCCCTAAATAAATTAAGAATTTACTGCTAATTTTCTAAAGAACCCTAATAACTGTGCGAGAAAGATACCTTGTCATGGGCATAGGTTGACATGGTGCGAGATTCATACTAGCTTGTTTGGAGCAAACTATACTACAGCTAGTAAGCTCTTACAGATTGTATATCCTCTGGCAAGCTACTCTTATTAAACGCCGATTGCGAGAATCGTTAAGAGAAAGGTGGCGTTTGGTCATTTCGACACTCTTGCCTTTCATTATAAAATGATTCTGACATCTGTCAAAAATACAAATTTAAGGTCCTATTGAATTAGTAGTTCCTTTTAAAAGAGATTCTACTGCGTTTAAAGCTACTGTTACTATGGGATGGGGACAATTTTGATTTTAAAAAATATTTAAAATTTTCCTGCACTTCTCATGACAATTAGATTGACTATTAAGTGTAGTGTAGTTTTTTTGTTTCCGATATTTGGCCCCGTAGTTAGTATTTTAGTAGTAGAATCACTTTAATAGAGTTTCTTAATCTGTGGTTCGTGATCCCCTAAGGGTCCGTTTAATGACCTCTAGGGGTTCACGGCGAGCACACTAACTATTACTATTTAAAGTTTAATGGCAATCAATAAAGCTAAACCTTTTTTATTTTTTTGGAAAAGGTCACGGACTCTTTAAAATTTTGTGAGGAATCCGTGACTAGAAAAAAAACCCTGCCCCAAAAGTTAACAAATTAGGACCTTACATAGATTCTAATGGCAATCGGGTTTATGGTACTCGATTATCCAGTATATATCAACAATAAAATATTTTTACATGTTTAAGATTCTAAGTGTCAGCCTCATAGCGAGGCAGGTCGTGATAGCTTTTAGTTACCATTTATAGGTGTAGTATCTTTTTATTTACTGTACAAACTAGTATTTATTAATTTACTGCCTTTTTAATAATACTCTGTTATCCTAAGGTTTAGACAATTAATGTAAGAATATGTTTATACAAACAGTACAAGCTGTATAGAACTCAATATACAATAAGAAATAAAAGACATATTGATCGAATATTATATTATTTAGTAATATTTATGACAAAACTTGTTAAATTATACAAAAAATATGTTGAATTTGTTTGAATAATTTACTTATTTTTAATAGCTAATATTATTTTATTATTTGCCTTTATTCGAGGTAAGTTATATTAAACAGCGACGAAGATTCAAGATAAAATAAAATATTTGCTAACAAGAGAACTTTTACATTTGTTTACATTTACATTGGTAAAATTTTTATATTTTACATTGGTTTTATTGGAAGATAAATAGCATCAAAAAAGTCTTGTAACAAAACAACACTATTTCCTACAAGAATTATTAAATATTTAGTGACGAACGAAGATAAATAACAGTTTTAAGCTTACAATTAATTTAATATTTAAGCTGTTTGTCGATGGACGGCGTCAAACGAAATGAAAAGACGTCGCCAAAGTATCAGATCATTTTTTTTCTAACTTTTCAGTCCGAATAGTAAACATCGAAAAGTTTTAGATAGTAATGTTACTGAGAGAGGATTGCGAACATTGTTAAACTACAAGTATTGGGCCTTTGGGCATATACGTTTCGCTAATCCAGCGACATCTTTGTTCCCGGGTGACGGCTACAGTGGACAAACAGCCTTAACCTCTGACCATCACACAGTAACATACTTGCAACATCTAATGATCAGCCATAATCACAGAGGACTGTTTAAAACTTATATTTACTTCAGATCACTTACAGAAACAGTTTGGCAGTTCTATAACAAATAATAATTAAAAATACAAATTGGGTCAGTTGACACTGTGAATAAGTTGTTTGTCCCATACAAAATAAAATTATGGTCACTTCTTAAGTTCTAAGTAGCTTAAAACAAATTCAACAAAAAAAAATCAAGTTTTACAATTAATTGAATCCAAAAATAAACAAATTTCTTGAATAAAGTGTTATAAGATAATGTGTTGCCTTGAAATTATTTGTTAATGATGTCAACATCCCAATTAGCATAAGTAGACTATTTTAGATAGCATAATTATACAATCACGATTAAAGGTCAGACCGCACTTGCACTGCACTACGCAACAGTGCAGTGCAAGTGCGGTTAGGTTCATACGTCCCAACGAATGAAACCTTCTCGTAGTAGGCCTTCTGCTTCGCATACTAAGTTTGTGCAGTGCCGCGACGGCGCACAGTACATCAATGTGTTTGGACCTTAATTAATTAATTTGAATATGCGTCTGACGATACACTAACTGTAGTGTAGTTACTTCAATAAGGAATTAACATCCTTGTATGACGAGGTACGACATTTCGATTCACTTCACTTTAATCTTATACAGTGTGAGTCTTCATAAAGTGCACATATTGAAATATGGCATTCTATGCTTAATTTTATCGACGGAAAACATATTTAAAAAATCTAAAAAAAATCGATATTTTTTTTATGGATTTTTTAAAGTTTTGTTCCCTACTGTGACCTTCGTGTAAATAAAACCTCGTTTCTTTCAAATTAATTAATTTGTAACAATTAATTAAACTTAAAAATGATCGGAGATGATCAGGCGTCCTCATAAAATTTAAATCCGTGAAAAAACTGCCCACAATACAGAAATAAAATGGGTTTTTGAGCAAAAATTTGCTTTTTTTAAATCATTCTTTTCAGTAATTGCTAAATTTCTTATTAAAACCTATGCTTTACCTGCATGTTTTATAATTTTAAATTATTCTACTTCGTATTAGCTATCGAGAAGTAAAAATAACTTATTTTTAAGTTAATAAACACGCGTTTAGTGCGTTGCCATGCCCTATTGTTTAGCAGGTAGAGACCCGTTTTTGGGAATTTAGATGTAAATACGCTCGGGTTGGGGTGCGGGGTCTTCCGGTCGGTCAAAGGACAAAAGAATCTTGTGTAAAAAAAAATTTAAAAAAAAAATACAAAAAATTGCGTCGATAAAATTAAGCATAGAATGCCATATTTCAATATGTGCACTTTATGAAGACTCACACTGTATATAAAATTTTCGTGTCACAATGTTCGTTCCCGTACTCCTCCGAAACGGCTTGACCGATTCTCATGAAATTTTGTGAGCATATTGAGTAGGTCTGAGAATCGGCCAACATCTATTTTTCATACCCCTAAAGACCACGCAGACGAAGTCGCGGGCAACAGCTAGTATTAAAAAAATATCTTCAAACTATACTTCAACTCCACTGACTTTGGATTACCACGGTTCAATACTCGTGCAATGAATTTATTTATTTATCATTAATAAGGAAACAAACAGCTTATAATATTACATTTAGTTACTAAAGCATTACAAGTTTCCGTCAGTAGTTTTTACATTAATAATGTTAAGATTTCACTAAAACACCTAAATACTTTTCCTAACATAATATATAGAACCATTTGAGTATATTAAGACTAAATGCATCATATTAAGTATGTCTATATGAATAACTATCTTGCTCTTCCAGTAGATCACATAACATCACGAGGGTGTGTACCTCGTTACGTTACATTACGAAATTAAATGTTATTCCTACACATTTTATAGCCTGTAAGCTGAACGTTGCCTTAAGTTTTATAATGTTATTTTACATTTCACGTTATGACGATTGTCTTGTTGGTCCTTAGTAATGTAAAGTAAGCCTATATATATATATATATATATGTCCCTCTGCAGGCCACATGCCTCAACTATTAGTTGATTTCGGGTATACGGGCCCGCGTGGTGGTGGACCACCACGCGGGCCCAGTGCCGCCAAAACTCTAGTATCAGGTAAGATGTATTCAATCATTCATTCATTCATTTATTGCATTGCACATGACTTAGATGCTAAATACATAACATAGGTAAGTATATAACTCCAATATTCATATGAACCTTGATAGGCACAGCAACGTGGAACAGAGAAAGGCAGATATTTTGTCGTGCAATAGTATTTATTATGTAATCTATTTTTATATATTAAATTTATTTAGTAAATTAAATCAAACCGCCTTCAGGTCTCTTGACTAGGCTTCCCGACTAGTATCAAACGATCTTAGCCAAAACCAACATTTGGCGTGTCTTTCATGCATAGAAATGCTTGTGGTAAATGTCGGAATAGTCACCCATCAACTAACAACCGAGGCGTGGATGCTTACCTTTTGTAATCACTACCTAAAACGTTGTGGTTGTTACCTAATCATATTTACCTAAAGCGTGTTACTTAGAGCGTGGCGTTGTTACCTAATCTAGTTGCAGTGTGACAATTAAATTTTGGACAAGCTGTACCCAAGCTTACGAATAAGTATACGAAGAAGTGTAATGATTTCCTAACATACATTTTGCGTTGCCTCTTTTTTTAGTTAGGAGGTAATGACTTTATCGCCGATATATTTTTACTTAATTATTTAGGTAAGCGATTCCGTGTTTAATAATATGTTTTACTTTATCAATAAGTTGTAACTTTTATTTCTAATATAAGTTTTAAAACTCTTAAAATAAGAGGCAGCTCGTACGTAGCTTTTAAACTAAAAATATATCATATAGCATCAATAAATAATTTTAAAACCTTAAAATACACTTATCACGACTTGAGACACGACACGAAAATATAAGGCAGCTATTTAATTTAGTTTCACAACAGCTCATTTCCTTTATTTCATAGCTTGTCTTTATTTCATAGTTGCCTTTATTTCGTAAGTTACAGCAGAGCCATTTTTAACATGTCCAGACAACAGCTTGTCAACCTACCGGCGGTAAATATTGCACATCGGCAATCATCGCATTTCCGAATACAAATAGTGCTAATTTGTATGTCCATCAATTATTAGATTCATCGTTTATCAGAAATTGAATTCAAAACTATGTGCTAATTGTTGTTTTGTTTTGATTCCCGCGTGATCTGTATAGAGCTGTAAAACTAACAATATCTACAGTAACCAAAAAAAGTATCAGTTTGACTTTATATAAAAGAAATGTTTATTGCATGGCTATGAGAGTTTTTAACAAATTACCTGCTAATTTACAAAAATCTCCGTTACCAGAGTTCAAATGTTTAATACATGAATTGTTACAAGAAAAATGCTTTTATTCTATAAATGATATATTTAAAATGTAAATTGAATCTGGAAACTGTAACCGACCCAATATGAGAAACAGAGCGATATAATTTTATTTTATTTCTCATTCTTGTTTTTTTTTTGTCTTTTACCGTTGACATTGTATATTTAATTTTATTTTGTGACAATCGATGACCAACATGTTAAGAATTTAATTATTTGACGTTTAAAATAAAATGTATCCCATTCATTTTAGATTGACATTCACACGCCAGACAGGGTAAAATACACTGTTTCTTTCTGTACAAACCAATTTCTTTGTAAATACGTGTATTTGTGAATAAATAATTTGAATTTGAGAAATTACTTATAAACAAAATTTAAAAAATAGTTTGGGGTTTTAACATCTCTACTTTTTTTTTTAACTGGACGCGACTGCACCCTATCGCTTTTGAACCACGACTAGAGTTGTAAATTGACGGTCATATGCTATAAGCGTCCGTCATTTATAATAAATGCTCGGTCACATTGGACATTTATTGTCACGATGGTAACATATTTTTTTTTAGTATAAACTAAAAAAAAAGAAGAATTTCTCTAAAGTAAGTCTTAAATATTTTGTATTTGACAATAAAAACATGCAATAAAACATGTAATTTGATCTGGATTGAACAAAAACAAAATCTTGCGCGTGACGCTTTTTAGCTTGTTCGTGCAGAAAGATAAATTAATTTTAGAAATTTCATTTCGTTATAGATCATCACTACTAAAGCCTGTCTTTCTTATAATAATGCACCTAATTGTGACCAAATTTTTTTTTATAGTTTGTCAATAGAATTGATTGTGACGTTAGTGACAATAAATGTCCAAAATGTCCGGTCACATTGAGAAAATGTCCAATTGCTCGGTCATATTGGTCAGACATTTATAACGTGACGGACACTTTACAACTCTAACCACGACTAACAAAACAAACTTCATGGTAGTGTGCGACACAAGTGACGCTATATGAGGCCGTAATCAGCCGATTGTCTCTTTCCATAGGTCGACGGGCAATATTTGCCGCCGGGGACTGTACAGAATGACTACTCTTCGCGCTAAGCGCCTACGCACACTGCTCATTGTAGCATCAGCGACTCGAATCTTAATAAGTCGCGAAAACGTGATTCAGTCGCATAATCGCCAATCTCGGACGCTAAGTCGCAGTATGCGCAAGCTCCAAGTTGATATCGGTCAAGGAAATTTGTCAGTTAGTAGTGTATTCTTGAGCCGATCACTCTATTATACATCTAACCAAAAATACTATTTAAATGCATATCAATTAAATATATATATTTCTATTTCTATCAATGCATAAATGTTTAATTCACAAGTCTGATATGTGACTAGTTAACAAATAGAATTAGCCATATATGTTCTGTCGTAAAAAATTTATACTTACATTTAATTTTCTTAATATGTTTAATATTTAATTTAATATGATATAATTTAATATAATATGTTTAATTTAAGCCCTTTTTGTA
The DNA here is from genome assembly GCA_963576865.1 of Anania hortulata. NCBI lineage: Eukaryota > Metazoa > Arthropoda > Insecta > Lepidoptera > Crambidae > Anania > Anania hortulata. The sequence goes on from OY756409.1 coordinate 1,227,022, forward strand.
ACGATAACAAACATCAAAAACAACCAAAGCCCAAAAATATACAAGATGACTATGTTATACTTCCTTGACAGTCGCTAAAATACAACAACCTTCACTATGGGGCCAATTGAAATCACCTGAATATTAGTCGGATTTCTGGATCATTTTAAAATTTGCTGCAAAATACTCTGTTACTTTTTGTATAAAGCTACAACTCTGTTAGCGTGCAATATTACGAAAATTATAATAATGATATTGGTAAGTATTTCTTCATATATCTGATAAATCAGTGATCGGAGTAGGTAGATTGATTTGGGGATCTAAAACATTGATATTAATATGGACATGCCTCCGGGATTCCGGAATTTCTTTTTGAAAAAAAGGCTTATCCTTATGATGCAAGCACTACTAAAGTACATCAAATCAATCTACCTACTCCGATCACTGCTGATAATCAATAATTATTTTGTTAATAGCCGATTTAAATTATTAATTACTAGATGCCCCGACCCTATGACGATATGTCTTGTCCAAGTTTAACAATGTAAAACGACATTATCCGCGCCCGTAGTAGCAAAATCATAGAAAAAGTTTAAATTTTTCTCGAATTCAAACAATTTCCAGGAACCTTTTTAATTTTTTTCCACACAAACCCTGTCCTGACAATTTCGAACACAACAAAAAAAGAGTAAGCCAAATAGGTTCAGTGGTTCTTAAGTGATGCGCTTACTTACATTCGGCAATTTATTTTTAATATAGATTGTACACAAATGACAATGAAAAAAAAAGTATAAGTAACAAACAAATTATTTAGTTAGGGACAAGTTTACCTGCGCTCGTTTTTAAAATGACCCTTCAATACAACATCCTAATCTACATTGATGATATTGTGTATGGAGCTTTTTTTGCGCAATAGGCTATTTGCCTTGTACCAAAATTTACTTAACTAGTTATTTAGTTTAATAGATTGCACCATATGGAACCGAAACATATTAATAGTTATTAAAAATAATACATGATTACTGTAAAAAATACATTTTCGAATGTTGTATTTTTATCGGTATTTTACATTGTCAAAAACGCCAGCAACAATGACAAGCACATCACTATTGACTAACTTTGTACTAGAACTGACATCCCAAAGCTAGATTATGCGCTACGCTCGCACATTGTATGAGTAGTGTGATCGTCGACGAAGGTTTTTAACATGCCTGTTCTAGTACTTTATAACTCAATGGATACGTAAAGGCTCGTGACGTCACGAACAAGTACATCGACGACCGACGGCGTTTTCGCTGGCTTTTAAAAACATAAAGAATGAAATACTATTTTTTATTATTTTCAAAGGTTTAAAAATTAAAATAAAATTGTTGACGCTTTATTTATATATTACCAACAATAATAACTCTATTCCAGAAAATAGTCAAATAGCCTATTTCTGTGATGCAGCTGATGACGTACTTTAGAGGGAGGGGAGTACATAGAAGGGGAGTACATAAATTCATATTCATTCTGTATTATAGACAACACCAAAATACCTGTTTGTATACAAAATAATGATCCAATATTAAACATTCTTTAAGTCTACTACACTAATATGGCGAATATATTGTCTTAAGAATAAAAATACTATTAAATTCTATACCTTACCGTCAACCTTCATTATGAAGCGTTTAGAAAGCGTGAGCCGTTTAAGTAACTTTTGGTCTCAATGTTCATTGTTTCATATAAATAAATAAATAGTAATCTAAACATTGCTGAAACACTTTGGCCTCAATAGCAAGAAACACTTGACGTGAAAGCTGTAGTGTCCTAGGTAGATCAGTTGGAAGACCAGTCGCAGAGATAGCGAAGAGATGTGGGTTCGATTCCCAGAGCATGCGGTCGATTAAAAAACACAAGTATTGTGAATTATTCTATTTGTGCTCTAAATATTTATCCTATCACAAAGTAGCCAATAATCATAATAAAGTGTATAGCCGAGTATCATAATAATCTAGTTCTTAACAATTATTTGTTTCGAAAAAATATACACGATTATCACACGCGAGAAATTACGGTCGCGAATACTAATTTACACTAACGATTATGGAAAATTGGGACCTTTATCCGCTATTTACACTTAACGAACTATAGTTTCTCTCTCTATGATCCGTTTTTAAAATCTGTCAAATAATGTAAACTATAAAGCCATTCCCTCCGGCGGCGAGAGCTCAAGCTTCCCATTACGCGGTCACAAAGACACCTGTGGACAGGTGTGTTTCGAAGGCCTGCCACGAAAATGTTTCGTTCGTCCAGACGAATAAACCTAACAAATTAACTTGTGTCAATTTATGAACAATAAGGAATATGCAAATATTTTGTTTGGTCTTAATATAATTAGTCATCATCATCATCATTCATAATCATTTCACCCATAGGACGTCCACTACTGGACAAAGGCCTCCCCTAATACATTATCATCGGGGGGGATTGCCAATACTCGCCACGCTTGGCAGGCGGGTTGGCGAGCGCAGTTTTTTATAAGATTTTGTACGAAGACGCTGCTTCTCGTCTCGTGCTACAGGAATCAGTAGCCTCTTACGACACGCCTCTTGTTGGCGGTAGGGAAGTGTATTCTTTACGGCCGTCCCCGCACGACAAATAATTAGTACTTATATTTATAATTAATAAAACTGTGTTCTCGAAAAAATCAAAAAATATTGACTTACAACTCGTGTCGGGTGCTAGACAAGGAGATACATGTACTGTGACGTCACAGTACACGTCCGCCATAAATTTTTCATTGTAAAAGTTGTTTTAGAAAGAGACAGGTATACTTACCTCAATTTCTAGTAACTGTATTGCAGTAATTTTTTACCCAAAATCAATTCTGTTTTCACTATTAGCACTATAATAACAATATATTATTTTCGTGCATATTCCCTATTGATATAGGTCGAGTTTTTTACCCGGCTGTTTCAGATGTTCATATTTTTCCAAAGGATTGACACAAGTGAATGGATATTTTAATTTATTAAGTTAATACGTCTGAACGAGCGAAACATTTTCGCAGTAGACATTCAGTGTGTATCTAATAATGCAATAACACCTAGTATGAACAAATAAATGGTTATTTGTCGCGTGTCTCATACGCGTTTCTAAACTAATCTAACTTCAGCAAGTTTCTGGGGCACGCCGAGGAACGTTTCTAAATGTTTCATCATTTCAGCCATAGGACGTCGACTGCTGAACATAGGCCTCCCCCAGTGATTTCTAGATTGTCCGGTTGGAAGCGGCCTGCATCCAGCGACTTCCTGCCTTTTAACCTTCACCAGGTCGTCTGTTCACCTTGTGGGTGTGGGTGAACCGAACCTGAACCCCGCAAACGAACTTAGCAACAGCTAGTTTTTAATTGTTGTTAAATCAAATAGAGTTTAGTTCTTAGAAACTTATTGCCACATAATGATAATAGTTAAAAGTAAAGTAAGTACTGTTTGTTGAGTATTGAAGTCGGGGATAACTTTGAATATTTTTTTAAAATTATCTTGTAATTAAATATTTGCATGCTGTTTAACATAGCTAAGTAGGTCAATGCACTATTTATTTAAATACTTAAGATCACATTTCATGTACTGTACCCTACTTAATGGCAAATAAACAATTTGAATTTGAATTTGAATTTAAAAGTGAGCAACATTATTTACTTGGTGTGATGATTTTTCAATGACTATCATGCTTTACTCGGTCAAATTCATATGGTTATTTTTACAAAAATATTTCTTAAATTTTGCTTAAAGGAGAATGAGAGAAACGGTCCGCATATCCTACAAGGTTAAGACATTAAGCAGTTTTTTTATTATTATTTTCATTTTACTAAAGAAAACTAGCGTTGTATGATAGATAAATAATAACAGCTACCAGTGATACCCGTAATGGGTTTTTGCTTACTATTAAGGTTGTCGTACACTATGTCGCAGTGTTGTTACATTTATTTACTTAAAACTAACATTACAACTATTCTGCCATATTAATGAAATTCTGTCAATATCATGTTATGTGTGATTCGACTCTGCGACACCATGTACGCCTGTTATTTCTCGTATTATTTTCATCTACACTATATATAGAAAGGTAACATTACATATAGATTTATATTCAATTCTTTAGAAACCTCAACGGCTGATTTTGGTGTATGAAAAACTGTTTCGTCCATTGGATCAACATCGATGTACAGATAACAGCTCGTCAAAATACCAAAAACGTCAATGTTGTCAATTCGATATTGATCTCTACGTCTCGAAATTAAAGTTGAAAATCAGTTTAAAGACCTTTATCTTTTTGGTAAGTTGACCTACCGCTGTCTGTACTTTTGATAAAGTAATTTTTTTGGAGATATTGATGTTAGTTCTATATAAAAACATATTTTCACAAATAAAACAATTTCTATCGTGTCTGGTTTCTAAGCATTCAAAGTCTTCAAGAGAATCCGTGAATTATAAAATGACCATACAATTTTGCCCATTCTACTCTCGAGTCAATCTGACACTAACCCGCACGAAATCCGATAGTAAAACTAGCGGCACGGATCTCGAGCGCCGGGTGAACGATGAGCAGAAGATCATTGCGATTACGTGATTGGCCAGTCGCGTGACAAGTCCGCACCGCCGGCCGGGATCGGTCGCGCACGCGCGTCGCTGATACGATGAACGTCTCGTAAGATGAGCGAAGCGATCCTAACTCTTTCCTCCAGCGCTCAAGATCCGTGCCGGGGATTGGATCAGTCAATAAAGTAACCTGCGGCGGACTTACCCGCCCAGAAGCCGGAGACCAGTAGGTAGTTCTGTCGCAGTAGTCATCTGTGGCGGACTTACCCGTCCAGAAGCCGGTGATCAGGCTGTAGAGGCGGTTCTAGGTGGCGGGTCACAGGTCCACGTTGTTGAGGTTGGCGCCGGAGTGGCGCGGCAGGCTGTCGCGCAGCAGCAGCGTGCCCACGGGCACGACGGCGGCGTCGCGCTCCCGCAGCTTGCGCATCTCGTGGCGCAGCTTGTCGAGCACGGCGTAGTTGGGCTCGTTGTGGCGCGCCTTGTCCTGCAGCAGCGTGATCTGCTGCTCCTCGAGCTTCTTCTCCTTGCAGCTCTTGACGGAGCGCGAGCCGTACAGCCGCAGCAGCGAGCCCCACGAGCGCACGTGCGGGTGCAGCGCCTGGGGGCGGGGGGGGGGGGTACTCGTTACCCGTTCGGTCTGGCGGGCCCACCGGTACCCGCCGTGCCGTGGGTGCCGACGGGACCCTATCACTATGGCTTCGCTGTCAGTCTGTACGTTCGACTGTCACAGAGCTGTATATTTTTAACTGTAATAGGTACACGCCGTAGGCCTAGAAATAGCGCTAACGCGTAGAAGCGGGAAGGACATATTTGTCGAAGGACAGACAGTAGATGGAGCAGGAAGATGTTGGCGTGGATGCCTAGAACTAGACGGAGGAACGTGGGCAGGCAGCGAGCTAAGCGGATCGAAGACCTGGTAAAGGTAGCGGGGGGGGGGGGGGTGAAGGTTGTAGGCCCGAGATCGGTTAAATGGCGTGCATGGAAACCATACGAGTCGCACTTGGCCGTACTTTTTCATCATTATCGTTATAGAGCAGTCGGTCTACTCAGTCAACTGCTGTAAGTACATAGGATCACAGCGCGGGATCCTCGACTATTCTCTTATCCCAGCTGCAAGCAGCAGCATATATTATCGCTTCACCTTTTCGGAGGGCGCCTCACGCTGCGTCTGCCTACTCGCGGTCTCCGCTCGAAAACATTACACGTCTTACCCCGTTGGTTGGTTGACTGATGTTATTTTTTTGTGATAATCTTTGGCTATAATAACGGACGGAGAAAACGTATGCTGGTTAAACAGAACTTAGTTGGCAACGTTGTTACCAATACATACATAATGTTACCATTGACGACTATCTAAACAAGTGTCAGCGTCAAACAATTGCTTCTTTGGTAACTAAATATAGGCAGCATTTTATTGTAACAGAACCAAACCAGTTCCTCATCGTGCCAGAACTGCTCGTTCAGAGCAGAGTATTGCAAAGGTTAGTAGGGAAAATGTATTCGATAATCCGACACAGCCTGCAGTGTGGCAGGGTTGGCTTTTACAGGAGCGACCGCCGTCCGACCCCCCAACCCCGAAAGGAAAGCCTGCGCCAGAGCCTCGTGTTGTTCAGCAGTGCACCGACTGGCAGGTGAGGTTGGTTCAGGCCCAAAAGGTCTTGGTTGGGCCCCTTACACCTTACTGGCTTTGGACGCAACCGGGATTGACCGTATAGATGAAGAAGAAAAAGTCAGTTACCTGCAGTATGGCCTGCGAGGCACGCTGCTTGGCGGTCTTCTTGTTCTTGCAGACGACGGTGGCGGCGTGCTTGCCCACCTTCATCGTCAGCTCGATCTTCTGGAACTCCAGCTTCTTCATCTGCAACCAAACCACATTCGACATCAGGTGATGCAACGAAGAAACTGCAAAAATAACGTTTGTTTTTATTCGAAGCAGTAAACTGACAGTTAATTCCTATTGTAATCACCAATAGAAATTACCAAATTAACATCTACAGTTTAAATATCAAATAATACAAAGTAAGGGTTAAGTGTAGAGTGCGTGTGCATGTGAGTATGTTTGAGTGTATGTATGTGTGTGTGGTACCTATGTTTGTATGTGTGGTACCTCTGTGTGTATGTGCCGGTCCGTGGCGCCGAAGTTCCTGAGCAGGCAGGTGCGCAGGATGGCGTGCGGCGAAGGCTCGCACGTCGCGGCGCAGAACTCCGTGATCCGCGGGTCCTCGATGCCCACGTAGTCGAAGAACTGGGACAAAAAGTAGCCCCTTAGATCAGCCGACATAGGCTAATGAAACTCATTCATAAGATGCTTGGTAAGGCGACGTTAAAAGCAGCACAGCGCATGCACACTTGAAGGACAACATAAGTAGTTGTGTGCGTGCGCGGGATTTATTGCGGGCTGTGCTCTTTAAAGCTTTTTTATAAAAGAAGTACTGAAAATTTCCAATATGTTTTTTTGGAAAAGAGTTTAGTTTTAACAGACAGTAGTCATTTTTGAGAAAATCTTTAAAAAAAATTTACAGTTAACATCGCTGTAACCAGTCATTAGTGGATAGAATATGCGGTGTTCGGCTTCGTTAAGCTTTTTATTACACTATATCCGATACATATCACCACATCTATCTGTTGTACGTAAAGGTCATTTTGCCAAAGGAAATTTTAGATAAAGGGAAATTTTGAAAAAGGGAAATTTCGAGAAAGGGACTTTTGGGAAGTGGACATTTTGGGAAAGGGACGTTTTGAAACCGAGGGTCATTATGGGATAGGGACATTATGAACCTGAAGGCCCGATATATCTCACAGCTACACACACAAAAATGCGCAGCAGTGCCTCTGCGGCCTGGTTAGGATGTGCCGCATTACAGTACAGCAGCGACGCACAAGATCTATGCGTAGTGAGCTCGAGGACAGAGTCACCCTCGGGTCCCGTCAGCCCCGCCAGCCCCGCCAGCCCCGTCAGCCCCGCCAGCCCCGTCAGCCCCGCCAGCCCCGCCAGCCCCGTCAGCCCCGTCACTCACCGAGAAGTCAGGCTCCTTGGCGCTGGCGGCCGCGCCCAGCTCGTCCTTCATCTCGGGGATGAGGATGTGGATGGAGGCGCGCGCCGCCGCCGACTTGGCCTGCCGCTTGCTGGACCCGTGCCCCACGCCGTACTGCATGCCACCGATGTACACCGTCGCCTGGTACGGCGTTGACGCGTTCTCTGTTTCGTTTAGGAAAAATCATTCCTCTAATTACTAATTAAGACGTAGAACTGACGGCCGATGGCGCAGGAAGGTTCTAGAATGGCGACCACGTACCGGCAAGCGCAGCGTAGGACGACACACAAGGTGCACAGACGACCTGGTACAGATTGCAGGAACACACAAGTTCAATGAAGGGACCTATTTTTAGCAGTGAACGTCTTATGACTGATGAAATGATGATGATGATGTTATAAAGTAATGGACGCTGAAGTGGCAGTGAGCCGGTCACATCTGTCGCAGAACCGATGAAAGGTGAATAGAATAGAATAGTTTATTTGCGTTTAAACATGGTACACCGAAGGTCTTACAATTTGTTTAACGTTCGGCCGATTTAGCCATTATCAAATGTATGCCATGCAATTGTATAACATAATAATAAGATTCACTACATGTATATTAACTTTATAAGAACTATTAATTTACTGTGATGTCACATCCATATTTTATTTATTAGTACAATTCAATTTTATAAACTATAACAATTTTCAATATATATTGTTTGTTTATATAAACATTTATGTCATTTATATTATTACAGTTTACACAGGTTTATAATAATGAATAGATGTCAAACAATATAACGACAATAAAGATCGATCAAATTAAAGAATGTCAAAACATATTAAATGAAAGATGAGAATATTTTATATTTATCTTAATAGACTAACCGGAAGTATAACTTAAGCTTCTATTTAACTATAAAACTTTTGGTCAAAGTCTTAATCGTTCTACAGAGGTGAAAGACTTGGGAGTAACACTGGATAGCGAATTATTGCTTTCATCACACATAAATAGAATTACCACTAAGGCATATCAGATGTTGGGGTTTATTTTTAGGCAATGTGTGGAGTTTACCAACGTTACCACATTAAAGTTACTGTATAATAGCCTGGTTAGGTCACAGCTTGAATATGCGTCAACTGTCTGGAATCCACAGTATCTAACTTATATCAATTCAATTGAAAAAAGTTACAAATTTCGGAATAACTTTAACGCAGACAACATTGTCTCCCTTGCACTGCGTAGAGAACACTGTGATCAATATTTATTATACAAAATTATTAATGGCAATTAAAATTACAAAAGTCGTCACGCACTGGCTGCCTACTGATGGACATCGTTCGAGAGGTAGACCTCGAAAGCGATGGCGCGATGACTTGGACAATTTTCTCCAAGATTGGCAGGCCCTAACCACCGACAGGGATAAGTGGAGAGGTTTGGGGGAGGTCTTTGCCCAGCAGTGGGACAGAAACGGCTAATTAAAAAAAAAAAAATTAATGGCAATATTGATTCGCCCTATCTTTTAAGTAAAATCTTGTTGCGATGTCCGAGAGCTAACATGAGGTCATGTGATACATTCTCTGTTTCCACTTGCCGTACTAATTATGCGCATAACCGTTTTATCCTTAGAACTATGAAATTATATAATTCCTAGTATTGTCACATAGATATTTTTAGCCATAAACCGAACAGATTCAGGTCTTTGTTAAAGCAACTATGAAAATAATAAAATAATAATAAGTTCTGATGAATACCGCTTTAAGAGCCTGTTCAAGTGTTCCCTTGTGTTTATTTAACTTTTTACGATACCTATGTAAGATCTATTTGTGAAAACTTTTTTGGCAAATGTATAGTTTAATTGGTTTGTTTATATGTGTTATAACTGCTGTTTGTTTTCCTAATAAATAAAATAAAATAAAATAAAATTAAGTAGTCTTTCACACTGTAGAACATTCTATCATAAAGCCGTGTACAAGGCAGTCTTAAATTGATTACATGGTAATTGTTTTATGTGCTCTGGTATCTTGTTGTAAATTTGGATGCACATAAATAGCATTTTTTTTTAAACATCACTCTTCTTGGGGTGACAAGAGATACAAGTCTATTACTATTTCGTGTATTACGTGGGTATATATCTTTAACTTTACAAACTTCCCAATTTCAAAAATGTAAAGGCACGGTAGTGGCAAGATTTTTAAATATTTGAAAAGCGGTTTGCACGGTTCGTCAGGCGCAGTACCACATACATAAACGTGAAGAAAACGGGTTCTCGAATGGAGACCACGTCTTGGCTAACATGGTGTAGGACGCCCCCCAGCTCCATAGACCGACGACCTTAGGAATATGGCTTGCAGTGGATGGATGAAAAAAGCGGGAGATGGCGCTCTTTGGGGAAGGGTTACGTCAAGCAGTGGTCTGCAATAGGCTGACATGTTAATGGTGTTACCTTACTATTTTCATATTAATATTATAAATGCGAAAGTAACTGTGTCTGTCTGTTGAAATTTTGTATGGAAAACATTCAACCCTAAAAAATTACATATGCTACTATTTTTATTCCACCTCCTAAGCGATTAAAATAGGGTGTGACAAACCGTATTCCACGCAAGCGAAGCCGCTGGCACAAGTAGTTACAAATAATCATACCATTGATGAGACCTGGATTTAACCTCGAAACACTTAAAATAATTCTTTAGAAATGTAATGTTAACTGAGATTTCCTATCCTCGGATTTTTATCGAAATCATAAATGTAAACAAAAGTGTTACCATTAAATAAAAACCTATTTATTTAGGATCACGTCTTCTAGTCCGTGGTCGCCACTCGAGAACCTTTCTCCCAACAGTTGTCAACTCTGCAAGCGACATAGCCTGCCATTGCCACTTTAGCTTTGCAATTCGAAGTGCTATGTCGGTGACGTTGGTTTTTTTAAGGATATCCTCATTTCGGATCTTATCTCGCAAAGAAATGGCCAAGAAGCAAGAACCATCAAGATTAGAATGGCTAGATGGCCACTAGAAACGCATTTCAGTCTAGTCAAGGATGCATGAAGCTGCTGGATGCAAACGGGCCAGTCGCTCGCTGTGGCGTCCTATCATCATTTCAGCCATGGACGTCCACAGCTAAACACAGGCCTCCCCCAATTACTTTCATCGAGGGGATTGGCAATACTCGCCACGCTTGGCAGGTGGGTCAGCGAGCGCAATTTTTTATAACATTTCGCACGCAGACGTGGTGGCGTTCTACAGGCGAGGCTTATTTCCAGCAGTTGACTTTTAAATTCTTTCTGATGATGATGAACGTATCTCATCCAGCCGTCCAGCTAAGTACTGGCAGAGCCCAGTGGGAGCCCAGTCTCACCTAACTGCACGAACTCGTAGACGGGTTGCTTCTGCAGCGCGCGACGTACGTATTCGTGAAAGACCGACAAGTAGCTGCGCCCGTTCATGTTCATCACCCAGTCGCGCTTGGTGATCTTGCCACCTGAAATTCATGTCTCACCTGTTTTTAGGTTCTTAAACTACCTTATAAAAAATGTAGTTCTGGCTGTCTGAGACACCTATCCTACAGAAATCTCGCATATCTAGGTAGATAACAAATCGTAAGTGACGGCAATCTACCAAGATTTCGTCGTTTGTGACGCAATACTTTCTTTGAAAAGTGATAAAATGTTGGTTTAGCCAGCCAGAATTTCACCTTTTCGGACACTTTCGATTTCAGCTTCTAAAGGGTTTTAGAGCGCTGTTTCTTAACAAAAGGATGGTGACGCGATACGTGACGGCATCTAAATTGATTTCATCCATTATGATGCAACATACTTCGAGAAATCTTGAAAATCGTGTTCAGCCAGCCTGATTTATAGCTTATTTTATATATTTATTATTATTTATTTATTTAACCATTTTATTTTTTTCGATATTAAACGAAATATCACATTTTGGACCGATCTTTAAATATAAAAGTCATGTGACGGGATATGTGACGGCTCTCGACCAGATTTGAGCCTCCGTGACGCACGCGTGTAGGAGTTATTCTCAATAAACTTGATGGTTCAGCTGGAACTTTCTGGCTGTCTGAACCACCATTTACTATCACTTCCAGCTGTTCTACGTAGCTGAAAACTCGTCTAATCTTAGGTGACGGGGACGGAGAATGTGATTTGTCGTTTGTGACGGGTCTAAGTGCCAACAAACCAAAGTTATAAACATTTATTTAATTTTCACGGCACGGCGAGCTGTCTTGCTCACGCCGGTTATCTGTGGGCGCCTATTTAAACGTATGTTATTAGACCCGCCGTACTACCGACCCGACAGTCACTGTCTCGCTCACGCATTCTATGTTATTTGCGCTTTATAGGATCACTCGTATGTCTGTCTGCCCGTCTGTCACAGACAGCCAATTTGCTTCTTATATAAAAGACCGATTAAGTTAAAATTCAATACACATATGAAATTTTGTGATGATTTTTGGACGTGTTTCGTGAATAAACGGATTTTGAATATAAGTCACTTTTACCAGTTTTTATTATGACTCGTTAAAATGAATTCACGTCCTTTCGCTATCAGGGTGATTGCTTTGAGCAAAAGTGACATCAATATGCTTGTCGAATTTTTAGATTACCTGGGCCTACGTGAAATATGACGATATAACTAAAATAGTAAATACGGAAAAATAGGCATGTAGAAGCGCTATGGAGCTGTTACAATAAGGTTTTTACCATTCTCCTGTCCATTGACAGGTTGTGCTGGAATGGTGATGAGTTTGGTTCCCTCCGGCAGAGTGGGATACTGCAGGGTCTTGCGCACCTTCGTGTACTTCCGCCGGTCGGCCCAGCGCCTGGCGAGTACAATTTGTTATAGTAAATGAATAGTAAAGCCAAAGCAATTCCGCAAGTGGGGCAAGCTTAGGCCGCGGGCGCACAGCTGGGCGCCTAGCTCAACGCCTGGCGCCACGACTAGCAAGGCCGCCAGGCGCGCTCATTTGCGCTTAAATTACATTAGGCGTGGGCGGGACGGCGACGGGTCGGCACGGCGAGCTGTCCTGCTCACACCGGTTATCTGTGGGCGCCTATTTGAACGTATGTTATTAGACCCGCCGTTCTCCCGACCCGACCCGTCGCCGTCCCGCTCACGCTTCGGTGTATGTTACGCTTAAGACGAAACACCGCGCTACGGCGACAATCGATTAGTCTAGTCCGGTATGTATAGTTTGAAGTTGTAGCCGAGTGTACAGCCATAATATTAGACAGATATGGGATGACATACGAACTACAAATTGCCTATTTTAGTTGACCTAATGTGACCTTTTAGGCTGGTGTCGCATCTGATCGCACACGGAAGCCCCGTCCACAAAATACAGGTGACGAAGACCATGAGCAAAAAATGTTATATTTATTTAAGATAGGCTATGGGTCTTGTTTTTATCTGTGGTGCTGGTGGTTGTGATTTGTTAGTAGGCGGGGCATAAAGTAAGACGGGAGCAATGTCGGCCAAGGTCATCAAGAATGGTCAGCCATCTGGTCACCCTTTAATTATAAAATATAGGTCTTCTACGATTTTACAATCTATGTTAAATATGGCATTACCGGTGCTGGTATAAAGTGATGACGCCCGTCCTCTTCCTATAGCTGTGGCTTATTTCATAAAAGTCATACAGTAGTACATTAATCAAAACATTATACAATTTTGATGAATTTACTGTGATTAGACGTTTATGAAATAGGGCCCTGCATCGATCTTATTTCTATACTTACATGAAATGCATAATATTCACCGTCTTGAATTTAAATAGCCTCTTGCAATACTCGTTGACCTGTTCGTGGGTCAAATGCTGTGTCTTCCAGCTGGTGCTAACAGTTTCTACCCTCGGTGGCGGCATCACTAAGCCTCCTGGCAACACCACCGGCTGTCTATTACGCGGCACCTCCACCTCTTCGGATGTAGCATGAACACTATCGGTATTTATAGAACTACCTGCGAATTCTTCAGCTATTATTGGAGTGTCTTTTGTTATAGCGTTTATATCAGGTTGATCGTCTGTTGTTAAGATGTTGTTTTCATTAAATACGTCGTCTTTTGTTGCTTTTTCATCTGGAGGGTCGTCTTTTGTTTCCTTCATGCTATTGATTTCATTTGTCTCTATTTTACTAGTCACATTGTCATTAGGTACATCATTTATTGCAGTTTTAATTTCTAAATTTTCATTTAGCACACTTTCAATAGTTACACTTTCATTGGTTACAGGTTCCTTAAGATTATCTTTTGTCTTACTTGTTACATCTTTGTCAATTGTTTCTGAAAGATCTTGTTTATCGCTATCAATATTTAAACCTGGTTCAACGCATTTATCACTTAAAATACTACTAAACTTAAATGGACATTCAGTGAAACTTTCTTTTTTATCACACATAGTTGCTTCTTTATCTATTACTTCATTACTTAAACTAACAGTTGGAGTACTTGAACCTTGACCATTATCAGCGGGCTTATTATTTGTCCACATGCCATTCTTGATCTGTTCTTCAATCTTTTTGTCTATTTCCTTCTGTTTTTTCTCTTCTTCTAATGCTTTTCCATACGCCAAACAAGGTATTGCACTGATGGGTATTTCGTGCCTCTGAAATAGATAACAGATTAGTGCGTCGGCCGGCGACATGAAATCGCAATTGCTCGAGTCTGACCAACCCTCTGCTCTCAAACACAAAGTGATTCTAATCAGGTTAGAGAAACCATTAACTCTTTAAAAGGCAAAGAATGTTGGAAAATTTCATGAGTTTTCATTCAAACTACCTACAGTGGCAATGGGCTAGTTTCCTAAAAAAATCTAATTAGTCCGTCAGTTGGGTTAACAGAAAATATTGGACACGTATTTTTTCTTTTCTAAATCAAACAAAAAATGATGAAGATATAGCCCGTTAAAGTTCCGTGTAACGTCACGCCTTGCGACACTTTCTAGCAAGACGTGACGTCACGTGCTCACTTTGATGCGCTTTATCTTCGTCATTTTTTGTTTGATTGACAAAAAATAAAATATGGGTCCAATATTTTTTGATAATCTAACTGACGGACTAAATAGAATAATCATTTTTTGACCCAGGAAACTAGCCTATTATAATAAACTTTCGATTGTGTCTCGTTTCCGTGGCCTGACGAGTATACAACGAGTATACGCATTTTCTTTACAAGTCCCAATCTTTTAAATGTATTGCGTGCATCACCTATCAAAGTTGTGTATTATGATAGGCACAGGCTAAGAAGCACATTACCACTAGGTCCTATACAGTAGAAATGTAATTTATTTTGTTCGACAAAAATTTCATTTATTAAGCTGTGGCTGTACTGTTTTAGTATGGGCGAGAGTTGACAAGTATCATTTCTTACTGAATGTATGTGAAAATTCACTAACAATTTTCGGAGATTTATTATGGTCCATTCGGTGATCTATAGGGTCTATATCTATATATCTATATATATCTATGCTTGACAGGCGCGGATCCACCGTTGTGGGCACGATGGGCATGCCCACAACACTAATAGACTTGTGACGTCATAATTTTACGGTCTATTGAGACCTAGGGGGTCTTAATAACAATGACAAGAAGTATAAAATAGCTGATTATGTGGTTTATAATTATTCTGACGCGACAAGAATCACCATCTTGAAGATATGTGCGCAGAAAAACAAACTCACGCTGAAAAACTACAACCAAGCATTTTTTTTAAAGTCCGCTCTTTGTCCCCTCTGTTTTTCTCTCGGAGAAGTGAGGTTACAGAAAGATGGTGGCAATATTGCGAACAACTTTTTAAGAACCATCCTTCCTCGACCCGACCAGCCATCTGGCCAGCCATGCAGTAGCGATCAGGAGCTTCCTATACTTTTTGAAGACTTTCTGCAAGCAATTAAGACATTGAAAGATGGAAAAGCTCATCAAATCACTTCGGAAGTTATTCTATCTCTTGGAGAAGGCGCGCTAAAACTATTACATGAGATCTGCAACAGAATCTGACCAATACGAGAATGGCCCACTGATTGGACGCGATCGGTCATCCTGCCACTACATAAAAAGGGGTTTACCAAAATTTGTGTCAACATTCGGACAATTTCGCTGATACCGCAAGCAAGCAAGGTAGGCTTAATGAAGTCAGCAAGCGAATACGCTACTTCCTGGATTCCAAATTCTACAGGAACTTGCTGGTTTTGTTGCAGGAAAAGGAACACGTGAAATCCTCAATATTAGACAAATAATTGAGAGTAGCCACAAAATTTCCAATCCAATAATTCTATTTTGCTGTTCAATATATTTTCCAAACTATACAAGGTCAGCAACGGCTATATTCGCGTTGAGTTAAATATGTCAGATGACTTTGGTTTCCGGAAGGGTGTTCGGCAGGGGTGTAGGTATCTTTTCGCTAGTCCTCTTTAACATCTACAGAGAATACATTCTAGGGGAAGCGCTAAATTGAAGGATTCCTATCCATTCCGAGGAATAAGCATAGGCGGTGTAAGAATCTCAAACTAAAGATACAACTACGATATCACCTTGCTAGCAGAAAGCGCCGACGAAATGTTGGGACGGGTTGAAAGGACAATCAATATTTTGGGGCTAACCATAACCGAACTAAAACCAAAGTCTGGTGGTGGAAAGATTTATGAAGCTCCAGCAGACTGTCAACAAAAATTCGGGAGTTCAACTATCTTGGGTCGATGCGAAAGGCAAACGCCTCCTGCGAGCCTGAAATCAGAAAATAAATCGCAATGTCGAAGAGTGCTATGACGCAGCTGAAAAAGATCTAGAAGAATAGCAACATCAAACGCAAAACAAAAATGACACTAGTGCGTATACTAATCTTCTTAATCTTCCTATACGGTAGAGATGTGGACCATTAAAGCTGCGGACACACAAAATGCACTACGGATAGAATAAACACTTTCGAAATATGATGCTATCGCCAGATAACGCCTCACAACTATCGTTCTCAGGCGATATCTACGATTCTTTGGGCACCTTTATCGGAAACCACCTAATAACCTGGAGAAGGTTATTCTAATCGGGTAAAGACAGGGCAAAAGACTTGTCTTGGCGTCATATATTTTGTTAACATCTCCTGTCTCCAAGTTCGTACTCCGACTAGCACTTGGCCGTTTTTAAGGGTAACAGTTGTGTTTACAGTCGTGACCACAACCTTTTTTGAGGGCTGGATCCGCGCCTGATGTTTGATGGCACGTGCTAATGAGGTGAATGTCTCTCACCCTGGTGTTGCCCTTGCCGAGGAAGTAAGGCTTGGAGAGCGTGCAGACGCGCGTGGTGCGGTGCACGTAGACCGGCATGCCGCTATAGTGCCGCACCATCATCCAGTCCAGCGGGAGCACCTCGAAGTGGTTTACGCCTTTCTCTGTGACAAAACAGAACAATCCTTCATAATTACTGAACTTATTTTACGATTGTCTGTTCGCGTTTTTGACTGCAAAGCCAGGCGGTTGCAGGTTTGAATCTCACCGTCTCTGAGGTCCCGGAATCCCGGAGTCACCATCTTTCCGGTCCCGGGTCCAATTCTCAGTCAGGTCAATGTAGAAAACTAACTTTTTAACATTATCAAAGGTTTGGATGGTGTGGTAGGACTGTCGTTGTTTGGCTACTTTGGCTACTTAAGATCAGAGCAGGTTATGCTATGTTCAATATTTAAAACCCTGCAACGGGCAAATATTTGTGTGATGAGCACAAACATTTGTACCTAAGGCATGGATGTGTATCGATGTATTTATGAATGTTAATTAGTTATCTAGTCGCCGTAGTAAAGGCTTTGCTTAGTTTGGACATTATTAGAGCTAGATAATTGATGAGATTGTTGGAAGAATTTATTTATTTATTGCAAGGTTGAGATCAGGGCCGATCCGACCCCTAGCAGCGCCTGTGTGCGAAACCTATCAAGCGCCTCTTTCTAACCGGCTTTAAAAAAAAAAGGTGCCGCTGGCATTTCATCCGGCGCCCCTATTGTCTTGGCGCCTGTGTGCGCCGCACACTTTGCACATAGGGGCGCGGACCTGGGTGGGATTTGAACATGCATTTAAATGTTAAGAAAACAGACAAATTACTACCCAACTGGCACAGTAATCCGATTCTCGGTCGAGTCAATTATAAAATACACTGTTCTAAATTGTCTCAGGTCTGTGTGTGTATGTGCTGTGATATGCAAAAACCTTGGGTACCTCACACACAAGGACAATATTATTTATTTACTTTGAGACTATGACATTTAGTGTTGTATGGCGAATATTTGTCAATGATAGGCTGAACTGATAGTGTTGTTCGACTTACCCTCGAGCACGATCTTCTGCCTCGTGATGTAGGCCTTCTCTTTCGGCTTAGGCGCGCCCTTGAACCCTTCGGGCAGGTCTTCGTCCAGCATCTTCTCGATCTCCTCCTCGGGAAATCCATCTGATTTGCCTGCAAACAGTTGCTCAGTGTCTTTGATATTACAAGGCACGTATTTTTGACAACCCAATTGAATTAACGCTGCGATAATTCGTCATAAACGTCTTAAAGTTACTATGCTATTCAGAAAAAAATAAGATAAGATGAAATAGTAACATTACATTACATTCATCATGATCATCACCATCATCATTTCAGCCATAGAAAGTCTACTGCATACATATAATAGGCCTCTCTAAATGTCTTTCAGATTGGCCAGTTGGAAGCAGCCTGCATCCAGCAGCTTCCTGCCACCTTCACCAGGTCGTCTGTCCACCTTGTGGGTGGACCTCCTACGCTGCGCTTGCCGGTACGTGGCCTACATTCTAGAACCTTTTTGCCCCATAGGCCGTCAGTTCTACGAGCTATGCCTCGCTTACTGCAACTTTAATCATATTGACAACCCTTATTAAAGGATGATTAAAAATTTCAGTTACATATTTATTTTGTTTCCTTAATAACTTATTGGGGGCCGAAGATCTACATAAATATTTAAATTTTAAGTGAATAAGCAGATACTACCATCAGAGCTGTAGGAATCGTCGTCGTTGCTATCTTCATCGTTGGACTTCACCTCATCTAGGACTTGGAATTCTTTAAGTTTTTCTAACTCTTCAGGTGTAACGAAGTCTTCGTACTTGTCTCTTAACTCAACCCTGGTCTTGGACGGATCAAACGATTCGCTACTCTCGTCAAGTTTCATTTTCTTTGTTGCAGGTGCTTCACAGTCTTGTGTTGTCTCACTCATTTTGCTTACCTACCTAAAAATATTTATTACCTTAAGACTATTCTGCAACCTTCGACAAAAAGACGTCAAATATTAATTCTAATTGAGTTGAATTTGTAAATATTTAACTATTATTAAGTGTATTATTATAACTTTATTTATTTAGTATAAAATATTGCAAAAATTTCGACGTCAATCTGTCAAATAGGTCGGTTTCCCGTTAATATAACATTTGGTAAGAATAAGGACAGGGTAAAAGAGGAAAAGGAATTCGGCCAAGTATTAAGGAATGTTAAACATATTATGTATTTGTATTATCTGAACATGCATTTATACGAGTATAATAACTAGTTATCACGGCGAACTTCGTATCGCCTCAGAAATCATAAAATTTCCGTTCCTTTTTTTTAAATATTTTATGTCATTTATTTGATAATCTGCTATTCAGAGCGGAGAGAAATCCAACAAATCAAGGATCATAAAAATCGGTCCAGCCATTCTCGACTTATAAATGGTGTAACTAGCCCGACTGGTTTGTTTTATATATATAGATAGATATGTCAGTGATATAAACTGACAGATGAGACATGTCTGATAACTAATTGACTCTTTTTAAATGCTTTTATTAGCTTCACTTGTAACATAACTGTGTAATATTAATATATTCGTACTATGGGTTTGAAACATTGTAAGTATGTTGGTATATTCTGCATGAGAATACAATAATTGCTATAATCAAGGTAATTTGATGATGGAGCCAGAAGCTGGATAATGGGACTCTTTAATAACTACTAGTAACACCGTCGAGATGATCGAAAACACAAACACTCATTTGATAGAGTGCTCCTGTTTCTTTTTTTTTTTCTATGTGTCCCAAATCCTATAAAGGCAATTTTAGTGTTTAGAAGAATTAAGCCCTCATAACACTGATTCTCGCCTAATACCAATAGAGAAAGGGAAGTGGCTGAAAATCTGCATTGGGGGGGATCACGACTCCATATCAGCACAAGCTGAGTCACCTCCTATTGCTTTCTTAAAAGGTCAATGTAGTTTATAGTACATATATTATATGTATAGTTGTAAGTTTATGAAAGCAAGAAACTCATTTTTCATATTTTTTTTTATTCATTATTAATCTTAATTTTAGTTATCAATAGTTTTTTTACTATGTAAGTATATTTACTTTTTCTTCTTCATTTTATAACTACAAAAATGTGATTGGATGTGATTAGGCTGTAAGTACATTATTTTGTAAGTTATGTATAATGAGGCTTTTAACCTTTTCTATACGGGAGGCACCTATTGATGCCAAGCGAAAAGTGACTTATCCATACGGGTGGCATCTATTGATGTTTGGGCAAAGCCAATACAAAATCGTGGTTTGCTAAAAAAAATCTATGGTAAGGTACTGTTTTATCGATGGTGTCTGGTACGGGATTGGTTGATCTATTTGAGAAAGTAGTATTCAAGAAATTTACTAGATGTCTCTTAACAAAAAATACCGACAAAGTTGAGTACCGAATCATGGGCATCTAATGATGCCACCCGTATTGGCGAGACGTTCTTTGAGAAAACAAAATGGTGGATTTATAATGATGTGGACTTTAGAATGTGGGTATATCGATATATTTTAGTAATATGACGGTATTTATTATAAATAATCGTAATCAGTATCAGTCTACTAGTTGCTATCAATCGGTCAAGTTGTTTTTGCTATTTTAATTCAATTCAATATATTTATTACAATATTATGTCTGGTGCGGGTCCTAGCAGATCTATTGTTGGACTCTCTTCCAAATTCAGATGAAGAATTTGAGCTTGATGAACCAATACTTGTAAACGATTTGAACGATATCGATGGCAATGACACAGAAGACAATAAAGAATTCGCATCTACATCGGAGTATGCTCTACGTCGGCACGGAGTCGTTCGCCTCAGTGTGTTACTACTTTGTTCTTCGCAAGTATTTACGCCAACTATTCATCTGTTTGTTGTTCCAATAGTAGTCTAAGGACAAATTTGACTCATCAATCTTTAGGAGGCAAAATTTATGTTTTTGATGGCATACCACACTCACTACAAAACATTGCATTATTAAACAGTGTCACCAATAAAATGAAAAATGATTTGTAAGCCCTTATTTCAAAATATACCTACTTTTTGTCTTGTATTTTTAATTTTATTTGTACAACAAATTTTAAACTTAATTTCATGACCGCAATATAATACCTACTAGTTACGTACTCAAGAAATTAGTAAATCGATATTATTTTTTAAAGGCACATCACTAAAGTACAGTGGCAAACATTGCTTTTATAAATGGGTGTTTTTTATAACTTTTGAAGCTTATATCTTTTATATTTTAACTGAATTTATCAACAATTTAATAATGTGCTTAAAAAGATAACTTTTACATAAATAACTGTGTGTTGGAGCTCGGAAATGGACTTTATATTTTGTGTGAATAAACATAGTTTTTATCAAATAATAGCAATTAAAGTATAAAATGTGTATGTGGAAACTACATTAGTTGCAGAATATATATTCGAAAATTCAATACCGTAAGTCTTATAGTTTTTAAAATATCTTCATTTAAAGTGGAACAAAAATTCAGACAGCGTAAAAAAATCCCTGTATTAAGAGGCGCACTTCGGTTTCCAAGACCCCGTACAGAAAGGGTAAGAAGGTAGATAATACATGAATTCTATGTAAATTTTTACATCGACAAAATGTTGTCATTATTATATCAAGGCAACAGTACCTAAATGTGCGCAATTATAATTATTATAATTGTATATCATCTGATTCGTTATTATTAAGTAAAATATTATAGATTTTAATTTTTTATAATTTTTTTATCTGACAACATTTGCACAAGCTTAACACTGTGGAAGGCCTATGCCCATGAAGGCACACAGAAACAAGGGGCAGACTGCAACAGTCAAGAATAGTAATCTACCTTCTGAAATAAATAGCTATTTATTCAATAGCTTATAATGATTATGATAATTTTCAATAAAGAAATAACAAAAAAAATAAAACATGTTTTCACAATTACTAAATAATAATAATAAATAAATAATAAACATAGCCAATCGTGTAAGTATAAGTTAATAACAGTATCAGAATCTCTGTTTATATTATTATTACCCTACATTTTTTAAGATTTAAAAATACACAAAAATACTTTTGAAATAATCATCCCAAAAACACTAAAATTAATAATATTCAATAACATCTTGCTGATAACTTTGTCACTGTAGGATAAATAATCTAGAACAAGCTTACCCATCTCAAAATGCAATACACATGACACAAACTCTGTTATTCACAACCCAAC
Source organism: Anania hortulata (assembly GCA_963576865.1). Lineage (NCBI taxonomy): Eukaryota > Metazoa > Arthropoda > Insecta > Lepidoptera > Crambidae > Anania > Anania hortulata. The sequence goes on from OY756409.1 coordinate 1,249,149, forward strand.
TAAACCCAATAAGCTGTAGAAAGATAGTCCACAAATAGCGATGGTGCTAAAATTCCAATGTACAACAACAATTGGATTTTATCCATCGCTCGCTGTAGACTTTCGACGTCCGAGACATCGCCGTTAGACGGAGAAAGAGTACCAGCGTAGAGGGCAGAGTTCCGGGGGGCTAGCCGCTCCGACAGCGACGGAGGCTAGTCCCCCGGAAAACTACGACAGCGTGGATGCCTCGTTGCAGCGATGATTATCCAAAATGCTGGAAAATAATACGTAAGGATCACCTGCAAAACGGCCGTATCATCCTCTCGTAAATGTCATTTCTATTAAAAATCTTTGTATTTCACGCGAGGCATAGCAACTCCGAAGATTAGAATGAAACTAGGGAGAGACGTTTAATTTGTACGCGTTTTCGGCCGTTTTACAAGCTTCAACAAAAATGGTGCTGGAGGTTACTTACTTGACCTAATTTTATGTTTACAGATAATTACTTCTACTAAAACTAGGTACCCTACAATCTATCCAGAAGTCAACTGCAAACTTGATTTTATTCTAACAAACATACAACAAACAAAAAAGAAGAAAAATTACAACACTGGACACTGGCTTTCAAAATTTCAATTTTTTAATTCTTTTCACGGGGTGGAAGCGCCATACATTTTGACAGTGGAGTGCTTTTTACTCTGTAGGTACAATTTAAAAAAAAACAGGTACACACAAAGTTTGACTTTAAAATTCTCCTCTCTTCGCTGTATAATCTGTGAATCTGTCATTGTCAGTTTCTTCAAAATCATAGATTTTACAATACACAAGCCACAGCGTTTTCCATTCTAAAAACAAAGCATGTTTATCATAAAATGTAAGAAAGAGTATTCTTACCGTACCGAAGTTACCTGGTTTTTTTAATCCGAAAGTAGTTAGGAAGGATTCCTATTATGACCGTAAAACGAAACGACATAGATAAAAGTAGATCTCAAAATACTACCATCTTATGAGATTTTCCTTGAAATTAAGGGAAACTTAGAAGTTATGCGGTTTTAAGTTTAATATTGTAAATCGTTATTAAGGTTAAAACCATCTTAAAAAGATTGTTTACCTCGTCTGTCACAGAATAATACTACAGCAGCAGCTACTAACAGCTGTAGTAATAAGGCAAGAATTGTGCCTTTTATGCCGACACTGACATTTTATTACATATTTTTTGTTTTACCATTTATTTATTGATTCCGTTTTTATTTGGGCATTCTTTACACAAATTTAGAACATTGCATTGGCAACAAAGGCATTGTTGAATGATCGTGAATTTGTATATTGATCCATATAGAGCCACGTTTTGATTAGTTTGCGAGAAAATATCAAATTTCTTATACAATATTTAACAGTTTGTTAAAGGTTATTGTGGAAAATCTTTAAAAAGGTGAGAAAAGTCGGTAAATTGCAACTTAAGACATTTAATAATATGTTCCAAATCCATTCACTAGTATCAGGCAGCAAGAAAATATCAAATTTCTTGAAAAATGATTTAAAAAAATCATAGAGGTTATTTTAGTACTGATCGAGAAAAGTTAGGAATTGTTTGCAAATTGCAACTTACAACATACATTATGATATTCCGAACCTAGCCATTCTGTAATTAGGTAGCAAGAAAATATACGATTTGTTTTATCTTATCTAAATAATGTTTAAAATGTTTGTTGTTTTTTAGAGGTTAGGTTAGGATTAGGCACTGTATTGATAAAAAAGACCCAATAAGAAAATACAAAGCCTTCTCTGTGTAATTATGGTATTGGTTTGTTATTAGGAATACCTGCTGCACTTAGAAGCAATGAAAATATAAGCAAGTATTGGAGGTATTGTCATCATAATATTTTTATCAGCCGATCTGTTCAAATAATATGAAAAAACTAATTTGATTTTAAATCATGATTCAATCAGTAAGTAATTATGATATAAGGATACAAAGAACAATATGTTTAAATGCCTTGTATATGTTCAGTCATACATGATTGCAATCAGTCATCAACACCTACTTAAGGCAAAATATCAGAAATGAGTACAAATGTCTTAAATATATTCTTTACCTATCAGGATTTAGTATTTTAAGTCTGAATAGTCATCAAAGACTATTAGTCAAGATCTAGTAGACTGAAAACACATAATTTGATTAAGGTATAAATATTTACCTCGTCAAAGGTTGAATATATTGTAACATGAAAACACAATGTAAATGTAAACGTTTTGTGGACCGTAAGTAATTAACTAGTTGTAACTTGTGTGGTCACATGCAACTGCAAAACAATGACGTTTTAAATGTGTTCATCATAAATTAAGTGACGAGTTAGGTTAAGTCGGTCAGAGTGTAGAAAGCAAATAAACTTAAAAATATTATATATAATATTATGTAGTTAAATGAAAAATGGATTTTAATTTGTTTTTTCTTAACAGGGCACATAGAGTCAAATATTACCTGTATATGAATTTTATAAAACTGGGTATTTTTTTCTTTAGAATTAACCCTCTCCGTCTTATAATTTAACACAAAATGAATTAGAGTGTATAAAGGGTTATGGTCACTTTTGTCTCAAGTCAACCAAGTTTGAGCACCCAGGACGAGAGCTTTTTAATGAAAATTAACATTATTTTAGCTTAACTTTGATCAAAATAACATTATTGGTTTGAAGTCAGTCAAACGCGACATCGCGTTGTCGCGCGTGACGTATGCCAATTTTGCTAACTGGGACTATATCAATAAAGATAAAGGGTACTTTAATCACTCAAGCATGTGTGAACGAGACACAATAGAAATTACATTGTTATGCGACCGCCGGCGGTCTTATGATCCTCAACCGGTTAAGGTACAAAATTTGCAGAAGACACTCTAAAAGTTATGTAATATTTATTTTTTAATTTGATTCGATAAAGTTTGACATTTGTGAATTTTATTAGTATATTTTATCTGAAAATGAATGATATTTATTCTAATCTTAACGATTTTCAAATTTGTACAAATTATTATATTAAAAGAAAGCAAAAATCCTTACATTATCTGTAAGTTTGGCCTTAACAATGTTTAAGTAATTACACCATAATGTAAATTAATATAATAATCAATTTACTGCAATACTATCGATAAACAGCAATACTATCGATAGTATCGATAGTTTCGATCGCTGCCACCTAATGAACTATTGATACTATCGATAGTATTGCTCTTCAATATCGAGAAGACTATCGATAGTGAGCTTTAATTAAATGGTATTGCCACCTAAGAATTTAAAAAAAATGCCATCTTTATTTAAAAAAAGAGATATCGGTAGAATCGATAGACTATCGATAGTATCGTTTTTCCTTCAACTATCGATAGACAATCGATATTGACCTATCAAGCGGCAACACTACTATCATCATCATCATCACTATCATCATCATCATTACTATCATCTATCATTCAAAGAGTAGTCAAATATCAGGCACATTGACGCTCAAAGGTTAAAGTTCAGTTAATGACTTTCATAGGGCAAAAAGTCACTGACCGTCAAAAGACAAACTTCAGTCGATGACGTTCATAGATCAAGAGTCAAGTCAGTCGCATCTATTAGATAAAGTATTTTTTTGTTTACACTTTGAGTAATTTAATATTTGTTGTTATGCCTTTTTTAACCAAAGATGTATAGGGAGAATTTAAAAAAGTTTTGGGTTACCTTGGCCTTTTATCTATGAACATAGATCAAAGGTCAAGGTCACTTAAGTTTGTGTTCCTGCCCTTTTCGATACTTATTAAAAAAAACATACACCACTTACAAATTAATGTTTACTGAGTATATGTATTATTATTCTATACGTTTTTAACGAATAATTTTAGTTCTAGAATGGAGGGAGTTAATCATAGAAAATAAAGGTACCCGAAGTAATATGTTTATACTTTATGGTCTTGTTAATAATTGATTGTTTAATCTTATTTCTTTATGTGTCATGTCAGGACTACTGGCTTAACTCTAGATTTGTATTGTATTGTAAAAGTGGTTATTACCCGTTTTGGTTAAAAACCGGGTAATCTTAGGTTTATTACCCGCTGCCTAACTCTGGGCGTGATACACAGAGAGCCTATACCAGTTGACCTTTTATAACCTTCTTGATTTAATTGCATCGGAACCCCAACCTAGAAAATACAGATTAGGTACGGAACCATAGACAAAACATGCTTATAATATTTTATTTTAGTTTTGGGTTTATCATTGGTATTTGTGGTTGTAATTATTGAACGGGAAAACATTAAAAAGCCAAAGTATGGCTATCTGTTTTCTTCTTTAGATTTACAACTACTTAAATTTAATTTTACTGTCGAAATTTGTGAAAATGTAGTTTATTAAAAAAGAAACTTCTTAAAATGTACCAAAAATATTAAGTATGTAATGCATTTTAATTTATATGAACTTATTTATTTGCTAACAATACATTAAAAAACTATTAACATTAAAAGAAAAATCTAATTATTATGTACAATATGTACGTATTATTAACCTACACTATTTATATTTACGCAGTCAGATATTTTATTACTAAGAAAGAAACCTATAAATAAAATACGTAAGTTAGATATTATTAATAATCTGTCTTATGCCGGTGACAGATGGCGACGGACGCGGCTGCGGACTCGTCTTGACATTGTGAGGTCAAGCGCTGCCATTGGTCTATCCTTCAGTCAACTTCCGCCAGCCCAAGGATCGACCAAGATAAGATAAGATAAGATAGTATTTTATTTTGCTCAAAATGTGGTACATACAGATCTTAAATTTTAACAGCGTTTCACACATTTTACCAGAATCTGGCATGCAAACAATTTTATTATATACAATAATTACTAATTTTAACATCATATTCGTTTGAAAAAATCAAAATATTCCTCCACTGAGTAGAAACAGTTATGTATCAACCAGGTTTTTAGTTTCTTTTTAAACATTTCCAATGATAGAGACTTCATATCATCGCTCAGTCTGTTATATATTTTAACTGCCATTTGGTAGCTATTTTGACCATATATCCGAGTCGTTACTGTATTTAGTATCAGCTTGTTAGGGTACCTTGTATTACGTCCATGTGTTTCCATGCGTGTTTTAAATAACTTTGGGTGACTTTTGACAAAGACGCATATTTCATAAATGTACATGCAAGGAACAGTAAGAAAATTTAAGTCTTTAAAAAGCGATCTACAAGATGTTAGTGAATCAACATTACATATTGTTCTCACACATTGCTTCTAGGCTATAAATGCTCGATTCATATGACAAGAATTTCCAATGGCAGCGTTTGACCTTACAATGTCAAGACAGAGTCCGGAGCCACGTCCGTCACCGTTTGTATGTGCTTTTAGGTGCCCAAAAGGCATCAATAATGTAACACAGAGTTGTACTTGATAAGTGCTCATTTTAAAAAAAAGACAGGTTTTATCTGACTTTATTATTAAGTGTGCCGTAAAATTATTATATTTAACTAAGTTGAAACCATTATAATATGACCAATTTTTTTACATTTTGTGTGGATGTTGATGGTTGGTTGCTCAAGTAGAAAAAATGTAACAGAGTAAATTTCATTAAATTTATCCTTTTTATTTTGTAAAATATTAATTCGACTATTGTAAGGTTTTTGAAAATGTTTTATCAATAAAATGCTATATTAAAATGTTGTTTTATTTCAGTAGTCTACTTTTCGCTCCTGCAAGTCGCTTTCGACGAGCAGGAGCGAAAGTAGTCTGCCAAATTATTAATAACCGGTAAACCGGTACATTAAGAGTACCGGTCTGAATACCCGCAACCTTAATATAATCTGTGGTTGTACGTCAGCGCCATATTGCTACACTAGCGCTTGTCAAACTTTTCGGTGGTGGTGCAAACTCCAACTGTCTATATCGTCGAACCAATCTTAAGGTCGCTTCCAATCTGTCTATAAACATTAATGGTTAGGCATTCAACCCACAGAGCAATTAACTTTATTCAACCACCCTTTAAAAACCCACAGACTCCACTGATCAAGTAAAACTACGTTCCCACAGTCCACAGATTATTAAGACATCAATTAAACAGTGCAGTGATGAGCAGATGTTTGAATGTTGTTTGGCAATCAATCGATAGTCAAAAATCGATTACATAGTGTTAGTATATTAAATATTATCGCTATGTAAAACTTTAAATTTTAAAGTGTCTGTTATAAACTTATAATTCTATAAATAGTTATTATTTCGATTGTATCGATTCGATTCGATTTCGATTCGAGAGTTTAATGTTAATAGCTTAACTAAACTAAAAACGTTATGTTACTATTATAAAGTAATACTTAAAAGTTTATTATCAGGAACATGTCATTGTAGAAAATTGTTTTTACTCAACAACCTGCGTCTGTGTGTAGTAAACTACAACATTCAGTAAAGTAATCACAAATTTTCACTACCTCTGTGTGTGGTATCATAGGAAGCACATAAAAGTGGATAAAAACGGCGACAGATGCATCTCTGGACGCGTCTTGACATTGTAAGGTTGGTCTATCGATAGCATAGCTGTGTTCTTCAGCAACACTACATGCCACTGACAGATGAAGTACGCGAAGCAGCAGGCCACTGATCAAGTAAAACTACGTTAGACAGCAGGCCAGGAGTGCTATAACGTAGTTTTACTTGATTAGTGAGGAGTGCCGTGGGCCACTGTACTACTGTATGTGTACTGTAGTAAGACTACGTGTGTGGGCGTACGTGTATTGTGTTTATTAAAGATAGTAAGTAATGGGTATGACACATGGATGTCAGCTCCTCTTGTCATTGCTTGACCTTGCCTCCGGTATCGCATTCGTCGACTCTTCGCTTCTTGTTCTGGATTGAGCATACATCGATTTTAGCTAACTGAAACTTAAATTCCACATTCTAAAATAAATGCGGACCAAGTTTTAAAACACTAATATCTATTATGGCCAACTTCGGAATGGTTTCCATGCAGGAAAGGGGTGGGTTTGGCTAACTGGCTAGCTGACGAAAGTGAACAGAAAAATCTGTCAATAGTAGCGGGCGTTTGACGTCAAGAAAACAGTCGGGGCAAAGTCGAGCAATGTCAAGAGGAGTCCGTCCCCGGTTTAGCAAGCGATAACTTCATTTTATTCCATATTCCCACGAGGTGGACAAACGAACAATCTGGAAATCACTGGGGGAGGTCCTTACGTTCAGCAGTGGACGTCCTGTGGCTGAAATGATGATATCTGTCTATCCATGCTGTTTTCATTGCTTATTATTTTTACAGTATCGGATTTTTACTGCCTCTGGACATTTATATTTGGGCGCAAAACTCAATTTTTGTCCAAAACAACGTAACACAAGGATGGGTATTATGAGTATTATGACACATGGTGATGGATGTAAAGCCTCCTCTTGACGTTTTATCTTGCCTTCCCTTGCTTCCGGTATCGCAGTCGACGTCGACTTTTCGCTTCTTGTTCCGGTTTGAGCAAATATCCATTTTAGCTTACTGAAACTCGAATGGTGTAAGCGAATATGTGCACAAGGGCACAAATATTTGCCCTTGTGCGGGATACGAACCCGCAACCGCTGGTTTTGTTATTCGGAGCGCGAACCACTACACAAGATGAATTCGTTCTTCGTTTAGCAATAATTATTTTTAATACTTTTTTAAACATCCATGACTTAGGTACACACGCCGGACGCCCGTTCTCGTCACACAAACATTTTCCCTTGGCGCGACCGCTGGCTTTGTAGTCCGGTGCGCGAACCACTACACCCAGACGGACTCATCAGATCCCGCCAGAAAAAAAATATTATAAGAATTTTTATTAAAAAATTTCGAAATATCATTATTATGATCTCAATTTTTTTTATTGCAGGTTTTCACTTGCACTGCTTTTACACTATGCTATGCTATTTATTAAAACAGACTGATGTGGAGAGTTTAAATTAATGCATTTCATGTCAAATTGATTTTAGAATTAATTTTATTAAAAAAATAAAAACCGACTTCAAAAAACTAAACCGCTAAAAATAATCATAACACTTAAGTAGGTACCTAATCAATCACTTTTGGAGTCGGTGGAAACGAAAACATAGAATCTATCAACGACTGGCACCGACTCCAAAACTAACTGATTAGGTACTCAAGTGTTAAGATTTTTATTTTATTAATAAAAATAACTTATTTCATCTATTTTAGTGATAAATCCTAATCAAAACAAATCTTACGAGTGCAAACATAATTTAACTGCTGAACACCGATTTCATTTCCTATTATTCCACTCTTAGGGGTGAAATTTTTTCCGAAAATGTTTCGTTATAGTAAAAAAAAAATATTATCGAAATCCGTCAACGTAGTAACGAATGATCGCTGAACATACATAAAAAAAAAAAAAGATTCTGACGAATTGAGAACCTCCTCCTTTTTTGAAGTCGGTTAAAAATGAGTTAAACCGATTCCCAACCAACTAAAAAATTAAAAAAGTGATTCTCAGCACTCATGATTTTTTAAAACTGTAACATTCTAAGTTCTTTTGAAAATCTTAAAATAGTTCTAATTTTTTTTTAATGTTACAAGGTAGTTTAAAAAAAAAGCATTAATTTCTAAAGTTTATTTTTTTACCATAAAGCTTAAAGTATGTTTTCAAAATGACAGCCATTGGCTTGGATATACTTAACCTCAGCATCGATTTAAAAAAAAACTTAATTTTCTTAATGGTTAAGGATTATTATCCATTTGTATTTAAGTAAAAAAACATATTAGATTTCATATACTCATTTAATCAGCCAAAAGACAAATTACAACCAAAAAGATAAAACATTTTCTTACACCTACAAGATGTTATCACAGTAATTTGCGTCATATCTACATGTAATTACAATTAATGACAGCAATATAATTTGTAATGCACAAATAAATCTTACTGAAAGAAATGCATAGAACAGAAACAACCAAATGAAATATGTAGAGGTCGCTTTCTGCATAATGCGATTCCTTTCTATCTTAATTAGACATTTCAATACCCTGGGGATTCCCTTCATATTGCCACTGTTCACGCCACACCTCTGATTAATTTATATAATAATAAAAATCTATTATATGCTACCGTTGGCTTAGAAAAAAAATTAAAGAGGCGCCGTCAGTGAGACATATTGTATTGGAGCCGTCTCACGCTCTATGGTCGTGTAGGCTTATTCCCTTATGCGCAAATTGTCAAATTCGCAAATTGTCAAGCGGTCGCAATCTGCCAAATTCGCAAATTGTCAAATTCGCAAAATGTCAAATGCGCAAATTCGCAAAATGTCAAGTTTTCAAAATGTTCAGTTGTTTAGGTTTTATAATAAAAGTCAAGTAATTAATTGGCAGAACTTTTAATCATTAAAATGTTAAGGTTTTTTTTTAAATATGAAACCATAAAACCGTAATACTTTGCGAATTTGTCAATTTGCGCATTTGACATTTTGCGAATTTGACAATTTGCGAATTTAACAATTTGCGAATTTGACAATTTGCGAATTTGGCAGATAGCGACCGCTTGATAAGTTGCGAATTTGACAATTTGCGCATAAAGGGGCTTATTACCGATAATATTTGGTTCGTTCGGTTCGGTCATTCGAGCGAAACATTTTCAAATAGTCTGTTATCAGAGACGTTAAATGTAAATAACGATATTAGTATTTACTACCAGTATTCACGGAGGCAGCTAGTTGGGATTATAGCTGGGATTATTAGCTGTAATGACGAGACGCCGTATTGTCCGAATTTGACAATTAGCTGGCAAACAACATTTAGTTTTCCCGAAATTGAAAATAATTTCAGGGAAACTTTTCCATTTCCTACAATATTTATGAACATAAAAAAACAGCAATATCAGTGGAGCTATTATCAAGAGACGTGATGATCTTTAAAACATGAGGAAAATATTTTAATTTAAGTTAAAGGTTCAATGGATGTGTAGTATCACAAATCCAATAACGTCAACTATTTTCAAGATGAGAAGACTTCTGTGACAGTTATAGTAATGCGACCTAACGAAATCTTATATTTCGACTATCGAGAAAGTTAATAAAGCGAGTTTAATCGATTTTAATCGTAGTCTTTTCTTTTACACATTATTGTATTTATCGATTTTATATACAATTATCATTAAAACACAAAACAGATGTCAACGCCATTGTTAGGTTTTTACACAGATTCATCGATTTCGATTTGATAAGGCATTGTCAATCTCTATTGGGAAACGTTTCGTTTCACACATTAAGTATTTCAAGGTTTTTTTTTAACATTCGTAATTTATAACAACAATAGATCGAATTTTTAGTTGGGTTTTTATTTTAAAATAAAAGATGATTTTTGTAAAATATTAAATTAGTATTTCTTAAGTATTACAATCCCGGGCACAGATCTTGAGTGCCGGAGGAAAGAGTGGGGATCGCTTTGATGATTATTTTCTGGTATCACTTTTTTATTAATATTTATTTTAATTCATTGTACCTATTCACGAAAGTAAATTTAAATACCCAAATGGAAACATTAATGATGCTTTTACTTTAAAAACTCTGTCCGCGATTTCGTCTGCATTAATTACCTGGATAAAAAGTGTAAGTCATTTTTCTTGTTAATTCAGGTCATGGTCATATCTGTATGCCAAATTTCATCAAAATTTGTTCAGTAATTTCTGTGTAAAAGAGTACCAAACATCCGCACATACAAACTTTCACGTTTTTATTATTAGTAAGGAATTACAAGTGTCGTGTGGGGACGGCCGTAAAGAATACACTTCCCCACCGCCAACAGGAGGCGTGTGGTAACAGGCGACTAATTCTTGTAGGAGGAGACGAGCAGCAGCGATAAGCAGCATCTGCGCGTTCGCGTGGTCTTTTCTAAAAAAACGTCTGCAACTTTCCTAATTTTTTCTTTCAAAGGAACCTTCTTCGGACAATAAATAACACAACAAAAAAGAATTAGCGAAATCGTTCCATCCGTTCACGCGTGATGCGATGACCGAGGGAAATAGGGATTCATTTTTATATATATAGATCATGTAGTGAAAATCAGTGTAATACTGTTTTCGACAGTATAGTCGGCAACCCCTCGGCTAGTCGCCCCCCAGCGCGTGCTCCCTGCGGGCGTGCTTGGAGGCGCGGGCGCGGCGCGGGCGCGGCGGCGGCGCCACGCTGACGGCGGCGGCGGCCAGCTCGCCGGGTGGCGCGGCGCCGGCTAACTGCTCCCGGGCCTCCACGAAGAACGTCACGTCGCGCAGCTGCTCCTTCAGATCGGCCACCTGGACGAGGGGTGCTAGTTAATGACGCTGGGGTGTTTGCGATGGGCTAGTTCCCTAAAAAGTCCGTCGGTTGGATTAACAGAAAATATTCGTATGGGGACGACGTTAAATAATACACTTCCCCACCGCCGACAGATGTACTATATTATGTATGCGTATGTATATGTATACAGGAAGAATTTTTTATCACCATCCAAATTTTTTCTAGACATTTGGAATCCTTTATAGAACCCATTAATAAATAAAAATTGGTATGTCAAGTTTTCACCATAAAATATGTTTCCCAATATAATTTTCAATTTTATGTAGTTACTGCTTAACGTAAACATTACGCTAGATACATGAATGAGAGGGTGGCGCGAGGGCAGCGGCACGGGGTTGCCATGACGACGGCCTCGTGTCGGCATCGGTGGCGCGCCGGCCGGTGTCAACAAACACACAAATCAGTCGCCTGCGCAACCCCGTGACGTATGCGTGCCTTATTACCGCGTTTCCGCCGTCCCGCGAGCTGCTTACTATCGCGAAAATATGAAGGGAAAGTCAACAACTTAAGGATCGTAAAAACATCAATGAAAAGCGGGTGCGGGGAGAGGTCGACGCTAGCGCGTAGAGTAGTTTGCGTGCCGTGTCCATACTCTTAGTATTTGTTTAGACAATTTCCAGGTGCTTTATCTCAACATTTTTGTACTGGGCGATACCAAAAGAAAAAACACGTGTATTGTTTTTTAGCTCATAGATTATTATATTTAAATTTGGATGGTGATAAAAAATTCTTCCTGTATAATTGACAATCATATATATTTATACCTATTCATTAAGTATGTAATGTTAGCGTGTAAATATTTTTTTTTTCTTGCTGCACCGCCGTATTTCTGTTTGATCACTGGTTGACTGGTAGGGAATGCTTCTTGGCATTAAGTCCGCCATTTGTACAACTATTTTTAAATGTGCAATAAAGTATAAATAAAAATAAAATAAATAAAGCAGGAGGCGTGTCGTAACAGGCGACTAATTCCTGTAGCACGAGACGGGCAACAACGTCTGCGTGAGAAACCTTATAAAAACTGCACTCGTCAACCCGCCTGCCAAGCGTGGCGAGTATTGGCAATCCCCCCCAATGATAGTCACTGGGGGAGGCCTATGTTCAGCAGTGAACGTCCTATGGCTGAAATGATGATAATAATGATGATCCGACACGTATTTTTTAAGCCGAAACCGATGAAAAACCGGTGGACAACGAGTCAAAATATAGTCATCTATGTCAACATCGAAGTTTGACTTCAATATCATAATAAACCAGTATTTCTTGGAATTAAACAGTATAATACCTTTAGACAACAATTAATGAACTACACGTGATGTGGTCCCCCATTGCCACCTGATCTTTGTGTGGCCTTTAATCTGTCTTTCCAAAATATTTTAAAATAAATGAATAAAAATATTTATTTATCGAACAACAATGATCGATTTATGTTAATAAACAGCAAACTTATTGACTACGTTAGTATTTAACTAAAAAAACAGTCGGCTATGCCCTGTAGAACATTGTTGCGGCTGCAGCGAACTCGCCACAGAAGTGGGCCGGCTTTTTAAGCCTCATAGGTGAATGTGGTAGTATGATAGATATCCTCACCTCCTTGAGGAAGGTGTCCTCCCTGCGCTTGGCGCGCGCCTGCCACTCGGCCTGGCTGCCGGCCAGCGCCGCCGCCAGCCCGCGCTCCTCCGCCAGCTCGCCCTGCAGCGCCGCCAGCCTGAGGGCAGGGGACGAGGCGCGAGCCCCACGCTTTAGCCGGTGCACGCACGAGGGTGTCTCCTCGACTACCATACCGTAGCGGTATTTCATGAATGCCAATAATTGATTCCTAGATAGTTCTGAATAGTGCCCGAAGGAAATAAATAGTACACTTAGACTCACGATTTGGTGAGTACGTTATGGAGGAGGTTACGCCCAGCTTACTCACCCTTCGTGTGGGAAAACCGAATAAGCTGTAGATATAATTCATATCTCAATAAATAGTGCCTGAAATAGAACTATTTAAAATAGTTCTAACTATTTGAAATAGTTCTACTTCATACACTGAAGAAGAGTTGTATCTACAGCTTAATCGGTTTGCACGTACATTCACGTATTTAGTATTTAGGAATCAATATTTGACATTCATGTAATACCGCTACGGTGTAGTGAGTATGCTAACCGAAGAGACACGAAGAAAACTTTAGTGCACAAACAACAACAACCCCTCCTAGCATGATATGAATGATATAGCGATTAATAAACACCAAATGTCAAATGTTTATACATACAGCAAATTTGTATTTTTGTAAGACAGCACCCTCAGTATTCCGTTACTAGAGGAGCATATAAAAATCAAGTAACGAGACACCAGAACAAAATAATGTTGCCTAACATTAGACTGGAATTATAATTATAAACGAAGCTCATACTGTATGGCCATAAAAATTTACAACAAGTTACCTGAAGCCTTTAAACATCTACCTTTACCGACTTTTAAAAGCAGTTGCATATTTGGCTACTGTTTAAATGCTTTTATTCAGTTCAAGAATTCTTTGATGCACAATGAATCATATTACGTTAGTGTTTTTTTTTTACTGCCATGACATTAATTTTAGGATTTTAGTATTGACATAGTGTACCTACTTACTTAATTATATTATATTCTAAATGGGATTATTTTTGAATTGTTCATAACTGACATTAATTGTATAATATTATTTCTTAATTGACATGTGTATATTAGTAGTCCGAATGAAATTAATTTTTAATTTGTTACTAGTGTTTTAAATGTTAATTTTTGCATGACGATAAATTGTCAAACATGAGCTCTTGACATTCTATAAACATCAACGGATTACCATGTTACTAGCAAAATAAATAAATTTCATTTCATTTCAAAATATAATAGATATAGCCGCCATATTGAATCGCCGTGCCGATGATGTCACACGTTATGTTCGCTGTTGCGATGAAAATTCAACATGGCGGCTAAACCTATCATATTTAAAAAAATACTTGGTGTCATGCTACGGGGGGCAGATATGAGTTTGCTATTGTGTACCGACGGTGCATGCGCAGGGTCTATCAAAGGCAAATAAATATACGATCTAGCTCGTACAAGAACAACTTAATGTTTTTTTGTCTATGGTATGGTATTTTGCTACGAGCGCAATGTCGTTTGACAGTTGTTTGTTAAATTGGGACAAAAAAAAGTCTTCCCTACAGCTAGGTCATGTATAAATAAGACGTTCTTATCACATCAATGTACTTTGGAGACTAGATAACTTACATACAAACATGAATACATTCATCCATAGCTCAGGTACGTCTCCTCGTCTAAAATACTCCGGTGCCTTAAGACGAAAGTCTACAACTGGTGTGTGTTACCAGTGAGGACATATGGAATTGAATCGTGGCCTCTTACTGTGAGCCTCATAAGAAAGCTTAAGGTCGCACATAGTGCTATGGAAAGGGCTATACTCAGTGTTTCTTTGCGAGATCGAATCGGTAATGAGGAGATATTAGCAAGCTAAAGTGGCAGTAGGCGAGGCACATAGAACGTAGAACTGACGGCCGATGGGGCAACCCGCAAGGTGGACGGACGACCAGGTAACGGTTACAGGAAGCCGCTGGATACAGGCAGGTTCTATGGCTGAAATTATGATGATGATAAACTCAGGTACACACGGCACCAACATTTGCCCCTTTCGGTATTCGGGTTAGCTACCACCTGGCGTTGAATAGGTCGTAAGAGTCGTAAAACACTGCGAATTAAATAACTGTAAGAGTCGTAAAAACACTGTGACTTATTTATAAGAGTAGTAAAAACACTGCGACTTATTTATAAGAGCCTTAAAAACACTGCGACTTACTTGGAAGAGACGTAAAAACACTGTGACATGTAAGAGTAGTAAAAGCAGTGCGACTTACTTGTTAGTGACCTGTGCGAGTTTCTTCTCGAGCGCCTTGTTGTCCCTGGTGAGGGCGCCGACCTGCGCCCGCAGGTGGCCGGCGCCCGCCTCGGCCGCGTCCGCGCGCCGCCGCAGCGCGCCGCACGCCGCCGCGTGCTCCGACTCGATGCTGGCCGACGCAACAATACCACTATCACCATACTCATTCTGATAACCGCACAGACTGAGGTAGGATTCGCATTGAACGGCGCACATCGCCGGCGCAACGGATGCGCGCCTTGTCCGTTCGGCTAAAAAATGCGGTGGAACACGCGAGCATGCGCGCGTAACCATCGGCATCAGCCTAGTACATGGGGCACACTAAAAGTTTTGCACTTCTAGCTAATCGAAACTATTTGAATTTCGAATGTTATATTTTTTAAACGTTGCAACCTTCTTAGTGATAAAAAAAACAATTGGCGGGAATTGATTTGTCAATTGTTTTTTATCACATATCAAAGTTCTACGTACGCAACGAAAATGGAATTAAGTCGAAAAGATTTTATAGCGATGATTTTTTATGATTTTAAAAGTTCTCTCTCCGCAAGACTGTGCCGCTCGTCTTCAAAATGCTTTTGGGAAAGAAGCACCTTGTTTGAGCACCGTGCGGCGATAGTTTGCTGAATATGAGAGAGGTCCAGTTTCTTTGCATGACGAATTTCGTGAAGGGCGGCCTTCAACTGCCGTCAACGAAAATAATGTGGCTACTGTTAAGCGGCTAATTGAAGAAAATCCGCGGATTACCTATGAGACAATCCAAGGACTATTGGGGATTGGTATGAGCCAAACTCAGAAAAATTTTGATTCGATCGAAAATTTCGATTTGGGTCATAGTACGTGTTGTGTTATAAAGTGTAGAAACAATGGGAAAAACAGTTCGTGCATGTTTTATCCATTTCCAACATCAAGATCGAAATTGGAGCAAAGAAATAAATGGATAACTGCTGTGAAAAGCAAAAAGTTTTGTAAGGTTTGTGGTTTGTGTCAAAGTCAAAGGTCAAAGGTTTATGTCACAGACGTTTGTCTTATGATCACAGCTCTTATTAAGGAGCTTTGTCCGTTGGTTCTAAGCTCTTTAACGTCTCTGACATGTGTGCTTATACAAATTATTTCCCTTTTGCAGTTTGAGGTTGGAAAGTTATATTATCATCTATCGATTTAAATCCCCTACGTATTATAACATTCATATTTTAATTCAAGTAAGTAAAATCACTTATTATAATTTGCACGAACTGTTTAGATATTATCTAATTTCGAAGAAAAACAATCCAAAAATAATTCTCAAACCATCCAGTTGCCATAATTTGAGAGATCTTAAGTCCACAATAATTGTGGGCGCTGTCACCGCGCACACAACGATTAATCGATATAACATTATTGGAGATGGGCCGGTACCGGTGGAATACGGTATATGCAGACTAGCAGACTAATCGGTTTTCAAATTGTCGACTAGTCAGCCTACTTGATTGTCAAAATACTTGACTTTCGGAGGTGTTTCAGTTGAGGCTATTTCGTCACTACTCACAAGCCATCATGCAGCTGCTGAGCATTAAGAGTCTCACACATGGTTGATAGTTTCATTTAATGATATGTTGATGGTGTATCTTATTCAGTAAGTCTTTATAATATTATTTACCTGCTCTTACTAATTTGCATGGATCTGTAACTCCACTTTATAAATTCCTAAAACACAGTTTTCTAGTTTGGGAATTATTGTATTTAAACTATAAGTCTAACCTAACATATCGCTTCTTATTGTTATCACTACTAACATGTGTTATGCGCATGATGTTCTCCATCTATTCGAGATACAGGTTCATTCCTAGTTCGATGGTGGATTTCAGATTGATAGTGTTATCTAATTAAGTACCTACATGCTCGTGTATCTTTGTAATACTTGCATATTAGTTTATATTTTAGCTGCCTTAGAACTACCTACTTTAAAAAATTGTGATTAACATTGAAGTGAATCAATAAACTTATTTTATTTTATTTATTATTTTATGTGTCCAGCTGTGGACTACATGATGGCACGACGGGCACTAACTTGGCAATCCTCTCCTCGTAGAAGGTGCGCTGGCTGTCCAGCTGTTGCGTGAGGATGTAGGTGAACTCCAGCTGAGCCGAGTCCAGCTTCTCCCCGCCGCAGGCCGCGTCGGCCGCGAGCCCGCCGTCGGACGCCACCAGCTTCCCGTCCGCTTTGTTCTGGACCAGGCGGTGGACGAAGTTGTCGCCTGGATACGACATAACGCCCAGTTTACATTATTTAAGTTTAGAAATCCAGTAGCAGACATCTGTAAATTACGTCAAACGTTAAGGGGGTTTCTGTGAAATGAAAAGGTGCGGAGTAAATAGGATTATTATTAAATTAATATTTTCTTCTTTCAACAATTTTCAACCTATAACTCAACGCGGAACGATCCGCGTCCGAAGAGAAGTGATTAAATTTATATGATAACTAGCTGTCCCGACGAACTTCGTACCGCCCCTTCGTGATTTTTTCCGTGTTTTTTATATATTCATTCTGCTATTCGGGGCGGAGACAAATTCAACAAATCAAAGATCATAAAAATCGGTCCAGCCGTTCTCGACTCACAAATGGTGTAACTAACCCGACTTTCTTTTATATAAATAGATATAGATTACCGGCGTAGTCCCAGACTCTGTTAGATCCCAACTGCAAAGCGTATGTGTGGTTCGAAGCAAGGAAATGCTTCGCGGCGTGACCTCCTTCGTACCTGGACACAAGTTAAAATTCAGATAAAACAAATATTTAAGAGTAATAAACCAATGTCCTCTAATCACTAGCCAACTGTAGTCTCTGGAGCGGTGGTAGGGCAAAATTGTATAATTTTAGAAAGTGTATTTGTTCCCGAAAGAGGGTCTTATAATAGTCTGATTAAATGAGTAGTATCATCGGGTAATTTTTAATTGTGTTAAAATGAAACAACTTTTAGTATGGAATTAACATCGCAATTATGATACATGATGCCAAATAACCGATGGGCTGTTAGGATTAGTATATTTCTGCCTATCAGTATCAGCTCTTACTTAGGAGCTAATGAGAGTATATAGTGAACAAAACAGAACCCTGTATGTTGGTAGTCTTAGCGATAAAATGGCACGGCGCCAAGCAGCAACTCGGCCAATGTGTGTTGCCCAGAGCCGAGACGCCTTGAGCTGTTATGCCTGACAGCTCAGACGTCATCTTTTGCCGCGCTTTCCTCGGAGTACGCGGACGGGTAATGTTTGTCTTCTAATATTTTATTTAAATTAACAATATCCTCCCTAATAGTAGTTACCTGCCACAGCCGACGTTGCCGCAGATGAGACATATCCAAAGAGTGCCGGCCTCCACGTCGTTCAGCAGGCCCTCCGCCACGCCACTTATGTTGTCGCGCGTCTCTTCTCCGTCCTCCTCTGCAAAAGGTTATTTTTATAATGCCTAAAATCGAACCAACGTACTAACCACACGTAATCGACATTAGAGATAAAACTTTTGTGTACAAAATAGAAAATCAATATAGAATATGGAAAAAAGAATTGCTGCAGACTATGACCAGGCTCACTTGGCCCCATTAAAAACGTCAGACTGCATCTTTCGTCTGCACTATGCTGACAGCAGCTTGTAGCGTACAACGCAACATCATTGTCCACGGCGTGACGTGGCGGAGCACTGGAAGCACCGGGTGTCGAGTACTAGCATGTGTGCTGTGAGGGCTCAAGGCGGTGAGGCGGTGAGGCAGCGAGGCACTCACCGGCGGCGCGCTCGCACTGGAAGCAGCGCGCGGCGTGGCGCGGCTCGGGCGTCGCCGGGTGTCGAGTACTAGCATGTGTGCTGTGAGGGCTCAAGGCGGTGAGGCGGTGAGGCAGCGAGGCACTCACCGGCGGCGCGCTCGCACTGGAAGCAGCGCGCGGCGTGGCGCGGCTCGGGCGTCGCCGGGTGTCGAGTACTAGCATGTGTGCTGTGAGGGCTCAAGGCGGTGAGGCGGTGAGGCAGCGAGGCACTCACCGGCGGCGCGCTCGCACTGGAAGCAGCGCGCGGCGTGACGCGGCTCGGGCGTCGCCGGGTGTCGAGTACTAGCATGTGTGCTGTGAGGGCTCAAGGCGGTGAGGCGGTGAGGCAGCGAGGCACTCACCGGCGGCGCGCTCGCACTGGAAGCAGCGCGCGGCGTGGCGCGGCTCGGGCGTCGCCGGGTGTCGAGTACTAGCATGTGTGCTGTGAGGGCTCAAGGCGGTGAGGCGGTGAGGCAGCGAGGCACTCACCGGCGGCGCGCTCGCACTGGAAGCAGCGCGCGGCGTGACGCGGCTCGGGCGTCGCCGGGTGTCGAGTACTAGCATGTGTGCTGTGAGGGCTCAAGGCGGTGAGGCGGTGAGGCAGCGAGGCACTCACCGGCGGCGCGCTCGCACTGGAAGCAGCGCGCGGCGTGACGCGGCTCGGGCGTCGCCGGGTGTCGAGTACTAGCATGTGTGCTGTGAGGGCTCAAGGCGGTGAGGCGGTGAGGCAGCGAGGCACTCACCGGCGGCGCGCTCGCACTGGAAGCAGCGCGCGGCGTGGCGCGGCTCGGGCGTCGCCGGGTGTCGAGTACTAGCATGTGTGCTGTGAGGGCTCAAGGCGGTGAGGCGGTGAGGCAGCGAGGCACTCACCGGCGGCGCGCTCGCACTGGAAGCAGCGCGCGGCGTGACGCGGCTCGGGCGTCGCCGGGTGTCGAGTACTAGCATGTGTGCTGTGAGGGCTCAAGGCGGTGAGGCGGTGAGGCAGCGAGGCACTCACCGGCGGCGCGCTCGCACTGGAAGCAGCGCGCGGCGTGACGCGGCTCGGGCGTCGCCGGGTGTCGAGTACTAGCATGTGTGCTGTGAGGGCTCAAGGCGGTGAGGCGGTGAGGCAGCGAGGCACTCACCGGCGGCGCGCTCGCACTGGAAGCAGCGCGCGGCGTGACGCGGCTCGGGCGTCGCCGGGTGTCGAGTACTAGCATGTGTGCTGTGAGGGCTCAAGGCGGTGAGGCGGTGAGGCAGCGAGGCACTCACCGGCGGCGCGCTCGCACTGGAAGCAGCGCGCGGCGTGACGCGGCTCGGGCGTCTGCGCGCAGCGGCACACGGGGCAGCGAGCGTCGCGCCAGCGCACGAGGCACGCGGCGTGGAACGCGTGCGCGCACTGCACGCTCAGCACACCTGCCACGCTCTCGTCCATGCGCTCTGCGAAACATTGAGACACGTTACGACTCATCCAGATCTGATCAGCTCGAAGGCCTCAAAGAGTTCGGTTCGCGGTTAGGATCAATTCAGTAAACGAACTTTTTTAAAATCATTATCATTTCAGCAGAACTAGAACGTCCACTGCTGAACGTAGGCCTCCCTCGATGACTTCCAGATTGGCCGATTGGAAGCGGCTTCCTGTGACTTGTAATAAAACTGAACATGAATCATTTAAAAATATATTTCAGTTGGAGCTAGATTCTCGTACCTAAGCATACGGGACACGTCGGCAGCTCGGTGTGCGACGGCGGCGGCGTCCCGTCGCGGGCCCACTCTACGCGGGAGACCCAGGCCATGTGGCAAAGCGCGTTGGGCTCCAGGCTGCTGTACGGAACGCCGTCGAAAGTCTCGTGGAACTCACGCGCCGCTAGATATGTGCGGAATCTAAAACAATTGCATCGTCATTGAACTACTGCTGGAAGGAACTTGCTCACTTGTTGGCCTTGTTCTCTCATCTCTGTTATAAATTACAAGCCAAAAATCTTTTAATTATGCAAAGGGCCCGGCACTTTTACGTGTACCAATTTCCCCACGACTTTTACTTCTTCAGCATATGAGCTTCGTCCACTGACAGGACACGACATATGCCTCTTGAAGCTCTCTCTAACTAGCTCTTAGTGCGGCGCTTCTTGTCGTCTTTGTAATATTATTCCCACAACTGCTTCGGGTCAATTTTGATACATACTTGGAAAAGTTTCCAATAAGCCTGTATGTACACAACATTACTAAGCATACATGTAAGTGTGCCTGTGGTGTTGGTCACTCAATTACGTACCTATGGCTGATCAAATCTGGATGAAATTGGTTTACAGTCTGCATAATTAATTACATTTCTTATTCACACATTCTTACAAAATAAGCTATTTTTTATTCTGGGAAAATCACTTTTCTCGAACTGTCATGGTTTAAATGCGGGAAAAGTCGCGGACTTAGTGTAGGTAGTTCTTAATAAAAGTTGAAGAAAACTAAAAAAAATTAAGAAAGAGTTTGTGAACCTCAAAGTCTATGCTGATAGAAATAGGTACTAAAAATATTGTTTTTAAGAGACTTACGTCAACAATGCCATGTAGTGGTCCGGCGAACCGTCTCTCAACACCCTGACGTGCGCGATGTCCTGCTGGCAGGCGGCAGCAAACGCTAACAGGTCGGGGGCTCCCAGGGCCCCTGGCACTGCCAGCAGGCAGAGTGTTTTAGCTTCCTCTGCGTCTTTGAACTCACTGGATGACAAGTTATCAAAAAGTTATTAAGTAGAAGGGTGTTGTAAGGTCAGTGACTTAACCTCAATGTCAAATGTTACTATGTCGCACTGGCCTCACTCACGACTAGTATAAAGCGATATTAGCCAGGACCAACTTTTAACATGCCCTTCAAAGCATGGAGATGCTTATGATAAATATGGTTGGCATGGTCAACCATTCAATTACAACTGCAGAATAGGTGACTTAGCTTTGGTAATCACTACCGAAGGTTGAGTTTATGCACTTTTTTTTCTGATCCCGAATATGTTGTAATATATCTTGATTTCACAAAAAAATACATTTGCGCCCTTTTTAATTACGTTCACCTTGTAGATGGGCGCCCCACGCTGGGATTCCTGCAGCTGTACTGTGCTGTATGTGGGTTCCATAAAAAACTTTTATGTATAAACAAAATTTTGAAATGTGCAACAAATAAATAAATATGTATAACTCATTGGCTATGTGTATATTTATACTTACTTTTCCTTATACAAATGCAGCACTCCTTTAGTGACCTCCACCAGTGGGTTCCCACAGAAGAAACTTATGGTATCATCATCTTCAGATATGCTGCTGCCCTCGGGGGGTGAGCGACGGGAGCTTGTAGGAAGGATCCCGGTGTCATTGTTCGGCCCAGACAGAACACTTGCATATGTCTCTATGGTTATTGTCTTTGACTCACGAGCTCCACGGTCTTTCTTTTTCTGCTCTTTAGCAGCTTCTGTGTGATAAAGATATGATTGTATGTGTAGACTTAAGATCTTATGGTATAGATAGATAGATGGATAGATACTCTTTATTGCACACCATACAAGTAAATTATACATGATTTTTACAGAAAGACATACAATTATGATGGCATGATTAGGTTTTTTTTTTTTGTTGAATTAACGTTGAAAGTCACGATAATTATTATTGATCAACTTGGTTGGTTGGTTGGATGGTTGAAGTAAGAAAGACTAAGTAGCATGTATAATGGCCCAATCATGAGGCTAAGTGCAGAGAAAGCCCAGCTAAAGATAAACTAGCTAACAGATCGACTTTAGCTGATTAGTTGTCAGAGGTTTGGCGATTAGGGAGTCCTTTTAATGACCCATGTCCTTCTCCTTTACAGTCAACTTATTTCTATGGCCTGTCTTCTTTTAAACCTGCCAGTTACAGATACAGGATATGTGTAGATAACATTGTTTACTGTAAATATTATTATTTTAGGTTGCAGTTTTGTTTTATCTGAAGCTGGACCTCTTAACATATTAGAAGAAACTGTAGACAGAATTATTCATAAATTTTCACCAACCATCAACATACATTTTCTGTGCACCTGCATAAACTGGTTTAAATATTGTACTATCTACTTCTTAATATTATTATTACTAACCTATTTCAGTGGGATTGTCACCCATTTCAGGGAGCTCTTCGTCAATTTCAACACGTAAAACACACAAAGAGACAGACATTTACGTTTAAAGTTATTGCAATACCAAACAACAAAAATGTTTCAAGTTATTAAAACGACTATCATTACAACAACTACTTTATCAGAAATCGCAAGATTTAACGTGAAGGGCAATTATTATGTAAATCCTGATACCGAGAGCGTAATTTACATAGAAATTTAAGAAAATCACAAAAACGTAAACAACAGCTGAGAAAAGTGGTGTATAATGCTATTGAATTAAAGTACTACTTGTACGAATTGATTACTGACAAAGATCTGAGGTAGGAACATTGGTTTGAAGTTTGCACAAGCGAGACAGAAAATATTATGCAAACATCAAAGTATCATTTTCAAATAGCATTCTTGTATCGAAGTTTTGTTTCGCTTAATCGTTTTTTATTGAGTTACTAGAAAATAATTTAATCACTTTATCTAAAACAAACGAACAATTACTATTTACTACCAATACTGATAAAACGATTCTGTAAATTAAATAATTAAAAAAATCATAGTAAAGTCTCGTTTTAATAAATGCGTTTCGTTACACCTTTCACACTTTTCCTAAGTTTGAAAGACACTGAGAAATTCCAATGCGAAAACCGTGGGAAAAAAAAACAATAATTCAATATGGCTGCAGATCATACGACGTGAGCTGTCAGCTGTAGCAATTTTTGTTTCTTTGTGTTTATTACGCCTCTAAAAATGTTATGATCGTTACGTGTACGCGAATATGGGTGCAAAAGACTCAAAACCTACTTTTATATCCTACGAAGATGCAGTGAAGAGAGGTGCGTAAATAATAAATAGTGGAAGTGCGATAGTGTAGATAAATATCTGCTTACCTATGTATCGTATTATTTGCAGTGTCTGATAGTGAATTGAGACGGATTCGCGAAGCGTTCAAGAGGTGCGCTGGAGCCAACGGCACGTCCTTGAGCTTGGAAGCGTTCGTCCATGAAGTGTTGTGTGATGGAGTACCGTATGAGGTCGCCGAGTGGCTCTATCAGGCCTGCGGAGGCACCAAGCGAGGCATCGCCTTCCGGGAGCTGTTGTGCGGGATAGTAGTCCTCACCAAAGGAAACCTCGAAGAGAAAATCAAGTAACAACATTTCCAAACTTATGAACTTGTTGCTAAAACTCAAGTGGTTCATACAATGCTTATTGTTCTAGGTTTCTATGGACGCTGTATGTAAATAATCAAGGCGATAATGGATTATATATCTATAAGAGGGATTTTGCTCGATCTTTGCACTTGGAGAACACATCCCTTCCAGTAACTGGTGCCCAAAAATCAGCAGAAGTGTTGCTGAGTCTATTTGGGCCCGGAGAGAAAGTTACGTTCGAGCAGTTCCGATCGTGGTTGCTGATACACAAGGATGCTACAGTTCTATCTCGATGGCTGTTATCAGGTGGTGGGCATGTGATCCAGGATTTAGAAACACCAACATTTTACCAGAGCCTGGCTGGAGTTACACATCTAGAAGAAAGGGTAAGCATTAAAATAATGTTTTACACAACTTGTCAGCTTGAGCACATTTTTGTTAATTTATTTTATCAATTAACATGTTACAGCAAATATTTACACTTGCGGTTATGTGAGTGCAAATATAATCAGTTTGTGTGGAATGACATGCAGACTACCTCATTTGGCAGTTATGTGCAAATAAGATATTTTTATTTGTAAGCAGAGCATTCTAGTAAGATTCTACTAAGTGAAATTTGAAGTGATCTTTTTCATTTGCAATCTCTTACTATTAATGATGAATGTGCTGAATTCTAAACCAAAGTACATATTATTTATTAGGCTCCAATCTCTTCTTAGAAATTAGGATACCTACCTCTCTGGAGTGTTTTCATAAGAGATCATTATATCAAATTTTAGCTTTATAAAGAAGTTTACAATTAAGTCAGCTTTTTGTAGTTGTAAACTATCACCTAGTAATGAATTAAAGAAAACATTTAAGTTAGAATTTTTGACATTGACCCTTTTATTTTGTAAAATTTATTTATTTTATTAAATATTATTTTGTAAAACAAAATTTGCATTTATAATAAAAGAGTTGCAAGCACAGGTATGTGTATATAAAGCGGTATAGTCAAACACACTATACCTTTAATTGTCACTTGATTCTTTAGCTTGGTATATTTGAGTATAAACTAATATAAAAATTATTTGTAATATGGGATTGGTCTCATCAAAATTAATCAAATGAGTCTAAACTCAAAGGTTTTACAAAAAGCCATTACGCTGATATAAGTAAAATTTAAGATTCAGAACATTTGGATAGTTCATGCACTCTATTTTTTGAGTTATCTATACTAACATACTATATTGTTATATTTTATGGTTTAATTATTGTTTCAAATGATTAAAAAGAAATATTTACTTTCTTGTTGGTAGATGATGGAGAAGATTATTGGAAATTCTGTGAAAAAAAAAAAATTATCTTTGAATATAATATTTTTTGCCTAAAAATGTAAAAACTTACAGAAAATGGAAATCCAAGGTAAAACAATCATATTGTTATTTTTGTTTAACCAATTCGAATCAATATAGCCTATATCTATTTATATACCCCAATAACTAATCTGATCTAATAATTATGACTATATTGCTTCATTGTCATACTAATCTATGTCACCTTATTCATTATCTGTGACTTATCACACCAGACAGGCATTACGAAATCGACTGTTGTGCATATCAATGTCATTTAATGACTTTCCACATAGGTAGGACAGTTCTTGCAGTCCACAAACAAGCGTGACATTTAATTATGGTTACACGTAAACGTGCGTCCACGCCAGTGACGCACTACCGCAACCCAGTTGAAATATACATACAGTATTTCCCAATTTACATACACATACCCAAAAAAAATATATCTTACCTGTAAAGCGAAGTCAAAAGATAAAACACCTCTCATCTTCATAAAGTGCCTCTTCAATCCTGAATTCTGGCTACCAGCTCCTGGAACTTGTCCTTATTTTTGGCGAGGTAGAATAATTGAACTGCACTCGTTATTCCTGTCCTTTCCCAGATAATATCCGGAACCACCTCTAGGGTTTCCGGATTTACCCATATGTATGTCCCGCAATTCGGTTCGTGTAGTTCTTGAGTTTCAACCGGTCAAATTTACTTTAAAGACGGTATCGATTTAAACTTTTTTCTATTAAAATAGGTAAAGTGAAAGCTCTGTCACTTTGTTGGCTGCTTCTGCTCGAACACTGTTGGCATCTAATCAAGAAGATACCAAACCTGCCGTGGTTTTCGGTGGTGTACCTATTGGCTGCAACGGTTGAGACTCTCGTCTGTGACATTTACCAAAGGCCAAAAGTCCTAGGAGTACCTATTTTTTGCAAGGGAATACGGAACATATTCTACGATAGAGGTCTAATAGAAATATAATATACTACTCGTATTCGTCGAAGCGAATACGTAACTTCGATGTAAAATGATGGTCTACAGGCCGTGTGCTTCGATGAGTAGGTACATACGACCAGTATAAGCGCTTCATAGGCATATTTGTTGTATAGGACATAATAGAGCTAGAGAAATGCTTCTGGTCGCTCCGCAACTCGGCGCCGACGGGGCAGCTGGACGGCGCGAGCCTGGCGCCGCAGCTGGCGCCGCCGCTGCCGCGCGCCAGCGTGGCGGGCGCCGTGCTCGCGCTGGACGAGAACCGCGACGGCCACGTCGACTTCAAGGAGCTGTGCTGCGGCCTCAGCGCCGCCTGCCGCGGCCCGCGCACCGAGCGCACCAAGTGTGAGTGCACACATACTAGCTTTTGTACACATCTAATCGTCGATCGAAACTCATCTGTCCCAGCCCCCCTAGCGTGACCACCGAAACCCGATATGATATGATATGATATAGCGATATATCGACACGAACTGTAAAAATATGACAGATATAGTCATTTAATTTTTTATCGAAATAGCGATCATAATATGTAACTTCACCGGCACGGCGATTCAACATGGCGGCTATATCTATCACATTTTTACAATTGAAGGCGACATATCGCTATATCATATCATATCGTGTTTTGGTGCTCATGCTAGGGAGGCAGGTTTATGTAGAACTGTACAACTATGCAGTCGTCGTCATCAGCAGTAGCATACTCGGCCCTACTTATCATTAGCTTTGTTTTTGATTTTATTCATTGTCAAACCCAACTTTGGACGCGACTCTCAAAAACACGGCTAACCTTAGATTATTTAAAATCAAAAAAATCATCAGACCCCAAACGTTCAGATCTTGGCCCTGTGCCTGGGCACCGTCGCTCTACTCACGGCACTTTATCATCACCCCGATCAAGCACAGAGCTTCATTCTCTACGCTGCATCCCTTCTTAACATTACAAACTCCATATCAACTCATAGATTTAGATTTTCAATGTAATTCAAAATAGAAATCTATGAGAATCCTTTCTTGAAATAAAGATTTTTAATTTACTTATATCATCAATTCATCTCATCTTAAAGACGTTTTAAACACATCCCCCTACCCCCATTCATCTCCAGAGGGAACGATTCGTCGCCTTAGCGGCTACATCTAATAGCTTCTAGCGTTCCAGCCACCATTTTTTGTTTAGTTTGTCCATTGAGGGCTGTGAAATATTTTCATTTTTACAATCCAGTATGTATTACCATATCCAGTTACCCGGCTTTTGTTATACCTGTATATTCTTTATTAGTGAACTACTAAAGTGTTAAATCAATCACCTCAACCGATATTTTTACTTAATAAAAAGCAAAGCGGAAAATAGTTTAATGGTTGATAAAATGCTTACGTTTGCGCATGGGTAATTGTTTCGACATCGCAAAAAGCGCATTTTCCTCAATATTACTTTGTACAAATTTACATTTTATCGATATAATTTGCCGGTATAATGCGCTAGAGTTGTATTGAATGTTGATGGCGAGCCGCGGTTTGATAAGGCCGGGCCGGGTTAAGAGTTTAATATTTAGGCTAAGCGTGTGACGCAGGACTACCATGAGCATGAACGAGACATAGAGAGACAAGTAAGCGAAACTGTTGTCATTGTGCCTCCTACCCCTCATAGCTTAGCAAGCAGTACAAATCCGTAGGTACATAGAATCCGAAATATTCAGAGGTACGTCCAGGGATTTGAACTTACGACCCACGGTTGTGGGACGAAAAGCCGACCTCAGCTACCATCGTTCAGTGGTTATGTTTATTAGTAGATATAGCACTGATAGTCACTCGCGGATCGGTTGGATGCACACAATCACTGCTACTTTTTGCTTCTATTAATGCACCAGTGAAGATAATACGTTGTTTGTTATGGACTTATGGTGTTTACGCAATTCACAACTTTTTATCACATTTAAAAATAAACTGCTGCAAGTCATTCCATTTTACAGTTGTTCTTTGATTGATGCATCCGTTTACGTTGATGACATTATAGTTGGCCCGTCGTTTTCTAGAGTAACCCGAACATCAATATAACAGTCTGGAGTGAGGAATGACATTTGTATGTCATTGTGATGCTTACAAGTCAGTTATAATCAGTCAACGTCCAGCCCGTTGCCAATCATAATTTATATAAATAAATAAAAATTGCGCCAGACACCAATTGTCAAGATCTCGAAGAAGGAATTAACATCCTTGTCTACCGGGGTATCAGATAATTTATTTTACCAAGGGCGTCATTCAGCATACCCAAATTTAAGCTATTTTAGAAAAAAAATTTTTTTTATAATAACCAAATCAAAATTCGAACCAGGCCCCCTATTCAGAACCCTTCGATATCGAATTATCGACCGGAAGCCAACGTGACACTAAATGTATTCATATTCATATTCATATTCATTTATTCACTTTATAATGTAAACCAATAGCAGTACAGTTAATAGGCTTAAAAAGATGGTAATAAAATAGTTACATTATAACCTCTATGAGGCATTCGTGAACTCAATTATTTGATAAAATTAATTTACACCAGTGTCACTATTTATTGCTCTATACAATAACCCATCTACTGACGTGTGCCAGTTTTCTAACCTTTGAAATCCATAAACTAGGTATTTTCAGTTTAATTTTTGACCATTCAATAACAATACTGCAAACTAAACATTTCCAGTGTAAGCTGACCTAGCATAACTGACACCTTAGTTACAAATAAGCTATTAGCTTAAACTGGTCATATAAAGCTCGATGTGATGTTCACTGTACAGTCAGCGTAATAAAAATGAACTTACATACTTTAGACGTTTTATCAACCATATTATTTTATAATAACTGTCAACGTCGTCGTCGTCGAAGTGTATAACGTCATATTTTGACGCCGACTGCATGCAATCGATCATCACGATACGAGAACCTTACTTGCATTATTAAGGCGCATTTGTAGAACACAAAGGCACGCGCATCAATTAGAATGCAAGTCGATGACAATACAGAATTTTAATGAGCCGAGGCTTGATAGTTCTGTGCTAGATAGGATGTCATCTGTTACCTACGTACGTTTGTTTAGCGTCTTTTTATTTATACACACACCGACGTATGCGCGCGATAAGATATCGGAGGATGGCGGCTATTTTTGTATTTCAGTATTACCTTCGGTCTTTCTATCTTTAACTGAAGATTTCGCTTTATTTACTAACTAATAAGAATAATGTATCATTTATTCATTATCTATGTATTACTTTTAGCAAATTACTTTACTAGTACTGTGAAATACTAAATTTAAAAGTCGAACTCGCCTATGCTGGGACATGAACCCGGAGCTCCTGTTGACCTGGTGTAACAACGAAGCTACAGGATGTCTAGTGTAGTAACAGTGATAAAAGAAGACAGATAAAAAGACGAATCTTGTTTTGCTCAAATATTGACCGAAATGACGATTATTTGCTTATAAAAATAGAAAATTAAAATAACAAAGGTTTGAAAACATCATGTTTTGGATGAGGAACAAAGGTATAGTGGTCTGTTTACATTACCGTCCTCAGAGTTACTATTTCTCATGGATATTGGTACTCGTATCGCGTAATGCATAAGAATAACCAAACTGATAATATCGGTCCAGGTAAAATAATAATCATATGATAACAAAATACTTTGAAGGAGGTACGAACAGCATTCAGCAAGTGATGTCTTAACTATGTAGGACGACGCGGTTTTGTCTTGACTTGCATTGACGACGACCGTCTTGTGTAGTGGCTCACGCTCCGGACTACAAAACCAGCGGTTGCGGGTTCGAATAGTTCAATTCAATTCAATTCAATATATTTATTGCATTCTATAATGTTACACAGGTGTTATAATTCGATACATAAAATAGATGATTATAGACCCTGTAGGGCACAACAATAAGATAGGTATTGTGGGCAGAGAGGACGACAGACAAACTGCAGGAGAGTCGCCTACGCTGGTACGGCCATGTTTTGCGGAAACCGGCAAGCTACGTAGGAAACAAATGTCCGGCCATGCCGCCACCGCCAGGTCCTGGCAAAAGGGGTAGACCCAAGAAATGCTGGCTTGACGTTGTGAGGGCTGACATGCGTGCCAATGATCTCACAACTAGTGACGCTCAAGACCGCGCGAAGTGGAGGAGTAAATCAAGGAAAGCGGAACCCTGGGCTCCAAAGCAATGGCTTTGGACGCAACCGGGATTGACCGTATAGATGATGATGATTGTGGGCAGAGAGGATGACATGCATAATTAGATCAATTTGTTTATTTTAAGAAGTTGTAAAGAATTAAAATAATTAAGAAATCATATGATAATTATTGAATAATTTATTGAATAACATAATCAAGTAAATAGTTGTGTGATGGTGACTGATGAGCGTGCGCATTTGTATCTAAGTCATGAATGTTTATAATATTATCCGTTACCTAGTCGGCATAGTTCAAGCTTACTTAGTTTAGTGCTAGATAATTGGTGTGATTGTGAAAACACTTAATTTAATATTTATAGACATAACTAGATAAAATTTATGAATACGATCCTAAATGATGTCGAGCACTTACGTACGATTGTTGCGTAATTGTCACCTTGGTAATGACACCATGATTGTTCTGAGGGTCAACCTAATGCGGTTTGTTTGCGGCTTGATGACGTTCATGACATTTTAGAAACTTTTTATTGATATGAGATGAATCAAAGTAACAAACCATTTGTTTTATAAATATTTGTTACTGTGCTGTTGAACAGTGGTAGTTTAGTGATTTAGACCACTCCTCACGTCTTTGGATCGTAAGAACGAAGCCTACATATCTCTGTATGTGCATAGAATTTATTCACTCACGACTAGAGAAGTTTTTCGGAATCTATGTAGGGAGAAATGTATACCACTTGCTCGACGGTGAAGGAAAACGTCGAAAATACAAGAAAACCCCCACATACAGATAACACTGGATGTGTAGCCATGGTTCAAATAGTCTGGGGATCCCCCTCTTAAGAAGAACGCATATTTTTCCGAGATGAAGGAATTGAAGGCAACGAGGCATCGCGCACCGAAAGAATCGACCGAACAGAGAGAATATTTTCCATTTCCTTTACACCTGTTGCACTGTAATTTACATGTCAATTGTGATGGATATCGCACGCCACTGTCAGAATGCGAGTGCATTGGTCGATTCGCCGCGCCGAATCTGATGACGTCATCCAAATTCATCTAGGAATTCTGGGTTTTAAATTGTTGGTCCCATAGAAAAAGTTGTTGTATTTGACAGAACCAGCCCTTAGGAAGTTGTTGATGTTTTACAAATAACCCTGTATATATAAAATTCGTTTTGTTCGACGCGTTTGATTCGGATAAAGCCCACCTTTAGAGGTTACGGAGGTCTGATGGCAATTGCTCCACATGTAATAATAACTAGACTTGCCGAAAAGTGAAGCGTACCCCGACCATAAATGGCACAACGTAAGAAAGAGGTGTATATCCAACTAACACTGAAAACAATAGACTACTAACAATAAGAGTAATTTATGATCTGTCAACGTCACACCAGCCTTGAAGGACAGCATGAGGCAGAAATAGCACGAGTTATTTTCAAGCCACAATATAAGACGACAACCAATTAATACAGCAAAGTATTGTCAGTAGAAGATACTGCGACTTACGCTAGTTAAACTAATCAAATCAGCCTTTAATTAATCGTTCACTACACTGAGGCCTCTCTCTATGTCTTAGTTTTGATAGAAACCTTGGGGAAAACAATCATTATCATGGACAACTGTCTTTATTCATTTTTAGGGTTTCGTACCTTTCTGTCTTTTGAGCTGTAGTAGATAATTGATAGATTTTGAACAACGTAAACCCGGATTTGTATATGAAAATATAGTTTTATTGAAATGCTATCAGGCGGCGCCACCCCGAAGTCTACACAAATTCTCGTTTACATCATCGTCATCATTCCCCTGACCTATTCCCAGGTCATCTCAGTGCGGTGTATTCGTGTATTGGACACCGCACTGAGATGACCTGGGAAAGGAAGAAGGAAAGGAAGGAAAGTTTGAAACAAAACTAATAACAAATTTTCATTAGAAAAATAACATTTGAAAAAATTATACTTGATAAATTTATCATTTTACAAACTATTGTTTAATAAACTACTTATTAGACAATTTTTTATTTTTTTTATTTTTTTTAACAACCTTTTCAATCCCACTGCTGGGCAAAGGTCTCCCCCAGACTCTTCCATCGATCTCTATCTATCGCCAATGACTCCCAATCCCTCGTTAAGTTAACCAAGTCGTCACACCATCTTTTTTTGGGTCTACCTCTTCGGCGACCGCCGTCTATAGGTACCCATCGGGTGACGATTTGGGCCCACCTGTCTGGATGCATTCTGCACACGTGTCCTGCCCACCGACCTGGTCTTTGACCGAGAGTCAAAAGTCCAAACTCAAAGTTTGCCAAAGGGCTATGGAGCGGAGCATACTAGGTGTAAAAAGGATTGATAGAATCCGCAACACCGCCATCCGCTCCAAAACCGGTGTCGCAGATGTAGGCGAGAAAACTGCAAAGCTAAAGTGGGAATTTATTTACTAAAGAAAAAATCATTATTCTAAAACATTATTTCACAACTTGATTATTTTTTAAATATGTTAGTTGGCAGCAGTGCCAGTTTAACCTCTCAGTGCAATACTGCAGTATGTTTTTCTCTTCTATACAATCCGGTCTCGTCATCGAGTCATTCATTCCTTTCTCAGTGTTGTCATCGCTCACACAATCCTTCCATCTCTTAGGTCGTCTACCTCATAGCCATCACTCTCCTGGTTACGTGCCAAGACAAACGGTTTCCTTTCAATTTATGTGATGCGATTATTTATAAAACTTACAATTAATCAAATTATCATAGTATCAAATTCATATCTACTAGCTGCGACTCTTGCTACATGTATGCCTTCGACTGTATTTAGTGCCTACATCATCTTGTTCCCATCTTTTTAGTTCGCTTCAGTCGTTATTTTTTTATTTGTTCAATTATTAAATTTGATTATTACTCATAGTATGTTAGTATACCTGTTTTTTTTTTCATCTAGTCGAGGAACCTATTGAACCCACTGAACAGATCTACAAATGAAACAAGTCAAAATGGCAATGATTTGTTTACACCTAGTCTTAGTTAAATCTAGAAACAGATTTAGGAGTTAGGCAACCATTATCTTTGCATGAGACGGCACATTCTTTATCATACTCTTATGTGTGTAATAAAAGTCGATGGGTAGACGTGATCTTGTGTGAAGACTGCGACTTGGCGAACGTATAGTGTAGGGCGCTCACCGTCTAGGTGGACCAATGATATACGCTGCTGCTGCTGGCAGCAGATAGCAAAAGAATAGTCGAGGAACGGGCTCAGTAGCGTGCTGCGCGAGGGTCATATATAATATGTCCAACACGACTGACGTGGACTGATTAAGATGAATAAAAGTCGGACAGCATTTTATTTGAAAACTAACCCCGCAGATGTAAGGTGTGACACCACTACGCGACCACCTGGACTTACATTTATTGCACTAGCCTAGCACAGCGTCGAATACGGCTTTTCACTCTCTATTTTACCAAATATCGTATTTTTTACGTTTCTCTCTTTTAAAACGTTCCACATTCTTTCACCTGGGCAGCAGGCGTATAAACCTTGAACAAATACTCTCTGTCTCAGTAGAAGCAATGTCACCACTGCTATTGTCTCCTGCTATCTGTGACGTCAGCATGTCTGCAGGTACGCTCTGCGCGGGCTTTACACATGACGACTAGGCCTCTAACAATAGTTACAAGCCTTGTAATACAAGTGTTTGTTTTTCCTTTACGCATTAATGAAAGAGAAAATCGATTATAATAAAAGGTAATACAACAGCATGCTGTTGCCTTTGCTGGAGCAGAGTGCAACCTGCAACGGGGGCGCTAAGTACTACTAGACATTCCATGCTTTTGGGGATGGAGGAGCTGTGTGTGTGTGTGTGTGTGGGGAGGACCTGTGGCTACGGCCATTCCTAGATACCTACTGCAAAGATTAGCTTTAAAAGTCTATTCGATTGTTGTACCTATACGAGTATAACGATAATACCGACGAGTTATAAAAATGTGGTTTCACTTTTAGGCCTAAACCTTCAATCTAATTGTGCGGTTCGTTCAGTTCAAATAACACTCTTGAATTAGTATATTTTAAAACCGGTATCCTTACTAAAGATCGTCCTGTGTAAAGGCCCTAGTGAGAGTAATTATATGCCGCTGATATAACAGAGTTGTGCTATCGGAGTCCATTCTCGTGCGTATTGTCTCGTTCGCGATAATTTACCCGCATCGATTAATGCTAGATAACACGCAAATTGTCATTCTACTGTATTTGGCAGACTTCTGCTGTAATTCAGGAGACTTATTTTTGAATCCTTCGAATTCCGATCCGAGAACGAATTCTTCTAATCACTATTTTTGAATGAGGACGACCTAAGAAGAGATGGATGGATTGTGTGAGGAGAGATATGACTGAGAAGGGAGTGAATGACTCAATGACGAGTGACCGGATTGCATGGAAGAGAAAGACATACTGCGCCGACCCCAGATGACCTGGGAACAGGGCAGGCAAATGATGATGACTATTTTTGAATGCATCTCGTGAAATCTGCGACGAGTTCCCCCTTACCAACTTGTGTTTTTTGTTTGTTTTTTGGACTAATACAGCAAGTACAGACAACGGCAGGTCATAAGATTGACATTGGCAAGTCAACATAATATGTTGACACTTGGTTGACAGAGATTTGACAGTGGCATTTAATTTAATTCAATATCTTTTATTGAAATTGAAATACGAGTAATGACGTTTTACAGCGGTCCATCGGTTTTTTATACCTACCAGTTTATAATATTTCTGCGTTTAACGATTTTCTTTTAAAGATTTTAATTTATTAACCGCATTGATTAGTGCTGTCTTCAATATTTCTAATGCTTTAAAAATATGTCTCCATCAAATAACTTTCCCTTGTCCAACCTGATGATGATGCTAATGATTATCTCAGCATTATGGCATTTAATTATGTATTCGGCACTGTGCCGCACGTTACAACCATCCATGTAGCTGCCGCCCACTGAAAAAAGTTAGAACAACTTTATTCAGTGGGTGGTAGCTACATGGGATCATCATCATGCTTCGGTCGACCCGAGTTAAAAGTTTCAGGTCAGCCATGACAACCATGCCCCCCACGTTACAAACCTTTGCTTCGCTCCTGGAGCTCTTATCATTCGATGAGATTACTTTTATGGTAGTTATGCTGCATGAATAAAACATTCTACTTACCATTCTTTATTTATTATACAGTTGGCACACGGTGACAGTTGTCACCGCGCGGAAGTCCGCTATACTCCATACTGGGTATGATTTTATGCGCAATGCAAGTTTACTGCACAGATCCTTATGGAAAACCTTTTATAGTGCCTCTACGAACTGCAGACGGTTCAGCGTTGAACCAGCAATTAGAATCTGCATAACAGAGACTGTTCTTTTGTCGTCACGTCTCGTTTTGTGTATCCCGGAGCTCCTGCGCATATTCTTCAATGATACTGCAGCTCTTCATGTTGCGATTTCACTACACTTCCAGATTTTATTGTTGAAAGTTGAGCGTTGTTTTGCTGATGTAATGAGGTGTTTTTTTTAACATGTCCATCCGCACTGTAGTCTGCTATACCGTAGTTATTTCTTTTAGCTTATCAGTGATGTCACGTACGTACGCCAACAGTTAGATGGTGTTTTTATTTCCGTTGTAAATGGCGAATTATCAATGTTTGATTACTTGTTTTGCATTCGCGAGCACATGGCAGAGAACGTGCCGGAACTCTTTTAGCGTTTATCTATACCCACCTGTAAACCTTATTGTGTCACGATTGCTCACCGACGCTAATATAGGCCAGGCACTAATTACCATTTAATTATACACACTGAGTGGCGTACCTATTTGATATACATGTTATCATCGGATTTGTTCCGCACCCCAAACATTCAGAGTTGGACACTAACAAACTAACCTTCAAACCATCATTAAATGTGGGTTGGTTGGTATCTCGCATACTCTATAAAGCAATAGTTGCGGTACAAATGTCGCAACGATGATAACAATATATCGAGATGGATACTAAACAGTCTAGGTAAACGAAAACATAGCCGTGTCTCCATAGACATTCCTCTGAGGTGTCATTAGGTTGCTTTATATGGTAGGGGCTTAGATTGCTAATAAGCTAATGAATTGTCACGATTTTTACTTTATGAAGTGGTTTAGAGAGGCTTTTTTTTGTTTCCGCTATTATAAAGGCACAAAAACTTTGACGGAAATGTTGTATCTGGTATTGATAATGCTGTCACGGCATAAAACTAATAAACAAACGTACATAATATGCTCTAGAAAGAGCACTTACTTCCAGAGTATTCGCTACGTGACAACTAGCCTATTACAGCTATAATCATCATCAACCTTTGGGAAGTCTACTGCTGGATCTAGACCTCTATACAAAGCCACATCAAGCGTCACGGCAGTTATTAAAATTCACTCTAACTTCCATGCAAGTACAACGATTTCTGAAAAAAAAAAAACAAAATTGTGATTGTGGCTGATTCTCTTCTGAATAAATTACCCCAACATAAGAGAAAACGAGACACAACTTATGAATAACATTCAATTAAAATAACTGCAAGCATAAAGGCTTAATTGTACGTAATTAATATAATTATCGCCATTTTAATATTAACTGAATGTTTTATAGGTTTGTTAAAATTATTCGTTTTTATGATAAAGATAATATTGGTTTGAACATATTTATATTGAAGTGAGTTTTAGACATCAGGTAATAAATACAATTAAAACTATGTAGGTATGCGGAAATTGTAGTTTTGTAAAAAAACTTCCTTTTACAGGCAACTGTCTAAAATAAAATAATAATATTTTTCGGGGTTTCATGTACCGATTTAGAAGTGTAGGACACACCCACGAGCCAATTTAGAAAAGTACGCTTTCTGAATCGATCCGAGCCGAGCCGAGGAATCGAACGCGAATTACTGCGCCAGTACTGGGTCACGAACGTCACGTGTGTTGTACGAGCTATGCTACTCGCCAAGCGTGACACTTAGCGTCTACCTGTGTGGCTCTTAGCTATGAGTGTCGTTGCATTCGGGTATATAAATCATCAGTTCTTTATCTCCTTTGTTTATTTTGTTCCAGAAGATAGTGACTTAATGACAATCTTACCTCTTGATGACAATCTGAAAATATGTTTGCATAAAGACTATCAGTTTCTGTAAGTCTTATAATATAATGTCATTCTTACTCAGCACATTCAGCTTTGTCAATTTTTTAAAAATAATAATCACTTTTAAATACATATTTCACGAAATTACTGTTGTAAGTGTTTATTTTTAATATCCATTAAATGCTCTGAATCTTAATAGTTATTAAGATTATTCAGTTTCTCTATGCCATAAAATAATTTATCCATAAGCCAGTTTGTCAACTCTCTCTTAAACTTAGTGGCAATGCTTATATATGAGTCATTACATTCGGTAAGGCATTGAAATTTGAACATCTTGATACACATAGCACGAGTTTGTCTATGGTAAGATCACTACGTACTGAGGTACGGTATCAATTCAAATCAATTTATTATTATCGTTCAATGTTACATGGACGCAAGTCTTTGTAATATTTTGATTATTGTTGTAAAAAAAGAAAAAATACGTGTCTATTACTTTTTCATAAATCTGATAGACGAAGAAAAAAAAAGTTAGTCGTCATCCCTATTGTCCTGCAATTTATTGGTTGTACCATGAACTGATAAGCGTTATCGCAATCGCGTGAATACGGTTTGAATTAATTGCTTTTTATTATAAAATTGTTAGTACTGAAACACTATAAAATATATTTTACTGCCAGAAATGACCAAACAAACTAGCTAAAGTCCGTAGGCTTGATAAATGTAAAGGATATTTAGTGTGAAAAGCCATAGAAAATAATAAAATGACTATTACGAGTTCCTCGTCCAGAATAATATACCTATATTTAAAAAAATAAAAAAATATATAAATATATATATATTTACTTTCAGTAAAACTTAGTTTATGACTATATTTCGACTTTCATAGCGCACAGATGTCTTTTTAAAGTGGACACATGCTTACTATTGTCTTGATAAACGAAATTATGATCATGATAAGTGTTTTACTATTCGACAATCAAACCAAGCGACAGCCCAGTGATATCATTAAGGTTGTTAATTGTATCTTTATTACTGTAACAAGTTTCAGCATCGTTTTATGTACATTATGACTAGTGATGTCATCATGGTGTATCTTACGATTGGGACGTCCCGATTTTTATGCACAATCTAGTCAACATGTCCCGATTAATTCTTATTCGAGGTGACTGTGACAAGCTCAATTGACTCTATCCACATAGACTGATATTAGAAACAACTCGTGAATCCCCGTTTTATCGAAATAATTGTTACGAAATGAGCATAAAAACTCATCGACGTCGGATCGACGGTTTTGTATTGGAAAATAAAATATTTTTTGTGACTGCGAAGTTGGTCGGTCACGTAGCAAAAGTTGACATATTTAAGGAGTAGAATTTTTTACTACTGGATTGTTTCCTATGAGGAAAATATGCATTTATATATTATTTCCTACTAATAACTCATTTAATCACTAGTAACGGAAGGAAATCTAAGCTTAAATTCAATTCTTAAAACTACTAAGGTACCAAGGAAAATAAATCGATTTACGTCTTACGTCTATTTTATAATACACAAAGAATGTTTACCTCCAATGACTCCGTTGTTTATTCCACGCAACCATAGACTTCTTAATCCAAGTAAAATATCAAAAATCTGTATTTTCTGGTTAGCCGGTTTTGGTGTGTGTTCAAAGATATTGACCATTAGACGTCAAGATACACCGCAGGGTACTCTTTTATATGCTAAGCCGCTTCTATCTACCACAAAACCTTATATTCAAACAACCTCATTAAACTCTACGTGTTGAACTTTTAATTTAAAATCAGTCAAGAAATCGGAAGTTTATTCTTTGTAGTCTGATAAGCGGTTGGCTGTAAGTTAGCTGCGCTAAGCTAAGAAGCGTAACTCCCTGCTTTTCTTAAACCATACAGATCTAAAGCCTTGAGTTACGAGTATGCTACCGTATGTACTCCCTCCATAAAGGTGCCCACAGATTTACCCGAATATCGAACGTATACAAAATACATTACATCACTCATTAGCTCGTGTTAACAGGTAAACTAAAATCGATCTTTTTTTCCAGTCTGCTTCAAGATATTCGACATGGACCGCGACGGAGTCTTGAACAAGAAGGAGCTAGTCGACATGGTTGGAATCCTATGCACCGTCGCCAATGAGGCCCTGAAGCACCAAGGTCAGCATCACTCAAATCTAATTAAGAGTCGGTTTTTTCCCAGACAAAGATGAGAAGGCTGCTTTTCATCACCCTTGTAGTAGAAGTGCACCCTAAAGTCTTGTATTCATCATCATCATCAATTCAGGCATAAGACGTCCACTGTTGAACATAGGCTTCCCCCAATGACTTTCATTAGGAGGAATTGCGAATACTCGCCAAGCTTGGCAGGCGGGTTGGCAAGCGCAGTTTTTTATAACATTTCGCACGCAGACGCTGCTGCCCGTCTCGTGCTGCAGGAATAAGTCGCCTCGTACGACACGCCTGTCCTGTTGGCGGTGGGGTAGTGTATTCTTTTCGGCCGTCCCCACACGGCAATTGTATTGTCTTGTATTCACTAGGGGACACATGTCCCGCCCGCAATCACGTGTCGCTAGAGATGTACGATGCATTGCCAGACATTCGTCTTTTCATCTCGCCAGATATTTTGTGTCTCAGTCTTTTTGTTTAAATGGTCTTGATATAAAATGTCTGGCAACTTAGCGCGCTGTTCCGCAAAGTCGCTAAATATGTTTATCGTCACGCATTGCGCATCAATCTCTAGCACCAAACTAAGTAAAGCTTGTACTATGGCGACTAGATAACACATAACTATATGACTCGGGTACAAATGCTATTGCTCATCCCACAAATACTTGCCCCTTGCGCGATTTAAACCCGTGGCTGCTAGCTTTGTATAGGCCGTAGCCGGCCTTCCTACTTACTGGCCACATTTATTACATCTCCACTTATCCCTGTCGGTGGTTAGAACCTGGCGCGTGCCTATCTTGAGACAATAATTCAAGTTACATCCAAGAACATAGGCCTCCTCCAATGACTTCTAGGTTGGCCGGTCAAAATGATAACTAATTAATATCTTTAAAGGGTCCAGAGCATCCACCCCGGACACCAACGACTCGGAGCAAGCCGAGAAGGGCTTTGACCCAGAAGCGGTGTTAGTGAACTTAAAGGGCAAGCTCGTGACGGCTCCGAAGCGGCCCGTGTTCCAGCTCGGCCCGGGAGGGGAGGAGGAGACCGTGACTCTAAACGAGGTAAGTCAATTACTCTTGAAACTCAGACGAACCGATTGGCGTAGTGGCGGGTGATACGCTTTAAACGCAAAGGATCCCTGGTTCGATTTCCAATTCGGTTTAATTTAAAAAATGAACTTTAATAATTTGTAGTCCGAAACACGAACGCAGACCACACAGTCGATATTTACTTAGACTTAGACCATAGAAATAGAAAGGTTGTCTGGTAGTGACGCGTTTCCATTACGCCATGAATGGACGGAAACAGATTTTCCAGTTTTATTCAAAGCTTAGGAAACGTAATTTAGGTCAGGGGCATTGGATAAGCCATCAATAACTTGCTTGACCTTTATACGCTCAAAGCTAACCGTTTCTCGTCAACAGTATCCTTTATTCGATAGAAATGAAGGTCTATATTTTTAGCACCAACACGTTTTTATTTGTAATTGTTAATCATTCAATTACTATGCAATTGAAATAATAGTTAAAATAACTGACGACCTCCGTAGCCGAGAGGCGAGCATACCGGACTTGTCTTCGAACATTTACTAAAGAAGTATGTAGTCTAGGTTTTATGTGCCACTTGTGTATTCAAGTCTTTTTGGAGCGCGTTCTGCAACATCACACCAACACATGTTTGCTCATATTGTCATTGTGTGAACCATAATCTTACTCACCGCAGCAAAGAAAGATCAAGAAACGTCATGTTTTGGTCACGTTTGCGTTACAGATAAAAACAAAACTAACGACGTTAGTTAGATGTAGGCATAATGAGGTTCTACGTGAGTAGATGCAAATTTTAATGCAATTTGCATACATCCAGCACAAGACAATATGGCGCCATAGTGTTGTGTAGCTAAAACCTATCGATAAATGCACCTATGTCACATTACTCGAAAATATTATATTAAATTAAACATCTGTTCTAGCTGGTCAAGTCGCACATTTACATTAAAAAAGTTAGTAGTATAAATAGGAAACATTCTAAATAGAAAAATAAAAATATAATTATATTATTTATATTGTTAGCTATTTCAAAATAGCACCATTTGTAGAAAATAAGATGGAAAGATCTACACAGTGTGGGATCGATTATATGAAGTTATTCTCTTATTTAGGTACATTCTCTCTTTCTCCCAAGTTAGTGAGAAATCAAAATCTTGGATTTTGTAACGTCTAAGTAACTAAAATAAACCATGAATTCTGTAGGTCCGACCGAAACCGAAACTCGTTATTATGACCGTAAGCGCATTTTTAGTTATCATCATCATCATCATTTCAGCCATAGGACGTCCACTGAACATTGGCCTCCCCTACTAATTTTCAGATTGACCGGTTGTCGTTGTTTTTTGTTATACGAGTAGTGTTAGCGACGAGTTTTTATGTTTATAACTTTAGGTAATGTCATTTATAATTTTATTTTTCATTCGAGGGTAATCCGGTGTCACACCACATCTCGCTCATAACTTTACCGAGCCGTCTGCAGCCAGTCGTACTCGGAGCGACACCGTATTACGCCCCCCTTAGTTAAAAACACGTGTTTGTGCTATAGTGTACCAAATAGCGTAATAAAACATTATTGTTAACTCTGAACGGCGTATTTTTGCATTAAAACGAACCTGACCCATCAACAAGTAGTTTCCTTTATTTATTGTTAAAATGTTTTTGTTTCTGCTTGCAACGCTACCGCTATTTTATTGAACATCACAAAATACTTACGTACTAAACACAAATTAGTAAATTATCTTAAAATTATTAACGCATGTAATACTTACATGCGTTACTTACATACATATGTATACTTACATACATAGTATTTACATGCGTTTCGAAGTAATGGGTTTTTCACACTGTGTCACTCAGGATAATAGTAAACTGTTTGTGTAGCATTATTATAGTTTTTA
Organism: Anania hortulata; assembly: GCA_963576865.1. Classification (NCBI taxonomy): domain Eukaryota; kingdom Metazoa; phylum Arthropoda; class Insecta; order Lepidoptera; family Crambidae; genus Anania; species Anania hortulata. Next base: position 1,292,174 of record OY756409.1, read on the forward strand.
GCTCTTATGGAAATAGCTCTCTTATCAATTATATTCTTTATACTCGTATCTATTGATTGACGTGACAGTGCGCACCTCAAATCGTGTTTACATATAATATTTACACACTTATACTTACTTTATATTTACACGACTCTGGAACTTGCTTCCCCTAGATATTAAACATTCGGAATCAAAACTTTCTTTCAAAAATAAACTTAAAAATATTTCAGTTCATAGTTGCATATTTTTTCTTATTTTATTAATAGTATGTATGTTTATTTACTTATTATTTATTTATTTTGTGTATTGTATCATATTTATCCAAATATATCTGCATTTTATTAAATTTAATTTGCATTATCATTGTTTAGTACCAATTACAATTTATTTTGGACCTTTACCGCACCCATTACCTGCTTTCTGCATGACCCAAAGGTTGGCTGGTAGAGAATGCCCTTAGAATTAAGTCCACCTGTTGTACATTTTAAGTTTGTGCAATAAAGTTTTTAAATTAAATAAAAATAAACATTTGAAATAGATCAGTTCCAAATGATGTATAGACAAAAGCTCGTAAACCTACCACAAAACGTCAAATCTTCTCTCATTGATCTCCACGCGTCGGACTTAAAGTTGAAAATCAAGTCAATGACCTTCAACTTTTCGGATAGGTTGACCAGCCGTTGTCTGTACTTGAAATAATGTAAAACCTCTTAAGAGGTAATTCCGCAACTAAAATACCACCTATCCTTTAAGGGACTAATATTAAACTCTTAATGAAACATCGATTCCGAACCGTTGTTATGATTTGTGTGGTAAAGCGAATTTCTTTTAGAGATTTCATTTAATCGTATTAAGTGCTTTTATTTGAGTACCAGAATCACACCTAAAAAACGCTGTGAAAAATTAAAAACCTTTCGACAGCTGTATGTCGGAGTTTATGACTCTATAAAAACCCCTTGCGAGCATAGATTTGTTTAATTAGATACTACAATTTGATTGTTGGCTGCCGAGAACTGCGTTTTTGTAATAACACTTTGCAAATAAATAAATAGGCTAGTTTCCTGGGTCAAAAAAAGATCATACTATTTACTGTGCTTGCAACCATCAAAAACGGCTCTGCTAAGAAAGAGTGTAGTATGCATGGCTCCTAAAATTTATAATAAAATTCCTCAGGTATATAAATCTTTAAACAACAATCTTTTTAAAAATAAATTTAATAACCTTCTAATTGAAAAATGCTACTACACTGTAACTGACTTTCTTAATGACAAATTTTGACATGAAAATAATGTAATAATTAATAATCATTTCCTTATATAATATATTTCAATTGTTGAATGTTTGAGTAATAATTTGATAGACTTTGTATATTGATGGACACTGCTAATGTTAACTGAGAACTAACGAACCAACGCTATAAATTTTACACACCGTATATCGGTAAGACATGTTGATACTAATGACACTAACACCAATTAAATATGTCGGCCAATGCTTTGTATATCTCACACATGTTTACGTAAATACAAATTATCTTATCTTATCTTATCTTAGTCCGTCAGTTATATTATCAAAAAATATTAGACCCATATTTTGTCTTCACGCATCAAAGTGAGCACGTGACGTCACGCCTTGCCGAAAAGTGTCGCAAGACGTGACGTTACGCGGAACTTTAACGGGCTATATCTTCATCATCATCACAAAATACGTGTCCAATATTTTCTGTTAATCCAACTGACGGACTAATTAGATTTTTTGGAAACTAGCCCATTCTACTTTACTTAGCAAACTCGAAAATTACTTATATCTATCCTATATGGCTTACAATACTAGTAGTACGTAAACAATGTTATTCATAAATTGTTATTATCTATGGAATAATACAAATTACAGCGAACCACTCGACTTTATGGCACTCGAGTGGCTGTTGAATGTCCCGTGTTACATAACATCTCTATGTCACCGCAAAACTAACTAGTTCAAGTGCATGTTTACATATTTGTACAATGCACTTCATGTTAGACACTCTCGGACCTAGAGAATGTAATCTCGCGAGATTTTGAAAGTTATTATTATTTTATATTACATTTATTCAAAATCCACAGCTCTTCAAAATGTTACAAAACACATAGTTTATACAAAATTTACAGCCGATAATGGATTCCATATATATTAATATTATAAAACTTTTCGAAAAACGACAGTCAATGGGAGAAAAATTTTTGAAGACAAAGGTAAAGTAACTAAATTAAACAAAAGAGAATAGAATATTTGCACGAGGCCGAGGATGTATGAGTGGTGTGTATCAGAGTAAATGTGTGGGATATATGAATGTGTGTGTAGGCGTGTGTGGTTGTCCTACCTAGTCAGCACATCACAAACCTCCTTCCTGAAGGATTATTTGGAGGTGCTAAACAAGTCTAATGAGGCAATGTTTTTATCATAAGTGCGGTGCATTATACTTATTGTTGCATTTTGGCCATAGAGTTAAAATTATTCTTGTAATTCTTCGCATTTCGCGGCAATTCTATTTGACGGTCAGGTATCGCATTTTATGTCAAGATCAGAAATAGATGATCTATTGTTACCTATAATAGTTTATGTGATTCGGTCGTTTAATAATCCTCAAAGAGATAACGTAAATAAATAAAAAATGTATCTGTTTTCTTGGTTTGACTGTAGTTATGATCTAGATATTCTAGATGTACCTATGTCGAAAGATAATAGATGATAGTAGCGAACTCCTTATCAAAATTTTAAATGCTTCGTCATGATATTATAATTCAAAATCCGAGTATTCATTGTTGTCTCATAAGCCACATTATAATGCTGATACTGATACTAATGGATTTTGCTAGGGACTTCTCCCAGCACAACCAGATATAAAAAAAGCGATTTAATTTATTTCTTTATTCGCAATAAAACATGGTATAACAGGTGTTACACACAATAAAGATCTATTACATACTTTTTCCAATATAGTTGGCCATGCAATGTGACAAATTAATTAGTAGATTCACACGATTATTTCAATTCTAAAGAAATTACATGAGATTAGTCAAGGAATTCAATTCAATTCAATTCAATAATTTTATATTATTTTTATATTTTATTTTTCAATATTCAAGGAAATATACAAGTCCAGTTTTATTTATCTATTCAATTAGTATATTCAAATTATATTCAAATAGTCCTTTACTTCGTAGAATTTATTTAAGTGTAGCTATATATACAGTTTTGTTTTAAATTGTCTCTCATTTAAGTTAGTTTGGTAAATTATTATATATACACCGTGACTTTTTAAAACCGTTAAACCCGAGAAAACTAAAATTTGCGTTTATAAAAATATGTATATCAGTAAGTAACACACAAATATTATAGCGTTCATACAAAAATATCGTTTTATAGGACTTCAAATAAATCCTGTTAATGCACCAAAAACATGTAAACCATCTTCGTAGTATTATAATTAGGTGGATTTTGGTTCCGTTAATGTTGGAATGATAATGATTACTATTTGAATTAGCAGAACTTTTATGGTGCATACTTTTTACGGAATGTTACCTTTTAAATAAATTTCACATAAAAAAAAAAAACATTGCCAAATTCAATGTATATCGATATCTGAGTATGTTAGTTAATTTTCTCGGGTAATTAAAAATTCACGGTGTATACATATCACAGTTTTTGTTGTATTTTCATAGCTTTAGCTGTACAAATATTATTAACCTTTGCGGATCTTTTAAAGTTCGTTTTCCGAGTTATCCTAAACCGGAAAGCAAACCCGGGAACCCGGTCAAGACGAACCACCATGCCTCTACGCCAATCGGGTCGTCGTAAATGTGTGATACGAAGACATATTTTGTAAGGCTAAATGCTGATGTTTATGATCTATAAATTAATCAGCATGTTAGCTCGATTATGATAATTGCAACCTTGTAAAAATTGCATTGTTTCGCTATTGGAATGTGCACCTTTCACGGCCAGTGTTTATTTTTTCATACCCCGTTATCCTCTTCATGCGTGTTAATTAATTTAGTTTTCCCACATTTGCATTCAGCCTTCACACTTATTTCGCACAGTGATATGCGAAAATATATGTGTGCCATCTGTATTTTTGTAAAAACTGCAAAATGTCATTTTCATGTATTTTCATTCAGGCATGCAGAGATGTAGAAGAGATACTCATGGCACGACTTTGTAAACATAGGCTACGCAGATACCCAATAGATCGAAGTACCTTAGTAGCTATACCTATTTTTTTTTCATTAATTACTCAACAATGTTATGTGTAATAGGAATAATAGATTGGTTAAGTCATTTACATACATTAAGTCATAATAGCTGATGAGTGAGATATCTGGCGTGTATTAACAGTCCTGTGTCCAACAATGGCAATGATGAGGGACCTAAAAGGATTCATTTTTTGCACCTAACTGTGTAAATGATTTACTTATGTCTAATTAGTCAGTGACTCATAAAAGACGGTAAATACGTATACATTTCCCATCATATTTGGACGTACAATTAGATGAGTAATGCATGTACAATAACAAATGATGAACTGATAGATTTTCCAATATAGGTTACTTTATCATAGGAATAGTTATTCCGCGTGGTATCTACACCTGTAATCGGTCAGTCAAATCAGCGTCATATGTACTAGTATTACTGAAGATAAGAATACGAGCCAATGCTAAAGGTACCGCTCCGTATGGAATACTAACCGCTGCTGACCATTCTCGTCTACGGATGCTCGATTCTAAACGGTCTGCCTCAGATGTTCGGACAATATTACTATAAGTAGTTAGCATTTGAATATTATCATAAAAACTTGACTTTATGCTGATTTTGGCACGTGTGATCAACCTTGTTTAGACTGTATTCTTTCTTCAATTACACTCATTTCACTCTAAAGTTACTGAGTATGTGTGCTCTTCCTTAAGCTCAGGCCACACTGAAAGTGAGAAGAACGTATTTAACGTTTTCTTCTTTGCTCTAGTCGCCCAACTATGAGAGCTCGTAAGTTCGCATCGCTGGAGTAATATAGCTCTGTAGTGCGATGTGTGAACCCTGTATGAAAACACGCTTGACAGACTTGAGTGAAGCAAAACGAACTTATCTTCGTTGCGCTTAGCTCTCAGTGTGGCCTGTGCTTTAGACTTCACGCATTTGACAATAAGATTGAAGTCGAACACAAACTAGTTAGAAGTAAAAAAATATAACTATAATGCTTGTTCGGCAGGAGTCAGAAAGCTCAGGCCTCCTCAGCGACGATGTGGCGCTAACGCAAGAGGACTTCCTCATCTGGAGCGTGGAGAGCGCGGAGGCGCTGGTGACGCCGTTTCTGGAGTTGCTGTTCGAGGTGTGCCACATCGTGCTCGGCCTGCGGCCGCAGTGCAAGCACCAGGAGAGAGATATCGGTGAGTGTCCGTACGATCGTACATCACAAACATCTAGAAGCGTCCTGAACTTAAAAACTATCAATGGATAAGGATCAAATTTACATCTTTTATTGAAGTAAAATCACTCTGCGATATAAGATAGTAATTCAGGAACTTATTCTAATCGCACTCAAAAGAAAAATGCCTGAAAAGATTTATGGAATTTAAAATATTGAAACTAAATCAGTAGCTGAAAACAATCTGCCTATGTTCTTCTTTCGCTGCAATGAAATCAATACGAGTAATGATCCATCGTTAAAATCCATTGCATTTCGGAGTTTTGAGACGAAGCATCACTTTGAAGCGCTCCAAATGCACGTCTATAGCGACACAGCTTCTGGCCTCTAACTTAAAGGGGCCCTAAGACTCAGTAGGGGTCCAGTAGCTACGATCTTGGCTGACCCTTTGAACAGGGCTGGACTGCTTACGGGTTTTCGTTACTCGGTCTCCAGGGGTTGACGCTTAAAGGATCAGAGGTAAGATTAGCGTTGTGTATTACTGGAGTGTATATAGATCTTACTTTGTTTGTTCTTATTCTTTGATAAAATATGAAAAAAAAACTTGCAAGAAAGTGTGGAATAACAGTTGCAGGCAGCATTCTAAAATTAGCCCATGTTAATTTGAATGCGAGAATAAACATAATCATTATTATCTATGTGTACCAATGTCACAACACACTTGACATGGATTGCGGTAGGGCTGCCCAAAATGGTTATCATACAACAATCTTGCCACTGTGTTTTGCTATCGGAGAGCATAAAACGGAAAACGATAATAGGTACTTTCTTTTGTTTCGTCTTATCAGGTTACATGTGTATCAACGGTAATGGTTTCATGTATTTATTTGGATTAGTTAATAATTTTAGACACTTTCAGTGACACAATAATCATTCTTATCTGTCAGCTCGTTTAAATGACCTTTAATTGAAATCTAGAATAGAACAGAATAAGTTTATTTGATACAAATGAAGAAAAAAAACAATAGTAATAAAGTATCTAGGGTACCTAATGTGTCAAGCTCAGCATTTATCGTGACAGCCAGGGACTTATCACGTCGCTGATTTTCGGCGGGGACCCTGACGCTAAGATCGCTCTACGTCTTACGTTACGTAAGTGACGCAACGGCATACTGGTGAAAAGATTGGCATGAAAATAACATAGGAAAGAAAGAAAAAATAATGTTTTAAAATAAATAAATAGGACATCTTTTAAAGACAGTATGTTTAGTGCTCTGCTGCTGTAAGTATCAATGGTATACAAGTGAAAGTCTTCAGTGGTATAATAGTCTATGAGTTATATTGTTACTAACAATCTATGGAACTTTGGTCTAAAAATAAAATATTTTTATTTTATTTTATAATAAACTAAAATTACGCATATATTTAGATGCGTTTTATTTCGACGTTTCAATTGAAAACAACGTCCTTGTGCTTCGACACAGCCCATCCAATTTTTTATTTCGACGTTTGTTCCATAGAAAAAGTTATTTTATTTAAGTTTTTAATGTCACCTTGTATATAGTATTGTTTTGGTCTCAGCCATCCCTAATAAATAGTACTGGAGGCTTCTGTATTACAACTGAAATTCGCTTATCTGCAGAAAACTTTCCTAGTGCTGTTTGATAAAACACTTACACAACTTACACAATTTATGATGATTATTACGACTTATTTCTAAACGAAAGCATTTGGATCTAAGTGATATTTATTAGATATTTGTGAAAAAAAAATTTAACTGCTTATCTTTTATAATTGTTTTATTAACGTCTTAACTAAAGTAGAACCTGCACAGGCACTTATTTCATTTATATTAAGTACCTGTTGTTTTTATGGCAAATAAACTTGTAATATTTTAGTCATTTCATTTTATTCATTGACCCAATAAAGTCTACTACATGTACTGCAAGACATACAGTCTACATTACAGTGTAATGCCCTAAAACCTATGTATCATAGACTAATTCCCGATTCGACCAAGCTGGAGTAAGTTTTTACTTCAGAGTAAACCACTGCTTAATCTAGAATAAGTTGATTTTGTGTTTTACCAACCATTAATCTAAGAATAAGTTAATTATAGATGATTAAATATTTAAACGGGTAATTTTGACAGATAAAAAGATTATAGTTGTCATTTGTCAAATTCACTCTTGTCACCCCAAAACTGACAAGTTGTCAACATCAAGCATTGACACTCTATTATCCTACAAAATTAAAATGTTGTGGCATTTCAAGTAAACCTAAATGAAATGGATTACATGGATTTTAGTAGGTTTATCAATTCGTTGATCATTCACTCTTGAACTATAGAATAACAATACCAAGTATACTGTATTGCTCGAACAACGTAATCGAACTTCAATTATCGATAGATCTTAGGGTAAATTTAAGGAGTAAAATTATACCCGTAATAGTTATTCTGGTATACCTTTGTGTTTGGTCGAATCGGCCCTAAGAGATAAATATTATGTACATAACATTACCCGGAGCAAGAAAAAAAAATTGTTGTCTATCAAAATCCATAATCTAAACATTGCGAAGACAGTGCAATGTCCTGTAAATCGCACCGGTTCAACAAATACCTCCTTATCGTTTAGCTTTTCGCATTAACTTGCTTCGAGGATACATGACGTGTGCTTTATATGTCGTATGTTTTCATACTTAAAGTTCAAATTCTATTATTCTTAATAAGTAACTGTTCGTTGATCGATGAATGTTTTGAGTCATTTCGATAATCGAATATACTGATAACCCTAATTGGATCGCATTGCAGTCGTTGCGTCAGTTATCGTAATGATATCGAGTTCGTCACAGTAGCTATTTGCATAACTAGTGTTAAATATACAACATTTTCACTTTCTTATGAAAATACAGGGTGATTTGTTTTTTTTTTTTCAAATTCAAATATTTTTATTGCAGAATGTAGGTACATACAGAGATCTTAAAAATAGTTTTGGGTCAGCTACATCTTACCTTATAGGCATGCAACATTATTTAATAACAACGAAATAGGTTACTAACATTATATTTTAACAATTCAAATAATAAAATTAAGTTAAAATAATAATTAAATTAATTTTAACATTAATTTTAATTACTAATTAAATTAAAATTAATGTTAGAGGAGTGAACACCTTTAACTGATACATCGTGGTAAAACCAGACACAAAAGAAAATGTATTTTCCATTACAACTCACTGGTGGTACTCCCCGCCCACAACGTGTTAAAAGGATCTATTGCTCGCCTTGTAACTGAAACAGCTGATCGGATTATGCCTGTACAATAGATACAGATTACAGAATAATTATCAACCTACCACAAAACATCTCAGTTGATATTGATATTTATGAGTCGGACCTAGGAAATTCAAATCGGGTCGGTAGGTCGGAAGTTGCAAATTGGTTGAATGGTAGTTAATATTGTATACCTAGTCATTGCCACTGCAAGCTTTTTGTTACAATAGGACATTGACGCCATCAATTAACATTATATCCCAACTGCATACATTTCCATTTGCCCCGTTTACAATCACCCAGAGCCAACTTGTATATATTGAATTAATTATTTTAGTGAACCAATTAACGACACACGCCGTTGATATAGATTAAACGTATAAGTATGATTGATACACTCTTTAAAATCATTTTACAGACGTCAAATCAGGATTATTTAGATACTCGATTTGTGATTATGATATCACCGCAGCAATATCTTGAGAATTTTAAAGAGATAGACACTTCTTTAAAAACGTCTATTTTACAACTCCAGCTTTAAAATATATTGATACAAGGTCTTCCGCGACATTTAACGATAGACATATGTCAACACGTTGACGTGTCACACTCGCTCACGTATCGCCTACGGATTTGCCATTCATCCAATTTGCATCAACACATCGATCGTCACAATAGAAATGATTACTTGATGAAATATTAATCAACAAAAATGATCTACTTTAATCCACGATTAAAAATGTTATGTCGATTGCCTGTTGCCTACAATTTTACTCGATTTTTGTCGATCAAACGTGTGATCAAACAAAGTTTGGTAAATGTCTAGTAACCTTTATGTAATTGTTGCGAGTTTGAATCCCGAAATGGGCAAATATTTGTGTGATGAACACGAGCATACCTAAGTCAAGGATGTTTAATGTATTTAAGTACGTCTATCAGTTGTCTAGTCGCCATAGTACACGCTTTGCTTAGTGATTGATGTGATTGGTGAAAGTTTTTTTTATATTTTTTATTTGCAGTCTGTGTCACGACTATGACTATTTGTAGTGATTATTTTCATGTTAAGTGTGTTCTCATCTGAGAACACAACTTTTTACTACTACACTCTTTGATGCAGTTTTAAGATGTGCCTTTTGAGTCGCTTGCGATAGGTTTGGCTTAGCAACTGGGCAGCCAGTTCGTTAGGGTGCAGGGCTAACCGTCTCTGGTAGGTTTCAGCAGTAGACCTTATTTGCTCTATCACTGTTGTCATTAGCAGGGTCTCATGAATTTCGGCGTTTGTTATAAACCATGGTACATTTGATATGGTACGCAGAATTGTGTTCTGGAGACGTACATCCAGATGAGTTTCAGTACGGATTTTTATATCAGTAACTTGTTGTCCATGGAGAACTTACTGTTGCGCCCAAGAAGCCAGAGCAATGACTTATATTTTATGTTCAGTTCTTGTCTTTTGCCTTTAATGAGGTTTTTTCATGTCAACCTGCGATCAAAGTGCATGCCGAGTTGTTTAAACACGATCTATGTGAGGCAAATTATCATCTTCAAGATGAACCGATGGACAATCACCGCTCTTAGGAGTTAATGTTAAATGCATAGATTTTGTTGCACTTGCTTTTATTTTCTACTTTTTTAGCCAGTTCTCATCTATCTCATCTAGTCCCCTATGGAGATCTCTAGATGCTGTCGCTTGAGCCTTATTACAAGCAATAATTGCAGTATTGTCAGATAATGTGGCTGTGGTGACACCTGCAACACTTGCTAGGTCTGCTGTATATTAGTGTATACAGTATTGGACCAAAGACAGAGCCTTGCGGGACGCCTGCTTTAGTTTCATGAAATTCAGATATTTCATCTGATTCTTAACTTGAAATAGCCTATCTGTCAAGTAAGTGTAAATGACTTCATAATACCTGTGAAGAAGGCTGTTTTTAATTTTGCTGACGAGACCTTGGTGCCAAACCTTATCAAAGGCTTGTATGTCCAAAAAAGCTGAAGAACAGTACTCACTCCTTTCTAGAGCTCCTCGGATCTTGTTCGTGACGCGGTGCACCTGTTCTGTAGTCGAATGCCGTTGTCTAAATCCAAATTGGTGATTGGGCATTATTTCTTTCTTGTCCAACAGGGTACAATTCTATTTAAAATAATTCTCTCACAGACTTTTGACTTGGCAGCAAGCTATTGGTCTATGGGAGCCAACCTCATTGGGAGGCTTTCCACCCTTGTGTGAATCATAATTATTTGGGATATTTTCCACATCACTGGAAAGTACTGCACGCTTAGGCCCGATTCGACCAAACACAAAGTTAAACTAGTTTAACTATCACGGGAATAGTTTTTCTCCTTGACTTTACTCGTGGATAATTTAGTTTATGATTTTCCAACTTACTGAGGAATACACTTTATTCGATATTGCTATTCCATGGTACAAATGTGAATGATGAACAAATGGATAAACCTACTAAAAACCATGTAACCCGTTTCTTCTAAGTTAACATGAACTGCCATAACAATTTAATTTTGTAGGATAATAGTGTCTTCGTCTTTATTATCATGGTGCTAAAAGTCAGGAGTACCGGAGTGTGGTTAAATGATCCGTTAAAGCAGGACTCTGGTTTCACGTAGTGTCTGCTGGACAATCCTTTGATGACAAAGAAGTCCAAAATATCAGGTTTCTTGTTAGGATCAGTTGGCCAGAAAGTTGTTTCTGTTGCAGATATTGAGTTGTTTATTTTCTGTGATACTGATATTTAGTTGCCTACCTCTAGTTGTTATTAGCTTAGAGCCCCAGTTAGTATGTTTGAAGTTCCAACCTCCTTCCGCTATAAAACGTTTATTATTTGGGAGTTGAAGGAGTAGGTAGGTGGTAGAATTGACTTATTTATTTATTTCTAGTCCTAGGCTGGCTTCGGCGAGAGGTGCAGCGCGGGTACTCCGTGGGCCAGTTCTGGTACCTGGTGGGCGCGGAGTGGTGGGGTGCGTGGCTCGCATACACGGCGGGCGGCGCGGACGGCTGCTGCCGCGCCGCGCCGCGCCATCTCGACGAGGCTATCGTGTGCGACGAGAGCTTTACAAGCAACTCTACAGGTGAGAACGTTTTTATTGCCATACATACAAACATTGCAATTATTAATAATATCATATAATTAATGTTTAAAGCGAAACCAACAACGTCTGTCGCGCAACCCTTAGCTTGGGCACTGGCTGAGCCAGCGCAAACCGGTTAATACTTATTAAACAACGGGGCGCGCATGTGATGGGCAGCTAGTGCTTATGCACCCGAGCCCCGCGCGCTTGTGATAGTGTACCTATCATAGCGCAATTGTATGAGCTTTGTCTCTGTTCCTTGGCGGCAGAGTCGATGGGGTCGCTGCTGTGGCGCGAGCGCGAGCGTGCAGAAACGGGCTCGCTGGGCAGCGCCAGCAGCAGCGGCGTGAGCAGCGCGGCCGCCCAGCGGCCCCCGCCGCACCCCGGGCCCGTCGACAACAAGCGCCTGCTCGCACCCAACACGCTCAAGGTTAGAGCCTTACAGCAGCCTTAGCTAACAATATTTGAAAGTACAAATAAGATACAGTATGGAGCTGTTTTATAATTTTATTATATGAATTTGAACTCTGAGAAAATATATCCAGGTTTTTAGTATTAAACGATCTAGCTGCACATTCGAGACTACAGATTATTATAAAATTTTACGTGTGGTGTGAATATTACCTAAAACCGCAGCGCAACTGCAAACACTAAACACGACTGACGTATTGTCCTGCCATCGACAGGTGCGCACACTGACGGGCGAGGGCGGGCACCTGCGGCGCGACGTGACGCTGGCGCAGCACCGCGACTTCGAGCTGGTGCCCGACGCGCTGTGGCGCGCGCTGGCGCTGTGGTACGGGGGGCCCGACCCGCTGCCCCGGCAGGTCAGTGTTACCACCGCCTAAACCGAATATACTACCTGTTTCACCTTCCCTTTTTAATTTTACGTTTTAATTCCAGGTGATAAGGCCACCCAATTCAGATGTGGAACTTGAGTTATATCCGTTGCAACTGAAGATCCTGAGGCATGTGCCGAATACGCAAAGTGAGTTATCTTATCTGCATAACTCACCGTAAAACATTCGTTTATTAGACATAAGAATATTACACAGAGATAACTTGTAAGGTAATTCTTAGTGTGTTGTCCATAGGGGTGAACAGCGTCGTGGCGGCGAGCGGCGTGTGCGGCGCGGGGGGCGTGGGGGCGGGCGGCGCGTACGCCGGCGTAGCCCCCGCCGCGCCCGAGCGCCACCTCGCCTACACCGCTGCCTTCTCGCGCCTCGCCACCGTGAAGCAGGTACAAGGCACTATACACTACACAACTCACTCTATAATCTCTACCGAACCCGTCAACAGATCTGATAAAATGACACTCGATTTAAATGTAGCGTTCAGAATAAACCGTGACATATAAGTAACCTCGCATCCAAAGTGCTACTAGCCTCAGGAGATAGGCATCTGTGTAAGACGATCGAGTGTGGTCCAGGTGAACGAGTTCCTCTGCGCGGCGCTGGGCCTGGCCCGCGAGGACGTGCGGCTGTGGGCGCTGGGCAGCAACGCGGTGCTGCTGGACGACGAGCGGCCCTCGCTGCACGAGCTGCGGCTGGACGCGCGCCGCCTGCTGCTGGAGCTCAGGAACCCCGACCTCACCTGGCCGGAGGAGATCACCGCGCTCACGTATGTTGCACTAGCTGCTGCGGCGGGACTGCTGGCCGCTGGGCAGCCACCGGCGACGCGGTGCTGCTGGACCCGTGGCCCCGTTCTCACTTTACCTTGTAATCTTTCCGGATATCGCGTTTTAACAGCTCATTAAAAGCAACTATCTTTTAATCTTTCGGGATATTGCGTTTTGACAGCTCATAAAAAGTAACTGTCTTGCGATCTCCAATCTTTAAATCAACCCTGTAGTTGCGTTCGAATAGTAGTCATCGTCATCATTGTACTCGTGTGCTTTCCAGCGGGTCGCGAGCGACGGAGCGGCGTGAAACGTTGATCGCGCCGAACATGCCCGGCGCCACCGGCCTGCACAACCTCGGGAACACTTGCTTCATGAACGCGGCACTACAATCGGTCAGTTGAACTTGACACTATCTATCTCATTTATAAACTCGTTTATCCTCGGAATTACTTAACGCCAAGGCTTCTTAAAACGCCAAAGCTATTCTATGGATCATACAATTCGAAATGTAGACAAAGACATTTCGTTAATGGTGATATACATTACAAATTGTTTGGTTAATTTCTAGCCATGGTTTCTTTCTTATCTTTAGATAGATTTCCTTGACCTAATTTCAACTTAAAGTCAAACAAATAAGAGTTCAATATCAATTGAGAAAACGTAACATTTTGCTGTAGGTTAATTTGAGCCGTTGACTGTAAGAACCTCTCTTATAAAATAGCTGAAAATTGTTAGCATAATGAGAATCAAGAGATATTATGAGTTTTTAATAAAGTGAATTTGCATAGGTATGGAACACAGGACCGCTAACACAGTACTTCAACTCCGGCATGCACATGTACGAGTTGAACACGACCAATCCACTGGGAACTAAAGGTGCCTTAGCGCTGCGGTTCGGGGATCTCTGCAAGGAGGTAATTAATTTATCAACTAACACTTTTAACATCAGGATATAAAATAATATGAAAACGATCCTTAAATGTCATTTATGTAGGTAAGTCGCACTGCAGGGCAAAGGCCTCACTTCAACTATGCGGTGGTTTGGGCCGTACTCTACCACGCGGGCCTAGTAGTAGGCCCAAAGGCATCTGACTAGGCTTCACGACTAGTATATTAGCCGGGACCAAATTTTAACGTGCATTCCGAAACACGGAGACGCTTGTGATAAATTCACTACCAAAGCGCTGCCGCCACTGAGCTGCAAGCAACTCTGCATTTAAATTAGACATCGTTTATTTTTAAAACAAATAAAACACTTAGCTTCTTCGTTCTCCTAGCCGTTAGTGCCTTTACAAGTCTAGTTATTTACATTCGAAACGATTGTCGTTGTACCTCCGTAGCTGTAAGGCAGGAGAACCAGACTATTTTGATTCCTAGCTACACACCTAGTGTAATCTGAATGTGCAGCTTTCATTTTACCTTACCTTCGAGCAACTACTCATAGTATAAATCCGTACTATTCAGAAATCCGAGAACCAAGATATGTTGGGATAATTTGTGATACGAAATTTCGACCAACGGATGTGAGGCCAGACGTTGCAAGAGACCACAGAATCGTGAGAATTACGAATGAGACGCTTTTGAAATACTGAATTTGAAGACTTCCGTCTTCAAATCAAAACTACCACAATACCTCAAAACCAAGATCTACAACAAAGTCAAAGTCAAAGTCAAAAGTCAAAAATCATTTATTCAATTCAGGACAAAATTGCCACTTATGAACGTCAATAACAACATTATAGGCCCCTAGGGGGCCAGAACATGTCTCCTTATTTTTTGGGCCCTACTAGCGCTTCGAGACAAGACACAGACAATCTGGCAAGTGCTGAGAAGAAACGCCGGAACAAACTCAGTCACCACTAGCTGCCACACAAAAAATATAAACCAAAATAAACAGGTAGGTACATCAGTTTAGTGCAGGCTGGACTGACCATACATTCTTGTCATCAAGATAGTCTTGAATTTTATAATACCCCTTAGACATCAGTGTAGTTTTGACATGTGACTTAAATTTATTAATAGGAAGTTTGGTAACATTGTGAGGTATTATTGAAAAATTTAATACAATTTCCCAAGAATGAATTACTTGTTTTGGCCAATCTAAAGTTTGGGACCACAAGTTTGTTTTTGTTTCTGGTGTTATATGAATGAATATCACTTTTCTTTATAAAAAGATCTAAATTTTTGCGTACGTACATGATATTATCAAATATGTATTGAGAGGCCACAGTGAGTATGTTAATTTCTTTAAAGAAATCTCTCAGGGATTCACGCGGACTAAGTTTGTATATAGCACGAATAGCTCTTTTCTGTAAAATAAAAATGGTATCGATGTCCGCAGCAGAACCCCACAAGAGAAGACCATAAGACATAATACTATGAAAGTAACTGAAATACACCAGCCTTGCCGTTACAACGTCAGTTAGATGTCTAATTTTTCTAACCGCAAAGGCAGCTGAAGCAAGTCTCCCAGCCAGAGTGTCAACATGTGGTCCCCATTGCAACTTCGAATCCAATGTAATGCCCAGAAAAACAGTGGAGTTTGATAGATCAAGCTTTTCACCATTTAGTAAAATTACTGTGTTAGCTTGTTTCACGTTAGGCATAGTAAATTTAATACATTTGGTTTTTTTTGTATTAAGAAGTAAGTTGTTACTTGTGAACCAATTTAATACCTTAGAGAGAGCTCCGCTTACATCGTCAAATACCTCTTCGCCTCTTTTTAATTTGAAGATTAAAGAAGTATCATCAGCAAACAGAACTATCTCACAGGAGTCTTTAGAATAGAAAGGGAGATCGTTAATATAGATCAAAAATAGCAACGGTCCCAATATTGAGCCCTGGGGCACTCCCATTTGAAGCGGGGCGCCGGAGTTAGTACCATTAACGTTTACTGTTTGTAATCTGCCTGAGAGGTAAGAATTTAACAATTTTAATGCGTTATTAGATACACCGTAATGTTTTAGCTTCATAATAAGTGTTTGGTGATCGACACAATCAAACGCCTTCGATAAATCACAGAACACACCTATCGCATCATGCTTATCTTCATACGCATCCAAAATGTGTTTGACAAGTGCCACCCCAGCATCTGTTGTATTTCTACCTTTAGAAAAACCAAACTGTTTCTCGTGCAGTAAATTGTTAAGTTTAAAATGGGAGAGTAATTGACTAAATATAACTTTTTCAAAAATTTTACTAAAAGCAGGTAGAATGGAAATTGGCCTGAAATTGCTTGGGTCACTTTTTTCTCCTGATTTGAACAAAGGTATAATCTTACTATATTTCATTAAAGTAGGGAATTGACCTTGATCAATACATTCATTGAATAAATGTGCTAAGTGAGATGCTACGAGAGGTATAATGGGTTTTATTGTGTCAGTTGATATGCCCCACATATCCTCAGTTTTTTTCTGTTTCAATTCCATAAAAGTTTTGACTACCATTACAGGATTAATATGAGTGAAATCAAATAAGGAGTTGCACCCGTCAACACTGGACACAAGCAGTGATTTTGCATGCAGAGCAGATGAATTAAGTTGTTTTGTGGTTTCGACAGGTATATTACAGAAGTAATTTTCGAAAGCGCCTGCCACCTCATCATCGGATTTAATTTGCTTATTATCAATTTTTAGTGTAAATGTGTGATCGCGATGTTGTGTTTTACAAGTTTCTTTGTTTATAATATTCCAAGTCTCTTTAATTTTATTACTCGATTTATTAATTTTTTTACGTATATAATTAGATTTAGCTACCATACAGACCTTTTTAAATAACCTTGAGTATTTTTTAACATATTCTACAAATATTAGGTCATTATTCCTATACACTTTTTGATTATATAGTTCAAACATTTTCCTTCTACTGATATATATACCAGCAGTAGCCCAGTCACTGAATTTCGGTTTGAAATTGTTTATGACTAATTTCTTTTTAGGAAAGTTTTTGTCAAATTCGTTTTTGATTAGTTCAAACAATTCTTCATATAAGTTATTAACATTGTCATCAACAAAAGGTAATAGCGGTATTTTATCACTTAAGTTAGTTTTAAATTTTTCTTTGCGAGTATCAGTGACTGGTCTATATTGAATAACACTTTTAGACGGCACAAAACGGTGTTCAAACGTGACTGACTGACCGCAGTGATCAGATTTTACAAAATTTACGATAGATTTTTTAATCACAACACAGTTACAGAAAACATTATCCAAGCAAGTAGCTGTTGTAGCAGTAATTCTAGTCGGTTCAGCAAATACAGGCTTTAAATTAAAAGATTTAAAAAGACTTAGAAACCTAACCCGATAGGTTTTTTCTTCATCTATGATATCGACATTGAAATCTCCACATACAACTACCTTCTTTTTATTAGTAAATATTTTCCTGAGTAATTCTTCCATTATGGACTCAAACAATGTAAAATTACCACTTGGGGGTCTATAAACACAAACAATAATGTAATCGTCCAGCTCTGCACATGATATCTCAATAGTTCGCTCGACAGAGAGAGATACAATATCTTTTCGCTCTTTACATTTTAAGTTATTATTAATTAATATTAGTGACCCGCCACGGATGGCGTTTTCCCTTGAGAACGAACTAATAAGGCTACAATTATCTATGTGCAAAATAAGTTCATACTTTTTGAGCCAGTGCTCAGTTACACATAAAACCTGAATATTCATTTCTTGTACAAATAGTTCAATTTCTAAGTCTTTTCCAGATAAGCCTTCTATATTTTGGTGCACTATGTTTAAATGATTTGAATCTTCTATGCTCGCTAGGTTTTGTAAGCAAGAGTTTTCCTCTATTGTCTGAATGTCTAATTTAAATAATTATTAATTGGAACGGATTCCAAAGGTCGAATATTCATGTCAATTGTCTGCTCAATAAAAGCAGACTTGGTAGCCAAGTTCTTGGCTAAACAATCTAAACAATATGATAGCGATAACGCTATTTGTCTTTTGAGATAATTATTGACAAAATAACTATCTCTCGTCAGATAAATCTTATTTTTAAAATAATTATTTATGTCAATAACATGGAATTTATATTCATTATAAGATGTCAATTTATGAATGTTCAGGTTAATTTTATACCTTAAATTATTTTCTTCATCTGGCAAACCGCTACTATAAGGTAAGGTGAACCAAATAATTTTACTTATTTCTAACAGTTGCAAACTCTCAAAATAATGTAATAATTTATTTTTGTTAACATTACCTCTGTTACCTATAAAAATTATTAGGGTAGAATTTTCACTAAATTTAAAAGAGAGTATTTTATTAACCATTTCCTCATAGGATGCTCCGGGCATGCAGTGATTAATCACACTTTGTCCCGTATAATGTGCAAGTAGGTGCCCCATGTTCTTACCGATCTCGTCACTAAACATAACTATATTATTTGCTGATTTATGGGGTGTTTCATTAGGCAGGAAACAGTTGGATTGTACATCAGATAGATTGAGAGGGCTGGTAGTCATTTGAGTGAGTGATGATGACTCACACCCTGACTGAACAAGTTTCAATGGGTTGGAACCTGAATTGGAATAATTACAAGTATTACAATCACAGGAGGTTATAATATTAGTTAACATCTGGATGTGTTCACCACACTCTTTTTTGGTACATTTATATGTCTCGGTCATAATTTTTAATGAATGTTTGAGATTCTCTAATTCATTTTCTAATTTCAATATGTCACTTTCATATTTTGTCACACTTGTTTCTAACAATGTAGAACATGCATCAAGCTCATCACCAAGTTGCCTTCTCTCTTTTATATATTTAACCTTTGTAAATAATAAATTCTGTTTATTAATTAATTTGTTTGATTTTTTAATAAACCTGTTTAATCTAACATATTTCTTAAATTTGTTCTTACTGCACCTCGAAATCCCTGCAGAGGTTAAAGAAGGGTAATGATCACAAGTTAAATCTATGGTTACAATAGGTGGACTTCCAGGTGCAGTTTGTGTCAGGCTGGGCGCACTACCAACCAGCTTGTCGTATAAAACGGTGGTTTGTCTGTCAATGTAGGCTTGCTTCTCCGTCTCCAGGTATTTGATATGGTCTCGGGCCTCATCAAGATCGTGTTGAAGGGCAGATATACGACTGAGGTTTTGCTCGTATTCCTCACAGCACTTACCGAACCCACTTATGACGGATTGTAACTTGTCACGTTCGTCAATTAATAAGCCGTAGTTGGTGCGCAGCTCAGCCATCTCTTTCTTTAATTTACTATTACTATCCAGCACATCCAACAGTATCCTCTCATTGTCTTCACTTTCCCTATTCAGTTGCTCAATCCGTTCCTTGGCCACCTGCAGTTCCCTCAAAGCCAGTAGGAGTTTAGATTCCTCCTGGCGAGCATAGGCTTTGCGAGTAAGCATATTTGCACTGATTCAATATAGCAAACAAAACAACTTAAACCAAAGAATCGTTTGATCAACAGGAGGTTAGGATATTTGATAACGTAAACAAACAATAACCTCAACGCGAAAAAAATAAATAAATATTGTTCGTAAGATGGTGTTAATTATTCTTATTTAGTTGTTAAATAGGTGTTATACGTAAAACCATACGCATACACACCGTAATTAGAACACATATAAAGAGAAGACAATGATACACAATAATTCACAAGTTCAATTTTGCAATGTCATTGACCTGTTATCACCGGCCGTTTCACATAAACACTAATTTCCGTGAGTTGTTACACTTTTTATTTACACTAGCACTTATTATACGGTTTAGTTATGTTTACGACGAATAGGAACCGCTTAATTACTAGTATTTTAATGAAATTAAATTTTTAAATACGAGACAAATGCAATCTATGTGTTAGCGGTATTGTTGCCAGACGAGAAAAAAAAAAACAACAACAACAACCACAACCAATGTGGTTCTACTCATATTCACATAGTGTGCGAAACAACAACTGTTCGACTGCTGAGAGTCCTCAGCAGTTGAACAGTTGTGCAGACAGCCATGAAGCGGGCCATGCTCGAAATTTCGCTTGTCGATCGTTTATTAAATGTTGAGAACTTGAGACACGACAAAGGGCGATGGTCGCTAACGTCTGTAAGCCTAGTATTTTGCCGAGCTTTAGTGGGAGAGACACTTAGCAAGAAGAGAAGACAGTCGGTGGACCGAGCACTAAGCAGTAACACTGCGATAGTCGAGAGAAGGCGAAGGACAATGAGCCATCGAACCGCTGTCCGACGATATCGCACGAGTAGCTGGGACAAATCGAGAAAGATTGGCACAGGACGCTGAGAAGAGGCGCAGTAAAGGGCGGCCTATACCCAGAAGTGGGTAAACATGAGTCGATCGGATAGATAAATAGACTTAAAGTTGATATATTTTAATCCTACTGTTTCTAGCTACACGGTCAGGTTTTTTCGTCACCATTTAAAACTCAATTTTACGAGTAGTATCTAAAGCGTCACACTCGTTTCGTAACGCGTCGAATCCGTCATTCCCCAGGTGTGGTCGTGCAGCGCGCGCTCGGTGGCGCCGCTGCGCGTGCGCTGGTGCGTGTCGCGGCACGCGCGCGCGCTGGCGGGTGGCGGGCAGCACGACGCGCAGGAGCTGCTGGCCTGGCTGCTGGACGCGCTGCACGAGGACCTCAACCGCGCCGCCGCGCCGCCCGCGCCCTGCCCCGCGCACCCGGACTCCGACGGGAGGCCCGACCAGGTACCTAGCGTGCACCGCCGCGCGGGGGTCTGCTGCTGGCCTGGCTGCTGGCTGCTGGCTGCTGGCTGCTGGCTGCTGGCTGCTGGCTGCTGGCCTGGCTGCTGGACGCGCTGCACGAGGACCTCAACCGCGCCGCCGCGCCGCCCGCGCCCTGCCCCGCGCACCCGGACTCCGACGGGAGGCCCGACCAGGTACCTAGCGTGCACCGCCGCGCGGGGGTCTGCTGCTGGCCTGGCTGCTGGACGCGCTGTACGAGGACCTGAACCTCTAACTTGCTTCATCGATTCAATAATCTGGTCGTCGCCAGGTCGTGGCAGCGGAGGCGTGGCAGGCGTACTCGGCGCGGAACCACTCGATCCTGACGGACCTGTTCTGCGGCCAGCTGAAGTCGCGCGTGCGCTGCGACACGTGCCGCCGCGAGTCCGTGCGCTTCGACACCTTCAACATGCTCAGCCTGCCGCTTCCCATGGAGTCCATCGTGCGCACCGAAGTCAGAGGTGAACACTCTTCTACACATACACCCAGCCTAGAGTTGAACAATCCTTATACACTTGCACCAACCCCAGAAGTGAACAGTCCCTAAATGGGAATGAACAGTCCTTATACACTTGCACCGACCCTAGATGTGAACAGTCCCTAATTCCTTATACACCTGCACCGTTTCCAGAAGTGAACAATCCTTATACACTTGCACCTACCCTAGAAGTGAACAATCCTTATACACTTGCCCTAAACCTAGAGTTGAACAATCCTCGTATACCGGCACGGACCCCACAGGTAAACATCCTTATACATTTGAACCGTTCCCAGAATTGAACAATCCTTATACACTTGCCCTAAACCTAGAGTTGAACATCCTTATACACTTGCACCGACTCCAAAAGTGAACAATCCTTATACACCAGCACCGACCCTAGAGGTGAACATCCTTATACACCAGCACCGACCCTAGAGGTGAACATCCCTATACACCAGCACCGACCCTAGAGGTGAACATCCTTATACACCAGCTCCGACCCTAGAGGTGAACATCTTTATACACCAGCACCGACCCTAGAGGTGAATAATCCTTATATACCGGCACTGACCGTAAAGGTGAACATTCCTAATACACCTGCACCAATGACTGAACTCAAAAGTCAAAGGTAAACAATCCTTATTTACCTGCATCAAGTTCAGAGGTTAACGTAAACGTAACGTTCATTGTACACCGTTTTGTCCACAGTGATCCTATTAGACGGATCGGTGCCTGTCAAATACGGCGTACGAGTCAATTCTGAAGGCACTTATTTGGAACTCAAGCAAAAGCTGTCGGAACTATGTGGCTTGCCTCCTGAATCGTGAGTACATGCAAAATTAATTGAAAAGAATATTCCTTATTTTTTGTTCAAAGTTTTCAACATTCTGAATTAGGGGTAACTAGGTAAAGGTGAAAGAGGTAAAAAGGTAAGGTAAGGCCCTAATAGGCCCTGCAGGCCTCTTCCAACCGGCTAATCTGTAAATCAATGGGGAAGGCTTATCTTCTGCAGTGGACGTGCTATGGCTGAAATGGTGATGATGAAACATTCATGATACTTCATTGGTTTTTAAAATCAAAAGAGTTAAAGATTTATTAGACGATGTAAATATTGTTTTCTCGCAAGTATTACATTGGTTCACTACCAATAATCTTATGCTCAATGCAAATAAAACAAAGTATATTAAAGTCATAATGCCGAACGTAAAACTGGTCCCAACACATATACTGTAAAAGATGAACGGCTAGATACATCTAGTTCCACTACCATTTAAGGAATCACTTTGATTCCCGTTTGCAATGGGGTGCTCATATTGAGACTCTGTCAGGAAGACAGATAGATCAACTTATGCCGTGAGAAAGATAAGACAATTGACTCATGTTGGAACGGCAAGATTGGTGTATTTTAGCTATTTTCACAGTATAATGTCGTACGAAATATTGTTATGGGGTCAGAAGCAGATATTGAATCTATTTTTGTACTACAAAAGAGAGCTGTACGGGCCAATTTACGACCTCAGACCCCGAGACTTGTTGAAAGAACTGTTCAAGGTTGTTATGTATGTTCGCAAAAACCTGCATCTATTTCCTAAAAAAGTGACATGCATAATATTAATACCCGGAATAAAGATAAACTTGCCGTTCCAAATTTCAGACTGCATAAAGTGGGTTCGTTCATGGGAAAATGTATTCGCTTTTTTAACAAATTACCACAGTCCATTGCTGAATTGAATAAATTTAAATCGCATGTCAAGATGATTTTAATGACAAAAGATTATTACACTGTAAATGACTATTTAAATGATAACAACGTATGGAACTAAATACACCCATGCTCGCACAGGTACATCTTATCCTGTAATGTAAACACACTATTTAAAAAGAGGCTGACAATAGGGACCGAGTTTTTTGCGCTGCTTCTTCTCGGCACTAGCCCACAATATTGTCCAGAAGCAGTGGTAGGGTAAACAAAATATTGGGATGTGTAAAAGAGTTTAATTTAGGCCTATTCACAGAAATAAATTGGTTTTATTGGTTTTAATTTATTCCCCCATTGATGAGGTATTTTCCCCCAGGCTGCTGGTAGTGGAGCTGAGCGGGGCCACGATCGGGCGCGTGCTGGACGACGCGCACAAGGTGTCCCCGCTGCGCGCGCTCGAGCTCTACGCCTACGAGCTGCCGCCCCCCCACCCGCACCCGCACCCGCACCCGCACCCGCATCACCCGCACCACGAGCCCTGCGCGGACCACGGTGAGACCACTGACAGATACCCCGCATCACACTTGAAAGGAACAACGAGTAATATGCACTCGTGACCTACGAATACTAATATTTATTCAAAAAAATGTTGTTACATACTTTCAGGGCTAGGGAACCGTTTGCAAAGGTTTTTAACCAGGTTTCGTAATCACTCGAGCTGGTTAATTTTTTTAACCAGGTTTCTGAGCCCTGCACACTTTACGTGACATAAGTATTCTCAATCTAGAAATGCAATATCAGTATGTTTTTGACTGTCTATGTTCTATGACAGTGAATATTTCGTTTAATCTGTTGAGGGTTTCTTGACGAAATAAACTAAGAATTTTTGATGAATTAACTCCTATACAACCATACTAAAATTTTATATTCAATATTGTCTGGGTACTTGGCCTTAGAGCTTATCTTGGTACTTAAATGAACGTACAATTAAGCCTAAATAAAGCTGCAAAAGAAATCTATCGTATCAATAATAATGTATTTTTTAAAGTTAACAATAACTGCCTTAAAAGTATTTTTTAAAACATGGACAGCTCATTAAGAACAAAGAATTATAACAGGAATCTTATTAAAATAATTAGTATGAAAATAAATAGGCTTCTTCTTTTTAGCATATCTCTGCAATAGCAAAAAAATTAAATGTATAATATTTTCTGTAGCAACTAAGACGTTAGAGTATCACTTAAGAACTGTTTTTAAATCTTATCTTATTTATGAACTAAATAAGTAAATGTGAATGTATAGGCTGGCGCGGCGGTGAGGCGGCGTGGGCGGAGGTGAGTGTGACCCGCGGCGGCAATACTTCCTCACTCTGCATGCCCGCACTCTTCTGCTTCAAGGTTAGCCCGCACACCGCCACACGCCACACACCACACCACACATCTAGGTAGTAGACACGACAAATACAATTACAACTATTGTTGCAAACACTTACACAAAATACAGAGATCGTTAACATTTTATGATAGAATAAAGTTCACACTGTCAGAGATGTTGCATTTTTTTATCTAATAAAGGGCACACACGAAAAAAAACTATTTCACGAGATAACTTCAATAAACAAATAATAAATCGATTTAATAAAATATTAAATAATAATTTAATTGGTAAAAATCATTTCGAAATCTTTCAGTGTTTTAGATTCCACGAAGAGCAGCCACAAAGAACTAAGTAAATGTAAAAAGTTTTTTTAAATGAAATAACACTTAAAAATATTATTAAATGGCGCAGGCAGAAGCTAAATAACAATACAACGCCGCAGTAGTACGCCTACACCACTCACAACCCAAAAACAAATTAACATAGTTTAAGTTTATTAATTCTGGTAAATAGGTTTAAAATATTTTAAGTCGAAATAAAAATTAAGTTTAAAATATCTAATGCCGGTGAAGGTTCACAGAGAAAACTACTAAATTAGTAATAATTGGTAGAAATTGGGAGGTCTAACAAAATTGCGATTTGTACATATTCCTAATCCGGTGTGTACCTTGTGTCTGTTCAAATTGTACATAATACGTGTCGGACTCCGTAAGTAAAGTATGTCAACACTCATTCTAACCTTTGTACATAGTCGCGAAGTAGATTCATGTTACACACAGTCTAATAATAACAATATTTTTTTACATACATTTTAGTTTTGCGGGTTCATACTTTCTTTAAATCATATTTGCTGTAGATGTGTGATAATTTAAATTCCTATTGTGTTATATTCCAATCTTACTTATTTTTTTCTAATATACAAGGTCTAACAAAATCAACTGCGTTCCTTTAAAGGGGGGTATCTATACATCATACTGAATGCGATGACAAAAAATAAGGTATTGTTTTATAGTCATTTTTAAAAGTTATGTTTTCTAACAAAATAAATAAATTAAAACGCAGTCAAAAATGAAACACTCTGTATCTTTTCTTACTCATGCAAACTGTAGTTCACAGATGGTGTGTACGTACACAGCGCACACCAGCATTTTATTAACAAAGATCGTTGTGTGCATCCCCTTGTCAAACCAGCTGATCTGCGATTGGTCGAGTGGCACAGCTAGGCTTTTTCGACCAATCACAGATCAATTGCAACGAAGAATAGCTTCATACACACATGTTAGTACACTAGTGTGTGTAGAATGCACTTTCATGATAATAATGTTTTCGTTAACAAACAAAACGAACAATGTCAACTAAATTAATAACATCGTTTTTTTGTTACTTCAAGGCTCTAAGGAAAGATAATTTCTATGTTTTATGAGTTAGATTAAATCTTAGTTGTAGGAACTAGGTAGGTATTTACTTACTTTCTTGTAATTGTTGTTGTACGTAATTCGTTATTTACCTCTCGACGCTCTTTAGAATCACTCCTAGCAGAATGGCAAGGTGGATAGAAATAAAGGAAAATAAAGCGGTTTTAAAACATTTATTAATTTAATTCTGACTCTGACTGACTCTATCACACTTTCACAGGCTTTGGACTAACAAGTAGGTTAGCGTAGTAAATAATTTATCTGCCGGGTAAATAATTTATCTGACTAACAAAAAAATTAAACAAACAAATCAATCAAGTAGGTACCACTTACTCTCAATCTACGCTTACTTGGCGTGTTTAAGTTCATTAAGAGGTTTACAATCTTTACAACAAATTACGTTGATCATAATCACATTACAAAAAAACATTGCACAGCAATGCGACGTGCACTTTTACGCGAAATAACAGTCTCTGTCACTTTTTATGTTTTAAAGCGTTCACACGGTTTGCAATAAAATTCGCTGTCGTAGTTGTGTCGCACTTTCAATGTTAAAATCACCTTCACAATACACTAAGTCCTACACTCAACCCCACACATGGAAGCCCAAATGTTCAGGCTACTGCTACATCTAGTCTGAAAATGATCGGGCCGAACTAGGTGGGGGTTCTGTTCAGCCCAATAGTAGGCGCCGCGGCGTAGAGGTTAAACATTCAACCACTGGTGAAGCTTCTCTCGTCCGTCCAGAGAATGTTGCAGCTTCTGCGACTTCTGCAAAACTGGACTCGTAGTGTGAAGTCATGCGGCTTCAGCTCTTGAACTAGTGTAAAATGATACAGGCGCCTGCCCCTCGTCTTGCGTCTCGCCGCAGAATTCGCAATAATGACGCCTGCGCCCAATGAGCGTTTGGCGAAGACGGACGCTGCATCAGTCGCGCTTGCGATTGGGTTGCCGATCAAAAATCTGCATCACACTGTCTTCTCATTGAACAGGCTGGCGTGGCCTTCCCTGGTCCCCGACGGGCATAAACAATCTCACTCCATTCCCTGAACCGCTCACGAAAACGCCCTTAATATCAGCGTAAAGGCGCGCTGCTTTAGCACAAATTAAAGTTGCGATCCTGGTAGCACATAACCCTGGACTGACACCGTTGCGGCGTCGCACACGCACGCCGCACGGAAGCGAATTAGAGACTGCGCGGCGCGGGCGCCCGGGCGGTCGTCCTGCAAAAGCCGAAAAGGCTCAAGCTAGGGATGCGCCTAAGATGGGATCATAATTTAAAGGATACTAAAAACTAAAACATACCGGATAACTGATCGTGAATTGGGAACTGACACCTCGCATTTAATTAAGTATTATGGCGAGGTAACCTACTACTTAAACGAAATCGTGAGTGCGACACAAGTTTTTTTTGTACCTTAGCTTTCAACTCGCCAATCTAGTTAAGTGTAACTCTTGTTTTTAGAGTAAAATTATTTTGTCCAAACCGGTAATAAATGTTCTAAAGTGTCAGTTTAAGACAGACAAAGACTGATAAAACATACAACGACTGAATTTAAAAAGTCACTAAGAAATATTTTTAACGAACTAACTAGGCCATAGCATTTAAACTCGGACATATCGTACTTTATCGAGCAGTTATTTCTTAACTGACAGTCGCAAAATTACCAAAATGTATTTTTAAAATGCTTATTCACATAACTACTTACTTGAGTTACTGTAAGTGGCAAAAAGGAAACAACTTCGAGAGAAATCAAAACACTAATAACATGTTTTACTTACTTAATATGAAATATGCGCTGATAAGACTATTTTTCGAAACTCATAAAACATTGTTATCGTCTCAATAACTTAGTTAAAATCAAATAAAATCAAATTTTAGTTTAAACAAAAATAAAATCTTAATTAGTAATGTAATGAATGAATGATCTGATCTCGTAAAAAACTATGAGCCTAGAAATCAGAACAAATGGGGCACATCCCTATCTATCCGCATGCACACTTTGATTTACCCCGACACGTGCCCGACACCGGCCTTTCGGCTCGAGCGGCATAGTCTGCAGTTTGCGAGTACGGTAGGGCTTCCACGTTAAATAAATATCTAGGACTAGGATTACGATTTTACACGAATGTTTGAGTAGGTTTATTAAAACAATCCATATCATTTTTTATTTAATTATTTTTAGCAAAACAATTATAATCGTGATTAATTGAACCAAATATCACATTTTAATACTTTTCTCATTGTAATATTGCGACCGGTTAAGAGTTAAATTCTAGGTAACTTTTAAAGCATTTTTTGAAATGAGTTTGTCCCGTGGTTTGTCAAGTTAATATCAACTTTTACGGTGTCGATTTCATTATCTAGACGACTAGTCAAAAATTAATTACAAAATAGCAAAACCTTTTTATTCCAACAATTTTCCTTATAAACAATAGTAATATCTCAAATGTTGAAACTTAAATAATAAGTAAAATGTATTTCAGTTCCTAAAATAGCAAAATGTTTTATTTCCTCACGAATACCTACGATCTTATCTTAGCTAAACAAAATGCTTGTCACCCTATCCAAGATACCGACAAACACGGCGGGGTACTTTTGTCGGGGCCACCTTTGAAACTTGGTCTTGCTAACTCCAAAATAATTTTACCCCCAAAATTAATTAAAAAATAAAGTAGAATTAAAGAAGGCGAGAAACTAGACTTTAATGACCTTGTTATTTTCAGTTTAAACAACTCGATTGTAGTTTTGTTTGTAAAATTTAATTTAATAGCACATTACACGACGAGTTTACAGCCGTGGTGGGAAGTTGGGAACGGTTAGACGTAACGTGGTACAGCCATTTTTTTTGAAGCTGAATAGACGAGAGCATTGATCGAAATTGTCGTTGTCTCCGCGGTATCTTCGTTCTTTCAAAATGATATGTGAATACGGCCTTGGTTACTACGAAAACTAGTGAGTCGTTGAAGTTTTGTTACGTAAATTAGGTCACAACAACACAGTCACACTCTCCGGTCAGTTTGCGAACAACGCACTCTGCGGCCAGCTATTCGTAGTATCTTGATCGATTATGAAGTACCGCCAACTTTTGATTCTCTCGATGTCGGTTCGGTTACGTGACCGCAAAAATCAACAACCAATTAAAACCCCTAATTCCTAATTCTCTAATTGCGAAACACATAATTCTACTCCAATCCGTAGTGAAAAAAGTCCTTATAAAAGAAAACCCACAAACTTTATTTTACCCTAAAATCAGGGTAATTCTTTCATGTTGGTATTTCTGAGTCACCGTCGCCGCACCGCCGGTAGTACTGTTAGGTATTCTGTGGCACCGCGCTGTTATCTTGAGTGTGTGCATGTGTGGGTCACGTTTGCTTGTGTGCGTGCGTAGTGTGTCAATGTAGTAGTAAACAGCTGTAAAGGGTGTAGATTTTCGTAGTTACGGAATGAGATTGTTATGATCAATATCTCTGTAACTAGCCTGAATTTTTGGCTCAAATTTGGTGAGCCTGCTCAGCTCGATGTACAGATACCCCCATTAAAAGGAATGTAGTTGATTTTGTTAGACCTTATATACGGTTAAAAGATTTTTTATGTTTGAAGTTTCCCATTGTTTTGTAGTGTTAGGGTCGATCCACACGGAACGGACCAGGAGCGACGTGACGTAATTTAGAATCCCCAAAACTCAATTTAGCTTATACATTTCAATATTTAAAAGGCGCTTAGAAAAGTGACTTTTATCAATATAAAAATCCGTAAGTTTTCAATGTTTGTTGTGTTTTTACCTATCAAAATAAATTATGCTTTATTGCATTATCTCGCTTGAAACCTTCCTTATTGTCGCATTCGTTCCTAGTCTCTTCTGTGTGTACCGCCTTAGTAGTTAGAACAGTAGCGAAATCATCAATCATTCACTCATTGTGTGTGCGTTGGACTTTGGACTAGATTTTATTTTGTCCTGTCTTGCTGTGTGTAGGCTGTTTTGTGTAGAGGTAGACTTTTGTCTAGGCTCGGGGCGTATTAGTTCTTATAGTGTTATTGATATTATTGGAGCTGGTTCTCAATCAAAGAAATACTACAATTGTAATATTCAACTACACAAGTAATTGTTATGTCTTGTTATTGGGAAAGTATAACGCTCGGTTTCTGTCATTTTTTTTTATATTGTAAGGGTTAATTTAAACTAGCTCATTGTAAAAGCTCAGCGAACCGTTAATCCAAAAGTTAACCATAGCAAAAAAACTTTAAGATTGATTCGCGATTATTCCGTAGAATGCAAATTCTTTTTTATATTGATAAAAAAATACATGAGGATGAAAGCGAATTTGCTATTAAAACTTTTAGATAGATGCTTCGCCGCTTTTAACTCATTCATTGATTCTTATATTTTAACAAAATTGAAGTGGCTTACATTATAAATTGATTGCATATTACTGGTTAATCCATACTAATGTGAGAACTTCATTGAATGCATCTGTAATGTAACGTGACGATATCTTACTACTTACATTTATATTACTTTAAATTGTCACGATATTTAAAATCAAAATTAACTTAATATTCCTAATATATTCCGGTGGCAAAAGACCGAATATTTAATATATTTTTCTAAACCGAAACGAGTTATCATAACCAAGAAGACCATATTGGATTCGTTGCAGCCAAAACAATATTTTTGTAACCATGAACCAGCTCCCTTTCCCGTTCAGCAATAACATACTAACGGCCCGCCCTTCCAGCGGTCGCGGTCCGAGATTCTCATGTCGCAGAGCCCCCCCTCCGCTTTCTACGCGAAGCAGCACGACGCGTTCGAAGACAACCACGGCGACTACCGGAGCCGAACGTTGCCGAAGGAGATACGAAGAGAAGAAAACGGGTCCCCGACACTGAGCGTGAGGTCGTTGAACCTGAAGCCGTCGAGCCCGAAGCTGCCGAGGGTGAAGTTCGGCTCGTCGCCGTCGAACATGTGCAAGATGGACGACGCCCAGGACGGCCACGTGCAGATCGGGAGGATACAGTATTTAGTCGCGGTGCATAGGTGAGTGGCAAGTTGGGACATCATTGAAACAATTCCTTACTCTATTCGTTTCGACCTTATTGGAGACATCGTTTTAACATAGTGTCGAATCTAAATACAAACCTATTGTACTTCTCACTCGCCCTCGTAATGCCTTGATTACAAGTACAAGACGTAAATCCGCGAGTCAATGCTTTCGTTCGATTGTTCGGTAGGTAGAGATGCAGAGGAAGGAGATGTACCAGCCTCAGTGGGCATTTAAAATCTAGTCTAGAATACGGGAAAAATATTTAATGAATGATTTGAATGGCGTTAGGAATGACAGGTCTGCTGATAAGTCAGTAAGGTCATTCAAATGGACGAATCAACCGCTCTTCAATTCAATTCAATTCAATATATTTATTGCATTCTATAATGTTACACAGGTGTTATGAATAGATACATAAAACAGATCATTATAGACCCTGTAGGGCACAACAATAAGATAGGTATTGTGGGCAGAGAGGATGACGCCATGCATAATTAGATCAATTTGTTTATTTTAAGAAGTTGTAAAGAATTAAAATATATTAAGCTAGCCGATCATCAGACTATTTTAAAGATCGACGTGATTTACATAATTTCTTGTCGAGTTTTGTGGCTCTAATATGTCCACTGTTTTAGAATTCAATTAAATCTATCAATTTTGGTGACCCATAAAACAACTGATTACGACCGGTTTGATCTAGTGGTTCGGTAACGTTTTTCTAGCGGGTTCTAATCCCGCAGCAGGCAATTGTTTCTGTAAATCTCTGCTTAGTTTGGGACTCGATAAGCTTTGAATTAAAACTTTTTTCTGTAGTGGCATTATAAAATATTTAAATCATTGCACAAGTAGATCAAAACCGTATCGTCAGCGCGAGAAATATATTGTTTGATAGTAAAATTGTAATGCCATGATGTATAGGAAGCAGTGCCGAATGGACGCGTACTTCCTGTCGTCGCAGCGCTGCAAGCCGGCGCTGTTCGGCGTGCCGCTGCTGGTGCCGCTGCGCGAGGGCATGAGCGGCCGCGAGCTGTACGCCGCCGTGTGGACGCAGGTGTGGCGACGGCTTTACTTCCTTCTTTCTTTTCCCAGCGCTTAGCCCCCTTTCTAGTCGAGAGTCCAGATACGGCAAGCCTAATACATTTTTTTCTTTTGGATCATAGCTATCCAGTATTATCTTAATCGTAATGTGCATATTTAGATCACGATGTTTTTCCACACTGGCAAACAAGTGCTATAGAAATTCGTTATATGCTAGGACATTTTACATTTTAGAAACTGTGCACCGTGTCTCTTCTAAATAAATGAATCTGAAATCATTGATGATTTGATTCACTGGCTTCATCAGTTAAATTAGCGTAGAAAGTATTAAATTAGCTTAAAAGCGTGTAGGCCAGTTTTTGTAGGTCAAGCAATTAAAATCTGGCTATAATCCGCAGGTCGCGAGGCTATTAAGTGCGAGGCCGCCCACACATGACCAGTCAAATCACGCTACCGATTGGTAAGTTTATAAAATACACATTTACTAGATAATTGATTGATTGTAGGAACCATCAATTAACTGATAATCTTTTTACGATCTGTTAAAATGAAATTTTGCCTTATATATTGTATTGCAAATATAGCTATGACGTCACGCCCGTACCAAACAACTCAACAATTTATTCATTATAAAGTTTTTTTTTTGTGTTTTCTGTTAAAATTTTCATTGCCAGTAATTTACTGCACCACACAAACTGCACTATCGCCGATGGCGCGTAACAGGTCTTTGCGTGTGCAGCGGTACTGTACACGCTCTAACTGTACCCGCGGGAAGTAAAATAATGTGACCTTTAGTTTGTGGAGAACACCGCAATCGCACTTGCCGTTGGCCCCTCCAGTGTAGTGTACTTTTGTAGGGCGACCTGACCTTGCAGCCTATTTAAGGCTTTCCTGGTCAGACACGGCTTGTATTTGTTTAGTGGGAGGTTGTGACCTTAGATTTGAAAAGTTTTCCGGTGCTGCAATAGGTCTCTGACAAAAGCTCCGTCGGCTTTTAAGCCTTCGCGGAACCATGGAATAGAACTTTGGGGGCGGGAATTTTGCCCCGCCTTGGTTCTTTTAACGGAGTTAGCAACTTCTCTACTGGCATCTGGTAATTCCGGATAGAGAATATAGGATGCTTACCGGAATCGGCTTCAAGCAACCCATGAAAAGTATCATTAAGTGCTGTATCCACTTGTGTTGCGTGTGCCGAGTGGCTCCACACAGGACAGCCATACTCGGCCAGGCGTCGGATGAAATTTTAGTGCGCGCTGACTTTAAGATTAACGTTGTTAAAGTAAGTCTTATAAGTTAGAGCCCTGACTGAAATCACTCCTACTATGTACTTCACTTACCCCTACAGGTTTTCCCTCCTTCGGGAAATATTGAGGGGACGACTTGTCTTGGTACACAGTTAGAATGCACATGTCTGCGTTTTAGACGGGTTCGGCTTCAGTGTGTTTTGAATGTAGTAGGTACTCATTTCCTCCAACGCCTTATAGAGATTGGCCTTAACTTGTTGGAAAGAGGCAGCGTGTAAAGCTAACGCCAAATCTTCAGCATATAAACAGCGGGACGTGTCAGGGAGGGATGTCTGATCGTTTATATAGATGTTAAATATCAAAGGGGCCAGTACGCTTCCCTGAGGAGGCCATTCTTTCTAGATCACCATCTGCTTTTTTCCGAGCAGATGGCGATCTAGAGAGAACGGCTATCTAGAGAGATGCTCCTGGAAGCGGTAGTTGCTAAAAGGACCAAGAACACTATTCCCGCCACCTGACTGGAATGTCTTGCGTGAGTTGTAGCGACGGCTGCAGCAAGACTTAAGTCACTGCACGCGTTGGCTTACGTTAGAGGTCGCGCATAGTGTGTTTGGTGGTTTGCCATTTACCAACGGTTGGTGCGCTACTTTATTTTCAGTTGTTTGTGACAATCGCCATTCACTTTTCGCGGCCTATTTTGCAAATTAAAGCTAGTTATTGTTATTTTGGCTTTTACCCAAAAGGGATCCATAAAAAAAATGCAAATAAATAAAACACACTTATAAATTGTAACTTTAAAATGGTTAAATAAAGATTTCTACTGTGTTATATATTATTGTTCTTTTGAACAGTTTCCTCTGAAAAAGGATGGTCGCTGTTAAACAAGAACTCATTCCTCTTCATTCATAAAATTGATATCCTCAACTATATTGATAAACCGATCGTAGTCATCAGGTTTTGGACACAAACCAATTGCCAATTTTTTCGTCAATAAGTCTAGAGTACTGTTTCTAGTCTGCTTTGGTGTAGTTAAACATGCGTTTGAAGGCCACGCACGGTAATAGGGCGCACAAAGTATTGGATCTATTGGATCGTAAAATGAATTGGATGATGTTGGGTCAGCGGAATCTAGAAATAGTGTCTTCGAATAATATTTGGGAATCGTTCAGACACCTCTATTGTGATCTGTTTGAAAAGAGTTTGGTTGTTGTGTCAGCGACGACAGCCTCGGGTACGAGTTCCCGTTCACGTTGCGGCTGGTGAGCGGGCCGCAG
The DNA here is from genome assembly GCA_963576865.1 of Anania hortulata. Lineage (NCBI taxonomy): Eukaryota > Metazoa > Arthropoda > Insecta > Lepidoptera > Crambidae > Anania > Anania hortulata. The sequence continues at coordinate 1,326,845 of OY756409.1, forward strand.
GGCGCGTGGTGCGGCGCCTGCGCCTGGCCCGCGCTGTGCCGCGGCTGCGCGCTGCCCACCGACGACGAGCCGCTCGTGCTGTGCTGCCGTGAGTACACGCCGCGCTGTGCACTGTGCACTGTACACTGTACACAGCACCCGCCACACTACTGTACCGGCTGCGCCTGGCCCGCGCTGTGCCGCGGCTGCGCGCTGCCCACCGACGACGAGCCGCTCGTGCTGTGCTGCCGTGAGTACACGCCGCGCTGTGCACTGTGCACTGTACACTGTACACAGCACCCGCCACACTACTGTACCGGCTGCGCCTGGCCCGCGCTGTGCCGCGGCTGCGCGCTGCCCACCGACGACGAGCCGCTCGTGCTGTGCTGCCGTGAGTACACGCCGCGCTGTGCACTGTGCACTGTACACTGTACACAGCACCCGCCACACTACTGTACCGGCTGCGCCTGGCCCGCGCTGTGCCGCGGCTGCGCGCTGCCCACCGACGACGAGCCGCTCGTGCTGTGCTGCCGTGAGTACACGCCGCGCTGTGCACTGTGCACTGTACACTGTACACAGCACCCGCCACACTACTGTACCGGCTGCGCCTGGCCCGCGCTGTGCCACGGCTGCGCGCTGCCCACCGACGACGAGCCGCTCGTGCTGTGCTGCCGTGAGTACACGCCGCGCTGTGCACTGTGCACTGTACACTGTACACAGCACCCGCCACACTACTGTACCGGCTGCGCCTGGCCCGCGCTGTGCCACGGCTGCGCGCTGCCCACCGACGACGAGCCGCTCGTGCTGTGCTGCCGTGAGTACACGCCGCGCTGTGCACTGTGCACTGTACACTGTACACAGCACCCGCCACACTACTGTACCGGCTGCGCCTGGCCCGCGCTGTGCCACGGCTGCGCGCTGCCCACCGACGACGAGCCGCTCGTGCTGTGCTGCCGTGAGTACACGCCGCGCTGTGCACTGTGCACTGTACACTGTACACAGCACCCGCCACACTACTGTACCGGCTGCGCCTGGCCCGCGCTGTGCCGCGGCTGCGCGCTGCCCACCGACGACGAGCCGCTCGTGCTGTGCTGCCGTGAGTACACGCCGCGCTGTGCACTGTGCACTGTACACTGTACACAGCACCCGCCACACTACTGTACCGGCTGCGCCTGGCCCGCGCTGTGCCACGGCTGCGCGCTGCCCACCGACGACGAGCCGCTCGTGCTGTGCTGCCGTGAGTACACGCCGCGCTGTGCACTGTGCACTGTACACTGTACACAGCACCCGCCACACTACTGTACCGGCTGCGCCTGGCCCGCGCTGTGCCACGGCTGCGCGCTGCCCACCGACGACGAGCCGCTCGTGCTGTGCTGCCGTGAGTACACGTCGCGCTGTGCACTGTGCACTGTACACTGTACACAGCACCCGCCACACTACTGTACCGGCTGCGCCTGGCCCGCGCTGTGCCGCGGCTGCGCGCTGCCCACCGACGACGAGCCGCTCGTGCTGTGCTGCCGTGAGTACACGCCGCGCTGTGCACTGTGCACTGTACACTGTACACAGCACCCGCCACACTACTGTACCGGCTGCGCCTGGCCCGCGCTGTGCCGCGGCTGCGCGCTGCCCACCGACGACGAGCCGCTCGTGCTGTGCTGCCGTGAGTACACGCCGCGCTGTGCACTGTGCACTGTACACTGTACACAGCACCCGCCACACTACTGTACCGGCTGCGCCTGGCCCGCGCTGTGCCACGGCTGCGCGCTGCCCACCGACGACGAGCCGCTCGTGCTGTGCTGCCGTGAGTACACGCCGCGCTGTGCACTGTGCACTGTACACTGTACACAGCACCCGCCACACTACTGTACCGGCTGCGCCTGGCCCGCGCTGTGCCACGGCTGCGCGCTGCCCACCGACGACGAGCCGCTCGTGCTGTGCTGCCGTGAGTACACGCCGCGCTGTGCACTGTGCACTGTACACTGTACACAGCACCCGCCACACTACTGTACCGGCGTGGTGCGGCGCCTGCGCCTGGCCCGCGCTGTCCCGTGTGATATGATATGAACCTCTGTAGAAAGTCGCGGTTTTGATTGTGTACAGTGTGCGTAGAGTGTCGGCGATCGAAGAGGAGTCAAATCTTGCTTTGTAAACGCATAACCACACAAAAGTAATTGCTACTGGCTGGAGAATCTGAAGATTTAAAGAGAAAGGCACATAAGTAGTGACGTTTTTCCCTTACTATTATGTACCCGCTGTTTTTTGTCTTCGACTTGATCCCGTACTTTTATACTTACGTCAAGATTTGTCGTGACTTTTCGCCTAGTAGTATCTGTTTTTAATTTAGCCTTAGTACCGTACTAGCTTTTGCCCACGACTTCGTCTGCGTTGACCTTACCCGGATAAAAAGTATCCTATGTGTTAATCTAGGCCATGGTCTATCAGTATGCCAAATTTCATCAACATCCATTTAGTAGTTTTTGCGTAAAAGAATAACAAAGATCCATACATCCATACTCAGAGACTTTCTCATTTATAATATTAATAGAATTAGTAAAATGTTCGTATTGGTACTGCAGAAGAGTGCCCCCGGAGCCGGCGGCGGCCGAGCGCGGAGGGCGCGGGGGCGGGGGGCGCAGGGGCGGCGGTGGGGGCAGGGGCGGCGGGGGCGGGGGCGGGGGTGGCGCCGCACAGCCCCGCGGCGGCCGCCAAGCTGCAGCGGCAGGCCAGCGCGCGCCTCACACACCAGGTCGGTCACGCATACTCTTCTAGGTGATCAATTAAACAGAAACATAACGGAGGGTCTTCTAGCTCAGTGGCGGCAGCGCTTTGGTAGTGATTACCAAAGTTGAATCACCTACGCCGCTGTCGGGATTGGATGGGTGACCATTCCAAACATATTTAGTGACATTTATCACAAGCATCTCCGTGCTTCGGAAGGCACATTAAAAGTCAGGAGCCTAACATCTGACAGTACAACACCCCTCCGAAAAAGCTCGATGTTTAGGCGCCACACGAGCTAACTGTATGAAACTTAATGAACCGTGTACTCGTTTGCGATTCTTTATTGAGACGTAATGAAATCGAACCGTTTTTGAAGAGATTGATAACTGGTGGTGAAAAGTGTATTACGTACAACAAGAATATCCGAAAAAAGTCGTGGTCAAAGGTCGGTCATGCCTCACAGACTGGCAAAACCCGGGTTAACTTACAATAAGGTGATGCCGTGTGTAAGGTGGGATTGGAGGGTCATTGTTCATTATGAGCTTTTACCGCCGGGCAGAACCATTCGGATCTCTACTGCCAACAACTTATGACATTAAAGTGAGAAGTTGAGAGAAAGCTCCCGGCATTGATCAGTAGAAAGGGTGTGGTCTCTCATCGCGATAACGCTTGGCCACACACATCTTTAGCCACTTAGCAAAAACTAAGAGACTGGTTGGATGCATCTGCCATATAGCCCTGACCTTGCACCTTCAGATTTCCACCTTTTTCAGTCTCTTCAGAATTCTTTAGGCAGTGTCAGGTTAACGTTAAGAGAAGATTGCCAAAATTATTTGTCGCGTTCTTTGATCAGAAGTCCAAAACTTTCTACAGCAATGGGATGATATCACTACTTACAAGATTGCAAAAAGTCATCGAACAAAATGGAACATATATACTGTGATTAAATGTAAATTCTCGAGTTTTTATAGAATCAAGAATCAAGAATAATTTATTTGTTTAGTTATTAATTTTTAGGTAATGTCAACTTTACAATCTAGATATTCATTAACTGAGTAGAAACATTTTATCTTGAGCCAGTTAAATAGTTTATTTTTAAATAAATTTAATGGTAGTTCAGTCAATGAATGCGGCAGTTTATTATATATTTTTATACAACTTGGATAACAGTTTCTTTTATATAAAGTAGTTCGTATCTTGGGTAACAATAGCCTTCCCCGATGTCTGATTGATTTAGTTGCATAATCATCTTGATGCAGAAATTAAGACGGATAAGATAAGTAAGCACAAACAAAGACACAACATTCCAGAATATACACTGATGGAAGAGATAGGAGATTCAGATCGGGAAATAGTTGTTTGCATAAGGTTAGAGGAGGAACGTTGCATATGGCACGAACACATCGCTTTTGAGATATAAAATATATAAAATGCAAATAAACTTTTTCCCTAATCTAATATTTTTTTGTGTTACAATGTTTATCGCATAGAAAAAGTTGGGTGTATTTTAGCAGTAGAATCATCCTCTAGATGGAAATGAAGTAATTAATAAGGAGGTCATTAATAGGCGCGTATGTTGGTCTCTGCCAGGACGAGTCGAGCGACGTGAGCTCGCACGGCGTGCTGCGGCGGCTGGCGCTGCGCGGCGCGCGGCGGCGGCCGCTGCTGGCCGTGGACTGGGACCCCACGGCGCTGCACCTGCGCTACCAGACCACCAGGGAGAAGGTTAGTCTAACTTCAGGTCAATCGGACGCCGCCAGGTGGTTAGACAACATACTTTTCATACCACCTGCTCGACAATGCTTATGCAAAGCGAATCGTTACAGCCCTTGGCTTTAGCCGGGTCGTAATGTTGTACTGAATTTCATTACATCCCGCTGGGTAGTAATAAAATGTCCAGTTCTAATTGTTATGAGCTTAAAGTCCAATTTCGTTAAAATCGTCCAAGCAAGCCGCGGGCCGCGCCGAGCCTAAATTTAAAAATCGAACTTATTTGAAAAACGATTTGTACATGGCATGCGGAATTTAAAATAAAACAAAAGCCGCGACTGTTGCGGGACGTTGCAATATACGTAGTATCTCTAAAAATAAAAGGAAATTCTATTCTTTGTAATTTATTGTACCAATAAAACCTACTTCTAATATGATTAGTACTGAAATAATATTAAATAAATGCTGTTTTACTAAGCCTTGCTTTTTATTGTCTCGCAAAAGGTGAGAAAAGTAGAGTATACTCCTCGGTGACAAAGCTGTTTTGTCTTTGTCTTGAATCCCCCACTACACTCGGGACTCAGTCATAATAAACTCTCTCGTCTGAAGCACAGGTTATACCTAGTTCAGGCAAAAATTTTTTTTGCACTGTTTAGTTTTAAGTTATACCAAATGTAACTGCTTTTCTATTATTAACGATTTTTTATTATAATTCCCTCGCTTCGCTCAGGAATTAACTCATAACACCCTCGCTACGCTCGGGAGTTCAATCTGGGGTCCTTCGTTACGTTCAGTATTCAAAATCGCTGACTATAACATAGTGCTTTATCCCCTTGTGTATAATCTACTATTACTTACATACAAACATTGCTATTTAGTTTAAACTTTTTAGTTTTTGCATTCACAGTAATGCTGATAAGGTCGCACAGTGTGCTATGGAAAGCGATATGCTCGGTGTTTCATCATCATCATTTCAGCCATATGACGTCCACTGCTGAACATAGGCCTCCCCCAGCGACTTCCAGATTGACCGGTTGGAAGCGGCTCGCATCCAGCGGCTTCCTGCAACCTTTACCAGGTCGTCTGTCCACTTTGTAGGTGGACGTCCTACGCTGCGCTTGCCGGTACGTGGCCTCCATTCCAGAACCTTTCTGCCCCATCGGCTCGGTGCTCGGTGTTTATTTGCGAGAAAGAAATTATGAGATCCGCACAACCCAACTATTAAGTTATATATCGTTCTCGTGACATCACCGCGACTCTTCTTCCGATTCGCGGCCACCGTTCGGTCAAAGCTTTATCCTATTAAAGTGGACGTACCGTGTCCAGGCGTGGACGGAGCACCCGTCGGTGGGCGAGTGCGGCGCGGCGGCGGCGGCGGTGGACCTGGCGTCGTGCCTGCGCGCGTTCACGAGCGACGAGCGGCTGGAGCAGCGCTACCACTGCCTCGGCTGCCGCTCGCACCAGCCCGCCTCCAAGAAGCTGCAGCTGTGGCGCGCGCCGCCAGTGCTCGTCAGTATCAGTATTACACTCACCTCACCCTGAGCGCCCCCGTGCTCGTCAGTATCAGTATTACACGCACCTCACTCTGAGCGCCCTCGTGCTCGTCAGTATCAGTATTACACTCACCTCACCCTGAGCGCCCCCGTGCTCGTCAGTATCAGTATTACACTCACCTCACCCTGAGCGCCCCCGTGCTCGTCAGTATCAGTATTACACTCACCTCACTCTGAGCGCCCCCGTGCTCGTCAGTATCAGTATTACACTCACCTCACCCTGAGCGCCCCCGTGCTCGTCAGTATCAGTATTACACTCACCTCACCCTGAGCGCCCCCGTGCTCGTCAGTATCAGTATTACACTCACCTCACCCTGAGCGCCCCCGTGCTCGTCAGTATCAGTATTACACTCACCTCACCCTGAGCGCCCCCGTGCTCGTCAGTATCAGTATTACACTCACCTCACTCTGAGCGCCCCCGTGCTCGTCAGTATCAGTATTACACTCACCTCACCCTGAGCGCCCCCGTGCTCGTCAGTATCAGTATTACACTCACCTCACCCTGAGCGCCCCCGTGCTCGTCAGTATCAGTCTTACACTCACCTCACCCTGAACGCCTCCGTACCTTTCTATATTACATCGACCTTACCCTGAGCACAGAATAAATAATATAGGCCGAAACGACAATAAAACCAATAAAACCAATTTATTTCTGTAAATAGGCCTAAATTAAGCTCTTTTACACGTCCCAATATATTTTTTTACCCTACCACTGCTTCGGGACAATATTGTGGGCTAGTGCCGAGAAGAAGCAGCGCAAGAAACTCGGTCACTATTGTCAGCCTCTTTTTAAATAGTGTGTTTACATTACAAGATAAAATGAACCTGTGCGAGCACGGCAGTATTTAATTCCATACATTTTTATCATTTAAATAGTCATTTACAGTGTAATAACCTTTTTTCATTAAAATCATCTTGACATGCGATTTAAATTCATACACAGGCAGTTCAGCAATGGACTGTGGTAATTTGTTAAAATAGCGAATACATTTTCCCATAAACGAATTACCCACTTTATGCAGTCTGAAATTTGGAACGGCAAGTTTATCTTTATTCCGGGTATTAATATTATGCATGTCACTCTTTTTAGGAAATAGATGCAGGTTTTTGCGAATATACATGATATTTTCATAAATGAATTGAGAAGCCACTGTTAGTATATTAATTTCCTTGAACAGTTCCTTCAACGAGTCTCGGGGTCTGAGGTCGTAAATTGCCCGTACAGCTCTCTTTTGTAGCACAAAAATAGATTCAATATCTGCTGCTGAGCCCCATAATAATATACCATAAGACATTATACTGTGAAAATAGCTAAAGTACACCAATCTTGCCGTTCCAACATCAGTCAATTGTCTTATCTTTCTCACGGCATAAGCAGCTGAACTAAGTCTTCCCGATAGAGTCTCAATATGAGCACCCCATTGCAAACGGGAATCTAAAGTGATTCCTAAAAAGGTAGTGGAACTAGATGTATCAAGCAGTTCATCTTTTACAGTTATATGTGTTGGGACCAGTTTTACGTTCGGCATGGTGAATTTAATACATTTTGTTTTATTTGCATTAAGCATAAGATTATTGGTAGTGAACCAGTGCAATACTTGCGAGAGAGCAGTATTTACATCGTCAAATAAATCTTTACCTCTCTTGATTTTAAAAATCAATGAAGTATCATCCGCAAATAACACTGTCTCGCAGAGGTCCTTTGTAAAAGACGGAAGGTCGTTAATGTAAATTAGAAACAGTAGGGGTCCTAATATTGATCCCTGCGGCACACCCATAGTAAGAGGCGACCCAGAAGACTCAGTTCCATTTATACATACTTTTTGTGTTCTGCCTGTGAGATAAGAGTTAACTAAATCTAAGGCATCATTTGAAACACCATAGTGCCTAAGTTTTTTTAGTAAATTTTGGTGGTCCACACAATCAAAAGCTTTAGAAAGATCACAAAAAACTCCCAAAGCATCCTGCCTACTCTCCCAAGCATCAAACACGTGTTTTAAGAGTGCAACTCCAGCATCAGTAGTATTTCTACCTTTCGTGAAGCCATATTGATTATCATGTAAAAGTTTATTCAGGGCAAAGTGAGATAACAATTGACTAAAAATTACTTTTTCAAAGACTTTACTAAGTACTGGTAATATTGAAATTGGTCGAAAATTAGAGGGATTATTTTTCTCGCCTGACTTGAATAAAGGAATAATTTTACTAAATTTCATCAAAGTGGGAAACTGTCTATCATCAATACATTTGTTAAAAATATTTGCAAGATAAGGGGCTATCGTATTTATAATTGTATTGATAATGTTGACAGAAATACCCCATAAGTCCTCAGTTTTTTTCATGTTTAATTCTTTAAATGTTTTTATTACTATATCAGGGTTTATATGTCTAAAATTAAATGAAGTTTTACATTCGTCAACACCCGACTTGAGTAGGGACTCGGCTAGTTCAGCAGAAGAAGCTAGTTCCTTAGTTGTAGAGGGAGCTATGTTTGAAAAGAATTCCTCAAAAGTATTTGCGACATCCGCATTTGAACTAACCAGTTTATCCCCAATTTTAAGAGAGTAAGCATTATCATTTGGTTTATGTCTACATGTTTCTTTATTTATGATTTTCCATGTGGCCCTTACTTTATTATCAGAATTCAAAATAACATTACGAAGATGGTTTGATTTTGCAGTGGCACATACTTTTTTAAATATTTTAGAGTAATTCCTCACATGTTCTATGACCTGTGGGTTTTGTGAGTTTGCTTTTAGACTATACAAGTCATATAATGTCTTTCTACTTTTGTAAATTCCTGGTGTAGCCCATTCATTGAACTTACACTTAAGTCTATTTGCTTTTATCTTTTTTTGTGTAAAAATTTGATCAAATTCATTTTTGATTACGCCAAAAAGATCCTCATATAACAGATCGACGTTATGGTTATTGCTAGGTTTTAATGAGTCTGTAGCTACTCGCACAACACACAAGCCACCGAGCACGCGCCGTCTCATCGACAGAAACAGAAGCGAACAGTTCTGAAAAGAACTACGTCAAGTCGAAACAGGATGGTAGCTCTGAGAAGAGCTGTTTTGTGTGAACGCGGCACCCACGCCGCGGCACGAGCACTCCTCGTTGTGCGCGTACACGCTGCGCCGCCGCCGCCGATGAAATGGCCGAGGCGATCTCCAGTTTCCACTGCGCGGCGCGCGCGAGCGCTCCCTGCCCCGCACGTCCGGCCCCCGCAGACACCTGTGCGTGGTGGGAGACGCGGCAAACAAACGAGAAGACGTGGAGGAAAGAGAGAACAATAACTGCGCCCTATTGGCTAATATCTGTATTTTTTAATTGGTCAAACACTCTTTTCTTTGTAAATAATTTCATATAAATAAAGCCTGTTCCTGTAAATATTCATTCGATACTCAGCAATTAATGGAGTTATTATTTACACACTACCACCTCAGACCAAATATCTCCAAAGTGGTGACCACCGACCAGTGAACACAATGACTGAAGAAAACCACCCGCTCCCGCTGCCTCAACAACCAGCTTCAGGACCGCTGGAAACCATCCCGCTCCCACACGAAGTCGCCGGCATCGCGCTATCAATGCGCGTCCCACCGTTTTGGCGTGACAAACCGCGCCTATGGTTCATCGCATTTGAAGCCGCCACGAACGACCTTAAAAGAAGCGAAGCTCAGCGTGCTCAAATGGTTATCGCACAGCTTCATAAGGAAGACATCGAACAAGTCTGCGATCTACTGTACAACCCACCTGCTGACCACCACTACACCGCTCTGAAGGAACGGCTGATCTCTGTTTACGAGGAGTCCGACGGCAGGCAACTACAGAAGCTACTTTCCGACATGGAGTTAGGCGACCAGAAGCCCAGCCAGCTACTCCGCCGCATGAAAACCCTCGCTCTCAACAAGGTACCGGACAACACGCTCAGACTGATGTGGATGAACCTGCTGCCACCACACGTTCGTTCCGTTCTCGTTGTCAGCGACACCATAAGTCAAACCACGGCACTAGACGAACTTGCCAAACTCGCCGACAAGATGCTCGAGCAACACCATCAAGTCTCCGCCGTGTCAACCGTCGCAACACACCACCAACAAGACAGTCAGTACAGTATGCAGTTTCTCGTTGAAGAAATAAGAAAACTGCAAACTGAAATCTCTGAACTTCGAACGTATCGCAACTCATCGCCGAATCGCTACCGAAATAATTCACGAAACCAACAGAGAAGGCAGACATCTCCATCTCGCTCACACGACAACAACTCTCGCCGTGACCGCTCCGCTACTCCGTCGCCTCACTGCTACTATCATCGAAGATTTGGCAAGAATGCGAAACGATGCACAACACCGTGCAGTTTCGTGCAAGACCAAAATCCGGAAAACTAAATCAAGCGTTGGCCGAGGCGGAACCCAGCGCAGGAAACAAATCATACCGCCTATTCGTCACAGACAAAAACTCGAACATGACATTTCTAGTCGACACCGGCGCCAACATCTCAGTTATACCGAAAAGAAAGGGGACGTTTGAGAAACCGCTTCCGTTTAACCTCTACGCAGCCAACAACACTATAATACCTACATTCGGCGAGAAGACACTTGACCTCAACCTGAACCTTCGAAGACCTTACAAGTGGAAGTTCATCGTAGCTGCCGTCACCAAACCTATCATCGGAGCTGACTTCCTCAAACATCACAATTTACTTGTTGATTTGAAAAATCAGCGCCTCATCGACGACGTGACCAAACTTGTCACTAATGCCACGGGACGTTTCACCGACACACCTACAATAAGAAGCATCGATGAAAGGCAGTCCTACCATGACATACTAGCAGAGTACCCCGGAACAACTCGACTTACTTCAATGAGACTCAACGCTAAACACGACGTCGAACACTTCATCGAAACGACCGGCCCGCCTCTTCACTGTCGTATACCATCACAAATTTTCTCCTTAAATCGGTCTATTCTATTTACGGTTATTGGCCTGCATACAGCATCTACAATTTCTCGGGCATGATGGTGCTCAAAAGACGCCTTTTGTCCACTATGGTCAGATCTTAAATAATTTATAATTGATTTGTCTATTACTTCGCTATTGCAAAAAATATTATCCAAACAAGTAGCTGATGTGGGAGTCACTCTTGTAGGTTCATTAAACAGGTTAATTAAATTAAATGATTTAAAAAGATTCAGAAAACGAATTGAATTTTGTGAATTTACTAATATATCTATGTTAAAATCTCCACATACGACAATTTTCTTATTAGAATTGCATACTTTTTTTAAGGCCTCTTCCATAGTGGATTCAAAAAGCTGGAAATTTGCAGAGGGAGGGCTGTAAACGCTTATTATAATATACTGCTCTAGCTCAGCACACGCTAGTTCAATAGTTCGTTCAATCGAAAGTGACACAATATCTTTACGTTCTTTACATTTTAATTCACTATTTAATAGTATAAGTGACCCCCCCCTTATAGCAGACTTTCTTGTGAACGAACTACCGATTTTAAAATTTTCTATGTTTAACATTAATTCATATTGATTAATCCAATGCTCCGTTAAACATATAACATTTACACTTAAATCTTGTAAGAATAAGGCTAATTCTAACTCTTTGCCAGCCAAGCCTTGCATATTTTGATGAATAATATTAAAGGTAGACTTGGCTTTTGTCTTCTCTCTTAGTTTAAAATGTTAGAGGTTGTCAAGGGAACAATATTTAAGTTAGTACTAGTACTAACATGGTCACAGTTTGTCTTAGTTTCGATAAAACTATTGTTAATATTATGTGCTAACAAAGTAGCTATTTGTTTTTTTAATTTATATGGCAGGTGTAAAGAGCCGCCCGTTAAAATAAATTTATTATTAGTAAATTTGTTTGTGTCAAAAAACACAAACTTGTCACTATGACGTTCAGTTAAATTGCAAAATACGCTATTTAATAAATGAATTTTGTTATTTTCTTCAGTTGTTTGATACCTACAATATGGTAGGGCACACAAAACAACTTTTTTTACAATAAGGCTAGACAACATTGAAAATTTCTGTATAATATTTTTTTTTGTAATATTCTTGCTATTTCCTAATAAAATAACAAGTATTGTTTCACTATTAAATTTACTGTTTTGTATGCGTTTAATAATTTGATCCCAGGACGCATCTGGCATACAATTGTTAATTACGTCATATTTAATTGACTTATGCAACATTGGGCCGTAACCAACTCCTAACCTATCTGAGAAAACAATTACATTACTGACAGGCTTACATATGGCATCTTTAGAGTGAGATGCAGACATTGACAACTGCCGGCCGGCATCGATCTGTTGACTCTTATCTAGTACTTGGGTGACTTTGATATTGGGTAGCGATTTAAAATCTTGGTTGGAATTTTCCAATTCTAAAAATTTATTAGCAGCCAGGATGTGTTCGTTAATTTGTTCCTGAGCGGAGTTATATTTAGCCGTCATAGATTGTAATGACTCATACAACTTCGAGATGTCAGCCTGAAGCCTTTCAATGTCCACATCATATTTACATCTACTTTCATGTAATTTATTATGATAGATTTCTAAACTATCCACTAACTCTATGCGTTGTTTTCTTAACAATATATTTTTTGTAAAAGCATTTCTGTTTTTTAACTAATTTGTTAGTTTTTGTAATAAATTTACTAATTTTAATATATTTTTTAGCCTTATTATTACTTAATAATCTAATTTGTTTGTTAGTTTTCAGTAATGTTTTACTAGTTAAATGTAAATTCGAATCTGCTGAATGGCTACCAGGGCTAGCAATCAGCTCCTCATAGAGATTCAACGTCTTTGAGTATTCTTGTTCTTTTTTCTCTTCTTCTAAGTGACGAATGGTCCTATTGGCATCTCGCAGATCATTTTCCAGTTCGTTGCTACGCATTAAAGTTTGCTCAAAGCTGTTGCTGCACTGGTCGAAGGTGCTGACAGTGTTGAGTAGCTCGTCACGGTGTACGGTGACTTCCTGGAGTTGGGCCAGCAGTTCGGCTAGTTCTTTTTTCAGTTTAGAGTTTTTATCTATTACAATCCTAATTTATTCTTCACTTTCATCTCTTTCCCTAAGAAGTTGGTTACAGCTTTCTTTACTCTCTATCAATTCCTCAAGTGCCTTTTTGAGTTTTAGCTCAGCGTTCTGAGAAGTCATTTTTCTGGTCATAATTCCACTCCGGGTAGTCATTTTGAAAGTTATAGGTTGGGCCTGATCTGGAATTATCAAAGAGAAGTGTACAACAGATGTTTGAGAAGGTATGAGTATTTGTGGAGAAAAATAATAATAATTTGGAATATAGATACTAACTAACCAGAAACATGCGCTATAGTTTCTATTGAATTTATCTAAATTAAAGATACAAATAATATTATCCTATTAAATAAAATGTTTTATTGAGCAGTGAATAGGTACTTAGATGTCAAATTTATTAATTATGGATGGTGGTATCTATGTTGAGAGACAACTACAATCAAACTCTCAAAACAAAAGTTAGGTTTTTAAACAAATATGGATTAACAGTACAATTTTTTTTTTATTTATTTCTACTTGAGGGTATTTTTTATCAATATAAAAACGTGCTAAGTTATGCCAAATTATTTCCTATAACTAAAAATATTTCTCACTGATAATTACATTAATGTATATTGTTCAGTGTAAGGAGTAAAATGTCTGCGGCAAATGTTGTTTTCGTCAACTTTACTTCCACTATACGTCAAGTAAAGAGAGGCACAACTAGGCCGAAATGTGATGAATTGTGACGTGTCTCACTTTCGTGAGGTTTGTGCAGTGTTAAATGTTGTAATAACGTTATTACAGTAGGGAAATATTTGCTAACACCAAGTAGTTACGCAGACCTTGCTCACTGCAGTTATAACCTCAACTTAGTTTACTAAATAGGTATAGGTACCCGAAAGTCTAGATTTACTTAAAGACAACTAAACGTATTATGTCCTAATAAGGATAAATAATGGTTTGAAAACAGTACTCCCCTGGTTTTAGGTATTCCGTTAAACTCCTTTTGAACTTTGTTGTCAAAGCCGGCCGGCAACTTTGTCCAATTTTACGTATTATTTAGTATATTGGTTTGTTTACACTGTCACATATTATTGATAAAACGTTGTTTTCATTATTTAAGTTTATATAACGTTTGTTTTAAACAAATTAATAATAAATTTTAATTAAAATTACAACAGCTGTTTACGCTGCGTCTGACAGGCAGGGTTGCCAGCGCGCAAAAAAAAAAAAAAAACACTTACACTTAAAGACATTTGCTAAAATAGATTATCTACTCTCAATGTGCGGCAACAAAGAGCAAATTAGCTTGCACCGGACAATGTACTCTCATTTTATAATAGCCTACAAAGCGTTACTGCAAGTGATAATCCACCAAAACGCCACAAGAGAGAGCTCATTTTGCTTTGTCCTGTCAGCTCCCGCTCTCTCGCAAGGGCTGCGTCTTGTGTTTGAGAATTTGGTCGATACCTACCTACGCATGAAATAGCGTGTAGATAATTAGTAATCATTTCAATAAAAAAAATATTACATTCCATTTCGGTATATCGATATAATTAATTTATGAAAACACCCTGATCGTAATATTAGTGTTGAAGAGCCCTGTATAAAAATGTCGTAACGTAGTAAGTACCTACCTAATGAGGACTTAAAATATTATAGAAGTGGTCTATGGACTTATTATAATATTGTGGTAGGTCTGCTGGAAATCGAGACGTTAGTATTTTCAATCACAACGGAGCGGTTGTGTCGCTGCTACTAATGCTACCGAGCGACCCGGTGGCAAAATACATAACCCAAATACTGCGCAATATTTTCGATTTCTTTTAATTTTCTTATTCACAGTGAATAAACTCTGAATAAAATCGGAAGTGTAACGCGTACAAGAAACTAATTTTAATAATAAGAAAGTGTAACAGCGCGCGCGCGTGACACTCGACTGATTTTAGCCTCTTCGAAGGTGCGCGTCGCGTAGGTATTTATCTCGACCGAAACGCGGAGTGTCGTAGGCCTGCCCTGAGCGCTCCGTGCTCTCAGTATTACAATCACCTCACCTTGAGCGCCCCTGTTCTTGTCAGTATTACACTCACCTCACCCTGGGCTCTCCCGTGCCTTTTAATATTACACTCACCTCACACTGAATACATTCGTGCTCTCAGTATTACATGACCATAATCGCCCCTGTACTCGTCAGTATTACACTCGCCTCACCCTGACCCTGAACATTCTCATACACTCTACCATCATCCTAGATGTGTAAAGTCGGCTAGATCTCTTCCCGACAACTTTTACGTAGAGTCACTATAAAAATAATCACGCAAATATTCAAAATCCTATTTCGATTCCAGATAATCCACCTAAAACGGTTCCAGTACGTGAACAACAAATGGATCAAATCGCAGAAGGTGGTGAACTTCCCGTTCGAGGAGTTCGACCCGACGGAGTTCCTGGCCTCCGTGCCCAAGGAGACCATCCTGCGGCACCGCGAGCTCAGCGCCAGGGGCAGGGGCTCGCTGCTGGCCGACGTCGAGCCCATCTCCGAGAGCGAGGACAGCGGGGGCGAGGGGCCCGCCGAGGGCAAGGACCAGGCTCAACCGCCGAAGCCGAAGGCTAAGGTAGGTCCTTATTGGATTGGTAATGAAATCGCATATACCCTTTAGAGTAGTAATACATCTTTCACCGTCAGTGATTTTTCGGTTACCTATCTTATGTTCGAAAAGCTGTTTACCGAATTTTATTTTACCGAAAACTTTTCGACTAATTTTGTTTCGCCTTTTTTCATTTCATCGAAATGACCTTTGCCACTGTATCAGTTGACCTATTATTAATTCGTTTTTTATTGTTACCCCGACGTTTCATTTGTTCGAAAAACTTATTACCGAATTTCGCTTGGCCGAAATAACATTTGTTCATAGTATTATGTTTCAAGTATGTATTAAGTATTTTATTATGTTACATACAACATTTGCCAAAACTATTAATGTTAGATGATTTAGTTTCCAAAAAAATGCTTTCAATATTAGAATAATTAATCCTTCATCCTTATCCTTAGTTTTTAAGCGCTCGGCGGCCGCTGCCGCAGCACGCTCACTACGTTCGCTGTGCTCGCTCCGTTCGCTCGCCTTCGCGCTGTGTGTGGTCACTGTTCTAACCTAACCTAACCAATTTAGTCTTATTATATACGCAGTATTCTGGTAAATGAAAAAGGTTCAAAAGAGACTTCGGCCAAGAGTAAAAAGTTATTCTGAAAATCGATGAAACGTAATTCGATAAAATGATACTTACGTCAAGAGATATTTCGATGGACTAAAAATATGTCAAATGATACATATAGCAAAAGAAATGTCGGTCTACAATTTTCTGCCAACTGAAATTCTGTCAAGTAAATTACGGACAAGTAATCGGTTACCTGATTTTTCCCTTAAAACGAAACTTAATGAGTTGACGAAACTTGTCAACCCGCCACTATATTACTGATCAAATACAGACAGTCTGTTTATCCTTACGTCTTATTTAGTACACAACAATGGGGAACAGACGGACGACTGGCGGCAATCGATAGGGTTGGGAACCATTGAATAAACTAGTAAATGAAATCCAAAATAATAGTAAACGAATATACAGATGTACCCGCCTACCGAATAATGATTGTATGTTTTGATTGCAATGAAAGTGTTGAGCTAAATCTTATTTTATCATGGAAACCAAAAACGTTGATGCAGTAAAAAAATTTATGAATCATGTTTTTCAAGATCTTTGTTATACAGCTATTACATAGTAATAACTTAGTTTATGAACCTTCTTTAACTTATTATGAATAACATTATTAATGTCCGATAATAATTTACAAAATAGGTTGCAGTACACCGGTCTTTACATTTACAATGATGTCATTCGTTCACTACTTCTGTCCCATCCACACCGGTCTTTACATTTACAATGATGTCATTCGTTCACTACTTCTGTCCCATCCTTAAAATCCAAAGACAAACCGATCTTACAGAATGCCATACAGTCATGTAATTTATTATCTGTGGCAAAAATTTTCGATTTTGTGTAAAATCTTGAATATTAGCTATTTTTGAAAGTATTGTACCTGTTTCTTTTATGATATAAGACATTTATACACAGAATATGTAGTAAGATCAAGTCGATAAGAGGTGTTTTTGCTATGAGTGTTATTTGTTTACTAAATAGGACAAGTTGGGATAAACAGGCTTTAGGTCACACGGAAAATTTCCGGAACTGGCCACTTACTTAAATAATATTTAAAAAGTAATAACAACATTTGAAAAATGTAACACTGTCGCTGTAGAATAGAGGTTTGTTTTATCTGAACTGTCGCTATTTTTTAATTGTAATGTAGTATCATTTTAGAAATGGCGTGTTTACATCACTATAGATTTAACTCGTAAACGTTTTCGTAGTATGATTTTCTACGATTTTAAGTGTAATTTGACAGCTCAGCAGACTCGTTCGGCTTCAAACTTGGCGATGAAGCACTATGCAATAGGAATTTTGATAACTGGTTTGCAGAATTTGTTGAACACATTTCTATAGAGCAACAATACCATCTATTTCCGAAACACGTTTTATTACCATGTCCATTCCCACTCTCATAAGCGTGCGCTTTTGAGTTTTTATTTTACGCGCGTCAACTTGTAATGCACAGAATAATAGCCGATACAGAGATTAAATGGTTTTAGTAACAATAAATTGTCATATACCTAATTTTTACCTAATATTATGCAATAACGACCCGTTAGTTAATCCGTTATTATACTTAAATACTACGGTATTAGAGATTTTTAAAGTGAAGCTTTTTCTATGAAAATATAGATATCTCAAAATGATGGACCTTTACATGACTGTTCAAAAAGTGTTATCTGTATTGGGGTATCGTAAAAATCCTTTCATTACAGGGACAGGCGCACTGAAGTTTTAAAAAAACTTTATTCTTTGGCAATTGTTCATTTAGGTTTACCCTTTGCTCTTTTTGCACTCTCCTAAAACGAGACTGACTTGGTGTAATAAACTTATTAAATTTTGGTTTACATTTCATTCATAGACTCAGCTTAGCTAACGCTTACCATTTTTCAGTCGTGTAACATTTAGTTTTCTTAAGAATGAAAGATATCTCTGAACTTTAAACTACTCTGTAATAAACACTGAATCGTCTGTTCGATCGAATCGTTCTTAAGTCTGGGAGAAGCATTATGTATTGTTGTAAGCACGGAATAGATGTCGCGCGAGTTGACAGTAAATGCTCAAGGTCACTTGCATTCCCCTTCGCCTTTATTAATGCGATCTTTGAACGGTTGAAATGAATTGAACAAAAATTAACCTCACGGCAAGGTGAAGCAAGGTGAACTGCAACGGCTAGCTGTCTGTTCACCCTTATGAAGTATACTCTCTCCAACAGCTGCAGTCGATCAACAAGCGGCGGGAGTCTACCGAGGTGCGGCGGAGAGAGCGGCTGGAGTCCACCAGCCTCACCACCACGCCGGTGACGGACGACAACCTGGTGGACTACCACTCGCACCACCTGCACGAGGGCTGCGACCCCTTCCGGCTGCACTACAACCTCTACGCCGTCGTGGTCAGTACGCTCTCTCACCGTACCCACTAGTGTGGATGGGTGACCACGTTCCGACCATATTTAGTGACATTTATCCGAAGCATCTCTGTGCTTCGGAAGGCATATTAAAAGTGGTATTATCGTGAAGCCTAGTCAGAGGCGGTTTTATTACATCTGACAGTAGGTTGCCCGACACACGATTACTGTTCAACACGGTGATAAGACAAAGTATTTTGAACCCTAATCCTTTGCCATAAAATTTAGCTTCCACTTATAAGAAACAAAAGTGCCCGGCCACTTCCGGCTTACCACAATTAATTTAATTGAACTAAAATCCATATTTTGACAAGGCAATATGAGAAAAAATGCAAACAAGTTAAAATGGACGGCACCTTTCATTTGTTGCCGGCTCAAGGTGTAGTCACTGGCCTTATCACATTTCTCCACTTCACCGCACGGGCCCCGCATGGTGGAGTAGTTGTTAGGCAAGTTGAGGCGTGACCTGTGCTCCAAACTCCTGGAATGGAAAGGATTCGGTATAGATAGATACTCTTTATTGTACACTATACAAGTAAAATACACATGATTTTAACAGAAAGATGTACAATTTAGGCGGTCTTATCGCCAATAGCGATTTCTTCCAGACAACTTTTAGGTAGAGGACAACCATTAGAGAAAGGGGAAGGTGTTGCAGAGTTCTTAAAATTCTTACCTGATACAAATAGGATTGCATACATTTATGGCATAGACGTATACATACAGTGATAAATAAATAAAAATAAAATCAACATTAACGGCGAGTACATCACTCACCTTCGGTTTGCCGACGATATCGTGGTTATGGCAGAATCGCATGAAGACCTCGGCACAATGCTCGATGGCCTTAGCCGAGTTTTCCAACAAGTAGGCCTTCGCATGATCATGAACAAAACAAAGGTCATGTCGAATGCCCATGTTGCGCCCTACCCAGTATCAGTTGGGAGCTCTACTCTCGTAATTGTTGACAAATATGTCTTCCTGGGACAAGTGATTCAGTTGGGTAGGTCAAATTTTGAGAAGGAGGTCAATCGTCGAATCCAACTCGGCTGGGCAACGTTCGGGAAACTACATAACGTCTTCTCGTCCAAAATACCTCAGTGCCTAAAGACGAAAGTCTTCAAACCTTACGACCGACCTTCGAGTCTTACCAGTGATGACATATGGAACTGAAACGTGGCCTCTCACTATGGGCCTTATAAGAAAGCTTAAGGTCGCACAGCGTGCTATGGAAAGGGCTATGCTCGGTGTTTCCTTGCAAGATCGAATCAGGAATAAGGAGATTCGTAAACGAACAGAAGTCGCTGTCATAGCCTAACGGATTAGCAAGCTGAAGTGGCAGTAGGCGGGGCACATAGCACGTAGAACTGACGGCTAATGGGGCAGAAAGGTTCCGCAATGGAAGCCACGTACCGGCAAGCGCAGCGTAGGACGTCCACCTACAAGGTTGACAGACGACCTGCCGCTGGATGCGGGCCGCTTCCAACCGGCCAGTTTGGAAGTCACCGGGGGAGGCCTATGTTTAGCAGTGGACGCCCTATGGCTGAAACGATAATGATGAACCTTCTGACAAGGCAATAAGAGAAAAATTGCAAACAAGATAAAATGGCCGGCACCTTTAATCTGTCGTCGGCTTAAGGTGTAGTCACTGGCCGCACGACACCCTTGCACTAGACCCCACTGGGCCCGCGCGGTGGAGTGTAGTCGAGGCGGGCCCCGTGGGTGAGACGTGTGCTCATGTTGCCGTGTGCGCGTCGCAGTGCCACTCGGGGCAGCTGCACGGCGGGCACTACGTGGCGTACGCGCGCAACCCGTCGGGCGCGTGGCTGTGCTACAACGACAGCTCCTGCCGCGAGGTGGACCCGCGCCGCGCCCTCGACCCCGCCGCCGCCTACCTGCTGTTCTACGAGCGCGCCGGCCTCAGGTACGTGCTCGCTACCCGCGCCGGCCTCAGGTACGTGCTCGCTACCCGCGCCGCGCCCTCGACCCCGCCGCCGCCTACCTGCTGTTCTACGAGCGCGCCGGCCTCAGGTACGTGCTCGCTACCCGCGCCGGCCTCAGGTACGTGCTCGCTACCCGCGCCGCGCCCTCGACCCCGCCGCCGCCTACCTGCTGTTCTACGAGCGCGCCGGCCTCAGGTACGTGCTCGCTACCCGCGCCGGCCTCAGGTACGTGCTCGCTACCCGCGCCGCGCCCTCGACCCCGCCGCCGCCTACCTGCTGTTCTACGAGCGCGCCGGCCTCAGGTACGTGCTCGCTACCCGCGCCGGCCTCAGGTACGTGCTCGCTACCCGCGCCGCGCCCTCGACCCCGCCGCCGCCTACCTGCTGTTCTACGAGCGCGCCGGCCTCAGGTACGTGCTCGCTACCCGCGCCGGCCTCAGGTACGTGCTCGCTACCCGCGCCGCGCCCTCGACCCCGCCGCCGCCTACCTGCTGTTCTACGAGCGCGCCGGCCTCAGGTACGTGCTCGCTACCCGCGCCGGCCTCAGGTACGTGCTCGCTACCCGCGCCGCGCCCTCGACCCCGCCGCCGCCTACCTGCTGTTCTACGAGCGCGCCGGCCTCAGGTACGTGCTCGCTACCCGCGCCGGCCTCAGGTACGTGCTCGCTACCCGCGCCGCGCCCTCGACCCCGCCGCCGCCTACCTGCTGTTCTACGAGCGCGCCGGCCTCAGGTACGTGCTCGCTACCCGCGCCGGCCTCAGGTACGTGCTCGCTACCCGCGCCGCGCCCTC
This sequence comes from Anania hortulata, assembly GCA_963576865.1. Classification (NCBI taxonomy): domain Eukaryota; kingdom Metazoa; phylum Arthropoda; class Insecta; order Lepidoptera; family Crambidae; genus Anania; species Anania hortulata. The sequence goes on from OY756409.1 coordinate 1,348,199, forward strand.
GACCCCGCCGCCGCCTACCTGCTGTTCTACGAGCGCGCCGGCCTCAGGTACGTGCTCGCTACCCGCGCCGGCCTCAGGTACGTGCTCGCTACCCGCGCCGCGCCCTCGACCCCGCCGCCGCCTACCTGCTGTTCTACGAGCGCGCCGGCCTCAGGTACGTGCTCGCTACCCGCGCCGGCCTCAGGTACGTGCTCGCTACCCGCGCCGCGCCCTCGACCCCGCCGCCGCCTACCTGCTGTTCTACGAGCGCGCCGGCCTCAGGTACGTGCTCGCTACCCGCGCCGGCCTCAGGTACGTGCTCGCTACCCGCGCCGCGCCCTCGACCCCGCCGCCGCCTACCTGCTGTTCTACGAGCGCGCCGGCCTCAGGTACGTGCTCGCTACCCGCGCCGGCCTCAGGTACGTGCTCGCTACCCGCGCCGCGCCCTCGACCCCGCCGCCGCCTACCTGCTGTTCTACGAGCGCGCCGGCCTCAGGTACGTGCTCGCTACCCGCGCCGGCCTCAGGTACGTGCTCGCTACCCGCGCCGCGCCCTCGACCCCGCCGCCGCCTACCTGCTGTTCTACGAGCGCGCCGGCCTCAGGTACGTGCTCGCTACCCGCGCCGGCCTCAGGTACGTGCTCGCTACCCGCGCCGCGCCCTCGACCCCGCCGCCGCCTACCTGCTGTTCTACGAGCGCGCCGGCCTCAGGTACGTGCTCGCTACCCGCGCCGGCCTCAGGTACGTGCTCGCTACCCGCGCCGCGCCCTCGACCCCGCCGCCGCCTACCTGCTGTTCTACGAGCGCGCCGGCCTCAGGTACGTGCTCGCTACCCGCGCCGGCCTCAGGTACGTGCTCGCTACCCGCGCCGCGCCCTCGACCCCGCCGCCGCCTACCTGCTGTTCTACGAGCGCGCCGGCCTCAGGTACGTGCTCGCTACCCGCGCCGGCCTCAGGTACGTGCTCGCTACCCGCGCCGGCCTCAGGTACGTGCTCGCTACCCGCGCCGGCCTCAGGTACGTGCTCGCTACCCGCGCCGCGCCCTCGACCCCGCCGCCGCCTACCTGCTGTTCTACGAGCGCGCCGGCCTCAGGTACGTGCTCGCTACCCGCGCCGGCCTCAGGTACGTGCTCGCTACCCGCGCCGCGCCCTCGACCCCGCCGCCGCCTACCTGCTGTTCTACGAGCGCGCCGGCCTCAGGTACGTGCTCGCTACCCGCGCCGGCCTCAGGTACGTGCTCGCTACCCGCGCCGCGCCCTCGACCCCGCCGCCGCCTACCTGCTGTTCTACGAGCGCGCCGGCCTCAGGTACGTGCTCGCTACCCGCGCCGGCCTCAGGTACGTGCTCGCTACCCGCGCCGCGCCCTCGACCCCGCCGCCGCCTACCTGCTGTTCTACGAGCGCGCCGGCCTCAGGTACGTGCTCGCTACCCGCGCCGGCCTCAGGTACGTGCTCGCTACCCGCGCCGCGCCCTCGACCCCGCCGCCGCCTACCTGCTGTTCTACGAGCGCGCCGGCCTCAGGTACGTGCTCGCTACCCGCGCCGGCCTCAGGTACGTGCTCGCTACCCGCGCCGGCCTCAGGTACGTGCTCGCTACCCGCGCCGCGCCCTCGACCCCGCCGCCGCCTACCTGCTGTTCTACGAGCGCGCCGGCCTCAGGTACGTGCTCGCTACCCGCGCCGGCCTCAGGTACGTGCTCGCTACCCGCGCCGCGCCCTCGACCCCGCCGCCGCCTACCTGCTGTTCTACGAGCGCGCCGGCCTCAGGTACGTGCTCGCTACCCGCGCCGGCCTCAGGTACGTGCTCGCTACCCGCGCCGGCCTCAGGTACGTGCTCGCTACCCGCGCCGGCCTCAGGTACGTGCTCGCTACCCGCGCCGGCCTCAGGTACGTGCTCGCTACCCGCGCCGGCCTCAGGTACGTGCTCGCTACCCGCGCCGGCCTCAGGTACGTGCTCGCTACCCGCGCCGGCCTCAGGTACGTGCTCGCTACCCGCGCCGGCCTCAGGTACGTGCTCGCTACCCGCGCCGGCCTCAGATACGTGCTCGCTACCCGCGCCGGCCTCAGGTACGTGCTCGCTACCCGCGCCGGCCTCAGGTACGTACTACCCGCGCCGGCCTCAGGTACGTGCTCGCTACCCGCGCCGGCCTTAAGTACGTACTACCCGCGCAGGCCTCAAGTACGTGCTCACTACCCGCGCCGGCGTCAGGTACGTACTCTCTACCAGCGCCGGCCTCAGGTGCGTACTCACTACCAGCGCCGGCCTCAGGTACGTACTCACTACGAGCGCAGTTGTATTCTTGTACCGCCATGCTAATACATGCCACACCATTGTAATAAATTTGTAATTAAATTGCGAGACTCGATTCTAGAACTATTTATAATATGTATCCAAAAATGTGTACGGAACCCTCGTTGGACGAGTTCGAGTCACACTTGTCTGGTTTTGTAATTCACATCGAGTATGCGTGCGGTCCCCAGGTACGACAAGTACCTGCCGTCGGTGGCGGGCCCGCCGCCTGCCGCGCCGCGCGCCCTGCTCGACGCCGACGAGGCTGACCTGCCGCGCGCCTGCCGCCTCATGTAGCCGCGCCGCGAGGCACGAGGCACGACGCACGAGCCGCGAGGCAACGAGGGCACGACCGACGCGCACGCTGCACCTGAGCCGCCGCGACACGAGGCAACACGATAACTAAACACCTAACACGCTACACACACTATAACTATTGTACACAACGGCGTCGCCAGCCGAAGACCCAGAGGGAAGTTGTGAAAAATGAGGGGTGAGGAAAGTGCCAAGCGTGGCGACTATTAGCAATCCCCCCCATGATAAGTTATTAGGGGAGGCCTTTGTTCGGCAGTGGACGACCTATGGCTGAAATGATAATAATGAGGAAAGTATAAATTGTGAATACAGTCCTGAGCTCATAAGCTTCACACTCGTTGAGCTCTTACTTCTACGTAAATTGTTATTAGAACGTTACAAAGTCCAAAGTGTAAAGCTCCAGGGGATTTTGATTTTTTTAATATCTAGCATCTGCCCCTCCCTGCCCTACCTTGGCGACGCCCTTGATTGTATAACTAGCGGCACGGATCTTGAGCGCTGGGTGAGAAATGCTAGCTAGTTGCGCGACCGCACCTCTTGGTTGTTTGCTTCGCACACACGCGTCTAGATACGATGATCGTCTCGTAAGATGCGCAAAACAATCCCCACTCTTTCGTTCAGCGCTCAAGATCACTGCCAGAGATTGTATTTGTGTTATTCTTTGTTAAATATTTAAGAGGCTCGCATTTGATTACAATTTCACCCATGGTTCTAAATGTTATTGAGATTGTGGCCGTTATTATGAAGCAACAAGTAATCAGTATTTTTAAATGCAACATATTTTGAATTAGGTCCACTTGTGCACTACCAGATTAGCTTAGTACGAGATTATAACATCTCTTGTCTCTGACATCATACAAACTGACAACTATAAAATGATGTTATATACCGGGATTCGATAATCCTGAATTCCTGAAATACTCGAGTCCACCTGTCTAGCCAAGAATTAAGGCCAACTATGGACTAGAAGTTTGACAGATCCGTAATTCGTTCTCTGCTACTACTACCTTCATAGTCATAGAACAATAAATGTAGCCCTTCAACGAAATCCTAGTCTATGGTAAGTCACAACATTTGTAGGCACTCTAGTTATCAAGAAAGAGAAGAAATAAACCCAAACAAGGTAATAATTTGTTGATAAAAAACCGTTGCTGAATTTGTAACAAGTGTACACCAAAGTGCAGCAAACACAACTAAGCAATAACATTATAGTGACATGACTATACGTAGGCACTTGCATACTCACGAACTTAATTCAAAAACATCTAACAAATCTTAAAACGATAACGGATTTGAAGTAGATATTCATATTATAGATATGACCAGTGCAATTTGTTGCTCTCATTAAACTAATTGTACTGATCATGTCCATACAAATACAATGATAGCTACTTCATATCTACTCCTAAATAAATGATCACAAAGCCGCAAAAAAAATACTAAACGCTATTATTTGACGCCTCAGCCTATTCGGATTACTCGAGAGTAAGACAGCTTTAATCAGTACCACCACAGCGCACATAGTTCACATTTTATTCGTAACAAACACGTTAAACCATTGATTTAATAAAGTGTCTAGATCGATGACCAATATATTCAAATCGAAACAATCATTTAGACCACATACCTAATCTATTACTACTTACACAAACTACATTACACAATAAAGGTGTTTAATCGTTTGTCGTTAGATTAATTGAATGCATTCCATCTTCTAAAGTATGATGCGAGATTCAAAACGTATTTATAAGCAAAAATTAAGTCAGTGTGATAAGAAATATGATGTAATATTTTTATCGTTACATTAGCATTAGCTGTCAAGTTGACAAGTTGTTTCTTATAAATCTTACCTACTTACTAACTACTTGATGAAGTGTGCTAAAATAATAATTACTACGATATCCGCGTATTCATTATGGGTTTACATTACAGCCTCAAAGTTCAAACTTCGTGGTTGAATAAATTTAGTGGAGTCGTAGGCTCATAGATTTTGTTGGTTGTAGTTTTAGTTAAGTTTCCTCGTTTGCTACAGTAAGTCCAAAAATAAATGTTCCTTATCGGATATTTGCTAGCAGCTATCGGAAGCGATTTCGAAGAACGTGTTTTATGAAATTATTTATGAATAGTTTATCAATATTATTAAAATATTGTTTGCGCGGTTAGAACAAATGCGAGAAGTCGCCTAGCTAGAATTGTTTAAATAAATTGTATTCGAGACTGATGTGATTGTAATATAATATCATAACATTACTCATTGATCTATTTTATATTCAATCGATAGATTATGATAATGATGCCCAGAATATTTTGTATCGATAATTATTTTTAAAAAATGCATTACAGATTGATATTTTCCAAAATATTAGTGTAATTATTTTGTAATAATGTTTTTTTTACTGTACATAGAGAAGTGCTACAAATTATTCTTCGCATCTGTAATATATTCTAACGTGTCTACGCGCACGTGTTAGGTTTAATTTAGTATAATTAAAATCGCATTAAGTTTTTTATTATTATATATCATTATTGTAATAATTATTTTATACAATTGATCGATGCTTGATGTTTGCAAGAGCTTTCTAGTGTACCAAAAGGGCTCAATATTATATTATTTAATATATATTCTTATGATTAGATTACGCGGCTTAGGGCACAGTGTCGTATGCTTGTAATCGTAGCGAGATGATGGATAATAGTATTAGCCTATATGAATATGTTTGTTAGAACGGATACTTTGATATTACCGCGGCCGCCGCGCGTCGTGCTGACACATAGGTTTTACAAAATGTCCAGCACTTTTTTGACCATCGTGTCGTGAAACAAATCTTTGGTCGTTTTTTAGGAAACTTATCTTATGAAGTAATTAATTAATTACTTATGAAACAAAGTTTACAGCATAAAGGACAAACAAACATTATAAACTGCCTTAAATATTGAAAATTGCTTCAAAATTGCATTCATTGGGTTTTTTAAATACAAATTTAATTCATTTATAGAATTTCTACAAGTATCTGACCTTAGCAGATTCGAACAGATAGAAACAAAATGTATATATTTTGCTACCGACAACCTACAATAATAGCTATAGTTTTTGCTTTATTTTGAAAATGTAATTCTATGGAGTCTGTTCATCTTAGACCTAATGTTTATTAGATAAATGTTACTTATTAATTTCAATGGCCTTATTTACACAACAAAATACAGCGTGAAATATATATATTTTGAGTGTTCACACAATTCGATCCCGTCTTAAAAAATCTACTTTTAATAATTCAATAAATGCAGAATGTCTTTTTTCTATAAGATGAAGTCTCCTTTAATTAAAATTTGTCATTTTGAATATTTAAAGTAGTCTGTAGTGGCTGTAAAGTTCGTGTGTTCCTTCGCGTATACTGCTATTAATAGTAAAAGAAATGGCGCTCGGCGGCGCGGTCGGTGCGTCGCAGGGAAGGCTCTTATTCCACAACTTTAACACTAAGGCATGTATGTATATATTTAATACATTAGTAACTCGCTATATTGTTATTTATACGACGAGCATAACGCTATGCTCCGTGCCATAGTTTCTTGTTCTCTCATATACCAAAGCAAATGTTATGAAAATTCCAAATTGTTTTCTTTTCCGTTGTTATTAGAATTTTGAATAGATGAAAAATAGCTTTAATTACTCAATGGTTTGGTTCTAATTAATATATTTAAAAAAGTTAATTTTTGTCTACGCCTCTTAGCGGTTACCCTTGTTAAGGGTAACCGCTTTGTGATTGTATATAACATTGAATGATACATGCCATATTTTCATAATAATGAAGAATCGCAAAATCTGTTATTCGTGTTATCTAAGTATTTTGAATATCCCTGTGCAATAAAGAATTCTTTTGTACATATTATTTTATTTTGTCAACTCGTTTCTTGTTCCAGTACAAACTCGATTAAGAGGTCTTATTTTATAAGTTATCTTCTGTCTAGTAGTCAGCGTGAAGAAAGAAGATAACTAATAAATAGAATGCAGTAGAAGCACCAGACATCAGCACCCAGAAGGAAGTTAATATTTTCAAGATAAGATAACCCATACTTACAAGTCACAAAAACTATTTCTTAATTTAAATTTTAGATCATTGTGAAATCCAAAAACCTTGAAAATACCTACTTGATGCGTGAAATAAATTGTTTAGGTAGGTACTGTTAGTGGGGAATCGATTGCAGAGAACATCCCTATGAGCGGTTCCGGCACTAGCTGTCAGCTGTCATTGGAGCGTACTTCATCCATGCGTCGTTATTGTGCTTTCGCACGTTTTCCGTATCATCAACATATTTGAATAAATTAATACACCGTTTTATTTAGAGGATCCTCTCTAATAGTACATACCTATAAAGTGACAATGCTTTATCGACACTAAATCAATGCGGTCATCTTGTTAACACTAACAGTGGCGTTGGCTTTCAGTAATAGTGCGTCTGTCTTGTCTGTTTTTTCGTCAAATTCGCCAGCCCGTCAGCAAGACCTTCCGCCCCTTCCTGTTTCGAAACTGGCGTCCGGCCCTCGTGTGTCACCGGTTTTGTCCTATTCGGTGATAAAACTACGGAGAGTAGAGGTAAGGAGTACTATCTAATATCTATCTAAGGGCAGAAAGTTGAAAGTGTCCAGCTAAAGCAGTTCCAAAACCCTTCAATGGCGCTTGCGTAGGCAAAGGGTATTGTATGATGAATGTAGCAGTTTTTGACAAATTGAAATTTTATATAAAAAAAAATTGAATGTAGAATTAGCCGAATTAGTACATTTGAGTTAAGCCGGTGACAGATGCGACGGACGCGGCTGCGGACTCGTCTTGACATTGTAAGGTCAAACGCTGCCATTGGTCGATCCTTGGGCTGGCGGAAGTTGACTGAAGGTTAGAGACCAATGGCAGCGCTTGACCTCACAATGTCAAGACTAGTCCCTAGCCGCGTCCGCCGCAGTTTGTCACCAATTTAACTTTTATTAAACTTTTTAAAACAATATTCTCATTTTGTTTAGGTATGTATTTTTTTTTATATAAAATAGAATCAGGCGTTAAGAAATGATAGAAATACTATTCATTGCATGAAATATGGTAAACAATTGGTAATTTCTTATTATGAAAAGTGCGCCATAACGGAATGAAAGTTCTTTTGTCCTTATTTATTTTTATCTAATTACTATTAGCGTTTTTTTAACGTCGCTGTTACCCTGTTGCTACTGTGGCACCACCTGTTTGACGGACAACGAAAAAATTGTACTCCTTACCTTTATATTTTCCCTATATTAATTTACTCTTTGCTTTATATGTTACGCTCAAAGAGATCATGCTCATTGAGCTCACAACGCGCTGTGGTCACTGTAAAACATCCACATCGCAAAATTGGTGATATGGCCCTTAAGAGGACGCACATGACGCGTTGTAGCAATCATAAAAGACCACATAGCGAAATTCGTGTCGTGGCTATCATCAAATGTACTCTATGGCTATCATGTTTCACGACACGACCACAACGCATTGTCGTATCAAAAAAGACGACGCCTATGGAATTATAGAATACAAAGCAGTGATTTGCGTTAAGGGTCCTACTAGTCTCGAAACTTTTTGGTAGATATCCATAGGAAATATTATTTGTCCTTAACCTTAGGAAATATTATATATTGTTGATGCGATGTCGTTGTCGTTGTAGAGGATGTTAATGTTGGAATCAAATGCTCTTGCTCTTCGTAAATTGTGTAATTAGTTATAAAAGTTTAGTACAAGTAGTAACCGACATTTTGCGTTTCGAATGGTTCGAGTCAGAGAGGGGATCAAATTATTGCACGTTCATAGGTGGCGCGGTGTTGCAATGCGAAAATATTGTAACTACTAAGTTTAATGCGACGGCTAAACATACCCCCGGCCTTGAAAGTACCCACTTTCAACCTATTTCAAAATTACGCGCAGGGAGATTATCACTTTGGGTCAAACAGGGGACAAATCTTAACAACTGCGCGTCGCACGATGCCCGAAGTCGTCTGGATATCAGCCACTCTGCATATGCCATCTTTCCCAGGAAAGGTCTTGACGATGCGCCCAAGATGCCACTTGAGAGGAGGCAGCCTGTCGTCCTTGATAACAACGAGCGTGTCAGGTTGAAGATCAGTGGTGTTCTTCCTCCATTTGGTTCTCGCCTGCAGCTCAGATATGTATTCTTTGGCCCATCGAGTCCAAAACTGTTGGCGGATTTGCTCCACTCGCTGGTAACGTGAGAGCCGATGCACAGGTTCGTCCTCAATGTCTTGAGTAAGAGGCGCAGTGAGTGGACGGCCAACCAAGAAATGACCTGGACTTAAAGGATTGAGGTCCTGTGGATCTGATGACATAGGGCTAATAGGACGAGAGTTTAGGATGGCCTCAACCTGTGTCAACACTGTGTTAAATTCCTCAAATGTCATATGTGAGTTTCCTATCACGCGACGCAAGTGGTACTTGCAGGACTTAATCCCAGCCTCCCATAACCCACCAAAATGACATGAATAGGGAGGATTGAAGCGAAATTTAATGCTTTGGCTAGTAGCAAATTCAATTATTTGTGGCGAACAAGTAGATAAAAATTTAGAGAAGTCATTTGCTAGCCCCACAAAATTTTTACCGTTATCTGAAAATATTTCGATTGGTTTTCCACGTCTGGAAATAAATCGCTTTAAAGCCAATAAGTACGCATCCGTGGAGAGGTCGCTGACAGCTTCCAAGTGTATAGCGCGCGTGACGAAACAAACAAACAAACAAACGTAACATTTTGTAACCCTAGAACCTCTACCTTTCCGATTAAGTATGGTCATTGGACCTGCGTAGTCCACTCCACATCGCAAAAATGGAAAAGTTGGAGTTACGCGCTCCTCAGGCAAATTACCCATTAGAGGATTAAGGGTTTTGCCTCTCAACCGTTTGCAAGTAACACAATCATGTACCACTGTCCTTGCGAGGTTCCTGCCGGCAATAGGCCACCAGATTTCTCGAATGTTGTATAAAAGGGCTTGCGGGCCCGAGTGCAATAATTGTTTATGCTCATGACGAAACAATAACAACGTAAAATGATGTTTTGACGAAAGCAAAATTGGATGTTTTTTGTCAAAACTGAAGTCAGGTGAGTCTCTAATACGACCGCCAACACGAATGATTTTTTCGTCATCAATAAACAAATTTAATTTTGACAAACTATGTTTATTAACTAGTGTCCCGTTATCCGATAACGACGTGTACTCATCTGAAAAGGATTCCAGTTGAGCCAGCCTCACCAAACTCATGTCAGCTTCTCTCAATTCGTCCACGGTGAGAACACCTACTCGCTTCGTTTTATTGCGCGCGTTATAAATAAAGCGGTGTACATACGCCATAGCACGTCTCATGCGAGCGAACTGAGAGAATCTAACGAACGGGAAAAAAGTAGAAGGCGGTACCTGTTCAGAAACAAGAGAATACGTCACACTTGACTTCAATTCCGGCAGGCTATCCTGTGTATCATGTAATTGTGTTGGTAAGTCGGAACAGCTGAAACTAGGTTCACTAAGGAAAGCCGGGCCCTCCCACCATAATGATGATGAAGAAAGATTCTCCATGCTTACGCCGCGCGAAACCAGGTCAGCTGGGTTTTCTTTTCCACTTACGTGGCGCCACGGTAATTCCTTTGTCAACTCATGAATTTCAGCCGTTCTATTTTGGACAAATGTTTTTTGTAAATTAGGAGGCATGTGTAACCAGCCTAATACTATGGTCGAGTCGGTCCAAAATATAATGTTGTCTACATAACAGTGAAGCGATTTGTGTACTTTGTCGTATAGCCTGGCACCAAGTAAAGCTCCACACAATTCAAGCCTAGGTATGCTAACTGGCTTTATGGGTGCGACCTTGCCCTTAGAACATAACAGCCTAACCGTGATACCCTGATTTGTAACTGTGCGTACGTATATGCAAGCGCGATAAGCAGTTTGCGAGGCATCGGTAAAAATGTGTAGTTCTATACGTATAGCATCGCTAGCTATAGCCTGGCGTGGTATGCGGATAGTAGTGAGCGCCGATAAGCCATTCACAAAGCGATCCCATGCGCGCGCGACGTCACTCGGGACTTCGTCATCCCAATCTAATTGTATTAACCATAGTTGTTGTAATAAAACTTTAGCAATCATTATGGTTGGACTTAGTAGGCCCAATGGATCGAAAATCTGTGACACATGCGATAAAATTGAGCGCTTAGTTATCTTAGAGGTGTCACATCTAAATTGAGTTTTAAAATGAAATTCGTCAGTAGCATGATATATACCTAAACCCAGCGTCTTACTTTGCACATTGTCGCCTAATGCTAAGTCTTTAGAGTCGCTAAATGACTGATCACATTCAAAATTAAAAACCCATTTCCGTAATGGAAAACCACCTGATTTTAAAACATCCTTAGTTTTTTCGCATAAGCTTAATAATTGTGCCTTATTGACAAAACTCAAAATCATATCGTCGATGTAAAAATGATCATTAATTATTCGTTTAACATCAGGATCTATACAATCGAGTGCGAGCTGTTTTAAACACCTAACGCTAAGAAAAGGCGCGGACGCCGTCCCGTAGGTCACAGTGTTCAAGCGATAGATACCTATCGGTTCGGACGGATCGTCACGCCAGATGATCAGCTGTAGGTCGCGTTGTGACTCATGCACTAGGCACTGCCGGTACATCTTCTCGATGTCAGCGCATGCGGTATACCTATACTGCCGAAACCGTAACAATATAGCAACAAGGTCACTCTGAAGAGGTGGTCCTACAAGCTGAAGGTCGTTCAAAGATTTCCCACTAGTGGTCGTTGCGCTGGCGTCGAAAACAGCGCGCAACTTGGTGGTAGTGCTATGTTCACGAAACACGCCATGGTGAGATTGGTGAGGCATAAAATAGTGCGGTGCCCCATAAGAATATACGCGTGTCATGTGACCTAGGTTTATGTATTCATGAATAAAATCTGCGTATAATTTTTTATAGTCAGGGTTGCGATCTAGGCGCTTTTCCAAAGCTAAGAAGCGACGTTCAGCTTGAGGAAATGATTCACCTAACTTATCAGGAGATTCTTTAAAAGGAATACGTACGCAGAACCTTCCGTCACTTTCACGCGTAGTAGTTGTCACGAAATGATCCTCGCACGCGTGTTCCTCATCGCTGAGCATCTTACTAGTTCTGGGAAATTCCCCCAACTCCCAAAATCGGCGTAGTTGCGCGTCAATACCGTCAATCGAATGGCTGAAATTGCAGAGAACAGACCTAGTGTTATAGCGCGTATGTATGGGGCCTGACACAATCCAACCCAACATTGTGTTATGTAAAAAGGGTCCGTTTGGCAACCTCATTTTACCATCGCATAATAATTCCCAGAATATATCTGCACCCAGTAGAAGGTCGATATTTTGAGATTCTAAATATTGCGGATCTGCCAGCTGTATGTTGTTAGGAATCCTAAACTGGTGTGCGTTATGTTTACATGCAGCTGGTAATGTAGATGTGATATTAGGCAAAACAAAACATCGTATTTGTTTTGTAAAGTCTTTTATGCGCGACCTTATCTCGACATCACATATTTGCGTAGATTGTGTGATCGAGTTGCCTATCCCTCGAATTTCGTATGTGGACTGTAGTATGTTAGCGTTTAATGTATCGCATAATTGTTTTGTGATAAAGCAATGTTGGCTACCACTATCGAGGAGTGCGCGCGCGAGGTGATAATTGTTGTGTGCATCGGCAACCTCGACTAAAGCAGTGGATAATACCACAGCTTGCACGCGTTCGGATTGATTAGAGTGACATAATGCGTTATCAATGTGTGCATTGTTTACCTGGGACACCTGAGAGAAAGGTATTTGCATGGGGATGGTGTCCGCGAGCACTGCCAGGGGCGCGGGGGACGCGCATCCAGCACGGGCCGTGGCGTTGGTCGCGTGGAGGAACACGGCTTGATCAGTGTTGAACGAGTCGTTGTGAATTAATGTGTTATGTTTTTTATTGCACTTCCGACACGGGCCGAATTTACATGTCCCTAGCGTATGTCCTGAGCGTAAACAGTTTTCACACAATTTATGTTTCGATATTAGTTTTAGTTTAGTGTCTAAATCAGAGTCCAGAAAGCTTTGACATGCATATAGTGGGTGATCAGCATTACACATTAGGCAATTCCTGTTACGTTGTTGCGGCTTATTGGTGGAAACATTGCAGTGTACCTTGTTGTTTTGTGATGCGAAGTTTTGTTTTTTATTTTCCTGGTTGAACTTGTTGCTAGGACTATGGGATACTAGCAATGTTTCCAGCATGTCAGCACGTTCCTTTAAGAATTTAATTAGGTCGTCTACCTTTAGGCTTTTCTTAGACTCAGATTGATTTAGACTAGTGCCTTTATATTGCTCCCACTCCCGCTCAGTGGTCTCATCTAACTTAGAGGTTATTATGTAAATCACTAAAGTATCCCAGTGTTCTGTAGGTTCCCCTAATATTTTTAATGCACGTAAATTCTTTAGGATTGTGTCTATGAGCCGCCTTAGTGTATGTGGTGACTCCTTAGATATTTTGGCAATAGAAAACAGTGATTTTACATGATTGTGCACCAACAAGCGATTGTTATTGTATCTATTAAGCAGTAGTTCCCAGGCCACAGAATAGTTAGCTGCTGAGAACTCCAGGGAATCTATAACGAGTTCTGCACTTCCCTTCAATGAAGACTTGAGGTAGTGAAACTTTTGAATGTTAGAGATTTCTTTAGAACTATGTACTAGGGAGACAAAAGTATCTCGAAACTCAAGCCAATGTTCATACACACCGTCAAACGAAGGCATATTGATAGTTGGCAATTTAATAGATTGTAACCGGCTACTACACACATCAGAAGACTCAGCGACCTCCGCATAGGAGTTCAAGATACACTCAGCTCGAGCCAGCACACTGTAATAACCATCCTCAAACTGTTCTCGCTGTGTTAACTGTTGTTCTAAATCTGCATCAGAGGCAGCCTTTTCGATTTGAGTTTGAAGATGGTTAAACTCAGTGAGCAAGCTTTCAGCGCCTTTCATGCGTAACTTCAAATCGATACGTTTTTGGGTAGGTAGTTCTTGATTTAATAAATTATTAACGTAATTTGAAAGCCTAGTTAATCTACCTTTTAATATTCCCCGTGATTTGACTAAATCCCTGAGGAGATCGTCGTCATTTTGTCCAGTAAGAGCCAGTTTAAAAGGCGATTTATCTGACGTCATTATGGTGAGTTATGGGAGTGACTTACGGTTTAATCCTGGCGTTGGAGATCAAATAGTACCAGCTGCGTCACAAAGTTGATAACAAATGTTGAACAGAGCACTGAAATGCGTAAAAAACACAATATTAACACAAATGAAGCCGGGAAGGTTGGTTAGGGAAAGATTGGCTGGCCGTACCAAATAGCGCTTCGTTTGCAGCAGTAATCTTTCCAATCGCCTTAACACTGCACCTTTCCTCGGTATTTGTCCTCTTAGCTCGCTTCTTTAGGCTATTTTTTCCTTTGCGACTAGAAAAGCCCATGCGGAGTCCAAAGGTCGTCCAGCCCTTTCTGCGGGTTATCCGGCTCGAAGGACCACACGATGTTGATGCGATGTCGTTGTCGTTGTAGAGGATGTTAATGTTGGAATCAAATGCTCTTGCTCTTCGTAAATTGTGTAATTAGTTATAAAAGTTTAGTACAAGTAGTAACCGACATTTTGCGTTTCGAATGGTTCGAGTCAGAGAGGGGATCAAATTATTGCACGTTCATAGGTGGCGCGGTGTTGCAATGCGAAAATATTGTAACTACTAAGTTTAATGCGACGGCTAAACATATATATACAAAGAAAAATCCGCCCACCGAGGCGGAGAGCAGTCCCGTGTGATAATCGCCTAAGCCCACATTGTTACGTCACAATTCTCCCACTGTAATTCGTGTTACAGTTATCAGATCGGCGCTATGAAGTATACTTCGATAATCTTTGAAAATTTATAACGCATGGACCACAAATTATGATTTTCTACCAATTTTATCGAGGAGTAAATTTTACGGTACTTGTAGGGCTATGGCTCGGACTACAAGCATCCGGAATTTTTCAAAACCCAATACAAATCGGATTGAATCCGGGCTTGTCCGAAGCCGTTTTGTATGGTGTTCTGAAAAACTCCGGATGCTTGTAGTCCGAGCTTAAAAAAACAAGTGATTGGCGCAACGGGGTATTTTGTGCTGTCACCTCCTAGGTACGGGGTATTACGGGAAAGTTACGTTATAAATGTTTTGTTATGTACGAGGTTTTAATCAATAAAACGAAAATATGGACTTTTGAATTTTATTATTAGATTTACACTGTCATTTACAATAAATTTCCATGTAGTTGGTAGGACATAAATCAATATTGCATAACACTAAGGCTAATTGCATCAGTATTTTTGTGGATAAATTAACAAAATATATGCAATATTACAAATTCAAATAAAAATAACGCTAATATCTTACTCGGGCACGCACTCGCTCCACACCGTGCCACCGCACGCGCGACGGCCCGGGCCGGTCAGTGCCGGCCGGCGTACCGGTCGGCCGGCGTACCGGTCGGCCGGCGTACCGGTCGGCCGGCGTACCGGTCGGCCGGCGTACCGGTCGGCCGGCGTACCGGTCGGCCGGCGTACCGGTCGGCCGGCGTACCGGTCGGCCGGCGTACCGGTCGGCCGGCGTACCGGTCGGCCGGCGTACCGGTCGGCCGGCGTACCGGTCGGCCGGCGTACCGGTCGGCCGGCGTACCGGTCGGCCGGCGTACCGGTCGGCCGGCGTACCGGTCGGCCGGCGTACCGGTCGGCCGGCGTACCGGTCGGCCGGCGTACCGGTCGGCCGGCGTACCGGTCGGCCGGCGTACCGGTCGGCCGGCGTACCGGTCGGCCGGCGTACCGGTCGGCCGGCGTACCGGTCGGCCGGCGTACCGGTCGGCCGGCGTACCGGTCGGCCGGCGTACCGGTCGGCCGGCGTACCGGTCGGCCGGCGTACCGGTCGGCCGGCGTACCGGTCGGCCGGCGTACCGGTCGGCCGGCGTACCGGTCGGCCGGCGTACCGGTCGGCCGGCGTACCGGTCGGCCGGCGTACCGGTCGGCCGGCGTGCCGGCGGCCCGGCGACCGGTCGGCCGGCCCGGGCCGCCGCGCGGCTCCGCAGATGGAATGTTCGAGCGACGGCTCGTCAATAAATATTACAAGTGCATAACCTTAACCTAGCACAACTTTTAGAACTACCGTTTGTCCTGTAAAAATCGTAAGAGATGTAGCGCTACAGCAATTTTTTTTTTCGAGAACATGCGAAATTAAAAAAGAATAAATTAAAATATACAAAATCTCTATCACAATACTCGTAAGTAATTAAAGCAATTCAAGTGTGAATACTCCAAAAGTTGTAATACGAACGAAGCGGGTACGACGACAAGTGTATCAAGCTCGGCCCACTACACAGTAGCCGGGGCGAGTCGCGAGACCAACAGGGCGCCACTACGCGGCGCGTGCGGCCCGCGCGTGTCGCCCGCGCGTGTCGACCGCGCGTGTCGCCCGCGCGTCGCGCCGCACGCACGGGCCGCGCGCAAGAGAGAATACAAACACTATTTGTGCAGACCGAATTCAACACAGACGATGCGATTACGATACAAATTAACTATGACATCCACAATGATAAGACGTTTACATATGTAGTATAATTATGTATATCCAAATTAAATATATATTTAATATTTATTACTATATTTTCATTAAACATTTCGCCGCTATGGTGCTCGTAAAGTATCAACAGAGTTAAATACGTTAAACACGGTATAAAATACTTAGAAAATTTACAGTTCCCACCTTAAAGAGTAGCATTGAGAGTAGAGTACGGCGAGCCCGGCCCGGTACCGTCCGATCCGGTACTATACAGTACAGTTAGTTAAACAGTACTGCAAAGTGCGGTACGGTGACGGTACATTACATCCCGGAATAGTAAAAACGTCCAGTGCGGTAAAGATACAGTGCGGCCGATACAGCGCGATCCGGTACAGTACGGTCCGGTACGGTAACGGTACAGTACGACCTTGCTCAGTAACGGTACAGTACGACCTTGCCCAGTAACGGTACACAGTACATTCCAGTACGGTAACGATGCAAATGTCTGGTATGACTCGGTCCAGTACAGCGCGACCCGATACAGAAGGTACGGTACAGTACCGGTACAGGCGGCCCGGACTGGCCGCGAGTCCCTGTTGGCGGCGGAAGCGTCGCGGCGCGAGATCAGTGAACGTTAAGAAAATACATCCTTAAGAACATACAGTTAAAATGCAATACCAAAGTACTTTTCTTAAACATTATTTTTTTTTCGTAATGAAAACAAATATATCAAAAGAAGTACATATTTAAAATGTATATTTACTCATAGATAATTTGACACAATACATAAACAAAAGTTATTATGTATTCCTCCATCGTGTTGAGATATCAACTGATAATTTACTCGGTGTACATGTTTATAAATAGCTTAATGTCCCAGATGCGATATAGTGAGATTTGCAGAGAATACCTTTACAACTGTTGTCATCGAGGGCTGGGTCTTATATGAAACTATAGTTATTTTTTTTATTATATTTAAATAGAACATTAAAAAGTATTACGAGACATCCTGATCTTCAACGTCTTGTGCTTGTTCTTTCTGTTCGGCTTCACCTGCAATAGAGATAAAATTGTTCAAATCGGTGCAACAGAGATAAAGTCGTCGTCTTGATAATTGGTGTAAAACTTGGGACTTTAATGGTGTTAAAATCTACTGGCTATTGTTCCAAAAGGCATCGAACCTAATTGGCATACCTAAAATTGCCAATCGATAGAGAAAATAATTACAAACAACAAATAACTGATAAACTTTGTTCAGAATTTTAGTTTGAATGTGTAATATTTATTTTAACTTAATTATTCAAATTTAAATTCTGAAAGTATATCGTTCACGACATTTTTTCAAAGAGTATTTGTTGTTTGTAATTATTTTCTCATTCATATGTTCCCTAGGTGAACACCAAAATAACGTTATTTTAGGGTACTAGCAACTTTAGGTATGCCAAGCTCCATACAAAAAAGTTCGAAGTCCATCGAGTTATTTAAATGTGCTAAATGAGTAATGTTCGGTGTGCGTGTGCGTGTGGTGGGTGTCAGACTCGGTGCTCACGTACCCGACTCGCCGTCGCCCTGCATGTCGGAGGTCCAGAGCGTGAGGTTGTCGCGCAGCAGCTGCATGATGAGGGTGGAGTCCTTGTAGGACTCCTCGGAGAGCGTGTCCAGCTCCGCGATGGCGTCGTCGAAGGCCGCCTTCGCCAGCCGGCACGCGCGGTCCGGGCTGTTCAGGATTTCGTAGTAGAACACCTGCAAGGGACGAGGCGAACGTCACACTACCTCCCACGTACTTGACTCGAACTAGACAACTTCTACGTTACTATCTAATTCAGATACGAGATTCGTTATCCGCGCGCAAAATTTAAAGCGACTGAATTGGAGTCGCGGAGGGCTCCCTACACTCCCCCGTCAATCCACTCCGAACGCTAGCTACGATCTAGATGTAGGCATTGCTTTTATCGAATTTTCTCCGGTTTTGGGGAAAACTACTATTAAAAACAACCTATTTTATAGTGGTGTGCGCGCGTCTGTATGTAAACGTTTGCAGACAAAACGGTTTTGTTGCTTCAATTTTGTAATCGCCTTACGATACCTAATTATCATTATATGTGTCAAAGCCACTGGTAAAGTTATACTAACACAAGAGCAAATGTAACATTAGGGAGTTTTGTAACAAAGGCTTTAATATTTTGTAAATAAGATACCCGCGTCGGCAGTCTGCGTGACGGGACAGACAGACAGAAACGAACTAGCGTGACGAAAAACGATGGTTCTACTTAGCAGCACTGAAAAAGTAAAAATGTGTATTTCTTCCATACGTCATATGGACAATAAAACTTAAATAACTGCTTGCTGTTGACACAAACTGCTAGCAAATACTCGTCACTTTACGAAGGCCTCCTAATTAGTATGTCATCTTAAAACATATAACAAGGATTTTATCTATACATAAATTCCGTTTTACTGTTACATTGTAACTGCGATTTCATAGAGATGTATAAAAAACGAAAGAATGTGAAAGAAAAAGGTGAACAATATAGTTTTAACGGTAAAGTAAACAGATACATTGTGTGCATTAAATAATTTACGAGCTGCCTTGCTTATCACTACATGGGAAGATGCAGAAAGGCCACTTATTTCTTTACTTAATTCTAAACGCAGAATTCAATTTAGGAGTGTGATTTGTTGCAGTAGACAATAATTAATTAACATGGAATTTACCATCTTTAAATTTTTGCAGAGTCGTAAATGTATTATTTTTAAATAAACAATCTCTACTACGGAGTAATTCCTTGCATATAAATTTTAACCTATTTTTATTTATTTCTTTTTGGTGGTCCACTTTCAATTGCAAATGAGGTCTCACCAAGCGGAACCTGCTGCGGTAACCTCAGTTTGTAGCGATATTACTGAACGTATTCTACTAGTATTGTGTTCATATTCAGTTGACGGCGGTCATAAACGCGTTACTAGCGTATGATCGAGTCGGCGCGTTAATCGCGCGGATTAGCCGCGACGTGACGTCAGCGTGACGTGTCGCTGAGTCAGAGTTATTCGCCATATTCGGCTATCTGACAGTGCAAAGACGCCGGGCAAATACACTCGCTGTGTACATTTACGCTGAGTTCAACCTTGAGAAAAACCTCCACGATATGCGTTTAGCACTCAATAAATAATTATAAAATAACACACAATTCGAAATCAATTAAGCTTGAACTAAATTCTAAACTCATTAAGTCATTTCGTCATTTACTACTCGTAAGTTGTAAAATAATGTCTTGCATAATTTGAATGGGTCGCCTCGTTAGAGACAGGAAGATCGTTGTTTTACTTCATGGGTTAAATCCACGCAAATTTTGTTTGACGTGAAATATTATAAAAACACACCATAATGCAATAAGCCAAGTTTTACAATCATTAAGTAATGAAGTGTACGATGAAACTATAGGTCGATAATGACCTCAACATTTCCATGTCAATCACGAAACTAACATGTTAACCTTTCAGCCTGAGATTATTTTTAAACAATGGGGAAATCTATGTGAAAATAAGCATTTATTGTATATCGATAATTTATCTGCTTATTTAAAGCTACATAATTAGAGGGATTGGACACCATCACAATTTGTCCTCATGATTTGAATAGGATTGGCTAATATATTTTTGCTTAGCAATAGTTTTTTATGATAAGATAAGTTTCGTGTCATTATTGTTAAAAGCGTTATATTTTAGGAAAAAAGCATTCAAATAATGTCGGTCAGTGGGTCAAGGGGGTGTCGTGGTACTCACTGAGAAGTTGAGCGCGAGGCCGAGGCGGATGGGGTGGGTGGGCGGCAGTTCGGTCATGGCGATGTCTGAGGCGGCCTTGTACGCGACCAGCGAGTTCTCGGCCGCCTCCTTGCGGTCGTTGCCCGTCGCGAACTCCGCCAGGTACCGGTGGTAGTCGCCCTGGAACACACATCACAATGCTTACTCAAACATACTTTAACCGGTGGTGGCTATGCTGCCGCTACCATGTTTTGAACTTTATGCTCTTACGATAAGATTGAAAACACAATAAAATAAAATAAATGTACCGGTTAAAGGGCTAAGATTTAAAGCGCATCACTACAAATCATAACCTCACGACTGATGAGCGCAGTGCCAGACGTAGGCGGGTGGGTGTCGTTAACACCGTCCTTGCATGTATGAACTGTGATTGTGCAGCGGATTCTCGGAAACACACTTCAGCACTACCAAGGACGAGGGAGATCGTATGCCTGACCAATTAGACAGCCTTTTGCTGTCCTTGTCGCCTGGATTAATAATCTATCGCTGCTGGTAATCAACAAGATAGGTTATGAGAGCTTCAATATCATCAGGATGTACGAATTTTACGGCAATCAAGTTATCGTTTGAAGTCCCGTCATAAAAATCGCTTTTTAAGACACTCGGTTGACGATGTTTAGCTTCAGTTTCGATGAGCATCGTCCCTACCATTCACTTTACGACTGTGTAGTGTTCAATCCTTAATACCTTGTAATAAGACTGATCATGATGATCTAATGGAAACTTAAAACATATTCTCATGAATAAATTGTCAATAAACGTGCCACACAGTTACAGAATATTATTAATATGATACAGGAAAACGATATTGTTAATCATGAAGCTACATTGTCAATGAGGAAACCAATTCATTAGGCAGTTCAATTCAAGTATCACAACAGTTTCATAAGTGATCATTGTCAAACATGTAACGTTGGTATCTTTGTTTGGTATGTTAATGAGTTGGGCACTATTGAGGTGCAGTAAAATCGGTAAAACCTTGCTGCAATAGCACACTTAAGTCTTGACTAAGTACAGTAATGACGCTACTAGTTACATTGTTTTTTACAATATGTTCCACTATGTAGTTTTTAATAAGAAGTCTGTTAACTGTGAATGTAATAGAACTGCTCAGATGTCACTGTACTGTACAGCTTTCATATCAGATCAGTAGGCGCGGGATAGCGTGCAGTATAGTACTATCATGTCCTTGTACAGAATTTAATTAGACTGCATTTTGCAAGTTTCACAGCACTTATTGTTTTGACTAGAGACACATTTGATACTCACCAACACAAACTGATTTAAACTTTAATAGTCACCACAATTAGAATCAATTGTTTCAGCATTATTATCATGTATTACCTTGTTTTGTCTGAATAACAACAAGGTAACACATTGAACAAATCCCGATACAATCAACTCAACAAACATATACAAACACAGTGTTTGGCATAATGTCTCTATTATTCCTAGGCCCAGTTAAGAAGCTTACTCAGCGAGTTTATCGAGAAAATCCCCAAAGGGGTGAAAATTGCTGGGAGGGGTTATTTTAGGAGATAGTAGTTTTGCAGTTCCAAGCCTCGGTTGCATGCTACGGCTTCGCACGTATGCCCCCGCATATCAGTATCTTCTTTAGTGAACCGTGCCCTGCAGAGTTCTAGCCATGCTGCCCGACGAAAAAATCCTATAGGAATGGCCCTAGTGTAAACTGTAAAGTGCGTGGGCGAGAGGTACCTTCATTTTGTAGTAGAAAACTTTGGACTCTCCGGTCTGTGAGCTGGGGATGAGGTGTTTGTCGAGCACGTTGAGGATGTCGGAGCAGATGTCGCGCAGCTCCTTCTCCACCTGGCTGCGGTACGCTCGGATCATGTTCAGTTTGTCCTCCGCGCCCTGCAACAACAACGATCATGGTAACATACTGCATACGTCATGCTTTGCAATGCTGGGAGAAAGATACTGATAAGAAACTGTGGCCCGCGCCTTCATTCGCGTAGTCATTGCAAAAACAGTTAGTCTAAACTAAAGACCACGCGTAGGTGCCGTGGCGTGCCGTGTGGGAACGGCCGAAAGAATACATTTCCCCACCGCCAACAGAAGGCGTGTTGTAAGAGGCAACTAATTCCTGTAGCACAAGACGGCCAGCAGCGTCTGCGTGCGAAATTTAATAAAAACTACGCTCGCCAACCCGCCTGCCAAGCGTGGCGAGTATTGGTACTAGGCCTACGCCTATGTTCAGGAGTGGACGTCCTATGGCTGAAATGATGATGATGATGAAAGACCACGCGAACGTCGCGGGCAACAGCAAGTGTAAAAATTTTTCACATTAAAAAAAATTGCAAATGAACAGAGACATTGACATTGACATGACAGTTATGTCATTAAAGATAGCGTTATCTTTAATGACATAACTGTCATCCCGGGGATGACAGTTATTGCATCTCTTGGGAACTATATTTTTTTCCGGGATAAAAAGTATCCTATCTGCTTAGTTTAATATTGGTAAGATAAAATAAAGGTTTTGTATATTTGTTTTTTTATCTCGTCCTCACTACTTAGTCACGAAAAGGTCAGTAAATAAATATTTTAGCTATTCTAAGTTTGATATGATGATGTATGCCTTTAATTAGCAAAGAAGCAAGAATATAACTTTTTCTAGTCTAGGGATGTGTAAAATATGCTGTAGATAGAAAATATGTCAGACGACCGTCTGGTGTAGTGGTTCGCGCTCCGGACTACAAAGCCACCGGTTGCGGGTTCAAAATCCCGCGAGGGGTAAATGTTTGTGTGATGAGCACGAGCATTTGTACCTAAGTCATGGATGTTTATAAATGTATTTAAGTATGTTTATCCGTTATCTAGTCGCCATAGTACAAGCTTTGCTTAGTTTGAGGCTAGATAATTGGTGTATGTGGAAACAATTGATCTATTTATTTATTATTCTAGTGTTAAGGAATTTATTGACAACTAGCTCGATTTTACTGACATATATTTACTATTGAAATTTTGATTCCAGACATTTTTAATTATTGCAATTCATGTAGGTAATAACATACAATTTGCATGCTATTTTTTTATTAGCGAAACATGAGCTCTTTTTATTGTTTAATGTTACCATTTATACCGTGTTTTGTGCGAATAAACGATTTATTTATTTATTTATTAAATACTTAAATAATTATGCTCCATAGCGAAGTTGGTTTCGATGGTTTCAAGTTTTGAATGGATACCCGAGTTTTAGCCATCAATAGAATCCCAACTAAACAAAACGCCAGCTTTTTTCCGTGAATAAATAAAAACATCGAAGGGCACACAATATCACAAAGTAAGGTTTTTGCGAATAATCAGTGGTGACATCGATGGGGAAAACAGACATGTTTACGCCGCCGCAGCTTATTTAAATAGTTCCGATTTCTAATAGGAATATCGACACTAACAAACAACTAGATAGTTTTAGTAAATTTTGGAACAAGTTGTTATTGCGTCACTTCTATGAAAAATAACGAAATATTTATTGATATTATACTGATTAAAAATAGTTTTTTATCCAAAATTATGAATTAAATAATTATTGGTAAATGGTGTGGACATACCAATTTGATCTGAAGCCAAATATTGACATGAATTTATAGTTTTTAAATCTTATCATAATCAACGGAACGCGAAAAGAAACCATCTAAGTTTAATATATTAAACTAGCCTTATCTGAAATCAGCGAGGCGACATCACGTCACTTTGACAGAGATCAATCGGACCGAAAGACTGTTGCAAACAATTATTCTGACATAAATATTAGTCAACATACGCAAAGACAACTCTATTCTTTAAGCGAATTACGTAAATCAGACTTCTTATTGATTATAAGTTTTGAATGTGATTTATCAAATTGCGGTTTATTTACAAAACGCGTGTCAGACCTATTGTATTCCAAAAACGGCAGTGCGCAGTGCACACCGTTACTCAGACATGCCGTGCCATGAATCAGAGGTGTGTTTACTATCATCCCGCTGGAGCACAATTAAAACAATTTATAAATAGATATGCTAAGCCCTTATGCATGATTACGGTACACAATTTGCTGCATCAGAAAATAAACGGGCTATTATATATATATAATAATATATATTTACCCTAGACAACACCGGTTCCCATCAGTCCTACGGACAATATCGTAATAAAATCAAGTTAACTCATAAAATATTGACACATCGGACTTGCCGTCAGACGGCATAACGATAGTTTTGTCTCTATTGTGTCTATCGTGGACAGGTTAAAGGACAACCTGTGCAACATTATCATTATCATCATCATCATCATCATCATCATCATCATTTCAGCCATAAGACGTCTACTGCTGAACGAAGGCCTATCATCGGGGGGGATTGCCAATACTCGCCACGCTTGCCAGGCGGGTTGGCGAGCGCAGTTTTTTATAAGATTTCGCACGAAGACACTGCTGCCCGTCTTGTGCTACAAGAATTTGTCACCTCTTACGACACGCCTCCTATTGGCGGTGGGGAAGTGTATTCTTTACGGCCGTCCCCACACGGCACACAACATGAAACATTACAGAAAGCATAAACAAATTGAATTAAATTAAATGATTGATTAATAACAGGTTTTCTACAATTTAATACGAGCTGTGATCCACAGCTTAGGGTACGAGATTTAAAACATCAGAAAAGGTCTTTGCATATAACGTGATTTTGGTGATTTACGATAGAGAGAGAAGTAGAACAATATTTTATTTTCATAATGATTTATGTTATGTCACAATAAATGGCGAACAATAGAGCCTCAATTTTAAACGTCAAGCATTTAGGAAATAGAACTTGCAATCATCTTACCATAAATCGACAAGGTAAAACTATAGAGACTATTTTTTTAAATATTATCGCGATTTAAAGTGATGTTTAAATACATGGAATTAAGTTTTATAGAATAAATGCACAATGTGATCCAAAAAACGTCAGATCTCGCGAACTAAGCAAAGCCTGTACCTCGGGCGGCCGTATTACCAAACATCTTTGATCCTAAATTGTGCTATTCACTAACTACTTTCCTGTGATTTGTTTGTTTTGTGTGGTGTACAATAAAGAGTATCTATCTATCTATCTATCCTTTAATAATGTAACGTCCGGTGCCAGTTTTTTCTCAAGGGCGACCGAGATATCTCTGCGGAAGTTATCCCAGACCTTACTGTTTAAATATTTAACTATGCGATATCGAGTCTGATATTCGTCGCTAGGTAGAGACGTTAAGAATTTATAAAACGCCGAACTGGTTGATAATAACCTAAACCAGTTTCGATTTTTAATTTAGTATCGCATAATGACTTTTCCAGATTCTTTCTGAATTATTTATAAGATAAGAGAAGTTAAGGTACATACTCATAGATTTCGTACAAACAAATAAGCTTTGCAGTTTTGCCTTGACCACGCCCATAAAAGCTACTGTGTCGTAATACTCGTAATATTCCATCGCAATACCTTTTACGTCATATTTATCAGACATGTCGCAAAAGTATAACCATTAAGGTATAGAGCTGAATCTAACTTTTGTTGAAGTCCTTTGTAAAACGTCAATACTTTACCGATCACACCTTTATAAGATTATATTTATTTTAACAGGAAAAAGTTAGGGTAGGTTAAAGTTATATGGGTCATGTTCATTGTCATGGAACCTCCTGACAAGTTTGTTTATGTTACGTCACGGTTATATTTCAAATACGCAGTTGATATTTCTTTGCACTGTCATTTGAATGATTGTAAGACAATCTTGTGTTTTATAAGCGTTTACTTGACAATGACGCCTAGCATGTACAGCAACGTTGCTGAAACGCGGACAATATTTAACTGATCAAGCATACGTAAACGAGACACAACAGACATTCTATTTTTATGCGGTCTCATGAGACCGCTTGGATGTTATCGAGTTAACACACGTTTTGGTTCTTGTCATGGCTAAGTTGCGTCGCCCACATCTGTGCAACTGCAATGTGCAGCGTCATTTGTTACATGGCATGGAGTAGCGTGTCATCGGCCACGATAACCGCAGTAGAGTCAGGGCACAGTAGGCCCTGGTAAGTAAGTAGTAGTAGTGCCTACTGTGATGCCTGCTACAAAACATACGTTCGCTTTTGTTTAACCAACGTTGTGAACGGCAAGATTACTGTACTATACTCTTGCTTATAGATTTTTCGTTGTTGGCGATCGACACAGTTTTGTTTGTTGCAGATGTCGGACGAACTTGGAAAAAAAGAAATTATAAGCATATAATAATAATATTCTTGTATCCCTTTTTTTTTTGTTCCGCATTTTGTCTTTTCAACAATTACTTGTATTACCTAGCAGTGGAAACTTTAGTGCTTAAGTACTATCCATAATTTTTAAGCCAAATGTAATATTGATAGCCGTTTGTTTCCTTAATAAAGAAAATAAAAAAAAATAAAAAATATCCTCCGTCAAAAGTTGCACCTTTAGAAATGAGTTGACCAGACAACGGGAGGTCAACCTACCCATAAAGTTAAAGGTCATTAAATTGACTTTCAACTTTAAGTCCGACAAGCAGAGATCAATCTCAATTGACAAAATTTGACGTTTTGTGGTAGGTTGACGTCGGTACATAAAACATCTTGCGCACGCCATTAGTTCCTCCGAGATTCCCTGAGATCGCGTGACACACTCGCGACATACTACGCGACGGTGTCTGTCATGTGTAGCGGTATCTTGGAGTAAGCCAACTGTATTCATCTACCTACCGTACGATAGCCATCTCGTTATTGAAATCGATCAAAACTACGCGACAGTTATTTGTAGAGTGATCGATATTATGCAAAACGACCCGCAACAGTTTTTTGACCGACATGACACAGTCCGGCGCGACCTCCATGGGAACGCGCCGGAACAATTAGCAGGCGGACGAAAGTGTAATGATCTACATACCAATATCTTAATTAGCTTTTTATGTACAAATTTTTACTTTTATACTTTACGTGGGCGTAATTTGACCTAAAACTGGACCTAGAATGCGAGTTTTAAAAGAAATTCGCAAACTTGTACAATTTTAAGGTTAACATTAAAAATGTGTTGACTTTTAGTAATTAATTAACGAAATAGGCTTTTACAGGTTCAGTTTTCTTTAAATAAAATGTTGTTTTAGGTTAAATGAATGGTTGTTATCTTTATTTGTTGCTCACGCCCGCCTATCGGTATGTGACAATATCTACGCATCTTATTTATCTCTGGGCCCTAATGCGCACATTCAAACAATACAGAATTTTTATTAACCTAAAACGTCATCGCGATAATAAAACTAATGTTACTATAGAATTGTGACTTGTCTCTCAGTCTATAAATCACGATATCCTAGGCTAACTTAACAGTTTTAAAAATTGAACCGAACCGGTAATCGAAACCGGGACCCATTGCGAATGCACCACTACGCAGTTTGGGACGTCAGAAATGGATCTTACAAAATGTATAGTAATTAGCAGATGAATGTTGCTGCCGCCGGAGCAAATACCGTACCTTAACAATTATCGCTGATTTGACATAGATTTATTAGTTTATAAAATGTTTACCGCAACGAATATGTAAAAATCGTTTTACTGTATTCGGCCGAAAGTCCACACTAAACACCGAATCGTGTTGATAAGCCTGATAACCTAATTAAAATTCCCCCCAAAACTATGTTACATAGAATCTATTTATTAGTTTACACTTTACACAGAACCTGTCCCAACTCCCAAGAAACAAATTGCTTAGTCGCGTGCATGTCCCGAGTTCCCGACAGGAAAAAGCCAAAGGACAAGCGTGAGGTTACGCAACCACCCCGATTTCCTTCGATCGTGATAGCAACTCCTCAAGAAGTTCATAAGAAGTTCCGAAGAAACGGGTGGCATTAAATGGCGAGCCATTAACTTCGAAAGAGGCGAAACTTCGATGTATCGTCAATGGGCGAAATTGGGGCTTATTTCTAGCCCGCTCGTAAACCTGAGCGGGTTATTAAGAAGGCAGGAATCTAAGTTCAATTTAGCTCGTAATCGTTCACGCGAAGTACCTACTCAAAAGTTTCATTTTGAGCAACTGTCGTAAAAATAAAATCAAAGGTATACTTTGAATCAGCATCATAATCATTACACAATAAATGTGGTAAAAAAAAAATAGATTCCTCATGAAACTGATAAATACGTTCGATATTTATAGACCGACAGCCATGGTATGATGATTTGATGATCGACAAGTCAAAGTCAAAGTCAAAAATCATTGATTCAATTTAGGACAGAAAATTGCTACTTGTGAACGTCAATAATAACATTATTGGCCCATATGGGGGCAGAACATGTCTCCTTATTTTTTGGGCCCTACTAGCGCTTCGAGACAAGACACAGACAATATGGCACGTGCTGAGAAAAAACGCAGGAAGAAACTCAGTCACCACCTAAATATTTATCCTATTATATATTCTGTGTCACCACTAGCCATATGCCTCGATGATAAGAAGTCATATGCCGATACATTAAATTTTAGTTGTTTGATAGTTGTTGATCGTCAAAACCGATCGAAGGGGACGTAGTGACGACAACACATTGCAATTTCTGTCGACAAAAATCGATAGTAGGTATCTCATTCTCAAACTCAACAATCACTTCAGATAAAAATCGTTGAAACTGTGCACCTAAGAAAAACCGCACGTATGACGAGTTGTCGCTTTGTCAGACCCTTGATTGCTGGCCGGGTAGGCCAAAGCGTAGGTAAGGCTGGCTGTCGTAATGAGGTAATGGACGGTGACTCATTTCTCCCATTTCATTACACGGCGCGTTAGACCACGGCACGGAGCCACAAAAACTGTCAGTTTCACTGTTACGGATTATATTGTTTAACGGTAACGCGAAACGTCTGGGGAATCACAAGACTATTTTAAAAATGGTAAAAAAAGGGTTTCGTCGTATCAAAATTCATTTATTTAGTAGTTCGAATTTGCACAATTTTTACGAAAATTTTTTTCAATATTTAATAAACAAATTACACGTATTAGCTAGTTAGTAGTTTCAGAAATTGCAGATAAATAGTTTGACATTTTTATGAAAAACCCTAAATAGACTTAATTTGTAGGGATTCGTAATCAAAGGGTATCGTAATTGAACGAAACACTACCATTTACCTTTCGGTATTTTCAGGTTTAAAGTTGATATTTTTCTAATCAAATCAAATCAGTAGAGGTATTTGACCAATTTAAAAATTTAACTAAATCGAGTACATTTTCATAGAAATCCTATAGCAATGTAGGTTCTGTTACTTAAACATGGCGCCCTTACTTATTTGTCTATTGTAACTTAAGACTACAGAATCTTCCTCTGTTCAAAGAGATGACGAGACAATAAGAAAGTTTTTTGATACTTATAAAAATGCTAATTATTACATACTAACAATCGTCTAACAAATAAAAAAAATGGTAAAGAATAAGTCGGCGAGCCCGTCTAGCCAAGGAACTAAATGAAAGAGCATACGGCAGTACAGAACCCTCAGTAACCAAGTGCGACTCGCACATGGCCATTTTTTCTATGGACAACAAAAATTGCACACATTCAAGATAGTTTTAAAATTGGAAAGGAACTCAGTGACAAAACGATTAGACATTGAGCAACATTATTTCAACAGACAGATACGGTTTCTTAAAAGCAGTGATGCTTACTTTCCTCTGATGATTCACATACTTGACATAATTAGGTCACTAGCTCTAAAGTCCGATACTGCCTCCTTTGGCCAGTAAATATATATTTTTCCTGTGATATTACTTGCATGTTCTTCCAATTCATTTTAGAAACATTTCCTTCCGGTGAGCACACTACAACTTCTTAGTTTTATCATAATTGATTTAGACTTTCATAGACGATTCACAGTGGTTGAATGCGGCTTGAAAATTGATTACGCTTTTGTATCACTCAATTAGAACAGTAATTAAACAAATAATGGTCCAAAGCTAGTGGACAATAAACCAATTGATTGTCATTTAAATATGATTTAGATTGTCTGCGTTAGTCACTAGAAACAGAAAGGTATTAGTGTAAAATCCTGTGTGTGCAACTAAATCTGAAACTCGTTTCAAAGTTGCAACAATATTGACATACTCAAGTTGCATAGTTAGCAAAATAGAATTCCATGAATTGTCATTTTTAATGGACTCGGCCATTCATTGATCATAATGATTACAGATTACTTGTAGTTATTAGAATAAGTAAAAACTATGACATACTTTTGTTTCTTCCTTCTGTTCGATTGAGGATATGATCCTCCACGAGGCGCGTCGGGCTCCTATAACGTTCTTGTATGCCACCGACAGCAGGTTCCTCTCCTCCACTGTGAGCTCATTGTCCGACACGTTGCGGGACGCAACATTCTTCATCGCCTCCACCATTTCTGAAATTGTTTATGAAGAGCATTTAATCTCAAGATGAACTACTTATTTCTGGCAAATAAGGCAATAGGTAGAGAGTAGGCAAATTCATACATTTATTTTGAATGATGTCAATGTTTTACATAATTTAATTTACATGGATAAGAAACTAAAGAAGATTACAGTAATCTTTACTATTATAAATTGATATCTTCATAGCAACATATCAAATTGTTTTACTGCAAAATCTAAAGAATAAAATTTATATGAATTATTTTAGCATTGAAGTTATTTTTCAAATTATATGAATGAACAATCAGATTATTTTGTTTTCTGAGTAATCACTGCGCACTGACTACTAAATTTTAGTGGTGTCAATTGTTAAAACCGACATTCTAAAGACCTTGAGGTAAATATCGTTTTTTACCTCATCTATTTAGCTCAGTTTGAATCAGGGCCAATAAAAACACAGGTTTATAAGACTACCGATCATATTTTTTGTGAACAATAATTTCATACAATTATAACATTTTGTGCCATGCTAAAGGTGTTCAGAACATAGGTGTTATATGATTGCTCAGAATAACAGAAACCTTGACAGTTACTGCATTGCACAACTGACACACTGAGTAATACTGATACATGGATACCCATGTGGATTTGATGGACTCTTGCTTTTGACAGAGCAAGTAGGATTTGACAGCTGAATGCACAAATGAGTTTGAAACAATGACCAATGACTTTATCATGACAGAAAAATAGGTGTGTCCTTAAGCATGCTCCTTGTACTTGAAAGAAGGTCATTGAACTGTCGTGTTCACCCACAAAAGAGTTCAAGTGGCCAATATCACCTACATTCTATTCTATAGAAAGAAAGTACCCTACTTGAGAGACAATTAGTGATAACCTCTACAATGAATGCATTAACTTAATTTCTAAGATGAAAGCGATAACGAGAGGTTCACAGGTTCTCGTGGTGCTAAACTACGAACAATAGGTGAGAGGAGTGTGAGGCGTCTCGCAATTTGTGATTCCCAATAAGCCTGGAATGTTCCACAATCTCTAATCGAGACTTGTCCAAGGTACGACATGCATGATCGATTTCAATGACATCGATCGCAATTTTATTTTCCTGGGATGGGAAATAAATGAGACAACATTTCTTATCGACAAATTACTTCAGAGTACAGTATAGCCAGAAATCGACTTAACCAGGACTGAAACATACAACATTAAGGCTGGACTAAGCATGGACGAGACAGTGAGGGCTTTTTTAGTTAGTCAAGCACTCTAAAAAACGTAAAGGGCATCCCACCGGCGGATGACGCATCGATCGCTGACCAAGCCTAACGAATGCCATTGATTTGTTAGTTAGCCCATAATATTCTAAGAAATGAATGCATTGCAATAATTTCCATCGAGAAACAGGTCGAGTATAGGCCAAACTGTAGGTCAAGATCTAGATTTTTTCCAGACTATCACCAAATCGTCTTTCAACTGTCGGCGAAAATAGGATAGAATATTCCTCCTACTGCTGAAGATACAACAAAAATAAGTACTCACCGTCATAGCGCTCAGCCTGCTCGGCTAACTTAGCTTTGTACACATTATCTTCCCTTTCCGACATTGTGGATGACAAATGATTTTTCACTAACTAAAACCGAATCGCCAGGTCACTAATTCACCAAGATGGCCGCGCCCGCCAACCGAATCCGAATTCGATCTTTAACTAAACTCCGCCCATGACGTCATAGAAATGGCAACTTCCGCTCGCATTGTTGCCATTTTTCTAATTTTACTTAATACTAAAAACTTAAAAACTTCCAGACAATAAACTTAATTTAAATAAATGTACGCTTGAAGATGTGCAAGATTGTGTTGTTTTTATATCATTAAAAATATTTTCGATAAAAACAAATGTTTATAGGAAATCTTCAGGAAAATATTATTTAAATAAATTTTTAGTATCAAAAATAACGGTATTAGATTCAGATATACAAAATTATTAGCGGTATTCCAAAATTGTTGCATGATCAAGATGATGCTAGATTTGAATTCAAAGAATTTAGAATTAGATTATTTCACAAGTTCTAAATATTGTAATTTTGATTCGATGTGGTCAAGCCGCTAAAACTAAATTAAATGCTGTAGGTAAAGGGCTGTGTTGTGCTCATCTCGAGGGCTGAATGAACGCTACGTTGGAAACGATGTTTGATGTCCATCCATTGAGGAATTATTATTAGTGCAGCTGGCTGCTTACGTAATCAGTTATTGCGAGTTCAACAATTTAGAGTACTAATGGGTCTCACAAAAGGAAGCTGGCCTCCTCCTGACATTACTCGACCGTCGACCATGCCGTCGACTCTGCGCTTCTTGTTCCAGATTGAGGATATTGGTTTGGTGAGCGGCTGATAGAAGTGGACAAAAGGATCGTCCCAAGGGCCATCCTTCGTTCGCTAAATTGTAAAGTTTAGTTTAGCAAGGGCTTAAGACAGATGGATGTCATCCTCCTCTTAAAATTGCTGGATCTTGCCCCTACTCCCGCTTCCGGTATCGCATTCACCCGAAAGCGTTCGCTAAACGGAAGATGGACTCCGCTCGACATTTTTGACTTGGCCCCAGACCCCTCCCCCTTACCCATATTAGTATTTTCCGAGTTTATCTTCACCTACACCACTCGAGTTTCAGTAAGCTAAAATCGATCTTTGCTTAATCCGGAACAAGAAGCCAAGAGGACGAATGCGATACCGGCCAGTGGAGGCTGGCTCGGACTTCAAGCATCCGGAATTTTTCAAAACTCCTTATAAACTAATTGAATTCGGGCTTGTCCGAAGCCGTTTTGTATGGGGTTCTGAAAAATTCCGGATGCTTGTAGTCCGAGCCTTAGACCTCATAATGTCAAGACCGCGTAGCGGAGCGTAGCGTGTCATTTCTGTTCTGTGGTCAAGACGCGTCCAGAGATGAGTCCGCTCCCGGTTTATCACCAGGAGTCCGTCATCCGTTTAGCAAGGGCTTTAAGCACTTGCTATGCGGAGAATGGTATTCTCTTGCTTGACATTGCTCGACTTTGCCCTTACTATGCTTTCTAAAATCTTACAGGCTCAAACCGGAACATGAAGCGAAGAGGATGAATGCGATACCAAAAGTGGAAGCTGGTGTCCATGTGTCATACCCATTAAGCTCTCCTGTGGGCATGGCTTTACATTAATGTCAAACTCAAACTGTCAAATAAACGCAAGCCATATTTTACTCGTATTGTGATGTGTCTTGTAGCTCCTTCATGGTGCGCCTCCACGTGCTTGGTGTTTGCCACCACAGATTAATATTTGCCACAAACACCAAATACGTGCCAAACACCGACCACAAACACCCAACACAAACAGGAAATCCACATGCTTGGCAAACATGAAGTCTATTCCAAATTTTTATTTTAAAAAAAGGAAATTACCCTCCTTAAACAAAACCCTTCTTTCCTATCTTGAAAGAAAAGAACTGTAGAAACTTCGTCCTAGAGGTTAGACATAATTAACGGATTAGGTATTTGGAATAGGTTTTTTCGATGCTACGATATCGAAACGTAATTCGAGGCGTTAAAAATTTCGAGTCTAGGTATTGCATCGCAAAAGGAAAAGTCGCAACAGACGCCATGTAGGATTTTATTTAAATCCGTTCAGTCGTTTTTGCGTGAAAGAGTAACATACTTTTATCCATTCTTACAAATTTTCGTGTATAAATTTTATCGGATCAGGTATTTGGAATAGGTATTTTTGATATCATGAGTAGCAGTTTTCTGTCCTAAACTGAATAAATAATTTTTGACTTTGATACTAGTCGATACTAAGAGAGTGCGCGCACGGGAGACTTTTGTCGCTGCGACGTTTTTGTCACTCATATCAAGTCCTTTGCTATGTATAGAGGAACGCGCACGTTGCGACGCGACAACTGGGAGACATTTTTGTTCGCCGACCACGGGTGACAAAATTGTGTCTGTTTTTTTTAAATACTGGGTTTTACGGCTCTGGGCTCTAGATATAAATAAAAATAATTAAACAACATGTAAATCCAAATACTCAGTATCTTGTTTTGGTGCTCAAATACAACTTTTTCTAAGACCATCGAAATTTCGAAATAAAAACCAATGTTTTTTAGTTAAATGAAAAACATTGGATAAAATTGTGTCTCTCCGCCAGTGCTGCCAGATTCATAGGTTAAGAATTATCCTAGTTTTACTGCAAAATTATTGTGTTATCGCATCCCCAGTTAACAAAATTACTGTATTTGTAACTACTGAATCTAGATTTTACTAGTAAAAGAACAGAATATACAGCCGTTGTTTGCCAAGCGTGTGGAGCCGGCATAAAAGTTTCCTCTCGATATTAATCAAATATCTATTACGCTAAAAAGCATGATTAAAAAAAAGTTTTTTGATAACATTCAATAACAACATGTACATAAGTAAGTAAGTTAAGGATTTCTATTTAATATTTCATTAAATTTTAAGTAATGTATTATCATGTCCTGCGTGTTTGGACAGCTGCACATGCAAAGACCTGACGAAATACTGGTCGATCAATCGTCGCTCGTCAGTCAATCGCCAATCGATAAATTGTTAACTAGTGTATGTGCTACAATGTCAGCCATAGATTACCTATTAAAATGTCTAAATGTCAGATACATACGTCACTAGTTTACTTTTTGGTCGGTTTGATCAGTTTCAGAATATTCTTTTCTTTTCGCTTTTTCAGGTTCTAATAGTTGAATTTTAAGTAAAAATTAATTTAATTACTACTATAGTCCACAATAAGTTTAAAACAAACTGTATATTATTAATGAAGTGAATCGAATAATTGCACTTTAAAAAAGACGCGAGCAGAAGCAACGCTGAAGTTTTGCGATCTGATTTAATGGTGGTTGCGGCTTTGATTTGTAGTCTGGATTTATAGGAACAATGTCTAACGTTAGCTATGACCTGGATACGTCTGGTGGTCTAATGCCGGTGTGTTTTCGATACTTTTGTAAAGTTATATCTGGCGCCATTTTAGCTTATTGTTATTTATTTGAGTTGGTTATGTCGTGGGTTTTAGCTGATCCGGGCGCTAATAAAGCCACCGGACGAGGACCCAAACGCGACGAAGCCAAAGAAGCCGCAGCACCCGTATTACAAGAGGCCAGGCAAAGGCCATAATCACGACTCTTGCGATGCCTGTGGGGAAGGTGGCGACTTGATTTGTTGCGACCGATGCCCAGCCAGCTTTCACCTTGGTTGCTAGTGAGTATTCCATGTACTTACAAGTTACATTACATCTTAAAACAAAAGAGAAGGTGCACGGCCCATTCAAAATTAACCCACGTCCTACAGTAATGAAAAGTACCTAAAAGAAAAGGTAAAATTTAATTTAAAAAGATGGCATTTTTTTGATCGCCATCCTTACAGTCACATCCTTACAGTGTAAAAAAAAGCTATGAAAATTCATTTAAACTACTAATAATATTGTACAATATTACAAAATTCTTCTAAATCTTGACTTAACAGCAATTATGGAGTTCTATTATCGAACAATTGGGGTGTTTTACCTGTTCGACCACCCATCATCGAAGTAGTGCGAATTAAAACTTGTTTTTTTTATCATTATTGTTAGACTAAGTATGCTATATTTTAGACTAGACATTATGCATTTGTGTAAGTAGGTATTGTTAGAAGAATGAATGAGCCAGCGAGCGGTCAAAATTTGATTGTATTTTGCTCTCTTTTCTGCTGACTCTGCAATTGAGACAGATGTATAGCAACCCTGCTGCGCTCCCGCAAGCGCCGAGGATTCGATTCGCCTAGTGCAGTCCTGCGCTTGCATTTGATTGTAATTGTGTTGTGCCCTGTGATCTCTCGAGTTTTATGGTGTTTATCTACTACTAAGCTTACATCTTACTGGACTCTGATACCTACCTAGTGATTGCACCAGCCTGCAAAATTTTTAAACAGTGTATTATTAAGAGACAGAAAACAAATAAAGGTTTTGTTAAATAAAAATTTGTTTTTTTTGTGGACTGTTTAAATAGTAAATAACAATAATAAAAATATGTCTTAAACATTGGTTTTCTAACAAACTTATACATGACTGCAAAAAGCAGCTATTTTGAACACTTCTGAACGAATTCTGAAAGCAATTTTTTTAAATGTTTGAATGTATAATGGATTTTTTAAGTATGCCATCTTTTTGTTTTATACCCATTTTAATCTATTTTTAAGGTAATTTTCATGACTAGGACGTGGGCCAATTATGCACCTTCTTCTTTATGAAGTTTTGAAAATAATTGATGATAATAATCATTATTGTATTGTATATTGTTTTGACGACCGCCGTAGCCGAGAGGCGAGCATACCGAACTTGGTGTCACTATATCTGAGGTTCCAGGTTCGATTCCCGGTCAGGTCAATTTATAAAAATAACTTTTCTTTATTGCCTCGGGTCTGGGTGTTGTGGTACTGTCGTTGTTTCTGATTTCTGTAACGCAAGTGCTTTGGCTACTTACCACAGGATCAGAGAAATGTATGTGATGTTGTCCAATATTTATTTCTTTTATTTATATTTATTGTAGCAAAAGTTCTATAAAACAATGATTATCTTAAAATACTATATTAATGTAATGATTATAGATTTACTGCAGAACATTAATCAAAAAATGTTTAGTTGCTCAGGACCATTAAATTCGTGTTTTTGTTGATTATAAATGATTACTTTTGCATTTACTATATTAATGATGTTGAAGATGATGTTTTGCTGGAGAAAATTTGACTACATCAGATGTGAATTAAACCCATTTCTTATCTCTACCCAGGCGACAGTTCTAGTCTAGAAGGCTAGAAGCAGTGAAATGTTGTCTGGTGAAATATTAAGTTTTTAAACTTAGCAATTTTACTCCAAATTAACATTTTCTCCCTTTATACACATGCTAATAGTTAATGGCTTGTCTAATAATAATGCAGAATGATCTTAGTACACACAATAAAATTGAATTTTGGAGTTAGTTTATTAATTTTAATAGTTATAATAACGTTATAAGGTTAAGCTTAAAGGACAGATCTATAAGTCCATCATAGGCATGTCCTTTTATATGGCAGCGAAGCGTGGCCGCTACTTGAGCGACACAAGCAGGAGCTGCGTGTCACGGAGATGGATATGCTGCGTTGGATGTGCGGAGTCACGCGGAAGGACCGCGTGAGGAACTCGTGCATCCGCGGTTATTATTCTTGCCTTCCTTAGCAAGAGTACGCGGCCGATTGTCGGTGAATAGTATTCGTTAGCTCGTACATTCCAAAACGTTCTATTTTACAGCGACAATAGCGTCGCCCGGGATGCAGCGATTTTGTTTATAGCAAGTAGTCGATTCAGTATTGAACTATAAATGTTTCATATTCAGCGACAAAATAATCGCTAAGCGATTTTCGTTGATTATAACGCAAAGGCGGCTTAAGCAAGACATTATTCCCAGTGACCCGCCACTGGACGAGAACGACATCCCAGCGGGGCAGTGGCTGTGCCGCGAGTGCCGCGCCGCCGACGCCGACAAGCCGGCCAGCGCGCGCGGCAGCCGCGCACACTCGCCCGCCGACTCCAAGTCGGACACCGATAAAAAGACCAGGTACGTAATACAATAAACGCAGAAAGGTTCTGGAATGGAGGCCACGTACTGGCAAGCGCAGCGTAGAACATCCACCTACAAGGTGGACACACGACCTGGTAAAGGTTGCAGGAAGCCTCTGAATGCGAGCCACTTCCGACCGGCCAATCTGAAAGTCACTGGGTGAGGCTTATGTTCAGCAGAGGACGTCCTACGGCTGAAATTATGACATAATAAAATAAGAAAAACACGTGCTAGTGCTATGTGCTATGGAAAGGGCTCGGTGTTTCTTGCGAGATCGAATCAGAAATGAGGAGATCGGTAAACGAATAAAAGTCGCTGATATAGCCCAACGGATTAGCAAGCTGAAGTGGCAGTGGGCACTTAGTACGCAGAGCTGATGGCCGATGGGGCAGAAAGGTTTAAGAATGGAGGCCACGTGCCGGCAAGCGCAGCGTAGGGCGTCCACCCTAAACCCCTAAATAAAAAATAAAATAAAAATAAAATAAAATAATTTATTTGAGTAACTTACAATATAATAACTTACAGGGTTTGGAATCTCGTTTTAAGCAAGTTATTGCTTGTATTAGGAGATGCCGCTCTTTTATAACACATTTCATGTTCATCCACCATCCATCCATGTATAAAAGCTATGTAGTAGGTATAATTTTATTTTCATACATTTATGCCTCCACTCCACTTTTGCCATAACCTGAATTAAATAAAAAGAAACTGACAGAGATCACGCGTCCATTATATTAATTTTTGAAGTTTTGATAAAAAGATTAATTAATTTTAATATGAGGGTCAAGAAGATATAGCGTACGGAACGATTACGACGACAATAATTTTTAGTAGCAACTCGCCTTTAAAGACGGACTAAATCGTATGTAACAAACAAATAATCCGCAAGCAAAGCGAGCGCGATAAATTTGTAAATGCTACATACTTATCTGTCCTTAAACTGCCGTCCAGCTAAACTAACCATAATTTGATGGGAGAGAAGTGACGCCTAGTAATAACTAAAAATGTAGTCAAGGGTGGGCAAAGAGGATTCCAGCGTGGGCGCCGACCCCCTAGCTAGGCCTATGCGCTGAGGCCAGGCAGCAGCTTGTGAGGTTTTTTAAAAGTTCACGCATAATACATTTGTAAAGCAAATAATCTCCAGGGGCGGGGGGCGGGCATCTGCCCTCCCCTGCCCCCTCCCCCCTGGGTACGCCCTTGATCGTGACTATTTTTACCTAAACTTTTTAATGAGACATAATATAAAATTGTTAAAACCACCTGATTTCCGGGTTACCCGAAAAGTATGAAGAACATGTTTACTATACAATAAATTTTGCTAGGGGCGTCTCCCTGGGACTGGGTGTGCTACCAAGTCCCGTGCCAGTTCATTTTCTTTATTAACCCAAACTGGGTATCGAACCCTTTGCGTTTAAGGCGAATAAGGCGCGGTACATATTAAGCGGGTGAGGCGCGGTCGTGGAGCTGGCGCTGTTTATAGGTATGTACAGGGTTACATTGCAAAGGGGTGGTTCAGAATCAGTATTTTAATCGAACTATGCAAAGAAACAATTATTTTTTTTCACATTTTTATTATTCCTATCCGCTGTTTAAAATCGTACACGTAGATAATTAATAGAATAGAGGTAGAGAATGCCTCATGGCTTAATGCCATGAGGCATTCTCTACCTTTTGCGGCGGCGGCGTCCACCTTTTGTATGATTTTTAATTTGTGCAATAAAGTCTAAATAAATAAATAATTTAACTTATTCATGAAAAAATTGCACCGTATGTGCACTGCTCAAGGTCTTTGTAGGCTCGCCGTACCTACGCCTCTAATGAATGACCGCGCAGGTTGCGTAATTACTCTATTGACTTTATTTTCGGATTTTTAAAAGTATTTTTTTTTGGTGGCATACGATTATTAAAAATAATAACGATTAAGACGCTTCTTTATATGGTTCCCTAGATCTTATTTTTTAAATTTGGCACCCATTTGCAATGTAACCCTGTATAGGCCACTTGATTGGTGCCACCCCTTCCATCCCACAAGTTTTCACCTATTTTAATTAATCACTAGGTCGTAGGTATTGATACAGGGTGTCCCGTAACTCAAGGACAACCTTGCAACCACATATTATATACATTATGGTAACGACTTTTGTTCTATGACATTTAAAAAAAAAATAAAAGTGGTTCACTATGATGTACAATACGTGGTTACAAGGTTATCCTTCAGTTACGGGACACCCTGTATATAGGTTAAGTGGAGTATGTAAGAGAAAACAAAAGTGGTAGGTTGCGCTCGAACTTACGGCTTCCAAAACCAAG
Source organism: Anania hortulata (assembly GCA_963576865.1). NCBI lineage: Eukaryota > Metazoa > Arthropoda > Insecta > Lepidoptera > Crambidae > Anania > Anania hortulata. The sequence goes on from OY756409.1 coordinate 1,388,594, forward strand.
CAAGCGCCCTCTGAAATCGCCCTTAATTGAGTACCGCCTAGTTAACAACTCCAGGACTGGCTATTGCTCAATCAGGTCCCTACGCAACAACCGCACCAACTCCGGCAAGAAGAAAAGCAAGGATGAAGAAGAAGAAGAGAAGAAGAAAGAGGAGCCCGAGAAGGAGCTGACTCCTATGGAAGTCTTGGTGCGCGCTGCGCGGATCATGAACCCGCGCCAGTTTGAGCTGCCCAACGAGATGAAGATACCTTGCATATTCCCTGGGACTGAAAAAGGTAAAATCCTACTAGGTGGATTCATAATATACGCAAAGCTGCTGGCAGAAGATGGAAAAGAATATCCGAGAGGCCTATGACCAGCAGTGGACTGGCTGATAGTTAAAATTTTGAGTGAAATGAACCAAATCAAAGAATGCTTCTTTATTACTATTAAGAAGCGGATAGAAGATTTTCGTACATCCAATGCGGAACCCAATCGGGTTGTCTAATAGGTGTCAGTAAATAATTGAAGGCACACAGTGTTCCCAGGCTAAAAGATAACGATTTTTGGTCATAAACATTACTTTTTAGAAGGCAGCAAGAACGGCAACGCGTCGCTGGTGACAGTGGACGCGTGGGGCTGCGTGCCGCTGCCGGCCAAGCTGTGCTTCGTGTGCCAGAACACGTGCAAGTACGCGCCGCTGCTGCAGTGCGACTACTGCCCGCTACTGTTCCACCAGGTCTGTCACACACATAGCGTCCAAACGATAACAAACGTCGCGGGTAACAGCTAGTATTGATATGAATTATATTTGTATAGGACTGCCTGGACCCGCCACTGACTGCGCTACCGACGGGGCGATGGATGTGCCCCAACCACGTCGAGCAATACATTGTAAGTTCATTCATTCAGTTAAAACTTTTTTTTGTATGAATGAATAAAAAGTAAAAATAGTTTGTCGCCCTTTTTAATAATTTTTCTGCCTACCAAGACAACAAACACAAAGAAATTGGGAACATTTTGAATTTAACGTACATGGCACGAAAAAAACGTGACGTTTAAAGACCTAGGCAGTGTCAGTAACAGTACCTGCCCTTGCTACTCACTTGCTCTGGTACAGTCGAAGTCATTTTAAAGTTGAGTAAGATCGTCATATTAGTAGCAAAGATATGAAATTTTTAATTTCACGAGCTGCCTTAAACGAAAAATGGTCCCCCCTAAAATGAGTTTACTTGTTGCATGCCGAGAGGTGCATTAGACTGCGGAAAGATAAAATGGGTATTGTGTAGGCCGATAGATCACTCACTTCGTTGGCTCAGCGACCCGAAGTGAATCTTGGCCTCCGACATCGGAGCTCGCCACTTGTCCGTATCCCGTGCCAGTTCCGTCTAGTTGGGCACTCCGAGTTCTCTCAGGTCTTTCGTGGCTTCATCGATCCAGCGGCACCTAGGATGACCACCCGGGCCCCGTCCGGCCGGTCGTCCCAGGAATGCTCTTTTTACTGAACGAGCACGACCCTCTCCCGTGAAAAGATCACGTGCGCGAGCCAGCGAAGTCGTGATGTTTTTATCTCGCCTAGTATGTTCGGTTCGGCCACTAGTTCTTCAACCTCTCTTTTCTTCCTTACTGTTCAGCTTCCATCTTCTCTGTGTTGGGCCCGAGATCCTTCGAAGAACCTTTCTTTCAGAAGTTATCAGAGTTATCAGAAGTTTGTTTTCCTCCTTCGAGGTTGGTGTCCACTGTCCGAGCTTCGCAAGCACACACACATTACAGTACAGTTTACAGCAGGTGTAACATGCGCAGGACTGGAAGCTGGTGAACTCTATCTCGGCGACGGAGCGCGTGGCGCTGTGGGAACAGTTCGCGGGCCCCGTGGACCAGCACGCCATCAAGACGGACTTCATCCGCCGCGCGCGCCGCGCCCGCCCCGCCTTCAGGTAACCGGCCCGCTGCCTTGCGATACGATTAAATTAAATTATATATTTATTTATTTGTCCTTGAAGAAGGTACATTTTAGTTGTTACGTAGAGTTACGATTCTGTTCTTCAGCTAACCAGTGTTGCATACGAATATGTTCAATTTAACTACAATACATAATTACTTATTTAATTCAATAATTTTTAAAAACATGCTTATTTATATTAAATTTCATTACTAGATTCTACTAGATATGTAAATAAATGTTAATTTAAAAAAATCAATCGATCATATTAAAGATAAACAAATGTCAAAGCTTGTGTTCTGATAGAACAAATTCGATTGGTTTTTTAACCTAAAGAAAGTTTAAACAGTGTAGAACAGCTATACAAATTATATAGTAAAAAAAACCGGCCAAGTGCGAGTCGAACTCGCGCTCCGTACCGACTTATAGCTATGTAAATAATTAGTCTATAACGGAAATCGAGTCTCTTCTGCGGACATACCATCTTTATTTTACAGAAAAGAGCCATTCGTTCTATATACAAACTTAGTCCGCGCGAATCCCTGAGAGATTTCTTTAAAGAAATTAACATACTCACTGTGGCCTCTCAATACATATTTGATAATATCATGTACGTACGCAAAAATTTAGATCTTTTTATAAAGAAAAGTGATATTCATTCATATAACACCAGAAACAAAAACAAACTTGTAGTCCCAAACTTTAGATTGGCCAAAACAAGTAATTCATTCTTGGGAAATTGTATTAAATTTTTTAATAATATACCTCACAATGTTACCAAACTTCCTATTAATAAATTTAAGTCACATGTCAAAACTACACTGATGTCTAAGGGGTATTATAAAATTCAAGACTATCTTGATGACAAGAATGTAGGTCAGTCCAGCCTGCACTAATTCAAATTCAAATTCATTTATTTACATGCAAACATGGTACATAAAGATATTATAAAAATGATGATGACTAAACTGATGTACCTACCTGTTTATTTTGATTCATATTTTTTGTGTGGCAGCTAGTGGTGACTGAGTTTGTTCCGGCGTTTCTTCTCAGCACTTGCCAGATTGTCTGTCTTGTCTCGAAGCGCTAGTAGGGCCCAAAAAATAAGGAGACATGTTCTGGCCCCCTAAGGGCCTATAATGTTATTATTGACGATCATAAGTGGCAATTCAATTCCTGAATTGAATAAATGATTTTTGACTTTGACTTTTGACTTTGACTTTGAAGATTAAAATTAAATTAAAATTAAAATTGTTTTTATTCAGTATCAAGTTTTTACAAAAACACAGTCTGAGGCTGGGCACCTACCTATTAAGTATAATAACAATACTTGTGGCAGGAGGCCCCGCTCTTTCTGAACTACAATAAAACTGAACAGCAAAGCTTAGTTTCTAAATTAAGTAAATTAGTACCCAAATTAGTTACACTGTGTGTGTGTGTGTGTGTGTGTGTGTGTGTGTGTGCGCACGCGCGTGTGTGTTGTCGTTCTGTGGATGTAAGTGTTTAGTAGCCCTACGATTTACATCTTGGGTTCGGTGTGGATAACCACTACTCAACTATTTGATTGTATATTCCATTTAATTAGAGCACTGATCTGGATAGTAAGTCCTCTGTCTCGGAGTAGCCGAGTGTGGCAAGCTCTTTGACTAGGACTTTCTTACATTCATAATACGGCATGCTATAAATTTTATGACGTTTATGTAGATTGTTGTAAAGCGAAGCCGATTGGAAATGGAACTGTCGTTTGGCAAAAATGGTTCTACAGAAGGGGGTAGGTGCCACCTTATTCTGTCTCCTAGCTAATAATATAGATTGATCGAATGGTAGGATTTTATGTAGTTTTAGGACTGACGCCAGGATATACATCCTTCTAATTGACAAGGTGTTACTGCAGCTGTATAGCTCGTCCGTAGGGAATCGGTATGGCTTGAAGAGCATAATTTTCAGTAAGCACCTTTGAGCCCTTTCAGCTTCGAGAATTTTTGTTTTGACGGCGCCACCCCAGGCAGATAAACAGTAGCCCATTATAGGTTGCGCCTATGCCAGGTAGATTCTATGTAGAAGATTTTTGGTGGTAACATGTCTCAACTTTTTAAAGATCCACATGAGCTTCCTGATCCTATTATTTACATGGTCAATCTGTAAGTGCCAAGACAGTCTTTGGTCTAGGATTACTCCAAGGTATTTCACCGATTTGACGCGAACAAGTTCATCACATGTGCAAATTGTCTGATTTGTATGATGACAATGGTGAAGTTTTAGCTTACGATTGAATTTAGGCAGCGAACATTCATTAATAGCAAAACAAATGTAGTTGGTTTTAATCACGTTCAGAGTAAGAAGCGCTGATTGTAGCCAGTTCGCTACCCTAAAGATGCCCTTCTCCGCGGTATCAAAAACTGAGTCCCACGAAGTACCACTGAAAACAATCGCAGTGTCATCCGCGTATGAAAATATGCGAGCACTCTCAATATCTAGGTTAGTTAAATCATTTATGTAGATTAAAAATAGTGTTGGGCCTAAAACACTACCTTGAGGGACGCCGTACTCTTACATTTATATCACTGCTCATGAAATCATCAATCTTCACCCTCTGTGAGCGACCCCGCAGGTAGTCAGAAATAAGGCTTAGTGGGTTGCCGCGAATACCAATGTTTGCCATTTTAGTTTCTAGATAGGGGATAGACACAGTGTCAAACGCCTTTTTCAGGTCTAAGAAGACCGTAAGGCATCTGTCACCGCGGTATAAGTGCTCAGTGATTAATGACGATAAAGCTAGTATGGCATCCTCGGTAGACTTACCCTTCCTAAATCCAAATTGTGAACCAGAGAGGATATTGAATTTTTCGAGGTATGAAACAAGTCGCGTATTCAACAGTTTCTCAATAATTTTTGATAGGCTAGATAGGACCGATATCGGCCTATAATTGTTTGGGTCTTTTTTATCACCGCCCTTGTGGACTGGGGTTATGACAGATTGTTTGAGAGCAGAAGGGAAGATACCCTTTGAAAAGCAAAGGTTTGCTAGGTGACTAATAATAGGTACCACGAGAGGTCTATTCATCTTAATAAATTTAATTGGAATTCCGTCCCAACCGGGGGCACTCTCAGACTTGAGATTCGATATGAGAGCATCAACTTCACTGGGGTCAGTATCCGCTAAAACAAATGAGGATAACTGGGGTGGTACTGGTGAGTTAACACAAGTAGTGGCCATAGGTCTAGTGAGAATGTTTTCGGCCAGCCGTTTACCAGCGTTAGCAAAACCATCATTAACGTAGTTTACTGAGTCTGTGGGGGAGAGCCGAATATCAAGCAGTTCTTTGTTGCAGGTTTTAGTTGCTTTTAAGTTAGTTACTTCTTTAATAGATTTCCAGAGAAGTTTAGAATTTTGCATATTATGTTGAAGCTGTTCAGATTCGTACTTGCGTTTTAGTTTTTTAATCAATTTGTTGCAAAAATTACGGTATCGGACATATGTTAATTTTAGTATAAAGTTATGGGGATCAGACCGTAACTTTAGTTGCATTCTGTTTCTATTTCTTATGCAGCGTAGTATACCACTAGTTATCCATGGCTTAATTTTACGTTGTCTGCTTGCAACCTTTATAATTTTGACACTTTCACTTAGTGATTCCGAGAGTTTGTTGGTCAATTGTTGGGCCAGTAGCTCAGGATCATCGATGGAAAGTAACTCCGGCAAATTCTTCTCAAGAAGTTTATTAGCGGCTCCTTCAAGGTCTAATGAGGTTTTAATAGTGGGCACCTGATTAGTAGTTCTTAATTTGGAAAGACATAGAAAAACAGTATCGTGATCAGTAATTGTTGTGTTCAATACTGCAATGTTGGCAAGGTACTCAGTTTTTTGGATCTTTAACATAAAATGGTCCAGGCAACCAGTATCCCTTGTTGGCAGCGTGTGACCTGTTTGTACTCCATGAGAGCCGAGCATATTGAGATACGAGACCCTGTTATTGCTCATGTAAGGGTGTTCATTTTGTTTAGCAATTAAATTGATATTTATATCGCCCGCTATTATAACATTTTGTAGGTGTCCAATTGTCTCTAAGTAAGTATTTAGTGAGTTAATAAAATTAGATGCATTTTTATTTGACGGGGAACGGTAAATGCCTAAGATAGTTACATTATTAATGTACACTTGTATGCAAGATGCACTATTTAAGTAAATTTCTTTAAAGATCGGTTTCAGCTTAGATTTCGCATAAATAACAACCCCGTCGTTTTGATTTAGTTTATTTTGAGTTACAAAGTGTGAGTAATTTTTTAAACTAGGAACAGGTTTATTTGAATCAAGTCTGCACTCACCAAGTATTAGAACATCTGATTCAATATTACTATCAGAAAGATTGGCCTCAAAATCATCGAAGTTGCAGTAAATGCTCCTTATATTTTGCTGTATAATAGTTAGGTGTCGCTTGTCAACGTCAATATGGCGATCTATATCCTGCATATTACATTTAACTGAGGATGCAAAAGTCACGTCATCCAGTTCTTTTATGTTGATGAGGTTATTATTCATAATAGTAAATAACAATTTCTGCTATTAATAAACAAAGGGGGGTGTTCATTCGATGGAAGTATATAGTAAGCTTTAGTTAATATGCTTATTGTATTGTTGAGTATCAGTGTTAAAGTGAATGCTATGTGTGTGATAAATGGATTTAACATGAATTTAGAGCTAAGCAGTACAAAAGGTATGAGAATTATTAAGATTACAAATGTGGCAAACAATAATAAGATGTAAATTAAAACTAGTACAGAGTAGCAGTATATCTTAAGGCCTAGTCACCTGTTATTGTAAAGTTGCTTGATTTGGGCTTCATTAGTTAATGTAATTATTGGAGAGCTCTCATCCCTCCTCACGTACACATTGCCGTAGGCGGTCCAGCAAAAAGTAAATGATGTTGACTTGATCAGATCTCGCGCCAAGAAATATAGGCGTGATGCTTTAGGAGTAAGTTGCTCTGAGACAAAGATGGGGGTCTCTTCATGGGTGGTAAAGCCCAGGTGCTTAGCACGCAGCTTTGTTTGATTTTTAGTGTTAAAAACCTTACATTTTTGAATACACTCCGACTTTATTATTGTTGAGGAGGTTTCAACGACAATAGGTGTGTTGAGCATGCCCAGTTTCTTTCCTTTCACCCTGTAGATGTCCACTATGTCAGATTTAGCCATGCTCGCACCCACTGTGGAAGACAAACAGGTAACCATCTTAATCAGGTCATCTTTGGACTCCTTTTCTTTTTTCGGCACGTTTTTTATCTCGAAGTTGGCTTTTCTGGAGCCTCTCTGTATGGTCTCAATTTTGTCCTCCAGGACCGCAATATATTTCGCATCCTCCTTTCTATGCATTTCCAAAGTTTCGATCCTCTTCTGAAGTTCTAAGTTTTGATTAGATAAGAATTCAATCGTGCCCTCAATCTTGGCATTAGTGTCCTGAATTTGTTTTAGGGTGGGATTAATTTTGTTGAACTCCTGTCGCTGCGAAGCCAGTAGTGAGGCAAACATCGACCTCATTTCTTCTCTAAATGCAGATAGTTCACCATCTCCGGTGACATGTTGTTCATTTGATGGTGGACTCACATTCTCTTTCCTCCTTTTGGCACGGTTGGAGACAAAGTTTGGTGAAGCCACAGATAGTTCATTTACATTTGACACATTCAGGCTAGACTCTGACGATGACTTATTCATTATTGTAGTACTTAAAAACAGGTAGAAAGACTACGCGCAATGAGCCAAGACTATAACAGGGTTAGAATAAGGATGGTAATTGCTTGCAAAAGTAGCACTCGGTGATGTGGCCGCGTCGCGTCGTAGCACTATACACTCAGGATGTCGTAGCTCGGGCAGTTCGTAGTCTGCGGGCGTTCGTAGTCTCGTAGCAGATTCGTAACAGCTCGTAATGTTTCGATGGTGGTCGGAGCGTGACGCCTGACGAGCGAGTCAAAAATAGCTATTGTTCGTTTCGCACTTGAGGATCACGGGGGAGGAGGGTACCGCTGGGATCCCGCAGTGTACAGCCTAAGTGACTCGTAGTTATATAGTAGTAAGGTTTGTTGTCGCGTGTATCTTGATTATCACTTAATTTAGAAAAATCGCGACACGTCTGCTCGCGACAAGCGCCGGTACGCAAGAGGGAAGAATATGAATATGAAGATATTTACCGATTTTCCGAATTCGTAAATTTTAAAATTTTATTTTATGTAACTACAAATGTACGGTTTTTAGAATAGAATAGAATATAAAAACATTTATTTGCAAGAATACTTTTTTTGGACTTTTGCCTGTACTATAAGACATTGCTTATTTCCAAATTTCATGATTTTAGGTCAACGGGAAATACCCTATTAATTTTGATTTCATTGAGAGTGTCTTTTTTTACGTTAACTTAAAAGATTGTGTTAAATGATTTTTCCACAGCTTCAAGAGACTGTAGACCTGAGTATATCGTTTTAGTTTTAACTCGATACGGATGTATTGATGGATATACGCGTGGATACGCGTTCTCGAGATAAAGGGTCTTGACAGACAGGCAGACAGACGGACGGACGGATAACAAAGTGATCCTAGAAGGGTTCCGTTTTTTCCATTTGAGCTACGGAACCCTAAAAACGATCAATTTCGGACAGATAAAAGATCCATGGAAAAAGTGATCCATTTGGGTTGGGTAGTGATCCATCCATCCGTCTAAAATACCTCAGTGCCTAAAGACGAAAGTCTACAACCAGTGTGCGTTTCCAGTAATGGCATATCGAACTAAAACGTGGGCCACGTCACTATATGCCTCGTAAGAAAGCTCAGGGTTGTACAGCAAGCTATGAAAAGGGCTTCGGTGTTTCTTTGCGAGATCGGATCACGAATGAGGAGATTCGTAAACGAACAAAAGTCGCTGACATTGCCCATCGGATTAGCAAGACAGAATGGTTATAGAATGGAGGCCATGTACCGGCAAGCGCAGCGTCAGACGTCCAGGACATAGACTTAAGGTGGACAGAAAACACCGATTCTGAAATGTCGTCTCACTTAAGTCAACACCACTTTTCAGATGATGATGTCGCATCAATTCCGCTCCGATATTAAAAATCCTACAATAATATTGTTGTGCAGGGTAAAGGTGCCAGTAGGCATCAAGGGGCGCGTTGTGGTGCCGGCCATGGTGCGCCACCACTACCGGCACCCGCCGCCGCTGCTGCCCTCGCGCCGCGAATACACGCGCTGCGCTAGAGGTACATTACTCTACTACACTACACAACACTACACTACACTACACTACCGGCACATGCCGCCGCTGCTGTCGGGCGCTATCTTTCATAATATGATTTGATTTACTGTACAGAATGCGTGGGTTGTTATTTTATATCATATTTAAGATGGCGGTTACATCAAAATATCAAATAAATTAAAAAAATTGCAGTGCTACAAAATATAAAAGACACCAAAGAGACCGAGACGGCGGAGGAAGACGAGAACGCCCCCAAACACAAGATCTGCCTCAACCTGTCCTGCCCCAAGTACACGGGGGACGGGCCGTGTCCCCACGACGCTGGGCCGTCTCTGCAGCCGGCCTCGGAGCTGGACGCGGCTGAGGACCTCAAAGCCATCTCCGAACCAGAGCCTAAGGTATTTATTTATACAGGCTGCGAATAGGTCATTCCGAAAAACTAATGTTACGGCGGCGAGGCAGCTGTAGGTCGAACGATAGAACGAAGGGAATCGTATACTGCAACGCACACGGCGGTCAAGAAGACCGCGCCCCCCCCTGCCCGCTGGGTACGCGGGCGGGCAGCGGCGCGGGGCGGGGTGGCATGTCCGTGGCAGGTGTAAGCAAGTGTTTCAGGTTTTTGAAGTCAACCCGTAAAAGGGGGAAATATGGTAACAAAGTCTAAACGTGGGTATTGTTTCTATGGTTTATCGGGTCGCTGATTACGAACGTGGCGGACGTGAAATACCATCTCTTCTGTTGGGGTTGGTGCGATGGGGTTGAAATGTCCAAATATCAAATGTCGTTTTTTATGGTTTTGTCAATGTGTCAGTTCGCGTGCTGGATCTCTCGCCGCCGGATCCTCGTCACATGTGAATCGAACTAATGTCCTTTTGGAAGTTCATTGATCATTGATTCTAATTGACAATGCACAGATGGACAGGAGCACGGAGTCGTCGAGCGAGCTGTCGGACTCGGACTTCGAGTATTTGACGGCGTCCGTGAAGCGGCGCCGCCTGTCCCCCGCGCGCCGTCCGCGCCGCGCCCCCCTCGCGCGCCTCACGCTGCGCAGCGACCGGGACGTGCAGGACCTGCTGCAGGTACATACCCACCGGCGTGACGCTGTCCCCCGCGCGCCCCCCTCGCGCGCCTCACGCTGCGCAGCGACCGGGACGTGCAGGAGCTGCTGCAGGTACATACCCACCGGCGTGACGCTGTCCCCCGCGCGCCCCCCTCGCGCGCCTCACGCTGCGCAGCGACCGGGACGTGCAGGAGCTGCTGCAGGTACATACCCACCGGCGTGACGCTGTCCCCCGCGCGCCCCCCTCGCGCGCCTCACGCTGCGCAGCGACCGGGACGTGCAGGAGCTGCTGCAGGTACATACCCACCGGCGTGACGCTGTCCCCCGCGCGCCCCCCTCGCGCGCCTCACGCTGCGCAGCGACCGGGACGTGCAGGAGCTGCTGCAGGTACATACCCACCGGCGTGACGCTGTCCCCCGCGCGCCCCCCTCGCGCGCCTCACGCTGCGCAGCGACCGGGACGTGCAGGAGCTGCTGCAGGTACATACCCACCGGCGTGACGCTGTCCCCCGCGCGCCCCCCTCGCGCGCCTCACGCTGCGCAGCGACCGGGACGTGCAGGAGCTGCTGCAGGTACATACCCACCGGCGTGACGCTGTCCCCCGCGCGCCCCCCTCGCGCGCCTCACGCTGCGCAGCGACCGGGACGTGCAGGAGCTGCTGCAGGTACATACCCACCGGCGTGACGCTGTCCCCCGCGCGCCCCCCTCGCGCGCCTCACGCTGCGCAGCGACCGGGACGTGCAGGAGCTGCTGCAGGTACATACCCACCGGCGTGACGCTGTCCCCCGCGCGCCCCCCTCGCGCGCCTCACGCTGCGCAGCGACCGGGACGTGCAGGAGCTGCTGCAGGTACATACCCACCGGCGTGACGCTGTCCCCCGCGCGCCCCCCTCGCGCGCCTCACGCTGCGCAGCGACCGGGACGTGCAGGAGCTGCTGCAGGTACATACCCACCGGCGTGACGCTGTCCCCCGCGCGCCCCCCTCGCGCGCCTCACGCTGCGCAGCGACCGGGACGTGCAGGAGCTGCTGCAGGTACATACCCACCGGCGTGACGCTGTCCCCCGCGCGCCCCCCTCGCGCGCCTCACGCTGCGCAGCGACCGGGACGTGCAGGAGCTGCTGCAGGTACATACCCACCGGCGTGACGCTGTCCCCCGCGCGCCCCCCTCGCGCGCCTCACGCTGCGCAGCGACCGGGACGTGCAGGAGCTGCTGCAGGTACATACCCACCGGCGTGACGCTGTCCCCCGCGCGCCCCCCTCGCGCGCCTCACGCTGCGCAGCGACCGGGACGTGCAGGAGCTGCTGCAGGTACATACCCACCGGCGTGACGCTGTCCCCCGCGCGCCCCCCTCGCGCGCCTCACGCTGCGCAGCGACCGGGACGTGCAGGAGCTGCTGCAGGTACATACCCACCGGCGTGACGCTGTCCCCCGCGCGCCCCCCTCGCGCGCCTCACGCTGCGCAGCGACCGGGACGTGCAGGAGCTGCTGCAGGTACATACCCACCGGCGTGACGCTGTCCCCCGCGCGCCCCCCTCGCGCGCCTCACGCTGCGCAGCGACCGGGACGTGCAGGAGCTGCTGCAGGTACATACCCACCGGCGTGACGCTGTCCCCCGCGCGCCCCCCTCGCGCGCCTCACGCTGCGCAGCGACCGGGACGTGCAGGAGCTGCTGCAGGTACATACCCACCGGCGTGACGCTGTCCCCCGCGCGCCCCCCTCGCGCGCCTCACGCTGCGCAGCGACCGGGACGTGCAGGAGCTGCTGCAGGTACATACCCACCGGCGTGACGCTGTCCCCCGCGCGCCCCCCTCGCGCGCCTCACGCTGCGCAGCGACCGGGACGTGCAGGAGCTGCTGCAGGTACATACCCACCGGCGTGACGCTGTCCCCCGCGCGCCCCCCTCGCGCGCCTCACGCTGCGCAGCGACCGGGACGTGCAGGAGCTGCTGCAGGTACATACCCACCGGCGTGACGCTGTCCCCCGCGCGCCCCCCTCGCGCGCCTCACGCTGCGCAGCGACCGGGACGTGCAGGAGCTGCTGCAGGTACATACCCACCGGCGTGACGCTGTCCCCCGCGCGCCCCCCTCGCGCGCCTCACGCTGCGCAGCGACCGGGACGTGCAGGACCTGCTGCAGGTACATACCCACCGGCGTGACGCTGTCCCCCGCGCGCCCCCCTCGCGCGCCTCACGCTGCGCAGCGACCGGGACGTGCAGGAGCTGCTGCAGGTACATACCCACCGGCGTGACGCTGTCCCCCGCGCGCCCCCCTCGCGCGCCTCACGCTGCGCAGCGACCGGGACGTGCAGGAGCTGCTGCAGGTACATACCCACCGGCGTGACGCTGTCCCCCGCGCGCCCCCCTCGCGCGCCTCACGCTGCGCAGCGACCGGGACGTGCAGGAGCTGCTGCAGGTACATACCCACCGGCGTGACGCTGTCCCCCGCGCGCCCCCCTCGCGCGCCTCACGCTGCGCAGCGACCGGGACGTGCAGGAGCTGCTGCAGGTACATACCCACCGGCGTGACGCTGTCCCCCGCGCGCCCCCCTCGCGCGCCTCACGCTGCGCAGCGACCGGGACGTGCAGGAGCTGCTGCAGGTACATACCCACCGGCGTGACGCTGTCCCCCGCGCGCCCCCCTCGCGCGCCTCACGCTGCGCAGCGACCGGGACGTGCAGGAGCTGCTGCAGGTACATACCCACCGGCGTGACGCTGTCCCCCGCGCGCCCCCCTCGCGCGCCTCACGCTGCGCAGCGACCGGGACGTGCAGGAGCTGCTGCAGGTACATACCCACCGGCGTGACGCTGTCCCCCGCGCGCCCCCCTCGCGCGCCTCACGCTGCGCAGCGACCGGGACGTGCAGGAGCTGCTGCAGGTACATACCCACCGGCGTGACGCTGTCCCCCGCGCGCCCCCCTCGCGCGCCTCACGCTGCGCAGCGACCGGGACGTGCAGGACCTGCTGCAGGTACATACCCACCGGCGTGACGCTGTCCCCCGCGCGCCCCCCTCGCGCGCCTCACGCTGCGCAGCGACCGGGACGTGCAGGAGCTGCTGCAGGTACATACCCACCGGCGTGACGCTGTCCCCCGCGCGCCCCCCTCGCGCGCCTCACGCTGCGCAGCGACCGGGACGTGCAGGAGCTGCTGCAGGTACATACCCACCGGCGTGACGCTGTCCCCCGCGCGCCCCCCTCGCGCGCCTCACGCTGCGCAGCGACCGGGACGTGCAGGAGCTGCTGCAGGTACATACCCACCGGCGTGACGCTGTCCCCCGCGCGCCCCCCTCGCGCGCCTCACGCTGCGCAGCGACCGGGACGTGCAGGAGCTGCTGCAGGTACATACCCACCGGCGTGACGCTGTCCCCCGCGCGCCCCCCTCGCGCGCCTCACGCTGCGCAGCGACCGGGACGTGCAGGAGCTGCTGCAGGTACATACCCACCGGCGTGACGCTGTCCCCCGCGCGCCCCCCTCGCGCGCCTCACGCTGCGCAGCGACCGGGACGTGCAGGACCTGCTGCAGGTACATACCCACCGGCGTGACGCTGTCCCCCGCGCGCCCCCCTCGCGCGCCTCACGCTGCGCAGCGACCGGGACGTGCAGGACCTGCTGCAGGTACATACCCACCGGCGTGACGCTGTCCCCTGCGCGCCCCCCTCGCGCGCCTCACGCTGCGCAGCGACCGGGACGTGCAGGAGCTGCTGCAGGTACATACCCACCGGCGTGACGCTGTCCCCTGCGCGCCCCCCTCGCGCGCCTCACGCTGCGCAGCGACCGGGACGTGCAGGAGCTGCTGCAGGTACATACCCACCGGCGTGACGCTGTCCCCCGCGCGCCCCCCTCGCGCGCCTCACGCTGCGCAGCGACCGGGACGTGCAGGACCTGCTGCAGGTACATACCCACCGGCGTGACGCTGTCCCCCGCGCGCCCCCCTCGCGCGCCTCACGCTGCGCAGCGACCGGGACGTGCAGGACCTGCTGCAGGTACATACCCACCGGCGTGACGCTGTCCCCCGCGCGCCCCCCTCGCGCGCCTCACGCTGCGCAGCGACCGGGACGTGCAGGACCTGCTGCAGGTACATACCCACCGGCGTGACGCTGTCCCCCGCGCGCCCCCCTCGCGCGCCTCACGCTGCGCAGCGACCGGGACGTGCAGGACCTGCTGCAGGTACATACCCACCGGCGTGACGCTGTCCCCCGCGCGCCCCCCTCGCGCGCCTCACGCTGCGCAGCGACCGGGACGTGCAGGACCTGCTGCAGGTACATACCCACCGGCGTGACGCTGTCCCCTGCGCGCCCCCCTCGCGCGCCTCACGCTGCGCAGCGACCGGGACGTGCAGGACCTGCTGCAGGTACATACCCACCGGCGTGACGCTGTCCCCCGCGCGCCCCCCTCGCGCGCCTCACGCTGCGCAGCGACCGGGACGTGCAGGACCTGCTGCAGGTACATACCCACCGGCGTGACGCTGTCCCCCGCGCGCCCCCCTCGCGCGCCTCACGCTGCGCAGCGACCGGGACGTGCAGGAGCTGCTGCAGGTACATACCCACCGGCGTGACGCTGTCCCCTGCGCGCCCCCCTCGCGCGCCTCACGCTGCGCAGCGACCGGGACGTGCAGGACCTGCTGCAGGTACATACCCACCGGCGTGACGCTGTCCCCCGCGCGCCCCCCTCGCGCGCCTCACGCTGCGCAGCGACCGGGACGTGCAGGAGCTGCTGCAGGTACATACCCACCGGCGTGACGCTGTCCCCTGCGCGCCCCCCTCGCGCGCCTCACGCTGCGCAGCGACCGGGACGTGCAGGACCTGCTGCAGGTACATACCCACCGGCGTGACGCTGTCCCCCGCGCGCCCCCCTCGCGCGCCTCACGCTGCGCAGCGACCGGGACGTGCAGGACCTGCTGCAGGTACATACCCACCGGCGTGACGCTGTCGTCATCATTAAATAATCAACTATAGTTGGACCGCTAGCGCCGCTATACCGCTTCTCAGGGGGTTTTAGTCTCTGGTTTTACTTTCACTTATCACTGGCTGCCCAACAATTCCTTGATTAATACGAACTTATTTTATAGTAAGTATAACCAATTTGTAACCCTGAAAATTATCTGCCAACATATATAGGACTATTTTACTTTGTCAACTGAACTTTTGACAAAATGTGCCGATCGATTTGTATACACAGCCTAGATGCTACATGCATTCGTCTTACAAAAACGTGTTCGTTGCAGGTGGTGGACGAGCGGCTGCACAAGCTGGACTCGCGCCTCGTGCGGCTGCTGGCCTGGCAGCAGCTGCAGCAGGTGAGAATACTGGACGAACAATCTTCTTGACTCAGTTAACCTGCAGTCATAGATTACCCCCAATAGATTCCGCATGAAGGGCAATCCACGCGCACCACACCCATGTGCATTTGTGCATTTGCACCCATGTTACCCGGCAACTAGCATTGCCATTTCAGTAGCATCCAGATATTAGAGCTGCGCGTATCTCGCATTTTTGAAGTAATAAAAATATATTTTAGAAATTAACGTAAATCAAAATGACCACTCGTGCCGCAAAATTATGTGGGAAGTCGACAAAAATATCAAATTATAAAAATGATAGTATAACATTCCATCGTTAAGTAAATATATTTTCGATTTTTAGTGCACATATCGCGAGTGAAGTTCTGTGTTCTATGAACTACCATATTGTGAACACGTACCGAATCAACTTTGTGTGAAACAGCAATTATCGGAGATCACGATCACGTTTAAGCCTCGACCACACAGCCCGCCCCGCCGCCGCCCCGTCGCACGGTGGTCCGGATTTGAAAAAAAGTGGCCCTAGACACAAAAGTCTTCAAATTGGCTCAAAAAAATTCCAAATGATAGGCAATCAGATTAGAAATAGAATTTACTAAGACCATTTTTCATTATAACCAGTAGAACTAAGTAAAAAAAAATCGGATCGAAAAAAATTTATGGAGTACAAGTGACTTTATTTTTTTTCTCGACGTGTACAAAAGTGTTCACAAATATACTACTTTTATATTAATGAGCCATGCCTATTCTTGTATTTCATAAATAAAATTCAAGCAGAACCTTGCAGTCTTGGCCGTAATAGCCATCCGAAGTTACAAAATTATTAGGCTTTTGGATAGTTTTGAGAATAAAGAAAATAAAATAAAAGCAAGATCGAAATGAAGGAAAAGAAGAAAGTTTTCTTAGATTTGAAAGATCACAGATACCTTATAAAAGAATTACATACAAGAGTTGAACAATCATGATTCCAAAGGATCGGGCATATTTTCTGTGGTATTTTCACTGTCCTCAACTTCTTCTTCGTCCTCAATTAATTCTTCACAGATTAATAACTGCATAGCTTCAGGAAACAAGCTTGATGTCTTGGATTTTGCATATTTAGGTCTTATATGAGATATATAAGGATCCGATGTAATCAAAAAATTATGTAGGATGTCTTCATTGTTTTGTAATCTTCCTATTTTTCTTGTATGACGCTCTCTAGTATTGCGAAAATCTTTGTTTCTCGATTCAGCTGCTTCTTCTGATAAAATTCCAATTGGGAGGCAAGAGAAATGTTTACATATTGCAGCACCATGAACGAGCAACTTATGTATGCTAGATGGCATATTGTACCAGGGGTAATGATTTACAAAAAGCTCAGCTGTCCCTTTACAGTATTCCCTGAATCTCTCGATGTTGATGGCATTCCCAGAAGATATCACTTGCAATATGATTGCAAAGCGCTTAATCACATCTACATCTATTTTTGTGATTTGAGCTGTCTTCTCGTAATCTTGAAAAAATCTTCTTGCCGTGTTTCCATCATTGGTAGTTCCGAAGCCCTGTTTGACAAAATCAATCAAAAGTCCCATCTGTTCTTTGAACTCAGATTGCACCATGCCCTTTCTAAGCTGCCTGAGATTCTTATTCTCGCCTCTTGCACACCACATTTCGAAATCTAAATTATATAATATGTGTAAAATACACTCCATGCTTCGGATCCACATATGAAGTGTTGAGAGTCCATACTGATACACGTCATCTCGAACAGGTCTTGAATACATTTGTGATAGGTCATTCATCTCACTAGGCTTTGCAAGACATATATTGCAAGTAGCCGCAGATGATGTATCGGTAATTATAGTACTCACTTTGCCATCAATCATAGTCATGTGCAGCTCATGGCTTATTTCAAAGTTACCGCATTTTAAAACAGATAAATTTCTTATTTCTTACTTGAGTGCAGCTTCTTCCTGCTTAACAAAGTCAGTTGTTTCCTTGGAAAACTGAAACTTGACGGGTCTGCAGTAAAACGTTGAAGAAGGCTTCGGATTTTCCCATAAAATCACATCGTCTGACTCGAGCTTCAAAGGAACAAGACTTGTCATGAACACTGATGAGTCATCAAATCCACTTCGCTGCTTATAATTGCTCTGTGCTGAAGAGCCATCGAATCCCCACTTGCTAGTAAGCTTCAAACTGCGACTGGAAATATTGGAGGTGTCACCAACAACTTGTAGGATCCTTTGAGTAGTCAAATTAAGAAGTGCTTGAAGGTTAACTTTAACTCCGGCTTCTGATATTTCAATATCTCTGGAATCTGGATAACATCTTTGTTTAGCTTCTTATAGTTTGTAGTACGATTGGAACTGCACAGAAGTCTTGCAATGTGAGATCGCAGACCTTAAAGCTAGGTACTTCCACTTGGATAGGTCCAATGATGTCGTTAGAGCCAAAGCTTGATCTTCTTGCGTTGTTTTCTTCTTTTCTTTTTTGAATAAATATGTATGAACGTCTTCAACTTCTTCGGGATTCTTCATGAGATGATCGATGATGCGGGCAAGAACGTCATTGCCTGTAGATTTAAGCTTAGTAATCAAAGCAAAAGACAACTCCTCTTCTGAGTATTCAATTAATGAACCCGACCGCCTTTTCTTCTGCTTATTCCCCAAGTCTGCAAATGGTTTTCTTGTTTGAATTTCAATAGAAGTTCCCGTTTCACGTGTAGTCGTCATGTGTGAGGTGGAAGTTGATGCTGATGGTTCGGCTGAACGTTGATCTTCGTTAACTTCTTCATAATTTTCATTTTCTTCTAAGGCTTCGTTGAGGTTGAGAGATTTACATTTGGGCCACTGGATTCTTGTTTCTAACCAGTTCTTATGTTTGTTCATAAATTATTTCTGGACTCTATGCGCCTCAGTCCATCTGCGGTTTAAGTTGACTGTGAAAGTTCTTGCAAAATTCAATAACGTCTCAGAATTTTCGTGTGTAATTTCGAATGCAATGCAGTCCAAAATTGCTTGATGTAGTTGTTTCTAGTCCTTGAGGTCTCCTTGTTAAGTTCTTCAGGAGCGTTTCAGTAGTTGTTTCTTCAAAAGTTGAATATCGAATGATGCGCTACTAAAATATCCTGTCTGTTTTATATGATTCATAGGTTTTCACGTAGCCTGAGTTTCAACCATCATATTTGGCCAATCAGGATCGAGTATTAAATGAAAGAGACAGAGTATTGAGTTAAGAGTGAAAGAGATAGCATTAGCAGTAAAAGAGACGGAATATTGAGTAAAGAGTGAAAGAGATAGCATAAGAAGTAACAAAGACAAAATATTTAATGACCGAGACAAAGTATTGAGTTAAGAGTGAAATAGATAGAATCAGATGTAAAAAAGATAGAGAAAACAGTGTTCAGTAAAGTGTGAAAGAGATGGAACTAATTAAAAGTTGAATGTCTTAAACATAGTGATAGGTAATGCATCAGTCGTGGTTACTATGGAACGAGAAACAGAATACTCAGATATGGTTTTCTGACATAGTTTCTATTATCTTAAGGACTTTTTTGTGACTGCTGTCATCATTAAACTATAGTACTGGATGAAAAAATAAGGAAAAAAAATCTTAAATGTCACATAAAATCACAATTATAATTTTGTAATTTCGGATGGCTATTACGGCCAAGACTGCAAGGTTCTGCTTGAATTTTATTTATGTAATATAAGAATAGGCATGGCTCATTAATATAAAAGTAGTACATCTGTGAACACTTTTGTACACGTCGAGAAAAAAAATAAAGTCACTTTTAGTCCATACATTTTTTTCGATCCGATTTTTTTTACTAAGTTCCACCGGTTATAATGAAAAATGGTCTCAGTAAATTCTATTTCTAATCTGATTGCCTATCATTTGGAATTTTTTTAAGCCAATTTGAGGACTTTTGTCTCTAGGGCCACTTTTTTTCAAATCCGGACCACCGTGCGTCTGCCGTGCGGCCGAGGCTCAACGTTCCACGTTCCCCGCACTCGCAGATATCGTGGGGCGAGCAGTGCACGGGGTCGTGGTCGCGCTGCCCCGTGTCGCGGCGCGCGGCGGCGGCGGTGCGCGCGGCGCTGGCGGGCGCCACGCTGGCGGCGCGCGGCGCGGCGCTGCCCAGCGCGCTGCTGTCGGCGGCGGACCGGCGCCGCGTGGCCGCCGCCGTGTGGGGCGCGCCGCCCCGCCCGCCGCCGCCGCCGCCGCCGCCGCCGCTCGCGCCGCTGCCGCCCGCCGACGCCTACGTGCGCGCCACGCTCACGCTGCTGCAGGGGCCGGAGTGAGTACACTTGGCGCTCGTTATACTCGTTATTAACGATACTTATTATTACGCACTCAACTGGTGGCGACCGAGTTTGTTCCGGCGTTTCTTCTCAGCGCTCGCCGGATCGTCTGTGTCTTGTCTCGAAGCGCTAGTGGGGCCCGAAAAATAAGGAGACATGTTCTGGCCCCACATGTGCTGATAATGTTATGATTGACGTTCACGAGTGGCGATTTTCTGTTCTAAACTGAATAAATGATTTTTGACTTTGACTATGTAAAGAAAAACACTTTATTGTTATTGACTTTCCATAAAAGTATTGTAATGTTTTCAGGATCAATTTATGTATGAGTTTATACGGGGTAACTATTATTGTACTCGTATTAACGAATGTTTTCATGGGAACCTAATACCATAAGGATTTACCAAAAAGATTTACAAAATAAATGATAAATAAATAAAAGTACCATGTTGAATTGAGCGAGTCTAGCTCGTAGTACTACATTAGAACGCGCGCCCGCGCCGCCCGCCCCGCCGCACGCGATTGATAACTTAATAATGATAACAACTTTCCCTTCATACTTTGACCGGCTTAGAACGGTCAAAACTAAGACGACAAACACATAAAAACTGATGTAAAACAACTCTAAAAAGAAATAGGTAAGTTTGTTACGTAATTTGTCGTAATTTTGGCGTAATTAAAAAGTTGGAACAACAATACACAATATTTACAATAATAGTTCAAATCAGCTATTTACAATCATTTAAAGATAACTTACACGTATTTTAGTAAATGTTCGAAGTGCTTGCCACCTCTTTCCACACACAGCTCAGCCCGACGCCGGTGATAGTCTTTTACTCGGTTTAAAACAAAACTTTCGGTCTTAATTGTTTCAAACGCAGCGATGATTTTGTTTTTAAATTTGTCTCTCGAGTCGTTTCTTCTTCTTTCTTTCATAAAAGTCTTTTAATTTCGCTCCACAAAAAAAAGTCTAGTATTGTGAGGTTGGAGGATCTCGCTGGCCAAGGCACAAGCCCACCGCGACCTATCTAACGCTCGCCGAAACGATCATTCAGATAAGCCCGCACGGCATGTTGAAATTGCGCTAGGGCGCCGTCATGCTGGTAGGACAGGATATTACTCCAAAACGTTGCGCCGCTTGCCTAGTACTAGCCTGTGGGTTGCTAATAAAATAGCGGCGTATTTGGCGATAAAGAGCTATAGGGTAGACTGGCGCTCTCCCACGATCTTGGGCATGCACTGGAACATGAAATGACGCAAAATCCAAAAGATTCTTAGTCGTCCTTAAAATGCGTTCTCTTGATGGAATCGGCGCGTCTGGGTATCGATGGTGAAACACTAAATTGTCCGTGAGATCGTATTCGCTGTGTGCAAAGTAGGTGGTGGGGGCCGTCAAATCGATCGCAGCACGCAATCTGGCAGAAATGTGCAAAAACTCTGGACTGTCAGTGTCAAATTGCTATATTTTCATAGAATTCCATACTAACATTATTATGTATTTTTAAGTACCTAAAAACGTTATAATTCGCGATATGGGTCACATTACGTGTCGTGTTATAAAGTGTAGAAACAATGGGATAAACAGTTCGTGCATGTTTTATTCGTTTCTAATATCAAGATGGAAATTGGAGCAACGACATCAATTCATACTGTTGTGAAGAGAAAAATGTTTGTAGGGAGTTTGTGTTACAGAAGTTTATCTTATGATCACAGCTCTTATTAAGTAGCTTTGTCCGTTGGTTCTAAGCTCTTCAACGTCTCTCACATGCTGTGTTAATACTTTTTTTCCCTTTTTGCACAGTTTGAGGTTGAAAAGTTATATCATGTTGTATTGCTTCAAATCCCGTTCGTATTACAACATTCATATTAAGTTCAAGTAAGAAAATCACTTATTATTATATGCACAAAATTTTAAGATATTTTCATCTAATTTCGAAGAAAAACAATCCGAAAATTATTCTCAAACCATCCAGTTGCCATAATTTGAAAGATCTTAAGTCCACAATAATTTTGGTCACTAGGGGCGCTGTCATCGCGCACACAGCGAATAATAAAACCATTTTGTATGTATTGTTAGTTTGTGTATCGTCACTGCACTACGCGGTCGAGGCATTTTGTTGACACTTTGTTAAATAGCACTGCACTTTTACAAAACGCAAATTTCTGGTGCTAGAATACAGTAACATTTTCAATAACACCTTTTATAGTCGCTACAGTACAAGCTCTGATTAGTTTGAGTTTCACTAATCATTCACCCTGTATTTTGCCTAGTATCCTTCCAGCCCCCCTAGCATGAGCACCAAAACACGATATGACACCAACTGTAAAAATATGACAGATATAGCCGCCATGTTGAATCGCCGTGCCGGCGACGTCACATATTATGATCGCTATTTCGATAAAAATCATATATCTATCATAATTTTACAGTTGGTGTCGATATATCGCTAAATCATATCGTGTTTTGGTGCTCATGCTAGTATAGTGAGGCTTGTACACAAGAAAATGTTGTAATTCACTTCTAAGAAATCACATGAATTGGAATTAATTCTGTGTGAGATGTGATTGAAACATTGCTGATGTCAAAACTAGCCTTTATACATAGATTTTTTTAAATAGCGCAATCGTTGAGTTTCTTCTTTATAGTTACAAGGTTTTTAGACTCCAAAATAAAATAAGTAAGTAGTATTTTTTATTTTCAAAGTTTCTAAACTCCATTAATTTATAAAATTTTATTTTATTTAAAATTACTAGAAATGGTACTTTCTAATTCCATTTTACCCTACGATCGGGGTAAGACATCTAATCATTGTAGCATTACACACACATTAGTATTCGTGTACGGACACGGAGATCACGAACACAGCACGAACAACCTGACTTCACTTGATTATTGTAACAGGTTCCGTCTATCTTTTTCTGATCGTCTCTGGTATGTGTAATTACGCTGTAATAGAATAAAATTTTGTACAACGTCATCATTCGCAGCCACTTCCATTTAGATCATAATAAATTTTCCCTCTACTAATTATCTAAAATCCTATGGAAATGCTTATGGATCATTCTTGGAACTTTAAAATCCTCTCCCAATAAGGCCCTTCAAATTAAATGTGTAGTAGATGCACCTCTTTTTCTGTGAAGGCATTGCAAGCAATATACTCTTTTCTCCCTCTATTGGAAAAATTAACACATCCTGCTTCTTAGATTAGATTTCAATTACTTAAAAACATTTTTTTTTAAAAATCTATTTCCAGAATTGGTAGACGATTCGGCGGCTATTTCTTAAGAGCGTCATCATAAACGCTTTTGTCGCTTTTTTATGTTGTACATTAGGTTTCATAATACAGGGTTACATTACAAAGGGGTGCCAATTAAAAAAAATAAGATCTAGTGAACATTGTAAAAAAGCGTCTTAATTTTTATTAAAAAAATACTTTAAAGTATCTGAAAATAATCTGCCGTGTGGGGACGGCCGTAAAGAATACACTTCCCCACCGCCAAGAGGAGGTGTGTCGTAAGAGGCGACTAATTCCTGTAGCACGAGACGGGCAGCAGCGTCTGCTTGCGAAATGTTATAAAAAACTGCGCTCTTCAACCCGCCTGCCAAGCGTGGCGAGTATTGACAATCCCCCCCGATGATGGCCGGGGCCTGTGTTCAGCAGTGGACGTCTATGGCTGAAGTGATGATCTGATAATAAAGTCGATAACGAAACTACGAAAGCCGTGCGGCCATTTATCAGAGGCTTAGGTACGGCGAGCCAACCTTACTCAGCGCTCATACGGTGCAATTTTTTCATGAATGATTAAAATATGCGCGCGTAAAATTTTCTACAACGGATAGGAATAATTAAATGTTAAAAATAGATTTGTTATTTGCATAGTTCGATTAAGTTACTGATTCTGAGATTTGGCACCCCTTTGCAGTGTAACACTGTATTTGTCTAGAACGATATAGATTTATTAAATTAGTAACTTTTCTTCATCGTCCCATTCCATAGCTACAATCGATACGTAAATAAAAAAATCTTTTCACTGCACGTCACTACGTTATGAAAGCCGGCGGGCAACTGCGGCGAGCGAGCATGAAGTGCTGGCATGCCCCGCCGGGAAGCGCGCGCGGGCTCAACCCGCCGGCAAAATTAACGTAAAACAAGCCGGCGGTCCAACACGCCGGGTAAAGTCGGCTGGCGGGCGGGTTTGGTGTGTAGAGGCCCTTACGTGAGCATAACAGTCGGCATCTCTGTGCGCAGCGGGTCGGGCTGTGCGGCCGGCACGCCGGTGCCGCTGCGGCGCGCGTGCGTGGCCGTGGGCACCGACAGCGGCTGCGACGTGCGGCTGCCGCGCGCCTGCCGCGCCGCCTCGCCGCACCACGCCACCATCTTCATGGACGAGGTACGCGGCCCCGCCGTCTAGCCTACACCGGCGGCTGCGACGTGCGGTAATGGTACCTAAGTGTTCGCGTTAATTCACGTTTTAGCCTGTACCTTCCATGTTCAGGTGACGCGGCACTTCGAGCTTATCAACTACTCGGAGTGGGGCACGGTGGTGAACGGCGTGCTGTACGCGTGCGACGTGCCCGCCCCCGCGCCCCTCGCCCCTCACACGCCCCTCGAGCCCCGCCTGCCCTCGTTTGTGGACGCCCCCGCGCCGCACACGCACAAGTACGTATGTTATGATTGACGTGAAATGACTTATTTCTGTCAGAAGGAGGTCGCTTGTAAATATCATTATATAACGAATTATGTTATGGGGCATTCCACAGGAAATGGGAAAATTTGTTATTTTCTTAAATTAATATGATTATAACCAATTTATTCTTAACGTAATATATATTAATTAAATTTACATGATCTGTAAAAAATATTTAGAAAAAAACAAGATTAAGAATTTTTTTCACTATGACAAGTTGTTGATTATTGTGAACGAGTTGTACGATTTTTTTGCACCATATTAGCAACACTGTTTTCGGCTATTTTGATTAAAATTTTCAACCAAACAGCGTCGGAGAGCGATACGAACTTCTTGAATTTTAATTTGGACTAAAAATACAGCGGAAAAGGTAAGAATTTTACTTTAAAACCCATAAATACAATGAGCACGTAGCATGTCCCACCAGTCACACGAAAACATACAAAAGTTGTATTTCTAACCTCAAAATGCGTGTAGAAAAAGAAGCTTTTTGGAAAGTAAGAATTGGCTAATTACTAAACTGTTAAGTATATTTTTCTGGTGTAATGGGATAATGGATAGGAAAGAGGTGGTTTTCATTTTTGTCCCACCAGTCACTGTGACTTGTGAGTCATTTTTGTAAAACTTGTTATGGACTGTTCTAAACATTTCTAACCTGTTTCTATGCTTTTTTGCCTGCCTGTTGCATGTTTCTATGCTGCTAAGCGAAAACAAATCTAGAGAAAATATGAAAAATGATAAAAGTAAGTGGAAGACTGCTCGAAAAAACCAAAACAAAAATATGATCAAAAACGCAGAGAAAAAGGAAAAGCTTTGCGTGAAACTAATGTGACTTCTAAAATTCAGTGGAGAGAGAGACTACCTATGTTGATTTTCTAAAATATTTTAATAATAATGGTTATTTCGTTATATTATTAGTTTAATTATTAATAAACAATTGTAAAAATGACATAAAACGAGTTATTTTTTGGCCAATTTCGTATTTGTCCCACCAGTCACAACACAATGTCCCACCAATCACAATTTCTACTTTCTATATTTTCTTGTAAAAACTAAACTTAGTGCTAAGTTTTAGTTTTTGTTGAAGTCGATTTATCATTTCATAGCTTAGTAAAAGACATCTGGCTATGTATAGTATTTAGGCTAAAATCGCGATTGACAGTGCAGAAGGCGGAGAGGAGATATTTTTGACTGTCCCACCAGTCACACTCCTTTGTTTACTGAAATATTACCAAAATATTTACATGAGTTTTTTTTTTCAGTAAAAGTTTATAAGTCGGTTTATAAACTATTGTATAATATCTATTTGATCATTATATTAGATCAAAATACAAAGTTACAGGTCTAATTGTCAGGGATTCTGGAGTAAACTGTCCCACCAGTCACTATGGAATGCCCCTTATATAAAAACGCTTACTTATTTGTTACTGATAGTCTGAAAAAGCACACAAACCCTCTTGAGCGAGCACAGCTGAGTAATATTGCTACTGGCAGGTTAAAAAGAAGACAGGTCATAAAAATGGTTGACTGTAAAGAAGGACATGGGTCATTAAAATGGCTCGGTTCTAAAAGCCAACCTTTGACAACAAATTAGCTAAAAGTCATGATGACTGATCGCAGATCAAGATAGTTTAACAAAAAAACTTACTTGAATATCGTACAAGTAAAGGGCCCAGAATTGATCCTTGCGGGACTCCGCATAAAATTGTTTTAAGATCTCTTTCTCAAAGCATACTGTGATAAAACCGATATGTTTCCGTTTATCTGAATTCGTAAATTATGATTGACAATATCACAAGCTTTCTTTAAGTCAATAAATATATCTTCATGTTTGGTTTTAGTAAATTTATAGCCGACACTATTGCATCTGACTAAAACTATTTATTTTGGCGTTCAGAAAGATAACTCATAGTAGGAGGTATTCGTTTAGAAATACATTCAATGTTTTTCTTTGGAATCTCTGAAATTATTGGTAAAACAGAAATGAGGCGACAGTTACTAGGGTCTTTTGTAGTACCTGACTTGGTTATAGGATTAGCTTTTGCGATTTCAAGTGAGTTAGGCAATTTTCTGTACCTCAAAACATAAAACCGAACCCCAACAGGATCATTTTGTCGTCCGTCTTTCTATCAAGACCTTTATCTCTGCGCATGCACCGTCGGCACTCTACACCGACGGCACACAACGATCAACCTATACATGTTAACGTTCTGTAATTATTATATATAAACATAACATTATAGTAAATAAATCAGATATCAACCGTCCGTGTTGGTTCTCATTTCCCTCCGCTGCGGCCAAGACTACCTTAGCCGTCACTATGATCAGTCTGGTGAGTCTGCCAGACTGGCAGCGGGTCCACACCGCCTACCTACCGTCCTAACGCTGGGCCTGACCCGGGCCGACCCTGGGCGACCTGGGATCAGCTCTATCATTTCCTCTCTACATCCTTATTATATTTACGTATCTATTGTTAGGTGGGGCTAGGGCTCTAGGGACTTTGGGGTAAAAGGGACTCTACGCTCACTAGAGAGTTAGTTTCCTGTCTGACCGTATATTCTGGACGTCGGGAGCGGTGCCACACTTGCTTCCCGCCTGTTCACTTGCAAATAAATATTTGATTTGATTTAATTAATTTGCAATTAAACTGCGAGACTTGCTTCCTGAACCATTTATAATAGGAACAGACCTGTCAACCTACCACAAAACGCCAAATTTTCTCAATCGGTATTGATGTCTAAGTCTCGGGCTTAAAGTTAAAAATCGGTGTGTGTCATCTTTAACTTTGTGGGTAGGTTGACCTGCAAATTTATACGAAACCCTCAGTGGGCGAGTCCGACTAGCACTCGACCGGTTTCTTAACACTATAATATGATGGTGCAGAATCAACGGGTCCCTAACCAAGCCGATCGAGTCGGACTCCTCCGCCTGCCGCTGCGGCGAGGGGCGCGAGGGGCGCGAGGGGCGCGAGGGGCGCGCGGGGCGCGGGGCGGAGGGCGCGTGGGAGGGCTCGGCGCTGGTGCCGCACGGCGCCCTGCTGCAGTTCGGCTGCCGCCGCTACGTGTTCAGCATCACCGACGCCATGCCCTTCCCCTACTTGGACATGCCCGACGAGCCCGCCTTGTAGGGCCCTTAAGGTCTACAGTTCTACACGACGAGACGCCCGACGAAGAATGTTTGAGTGGGTAAAAACAAGATTTATACATTGTAGCGATGGGCGACTAGGTGTTAATACTATTTTTTGCGGGTAGAGATCGGGTTTTTACCCATATTGGGTAGTTACCCTCTGTCGCCTTTCGCTAGTCTACACGAGTAACTTCGTAAGCCATCGACAGATGGCGCTGTCAGTGCGTTAGCTCGCGGTGGCCTGTAGTACAGTGATTTAGATTTGTAAAAGATGATCCAAATAATAATGTCAAGCGGAATCACCCCCATGTAAAGTCCGAGATTCCTTTGTAGATTTTTCGTACTGCTGTTCGCGTCTCGGTGTATTGATTACATAAAATTATTTAGTTGCCTTCGGCACGATAGGACAATTGACATGATTTTAGTTGTGACATTTGGTCACAGGGATATGAATTATTGAGATAATTTCAGGTTAATTTTTTCCGAAACATGTGGATAGATTATGCCTTACAGTCACAAAATTGCGTCGATCTGATACATTGCGCCATAAAAAAACAAGGTTAGTTAAAACTATAAAAGTGTTGGTCTTCTGCTTGATACGATTTGGACATTCAGTATATCCTAAGTGAGTGTAAACGTTTACGGCTAGCTAAGCACCGCGTATTTGCATGGAGACCTGTTATTTTGTTCTCTTCTAATCTAAGACATTCTAGTATTGTGTGGTAGTGACCGGTGAAATCAAGTTTTCAACCAGTGATGCGGTTTTACAGTTTCCTGTGGAAATAAAACTCTGACGTTATGTTTATTATGTGCCTATCTACCAGATGGTAAAGACTATTATGTATCACGTACATACATAGGTATATGAATATCATAGAATAAATAGCCAATTTTATATACTCCTTTGAGATAGTCATCATTTGTGTTGTCAAATATGAGGAATGGGTAAAAATATTAACATATGTATGAGGTATGTTAGATAAAGTTATTAACATTAATCAATCAATTCATGTATAAATCATAAGCTGGAACGTGGGTCTATGCAAAAAAGTAATTGTCATCTATTGTGTCAGGATTAGTGATGTAACGAATATTCGCATTCGCGAATATCCGCATATTTTTCAATATTCGCAATCGCATTCGCATTCGCAAAAATTATGCGAATATTTAGCGAATGTTTTTAATAATCAAAAAGGAAATTATTATGTGCATGCATATGAAATAATAATACAATAGATGCCACTTAGATGTTTTTATTAAATCATACTTCTACATTCTAAATTAAAGTCGCATTTATGAAAAAAAGAACTTCAGAGATCTGGACAAATCTAACATTAATCAGCCTTGTTACAACTATGTAAGGTTTGCATTCATTTAGTAGTAAATAAATAAAGTTTACAATTTCTATTTACTAAAAAACTGAACAATTACTTGAAACAAAATTATTAAACTTTAAATATCTAATGTATTAAGTATTTATAACCTTTGGTTTTATTTAACCTTTTAGAATGAACTTTCTGTGACTAAATTCATTCAATTAACCAATATCGGCTCGGCTATGTTCAATTTAAACATGAAACGTCAAACCTGTCAAACATTTTACGCGCGCTTTTTTTTAAATTTTAAAATATTCGCATTCGCATTCGCATTCGCGAATGTTGAAGATAAATATTCGCAATCGCATTCGCATTCGCGAATGTGAAAAATCCAACATTCGTTACATCACTAGTCTGGATATGTTGCATGCGAAAGGTTAAATACCATACGACTCTCTCTGTATCGCTTTTATTATAATAATCGTAGCGACATAGAACAGTAGGCTTTATGTTATTCAACATTTGATTAATGTACTGTAGTGTTTAAAATTTTGTAAGTGTATTACGCTTTTTTATTTATCCTTGTTGTCGGAGGCCAAGACTCAATTTGGGCCGCTGCGCCATCTTAGTAATTTTATTCAACAATGTACTGAATGGCTAGAAGTGTTAATTATGCATTATTATCTAAGTAGTCAGTAATTTGACATTTAAACAATCTGTAAAGGCAGGTAGTGGTTTACTTGATCAGTAGTTAAGGCCATGCTATCGAAACAAGCGGACGTATTAGAAATTAACATCTGTATTGATATTTGATTACCGAAACTGAAATTTAATTTGTTCAGGCAACCTCAGAATACCACAAATAATTAATTGAAATTGAACTCTACTTGTTCTGTTTTAGGTTCAAAATAGATTGATGAAATTTGACATTTTGGGCAGATTAAACGTAGTTTGCCGTATATTGTTGCCGTATTGCTGAGGAACCAAAAATGTCACTTTCAAGTATTTTATAGTTCAAAGACGTACGTTCGTTCAGCAGTCGGCAGCCGATGTACCTATCACGCATTTGAGTTATTTGTCAAATTACTGATTCAAATTATAATTTTAACTTGACAGAGAAAAATATCTAACATTTGTTTGTTGACTTTCCTAGTATAAGGATGAAAGACCCGTGCATTTTTACTGCAGATAGTAAAAAATCCTTATTATCAGCCAACTAAATCGTATTGTTATCCGGCATTTTGTTCCCGAATTGTACTGTTTTGTAAAATAATATCAAATGTTTATTGATACTGTGTTGATCACATTGGTTGCATATCAATCAAGTCGTATAGTATAGTTTGTTTGTCTTATAACTGTGTTTTATTTGTTATAGTTGACCCGACAGACAGACGTCCTGTCCAAAGACAATCATTCACCTGTCAAACGAAGCACATTGTTTCCGGCATTTTTCATGCAAACTTTTCTTAGTCTAAAAACCTTACCTTATCTTAGATTGGCGGGTTGGAAGCGAGAGAAAAAAACTGAACTTAGTCCTTATTTAGAAAGACTTGGGGTTGATTTATTATTAAGGTAGATTTATACTACTAGCGTAGAAACGATGCGCAGCAAAGCGTCATTAGAAAACATTCATCTTTATCTCTGTAACGTAATGTATAATGTATTTATTTCGAGGTAAAAGAGACGCACGAATTCGTGCTCATTCTACGGCATTCACTCGTCTATCTAAAAGTCAATTTGCTAATTTTTAGATTAAAGGTTTGTTCTTCGACCCTCATCTAGCAAAAATGTCATCATCATCATTTCAGCCTTAGCAGGTCCACTGCTGAACAAAGGCCTCCCCCAATGATTGACCATCGGGGGGGATTGCCAATACTCGCCACGCTTGGCAGGCGGGTTGGCGAGCGCAGTTTATTTATAAGATTTCGCACGAAGACGCTGCTGCCCGTCTCGTGCTACAGGAATTAGTCGACTCTTACGACACGCCTCCTGTTGGCGGTGGGGGAAGTGTATTCTTTACGGCCGTCTCCACACGGCACAAGCAAAAATGTATCCATCCTTATTCAATAAAAAATGCATATTTAACAAAAATACTTTATTAACTTAATCATCACCATCTTCATCAGGATCCGGTTCCTCGAAGTCTTTAATCTTTACATCTGCGTCTTCCCCGTACTGTATAATATTGTCTATAGTCAGTAGTGTGTTCTCTATGCTCTCCTCTTCCTTTATGTTCAGGGGGTAGAACCTTACTAGGCTAAAGTTTTCTACGACTTCGCCTATGGCTTCTGTGAGTTTTGCGTATTTCTCGTGCCATTTAGATTTCGCGTTTCTCATGTCCGCCAATAAGATATGGGGATCTGGATCTAAATAACTGCAAAAAAAGAGTATGTACATTAATTACAGTCAGTTTACTGCTAGCCATAGACCATAGACCTGGGCTATAATATTCGTTATATAATATCGTTCGTTGCCAGCAGCTTTGTGTATGTAATGCTGCACCTTGCCGAAGCCTCCCTACGGCCTAATAAGTATTGTACCGAAATCTCTTGGAACTGGAGCTCTCTAATCAACACATTCACAAACCAATGTCCCATTATATTTTGGACACTGAACTAGCAATGAACTAACTGAGTTAGAAGGTGGGAAAAAATGATCGGTGCCCCCAACTAAGTACCAGTAAAATTATCTTACTAATATTATATGAGAAAGTTTTGATGAATGGATGTTTGTTACTCAATCGCCAGAACGGCTAAACAGATCTAGATGAAATTTGGTACAGAAATAGATATTATTCTGGAATAAAAGGTATCCTATCTTTTCTTCTGGAAAAATGTACGGTTTCCGAGGGATGTAAGATAACTGTCATTATAGATGACGCTTCTTACCGTTAGAAATTTTCGAATGTGAAAAAAATATGTAACACTGTTTCCCGCAACTTTGTTCGCGTTGTCTTTAGTTTAGACGCAACAAATAGCTAGTTCTTTTATAAAGCATAACTGAAGAAGAAGAAGAAGTGGTAAGGTAAACTATTTTGGGACATGTATGTGCCTTATAGGTATTATTGTTACAATGAATCGTAAAAAAATTACTAACCCGTCCAGTTGACTTCGAGCTGACTTGCTAAGGAGATCCATTTTTGTAAGTATATTTACATGAGGCAATTCTAAATTTACCATTACACTAAGGGCTGCCATTGTTCCTGCAAGTGAAACTAATTTTTATATCAGGATCGATAAGCGATGTATTTCGACGGGCATTTAAGGAACTACCACCAATACGGCGTTATGAAGAGTATTTTATTGCCAAATGTTTCTTTAAATTTATTCTGATATTTATTTTGATAGATGTTAGTTTTATAACTATTTGCTATTTGACATTGAAGGTAGTCTAAAATTCATGCAATAGCAGTTAGCAAGCTATGCAGATTCAGTATTTGAATAAAATAGTATTAACTTATTAAGCATTTGTAATTGAGACAATAGAAATTATATTGTTATGCAGTTTTGTAAGACTGCTTGGATGTTAATGAGTTAAGTCAGAAATTTCCTTAACAATCAACACCAACAAAATATACAGAAACTGGAACATCAAATACCTGAAAGGAATTTCGCACCGTCGACCATGAACTGAGAGTCCACCATGAAGACGACACAGATCCTGAAGTTCCACCGCTGCAGCTGGTCTACTAACCGCCTCATGACCGGTAAGTGCGTGTACAGTTCTATCTGCCCGGGGCAATCGAAGAGGATGTAATCATCATCAACATCACCTAGTTGTTCTTCTAGCCAGTCGCAGTTTTCTAGTAAAGTTCTGGAAGTGAGGATATAACCTTACATTAGATTTATACTGGGTTAGTGTAAATCTATCTAAATAAATCAGAATCCATGATGTCAATTAAACAAGTATGTTTTGTGTTTAATAGGAGGCTGACCCCTCGGCAGAGTGTAGGAAAGGAGTGCAGAAAGTATGAATTGAAAATCTTGGGTTCAAATTAATTACCTAAATAAGATTAAGTAAGACTTTAATACTTACTCAATACAAAATACAAGACCACCATTTGGTCCAAACTGTAGTTCCTCATCCTCCATAGCATCGTCCAGATGAATCAGCTCCCGAATGTCAACAAGCGGCTCATAATCGAAGTGCTCTGCAGCTGGATCCAAGTTGACCACCTCAACAATGCGCTTTGTGTCGCTTGCATGCTTCACTATTGTGGAGCAGTAGGTTGACTGGGAATTTTAATGGTTTAAGACATTTATTTCTCAAAACAGAATACAATTCACTTGAGAAACACTAGCTACAAAAAGGTACATTGGTCTTCATGCGGAATGGGTTCACAACACAACACAGTACAACATTTATTGTAGTTGATAACTTAAATTATTTAATATTAATAAACACATCACAACAAATTTTAATTTAGTATGCAACAATGACGCCTTATGCGATTCTAAGGTTATTCTCAACACTAACTATTGAATGTACAAGGCAAAAATGATTTGCAGGGTCCACATTAAGTATTAAATTACATTGATAGCAATATTTTGAGAAAATTTATTGATCAAAAATGATTGTACTGACATTGTATTGACATTATTGACGTATTGACATGTACATCATGACTATATTTTATTCATTATTTTAGCCAGTCACTGCTGGACATAAGCCTCCCCAAAAGAGCATTATAGAGCACGATTTTCAGCTTTTTTTCATTTAGCCACCACTGCCATCTTCCTAAGGTCATCGGTCTATCAAGCTGGAGGGCGTCCTACACTATGTTTGCATGATTATAATTATGTAGGTTTCAGAAAGATGCGCAAAAACTTTAAAAAAAAATTAGAACACCATACATAATAGTAATGCCTAAACATAGATGAGTCCTTTAATCAGATCAAACCACGATATAGCTACCACGAAACAGTTCAAATTAGAAGTCTAGGCTGTCTGCATAGTCAAGAATTGCAAGGTGATCTTAACAAAATTCAAGTAAATGGGTCAATTCTGTTTATATAAATCATTAAACTTACTTTACCACTGCCTGCTGGGCCCACAACCAACTGAGCGAATCGCATTTTTGTCTGTTTCCGTGTACAAATAAAGCCAAACTATTCAGAGGTTATGTTGACATGCTCTTGTTTTGTTTGGGAGAAAACCTTGAAAATATTTACTTCACTTGCTGGAATGTTATAAATGTTTATAGTACTTATACGTTAACATAAATATTTGAACATTAATTTGTACTTATAATAGACAAAATTGCACACACAAATTGTGTTGTGCGCTGTCTAATAAATTTTCTGTCAAGTGTCAATCAACGTCACTGTCTGTCTGTCTGTCCTGTCATTGTGAAATGTGACAATAGTTTTTTTTTTAATTTTATGCTGTACTGTGTTTACTAGCACCAAAAATTTTTATGTAAATATTTAATAAATAACAATTATTAAAATTATATTAACACAAAAATAAACTTCCCTAAAACTAAAAACCACCTACTCTAAAATAAAAGCGTGTCCATGAGGCAAAGAGGCGAGAATGCTAGCAGCGTTTCCACGCTGAACTAAGCCTTTGAGCGAGGAACGAGCCAGCATTTTAAGGAAATTGTTATGTATTTTTGTTAAATATTATATCAATGTAAGTTAAGGATAACTACTCAGACATAATCCAAACAAATTATTTTTTAATTTTACAATTTGATAAAGTAGTTGATCCTTATTACGAGGGGTGCTGATAGGTAGCCCAATAATAGCTGGCAACTTGTAAAAAAGGATAACAAGTCAATAATTTTGATTAATAAAAAAAAGAATATCATTCTAATCAAATTTTAATGTGAACGTTTTCTTGCGAATAAAAATAACTTAAAAATACAAAAATGCCAGCGGTTGGAATCGACTTAGGAACAACATATTCTTGCGTGGGAGTCTGGCAGCATGGGAACGTGGAGATCATCGCAAACGATATGGGCAACCGTACCACGCCGTCCTACGTCGCCTTCACCGACACCGAGCGCCTTATTGGAGACGCGGCTAAGAACCAAGTTGCTTTAAACCCTAGCAACACAATCTTCGATGCCAAACGTCTCATTGGACGTAAGTTCGACGACCCCAAGATCCAACAAGACATTAAACACTGGCCTTTCAAAGTCATCAATGATGGCGGAAAGCCAAAAATCCAGGTCGAGTACAAAGGTAAAAACAAGCGCTTTGCACCAGAAGAGATCAGCAGCATGGTTCTGACCAAGATGAAAGAAATAGCTGCTATCTACCTGGGAAAACCTGTTAGAGACGCTGTAATTACCGTTCCTGCTTATTTTAATGATTCTCAAAGACAGGCGACGAAAGATGCTGGAGCTATTGCAGGGTTGAATGTTCTTCGTATCATCAATGAACCTACTGCTGCTGCTTTGGCGTACGGACTTGACAAGGATCTGAAGGGAGAAAGGAACGTGCTTATTTTTGACCTAGGAGGAGGAACCTTTGATGTTTCCATTCTTACTATTGACGAAGGATCGCTATTTGAAGTCAAAGCTACAGCTGGAGACACGCATCTGGGAGGAGAAGACTTTGATAGTAGATTAGTCAACTTTCTCGCTGATGAATTTAAGAGAAAGCATAAGAAGGACATGAAGAATAATCCAAAGTCTCTTCGTCGTTTGCGTACTGCTGCAGAAAGGGCAAAGCGTACCTTATCCTCAAGCACTGAAGCGAGCATTGAAATTGATGCTCTTTATGAAGGAATCGACTTCTTCTCTCGTGTATCCCGAGCGAGGTTTGAAGAACTAAACTCAGACCTTTTTAGAATAACTTTAGATCCCGTTGAAAAAGCTCTTAAGGATGCTAAAATGGACAAGAGCACCATTCAGGATATCGTCCTTGTTGGTGGCTCGACGCGTATTCCCAAAATTCAAAGTCTACTCCAGAATTTCTTTAATGGAAAAAAACTGAATTTGTCAATCAATCCGGACGAAGCTGTGGCTTATGGTGCTGCAGTACAAGCTGCAATTCTTGGTGGAGAACGTCATTCAAAGATCCAGGATGTCTTGCTCGTTGATGTGGCCCCCTTGTCACTAGGAATCGAAACAGCTGGAGGAGTTATGACAAAAATTGTCGAACGCAATGCCAAGATTCCCTGCAAGCATTCCCAGACATTCACCACATACTCTGACAACCAGCCTGCAGTCACCATCCAGGTATACGAGGGGGAACGAGCGATGACTAAAGACAACAACCTGCTTGGGACTTTTGACCTGACTGGTATACCTCCTGCTCCGCGGGGTGTTCCACAAATCGATGTCACCTTTGATTTAGATGCCAATGGTATCCTCAACGTATCTGCTAAAGAGAACAGCACGGGAAATAGCAAGAACATAGTGATTAAAAACGATAAAGGGAGGCTTTCCCAGGCTGAGATCGATAGGATGTTATCTGAAGCGGATAAGTATAAAGACGAGGATGATCGTCAAAGAGACAGGGTGGCGTCTCGGAATAAGCTGGAGACTTATTTGTATGGGGTGAGGCAAGCGATAGATGAGTCTAAGGGGAAATTAGGTGAGGCGGAGTGTGGGAAGGCCCGTCAGAAATGTGATGAGGCTCTGAAGTGGTTGGAGAGGAACTCTTTGGGTGAGAAGGAGGAATATGAAGATAAGCTGAAAGAGGTTAGCAGCGTGTGCGCTCCACTGATGCAAAAGCTCCACGGGGCTAGTGGACCACGTCAGGGCAACCGTGGTGGTAGCGACGGCCCCGTTATTGAGGAAGTCGATTAAAATTTTATTTAGTTTTTGTCTCGTAATTTAATTTAATAAAGTTTCGTCTCAGTTGACAGGTGTTGTTTCTGGTTAATAAAGTTTAAGCTTTTAATGCATCACCTTTACGTACATTAAGTAATGTTACTTAAACGAGTATCACGGTATTCAAGGTAATATCATCATTGTGCAGTAACCCGAGTTTTAAGTAGTTGGTTGCCATACCTGCCTAAGGTATAAAGAAATAAATTCAACATTACATAGATTGCTCTTATCCAATACTAGTAAGCACTTGTGGTATAGAAATCAGAAACAACGACGGTACCATAACAACCATATACCCGAGACAAAACGGGTCATCTACATTGACCCAACCGAGAATCGTACTCGGGACCTCAGAGAT
The DNA here is from genome assembly GCA_963576865.1 of Anania hortulata. Taxonomy (NCBI): domain Eukaryota; kingdom Metazoa; phylum Arthropoda; class Insecta; order Lepidoptera; family Crambidae; genus Anania; species Anania hortulata. The sequence continues at coordinate 1,425,673 of OY756409.1, forward strand.
GGCGACGCCAAGTCCAGTGTACTGGCCTAGGTAGGTACTCTCTCTTGTTTATTGTTGAAGATTGCAGTCTCTCTCGTACTTTTATTTGCGTATACTAGCTCTGACAGTTCTAAGAGCCATATCACACAGGCGCAAGTTTTGAGCACTGCACTGCCGCGATACGCCAATGCTCCTGTGACCAGTGTTGGTGTTTTTAAATGTAAGATTCAGACTAGTGCCTTTAAAGATAAAAAAGAATAGGTACTTATATCGCGACGGTGCAGTTGTAAGTAGATACTAATGACATTCAGCCGTTTAAAGGTACCATCCGAATCTTGGCGGTCGCTGCCCAGCAGTCGCGACGCAGTCAGGCCGGCGAGAAGGCCACGCCCCCCGCCCGCGCGACACAGCCTTTGACATCGGAAAGTACTGATACGATTCCAGCCTTCCTAGCATAAGCACCAAAACACGATATGATATGATATGATAAAGCGATATATCGACACCAACTGTAAAAATATGATAGATATAGCCGCTATTTTGAATTTTTATTGAAAAAACGATCATAATATGTGATGTCACCGGCACGGCGACTCAACATAGCGGCTATATCTATCATATGTCATATCATATCGTGTTTTGGTGGTCATGCTAGGGGGGCAGAGCGGTGCCGACCCGGCGATACTGCAGGGCATCTTCCGCCAAGGTTCGTATGGTAAGCGTGTTCGAGTAACCAAGATCCAAACACACATTAACATTAGGTAGGTGCTTAAGATTTTCTTTTCAATTGCATTTAGAATAAAACAAATGAACCTATAATTATTAGGAACCTCTCGGTCGCATCGATTGAGTAAAACAAAACACTGATTAGCAATTTCTTTATTTTTAATTTAATAACTTTAGAAATTGTTCGGAAAGAAGACAATGTTTCAGCATCGTTATTATTATGATATGAACAATAATAATTACCGCTATAATAATTAATGCTATCATTATTATAATGGAGATAACGTATTATAGTCGTCTATGGTGCTACATTACTTATGTACAGGGCACTATAAAAGGGCCGGTTAACGTAACAATCAATACAAGTTGCAGTACGTAGAATAAACGAGATGTTTTGGACATTTTGTAAATCAACAAACCTACTCATTTCAATAAAACAAGCATATTCGCCTCTAGCCTTTTTGGATTTGCCTCTAGTGTTGGCTGTTTTTGTAGCTTTTAAAATTTTGGTAACTTCACTCTTAGACTGGAAGCTAATCATTTTTCTACACTCGCTAACGCATACGGCTTATGAACTTGACGATCCACGTGACTTTTTTGTTTTTTACTGCCCGATGTTTTGTATCGCGACTGTCTTCTATTGAAGGTTGCTTTTTGTATTGTGTGTTAAGAATGTACTGTGTTGCAAGTACGAGGTTGGACTTATTTTTGACAATCTATGTTTGTAGTTTAGTACGCAAAATTTGTTAGTTGTAAGCTGTGTTGAGACGGCCGTAAAGAATACACTTCCCCACCGTCAACAGGAGACGTGTCGTAAGAGGCGACTAATTCCTGTAGCACGAGACAGGCAGCAGCGTCTTCGTGCGAAATCTTATAAAAAAAACTGTGCTCGCCAACCCGCCTGCCAAGCGTGGCGAGTATTGGCAATCCCCCCCGATGATAAGTCATTGGGGGAGACCTTTGTTTAGCAGTAGACGTTCTATGGCTGACATGATGATGATGATGAAGTTGTAACCTGCTTAACTTTTCAGCATTATTTACGTCTCTCTAAATTTCTTTGGCCTAAAAATAACCCAAATACTTTGCTTTTAACTGTTCTATTACTAAACTATTGTTTTTGGTGCACCGCGACAGATCACGTGACTCTTACGCTTCTATTTCATTCCTATGTTTAGCGTATCTATCGGGATAGACGAATGTAAACCTTATGGCTGATACTTAAGATTCTAACGCTAGATAAGTCTATTAAAAGATAATAAATATTTCGTACAAAATATCCAAGACACCTATCAAATATAAACAACAATATAATATTCATATATATATTATTCTTTCGAAAGCAAAAGCTATGAAATGAGTCTATAAAATTAAATATTGGAAGCTTTAATATTTATTTAATATGTTTAAAAAATCTCCCTTAACGGTACTCGGAGTAAAACTAAAAGTTTTGACAACTGTTAAACAGCCTAATATTTTAATTTAATATTGACTATTACATACTAGCTTAAGCTACCTTACTCGTTATATTAACATCGATATGTATGAAGTTCGGTATTACTAAAACTGTAAATAGAAGAGTGATCTCATTTCCCGATTAAAATTGTCGAAACTGCCATTTTTTATTAAATTCCGAAATATTTGGGCCTAACGCTATAGTATGGAGATAAATTTCGTTACATTTCCTTCGATACACTTTAGAATGACAATAATTTCGATTATCCATGAATTATACCCTTTTAGAAGTTTAATTTGGGTTCACTATTGCCTAATTAGGTAACTAATGTACTACCTAGACGTCATTCTCTTAGATATTTACACATAATTGGATACGACTATGTACAACTTGATGCAAGGAGTATGGTTCCTTTATAATATACACGTTATTATCTAAAGGAGAAGGGACGAAAGGGGTTAAAAGCGAAAACAAAATAAAAAGAACTGAAAATAGAATAAAAGCAAATTTATTGCTAAATAAAATAAAACTATAACCACAAGCAGTTAATTGCTTAAACGTATACGTTTGTCTCTAGATTTGTACGTTTTCTAAAATATATAAAATAATAGAAAAGAAAACAAATTAGTACAATTGCAGACATGCTACAGTCCAGTCGACATCACAAACTTGAGCGGTCCCTTCGGCTATAAAATAATGCACAGAAAACATACAATAGTATAAAATAAACATTCATAATTTAATTATAAACTTATAACCCGATTATAATAATATTTTAAACCTCACCGGTTCATATAAACATAATAATACTTTTCAACTGGGGTCAATATAGCTTACATTTACATCAGATTGCACTTTTAAATTTGATTAACAGTAATGACCTGCTACCCCTAACGTAACGTATCTTACACTGACCTAAGCTACTGTACACGGCTCACGCAACTTCGATACATATTTGGTATATTTATTTACAACAATCGAATCGACAAAGTAAGCCTCAACTTAACTATACTCAGATATTTGTACCTATCAGGGTACGCCTCCTCTCTACATTAAAAAATTAAAGCAAAATGCAATTTTGTATCGTAAAGTTACCTCGGCCCGAGGGTATGTACAGAGTCTTTGGCCTGGCGAGCAAGACCGCGGGCCTCACTAGCTAACAATAAATAATCGTCCGTCGCGATATGCACAGTCCGCACTTCACTCAGTACTTAGTACTCCCACCGATCGTCCTCCGTTTCGGTTTTGATTTTGTCCTCGGAGAGAACGTCCTCGGGAGGCGTGTGAGGGGGCCGCGGCGTGTGCGGCGTGTGCGGCGTGAGGGGCGTGTGGGGCGTGTGCGGCGTGTGGGGCGTGTGGGGCGTGTGCGGCGTGTGCGGCGTCCGCGGGGCCGGGGACGAGGTCGGGGACCCCTCCCTCACCACGGGCGCCGGCTCCACCCTGACCGTCTCCTCAGCTTCCCGTCTAAAGTCGTCGCTCCTCATCACGCAGACTCCATTTATAATGACTTCATCAGGGTTACGCGGTTTCTCGTCCTGCCAGTCGGGGTTGACCCACTGCGGCGCGGCGGGCTTCCGTCGGCTGGACCTCCCCGCCGGCGTCGACGCCGCTTTCGGTTCAGTCTTAGATTCCCCGTCGTCCAGCGAGTCGTCGGACCCTAAATTGCTTTCGACATCGTCGTCTTCGAAATCATCACCGTCAGGCTCGCGCTTGAGCGGCATCGATAAGTCTAAGCCCCCGCTTTGGTCCTTCACCTGCTCATCGGGGGGAAGGAGACCACGGCCGATCAACGCGGCGAGATTAGAGTTCGCTGCGAAGTACGGCGGGTATGGAAGAGGCACACCAGCGAGACCCATTCTTTCCTTTTGCAGCTCCAGAAGCCTTTGGTTCAGGAGCAAACGGAATTGGACAGGGTCGAAGGGCGCAGTAGACTGGTCTCTCACTGGGGGCTCAGCGGGTAGTCCGTGTGGGGCTTGCTGTTTTAGCCGCATGCGGTGGTTGTGAAACCAGTTCGTTATCGTTCTCGTCGATAGTCCGAGTTCTGCTGCTAGAAATTCTATCGTGGGCATGTTGGGATACGGGTCGAGGGCGAATGCAAGTCTGAGCGCCTCCTTCTGCTCCTCTGAGAAGAGAACGCGTTGCTTCTTCGCCGAAGGCGCCCCGGAAGTGGGTCCTGGCGAACTGGAGTGGTAGAATTCGGAAGTATCATTGGACGAGGTGTCTGAGGAGTTATCCTGACCAGGACCGCTTGATCGCCGTCTCTTGTTCGCTTCACGCCTCTCGTTTTTCAATGCTTGCAAGCGATCAATGTTGTGCGCGTCACTTAGCCACAGTTGCATTCTGATGAAGGGCTCGCGGCCTTTAATGCTGAGCATGTGCCACGGCTTCGGTTTGGACAGCAGTTCACTGACGGATCCTTGCGATAGGCCTAACACGGCCTCACCGAATATCTTTTGACCGATGTTGTTTGCGAGAAGTGCCTCCTTGATTTTGGTCGTAATGGTTTGGGTGTCTAGGTCTTGCGTTAGCGCAGCCATCTCATAGACGCTGGGGGAGATATGTTGGTGGAGGCTCCTCATGACGCTGGGCTGGTGGTGCGGCTGAGGGGGCGGTGGGGGCTTCCTCTCCTTGCTGTTGTCGTGGTGCTGGGGAGGCAGCGTGACGGCGTGGTGCGGGGGGAAGCCGGGCGGCGTGAGCAGCAGCGGCGTGGGCTGCCCCAGGTGCGCCAGGTGGCCGGGGCCTAGTAGTTGCTCCTGCTGCATCTTGCTGAGAAGGGATGTCGCGTCTGAGATCATTTTCTGCGTCGGGGGCATTGGCTTGTTCATGTTCGGCGGACATGCTGGAAAGAAATACAGAAAAAACCATTAGTTTATTATTTAATTGGTGAAGAGTATGATTTTACTTTCATGAAGCTTAATAATAAATACTTACGAGGTGCTCCGCTGTAGTTTCCAGTCCTCATGAGCTTCTCCGGCGCGATTTTATACTGCGACGCGACTAGCTTGTGGACAGCATTATCATCTTCGAGAAACATCTTCATACGAATGAATGGCTCCCGTCCCTTCTGGGTCAACATGTGCCACGGCTTGGGCCTTGCCAGAAGATCGCTGACTGATCCCTGGGACAGTCCTAGTACTGACTCACCGAATAATCTTTGGCTGATGGAGTATTGGCTGAGCGCCTCTTTCACTCTTCTGACTATATCTTCAGTATTCAGATTGTTAAAGAGGTCGAATTGCTGCTGGGTTATGGGTGGAAGCACGGCTTTCATCGACCGCTGTTGGGGAGGGTGATGAGTCGGGTTAGTCGGCTGGGAGATAAGGCTGTTCGTGATAGAAGCCATTCTTTGTAACGGACTTGCCGCAGCTGAGCTGCTGAAGTCGTCGTTTGGTGTTATCGCCGGTGGTAAAATCGCGTTACCAAGAGGGCTGGAAGCCGACGACCCCGTCGACTGCTGTCCAGGCTCCAACTTCGGCCTCACTAACGAGAACGCGCTACCTGCATGCCTTATAGCCTCTTCGGCGTCCATTGGTCTATCCTTATCGCTATCAGTCATTCCATTCATTTTGGCATTTTTATCTTTAGGTAGTGAGAGATCCTGAACCGCACCTGAGCCGTTCATGTGTTGGTTTTGCGTTTGCTGCATGGCTTGCTGTTGCAAAGCGAGGAGGTTTGGGAAAGGCGGCATCCCCTGCATGTTGTGAATATTCGGGATGTTGCCGCCGGGCTGCAGCTTGGCTAGCTCCCTGTGGTACGCTTCGAGGGCCATTCGGATGTCCTCGGGCGGCCGCTCCATATGTGGTGGCATCCCGCCGCTGAAAAAAGGAGGAAACACGCTACATTTTAGTTCAAGGTTTGCTGTTCTCGTTTAAAAGATGGGTAATATTTCATTTTTCGTAAGTATTTTATGATGATGACATTATAGTGTTATGAATTTGAAAACTTACGTTGGAAACCCGTCGCGGCTGTGGCGCATGTCCTCTACGCGGCGTGTCATGATTTTGGCGAGCTCCTCCTGATAGATGCGGACAACCTTATCCTGAGGGATATCGTCGTTTTCATACTTCTTCAGTCTTCTATTCTGGCTCGAATCCTGAAAGATAAAAGTGTTTTTTAAAGTAAAGTAGGTACTTTTCATAATTTTCTTCGGTGTAAGATAATTTTTATAAGACTACGATTAGTTACCTAAAACTACCTATGTTTTCTTTAAACTTTGAGTCGGTGTTGCATGTCAATATTTTAAGAACACGTATTAAGAATATTTAGAGAAGCTTATTGATAGATGAATGAACTCATTTGAATTTAGTTATAAAAACGACTGGTCAATCTTACATCTATTACACTATCATAATTATCGTTTAGACACCCTTCCTGTCCAGTCATGACACATCAGTCCTGGCAGTCGATTTAAAAAAAAGTATAAGTTCAAATCTTACCTTATTAGAGAAAGGAGACGGGCACTGCGTCCTAGGAGAGCTGGAGTCCTCATTGCTCCTGGAGTCATCGTTGTTTGAGGGCCCCGTCGGCTTCATGAGGTGCGAGGCCTCGCTTAAGATGTGGGCGAGCCTCTCATCGCCCTCGCCCTCAGGGCGGCCGAAGGCTGCGCCTATGCCGTCTTTAGATCCCACTGGAAAACAAAGAGCCGACTTTAGAAAAACTTAAGAAATCGAACTATTATATTTTTATAACTACTTATATAAAATTGATTTAATATACGTAAGATAGTTCTTCACTCGAAGATCTTTTATGCACAGTTCGTGTAGCAAAATAATTACGCCACTACGAATATGAGTGAAGTAAATGGGCGTTGATTTAAAACGGAGACAAAAATAATGTATGTTGCTAGTGTACTTGTAAAAAATAATATATGTGTAGAATAGGACAGTGGATGTAGAAGTTGACGTGGTTTCAAGGTTTGGATCGTTTTCAAAACCTCTGGTGATTTTCTAAAACGGTTATTTCGGACACGATGACATTGGAAGAGATGGAACATCTAATGGTCACTTAGTTGATCGTGATACACCATTTATCAATTTAAATACCAAAAGACTCCAAATTCGATGACGCCTAACCATTAACTTATAGGTATTTGGGCCATTTCACATATATTTTTAAATAAGTACCTAATTGTGTTTTTTTTAAATCTTTTCTGAAAAAACCATTAAGTATTCAGACAAGGCAAGCCTTTAGACCATGTTATTAACATCTTGAAATCTAATTAGCGACTTTGAACTCGATAGGGAGCACATTGGCGCAGCAATTGTCGGGCCGTTACTGTCATATCGCAACAATATTTGAACTCCGGCTGCGGTTTTAATTGCAGCTAAATCGTCGCGTGCGCACATAGTTGCTGTGATCCAGAGCTTGAGGGGGGGCAAAGAGAACAGCCAAGACATTTTGGTGGACGAAATAAATAAATAAATATTGGACAAAATCACATACATTGCTCTGATCCTATGCTAAGAAGCCAAAGCACTCGTGTTACAAAAATCTGAAACAACTACGGTACTACAACACCCAGACTCGAGACAACATAGAAAAGTTATTTTTCTATATTGACCGACCGGAAATCGAAACCGTGACCTCAGAGATAGCGACACCAAGCAGCATACTTGTATCTGGGCTACGGAAGTTGTCAATAATAAATTACAGAAATAGTTGTTTCTTTATTGTTAAAGCGTGAATACGCATTTTAAGTATAACTTAATATTGTTCTTCTAACCAGGGATTCCCTGTATTATCACGAGGAAAGAACATTAAGTTTATAGAACAAAATATGCACCACTATTAATATCAGTGTCTGATGAATATTTATATTTAAGACATTAAGATATCAAGTTATCGTACACATATATTTATCTATCAATGCAATAAGTCCCGAAAGCTTGCGACTGCACGCGAGTTAGCCGATTTCATTCAACTGTGCCCTCCTTAAACCCTTGCCAAGTAATAAATACCCAGTTATATTTAGGACAATTGAAATTAGGCGAGTCATTAAAACGGAGCGATGAATATCTTTAAAGATAATCGCTGAATGGGGATGGCCACTCGTCGCCTAAGCCAGTAATCCTAAAACTGCGCGCGCGCATCCATAAACTACAGGAGTTACGCCGCCATACTGCGGCCGTTCATTCTGTCAACATATTGTCTGTGGACAATGAAACGAGCTTAGATGCTGATGAGAAGCATTTGTTTAATTGCAAGCTTAATTAGAAAGGATATCTTTGGGATTAGCAGTAATGTGGTTGATGTATAGAGTTGGCTTTTTGATCTGTTTTTAGCTTTTAGTTATATGTCTTGAATAATTTAATTACAGGGAAGAGATAATTCCATTTTTGGGTAATAAAGCATAAGATTTACAGTGACCTTCGCTTTTTAGAAAATCAAAAAATTTTTCAGTGAGGGACTTATCAGAAAACCAAGAAAACCAATTTATTTCTGCAAATAGGCTTGAACTAAGCTTTTTTACAGGTCCCAATTTAATTGTTTTACCTTACCACTGCTTCGGGACAATATTGTGGGCTAGCGCCGAGAAGAAGCAGCGCAAGGTCTAAATAGGTTGTGTTTGATTTTTGAATCGTTTTTGATTTTTTTTAAAATAAATTTTGATTTTTGAAACGAAACAATTCCGAAAGTGTTTGACGGAATCTTAAGACCGAGTCTATTTTTTTTACTAATAAAAATAAAATAAATAAGCTATTGCCAGTGAGTAGGTAGTCTCATGTTTTCTCTTCGCAATAAATAAGTGTGCAAAGATAGTTCCACACAATTTTCAGCTAGTTTATAAACAGTATTAACATATTTATTGGCCGGTAAAGGAATTTGGCTTAAAACAAACAATACAACAGCTGACGGCCCCATTCCGTCATCTTATCTCGTAACGATAATCGCGACGGAACAAAATGGCGGCGTTTAAGACAACCGCAGTTTTATGCGTGAAATCCAACACGATGGCCGTTAATGCTTCCTCCAGTGAGGTGAGGTCACACTATTGGGTAAGGTGAGCCCTCAATGTCCCGAAGTGGTAGGAAGGGTAAAAAAATTGGGACATGGGATTGATCTGAAAAAAATACTTAAGGATTACAAATAAAAATTAAGATAGAAATATTAAATACAGATTTATTAAATATAACAACATGTAAATACGTCAATTTACCGCTCATTTGCAATTACTTTTATGTGAAAGTGTTTTATTTGGGGATCTACCTGAATTTGGCTATTAAAATTAAATTTAACTTGTAATTAGTGAAAACACTTGTTTATGGCAAATAATATCCCAGTTTAGAACTTCAGAGTTAAGACTAATGATTTCCAACAATATCTCATTTCGTTGCGGTTTTATAATAACTCCGAGAAAAGAAACATTATTGCTTATTAAAGGACTCTCAAAGAGTTTATCGCATCCTTAAATTTTATTTTAAAACCGACAGTTTGTTAGCGATTACTCGAGATTCAGTTTATTTTAGATACGACGAATCACGCGAAGTTGAGCCCTGATTAATCGGCAGTAAAAAGCATAATGTTGTGCACAAAAGTTGTTTTCCGAATCGCACAGCTTTTATCGGTTTGAAAGTGAATTTTATTTATTGGTAATTAAAACTGGATTTAAGGTGTCACTCGGAAAATGTGTATTTTCGACGACGCACTGCGGTTTACATACCAAAGCGATACATTTACGTAGCTACCTCTATAAACACACTCCAACGGATATTCCGCCTCTTCAGTTTTCACGCATTGATTCTGTTTTATCAGGTGACGTTCGATTCTGAATTCAAAATCGTTTTATAACGTTTTTAAGGAGTTAATGAATTGAAAAAGTGTCTATTTCTGTCCTGTGGGTGATTGAATGTCGGCATTTCATGTCCACTAATAGTAAATGTCACTGAATTACCAATTGTACGAATGTCATCACGTTAATTCAATTCGCAACGTCTTTCTCTACTTGCGTGACCTTCGTACATGGCCAAACTGTCCAAGAATATTTATGCCAGTAGAGTAGACTGTGTTTGAGATCGTGATTTTGAGAGTCAGCTCTAGCATATTATTCATAAGGCGAAAACGCTCCTTCAAGCCTTTGTTATTTGCATAAAAAAGATTTAAAGGCAGGTCTAGGTTGCTCCAAAAACATGTAGTTTTGAGCGAATAGTTTCCCTTCGATTTCGAAATTTCATTGTCATTCATTTCCCACGTTCCGATTCGCGACCTGACTACAACAGTCCTTACGTAGCTTGTTGATTTTTTATGAAACCGCCATTATGACTAAGACGACGTGATCTAAATAAATTCTCAAAATGGCCGCCAAAGCACTTTGATTATATCTCGTATGACCATAATGTTTTCAACTTTCGGCGTAATGACGTTAGACAATAATCCTTTAAACGTGATTTGAGGGTATAATTGCCAGTTCAGTTTTTAATGTCCGGCTAAACTGGTATTTGTGATCTCTATTAAGCTTTTAGGTAATTGTAGCGTTTCGCAAGATACATTACGATGTTTCAGTGAAAGAGATTTTTTTAAAGTTTGAGTACTTACTTACTTCCTAAATTAAAATTATAGTATTTATCATATTACAAAATAACTTTATTTAAGTCATTTAAATCCTGTCTATTTTAGGAATTGTTTCTACATCGCGATTAACTATTAATATTGAAAAGGTACGAGGTTGGAAAAAATAATCCAGCGTTTAAAAAACTTTTAATTTATGTAGTTTGGAAGCGTGCGGACCGATCCTGAATGCGTGATGAAGATAATTAAAACTTCTAATCGAAGGATTCGGGTGTAAAAATACCCGTTATGTCAATAACTACTGATCAAAACAAATTAATATGTCCGTCAGGCGCCGTGCGCTGCGGACAGCGATAACCAATTATTTAGTTTATTCCAAATTCATCCTCGACACACGAGACGTCGATAAATTTCAACACACGTCTATTAATGCCTTTGATCTTCTCGCAGACATTTTGTTATTCCGTGTGTCGCACGTTCAAAATTACCGATACGTGCTCCATGGTTTTGTCAAAAATTGCGCTCGTTTCGCGCCAACACGCCATTTTGTGAGACGTCACTCGAAATGGCCGCGTTTGGGCGGGTAAGTCGCTCCCGCGTATCGGTGTACTTGAGTACCCAAGTAATTAAAGTAAAAACCATGCAATCGGAAATAGACGCTGTTCAAATAAGGAAACGGCGTTCGACGATTCGAATTCAATTGTTTTTCTTTCAACGCTTTATCATTACGATGTGCATTTTTGATGGATGCCAGTTTGTAGTAAAAACTGTTAACGCAATTAATGTGTGCCGGTCACGGAACTATTATCGGGCATCGCCGATGGCAGGGACACCGGCGAACTTGTGGATTCAGGGACAACATAAAAACGGTGAAATTATTTGTTTATGCGACATTATATCGCGTGCGCGCACGCGAAAACTATTTCTTTGTGGCTGTTATTGATTGCTATTGCCGTATGAATATTCAGAGGCTTTGGAAAGTAAGGGGGTGGTGCCCTAAATTATCGTGTCATTGTGACAGAGTGAAAAAAAAAGTTGGCTATATAATTAGGTCTGATTGTGAGGGTAATGTATCAGGGATTGTAAATCAAGGTGGTGGCGGGTAGTCGGAAAGGGGTAAGACGCGCGCGTACGTCACGGGTAGATCGATGGTCATTTGCATTCGTGCCGTCGCCGCGCGTGGACGTCAGGGCCGCTCGAAAGTGTCGCGGCCGCGGAAAAAACGCCCCATTTGAATTGTAAATGCGGGGCAAAAGAAATAGTTGCATAAGGCATTGTGGTAAAATTAGGTGCTAACGTGTCGTACCAATGAAACGTACAAATGAGTATTGCGTTCCTAATTATTCGGCTTTACGATGTTTAAATCAGAAATGCTTGCTTAGGTTACAACGATTTAAAAAGCAAGTAGTTAGTACTGTATACTTCCACGAAGCTTAATTGGATCATGACAGAAATAAATCATGGCTTCTAATGACACGAGTTTTTTTATCCCGGAAAGCTCACTCCCTCGGGATCAATAATTCTCTCGGGTAAAAAGTCCACTGCGTGTGTTTCTTTGTTGCCGGTGCGTGCGATGATCGGCATCGCGTGTTAGATCGCAATCGCCGGCGACCACAATTGATTCCACCAGAGAGGAAGCCGATGATAGGTTCCAAGTTACAAGTTGCTCGGAAATGCTGGCTGACTCATATTTTTATTCTATAAACATAAGTTTAAGTTCAAAAAAATAATCTGACAAGGTTTTCTCGGGCTTATTAAATGACAACCTATATCTTTTTAACAAGGCATACTTGTATACAACAGTTGAAGATTTATTAAATTCCGGTTTATTAGAGTACCTAGGTATGTTCTTAGATTGGACTACCTAGTATAGTTGTATGAAATCGAAGATCTTTAAAACGCTTATTGCCTATCTATCAAGTCGGTTTTACTAAGAAGCAAGAGCATGGAAACCAAGCCAAATAGTAAATACATTCCGGTATACTTTCGTTCTCTAATGATAATGCATGACAATTTCGGAGTCCGAGAACTACATGCGTGATCTGAACGCATCATTGATGTCCGCTCAATGTTGCGTCATAAAAAAAGAGATATTCGAATTTAGAAATGATAATTCCACAACTTCAAAAATCGAATGCTACCATTTTTAAAGGCGATTGTTGATAATCATCAGCTCTAAATTTAGCGCACCGAGTTTTGTATGCTAGACAAAAACGAAGGTAGTTCAATTCCAATAGTTGAAAATGTTGTCTTTCCCCTCTGTCCCTGTCAAAAATCCCCGCGGCAAAGGTAAAAACGTTAAGAGCACTCGTCGCGCGGACGTCGCTAGTTGGTAACTAGATTCAATAATCAATTTTGCGAGCTCCGCAGAGAACCGCCATATCCATAGTGCTGCGAGCGACTTTGTGCACGGTTCAGTTGTACGGTTGGAAATATTTTCAGTTCACGTTGTTGACTGCCAGTTTTATTTTGTAAAGGAGTAATTCAATTATTCGCTTCAATCTTGGAACAGTCGAATGTACATTCTTTGTTTTTATTACAGAAAGGCAATTGTTTTGTACTATCTTTGAAAACCTTTTAGGATTATCTTAAGTTTAATACTTAGATTTGATTTGCATGCGTCCTGTATCGTCTGACTTAATGATTTAAAATATACTTCAACAAAATACATTTTGTTGAATACACTTACAAGTTAAAAACCGTTAATCATAAACGAATTATCTTTCTGCTTCTACAACAAACAATCTTTTCTCTAAATTCAAATTCGAAAAAAGAATAATTATTCCAAATTCAAAAGAAGAGCATCGCGAAAATGCAAGCATCACTACCGTATCGGCCCACGGGAGCTTATCCGCGTAACTTTTAACGATAGCATAGCAAAGTTTTTTAACGAAATAACCGAATTCCGCTAACTACGAGTCACTAACGCGGTTAGTCGCACCTGATCGTCTGCCGGCGGAATGAGAATCGATTTTGATTAAGTTTGCTTACATTTACATTTTATTTTGTGAAATGTAGTTACTTTTTAGAATTTAATAAATGTATAATCTAAGATGTTAAGATTTTTAAATTGATGATGAGGCAAAAGTAGCAAAGGAAAACTTTAGGTAGAGCCATGTTATAAAATTAATAAATCAACGGTTATAAAATAGTTCGTATATAGGTAGGTACCTATGCATGGTCTGTGCCCCTTAGCAATAAAATATTTTATGTCATTATTAGTTATTGGTGACCGCGTGTTTGTAGTTCGTTAGGAAAATATTTGTAAAACTTTTACGATCGAAAATTACGGACTTTATAACTTTATCGAAGAAATAGCAGGCCAGAATGTCAAACTTTTGTTTGACAGCCAAACAGCTGCTTTTCTTTCCCTCCTACCTACGCGTTCTGAATGTAGAGTTGCATTCAAATTCCAAAAAAATTATGTCGATAAGTAATTTCAACTACCACCTGCCGTAGTAAAGATAATAAAAAAGTCAAAATTATAAAGAAAGTTGTCACTTTGACAGCAAAACAGGACATTTCATTAGTGAAATTGTCGACTCTTTCCAGGAATCGCATGCAATTTTTTATTTTACTGGCTACTTTATTGATCTAATTCATCACTCCTATATTATGTTTAGCAGTTATTTTTTTTGATTTGAACGTTTTAATTAGTTCAAAAATTGAGAACTTGGTTCAAATGGACTAAAAATAATTTAATAAGTGTATTTTTTCTACATTAGTACATTATTATGAAATAATTCGAGGTGAATAATCTATTAACAACAAACACGTGCAGTGCTGGCGGATTGATTTGATTTTTCTTGAAAAACGATAAGCGGCCAAATGAGTACAGAGGCGGTGCCGTGACAAAGGAGTGATTTTTCACTACCGACCCGTTATTAGTGCATTGATTTGCACCGTCGCGTTATTGATTGTAGGCGATTGATTGCGAACAAGCACGCGAGCGAACGACGCCTTTGCTACTAAAAAACACGCACTATGTTTATGGTTCGAATTAGACGTCCCGCTTTTTGCCGTTTGAAATTTAAAAAATCTTGATTACGTGTCAACTTTTTTCGACATAATTTTGTAATGTTGCCCAAGCAAAAGATCTTTAGTGCTTTCAAACGCTTCAAAGTAAGACATTTACGAGTTCGTTGTTTATACGGGCTCAATTGTGTTTCTTCAAAAGAAAATAACGCCCATGTGACGTAATAAACAATTTTAATTAACTGTAACACGAGGCGGGCCATCGAAGCGCATTTAATTACGTGCACTGCGGTCACCGATTAATAATTTCCCCGCCATTATAAATCTCACCTTAAGCGAATTCACGGCGAAACAACGAGTCCTTCATAGCTCGCATTAAATCCTTACTAATTATGCAAGACAGGGAGCAAAGATGTAAAATGGCCGGTCACAAATCGCGTCCGATGTGACAGTTTAAACAAGCCATCCTGCGGGACAGATCCGTGATATACTCTCCGCACTCGGCAAGGAAACGCGTGCTATTAATTACGACGAATAATATGTCAGGATGCACTTAATATCCTATTAAACAGTTTAGCTTGCGTGTATACAAAATGGCAGAATTTGTGCGCCCGAATTGACGCGAGTTTGAGTGACATTGGTTAATGCAATTGTCTTTGGTATTCAAATGCACCCAGAAAGTATTGTCTTTTTAAGATGCAATCAATTTACTAAGACGTTTTAAGTTGTGAGGGTACTCTGAAAATTTGCCAAAAACGGTTCCAGAGTCACTGAATCAAAGTTTAGTTTATTGGTGTGGTGAGTAAAGGAAGCAAAACGTTCCCTGAAAGCCCCCCGACAATTAGCGGTTAATAGCCGCTAAAATAAGCCCGCTCTAAATTATCGCGATCGCGCGCCCTTGTTCTAGCGCGATAATAAATTTGTTGCATTTACACAGAATGCATGAGGATGAGAATATATTTGACTGTCGTGTTCTAGAATTTTAGGGTTACCCAAAGATATTTATTTTAGAATCAAACTAAATAGTCAATATTAAGACCAATTACATCGAAACATTCAGTCCCTTCTGTAAAAAGTATAGGCAGTCTATTTTTGAGTATTAACTTCAGTAATCTGACGCAGAACCGATGAAAGGTGGAGTGAACGGGTTCTCGAGCCGAGACCGCACCTCGGCAAACGTAGTGTAAGACGCCCTCCAGCTCGATGGACCGATGACCTTATAAAGATGGCTGGCAGTGGCTGGATGGAAAAAAACCAGAGATCGTGCTTTGTGGCGCTCTTTGGGGGAAACTTACGTCCAACAGTGGACTGCAATAGACTAACATGATGATGATAAACTTCAGTAAGTTAATGCTGGGGTACTACCTACTCGATATTCAAACTATTTTAGCCAATCCATTATTTTTGGTTTATAACTTTTTGAGTGCTTTGTAATTGTCGTCACATACAATCTGTGGTTTCGATTTGTCAACACGGAATTCCCGCCAAGTCATTGTCCTTAATCTGGCAAACCCTAGCGATGAACAGAGTATCTAATAATAATGCAACTGTCCAGCAACTCGGGCCGACTGCAATTCAACACCTCCGCGAATTAATTAATTGTTTTATTTTGGGACGCTGAAGTAAAATGCGTCGGAAATGTACCTATGCGAGGAATAGACAAAGAGCTTGGGTTATATAGTGTGTTGCTATATGTACGCAAAGATATTCAGTAATATACAATCTGTTATTCTTAACAGGAAAATCTTTTCAGGAAAAAACTTTGGACTTTTGAAGTATCAATAAAAATTGCTGTTATGTGCATTTTTATGGAATTATAAAGTAGGGTAACCATAAAAGTGATACGGAAATACCTCAGGAGGTAAATTGTTATAGTAGTTTACTGTGATTAAGTATATTTTTTATGAAACCCGAAAAGGTTTATGTCAACATTAAAAAGGCATTTATTTTTATAATAGTTAAATCGTGTCCAAACATTCAAACTCTTGTGTTTCAATGTCAATATGTTCCATTAAATACGTTCGTCACGCCCGATATCCCTGACTTTGTTTTTTATCAACTTAATCTTTGTAACCTCCAATATTAGAGACAAAAAATCTTTAGATAACCAAGTATTCGAGTAAACAATAAAAACTGTAATTACCGCAACAAAAATAGAGGCGAGAGGGACGCGTGTCGTGCGTCTCGTTCGCGCGGGTCGTTTACGCGTTGAGCCGTAACAATTACTTAGGTATTATTATCTCGGACAGTCGGTTAGGTATAAAATCATAAAGTATATAATGAGACACGGTATTATAAACATAAATGTTCCCGTAAAGAGGTCTGATTGCTTCGTCGGAAGCCGTCAAAGCGGCCGCGGCGTGGCTGGCATTCCCGCGAGTAATGCCTTGACCTGCGCTAGTCGCCGCTACCCGCCGCCAGATGGCGTCACCAGGACATTGTTGTGCACATACTCAACTTTTTCACGACGACTTTTTTCGTGTTATTAAAGCGTAAACGCATTTAAACTGCTGTTTAGTTTTTCAAACGCTTTCTAAGTGGCAGTCGCTTCATTTTTTGCCGATTGTAATAATACTTAAGAGTAATTACGCTATAAATTAAAAGTGATCGTAATTTCATAAGGCGAGAGCGGATGATGCGGGCGGACTCGTTCGCTATCACAAATGGGGCAGCATTCCTGTTCAGCTATTCGCCGTCAGATGGCGTTGCATCACTTGTTTGTTTTTTTCTAAGCGTTACTATTTAGCAACTTTAATAAACCATGCTAAATATTTATTATTCTCGTATTTAGACCACCTACATAATTTATTGCTTGATTTGTGTAAAACTTGTCTGAAAATGTCTTCTTCTTTTAAAAAATATTGCAGTGTTAATTAGGCTTACAATTAAGCCACTTTGGGCGGCCGTTAAAAACCGAAGCTTGTCTTCGGCCGTTGACAGAGCGTAAACAAAACACGCAAGCGGCCGAACTTTCGGCTTTCGGCGTAGGCCATTAGGGCGGTATCGCCGATTATTCCGCGATTATCGCCGAAACTTGTGATTTACGAGGGATTGACCTGTTTTATTTTCGACATGTCGAAAACCGTGCCCCTTTGATAGTTGATTAGCATTATTAATGATGGCGGCCGATAGCTCGCGTTTCGTAGGAAAATGTTTACGTTACTTCACATGATTTATTTGTTGAAACAAGACCCTTAGTATGTCAATGCCAGATATAACAAGTATGTATATGTAAAGGTTTATTATATTTGGTTATAAATGTTTGTTCAGACAGCATAGAGTTATTGTTATGGTCCATGGCACAAATTGGAAAATTTAGAAAAAGAGTAAAATGGCACACTGAATGATGTAAAATGAATGCTCTTTTAAAATAGGTAAGGTTATCATTGTCTTTCTGAAGAAAACAGAGCTGATTAATAAAGAGAAAATGACGAGCCAGCATAATTAGGTTTCCTACAATAGCTGCCTTTAGCCAGTTGCATTCACCCGATCTGGAATTGGCTGGACGATTCGAACAAAGGAGGAATATTGTGTTCTAGAATGCAATTTGATTTGAAATAAAAACGGAACCAACGGAAAACGCTCTATTGTTCCACATTCAAATTCGAATTATTTTAATTACAGGATGTGAGAGCGACAGTGTGAATGTCGTTACGTCTTATCGTTTCCAATTTCTTTTTAATTGACACGCCAGACTTCTGCACCCTCGTTCGTAATCGTAATGAGTATAATATCTGTTGTCCAGTGCTCAAATCTATTTCTTTATCATTAAATCGGAATTAAAATAATCGGTTTTTATAAATTTCGTACTTATAGAAAAAGTCGTAGATAATTAAACATCCAACTTTTTAAAACTTTTCAGTAAATTTTCCTTCAGTTATCTCGGAGACAAGACTATCCAAAGTTTAGGTAGCTGAAATCAATTTGCGTCCGATGTCCTTCCAAGCGACCGTTCCGAAATGGTTTCCAAAGTTAGCGAACTGGAGGTTTCTGCATTCGATGGAGTGTTTTAGCCTCGGTTACATTCGACTAAGGGTCTTACCATAGTTAAGATTTGCCAGCGCTTTTAAGCGTAGCGATAACATAAGACATACAAACATATAACAGGACCATCATCATTGAAGACAATCGTGAAATCATCATGTGATAGCTCAGGAGCTATAGGATAGCTTAATTGTTAATGCAATTTTAATTAAAACAAGCTTTCTGGTTATTGTAAGATTTTGATGTAGACATTTAGATGCCCTTTTTGTATTTGCTACAATTGACTTCCATCACATCTGCAATGGAGTAACAACGAAGTCTATGTAGAGCGCTTTTTTACTCGGTAATACGTTGTCTATCTTGTCCTATCTTTATTCTTTGATTGATTTCAGCATTGCCCTGCTCTGCTTTGCAAAGACAGGTACATCTTTTTTCCGTAATTCTTTGATTGTTGGCCTATCGCCTCGCCAGTGTTCCACTGGGCTGACATCCTAACATTCGGCTTAAAGTCGTCGTAAACGCTTCTGACGCGCCGCCGGACACGTCGTCGATAACTTATTGCTCTCGCGGCTTGGTTTGCGTACGTAATAAGTTCGCATGCGGTTTGGATTCGATGGACCAAGGTTCCTATTTTGGGTATTAACCGCATCCTTATCATTTGCGACTGTTCTACGGTGCTGTGGTTTATTATTGTGAGTATGCAACGATTATTGTTATTCATTTAATCCGTTGCGAGCAGCTTTGCGTATATCATCCGCCTTGTTGGAGAACGGTTCTTAATCAAAGCCACGTCTACACCCCATCGGTTATCGGTTCTAAGGCAAATGCGACCATCCCAATGCCACTTCAAATCGGAAAAGTATGTGTAAAAGATTTTTAAAATCCTTTACTTACTTTAGAAGCTACAAAATGTGTATACCGACCAACGAGTACACTGTGAAACGACCAACCTTTCAGAAAGTTAACAAACTTTGTATCAGCATACTTAACACTAATCGCTTAGAGCAGTCCTAATACAAAATCTGAAGCGCTCGACAAATCCGAGCACAATTGAATATTAAAATTTGCTTAACGCTCGTCGAGAGCACTACAAGGGCGGCAAAGGAGCAGCCCAACTTCGGGCATAAAGCGTGTCCTGCGCCGCCCGATAGTGCCCATTGAAAATAGATTTCCACGCTACGCTTCGGCCGCTTTGAGGGGCCAACTTTATCCAAATATTGCCGCTAACATTTCTCTCCAACCAACGAAAAACTACAGAAAACCATTCAGACCCAACGAAATCCGAATGCGTAACTGCGTAAGCGGAACTGACAGCTGTCATTTTCATTTTGACGCGCCGACGTCACGTCCTCGATCGAAATAAAGATTGGCGTTTCGTTTTGCCGAATAGTGATTATCTTTTAAATAAAACCTGCCAGTCGCGTGTGTTCCTTTTTCAAATAAATAAGCGTTCTAATTTTAAAATGGACACGTTAATTAAAATGGTTTCCAATCTATTTATGGTGCGTCTTTTCGAGTCATATGAATGGTGGCGTTTGCAAATTTAGTTTGCAGTTAAAATATTGATGTGAGGGTTTGTTGGTACGATATAAGGTTGAGTTTAATCGAGTATCGATTACAGGACTGTAGCGAAAAGTCTTGTGCGGGCATTTCATCACTGAACCGTGTTGCAAGTAATAAGAGCAATAATTATGGCAGCCGTAACTAAGGTTAATTGGACCGAAGGATTAAGTGAATAAATAAAACGCGCTTAACTTAAACTGAAGCTTGGGGGTGGAAAAATACATACTTATTGTAGCAGAACGGAATTAAAACTGATATACGGTGATAGACCGATGATATGTTCGCGTGCGCGTAGGTAGCAAATGGTTATCGTTAAAATGTAAATCTGTATGTATCTAATAATTGGAAATTACATTTTAAAGTATAATATTACTTCCTATTCTAACAAATTTATGAAACCTATCTTCTGTGTCTAAAGGCTGCTTTTTTTTTTGTAAATGTTAGCGATGGAATCTAGCTTTTCAGCTACGATTGCATGCGCGGGGTATTACGATAAACGACGGTTAAGTAATGCTCATGTCTGCCAACAGAAAAAAGTTAACATTCACTGATAGCTCACAAATCCCTCCTACTTTAATTCATAATTGTTTTTACGCTGTTTTTTCTTTAGATCTAGTTAATAACAAATTGTATGGGCGGTCGTGCTGTGTAATTGATTTTATTGTCTATGCCCCGTATAGGGACGTGCGTTTTTGTAATTACTACGTGATGAGATATTGTAATTAATATAGGACAGGGCTGTTTGCTGGTCGTTAGCTATTATGCGGTCATATTGTTTTTTATAATTTCTTTCATATTTCAAAACTCTATGACCAAGGCTTTGCAATTCGCGTAAAAGTTTTTTTTAAATGTATCTTTTGTTTTTCCAAACATTTGGACCCGATTCTTATCAGGGTACGACGCATGACCATGTCCTAGATTCAGCAAGTCTTGAATGATTTCTATTTTGCTTTTTTTTTTAACCAATTTAAAAAGGAACAGTTAAATCCACGTGAGCATACAGTTTTCGCGAAGACTGTCCGCGGCATCGCTATAACTATGTTACACGAAACCAGATACATGTCATTTAACCTCAAAACCGTCACGTGTGAACGTCGAAGTACAATCGTTTCGCAACGGACGGACAGGACGACATGCATTATGTATATATATCGTGGGAACTGGGAAACCGTGGAAATGCGATGCCATAACAACGCAAATGACACTGCGAATTGTATAGACCATAGACTATGGCTGGTTGGTCTATGGAATTGCTCGCAAGAGCTGTTATCGGCCTGTGGGCGGGTTGTGTAATAATTAATCTATGGTCTTTGGTTCTAATGTGAGTTGAGACAATTATTACGGCACTAAGACTGATACTAGGCACTCCTTACTAAGTTGTTGTGGTAGAGACGAAACCAACGATTTCGAAGGCTATAACACTCTAATACGATATAATAAGACTTTTACTTCAGTAAGGGGTTACTGTAGTTTTTGTTTTTAGTAGAGTAATAGTTGGTAAAGCCATTTAAAAACTTTCAAACATCTTTCCTTAAATTTGGCAGTGCTGGTAACAATCTGTTAAAATAACACCATCTTGAATTAAAACTTTTCAGTTCATTTTAAAAAGTTGGCAGTGATGCAACAAAACCACATTAAATCATGGCTGAAACTTCCTTCGTTTCGATAACTGATTTTTGGACAATACGACTTTACAATAAAAAATACTACTAGGACCAAGCTAAAAAAAATTACGTGAATTAAAATTAATGTAAATTTGCTTCTTTGACATTAGTTTTCTTAAAGTCGCCAACCGCGGCGAAGGCGTAGATAGTGATGGGGTTCCCACGTCGCGTATTACGGCTGATTATCGGTGGCGTGACGAGGGCCGCCATTACCGGTTATTACCGGACGCTTGCATGGGGAAAAGTGGGACATAGACTTTGAGAGGAATGTTCGATTCAAGACGAAGGAGTTTCATAGCAAAATTCTCAAAAGCTCTTATCTGGAAATATCTCATTTATATTGCAAGAATTGCGATACAGTGATGTCCATAATACTACAAAATGGGACCGCGGGCGTCATTTATTTCTTTATTTGCACACAGTCTACTTTATTTGCCACGAAACAATGTCTAAAGCGTACCACCCAAATTCATAGTTCAAGCACTCGTTTTTCAGATGTTTATTGCTTGCAGCCCCTGCAATAAAGATTGGGACAATACCCGGAATTCTAATCGGAAAAACAAATGCATAATTTGTCCCGAAATAAGAAGAGCACCGGTATCTGAAATTCAATCTATCCGCTCATCCCCATCGATGACAAAGGCTAATGCAGGCTATTGTCTTCTGCAGATTTATACTTTGTCCAGCATTGTCATTAATGTGTACACCGGTTTACAATGAGTCCGCTCTTTTTAATTCTTCCGAATCTCCGACGAGGGTCTTATTCAGTGAAGGAGTCTGTTTCGGATTCCCTTGCAGTCGCTTTTAAATAGTAATAATATTAAACACAGCCTTATCAATTTAAATATAAACAAGTGAAAGTAATATAGGAATTAGATGCACAAAGTTAAATAATACATTAATAACTTAAAAATAAAAAAGGAGTGTGAAAAGGATTGATGTTAAATATTAGTTATGGGAATTTTCATATAATTTAAGAGAAATATTTAGTCACGGTTGCATTGTTTGTGTTGAGTTATCTAGATGCCGCTTATGGTTTAATATTTGAATAGGCCATTTCCTACCACACGTCAACTCTACACCCGACAAGTTCTATCTCGAAGACTTCTCACAAAGAACAAACCCAAGGTCTGTAGTGTCAAATGTCTTTCAGACAATGCGTGTTCATAATCGGCGTCGTACAGCCACCCTCGGAGTAAATGCTGCATCTTTATCGCCCTGGATATAAGGGTGCATATCGTCTAGGTAGTTGGCGATTGTTGCCATTGTGCCCGGCTAGGTGCGTGTCCGCTTACTTTTCATTGTTCGCCCACACTTGCTCGTTTCGGACTCTGCACCACAGGGGAAGAGAACAGCCAGATCATTTCTAAACTAGTTTTAGGCGGTTAATAAGTATTTTAAAAAATGCTTACACTTCCATAAGTCCTTGCGGTCATCAGTTTAGTATTTTAGGAAAAAAATCCTGCATTATAAATATTAAGCTCGAATTTTATTTAGGTAAATGGTTCATTTCATGGAAAAGGTCCGGTCTTTTGGATCTAAAATACAATATTGTCTAAGTGCTAATTCAAACATAGGATTGATCAGCGCTAAATCATAAAAAAATCTGTAATTAAGGTAAAAATATTTCCGTAAAACATAAGAATTAGGCACAAAATAAACTATGCGATGATGCAGCTATGTATTGGAGTTATACGTTCTTAATTCAGTCCCACATGAATGAGCCGGCTGTACTCTGTGCCCTGTGCTGCGCTGCGGCTCCCATTGCTCCGAGCTCGATAAATATTATGCGGAACGGGAACCCGCTCAAAAACAACGCTAGAACGGGCTTTATCTCTTTAAAATATAAAAAAATTCGCTTAATAATTCGGATATAAAAGACGCGGGAGCTCGCCAGAAGTAGCACGTATTAAAACGATAAATTGGCGCCATAGAACGACTCGGGGGCACTCGCTTGACCATGTCCCCCGCCACCCACAGGGAGGCGCTTTTAGGGGGTCACGATTCCGCTTCCCGCACGCGACGAAACGAGGAAGGTCTAGGATTCACTGGACAAGGACAAGGTAGGGGGAAAACAAAAATTAACAAATAAAAATAGTGCTTAAGCGAACCTCGTGCAGTGTGAAGCGTTAGCGATATCTTTGCCGTTAATGGTTTGACGAGTCTCTTGATTGATGAGGCCTATTGTCAGGTGAGGGCTGATAAGTAATTATCGTGATAACGGGTGACGCGCCAAACCGTTAGAGAGATTGGGGCACCTTTCAAACGTGAGCAATGAGCCGTAACCTCCAAGAAACTTTGATTTAAAATTAGGAAACAAATAACGATCATCTTTTTCTTAACCAGCAACGACTCACTGCTCGGTCCTAACCAATTTTGAAAACATTAGAGCAACTCACGATTAACTTTGCTTGTGCTGTTTAATATAATTGTAAAATAAAAGTTGACACGTGATTTGCAATGAAATGCGTCTAATAAGTGTAAGATGGTACCTTTCTTAGGAATGAGGGACTTGAGAAGCATGACAGCGGCCTCGTCGCACGCCCACGCGTGCATCTTCCTGTAGGAGTCCCGTCCCTTTTCCGTGAGCTTGTCCCACGGCTTCGGCTTCGACAGCAACTCTGATACGGTCCCTTGGGACAGTCCTAAGACGTATTTGGCAAATAGTCTCTGGCCGATGTTATGGACTGATAAAAGCTCTCTAACTCTTCGGCTTATGTGGAGAGTGTCTAAGTTAGTGTTTGCGTATTTGTCCATGTTGTATCTGAGCATTTCTTGGAGACGGGCTTCCATTGGGTCTCCTTTAGGGATAAGGGAATCTCCAAGGCGTCCAACTAAAGCACCGGGTGGTAGTGGCCCCATGTCTTCGGCGAAGCGGTAAGGGCGGTGTTCGTCGAAGCGGAAGGGGCTCGGCGGCGGCAGCGGCAGCGGGCCGTTGTTGTTGTGGTGTGTCGTGTTGTTGTTCAGCGGTGGCGGCGTGCTCGGCCACTCCTCCGCACCTGCGGTGAGAGCACGGTTACGCGGGAACACGAGGAGGGGAGGGGGGGAGGAGTTCTTCGCGAGGAATCCTCGTACTCCGCGCCGAAAAGGAAGCGAACACGTACTAGCTACGGACATACACATACATCGAGCGTGCTGACGGGGATAACCGATGGATAGACGACAGATTCTCGTCTTAGGGTAGACATGTAGGAAGCCGTATCGGTACCGCCCGTATCAGTTCAGATATCGGATCCGAGTCTACATACTTCGGACCGAACCAATGACGAAGCAGATCGGAAGCAATCGGTCTGAGGCCGTATACATGTAGAAAGCAGGCAGTTAGCTTAAACTAGTCAATAATGATCTTCCTTTCTACAAGCTTTCTTCGTGAATACGGCCTTAAGGGGGGTTTTATTGAGTAGTGGATAGATAAATGTACGTACCGGTGTCACGCTCGCGGCGCTCGGAGCTCCGCTCGCGTTCGGCAGAGTTGCGCTCGTCGCGGAGGGGTGGAACGATGGCAGGAGAGCGGAGAGGCTCCGGCTTTCGCTCTAACGAGCGCTCGCCCGCGCCAAGGTCGAGCGATCTGAGCATACTGAAACAAGAAAGATGATGGTTAGATATGCACTTACTTGAAAATTATAACTTTTTCGTATATTTTGATGTTAATAAAAATATCAACGAAGGTCAAGATAAGTGTGTGTCAACTTGTCAGAGTTCAACGAATATAGTCTAAAACATGTTACATTGCATTCACAAACGTTTAAAGTAGGTAATAACAAATTCATACAAATAACTATCCACATGACAATCTAACTGCCATCAAATTTCATCGCCCACGTCGCAAAGTTCTAAATTCGGCAAAATGTACGCAATCCAACAGTTGCACAGACAATTCGCTGTTCTCACCTGTAAGCATCGTCTGGGGCATTCACTATACTAAACAATATCTGGAATCAACCGGCTGGGATCGAAAGGCCGCCACGGTAGTGCTGTAATAGTGTCCCGATAGTGTGGGACAATCCAACTTGCGAAATTGAAAATCTGTTATGCGTCTCGTGACACGTTATTGCCTGATACGAAAATAACTTTTGACAATAATTTTCTTCTTACTATTTTTCTGATTAGAATAGTCTCTTACTGACTACTAAATAATCGGAAACTCATCAACGCACAGCCGAAACCAAGGACAATTGAATACCTATTAATCTGAGATTAATCAAAGATACAAACACAATTTGGAGATGTCCGTTTACCAATCGATTTGATTAATGATTTCGATACTTCTAGGGCAAAGGCTAATATTATTTTTTTATTATCAGCAAGAAAAGTTCAGCTTAATTTGCCTAATTAATGACACTTCCAGAAAAGATGAGTAAAGTTAGAGTCTATTTGCGGTTTCTTATATTTTCGTCCCATAATGTGCTTCCCAAATCTCTAACTTGACAACACTACGGATACTGCGCGACCTTCCGAACGCGCTAGGGTTATGCCGATCAACGCTTTAATTGGCGATATATTAAATTGTAATTAACGTGCAACTGTGGAGGTGTGAAAATCTTGTATAGAATCGATATTCAGCCCGACTAGTCGCACGACTCTACCTCTCAGTCGACTCATTGCTAGACTCACAACCCGATGTTCATTTGTTTCGCGATACTTGCTCGATTTGGATCGCGATTTTCGATTGTTTTTCGACTAGTTGGCAGACTGGTCGGGTCTTCCCCTAACAATGCCGTAATTAAGGCTGATTGTTCAACTATTAGTAGTTATTTAGTACCAATACGTTTATTAACTTATGTGTATAAGTTCGGATATAGGGTTGTAGTTAACGTAATTGGTGTGAGGTGGGTAAATAAATTATTTAATATCTGAAAACCGATACATAAGAATATATGGCTAAATGGCTAAAGGCATGACTGACTTTAGTCAATTATTTTTCTGAACTTACGATTTTGCCTCAAAGAAACTTGCTTGATTATTGAAATAAGCAGGTAAATCTTTTGGAGCTACATTAGAGCATAGAGGTATAGTTATGATGACTTAATTAATATCAAAATGAAATCATTAAATCTATATCTATACGTAAGGTCACTGTCAGCGACCCCTTATCGCGCCGCCTCAAAGCCCATCTCAATAAATTTATGAAAGGAATATTGCCAATAAGGGTACGGCATATCCTATTAATTAAGATACTTAATTAATTCACCTGAAATGGTTTTAATCAATTCACCGGCTCAATTTATTAAGGTAAGGTCACCTCTCTGATTATATTGCGTCTTCTTTGGTCCCAGTTTTATGGGATAGATTGGGATTGTCTTTTAATTTGTATTCGATAAAGGATTTTGGGGTTTAGTAGAGACCCCTTAATAAAGAGGGTTTATTTGTACCTTTCATAATTTTGTGACCAAACTTGATAACCAAGTTCATTAGGCATAATGGAACAAATAGTATAATAAGATACTAGATTAAATTATATGTCGCCGATGCAATTAAAAATTTTTTACCCAAATTACAGTTTATGTACACGATTTCATACATTAATGTTATTTCTAATGCATTTACTTCTAATTTGATCGAAACATACTAAAACCTGTCTTCCATAAATATAAGGTTGTCGTCACGATAAGTGACGACGGAGTCTTAAATTTGAGTTTGTTTTGGATATTCTGGCGTAAAATAGACAAACTTATTAAAACAAGCCACTTCTAAACCCGATAAATACAAAATTAACGAAACCAAAACCGAACTTTAACCGAACATGTTAGCAACTTGTAAAAGTGTTAAGCACGAGCGTCGCTAACTAATTGATTAAACGCACGGTGCTCATGAAGAATTCAGATGCAGCCTTAAACTGAGGCTTTTGGCCGAAGACAAAGATGCTTTTAAGCTTCCCCTGGACTATGGGATCCATGGAGTCGACTTTTATAATTTAACAATTTAAAAAATATATATTTGGTCACACATCAATCAAAGTAAAATAATAAAGGTTTGTCAAAAATTTCATAAATGTCACTAAAATGCTCTACCACACCTGGTGGGATACTTTAGACGCATTTTTAGTGGCATTAAATGTGACTGAATTAATTTATAAACGAGATATGCACAGAATAATAGCAATAGGTGATAGATATAATTGTGTAACAAGAAGTATATAATTTAAGCACAATGTTATTTCCCATTACTATGAACCTACTCGTATAGACACACAGATTACGAGAACTTACTTCTGAGATAAATATAGATTACCATTGTAAGTTATGTTATAGGAGACAACCCAGTTTATGGTATTATTTTTATTTGTAAAATTATTTGCCAAAAGTTCAAAACAAATGGTTTATAATAATTTAAGTAATATTAGCGATCATTTAGCAAGAAAAATGATGTTCTTATCCGAGTGTTGATAATATTCTCTTACACAATCGACTCCACAGTTTCCCTGTTCGAGTTGCTATTAAAACTCGGGCTATCATGCCCTCACCCACTCCGCGTAAAACATAACTATGTGACACAGTTTCGAAACATTTGCTATACTTACACTTAGGTTGTATAAAGAATGTGGTTTGGCGAAATTGTGGGAAGTATTTAGAAAAATAATGTGAAAGTTTATTGGAAAGTTGTAAATGATGAAGCAACATAATCATTTGAGTCATTAATATCCAGAAATGGGAATGGTTTTCGTAAAGTATAACTCAAGAAAATTATGTATTTCACTTTACATCTTAGTTGGGTACCTAACTAGTAACTACAGTGTAAGTAGTGTATAAAAAGAATAACAAATTAGGACCTTTTGTAGGGTTCCGAACCCGAAGGGTACCATTGGGTTCCAATTACTAAGCGTATATAATGTTGGGCTATCTAATCCTTCCTATAAAGCTTGAGTATCACACTTGACCGGCTTTTAAGTTGCTAAAAATCAAGTTAACTTGAGTCAAACTTGATTCGTGAGATAAACATAATGCTTTGATAAAGATATCGAACGTTGGATTTTAATTTTGAGTTAGCTACTTACTCGTGGCTGTTAGGTACAAGGGAAGCTTTATATTTTGTAAATCACCCTAAAAATATGCATAATATATATCAGTTGCCCCCGCAAAGGTACTCGGAGTCTAAAAGTATTCCCTTTGATGCCGAATCGATTAATTCGCGAAATTCCACTCACCGAGGAATTCGTAATTCAATGATTATATCGAAACATCCCCCGCTATCAGAAATATGTCTTTGAATCAAGGGGTTTGGTAATTAAACATTTCGGATGCCCAGTGCTGAATAATGTAGGCGGCTGCTCTATTGCAGAGTAGGATTTAGACATTTGAATTTGAACTACAATGGTCTATTTATAAAATAAAGTGCCTACCTATGTTTAAGTTAAAAGATATTGTTATACATAAGTCTATGTTTTTATTTGAATCGTTATTACTGAAGGTATACAAAAATAAAGCCTTGAATGCAACACACCTCCATAGTCAGTAAAAACATCAGTTGACCCTCCTTTCAGCCAATACTGGCCACTATTAGAGTTCAGAATTAGAATTCTAAAGTTCGAAGTACGAAATGATAGTGATTACGGTCAAGGCTGAGCTACAGCAGATCGTCTACAACTTTACACACGAAGGAGAACTCCTTGAAAGTTTCAAACTTCGAACGGCGATATCGGAACGCATTATCTATCAACAATCATCGGCCGTCGATAAGGCTCCGCCCACAGCGCGCTGACCAATCACGACCGATCGATCGGTCAATACGATACGCCCGGCCGCGCGGCCAACGCCCGCGTTCCAATCCTAAAACATTCTCCGTTCAAAAAATCAAATAACCAAAACGGATTTTTCGGAATTCTTATTCAAATTTGAACGCGGCGTGTCAACACATTGTAAAAAGCTTAGGAGCGAGCATTCTTTTTATGGCGTCAAAAAACCGGAGAACGTAAATTAGTTGATAATTTGTGTGTGACAGTGTTGGGCTAAACTTTCGTTAAATGTAACTCAAACAGCGCCTAAGCAAATGGAGACAGGTGTCCGCGATAGGACCTCGTATTGATATATAGGAGGCAAATATGTGGCTCCATGCATTATATTATATGGACGAATCCTGTGTTTACGCTCTCCGGGAAATATGTAAATCCAGTGTGTTTAGAAGCTAATTAAACACAAGATAAGCGGCTCTTGATTCCCTATTTGCCTTTTTAAATTTTCACTCTGAGAGCAAACGTTTTCGAAATTCGTTTGTAGATAAACTTTTACAGATTTGAAAAAAGAATGTAAAACTGTCACATGGCGTGTGTAAACATGTCTATTTGGACGAATGGCTGCATTTTAATGCTGTTTATTTTATGCGATTAACGTAAAGGACGATGTACATTGTCTATTGGTAGAGACGAATGTTTAATTTAGATATTAACATAATTACGACATGTCCAACAAAGAACGACGCACATAACATCTGTTTTTTACATAATTAGGCACAAACGCAAAAAACTGAAGGTAATGTGACATTGGCATAAAATTATGAGGTTCGATGCCTTTTCAAAAACAGCAATGAAATAAAAAAGTTAATCAATTTGAATCTCTGTTCCAAATTCCAATTGACACATTAAAACTCCCGCCAAGAGCGTCGTCCGGAAACATTCAAATTCGAAAATTAATCAGTACGCGGATTTCAGTAGCTTTGGGCGGTATCGTCTAGAAATCAATCTATCTACCCCCATTAATGTTTAATCTTGGGGGCTGGCTATAACTTAATCCGGACTTTAGGAGGGAATAAATAAGCTATAAACTGTGCAGGTGCTGCCAACTGGTAGGGATGTTCAGATTTATCGGTTCGATGTAAAACCGATTTTCTAATCGATTTGCACGCTTGAAATTTGATTTTGATAAAACCTGTTTATTCTAAATTGTCTGACCTTCACAGTTTAATTGACATACTATAAATTATAGGTACTATGTTTTTTGATTCTAATGGCAGATATAATAAGACACAAAGCAAACGCGTTTGATTTTCTTCATTTGTCCGTATAAATACTATCTAATCCGATTTTCCAGGTTTATTTACCAAATCGTCTCAAACATCCCTAGTTACAGGATTAGTTCACCATCTTCGGAAGTGAAGGGAAAAATCATGGGAAATCGCCGAGTGTGCCAGAGTCGCGTGCTCGGAACAATAATTGAAATGGCGGGATCTATCCCATTGTGCACGCTTGCACACAATAGAAATACTTAGAAGGCTCACTTGAGAATATAGTCTAAGCAAGAGGACTGATGTATCCTTAAAACAGGATGTCCCGTAAAGATTTTGTCGCCTTGTCACCACGCATTCTATAAGTACAACATTTGGAAAAAAAAATTGTTCTATGTCTCTTCTATTTCTACTCATTTTTTTAATAAAAAGTCTAAATATTTTATTTGAAAAATTGGACAAAAAGTTCATATTGTTATGTAGAATGCGTGGTGACAAGGCGTCGTGGTCTTAACGGGATACCCTGTATAAATCATGTATAACTAAATTCATAGACTCGAGCTATCACCTTGTGGGCACCACATAAGCAATGGTATTCTGGTTAAAATTTTGTTTGTGTGTCCTGTATTTATCCGATGAATTTGATGATTACGATGAAACTTTAGTGAGTGCACAACAACTCACTGGAGAACGTTTTTGAATTAAATTAAAAACTCCGCAAATAGAGACAACGGCAACAGCCAGTAATAAAAATTATTGGATTAAAAAAAACCATAAAACTGTGACCAAGAGCAAGCGCATTCGATTAACTAAAGATACTGTTTATAATTTCATTTGGTATGCTTGTTTTTCTATCATGTTGTCGTGTGGGCCGATCATATTTCTGTTACCTGACTCACCGATTGTGAATTTGGGGTGATCTGAGTCATTGTCGAAGGATTATTGCCAAGAATTGGGTAGTTTTGTAAATTAATTCAATAAAATTTGTATTATAAATAAATACGCGCTAGACATGGAGCACATACCCTAACGAGTAGAAATGTCATGATTTGTTCGACAAAATTTTCTGCCATTTTTTAATGAAACTGAAACTTTGAAACGGGTTCAGAGCGGCAAATACTTGGGCTACTGGGTCACTGAGGACCTGAGGGACAACCTTGATATTAAGAGAGAACGTAGGTCGCTAGCTGTTCGCTGTACTAGGTCAGTTAAGTCAACACTCTTCAATGCATATTGCCAATCATTTTACTCGTGCAGCCTGTGGACTTCACTGGGCGGGCATACAGCGACCTGCGTGTCCAATATAATAATGCATTCAGGGTTAAACACGTCCCAAAATATAGATTTGCTCTACCACCCCTGCGTAACTACATATCGGCTGGTGTTGAGACGTAATGGATCAACAAACTCGCAGTCACCTATGTCAGGAGTTACAGGAAATACAGTTACAAGACATGTGTAAGTACAAACTAAGCAGGTTATATCCACTCTTGTTCAAATTATCGTCTACTTCGTATAACATCGTCTAATTCCATTTTTTTCAAACAAAATAGTGCCGTCAACTCAAGGTTGCGCCCGAGAGATACTACTCAACTTTTGAAGGCGTTGGGTAGCACTGCCCTGTTCAATAGAAACTGCTACGCAATGTCAATTAAAATATATAATAAAATCCCTCTAGAAATAAGAAAATTGCCAACCAACCAGTTACTCAGACGCTTGCGTGGATGGCTAATTGAAAATTGTTTTTATAGCATTAAAGAATTTTTTGACATGAAATGATATTGATGGACCATTTATTTTATTTTATTTTATAAATTAATTAGTAAAGTCTTAATTGTTTATTTTCATTTAATTTTGTGACGGTACCTATATTAACTATGACTATTTATATGTGTAATTACCGTTACCATTGACATTTAATTTAATTTAATAATAATGTGTTAAATTTTTTGCATGCCACCATGATGGTAAAACATGAGTTCTTTTTCGTTTTATTGTATCATCTATGTACCTACCATGTTTTGCAAATAAACAATATTTCTATTTCTATTTCTATTTCTAACGTTCGTTATATTCGATAGATCGATAATAAACTCCAACTTCTTGTTTATTGTGCTTGTCCAGGCGTTATTTAATGTCGCGGCCCCTTTGACGCGGATCAAACGCGCCGCAGCGGCCATATTGGGAAAAATAACACATTAAACTATAGACAACGTGTTGTCATTGTTATATTTAGCACGTTCATTGATGTCTCAATTAGGAGAAATGGTCGTCTTTTGTCTATTTCGGGGTGCGCATAGATTAGTCGACTTGAGAACGCATGTGGTTGTTCCTTTTCGTTTTCCGAGACCCATTTGTTGGAGAAAACTGTTTTATTTACTGTGTAAATGATTTTCGTAGCATACATTGTTGCTATTGTATGCCCATACGGCGGAATACATATGAACAGATTTTTACTTTATGATCTTTGTATCACCTATGTATAATTCACAATAAAAATTCGCTTACCGATTGGCGTAGTGTCGTATTGGTAAACGTAAAGGGTCCGGGTTCGGTTGCCTGTTCGGGTCGATTCAGAAAACGAACTTTTCTGAATTGCCTCAGCTCTAGGTGTGCACTCTCTGCACACCTATACACCTACACCCATGGCAAAATATATTGTCTGGTACTTCGTAACAAGGATGTTAATTCCGTATGCGTTGTCAAATATCTTTAATAAACATAAATAAATGTGCAATTTATTTATGTTTATTAAAGATATTTGATTTCGAAATGATGACATTTGAATTACACAAAGTTAAGTAAAAAACGTTTTGCAGTGTGAGTTTTTACTTTTACACGTTCAAAAAGTAAGCGCGGATAGGTAAGTTTGACATGAGATTAAATCATAATGCTCCTTATACTTTGAAAGCTGTTTAGTCTTCAATATAGTTTCCCACGTATCTATACTGCTTAAACTTTGGTAATCAGGGTAATTAATGATAAGAGGGAGATTAATCAACTTCCTTGCGCAACAATAGATGCATCATCCCAGGTCCTGATAAACCGATTTCCGTTTTATCCAGGTCACTTAATACTGTTACACAGCTTTACTAAGTATACACTTTGAAACATTGGCTTCCAAGCTGACAAAAATGTTGAAATTTTAAATATCGGAATTAATCGATAAAACTTAATTTTGATTCTGCCTCAAGCTATAAAGAAAGATCAAGCTATCTTAATTCCTGTAAGAAAGAACAGTTAAAAATAATCATATTATTATCATTCATAACCTTTAGTTTTGTTCCCATGCCGATAAAAACGTTTTATCTTTTAATTCCGTCAAAAAGTTCCTCCCCGATAAACCTATTTATATTTCCCACTGGCAGGAAATAAAAAAAAGAAAATAAATAAAAAAAGTTAAACGTTCTCAGGGAGCGATTCTGTATCAATAGATTGTCCAAACTCGGGGGTGGATGCTAAATTCCGTATCTCAAATCGTTTAGCGTGTAGACGCGAGTATGCTGTGGGAGTGACATAAGTGGCACCGCCGCGAAAAAATGGGATGAAAATAAAAAATGGACCCCCGTATCGTACGAAACAGGTTTTATTACGAAATTATTAGAATTATCGAGTGGTTTTAGGAATCAATAAACGCTTTTTTGTGATTCGTTGTTGTCTACAACCCTCGATGGATTGATTCTCTTTTCATGTTTGAGACTTGACATTCAATTTGATTGCGTACTTAAACAGATAAAAGCTGAGTACCGCCTGTTTTCACAGCTTGCACGAGTTTTTAAAAGTCAATTAAACTTGTTGTGTTTGCCGCCACATCCTTTTAGTCCTTTTGAGTCGTATTTTCTTAAGTTTTATGTGTGACCGATTGAGATGTCCGCTTTGGGAGAGTACCCGATATTGTTTTGTAAATAAACTAATATTTTGTCAGACCAATTGTCTTGAGCGTTCTTTGAACTGTGTTTGAGTGTCTTACTTAATAATATTTTGGCCAGGCTTATTATTTTTTAATAACAAGAGACTATAATTTGTATGTACAGGTAGGGAAAATGATTACACCTCTAAGCAATCTTGCTGACTGTAAAAATGTAGACGCCATCGTATCAACGCACGTTCCACTGATAACGCTATCAGGGTCGTTCACCTTACCGAGATTACCGTGTTTGCCTCTTGAGCAACCGAGCCTTGAATGTGGCCGAAGCACTCCGAAGGCTAAGGCTATGCCACACTGCACTGCATGCTATTCTAATTACGCATGTGAACTTGTGCTGTGTTCATCGTCATTTGTTTCGACACTGACCTTTACGTCCAGTTGACAGTTTAAAACTTTTTGTTGTTGCTGTATAAGTTCTGATTCCTCACGTCTCTTACTATCAGTGTCGTCATGGTGTATGGGGTACAAAATATGGTCACTTACTAACCAGGGATCACCTAACTAACCTACTATCTAAAAGGGTTATGTTTGGGATTTTTTCTCGTAATCATATGCAACCACCAAACTGCAAATCACTCGAAGGGCTATTAAAATGGTTTGGAAATAAAAGTGGGGATTTCATTTCGTGTTCATCTAAAGAAAACGGTGACTTAAAAATAATAAGCTGACCGACATAACCCTTAAAATGCGAGTCAGGAGTACAGGGCCACATATGCCGAATAACAGACAGGAGATAGGGCAGAAGTCCACGAACACTGGACTTATTGACCTTAAGCGTCATAGCGTGTAATGATGGACCTATGCTTAACATTGGATGGAGTTTCTTTTTTTGTCAAACGTTAGATGACGCTGCTGAAAACTTACAGACTCGCAGCAGCTCTGATTTAAAAGCAGCAAATTTTTAACAAACTATCTTAGTTAATACCCTTTGCTTATTCGATTCTACAGAGGCTTAGTTGTTGATCCAAGTCACATAGGAGTTGTAATTGTGAAAAGAGGTGATGGGAATTGTTCCTATAGCACAGACTTAGGTATGCTGTTGTGTGAGACATTTCTAAAGGAGCCAGTTTAGCTCCTGCTTGGCAAAGCTTTGGTCATCATAGACAATCAGCTCCACAGTTAGGCTTAGCTACGATGCATACCTTTTGGTTGGCAGTGTGGTTACAGCTCGAAGGAGCCAAAGGAAAATAGACTTATCAACAAGTATCATTGTATTCCATGATTCACTCTTAGACAATCGAGCTTGTGATTGTGTCAGTGTTTATTCAGAAGGCAAATGGACTCTTAAAAGGGCAGGAAAACTTGTTTAACAAATATCATAAGTGATGAATAATAAACTTTACCAATTAAGACTGGACTTATTGCAACCACAGCATTTATGACACTTGGGTAAGATACTGATGATAATTCAGACAGCACTGGATCTGGTTCCCATGTTTAAAGGTTATAGAGACAATCGCTTTGAATGTATCCACTGGATAAGGATCTCTAGGATCATGGTTGAGCTTGCCTTGACCAGGACCGAGAAAAAGTGCTAGGAAGAAAAGAGAGAAGGTACTAATGAAAGACCTGTTGAAGCTGACAATACAAAGTTACACAAGCCTGAAAACTTTTTTAACTATTGCACCTATACTCTAATGCTTAAACTCGATTCGATAGCTTTTACAATGGCAATAAATAGAAAAGTATAAAGCTGTTTTTTCTAAGGGCATGGAACCCTATTTCAAGAACCTTTGAGTCACAGTAAACTGAACTCGGAAGACTCCTAGTATAAACAATCACAAATGAAGCGTGCACGCACTTACTGCGATAACACGTCGCCTGTGTTATCAAAGCAAACTATGTCTGGCCTATTGTAGGGCTAATACTAATCAAGGACCAAGAAAGTGCTCCTATTTTTAGTACAATTATTATACGCGCTGCGGAATATATACCGAGCTTATGTGGACTTACCTGCAGTTAATAGCAACGATATTGCAACAAAATTTTCAATAAGCGTTGTTAAGGAGTAGAATCTTATGCCTGCGACTATCTTACACGACCTAAAATGCCTATAACTTTGAAAGGCAAGCTAGAGAGCTGCAGTGTCAGTGAGCTACAGAACTATAGAAATAGAGTGCCATATCTGCTGCACCATTTGGAGAACTTATGACCAAGAACTCTTAGATTTTTAAAGGCTTAATTGAATAGACTTTTAGTTATATTTCCCATCAAATCTGATGGTATTCTTTAAATAGCTATTTCTATTAGTCAAACCTGATATGTCTATAAATGTCGCAGACAGGAACATAAAGGATACTCTTTTGAATTAAGGCATTTAATAGAGCCTATTCACTAAAGCTGAACCATAAAAGTATCACGTGAGTTTTATTAAACACAGAACAAGAACAGAAGTAAAACGATACCGCATCGACAAATTAGAAGTCTAGAATTCGTATAAGGTAACTGTGACAATCGTTAATTTGGGACCATTGGTGACCACGAGAAGGACCACTGTGTAGGGGTGTGTTTCACAAAGCGAAGAAGAGAGGAGATGTGTTTTTAAATAAATAATAACGTGAGTAGGCATGGCAGACACGTCTTTGGTCATCATCATCACCATCAGCAGCCTTTGATAGAATGCCATAACAATAGGCTCTAGGCCGTTTGCATCAAGCAAAAACCTTACTTCCCGATGTCAGTTCTGCGAGTAATTTGGTCTACCCATTGACACTTTAACCTTGCAAGTCGAAGAGCTATTCGAACAGCTTTGGTTGTCATTTGTATGAAAACACAGCTCTCTCTCCTCTTCGCATAGGAACCCTACTCTAAAGAAAGAGTGTGTTTTAATAGTGTCTCAACCATAAGATGTGGTCCGACAGATACTCACCTGATCTCCCGCTTGATCTCATCATAGTCCCTTTGCGCGTCGATCCTGGCCTCGAGCCTGGCGATGTGCTGCTTCTTCTCGTCCAGCCTCTCTTCCAGCCGCTGCAGCTGCTGCGCGTGCGCCTCTTGCAGCGCTGAAAGTGACGCTTGGAGCCGGCGTACGTCTTCTACTAATTGTGCGATCTGGGGAAGAAGAAAGAAGTTTGTTAGTGTTGTTTAAAAACTGCTATGTTTACTATCATAAACATGAATAGGGACTTCGAACTGATTTAGTCTTATTGATCTGCTGGGCAAAAGCCATATTAGTTAGGCAAAGTATTGTTTTCCATGATTAATACATAACGACCCAATTGGCACGTGGTACACCTTGAACACAGAGGGTTCCCGAGTTCGAATCCCGGTTCGTTTTTTTCATATTTTTTTTCAGAAAAGTAACTTTTCTAAATTGTTTAGGGTCAGGGTGTGCTGAGAGATGCCCCTAGCAAAACCCATTGTCTGGTAATAACACAAGGATGTTCGTTTATAACATTAGTGTGTTGTAGAATAACTATTATAAATTTATGTATTTCAATCGGGTTTAAGGAGAAAAACCTCGCGAAATACAAATAGATGATACAATTAAAGGCTAGTTAGAAATAGAAAACAGAAATTTTTCTTTAGTTAGAAATAGAAAACAGAAATTTTTCTTTAGTTAGAAATAGAAAACAGAAATCTTTATTGTCTAAAAATATTGTTAAATTGCAAAAATCGATGCATCTTAATCAAAGTTATTCAATCTGACGTAATATAACACTTAAAAAAATCGACCGCCTCAGATGGAAATCGAACCCGTTTCATCGCATGCCGGGCGAGTGCTTTCCCAATTACCAAAGTATTCAATCTGTCCCAAAAATTCAATGATATGATTTTGTATATGAAGTCACTTCATATTATTTTACTGTGTGAAGGAGTCTTGATATTGTAGAGCCAACAAATTATCTTAAACCGTAATTTTTATTCGCCAAAATCTCAGATTATAGCTTCATTAAAATATATAATCACTCTTAATTATATTACTGATAATAATGGGAAATCCAATTACAAAGATGCTAAATAAGATTCAATTAATTAGGCACTATAACCTAACTAGGTAATGTCTGTAGATATTTGGACCTTAATTCAATAGATGTAAAGATAAATATGTTTTAAATGACGGTACACAATAAAATGCGTCATTATGCTACCACAGTGCAAATATATACAGTACGCCAACTCTATAAAGAGAGAAAACTACTTACCACACACAAATTTTGCAAACAGGGGCCTAAATCATAACCGCCAAACTAAGCAGTGTTAAAAACAAAACTAGGTTGAAGTCATACTGTTTTGAAACACTACTGCTCCAATCAGACTTTTAATTTAGTGAATATTATGTTTATTGACTGCTGGCATTCAATCAAATGACGAAACCGGTCGTTGAATGGAATCATAATACTTGGTAACTGAAAGACAGTAATAGTAGTACAAAATTAATAACAAATTGTGATCTTTAGTGTACATTGTTCAAAGGCAAATTAATGATTTTTGACTCGTTTTGTTTTTGGAAATTCACATTTAAGAGTACTTATGGGTGCAGTGTGTTTACTGTATGTAGATATCTTCACTGTGGTACTGCGGTATTGAGATAAAACTGATTAGTTTACAATGGAATTAAATTCTTAATTTGGATCTTAACGATAACATTTCCTTGAACACGAACAATCTACAAATAATTGTTTTTCTTTAAACTGTCAACTCCAATTTATGGAGCGGCAAACATATTTTTTTTATAAATGAAAAATGGCCGCGTATCGCTAAGTAATGAGCGAAGACATAGCCTAACTTGGAAAGCCAGTTCAGAGAGTCATGCAAGACTCAAAGTATCCCACTAGTGTGTGTCAAAGATGTACTAATAGTTAACATGCTTATTTTGACAGATCAATAGTGAATTATTTTTTAAACTTAAGAAAAAGTTTGCTTAAGTACAGTTTTCTTACATAATGTAGTCATTCTACATGTATTTTTGTAAGCAAATAAAAATTAAACGACAAAGGTTACGGTATAAAGATGGTTGAACAGAGCCCTAAGGGACTTTCCTGTGTAATACAAACTCGCCGGACAATACACATACAGGTCTGCTTCTGAAATAAAAACAAAGAACACCGCTACGTTGTGCGGGCCGCCCGTCGCCGGCCATAGTCGTAATATTGACAACCTGCGAACGTTATTCGTTTCACGTACCGGAGGCCCTAAGTCGTTTCGCCGGGTTTTTAGTCGTTTCGCCCCACGAGTTATTCGCTCTGCGGGGCGAATCGCCCAAGAGCTCTTTTTAAATAGGTCGTTTCGCACTGCAGTGATTACAGCAAAAGGCTCCATTTAAAAAGAGCTCTTGGGCGATTCGCACCGCGGGACGAAACGACCCAATGTTCATTTTCTTGTCCGCTTTAGACGCATAACAAAAACTTACAATTCCAATTATTTATTTGTGCAGAACTGTTTTGTTCCTTACTGTGGTCCGAATCGACCCATTACAAAAAGTTCATGGGCGATTCGCCCCGTGGTGCGAAAGGACCCAGTTAAAAAAGGACTTGGGCGATTCGCCCCGCGGGGCGAATAACTCGTGGTGCGAAACGACTAAAGACCCGTTTCGCCAACTCCGATGCGGTCCGGAGGTAAAGTCGAATCAGCAGTGATTAGGCTGTTCTAAATCAACTACGTTATATCAGTATTCGCTAATGGGACAGAACAAAAACAGTAATTTGAGGTTCACGTTTCCGTTCGACAATTGACGATCTATTCATAAAATACATAAAGAAACGATTTCAAGATCACACGTCACTCCATACTCGACCTTGCGGCGTAGGTAACAGAGGATGTAGTTGTTAGGGCTGACACATGTTTTGAAGGAAATATAGTTTTTTATGTTTTTTTTGTACTGCCAGGAAAATTCTTCAAAAATCATTAGGCTAAATTCTGGTAATTGGTTTCCGAAGCCGAGTATCCGTGATTCATGTGTGTTGGAATTATAAAAATGGTTTGCCTCAATTGGTTAACATATAGCATGTTTTAAAATTATGTATAAATCAGACAAACTAATAAAAGTTACTAAGACTACAAATCTCGATAAGGTGAAACATTTTCTTTAATTCAACATTGCCTAAATTGGCCATATTTAAATTTCTGAAACTCCTGAAAGAAAAGTTCAAGTCCGGTTCTGGGTGTACGAGGAGACGCCTCTGTAAAAATTAATTGTCTGGTACCAACACAAGGGTATTCGGGAACCACACTTGCAAATGTATCCCAATGTTTGGTATTGCTCGTAGTGATTATTAGATCAATGGTTCTGTCACTGTTGATACTGGCCAAATAATCACTACGTTATAGGTTATGATCAGTTGTCAAACGTGTATCTAGCTTGCGTCATAGCGAGCAGAGAAAATAAAAAAAACTTTGACATTTGCGTCGATATTATTTGACAACGGTTGAGACTAAACACGCTGGCGCCATTTGAGAAGAGCTTTGCTTCTGCTTCCCCATTGGTATATGGGTCTTACCGTTTATTGCATTAATTATGGCTTTAAATAATGCCCAAATTATCGCGTGAAGTGGTGTGGTTACACTAGAGATTGCCGAGATATGACAATAAATTAGGCAATTAATATGTCATTTTTGAAGATGGTGGCTAAAGCTGCGGCGGTGTTGTACTATATGGCTGTCAATTACTATTACATGAATCTTTTACATTATTACAAAACTAAACTAAGACTTAAAAGAAGATGGTCGATGATACAAATTCGAGCACCCTTTTATTTGATCACTCCATGTGCTTACTGCACGTGCTTTTCTGTCGAGCTCATGTCGCACACTGAATAAATTGTACTGTAGCCACTTCACGCAAAAATTATTGCGGTATTC
The DNA here is from genome assembly GCA_963576865.1 of Anania hortulata. NCBI lineage: Eukaryota > Metazoa > Arthropoda > Insecta > Lepidoptera > Crambidae > Anania > Anania hortulata. The sequence goes on from OY756409.1 coordinate 1,467,188, forward strand.
GTATTGCCTACCGTCATATATCATATTGATTGACATTGTAAATTTAGCGCCATAAATCGTGGCTACACCTAGGCGTTGTTTCAATTATGGTCATAATTATTGCCATATCTGCTACCGATGTAGTGCAAAATGTAGATGTTGGCAGCCCTGGCGCGAGGTATTATTTGCCGGCCTTCGGAAGATATCAATTGTGCAGGTGCTGAAGCGGTCGCGCGTGAAGATGGGTATCGGGCAAGATGGATGCGACGGAAGGCCGGCCCCGCAGCGCGTCAATCGACATTGGCCTAATGTTTATTGCCTGGGCCATCTGACTAGACTAGTTATAGTCTAGACTCTAGTCCATAGCTTGTCATTGCACTGATTGTAGCCATCTTTTGTTGTTGTGTTGTCCTACTCATAAGTAGGGCATAGTGTAGGTAATACATAAATTAATGCGATTTTTTGCAATGAAATGTATGATAAAATAATCTCTTATTCGTGAGGCATCACGGACATACCTAGATTTTAGAATATTTAACACAATAGTTTTTCTTTATAATTTGTTATTACATAGTTTAAAAAGTAACAAATATTGTATGGTGGAGGCGAAGATCCATGTTTAGATAAACATGGATATCTAGATAGTCGAAGACACTAAATCTGATTGATGAAACTTGAAAGTTGTTTCAATAACGTATGAATGTAAGTTTATAGACTGTTACTTGATATTCGTGACTTGTTTTTTATGTAATATTTGTTTTCAAAACCTACCATTCACACTACAAAATATTCCATTGCCAAAACTTTTTGCTAACATTCTGAAATCATTAATTTAGACAATGTTATTGTTAATCACAAATAAGATTAATGAGATTATGGGCTATTTTATGGCATTTCTTGTCCCATGACGCCATTACTGATGACAGATGATCTTTGATTTTCACGCAGAGGACGTTTCCGCTAGCATACTTTGCTAAACGACTATGATTCTTAAGCTTGTGCGCATACAAGCATGCCAATTATAAAAAAAAACAATCAGTAATTAGTCCTGCCTTGTTAATTAGATTTGATCGTTATTGCTGGGGCGTAAAGTATAATTTATGTAGACGGCATTTTACTCCTTGACACCGATATCTTTTGTACATATCAGTGATATAGTGATGCCATAGCAAATATTGTCGGTTCGACGAGGCCTTGAATATTTGACAAGAGAGACGTAAAATATTATAAATTACAATTATGTATTCATTAAAATTTGATCCCTTAATAGTACTGTAAAGTTAATGCTTTTAATTGTTAGTAATATAACCATATTCTGTTTATTACAAAAGATGTAACTCGTAAAAACTCACAATTTCTTAGGATTATTTTCCTACTTTATTATTTCATCCCTGTCTGGGTCACGGTTGACTGGTGGGGATGCTGTAGGAATTAAGTTCAAATTTTGTATATTTATTATCGGGAAACCACTTTCACGTAAGAACATCATTCGAATCTACATATTATCAGAACCAATAGCAAAGGAAACCATTACATCATCATCATTTCAGCCATAGGACGTCCGCTGCTGAACATAGGCCTATGTCCCCCAGTGACTTCCAGATTGGCTGGTTGGAAGATTATAAATATTGGACATACATTGGCATACATTGCTCTGATTTTATGGTACGTAGCCAAAGCACTTGTGTTGCAGAAATCAGAAACAACAACGGTACCACAACAAACAGAAAAGTTTAAAAAAAAAAATTTTAACTATCGTGATAAGACCTATACATATGTGTAAAGTTATTTTTATACATTGACCGACCGGGAATCAAAACCGGGACCTCAGAGATAGCGATATCGTCCGGTATGCTCGCCTCTTGGCTACGGAGGTCGTCAAAGATTAAATTGATTAAATAAGAGTTAGTTATTTCATAAAAGTGGATGGTGACAGAGACCAACTACCTAATATATATGTATAGTCAAGAAGGCACTTTAGCACCACCCCATTTTAGTCCTCAAGTTTAATTGTCCAATGTCCAATTCAACACTAATTGTGTCCAATAATCGCAGAGTAATTTCAGTGTAAACATGGAACCAGGGCCGTGTCCTAATAGTACAGTCCACGCCGTAAAAAGTATTAGCCAAAACGAAGTGCGGCCGAGTGTACCCGACCCGTTATTGTCTTAATTCGGTAGCCCTGACCGCTGGGGGTCGGGTATATTTCATAAGAGGTAGCGAGTTTTAGTTGCTAAGCGTTGGCCAGTCAAGACCATATATATTTTGTATTTTAAATAAAATAAAATGTAAGTCTGTGGTATCTCACTACAGTTGTTGTTTAACATACAAGTACATCATTTTTTTTACTTTATTTAGCCACTTCCGACACTAAAACCACTACAAAATATAAGGTATGAACAAAAATCGAGGCGTCAAATAAATTATCAAAGAGCTATCTCTATTCACTTGTTTAATTGACACGATTTCCTTCATACGATGCTATCACTCAGACAATAATAAAGATAACCTTTCCATTTGTTTATCTATTGGGTAGAAAATAAAACGCTCATAAAATGTCTTCATCGGTTAAAACCAACAATAGATATCTGCATGCCAAGAAAGTAAAGCGTATTATGTGTTTTACACACGCTCAGTTTATAGATGAAAAAACACTATCTTTAGCACTAAAAGTATACGGCCCAGAACAACAAGTCTAACGATTCTTTCAACGATACAACAACATTGTAAGGGCATTAATTGGCTAAGCATTTATATATTTTATAGACGCGTGTAATATGTATTGGCTTTTTGTTCCACTGTATAGGTAGAGAGAGGTATAAGGAAATTAAGTTTATGAAATAACTTTAGAATTGATGGATAAAATGGTCGCAAGGAAACCTACTACAGGGTTACTACATTGTTTTTTATCTAGACCTGGCCCAATATTAATTTGAATCTAAATCACTCTGATTGACTACCATCATTCAACTTTAATGTTTAATGTCTGTAACATTGAACTGGTGTTTGAGAAAATAATATTTTTCAATTTTTTTTTTTATTATCACTTACTATTAGGTGCAATTGAAATCAGACGCGAATTCAGTCAGTTTAGTTCATTTTTATTCTTTTTGTTGTTTCCATGGGATGATTATTCATTTATTTTTGGCCTAATTTTAACCAAACGAAGTCGTGTTTAAAAAAATTAAGACCCGCTACAGCCAGTCACCAAGCACGCATCCTTAGGGCGTCTTCTCGCTAGGGTTAAAAAGGGTAACCCCCAATTACCTACAATCATTACTATGGACAATTATGTTTCGCCGTCACACTCGCAGGTTTTTATTGAAGTCCCGAACCGCATTTTTAGTTTAATTACAGCCTTTTTGGAGGCCGCGACGTGTGACGGCGATTATACCTCGTCCCTCCTCTTTATTTTGGGGAAGAGATTGCCGATGATGGGATAAACGGGGAAACAGTGAAGTGCGGGCTATTTAACTTTTGGGTTCAGGAGTTGTCAACCTTGTGGAGGTAATTAAGCATCTATAACGATTGCACTACAGTGAGTAACAAAAAGACAAATTAGTATCACATAAAGCCCGTTTTCCTTTGCTTGTTTAAAATTGTAATCAATCTTGATATTCCTTTTTCTCGAAATTATGCATTTAGAAATAAGATAGAAAAGAAAATAATAACCTACTTTTGTAATTAATCATAAACAGAATCTTCTTTATTCTAACAGTTAGTTGATTATTTTTGTAAAAAGACACGCTAAGATTGTTTATATTCGACAGGCAAAGAAACACAGACTTTTGCGACGAATTTTTAATAGCTTGATGCTTGCATCGCTACACACTACTTTAATTTGAACTTAAGAGGCACTTATTGTTACCAAGTATACAAAGCCTACACTGAGATTACACCGTTTGCATGATTATGCAAAAAACTTTGTCCTCAAGTTTCAACACCGCGATTAAAGATGCAACTAGCGCCATCTATTAGCGCCCTCTTGAACCACATGCCGCACTCATAAACTGCAAAAAGTCGACGTCATCCGCCTTTGGATAATATTTTTCCATACATTACATTCTTTTCGCTGTAGATGCCTCCTTGAAATGCAAATTCAGGGAAGGTGGTGCAATAAATTCTTCTGATGTCTCCGGAGCTTTATCAGCCCCTTCGATTGCATACTACTTTTGTTAGTTGCTAGTTTTCAACTGAAATTCGCGTTAAAAGAGTGGTAGTGTAAGTAACAGAGACATACTGACTTCTGAGGCATAGACCGCTTTAACACTATTTATACAGGGTGTTAGGTTACGACCCTATAAGCCGTAAATGGTATTTGCTTACTTTGAAATAAGTACTATGGTCAGTTTAGAAATTTGATATCATTTTGAGAGAAAAAAATCGTTCAAAACTGAATTCTTAGAAATCGTTTTATGTTTTTTTTTTGTGTCTGACTTCACTATAGTATTTACATGCATATCTTAGCACATACTTTTTTCGGCTTAAGGGTAATAACATAACACGATGTATATTGATTATTACATAATACTATTTTGTTGTAACGGTAAATTTGTTTTTAGATAAATAAATACATTTTTATTCTTACTTGTCGACGTAAAACAGCAAGTATTATACAATAACAAATAACTTGTTAGGTATGGTAAGTTCTGAATAACTCCGCTAGTTGTGATTAAATACTTTTCAAAACCACAGATATCAATAGCTTGTGATTTAAGATAATTTCAGGTAGAAAGACGATCGTGTGCACTCAATGTTAACAGATTTTTAAGAGCAAGCTTGAAACATCTAAACGTAAATTCAAATACTGTCGTTATTGCCGTTCAACACACGCATCTATCAAAGGACGCGATACAGAATGAATAGAACTTTCCAGAAACCCCAATCTTCATAGAGGAGAGATTAAAAACCGCCCGCAATAACTTGCCCGCACACGGTGTTCTTTTTTCGTCGATTTATGTTCATTTCGTATGATATTCTTCCTAGATTGCGTTCGAGTTCCAGTCGGAGCGATATCGATTCGAGGCGAGTCGTGTGCTAAGTGTACCGCCTAATTTGACTTTTGTCTTTTTTTTTAAGGCAAAGACATTAAGCTAGAAAGCCTTGAGATTAATGTTTATCAAGATTCGGGATGAGAGAATACAAGCATGTTTTTCAACTTTGGCATAATAATTTAAGAGATAGAAAATAAAAGAGTATTGTCGCTTTGATTAGTATCATCGCTTTCGTAGTGCGGGAATCCTTAGCCCACGCTGCTTAAACACCCTTCTGTATAGCAGACATTCATTAAAATATTCAGCCATTTTTGTTTGGGCACGCGTTTATTATTCCTTGTTTCTTTGGCGAAACAGGGTTACCAACTTACGGAAACGGTTAAAGGAAAAAAGCGTACTCAACCAAACAATGGAACGACTGTCAAAGCCAATAGTCTAAAATTTGCCAACTAATAAAGTAACAAAACTGAACCAATTCGTTTGACAATGCATCGTCACAAACTCAGGGCTCAATCACAAAAGAAGTGATGAAAGACAAGTGGACGAATAAAAAAGGCATAATACGGCATTTTGCCGTCGGAAAGTAGAATCATGTCGGCGAGCTGTCAAACTGCTCGAACATGAGGTCGTCCGGAGCGAATTGGCGGGAAGCCGGTAATAACCAGCCAATGTGAAAAGGCCACGGATTCCAAAGCGGTGGGAGCTCCACGCCGTCTCTGCCATCCCGTTCCTGGACCAAACAAAAAGACGTTCCGAAAGCTCCTACGCGCGTTTTTTCCTTTTAACGTATCTATCTAGTTTGACGGCCCCGTTTCATTTCGGCCAAAAATGATAAATGACGTGAATGATTGAACAGACGGACACGGAAAAAGAGATTTCACATTCTGACGTTTGTCGTCTATCCGAATTAAAAAGCGCTTTCGGTCGTTTTAATTGTAAAACGTGCAATTTATAAATATTCAGTGCTTTTACAGGACATTAGCGAGATTGACAATGCGGCTGTATCAATCAGGTGTCGTTTCGATCCGCCATGCAAATGGTAAAAATTAATGTCGCTACATTGTTTTGATAAAGCCGGAGTGTTTGCGACAGTTTTGACATTTGCAAATATGATTTTGGCTGACGTTGGAAAGCTGCAAAAGCTTGTCTATGCACTTTATCGTCGAACGAACGATGTCTCGTAATGGTGGCAATCATTTCAATTAGTACTACTTTTTAAACGTGGGCTGATGTTTAGACTTTTTAATAATGCGGATAAAAACTCTATGAAGCCATGATTAAACTTTGATCGTTGTTGGCCGGTAATAAGTTTTGATTTTCGAAGAGGACGGTTTAATAAATAGAACCTCTATTTTTAAAGTCTGGTCTCGTATGAATACCTACTTATTTATTACTTACAAGCTTTATTTTCTAATTAATTTTAATTTTCTTTTCAATGAAAGTGATTTTGAATAACAATTTAATAAAACAATTTATTTAAAACACAAAGCAATTAGAGCAGTTTAGATTAAAAAGTGCAAAAACAAAACTTGCTTATGGCAATTTTATCAATTCATAGCGCGCATAGACAACAGAATGCAATTGTTAGCTCCGTCTGCGAAATGAAGCAATTATAAGTTGCGGAGCTCATTTATTGCTTGTCTATCGCTATTATAAAACCGAAAGGAAAACTTAGTTCTGTTGCGGTATAACTGGCTGTGATAGTTTAGTATTGGACTATTGGGATGGTTGTCAAGTTGATTTAGTTCGGAGTTGAGATACTGGTAGGTGAGAAGTTTCGACTAGACTGTGGTTTTAGATTGACAGAAGCCAGTTCAAAAATTCAAATTTGGAATTGGTGTTAATGTAGCAAAAAAATTACAGTTAAAATTTAAATATGGAGTATGTTTGTTTGAAAAAGATTATAGTAATTGAGCAAGACTCGTTTGCAGAAAGCAATGATATTTCGCTACGGTTTCGGCTGGCCTTGCTACGAAAGTGAGTCAGTGCTACGATCGATTTTATCAGTGACTATGAATTTTAAACAGCACTATTTATTTAAAAACCTGTAGCAGTTTATGTTTTTAAATTTTCCAAGCTTTGTTTTTAGTAGCCATTTTCTAAAATAGCAATTGTAATATTTTTCTTTTTTTTAAAGTTGTGTTTATTTAGTCAAAGGAAATACAACCGTGAGGTTTAAAACTACATTACCATAGAATTTTAGCAATGACGTCACACATGTATCACAATCTAAGGCACAAAATGCTGCAATTACCCGAATGACGTCACTTCCAGAATAAAAACTCGAAATTCAAAGTCTGGCCAATGCATCATGGCGGAGATCAACAGCTGATTATTTTGAGTAACGGCGCGATGGCGCGCAAAAATCGTGGCTGAGGTAAAATATTGTTTTGGTGTGCAATTAAAAGCTATACAGCGTGAAACGTTTTGGCTTGAATAATAGTTTTTGATATTTTTTATTTCTTATTTATTAGTGTTGGAATAAAAAACGCCAGATGATATTATTCTCTTTGACTACATAGTCAGAGTCAAAGTCAAAAATTATTTATTCAATTTAGGACAGAAAATTGCCACTTATGAACGTCAATGATAATATTAGTATATATGGGGCCAGAACATGTCTCCTTATTTTTGGGTCCTACTAGCGCTTCGAGACAAGACACAGATAATCTCTCAAGTGCTTAGAAGAAACTCCGGAAAAAAACTCAGTCACCAATAGCTGCCATAAAAAAACACTTAGGTACAGGAATTTTATACCCCGTAGACATTAGGGTAGTTTTGACATGTGACTTAAATTTATTAATAGCTAGTTCGATAACATTCTAAGGTAAATTATTTTTTAAAAAAAATACAATTTCCTAAAAATGAATTACTTGTTTTGGCTAATCTGCAGTTTAGGACTACAAATTTGTTTTTGTTTCTTGTGTTATATAAATTAATATCACTTTTTTTATAAAAAGACGTAAATTTTCCGTACGTACATGATATTATCAAAAATGTATTGAGAGCTATAACTAGCTCTTATGTTATCTTAGGATAATTTAATTTCATTTAATTATATCTTATTGGAAATCGGTCATAGGAACAAAATTAAGACACAACAATATCAAACCATAATATCAATCATGTAGGTATGTATATTTAACTATTAAATTATACCTAGTTATAAAGTATAACAATACAAAATGCATTTATTCCCAAGCAAAATTTACTGACCAATCCAATGGCAGAGTACAAAACAGCTGATATAGCGATGCGCCCGCCATCTAGATAATTATTTTAATTCAGTCCAGCATAGACACGCTTTGTTCAAATTCCGAATTTCTTTCTGGCCAGTCCGCCATATTTATTGCCATGGCGGTTGCAAAATGTCGGAAGAATGTCAAGGGTTCAATTAGGATGGATTTTAAATTGTTAGACAAAACAGTATTTTATGTTAAGTTAAAGCAGTCGTAATATTATGCGGTAGAGTTATAGTATAGTTTGTTAGAATACACTGATTCTATACTTTATTAGGTGTTGTTCTAAAATACGGCTATAAACAGATATTAGTGTAAAAAGAAATGTTTAAAAAACAAACAAAACTATATTAATTTCTACTTCTTAGTATAAATATTTTAAAAATAGAACATAAGCATTTGAATATTCAAATTCAAATTTCGAATAAGTATGACTGTCTATAACCCTTCACTTAGCATACGGCTTCGCTAACTTACGTACATCACAAACAAAAGTCAAATCTTCGCCCCCGTCTTACTCCTTTGATTTCGTCAATCTCCGGAACGCCCGGAATCGGAACACATCCCGGACGCAAGCCGGAACGCATCGGAACACTCCGGAACGCGCGCCGGAACGCGATCAATCGCGTCCCCGTATTTTTATTGTGTCTTTGACAAGTTTTTGATACTGGCGGAGTGGCAAACGCGAAGTTGCCGTTTCAAGTGTTATTGGTATACGGAAAGTACTTGATCCTTGTTCGTTTTGGTAGAGGTTGTCTTTTTAATTTTGTATTTCAGCGGTTAAAGTTGTGTCGATGGGATAAATCATTTAATTCCTTTGCTTCTTTCCATATACCGTTCGCTTTTTAAATTTTCAAACGTTATATTTGTGTTTAAAAAGTGAACGTTAAAAACGTTTACTATTTAAAAATAAACTTGTTTTGAGTGAAAACTTAATTAATACTTTTCAATCAGTAGGAGGTTATGACAACATAAACGAATTACCATAATGATCAAACAGCGGAACAGAGGCGACATACGACAGAACTCGATATCAGTCATTAGCCCCAGTTTTCTAATTAGACTAAGCTAACGAAATAAAGCATTAAGGAATTGTTCAAATAGAATGGAAAGGGGCCCGTAGACAAAGGTTCGACGGGATATGTGAATGGAAGAGACAAGACACATCGCATTATAAAAAAAGGCTAGGCGTTAGTATTTTTTTTGTTGTTATTTCTTTTAAATTCAATCCACTAATAAATCTCATTTAAGCCTTATAAATAAATACTGCCAAGCTAAGCACATTTTTACTGAGAACGACATTAATAAGGCGATTAAAAATTATTAGAATAAAATAGAAAACAATAATACTCAATAATACTCATAATACTTATTTATTTTGTACATAGGTCCTCTTCCGGGCACTTATACACGTCCAAAAATATAGCTTAGTGCTACCACCGCTTCGGGATTACATATTGGCTGGTGATGAGAAGTAACGACGCAACAAACTCAGTCACATTTATTTGACAGACACGAATTCAAAATAAAAATACGTATTAATAAAACAATTAAGGATATCTGGTGTGTCAAAAAGGTTCCCGCTCAGCATTTATCGTGACATCTTCTAAAAAATCTTTTAAAAAGGCTAAATTCAGTTTAATATATATTTTTTCACTTTGTGTAACACTATTTTACTAACAAGTACTGGCAACCAATTATCACAAAGAAGAAATAATTACAGAAAGCGCATCCAGCGTCTCTAAATCATAACAGAAGCCCGTATGCAAGCGCCGTACGCAAATAATATGACAACATAAAGAGAATGGGAAGAGATATTTTGTTCTAGCTCGAATTAAATGAACGCTCATTAACTATGTAAAAAGGGTTGTGAAATTTTAATCGAACGAGCGTTGATTTTAAAGTTATTTTGCTAGGCTTGTGAGGCGAGTTGCTATACAATTCTGTTAAGGTTGGGTGTGGTAAAATGTTTTTAGTGTATGTGTATGCAGATTTTAATTAGTTACAGATGTCTGTTCAACAAATAATTATGATGAGTTTTGATGATCAGTGATATTGGATTGTTATTTTATTATTTACGAGTGTCTTAGCGTTTTAGACCGCAATCTTATCTGATGGTAAGTGACAATAGAGTTTAAGGCTTCCCATAAAATATGAATTATATTTATAAAATATATAATATGACGACCGTCTGGTGTAGTGGTTCGCGCTCCGGACTACAAAGCCAGCGGTTGCGGGTTCGAATCCCGCAAGGGGCAAATGTTTGTGTGATGAATACGAGCATTTGTACCTAAGTCATGGATGTTAATAAATGTATTTAAGTATGTTTATCCGATCTAGTCGCCATAGTACAAGCTTTGCTTAGTTTGGGGCTTGCTAATTAATGTGACTGTGGAAACAATTTATTAAAAAAAAACAGTAAAAAAATTCAAGAATTAAGCCTTTGACTGCCACGAAACTAGACACAATAGTTTTTTTTTGTTTGGGGGTCACATGTGACCACCATGGCGCTCAATGTGTTAAGTAACTTTATTTCTTCGTACCAACAGCCGTTTCTGATTCCTAATCTATGCACGCTAATAACCGAGGAAGCAATCGTCATAGATCGCTCGTCACCTACGCGCCATTGTAGCCCCTACAATTGCAGATAATGTGCCTAATTGTACCGATTTGATCGCATTGTGCCGTCTGTTATACATTCTCTATGACGCGGAGGTTGCATTGTCTTGGCTTGACGCAGGAATTACGTGTGTCATTGCTCTAATTTGAATTGAGTATTGTTTTTAAATACCTGTTATATAATTTTGTTATATTTTTGCTAGCTATATTTTCGTAAAAACAAAACATGTGGCAACTCATAAGACAAGGATGTTAAGTCCTTACTTCAAAACGAATTACAATGGGTGTGTTGTCTTGCGCATATTAAAAAATACCCGACAAAATCATCTTTTTCCTCAAGAAAATTTTTAAGAAAAAAAAAATTTTTTCCTCATAAAATAAAATTGTTTCGTTTAAACTGCACCCACAAGTTATGTAGTTTATTAATTTAAAATATAATGTCAAACCGATCTAATGGACCTTACTATAAATTTTCAAAAAAAAAAAAACAGATACAAGTTGTGTAAAAAGTGTTTAAAAGTAGTAAAACTAATGTATACTTGCCCTTATTATAATACATACGCAGAAAATACTAAGAACTTTAAAATAACGAATGGTAACCTACAAGAGCTGCCTATTATGGAGGCATTTGATATTGACATACTGATCATTGCACACTCGGCCATAGAGTAAACAACGCAGATATGATACTCCTAATAGCTCTAAACTATGTCTATGGGACCGGTGTTTTCAAAACATAGCAACGGGTAATTATAAGTAAAATTGTCATTAATTGCCTTGGCAGGATCTTTTTAAATTGGGTTAGGGATTTCTAGAAACATTTTAATGCGAGGAAAGGCGAACGATGAAACGTGGTCATAATCTTGATGCAATTATTATAATTCAACAAGATAGACGAGGTTGGCAAAGAGTTGTTGACATAACAGATGAGAAACTGCATACATTTGTTATTATACCACTATTTATTATAGTACTTATTACTTGGTTAATTTGCTCGCGTCGGTGTCCGGCGGACAATAATGCCGTGGGCATGAACCTTATTAACTTGACGCCAGGTGTCAAAATAATTTAACTGCAAAGTTTAGGCATAAAAAACACTTTAGCCGTCTCTGCAACTTTATAATCTTTGGTAAATTGAAGGAATTACGGACAGGTTTCTTATAAGAGCGGCGTCTTTGGACTATTTAGCTGTAATTAAATAGGCTTACGATTAAACGCTAAATATTAAGTTAAGTCGTTTATGTTATTATTGTTTTGCAATAAGAAAAGCTTTAATTCAATTGATGACATTCCGGGAAAAAAATGCTGATATCTTTTGTATTGCAATATTTAAGTAGCATTTAGCGTACAAAAAATTAAAAACACATTCTATGACATATAAATTAGGTACTTTGCGGATAAGAAGTACTGTGATTAAGTTATCAACATCATTCGGTATCTACAACTGTCGTAACTTTAGGTATTTTATAAATAGAACAAGACAACTAAATAGACGTTCTAAAATTGAATTCAAAAATATTTCATTCGAATCTGAACTACTAGTCCTCAATCTAGCGCGGCATTCATACCACAGATACAAAACGACGACACATTAAAAAATCAATAGCAAAAGAGAGCACAATTAATAGGGCATCCCTCAAACGTCACCCTTTACCCTTTACATGACCACCTTATGTCAAAGACAAAAGACTTAAAATCAAATGACAATCTAAAGATCAACGTCAAGCAAAAATATATGGAATTTTCTACACGCAGAACCAAAGAGGTTTTATTAACAGTGATACTTGCAAGCAGATATCGTCTGTGACGGGTAATAGGTAATTAAGATTTTATTGGGGTTTTTCCATACTCAATACCTATCTCATGTTGATACAGTTTATGTGTTTTAATTAGATTTCAGTCATTTCGTCTTTTTCAGTTGTTCAAGGGTAGAATTAGTAATCAAAACGACATTCTTAGTCTATGGTTGGACTCACAAATCGTGTTTGACAGGTTTGGACATTTTGTATTGATTTTATTGAGACAAATTATTATTTCTGGTGAAAGTAAAAAAAGTTTTATTAAGCGAAAATTTTAAGGTTTCCTACGATATTAACTTTTTTGACGCTGTTAAATAAGTTCGAAATATCAAGTGAGTAAAAATAATACGTCCCCAGCAGGGGCTATTTAGACGATATGCAAAAGTTGGGGTGTCCCCCCAGTGGGAGGGATGATTAGGCCGTGTGTGACGACGCGTCTTGCCCGCATCACCCTTCCTTCCGATAGCTTTGTGCCCTTTAGTTATCTCGGAAGCAAGAGATCACACGATAGGTACCAATTTTCTTCTTTTTCAAGGTTCGATACCGCTTCAAGGGTTTATAAACGAAGCGAGCGTTTTTGAAAGTGCTACGTGATTTTAAATAAGGTTGCCGTAATAAAGATTGCGAAAACATGCGGATTTTATACTAATACCGCTTTATTATAACGATTGACGTAAAAATCAAGGCTTATTTTATCATTAAAATGATAAGTAAAGACTTGTTCCGTCATATAAATTTTATCTAAAGATTAAATAATACTAACTGTAGGTACCGACCGACTCCCACTTCAAAGAAGCAAGTTTCTTCGACGTATAGTTTTAGTTTCGGCAAGAAACGAAACTTCGCAACTGACACAATCCGAATGTAATCCCCATTAGTAAAATCGACTACATTCTAAGGGTGAACTCGTTAACACACTTTCCAAGTTTCGTCTAAAACTACCCCCGTTTTGACTACCAAATACGCGCGGAGGACAAACTAATAAACGTGAATGTTTAATATTCTACCAAATCTTCGACGTTCCCCCAATTTCAATACGAGCTTAAGTAATATCAAATTCTGAACGTCCCGCTCCAAAACGATTCAAGAACCCGAATCGTATCTGCACTTACGTCGTTTTGCCCCGAGCGGGTTCTACAGATGTTATGGGCGATTCGCAGAGTGATTTCCCTTGAAACCGATGTAGCATATAAATACCGTTATTCTGAAACAATTCACGCTCCCGTCGTGTTGTTTAGAAGAAACTTCGCGAAAGATTCATGAATATTCCCCGGCGGTTATGATCTTTTCGACATTCGTGTGGATTTTGTTACATAAATCTTATTTGAGTTTATGTACCCCATCGATTTTTAAGGGTTAGAAAAACTTTTCAAGATTCGCACACGCGTGTTGCTTGCCTATTTCGAATTGTCCACCAGAATATTTTAATAAAACTATTAAGTAGTTTTAGAATTCAAAGACAAATCAAATAAAGTTCGGTATTTTTTTCAATAACTTTAGTTTATAATTTATTTTTTAAGTGTTTTGCCAACATATACAGCCAGTATATTGACACAAACATATTTTGATACAAAAACTAACTAAAAACACATTTAAAAATCGAACTTCAAAATCAATCCTCCATACTCTATTTCGTAATTAAGACTCAATTCGACTGAAACAATACAACATCGATGGCAAGATGGCGTCTGTCGTATGTTTTCGGATTAATTCGTTCGTAAAATCGTCTTTAAGAATGGCACTGTACTAATTGAAAGTACTTGTGTCGGATGTCTGATTTCATTATGTGAGGGTGGTGATGGATCGGGAGGAGTATTTTTGACAAGCTCTTAGGGTTGAGCGTGTGTGCTTTGTTGATGTGGATTGATATTTGTCATTTTGTTGACTAATGAGACACATTTTTGGTAAGAAATCGAACCAAGATTCACTCCAACTTCTAAGATGTAGAGTCTGTAAGGGTTTTCTGTAATTGTAGGATTTTTCTCCCGAAACTGTCGCTACATCAGTTTTATTAGTTAGTGATTAGAACATAGTATTTTTTAATGTTCAATTTTTTTTTATTAGTAGAAAATCTATACTATAGGCTGCACCTACTATGTCCGACTACTTTTAATATAGGTAGGTACATCAAAGTATTCATCCTCGGAGCGCTTCAACTAAATATGAAACTGAATCAATTATTAAACTTAATTCAATCCCAAAGTGTTTCCCAATCGGTTTATCGTCTATCAATAGAATAAATCACAAAATCAAAACAGATTAATAAAATTTCCATAGACGATTCGAAATGGGTAATTCAATGGACAACTTTATAAGCAGGGGTGCCAACCGTATCCGATCGGGCATAGACCAGCTTGGTTTTTTATCGTTTATTGATCAATTGCTCACGCCTCGATATTGACGATTATTGATAGATTGGTTCTAATTCTGTGGGGTGGCGTTTTTTTCGTATGAACGTCGTTGACGGGACCACAATTGAATATTGTGTAATTCTAACACAATACTTTTTGTTGGCGTATTTCTGTTTGCGTTTTCGTTGTTCGATTGTGATGAGGCTTGATTTGTTGGGGTACTTTATTGTTTGTTTTTTACGTAATCGCGATGTGGCAATCGATTTTGTTTTGCTATGCAAATCGATCATGCTATTTTATATTTGTTGCTTTTTTGGCTAGAATCTTTTTTATTTTATTTATGCCAATTTTAGCTAGTTTGTGATGTTGAACAATAAGTTGTGAATAATCATAACTATACTTACAATTGATTGTTAACGTTTTTTTTCTTATTTTTTATCTGAGTTATTATTAATATGTACCTAATTTGTTTTCTTTTTATTATGGAACTTTGTTCTTCAGAATTCAAAGTCATGAATAGATAAATTGCCTATCATATACCGTATTATATCTTGCAAATATACAACCTCCTTTGTACCTCCTATAGCGTGACAATCGCAACGCGTTTCATATTCCGTAGTCGTTCGAAAATGTCGCCAATATTGCGAGCGCCGCGGGCGAGGCGTCTTATCGCGAATAGGTCTTATTATATTAGAACGGCTGTTAATTGAGCCGTATCTTTACGATCCGAACACAATCTATTGTTATTGAATGCGTCGAGAGGAAAGTTGGGGATGTGCCGTATTTTGAACCGGTTAAAAACCGAATAAATTCGGTTAAAATCGAAAGATAAATTTTAACCGTAACACAGACATAATAATCGGCTTCTAGTCAATGACAAGTTAAACTCTGATCTGGATTGTGTTAAGGTATATAATGTTGGAGTAGTTTTAAAAGGATCGTTTAGTAAGAATAGTAGTAGTTTGCGTTACAACAAGGTAGGATAGACATAAGATCACTTGTTTATTTTAGTTATTAAAACAAAACAGATATAAATGAATCAGTTAAAACATCAAAAAAGAGGTAGAAGCAGATTTGTTAAAAGTTGCTATGACTTGCATTATCATATACTAACAGCGAAACCCAACCTACTGTTTGCTTAAAAATAGATTCTACTAAAGAACGTCAATACAAATCGAACATAAATACTGACAACATAAAAGGGCCTTACCGTTCCGTCTCACGCTCGAACCGATTGTTAATTGAGCCATATCTATGAAAACGTAGACGATCGTATCTTAAACAGACGGGCTTACGTGCACCGAAACGTATTTTGGGGAAATTTGGTATTCAATTTTGGAATTTGGTATGGCGTCTTTTTTTGTAGTTGCATTTCAAGATTTTATACCAACTAAATTTATTTATCTTTATGTTGGTACTTGAAAATCTGTGGCTTTGTAATCACTTTGTATATTGATTGATACTTAATATTGTATCTTATACTTAAAATTATTATTCAGTATCTACAAATTGCAAAACTGAAATAAATGAAGCTAGATGACATTAACGATAAATTTTCTACCCTATTTGCAAAACCTTAATATTTTAATGAGGGTCTACTATCAAAACTAAATTGGAAACTTAAGATCGAAAATTTATTTAAAGTTATCGTATTAACCCATCAAAATATTCGAATCCCGCTAACCGCAATAAACCGATCAGTACAATAGTTAGACAAATGAATAAATCCAAATGGAAATTTCTATGCGAACAATAGAGTTTAGGCTGTATCTCGCACAGACAGATTGATTGGGCCCTTCTTTCGGTTCTGTGGTGTGGACGCGGCATATGTTTCGATTTTTAAAAGATATTCTTTGACCATAAACAAATTTTTTTTTTTGGCAAAGGTAGCAGATATTATAAGTCGTCACAACGGAGATCTTTAACTACTAAAAATAGCATATTATTTTGTTCATAACAAATTTATAGGTACCTTATAATAACTAAGGAACTGATTTCGTACATAAATAAAAACATAAAAATAATGCTTTGTTATTTGAAAGCATGATTTTTCAAGGAAAATATTTTTACTTGAAAAATTTTTTGATTCAAACCGACAACATTTTTTCAAGTAAAAATATAAATAAATAGATCAATAAATATTGGACAACATCACATACATTGCTCTGATCCTATGATAAGTAGCTGAAGCACTTGTGTTACAGAAATCAGACACAACGACGGTACAACAACACCCAGACCCGAAACAAAATAGAAAAGTTTTTTTTTTACATTGACCGACCGGGAATCAAACCGGGGACCGCAGAGATAGTGACATCAAGTCCGGTATGCTCGCCTCTCGGCTACAGAGGTCGTCAAAAATATTATCCTTGATATAATAAACTAGCATTATTGTGAATGTAAAAAATAAAAAAGTTCAAAGCATATTTTTGTGTTGTAGATATGAAAACGTAAGTTTCTTCCAACGTTACACTAACCTTATTCTGACCGCCTTTTCCTCCCGAGATCTCAAGTTTCGACATAAATCGTCGCATTGCGTTCCCATAAATTGCTAGTCTCTCTCCATATTTCGTACCTGCCGTTTGTTACGATTTTATTATGAAAATGAATGGCAGGGGTAGGAGGGGGGGCGATCAAAGGGTTCCTAATTCGTACATTTGCTGCACTATAGCAACTATGAGTTTTATGGGCCGAATCTTTTATGGGATAATCAAATTTTGTAATATTAATGCTCGATTCGCGTCTGAATCGATTTTGGAGGAGTTGAGTGAGGGCTGTAAAAGGACTCATTTGGGTGGTGTAAGTGATGTATATTTTGTGATTTTGTCTTGTTTAAGTTGTAAAAAATATTTAAGAGAATCACCCAAACGAAAGTTACGACTGTAGGTATTCCTAATGCTTCGTGATTAGGTCTCTATCTGAGAGGTAACTATTTAAAAAAGTCCTGAATAAGTTGCGTTCCGTTTCTCATGAAAAATACACAACGGATCGATTGTACCTACGTAAAAGTAAACAACGTTGCTTCGATACAAAACCGAAGTCATTATGTACTCGCAACAAACGCCTTTATCATTATTTTAATGAACACAAATTCCGTTTGTTTTGTTACATTATTTTTGACATCGCCTTTGGAATTAATTTGTGGCTTGTATGCTCGTACATTCGAGTTCTGCTTTGTTAGCGCCCTTCATTATTTAGTTTGTCGTTTTGAGAGAATTAATTGGAATTTTCATTGTTCAACACACGTGTAATTAGAAAACGGTAGGTGTTCGCGGCAAAAGAAAATTTATTCGCGCGCGTATAAAGGAACGCAACGCGCTTCGGAAAAACTGTCATTTTGTCTATGGCTCCAAGTTTCACGTTTCGCTTGAATTTATTCCTTTTTACCAGGTTGCGCCAAAGACCCAGTTTTGTTATTGTTAATTATCTAAATAACTATTATTACTATTTAAGTCTAAATAACTATTATTAATATTAAAGAACGTAAGTACATTTTATATGAGTTTTGAGTTTTTAAATCGTTTATAGGACTTAGGATTAGGTCGATTGCATACGGCCAATAAAATTACATAATTTCTTCACATTAAAAAAAATCATGACACAAAGCGTATTTAAAAAAAGATAGGTTAATTTTCCCTGAAATAATGTATTACCTACTCATCAATGTACAATTATTTTCAGCTGAAGAACAAAGGTTATCAAAAACCGAATTCCTACCCACGTATCCAACATCAAATGTAATCGTCGAAACCTGTGAAAATATGTAAATTGATCCTTGGAGATGCCGGACCGTCGGACTGACTCAAATTTGAATATAAACTTTCCCAGTGCCGTATAAGCGCCATTTATTTTGCCCGCTCATAAAATATAATGATTTTTGACGACGCTTCTGGCTATATTAATTTTGCGGGCGTATTACAAGGGACGTGTTCCTATATCGACAGTTATCTATCCGAGACGGTGTTTAATTAAATATTCCAAGTGGAAATTGACATTTATTTAATATGGAAACCCCTCACTTTATATCCCAAACACTTATGAAGGTTGAACGCTTAAACGTGCCATCTGTATACGAAGTTACAATCGTCTAAACAAATGATGCGCGCCATTAATAATTCAATAACCAACCACGACGGCGAAATATGCAAAAATTTCAAACATATCAAATATTAAAATCTAATTCCCTCACATCTAAATGTCGGAAAAGGAAAAAAGCCGCAAAATGGACGCCACTCGCCTGAATAAGAGATCGGCAATATTTACATAAAAAACAAATAATGCACGCCGATACGGGATGCGCGCATAAAATTAAAATCGATGAGAAATTCTACCCTTCGAATTAAATATCATTGCCCTATCTCACACAGACAGACACACGGCCAAGATCTAGATTAATAAACGAGGGGTCGCCATCGTTACAACGACAGCTGATTGAATGCGTTCGTTAATACAAATCGGCGTTCCAAATTCAAACTCACAATCAAAGTATCTGTTTAAAAACGACGAGCAAAAACAAGCACATTCTTCCGAACCATAGATGCGGACCAAAAAAACTGCACTCCGATGGGGTGTGCCTAAAATATCGGCCCTTATTTGCATACTAACTAAAATAATTTATTATTTTTTCTCCGAGGGGCAATTCTGTGGGGAGACTGTATACAATAGGAATAACTAGAAACCGAGTGTTATTGGCCTGATCACGCTACACTTTTTAAACATTCGAACTGTTTGAAGTTTTAAAATTCTAATAGCAAATATTCCTAGAACGCGCTACGCTATAAACTAGTTCCAAACAAATATCGAATTAAACATACACGGAAATGCAATATTCGACGTCAAAATACGAGATGCTTAAAAGTTTGAATCAAAGCGGTTCGGAAATCAGAGTACGGTCGGCAAAAGGACGAGTCGCGTCGCATCCTTACAAAATAGCGTATGATTGCGCGGAACAAAGCGCGGCAACTTTGCCGGCTCGTTGCGAAAAAGTTTGCCGACTGCGCTTCTGTCATGTGTCGATCGCGACTCCGATGTTGGCGAAACAATTTGATTTTCGAACGCGCCAAACTCGATCCGCGAAACAATAGACAATCACTGACATTTCCGATTTCTGATCATAGCAATAAGGCAAAGGTCGTAAAGCCTTGTTTATTAGCTATTTATTAAAAACCTGTTATGTCGACGGTGCCGGTAGACGGCTGCAAACGAAATTATCATCAGAATCAAAGGGAATATTTTAAATATCTATACATAAACATGGAGCTAGGCCCTGTCCAGACAGTCTCACACCGCAAGATTTATACTCCGCCCGATTCATATGCGAAATATTGTTTGTACTTTATTCGGTGATGCGTTATGTTTTTAAAGTCTGTGAGCGGCTTTATTTTATTTGTTGTCGAACAACGAAATTCTACATTCGAATGTAAATCATTATTTTGTTAATAACAAACACTATGTACTTATTAAAAAAAAGACTTTTCGTAACTTTTAGAATAATACCTTTGCCTATTGCCTAAAAAACACGCGACGTAGCAAAAAAACTGGCGAACAATCATAGATTTTGGCGCCATTTATCGGGCTTTTAACAAAGAGTTTTTATTCTTATGCAAATGTAACCCTTACAATGCTTGCGTAATCTTAGATCGGGGACAATCTTAACAAATACTAATAGCGTGGGGTTTTTGTAAAATTACATGTTGCGTTGCTATTATAACGACACATTGCAACATGTAACGTAATTGTAATAGTTACTTGAGGTACCTGGGCAATTTTTAACTTGTATTTAAGTTATGACATAACTATTATCGAATAACTGTCACAATTATGCATTTTCTGTTTAGAAAATGCCAAAAAACAAATAAAACGTACGCTCATAATTAATACGAAAAATGAACTAAATCCGCGAGCCCAAACGAGTCTCAGGCGGGGGTGCAAGATACTCATATCGCAGAAGAAGGGTTGATTTGATTGAATATCCGCCGTTACGCGCCCCGCAGACATTAAATATTATATACATAGTTTATAAATATGCATGAGAATCGAATTCGGCACCTCCAGTCTGTCTCTGTTTTGTTTTATCGTGTGTTTGCGAAATTATATAGGAATAAACTTACGGGGGAAGAAAACAAGTAGCTGAAGCAAATGTGCGATAAATAATCATAGATTATAGAAAATTAAAGTATGCTTATATACGGCCCACCCAAGGTACAGGCCTTACCTCAACCTTGTGGTTTGGGCCATTCGCGGGTCTAGTGCCGTGCCTAGGGCACTTTGGTGGAGGGGTGTTGTAAGGCCAATGACCAAATCTTACCGTCAGATGCTTGCTATTAAGCCTTAAGGCCCCTGACTAGACTTCACGACTAGTATCAAGCGATATTAGCCGGGACCAACTTTTAACTTGCCTTCTGAAGCACAGAGGTGCTTGTGATAAATGTCACGTATTACCTATTATGGAAGTTACTATTTTCAAAATGCAGCCTGTGTAGTCCAATATAATGAAGAGTAAATATATTTCCGGTAGGTATACTTACATTGAAACAAGATTTTACTAATTGACATAACCTACAATGCCGAATGTACGGTATTCATCATCATCATCATTTCAGCCATAGGACGTCCACTGCTGAACGTAGGCCTCCCCCAATATTGTAGGCTAGTTTTTTTAACATAGTTTCAGGACAATTTTATGCCATAGATTCATATTGCTAGGTACCTAAGTACATACCTACTTACTCAGTCCTAAAAAAATATCTAACCAATTTTATCAAACTTAACATTAAAGTACTTAACCCTTTAGAAGCCACGGGTATTTTTTACCCGAATGCCACTGAACGGTTTCGTCAACACAATTATTTATCTACTCATATATTTATGTATACCTCAGCAGAATAACAAACACGGTTGATTCTGATTGCCTGATGACACAGAATAATTAATGGAGATATGAGGCTTCCTTTCATAAAACTGCTTATTGTTTTGAGAACGTTCATTTTTTGTTTGTGAACTCAGAATTAATTTAGCCCCGGCCATCATACGCAGATATTAATGATTCTGAGTTTTGCCGAAATTACGGTGGGAATTTGAGACTTTTTGGGGTACATTTGATTATTGAAATCCTTATTAGTGTGTTGGGATGTGGGTGTATTTGAAATGGTGGGAGTACCTA
The DNA here is from genome assembly GCA_963576865.1 of Anania hortulata. Lineage (NCBI taxonomy): Eukaryota > Metazoa > Arthropoda > Insecta > Lepidoptera > Crambidae > Anania > Anania hortulata. Next base: position 1,489,331 of record OY756409.1, read on the forward strand.
TTGTTAAAATATTTGATAGACGGTGGGTTATTTACAGATAAGTAAAACATAACAAGGCTAAGAAGATAACAGAACTATAGATTCAAGAACTACAGGAAATTTATTCGAAAATAACTCGTCACACCGAGCTACTTAAAGCTTGCCCATTCAAATTTACTATCTCGAAAACTTCTGTCGTATATCAGTCGAATCGAACGACCCGCGTCGCGACAGCCAAATGCCAGCACTATCTAAATCAATGGCCCTGCCAAGAACATGATTGACGTTAAAATTGTGCACAACAATCTATTTTTGCTTGACTGACACAACGGAGAATCGAATTGGCAAGAATAGATGGCGCTAGTGTCTAGATGTCAGCCGTCATTAATAGGTTGTCAATGTCATTTCGCGAGGAGACGTCGGAGCGGGCTGACGTCTTCAAATGACGTGCCGAATTGTTGTTCTAGCTAGAAGTTCGTGGGCTAAGTTAGTAGCGATGAAAATATTTGAAATTAAATCGCTATTGAGTAAGGAGACTAGCTTCTAATTTAAATAAAACTTAATTTGATAAAATCAATCTTAAATAACTTGTAAACTTAAGATTGATTTAAGAAAGATACGCGCGTCTATGCATAACAAATAGCATTTAATATTGTGAAAAAGAAATATGGAATCGAAACGTCTCTTCAATTGATAAATAGCGATTTTAATTAAAATTCGGCGATGTCAAAACTAATAAAAGTTTGTAGCGGTTGTTTGGCGGGGCTCCAGATTTTTCTAAATGAACGAACGCACCTTTTTTTGAAGTACAATATGAATATTCGTTACCACGCGTCGTGTCGCCCTGCGGACAGGGCGGGTGTAAACGAGACGCGAGAGCAGTTTTTCTTTTTCTTTTTGACGTTCAACCTACATACGCTGAGTGTGCCACCTTTTAAAGATGACCCTGTTGGTTGTTCCAAGCTTAGTCATAAGAATTTAAGTTTATTTTTAAAGTACATATTACTTAAAGTTCAATTTTTCCAGCCAGGGACATGTGATACCAGTTAGATTTTTATATTTTTGACAATATTCCTAGTAGTAATGCTATATTGGAATTATGACATTAAAAGTGTCAGCACATTGTACTGGGATCAAAATGTCGCCGAAACTAATTTGGGTGCCAATCGCTCAAAGCTCATATCTCGCATCTCGGTCCACGAAGGGTCTTTTTAACAGGGTTGTTCACCTTGCTATATCGAAAGGGTTAATTCTCTACGAAAGGGTTATTACAGAGACGGACTGCGATTATGACTGTGTATTCGATCCGTTTGAGGTATTGCGTGCCAGAAATGTTTTTTACCATTTTGGGGTTAAAGGGACGCTTCGGCCCCGTCGCTTAGTCTATCTTCATTTTTAATATCGCATAAAAATGATTTGTATTCGCTGTGTGGGTATTCGTTACGATATTTCGCGGTCTTGAGTTTTATTGTCTATGGTATTGTCTTAAAACAACGACATTTTGAGGACTTTGGAAATAGATTTTATTATTTCTAGTACTGTTAATGTTGAATACTGAGGATGGCGCACTATAAAATTAAATATATTTATATAAAAGTCGGGTTAGTTACACCACTTATAAGTCAAGAACGGCTAGGCTGATTTTTATGATTTATGATTTTTTGGATTTGTGTCCGTCCCGAATAGCAGAATAACTACAAAACATCGAAAAATTCACGAAAAAAAAAACGAGGCGTTACGAAGTTTGCCGGGACAGCTAGTTAGAAATAAAATCGAATTACTTTTGGAAGTCTCGTTTTTTTATTAAATGCGTCTGCACTTTGATGATTATAAAAGATAAAAAATATCCAAATTGAAATCATTTCATGATTATGTATATCTCCCTTGCATTGTTTACCCAAGGGCGAAATTAATGCTTATATATAATTCAGGTTTAATGTATAAGTCTTGTATAATCAAATGTAAGGGCGAATGCTCTGGGGACTCAAATTTGAGATGGGGGCGTTCAAAAATCGCGATCGAACCCTATCAATGCTACTGTGTCTTAGTGATGTGTGCATGTGTATACATTTTCATTTGTAAAAGTGAATGTGTGTGTATTCGCAAGTTGTGTTTATGTTTGTTGCTGTGTGTGTAATAAGGGTGACAGTTAAGGGGTCAAGTTTTTTAAATACAGCGATGGAGTATTGATTCCGTTGTGATTGGCTTGATATCGATAGGGGTATATAGATTGGTACATGCCATTGAAAGTTGTGCATAATATTATAGGTATACAATTACAATTTGATACTAAATTATCAAAATATTAGGGTAATAGTTTAATATTAGACAACATCACATACATTGTTCTGATCCTATGATAAGTAGTTTAAGCACTTGTGTTTCAGAAATCAGAAACAACAACGGTACCACAACACCCAGACCCGAGATAATATAGAAAAGTTAGTTTTCTACATTGACCGACCGGGAATCAAATCCGGGACCTTAGAGATAGCGACACCAAGTCCGGTAGGTATGCTCGCCTCTCGGGTAGTTTATTTAACATTTTGTAAGACTACTAGAGATACAAATAATCAGTTTTCAGTGTCAAAAAGTATTGAAAATGTGTTGTATGCTATCTAAGACCTTAAATTACCATGTTTTTTACAAATAAAGATTTTAAAAAATGATAAAAAAAAGATAGTGAGGATTTGAGGACGTTTGGGAAAAAACGTCATCATGTTTATGAAAAATTTATTCTTTCCTTGTCAAAACTAGGAACTAGGAACTACGAGTAATCCAAACATGTACCGTTGAAAGAGGAAAATATTTTTAAAGTATTTCCAAATCTTAAAAATACTTTTTTTAAACTTTCAAGTTACTAACTGGATGACATTGATAAGTTTTCCTAGTTTCGCCGTGATCATCTACAGCTTTCTATTAATCTCTACATAATATAGTATAATCAGTACATAATTGGGGTGGACACCAATCGATTGATCACCTTGCAAGGGGCGATGCAAAGGGGTAGCTTTAAAATATTGCAGAAGGGTTGCTCGATACCATCTCCGTATATAAAAGTCCGTCTGTCCGCAGTGACGCGTGTATCGATTTTTTTGGTCATTTTTGAATGCAAGGTCTTAGAGACCGAGTGTTAAATGAATGTGTAAGATTTTAGTCGCGCCAAATTGAGGGTTTTGGACCAAATTTTAAATTTTATTGCACAAACTCAGGCGGGAAAAAGGATATAAAGGATAACATTATCACTTTAAAAATAATTTTTAATGCCTTTGGTGAGATTTAAACTCACGACCTTTCGCTATCCGGGCGACTGCTATTACCAACTGCGCTACGGAGGACCAGGAGCGTGCATTGGTTTCAGATGGGGGTAGGCTATGAGTGAAAATTGAGTAAGTTTGCGTGAAACAGTAGGCGATCTCACGACAGCCTAACATTGGTTAAATTGCACAGAAACGATCTAAGTTGCGCGCTTTAGAAAGGAATAAGTACAGGTAGACGACAAAATGGTTACAGAATATTTATTGTTTATTGTTGAATACGTAATTAATAATTATGGTTAGCTGTCGGTTTTTTATGAAGGTAGGCTCTGCATAATAGCCTATATGGAATGCACGCCCCTGCGGAGGACATAGTTATGTTGGCGAATTTCTTCAAGTGTTTATATCTGTTAGTAAGCCAGCATTGTTTCATCAATGTCTTGGATTGTATACCCACAAACATCCAAAATAAATGTTATTGAAAATATTCAACAAAAAGATAAGATGAAACAGCTTAATCAATTTAAACTTTTATATTTTTTGCTAGTTTATTAAAACCATGGATAATATTTTACCTTGAAAAATTCTAGCCCAGGACCATTATATCAAAGTATTACCACCTATTGTACCTGCAAATTATCTATTATTTTCTGATTTCTGACTAAAAGTGTCCTTACAAACCAAAAGCATTGTCTGCCAGCCAATCTTACTAGTTATTAAAGAGAGCATCATTAAATACTTTAATATTATTTATTTTTAGATGTAAAGAGTTCTTTGTGGACCCTTTCTAAATAAAAATATTACAAATAGAAGAGTTAAATTGATTCTACAAAACAAGCAATTTAAATAAAATCTAATCATACTTGAGACTAAAAAGTATCATTTGTAGATTTAACAAGCTACTTATCAAAGAAATTCTAAAAAGTGGTAATTAATAAAAAGTATTAACTAATACGCGTTTCGTGTTCACAAATAGAATTACACGAAAGCAGAATTTAATAAAAAAACTCATAACTTTTAAGTCAAACAAACCCTATCAATTTCTCTACATTTCAAAATCGAAAAAAAAACTCGTCTCGTGAACGCGTCTGTTCCAACAGTCATCTTTTTTCAAGAAGATGTTTTTGTTGACAAATTCGCAAGAGTATTATCCGAAAAGGAACTCGAATATACAGGGTTATATGTAAAACATCAACAACCTCCTAGGGGCTGAATCTGATGCTCAAATACAACAACTTTTTCTATGGGACTAACAGTAATCTAAAACTATCTGCTTCATACAAACTGATGTCCGCCGGTCGACGGCTTAGTATGGGGAAGTGTTTTGTGTGTGTGAAGTGTAGTGTGTTTTTGCGATTTCGATGTTGGCCCCTTAGAAGAAGTTGTATTTGAGCAGAATTATCCCCAGGAAGTTGTTGATGTTTTACAAGTAACCCTGTATATCTGACAATTATAGTTTATAGAATAAATAAGCTAACGTGACAATAACTGCTTAGAAGAATAAATAAATATGATCCAGAAAACACACCAATTATTGTGGTCTCAAAGTAAAAAAAAAACCAGACAAATTTTTGTAAGGAGCCAGCATACTGAGATTCGAGCCAATGTATTAGTAAAAAAAACTGGGAATCGAACCCGGATCCTTTGCAACCAAGGCGAATCAACGCACCACTCCAACAATCGGGTCGTCATATGGCTATGCTAAGGAATAAACTGGAATGTTTTTGTAATCAGGATTAAAATTTTATTTCTTATCAATTTGCAATAAACCATTTCGAAATTGTAGAATGCCGAAAAAACACGAACGAGCCTCGTTTCTGATAAATGCACTTTTATTATCCGAGGACATGCTAGGCCTGATTATTTAGCGGCTCCGAAAGGTATGATAACATTTAAAGTTTTTGAATGGCAACACTAAATGTTAGTGTTGGTCTTGAGTACCCCGGTTTGTTGATCGAATGTATCAATATTTTAGGTTATCGAATTTCAGGGTTAGATTTCTGTGACTTAATTAAACAAGCAAATCGTTATTATGTATTAACTAAATTGATATTTCAGGTAGTTTACCTACTAGGTGACTAAAAGAAAAACATATTTGATTTCAAACCTAACTTAATAATAAAAAAAAAACAATTTACAAAATAGGATTTACTCGAATGACAATGTCGATTGTAAAATAAATTCAAAGGCATAACTCGCATTTGATACTACTTATTCTAACAATACAATAAATACTGGGCCTCTTGAACCCCAATGTACAAATTTAGTACCAAAAAAAGTGCACTAGCGCCCAGGTGGAAAGCGGCGCAGGTTTGCGTGACTACCCTCCGCGGCGGGTTTGACACGGAATCGTCTGTAGTTTCACACTCAAATTTTCGCGTTTTAACGTCTCGCTTTTGGGTGTGCAATTAAAGATTGTTATCTTGTTTTGCGGTATATTTATGCGCTCAACTTTTTTTTTCGAATTTTAAGTGGTAAAGATATTTTTTTGGTATAATTACGATAACCGTATTAACGGTGTAGAGCTCAAAATTACGATTGGAATTCTTACAAAGCGTAAAAAATTTTAATAATAGGCAGTAAATTTTTGACCAAAAAATTCGGTTTTAATATAGAAAATTCATGCCATGTCTTAGAAAAATTGCCCGTCAATCCGTCAACGCGTGTTATATTAAAATTGCTTTCTTGTACGATCAATCTAACACAATAACGGCGTAAAATAACTTGTGTATGCGAAATAAATATTAATGAAACTCACACCACGGCACTAACCCTTTCTTCTACCCCTATGGTATCGGCCCGAATTTTGCTAATAAATGTGTATAATTAATCATTGAAATGTGGGTTCGGTCGCGAAACGTAAAAAATACCCTTGCCTTGTGAAGGTTAGTCGTGTTTTACGATTCGAATTTTTTGTTATAATTTTCAAATTATTGTTACAAATTAATGTAATGTCTATGTTTTTGAGTTTTCAAAGGTACTTTTTAAGGTAGGTATACAAAAAATCTTTATTAAAAAAAATTTTTTTTTTTAGTTTTATTATTCAAAGATAAGTTCTATTTATTTTTTTAATTTCGTTATTGAGTTAACAAATATGCTTACGTATAGACTATTTAAAAGTACCCCCATCGTCAGTAATTTAGCTCAAGTCAATATAACTCGTTCAACTTAATCTGCGTAAAGTAAACAGTATGCAAATATCATAGTCATCAAAAATCAATGATCCTTCTCGGCGACATCTCAAAAGACAAGCATAAATCATCCGATGTACTCACAATAGCCACCTACACCCCACACGTCCCATAATTAATTAAAATTACTAATGACAGCGCAAAATAATGGAAAATCAATAGTCTTGGGCGAAACGGCGCTACGAAAAACACCCGGCCATTCAACGGGTTATTAATTTTGTATAGTAATTATTTTTTTGCCCTTAACGGTCGGAATATGCAGATGAAAGCAGTTTTACGTTTTCTTTTATTGACAGTTTATGGTTCGGAAACTGAAAATGGGTTTCTAAATACGATTCGATACTTGGGCGCGTAATGGCGGGCGACTTTCCGGCGATTTCGACAATATTATCATCAAGATGACAAAAATTTAAATGAAACTTTTTTCCTTCTTGCACATTTATGAATAAGAGAACATTCATTTTCAATATAAATAAGCATTACATTATTAATTCGCGCGAAGGCCCCGTATTGCATAATGCCCAACTTGACAGACGTGAAGGATTGCGGTCTGCACAATCAATTGTTTTTTTATCACGAAACAAGTGACAGTCGATAACGGGTGCACTTTTTATAAATGGAAGCTTTTAATCGTCACGCGATTCGAGCGGCAGAGATTACAGGTATTAATGGCCAGTATTTAAAACAATCGGATACGTATTGACAAATTTCGAACATTAATAGGTCTGTGGCTAAGTGGGTATTTTAATGGGTCGATTGTTTTCGTATCTGTCAGCGATAGGACGTCACTGGTGACATTTAAAAATACCTTTGATTTTTCGGTCACGACTTTACCTGTAACAAAAAAAAAACATTTTTATAATAAAATTATAGGCAATTAAATGTGAAATAAATGTTTCCGCAAGCTATTAGAAATCAAGCAGCCATATTTAAATGTCGGGAATCGCAAGATCCCGGTCAAACCATCTGGAAGAGGGGGACGTCTGGCGCACGATTTATAAAACCGAATTATGCCGATGCGGATCGAACGAGATAGAGTTACTGTTTCGTATTGCGAAATTAATTTGGATGCGTTCGGTGTTATTAGATATTTTTAATTGCTTAGCTTGTTTTACATTATTTACATACATATTTTTCTTATAAAAAGTCTTTTAGAAATGTTACAGTCTTAAATGCAATGCCGCGTGGCATTTGATAAAAAAACACTATACTTAATTATTTTTTGTGCAGTGTGAATTTAAAAACTTCTCTGAATATTTATTAAATGAAACAAATGAAAAAAGTAACAGATAAATAAATGAAAGTTGCTCGCTAAGTACAAAGTGACACGAAGGAAGCAATTACTAAGTGGATCCTGTGTCAAGGGGCTCGACACATGTGAGAATTAGAGTAAAGCTCAGAACACACTTGCGGAGAAATCACTGCGATATATAATCGGTAAAAATAACAACAGTCTAGTATTTTTTTCATATCTTCATAATATTATTATTATATACGCTAATGTATTTTTTGAATTGATTGCAAGAGCCGACAAAGCACTCATACTCGTATATTTTTTCAAAACATGCTAGTACTAATTTTAAGTCATAAGTCATTTATTTCAGTAACAAAATACATTGTGTAGGAAAACATTACACAAACAACACAACTAAGACCCGAGCCACATCAGGCTAGTATTTTGAAGCTGTCACTTCATTTTCAAATATTTTAAACTTTATTTTTAAACAATCTTATAAGTCTAAATTGCTGTCCTAAATCTAGCCTTGTGTAGCCCGATCATAAGTGTAAAGGATTTCCAGAATAATTATTTGATGTTCAAGTACATGTTATAGAAGCCATTAGGACTGAAATGAAACGCGAAACAGACTTGAGTCTATGTAAAGTCATTCGAAATCGAAGCAGATAATTAACTAACTTGTAGTATGTAAATCGGTCGTGTCTTCGCGTCGTGTGCAGGACCCCTAAACGCCGCGAAGAAATTTATAAGTAGGCCCGTAAGGAATTAATTGTATTATTGCAGATGAGGGATGCGGGGGATTTACCAATTAGACGAAGAAATCGTACAATTGAGGGGGGATCTGTCAAGAACAAATCAGAAATAATGTATGTACCATACACCACCAACACGGTGCTTGAGCCTGATTGACGTTTAAAAGAGCTGTGCAAATACTATACAGATAATATACATCTCACATTTGTCATCTTTACTTACCTACTTAATACGGCGTGCAATAATTAAACGCAGATATACCATACACAAACAACCCTGGGCTCCAAAGCCATGGCTTTGGACGCAACCGGGATTGACCGTAGATGAAGAAGAAGATACCATACACAAACAAATAATATAAGTTCTTCTTCTATGTTAATACTAAATAATAGATTCTTCTCACAGAAAAAGTAGGATGTTACAAAAAAAGGCCCGAAAATCTAATTTAAAAAACATCTTCATTGGGACATTCATCTACCACCCAGACCACACTATCTCATCAGCCATATTGTCGTTCATTTACAAAAGTAATATCCAAAATACTAATCGCCAAATATTAAAAACAATAGTTTGACATTACAGTTGCATTTAACCCCCCCGCCGCGTGCCGTAAATCAGGGCCCGGGGTGGCAGGGTCCCCCCTGGGCGGGTGGTTATTTTCCGCCACGCTCGTCTTGGCATTAGTACCGGGTTGTTTTCTTCTCTAATTGTCTATCGGTTCGCGTCGAGTTCGATGCGTGTAGAAAATTAAATTCGAAATGTCGCGTTTGTGTAACTGCCTTTATGTGGTTTTGGTGTTTGAATCTCGAAATTGGAATTCCGAATTATCGTAAAAAAAACTTACTGTGAATTTAAATTTCGAATTGATTTTGAAAATTAAAGTCACTTATCTAGCGTAATGATGATTAAATGAGAAAGTAGGTAATTACGAAAACAAAAATACCCCAATACAAATTGAATACAATGACAAAATCCTGGTAACAAAAAAGTCCTTCGGCTAATTTATCGCCAAACATTGATTAAAACGATACAAACCACAAAGGCGGACAAATTGAGTACTTAAAGAAAATCATCCCGAAAGGGAACCAAACTTAAATTGTATTTTTCCACAATTCCAATCCCTTCTAATCGGGACGTACCGATTTACAATTCATGCGATTGACGACCCTAACTCTAATTGTACAAAGGCTATTTTGAAAAGGTTGCCGAGAGAGGTATTAAATTCTTCTGTTTTTTGTACCAAAGACTCAGGTGGCAAAAGTCTTAAATAAATAATCGAAGCTTATTAAAAGTAAGCCCCTCTCAATTATCGGAAAGGGGAAGCGACACCTTTTGTTGCGGAGACAAATGTTTTGTCCTTTATTCTAGCTAAATAAACAGGTACCTGTGTACTTACACGAAGTTTGCGCCAACATTGGAAAGGCAAAAGTTGTTTGACCCAAACATTGGCAGTAAAAAAATTGTTTGATCAAACATAGGCCACACAAAAACCTTTTGATCAAACATTTGACGCGCAACATGTGTTTAGTGTGTATTATTTTGCGTGATTTGCAGTAAAAATATGCATGTGTAGTTGATAATGTCACTACTTTAGCATGCATCATAGACCTCATTTTGAAGTGCGGTCGATCGTGAAAAAATCGGCATATTATGAAGAAAATTGCTTCCCTCGGAATCGAAGCCATTATCCACGGCAGTATGACAAGCGATTGTGCACAGTGAATTTGCTCAACCGAGCCGCTTTGTACTGGAAATTATTGTAAATTGACTAACGCGAATTGTTAAGATTTTTATATTACAACATGATGGATCGGCTCACTGATACGCTTTGATCGACAAGACCTGAGAACCGTGTGTTAAGTTTTTTCTCTACGTCTCTTGTAACGTTAATGTGGATCCCATTTAGACTCTTTATCACAATAAAATCTTTTTAAAAACTGCCAGCACACAAGTTTACCAATCCTCGAATTCCAATTTTGATTTCATCGTGATTCAAACACTGAAACATCGAATTCGATTTCTAAATTTGCTAACCATATTTTCACGGATATATTCTATCATTAATATTGAGTAAACGTCATCACAACAGAACAATTACAACGGAAAATCTGTCATGTCGATCCGCCGGAGCCGGCATCCATCAATAAAACTTAAACATAGATCTATGTGTAGCTAATTCCGAGTCCCATAAATCCTGGTATTAATTTAACGACAATGCATTAGATACTACTTACTATCCTCCGGGAACTATTCCGATAGATTGGTTCGAGACACCCATAGTAATTAGAATAACCCCGTCGTTTGTAGCAAAACAATCTGATCCTTATTCAGTTCTAAATAGAGTACAGTTTTCTTTGAAACATTTTTCACGTGAGACGTTTCAGAAAGTGCTTTCCAATTCTCAAGGACAGTGAAAGCGTTCAATCGATAGTCGATCTTATCAATTAATGATAAAGTTGAGATTCAAATGGGGTTTCTAAGAAGACATTAGGTAAATTGCTTAACGTCGTCTAAATGGGTAGAATACATGTTTTGTTTCGAGATGGAGCGTTGTTTTCCTGTTGAATCAATCGGACTTACAATTAGCAAACGCAATCGGTTGGGTTTCACAACAGAGGCCTACTCTCTGTTTGTATGGCCGACTGTCAATGTCATTAATAAAATACTTATTAAATTTTTTTACAGTACCTATACTTCATAGAAAATCTGAGGTAATGTACTTTTAAATATATCTCTATTCAAATCATTACTTGAGATGTTGGATCAATAGTTAAAGTTGTACTTCTATCAGCACCTAATCGTAATTTTAATGAAATACAGCCAAAAATAATTCAATAAAAGATTACAATTTCTAAAAGACTTTCGGATCATAATGTAAGTCATGACTTAAGAAGTACATTGTTAACTTGAACTTGTTTGCTTACACGTATCTATTACATTCTTAGCTGAATAGCCAGTTCTAATAAGTAAGTCTTGAACAGCTAAGTACTGACACAGTTAATTCTGACGTGTACTATGCTGATAGAAAAATAAAACAAAAGAGGCATATTAATCATTAAATAACAATAAAAACCGCGATTAATCACTAACCTCATTGGCCAATTTCCGAAGTCAATGTCATTTTTTGTTCTTTTTTCAAATTCAACACTATCTATGGCGGCGGAAGCACATGCGATATCCCGGGCTGCGGACTTAGATATGTCCTAATGTAAAAAATATTCGATATCGCGACCGATATAATTATATTGTTTTTAATTAACCGAATTTTACGAGTCTATCGATTGTTTTGAAATGGTTCCCAAAGTTTAGTGTGTTTAAACAACTGTAGTATATTGATAAAGTAAACATGATTTATCTTATGCGGACATAGTCTTATCTCATTAAGATTGACTAAGCATAAGACTCAAATTGTACGAGTAAATCCATCTTAGCTAACTTTGTTTTTTTATTATTTGTGACTTTCTTCTCTCTATGGTAGTAAAGTCTATGGTACATGCTTACTTGGTAAATACGCTGTGAATAATTATGTCCTCATATCCCAAACACATAATTAAAAAAGGTTTTATTTTGGTGTCGTTAATTAAAGACGTTAAATTTATTCAATGTCCAAAAGTTTGGCAAACTATGTAAAGCCTATCTCTTCATGATATAAAAAATATAGTTGGTGTGTCTGACTTTGAATACACACAATAATTTAAATTGTTAGTGTCTGACTAAAAGGAATTTGTCATTTTAGAACTATAGACAATCACCAATAGAATTGGTCAAAGTGAAATCTTGGCCAGTAAGAATCACAGAAAGTGATCGCTCAAATGTCAAAATGGTGATTAAAATTACTAAACAATGTTTAGACTTTTTTTTTTTTTTTTTTACATACGGTCTTGACGGTCGGTCAAGGTCTAATTTTTTTCTTCTTTATGGTTTATGCAAGCGTTGCCAGGTTTTTCAACTCTACGCGTACAGGCCTAAAGCCTAAAAAAGGTAAGAAGATCAACACAATATAATAGTATAGTTAAAAAAAGCGGTTTATTGCAAACATTGTGACCTGTGATAAGGGGGTCGTTGACACTCTCATCCGAATTATCGATCGGCCAAAAAAAATCCACATACACGCGCCGCTCTTGCATCATTTACATTGTATTGATAAAGATATCGATTTTATGTAACAATCAACAACAAAAGAAACCACAAAATAATGGGATAGAGTCAGTAGTAGTTAAAAATATATACCTATATCTACACTTTACGATGTTAATTGGTTAAATAATTACAGAGATTAATTTAAAAGGCGCTACTAAAAAACTACAATTATTTTATGTGACATGCAATAAATAATTTGAATTTGAATTTGACAACTAAACCGAAAAACCGACATCACTGAACTTGACAAGACACTCGGCATCAGTAAGAACAAAACAGATGCAAATATTTATCGTAAGTATAGATCTAGCTCTATAAAGAATAAACATGCTTAGAAGAAAAATAAACATTATTTGATTGATTTGCTACAGTTATACACAAAAGTTATAATTTATTCACGAAATAAATCATCTCATTTTGACAAAATGGAACACAATACACATTCGGACAAAACAACCGATAATTTTAATACTTTCAATGACAAAAAGTGACCACGTGTCTAGGGTCAAAACCGGTTCAAACTGGTTCTTAATAAAACACCATTCAGTACGATTTCGTACAGTTCACCACTGAATTAAGTTCGAACCTTTGTTTGACCCTCAATCAAATCTCACCTCTTTGTTAAATAAGTAAGGTCAAAAATCGCGTGTTTAAAAAATCGGCGATGACCAAATTATGTGTAATACTGTATGGTCGTATGCCGTCCATTCAATACTTCGATATAAATCTGCCCTTACAAATGACCAGCTGCTCTTAGTTAATCGAACTAGATCTATTGATATTTTTTATGTTATGGTAGGGAAATAAAAATGTAAAGAACACTGGCTGAAACAAAAACTGTCAACTTAGAATTTGAAAAACGAAGGTTTCCTTTTTTAATTTCTTATGGCTTGTGTAGGTAAGTTTAGCGTTGATAGAAGAAAGAGACGGCGGTTGTTACATTAAATACGGACTGTACCAAAGGGTAAGTCAATAAACTACGTTATTAGTTACTAATAAACAAAATTTATTATGAAAGTAGCATCGAAATCAAGAAAAAAAATTGATGCTTCTGGCAGTAAGGAGTATCTTAAGATTCCAAAGTTGCTTCCATTGTAAAAGTTGCAGATGAACACAACACACAACAGACAACAGAACAGACTTGCAGCATCTAGAACCATGATCAAGCGTACCTCGTGCTAAAAACAAGACAAAACTCTAGTAGCAATAGATTTGTAGAATAAAGAATTAGCACATCGATTGTATGCATAACTGTTTAACCTTATATAAAACACTAAAATAAGACAGGAACAATACTCGAAAGTACAAATTACAATAACAAAAGTACAAAAATACAGGAATATTAAAACGTCCGCGTTTGTAGCCGTGAAAAATTAATATTAACGATATCTGCGAAACAATGAAGTGGATAAAAAAAGGAAATAATTTATGCAAGACATTTCTTTTGACGCCTTTGTCTCAATGGGGTGCGAAATATTCAATTTTATTATATTTTTTGGGGTGGGTCGTAAGCGGGCGGTTTTTTTGGCCGGATCTGTATTGAGTGACTTGCAAAATTATGTAAATAGTTGCAAAAGTTCTTCATACACTGAGTTTAAAAATCGGTTGGACGATTGTCAAATGAATCGATTAGCGTAGTGGTGAGGTTGACTCGCCCTGAATGCAAAGGGTCTCAGGTTCGATTCCCAGATTCGGATCGATTTTTCTAAATTGACTCAGATTTAGGTCTAGCAAAAAACCATTGCAAGGCTACAAGTAATTCTTTCATAATAAATTAATTTTCTAGCCTCATAAATTACAATCTAATGAACCTCCCTTGGTTGCATAACATCAAAATTACCAATATCACCCTGATACACCCCCGGACACCCCATGAATTGGTAATGAGTAAATTAACAACACCTATTGTCTAGCTGTTTTTATGTTCATAGCTATATTAATAACCTATATTGTTCCAAAAAGGGGGGGGCAAAGAAAAATTACTTGATTGATTTTTGCATTAATTTTAATAAAAATAATACTACCTGTCTGATGCCAGCGAGTTTGAAATTATATTTTCGAGAGATTGAAAAAGTCGGAGTAATTTTAAGATCTCTATTGAGTTTCAAAGTCTTAGACATTATATAGGGGATATTTTTTTTAAAAGCTTTTCCCGATTGGCCCAGTAGCACAGTTTTTTACTTAAAACATTTAAGGAGGCTTGATAACCGGCTAGTTCATTTTGTTTTTTTTTTAAATTTCATTTTCAAATTTTTAAATCATTAGAGAAAAAAAAAGTTATTTGGTACCTCGTAACCCAAAAAGTTTATCCCTACTTAGTTTGTTGTCTGTCGCATATTTATTTGTTTTTCATATACTTTTATTCAAATTAATGCCATTTTGCGATTGCTTTTGGGCACTTGTTTAAGGTGATAAAGATGATCTAATTTAACTCGTTGTATACTTCTTGGTAACAGATAATTATTGGACAGAAATGTAACGATGCTCTGACAACTGGGCCACATACAAAAATATTATCGGTTCCGACATTGTCAATGAATCAATTGACAATCGACTAAAGAGTCCACAGATAAATAATTTAAGACACCGAAATTGATCAAAAGAGGTCTGTTGTTATTACTGAGAACACTACAATAACCTCCCTTAGAGAACAGATAGGGGTCTATTCCGATAATATGTCACAAATCATCTGTGCCACACAAAGTTTATAATGAATTGACATATTCAGAACACGTGTGAACGTCTCAACGTGTCGAAAGCTTCATCGAAATCTAAATTGAACTCTAATACAAAATTATTAAGTTTAAATTGCAATGTATCATTGATAGTTATTAGAAGCATTGGAAATTGATGCTTATTGATATCCCCATACGAGCTAATGGTAACATATGTGAAAGGGTTACCGTAGAACTACTTCTAATATGAGCATGTAATCTTTCAACGTATGATGTTGCATTTGGCTGTAGATTTATTGATAGTGTATCATTATTTTGCGGTATTTTGAAATGTCTATTGAAATTATTCTGTTGCGTGTATCAATTTAGATGCTAGTTTGGATCAGCAACATGCGATTTGTTAGGTCATTGACTACGGGTAGGTACTACTTATCCACCAATTCACCCAGCAAAGTGCGTCTGTCGCTCACAGTGTGCTTTCTTTAGTATCTGTCCACCAAGATACAAAGCCAGTAAAATCTTGTTTAAGCCTTTCTGATTGTCACTAATGATTAAAAACACACGCGGTCTTCAAAAATCATCATCATCATCATCATTTCACGGACGTCTATTGCTGAACAAAGGCCTCCCCCAATGACTTCCAGATTGGCCGGTTGGAAGCGGCCTCCTTCAGAAATATTCCCTGATAGACGCTAAATAATGTCTTGATATGAAGCGTTATTTTCCATACTTAAATAAGTGACTCAGTTAAGCAGACTATAGTATGAGTATTTACAGAAGAGTCTTAGCATCAAACCAAACCCTTAACAATTAAGACACAAATTCAAGCCTAGAAAGCAAATCGATGTACGATCAAACAAATTATCATGCAACAATGTGTTTGTAAATGGTAATTACAAACAAACTACACTGGATGGATGTAACAAATCAAATTACGTTTAATTAAACACTCGAACGCTCCCGAAGATATTGTAATTACAAATTAATATTGATGGCGTGTAGAATAGAAATGATCGGGTAATGAGGTTGTGCATAAAACATTAGGTAGCAAACGCAAGATTGCCTTCTAAATAATCTGTCAATATTGATAAGTAGAAAAATAGAAACACATATATCAAATAAACACTACTTTTGGTATTTATTTAGACAGAGGGCATAGAGGAATAAGATTTTTGTGATTTAAAACAATACTACACACATTTTATGTTATGTTTGATTATCACAAGCTAATTACTTGTAACAAATAAGTGACGTATTTTACTATTTGTAACTAAAACATTGATAATAATTGATTTACTTAATCTTCTTGATTCATAAGCAAATAATGAAAGATCTTACGAAAACCACAAACATATTATTATGAAAATGAATATCTGAATATGTTTGTCGATCGTAATCAAGAATTTATTGTTCCTTTATTAGTAGTATTACACATCGGGTGAGTAGTTTCGAAGACAAACCTTGCCATTTGTTTGGTTAATGATATATGCGATATTTCAAATGACTAAAGCCGAATAAAAATGACGGTTAGCTATAATTTTTGCGCGTTTAATCAATGTCATTAGAAATAATAAAAAAATACAGAATGTAATTACAGTTTTGTGTCTATAAAGAGCATTAAAATATATCCCTGTCATTCAATATATTACACCAAAACATTGAAAACATTGTACGAAATCTTTCAAGCTAAGTCAGAACAAACTCAAAATAAACATCAATTTATATTGAAACTGAATATCAACGGTTTCCTCCGATATGACATCTTAACCGTCCCGAAATATAGTAGGAACAGATGTATCTTATTAACGGAGAAACACTCTGAAGCGAACAAAGAGCTTTTAAAGAAAAACAAGTTTCGAAACGTACTGCCATTCAGACGAGGTCTCATTCTCTTGGGCAAATACGAGATCCAGATGACGACATTATAAATCCAGAAATTTTCATCGGAAGACTGTAATTGAAAGAAATAGCTACAATGCGTCATGTTTTCAGCAGCCGTGAGTCAATTATGTCAACCTGACTAACAATGTGACTAAAGTATACAGTAAATGATGTCACTAAAATACTTTAATCGACTTCGCATCTCTGTCGAAACTTATCAGTCGTTATCTCCCGTTCTGAATACATCAAATGGTATGATAAAAGAATACGCAGTTTACTTAATAACGCCTGACGTCAGCGCAAAGCCGAGAATTACTGTGTACGAGAAACAAAAGTTCGAAAATAAGCAACTCTTTGAAGATAAATAATTTATCGCGCCACTAAAACCTGCATAAGAAAGAAATGTTGATAAACATCGAACATTAAATATGTAACTGTTGACGATCATAAACGATGGAAGCCAGACGTAGTACGTGCATAAATATCACTTCGTAGGAAGTATAACTTTTATTAGTTTGGCGCAATGGAGTCGCACTTACGCGGGGCAATTTGAAAAGAATTCCACGGATTATTTGCATGGGGAGTCGTTCGTTTGATCTGGATCTGCGCGCGGCATTCGACCGAGGCGATTGGCGATTCTTTTTAACGCTTCAAGGGAGCTGATGGGCGCGAGACGACTCTCAAAAACCGCGTACAAGCCGCGATCGTATCTACTTCCGCGCCACGTCCGTCTTGGCCGCTAATAGACTCAACAGGTGTTCCGCAGGGTGGTCCTATCGGCCCGCTGCTCTTTTTATTTACATTTCACGAATTTATCGCATACGTTGACGTCTCGAGGCGCACGCTTGATGCTTACGTTGTCGCTTTTTAATACTGATTTACAATAAAAACAGAACTGTTTCACCGGCGATTGATGTGAGTTATGATTAATGTTGCGCCTTTGATGTTCACTGCTATGAATCTATCAAGTCGGCTTCTGAATATCGACGCGGACCGTGTATAAATAAACCGGGGCGAATCGACGAGGATGCCGTCTTCGTTTTAGTTAATTATGAGGTTATTAAAGAAACATTGGTGTTCTGAGACGTCGATACGCGGTCGTTTCGTCGCGTGACGTGCGGAAAGTTGTCACGGTCGGGACAAATTACATTTATTTCATTTTTCGTGGGATAATTTTAGTCTAATCAGTATCAAGTACAAAGAAGCAGATCGCTTTCATCATCGACACGATGATGTTTACGCCGGGGTTCCGAGAAGCGGCCCCAGCATTCAATACTTGGAAATAAATATGTGCGTTTGACATTTGCTTTCATGTGTTGCCTCTTGCGTGTTTGGGCCGTAATTACGGCATCAGTACACGGCAATTTGGACGCCTTACTGCTTTGCACTTAGAGTCTCTATTGGTTATTCGTTTTTATTGTAGCTCTAGTAGGTTTTTTGTTATTAAATTATCGTGCGTGCCGATTTCTGACAAGATGATAGGTTGGGTTTGATGGCCCATCTGATTGCTTCTCTTGTCGACATTTCGGATTTGGTGCTTTCTCTTTGATTGACTGCGCTTAGAAATCTGAGAGGTTATTTTGGTTTTGGGGGTCATTGAAAATTATATTTAATGTATCAAAAAGATCAATCGGTGTATTTAACGGTGTTATGGTATAATAATTATGTGCAGCATCCGATCGCAGTAAAACAGCATCGATAATGTCGATAATACTAAAATAGCGCATATTCCCGGCGTCATTAGTCAAGCGCGCTCAAAGATAATTCACTGTCGAACCAGCTACAACTTTACGACGTCCAAGATTTAATAAGAGAAATGTGTGTTCACCAAAAATAACAAAATTAAAATAAATCGAACGACAGACAGACGTCATAAACTAATTTCGAGTGTTTTCGTTTTGGTATGTACAAAAATAGCGTCATCACTCTTTCATGTCGTTGCGAAGAGTGACATTAAAGAAGAATTACAGTTGCAGCGCCATCTAGCTAGCGAGATGAAAGTTAGGTTTTATCGTCCAAAAAGAAAGGTGTTTATGATTTATGTGTGTATTATTTTGGAAATTAAATAGCGGCTTCTGTGCCGATACTAGTATGTTTTTGGGCATTTCGTTAGATTGTTTACGTTTGGTGCCAGGTGTGCGCCGCGTTATAGTTCTTGTTTGACTTTTTCATAAACACGACCGATCATTACGGTCGGAATGGACCGAACATGACGATGAGAAACTAAAACAATCTAATATTTAGTTGAGTCGTTTCCTAGAAACAGACGTTCGTTTTATGTGGGACTTTATAGATTGCTGGGAATTATTGTTGAGCTATCTGTATATCTTATCATTGTTACCTAGCGGAATGCTATACTTAGTAGGGAATTGACATCTAAAATAATAGTCATATTGTAAAATGGAAATACTAATTAACGCTAAAATACAGGTCAGTAATTAGATAATAATATTTTTACAACATCCTATATTTTTATCATCCATCATTAGATTACACCTACTTGAAGGAAATAATATACATCATTATTGTCAGCCTCTAGAACGACAGTGAGTGGCTCTGATAAATATCAGATTCAGACTATTGCCATATGATTAATAAGATGTTACATGGTAGGTAAGGTACGAGTGAGGGCGCGCAAGGACACATAAACATGGGAACCAACTATTGCCTACGTGCTATACGCTGCGTCTTCCAGTTTGTGGTCGATATCAGAACAGCTTTTTTCCCCAATGATTGACTAACGTCCATTGTTACTTCAACTTGGCACTTTAAGAGCTGTATCCGTAGAAGAAGTATGATTTTATTATTGTAGAGATCCTATTTCAGTAATGCAAATCCAATCTACCTTCTTGAATTAGGTTATTTTTTCATCAATCTCACTTGCTCTCAATTAACAAATCAAATCCACATAATTGGATTGCGGTAAAAAAGTGAAAAGCGACAAAAAGTTAGATGAACTCCCGGAATCAAAACCAATTCGAAAGAGGCTAATCAAAAAAGTTTTTCTTTCTGAATCGTTTATCGGCTGTCATCAAAAAGAAATAACATTTCGGAAACCGCTACCCTTTCCTGACTCAATTAGAAGGGGGTAGGATAAAGAAAAAAATGGGGGAAACACAGGAAAGTTCAAACTTGGACCCCGATGACGGCGTAATGTGGCGATTGAACATTTTCTCGAAATTGCTTTGACAAACAACCAGTATTTCCCGCTGTGCATTGTGAAGTCTACGAACAATCAAGCCTTTTGTCGAACTTTTTTTTCACTCTTACTTGCGTTTCTTACCTTTCTATTGTAGATTTTTACAAGTTTTGATACGATTTCTTTATTAATGTGTTTGGTATTACGAGCATTTGTTACGTGGACTTCCATGCTTGACACTACACAAAGGCTTGTCTACTTGCTGAAGATATTCAAAGCTGAACTAAGTAGATGGATTAAAAGTTTTTACGTATTTAGAACTGAAAGTTAGTATTTTACTTATGTCACAAAATATTTTTGATTATTTAAATGTTACTGTTGCTTTCACAATCCTAGTAATGTCGAAAATCATAATGCAGTTGACCAAACTCGATTGCGTTATGCGAGAATCGAATCTAAGTCTTTCTGCTATTCGAGTACTTCTATCTGAGCTATAAAATGCCTTTTTTTCAAATATAATAAATTATATGAATATTAGTTTGTGAAAATATTGTATTATTTAAATCAACCAGCAAAAAATGTGTGATTTAATCACGTACAGACAATGGCAGGTCAACCTACCCATAACCTTAAAGGTCATTAAACCAATTTTCAACTTTAAGTCCGACATGTATAAACCAATATCAATTGTTAAAGTTTAATATTTTGTGGTAGGTTAACAAGCTGTTGTCTGTACCTACATAAATAAAACTATACCATAGTAAGTATGTTAAATATTTAGGCAGTTTATAATAGCAAATTAAATCAGCACTAATCAAAACTATCGTATTTAGTATGTGAGTGATATGATACAATCTAATGATGACACGTCAAATGCTAATAGGCTAGTTTCCTGGGTCAAAAAAAGATTATTCTATTTAGTCCGTCAGTTAGATTATCAAAAAATATTAGACCCTTATTTTGTGTTTTGTCAATCAAACAAAAAATGACGAAGATAAAGCGCATCAAAGTGATCACGTGACATCACGCCTTGCTAAAAAGTGTCGCAAGGTGTGACGTTACGCGGAAGTTTAACGGGCTATATTTTTATAATTTTTTGATTGATTAAGAAAAAAAAATACGTGTCTAATATTTTCTGTTAATCCAACTGACGGACTAATTAGATTTTTTTAGGAAACTAGCCCATTCAATTCAGTTAGAATTATCTCACATATGTTTACATATGGGTACAAACTTTTTATCTAATGTAAATTCGTAAACACTAAAACAAGCACACATAGTAAATGAAGTAACTATCAAAGAGAAAAGCTCCGAAAAAGCTGAAAAGCCCCAACGTTTCGAGTGCTCCATCAAAATGCAGTGAAAGACATGCAACTATGAGTGTTGCATTCATCTTCTGAGTCATTAGCCATTGAATCGCCGAAAAACGAAAGCCCGAATGAAAAAAAAAACTCGAATTTAAAACGCAGAGCCGAATTTGAAAAACCAAAACTCGAAAAGGCCCGTTTATTCAATAGATATTCGTGAATAGTTGAATAGATTGGTCAGAAAACAAATGGGATGGAACCAGCCAGGCAAATTAAAATGTAAAAAAAATATACTTATTTTAAGCACTGGGTAAAAAAAAAAACTGGATGACGAAGAAAATCAGGAGGTCAAGCAATAGAGAATAAGAGACACTACAGTTTCCAGGAGCGTGGTTGTTAATAGAATTGGTGATAACTTTTTCTTCCAAATTACTACTAAATATCAAATTTCCTTGGCCGATTTTGAACTTAAAGTTAAATAAGTAGAGTTCGATATCAATTGAACAAAAATGAATTTTCGTGGTAGGTTGGTTTGTTGATGATATTTCGACGAGCTGTCGACTGAAGAACCTACGACATCAAAATGGTAAAATTGTTCGTACGTTTGTTTCTCAACCATGCTTTAACGGCTTTAGCCATCCAACAAAAAACCATAGAATTTACCTAAAGCAAACCTAAATTAATTTGAAGTTTGTTGTTGTTTCCCTGATAATTAAAATTATTTGTTTTCTATTACCTAGGACCTCTTCCTTTCAGCGCTTCATCTCGTTCTATGGGAATGTGTACTTTTCCTACGATGTTTTCACTCACTGAGCTAGTTGTAGGTATTCTTTGTACTTATCTTCCAAAAAATCCTATTGCCGACGCATGCGCCACAAATATTTCTCTACAAACAAAATAGCATCTGGAAAAAGTTACCTAAGTACACTTTTCCGCAATATTAAGTCAGTTATTGCTCCTAAACAAACGAACTACTCGATACATTTGATACAGTTATCACCCGATAAACTGTGCTGGTACCAACTGAAATGTTACAGCAAAAATACCCCAAATACTTACACAGTGTCGAAAGTTCGGACTCCGGTATAATGGCGGTAACAAACGCCTTTGTACAGAATGCCTTCGCTATCTGCAGAGTTTTCGACAATTTATAATACAACGCTTGCTTTAGGGAGGACGTTTAGGCCTTAAACACAATACATTGCTACGTCAAAGCTAACTGTCAAAGATTTCGTCGCGGTAATAGAGCTTCTGACAAACATGCGATCAGGAGGCCTACTACAAAAACTTTTCGTTCTTTTGGACGTATAAACCTAAAAAATTTAAATACTATCTACTTGTGTGAACCTTTGACAATTCATGCTATTTTTAGGCTATTTTCTGATGTTTATGTTTTGTTAAAGGATTGACACAGGTGAATGGTTATTCTAATTTAGGTTTATACGTCCGAAAGAACGAAACAATTTCGTAGTAGGCCTCCAGCGCCGGCGGCAGGACTGGAACTGATACATTGATATTTTTCTTTGTTAGTGTTTGGCAGTGTAAAAACCATAAAATATTATTAAATATGTCTTCTAAACTATAGCTCTTTCCTCTAAGATTATATTAATTTAAGTGATTTTCTAATTTGATTTTCTAGCCCGCCTGCCAAGCGTGGCGAGTATTGGCAATCCTCCCCCGATGATGGAAGTCATTGGGGGAGGTCAATTTTCAGCAGTGGACGTCCAACAGCTGAAATGATCACCATCACCATTTCGTAAGGCTTTCTTCCTGCGTGGATCAGACGTCGATATCGAGGTTTTTAAGCCATCTTGCGGCGGCAGGTCTTGGTTGGTTGGACTTCCGACATTCTGCCAGGAAAACAGCGAAGTGGGCATTCGTTCACCACATGGGAAAAGGTCTGGTTAGGTGCTCCGCTGTTGCACTGCGGTGACTCCCTTAATCCCCAAATATGGAGGTGGTGGTTAGTTTTCCCGTGGTTGGAACGAAATCGGTTTAGTCGTCCAGGATTTACGGTCCGAGTCGAAACCGGGCAAGGTTGAAATGATGATGCTGATGAAGTGATTTTCTATACGAGCTAAGTCATTTTGATCAATAAAATGTAAGAGGTTGGAATTCGGTACAAAATTTAACTTAAAACATCTTATTTCTAAGCTAACTCGTCGATACTTTACGTCAAATGTGTCAATTATATCGCACTCCTGTCTGCATTAGTGTAGTCTTAACTTTAGGGCTAAATCAGCCAGCAATGGAAGCGGAGCTATGTAAGGAATCCGCGAAAACTATCTTGGAGGTGCATGAGGAAGTTGTGAACGAAGTTTTTATGCAAATGTTTGCATTTTGACTTGAGTCCATTGATTTTAAACAGAGGTGTACTTATATTCCTTAGCGCAAGCGTTGAATTAAAAAATATACATACACCTTAACTAAGAATATTTGTCAAATATTGTCATTTATTCGACGTTGACGACCTTCGTAGCCGTGAGGCGAGCATGCCGGACTTGGTGTCGCTATCACTATCGATTCGATTCCCGGTCAGTCAATCTAGAAAAATAACTTTTTGAATTGTCTCGGGTCTGGTGATTTCTGTAACACAAGTGCTTTGGCTCCTTACCATAGGATCAGAGCAGTGAATGTTATGTTGTCAAATATTTATTTAATTTTATATGTCCAGCACTTGACGATAATTAATTGATTTGAAGGTGGTTTAGCTCTCTAAAGGCCAAATAGAGAATCTAAACGGGCAGACAGCGAAACCTTAGTAATAGAGCCTGTTGGCACTTAACTTGGAGCCTGTTGGATGATACAGAATCCTAAAACATGGCTCTAGCTTATAGCTGCAGAGATCGACGTTAAATAATGGATTATCAGTAAAATCGTAATAAATATATTCGTATCGTAATCGTAATAAATAACGCGGGTAGGTATTACTAGTGTTCAAATAAAGTATCAATTGTAATCATCATCATCATCATTTCAGGCAAAGGACGTCCACTGGTAAACATAGGCCTCTCCCAATGACTTTCACTGGGAGGGATTGCCGATACTCGCCACGCTTGTCAGGCGTGTTGGCGAGCGCAGTTTTTTTTGTAAGATTACGCACGCAGACGCTGCTGCCCGTATTGTGCTACAGGAACTAGTCGCCTCTTACGACACGCCTTCTGTTGGCGGTGGGAAAGTGTATTCTTTACGGCCGTCCCCACACGGCACATATTCAATTATAATAGCACCCAGTAATTTAAAAATAGTATTCGCCACTGCAGTTACTTTTTTGCCGTCCAAATATAAATATGATGTAGAAAATTGCCGTCAAAGGTCATTGCCCTGCGTTTGTCAAAAGAGGAACTTGTGGGTAGATCCTCAACGTTAAATAAATAGCTAAATTGGTAGCTCGCAGCGTCATCGCTGCGCGCGCGCCGATAATATTGATTGATTGATCCGCTTAATTGATCGATGGCAATTGTTTTGGAACTTATGAGTTATCTGGTGTTGTGTTAGATTGTATTAGGTATTGATATTATAACTTTCATAACATAAGTGTAGTTTTTAGTTTTATGAACATAAATAAACATAGGTACCTAAGGAACTAACATCTTTATGTTACGAGGTTACTAGACAGCGAATTTTGCCAAGGGCGTCTCCCAGCACACCTGGCTAGAGCTAACTTGTTTTTTTTATTGAATTGAATCGGGAATCGAAACCCTTTGCGGTCTAAGC
The DNA here is from genome assembly GCA_963576865.1 of Anania hortulata. Lineage (NCBI taxonomy): Eukaryota > Metazoa > Arthropoda > Insecta > Lepidoptera > Crambidae > Anania > Anania hortulata. The sequence continues at coordinate 1,514,607 of OY756409.1, forward strand.
CAATCACTGCGGCCACTACGCCAATCGGATGGACTATATTATATGAGTTTAATCCGATCTTAGATAGATACTCTTTATTGTACACCATACAAAGAAGTTACAATTTGTGTTTAGAGAAAGATGAACAATTTAGGCGGTCATTCGATCTTAGTCATTTTTGCTATTTTTGGTGGAACAATCAATCTTACGAATATAATAAATACAAAACCGGCCAAGTGCGAGTCGGACTCGCGCACCGAGGGTTCCGTAGAAACCTGTAGGTACCGTTATGAGTAAAAGTTCACCCATCACGACAATCGAGTCATAGTTATGGTATTTTTATTGCAAAATGAAATCCATAACATTACGAAAGTTAAATTGCGGTTTACGATTTATGACGTATTAAAAAAAAACTAATTACTTGATCTCGTTGAAACCAATTTTCGCTGGTAGTTTTTACAAATCTTAATGCGGTTCACAGAATGCATCTACTTACCAAGTTTCAACAGTATAGTTCTTATAGTTTCGGAAAAAAGTGGCTGTGACATACGGACGGACGGACGGACGGACAGACGGACAGACAGACAGACAGACATGACGAATCTATAAGGGTTCCGTTTTTTGCCATTTGGCTACGGAACCCTAAAAATATGGATGGATGTTTATTACTCGATCACGCCAGAACGGCTGAACTGATCTGGATGAAAAATGGCACAGAGGTAGATTATAGTATGGAATAGCACACAACTACCTTTTTATACCGGAAATATGTACGGTTCTCGTGGGATATATTTGTTTATATTTTTCACAGTCCTTTCTTTGATAATCGACTTTGGTCGCCATGTTTTTTTTGCACAGTGGTAGTGTAAACTAGGGACAAGTCGTATTACACGCGAAGCTGCGGGCGCAGCTAATTGAAACATATATTTGTGTATGCTTTAAAGTGTTTGTATGTCATTTGTATGAACGTCTCGCTACCGAGCGTCACCTGATGTCTTCGATCCTAATTGGCATTGGCAAGAAGATCAGAGAATGACAATTGTCTCTTTTGACCGCCAAATCGTAGATTTAGAAATGAATGTCATGTTTTTGTGAAGTTGTGAAGCGATTTCACATTTTCAGTGATGATGACGAATGATATGTTTATGTAAGAATGTAGTCTATTAAATATCGTGAAACAATTGTTATTATAATGAAGATCTAAGCAGGTAATAATGTCATAGATTGACGATCACGAGTAATGTCACAGTGATTAAAATTAGTCAGGTAAAAAGGATTTTTGGCTTGGGTCAATTCGGAAAACGTATTTTTTTTTCAATATTATCTCGATCTGGGTGTACTGAGAGGCAGCACATCTGGTTCTACACCAATTATAGAATTCATGGTATTATAAGTGTTTTAATGAATACATTTCAATAAATAACAAACATCATAAGAATGATAATTGTTTACTTTTTTAAGATTATGATAATGATTTACCATGGTCATTGAAGTACTAACCTAATTTATTTATTTTACGATATGGAACAAAGAATATATGCCAGGGCCTGCTCGCTACACCTAGACACAACTTAATTAATAAAAGGTCGTTTTCTAAATAGATTTGACCGGGAATCGAACTCTATGCGCTTACTGTACAACGATACACCACTACACCAATAGCATAAAAATATCAATAAACGAACAAATAGATCATTACACACTATATTAGAATCTAAACAACGTCTCCTAAACGTTCCAATTGTTAAGTGAAATATAACTAATATCAGTATCGTAAATAACTATAAGTACTCATAAACTATGATATTTATCCAGTGCAAGGATTACTCGTTCGGTGCCGATCAATCATTCCATTGAACGTATCCTGTTTCCCTTCGCTAGTGAGGGGATATCCGATCAACGGGATAGCTAGGTATCGATAGATTTGAAGGAGTACGAGGCTTTTGAAAGACTTGTCATTTTGTGCCCAAGATTTTGATGCGTAACTAACGTTGTTATTTTACTTAGCAGTTGAAGTAGTAAGTTATAATAACCTTTAACTTTGAGAGTCTTATAATTTCTCTCTATCCGTATATATCCGTATATATATATATCTTTAGAAAACCATATACTCAGGCATTACTGCAAAAAAAAACTTGTATAAGTTTTAAGGAGAAAAAAAAGGTAATTCATACTTTTATAGTAGCATTCGATAAATCTGATTAAATACTTACAGTTTACTTTGTCTACTCTAGTTATCACGAACTTAATCGTTAAGCTTTAAATAAAAGACACTGAAACATCTGACAAATGTTGCACAATTTATCGATGTCTTCCCATCCCTAGATCTAGCCAACTGTCAAATCCAATTCACATTGCCCCCGCGCACGTAATTGATTTATTGATCGTACGTTACATTCGATCGGCTGCATCCTCACTGACCGGCTGACCGAATGACCTCGAAGCATACGTCTTGCTTATTGCTACGGGCTTAACCCTCAATTGGCAGATAAAAGGTAAAAGGGTTAATGGTTCCCTGAAATTGAGAATAAATCGGTTTATTATTGCCTTATTTTTTGACAGTTACTTGATCTTTGAGTTCTACTTTTGAATGATAGTAATCAATCAGGATTGGACTCCCGCACAATTGTCAATGTCGGTTATTTCTCTACGAGTAAAAACGATGTTCCAAATACGAAACATTATTTGTTTTAAAATAGCGTAGAAACAGCCAACATATACAATAATTTGTTATGTGTGACAGAGGTGACCCGTTACGTTAAAGTTAGCTTTAAATTAAGAACACTTGGAAAAGTCTTGATTATACCAGATTATACTTGATACATACCAGTATACAGGTTTTCAGTATTCCGTATGGAAGGGCAATTACAGCGCAACAGCTTAGAGTTTTTAATCAGTATCTGTACTGTTTTTGTATGGGCGAGAGTTGACAGTACTATTATTTCATACTCAATGTAAGTAAAAAATCACTGTTAACGTGTTCTAGAGAAATTGGTTCGTATTGTTGCTCTATCTATAGGGTATGTGCTCGATGCTATAGGTAGCTACATAATAAAACAAGCTGACCTTAAAAAAAACAAAAAACAGTTCCTACCTCTTTCTCTTTGGCAGCCAACTCATTCTCCAAGTTGCTGCCCTGGTGCACCACAGGACTACTCCTCGAGGAGTTGCTATTACTCCTACCAGTCGCAGCCATCTCCATCTTCTGTTCTACGTCTTCATCAAGCTCTGGGGACCTTCTCTTCTCTTCTTTGATGTCGAAAATGTCCGGTATCCTCGTCTCAGTAGCCTGATCACGGGATTCTAGTGAGCCATTGGTTTTGGGGGGGACGGTGGCTTGAAGGGGGTTTGGGCTGGTCGTGGCCAGTTGCTCCTTGAGCGTGGTCACTTCTTTTTCGGCCAATGTGGCTCTCTGGAACAAGGGAAATAAATTGTTAATAATGCAAAGTACCTTCTTACTAAGAACGCCTAATTATAGTATTCTTATAACAGGTGTTTGATATTTCTACTATTTGAAGTATGAGATTTTCTCAATGTATTTTTTTTATGTTTGTTTAATGCAACCTTAATTAAAATTTTAAAGGAAGTAGTTAAATTTGCAACACAAAAACATGTTGTCTATGTTTACATCGCATGTTTTATGAACACCTATCGACCTGAATATCCCATACCACTACTAGTGCATAACCACTGAAACAAAAGGGTTTAATAGCAATTCAGGCAGCAACTGACATCCGCAGATCGCGCGATTGCCGCGCCACTGCGCAGCCTCAATGCGCGCGCGCAGGAAACACCACAAAGCTCCACCGGACTATGGGAACGATAATTAGATTAAACAGGCTAATGAATAAACCTTGTCTATACATCGATCTTTCCGCCGTTATTGTTTTTGGTGCTCGGTCGACTGGGAAAAAACGAATTCTTATGAAATATGACCGGCATTGGTACAGGTTTTATTAAAAAATAAGTATTCTTCACTATTACACCGTGATGTAACGTTTTATCTCGATCAATTAAGATAAATATGAAATGAAAAAGTTGCGTTGTATATAGCAAATAGCAGCAAACTTTTACTTTAACATCCTAATGCAGACATAATGCTAAAGTAATGACATCTATTGGCTGTAAACCATGACGACTAGATGTTCTATTTATTATGAAAGCAAAATACAAGGCGGCACAAATGAAATTATCCATAAGGGCAAACAATATAAACGCCGTTGTCATTAAAAAGAAAACATCTAAATATCCAAAATGGCGGCGATATCTCGCGTTACGCACGCGTTGCGTCTACGCATCCGATGAAACTCGCGATATCGGATTAACAACAGTTCGTAATTACAACCATGGAACACTTGATCGATGTAGTCTTTGATTTAGTAAGTAGTAGTTTGGCCGTAAGCTTAGCGATCGTATCGTGAACAAAAGTACACATAGTGCCTAAAAATTTCGAAAAATTTATCATACTTTTGCAAAGAACAAAAGAAGTTTAATGATTGATATTTAAAAGAACCTGTAAACTAGTCTGTAAGTTGCTATGTATAAATATAAGTTTTATGGAATGAGAGAGAGAGAGAGAGAGATTTCTAAAAAGATCTGTATCTTTTTGGCCGCATTAAATCTTTCATGTATCTGCTAAAGACTGCACACAATTCACCTGAACTATGGTGGGGAGTGTGCAATTGATAATACGCACATATATTTCGGTCGATTGACGTTTATCTCTAACTATACTTTATTGTTACATTAACGAGAAGAATTTATGATGTCATCTTCATAATCTGTTCACAATTTAGTCAACTGCAGGAAATAGTCACTCCGGTATCTGAACTGCACTTACTAAAAAGGCTGTAATCACTGCTCATTACTTCAGAAATTCCTTGAGACAAAAACCAATTTGTGCCAGAAGCTCTGCTCTAGCCTTTAATAGAGCAAACCAAATCCGTAGGTGGCAACAGTAAGATTTGTCATAAGCGATTACGTAAGAATGATTTGTGCCACTCTCTCAATTGGATGTGATTGATTAGGTCTTCATTGGCAATGAGTCATGTACTGCTAAGGTTCCGGTGTTTGTTTGTGACAATATCAAAGATGTTGTAGTTGATAACAAGAATGTAAATGGACACCCTTCAGAAAGGTTATTGTCCAAACAAGGTCATATGAGTTAACTATTTTTTAGGGGATGATTATACTCTTACGTTCGTTACGTACGTTATGTATACTAATTAGTGCAATACATTTTCAAAAATTAAATCTAGGTCATATGTTTCACCATTTTCTTGCACTGAAGAAAAACTTTGTGGGGAAACCTGCATGTGCAGACAACACTGGTTATCAAGCCATGGATCAAATGGTCCACCTGTCTAATGGGTTACGGAGGTCTTAAGGCAATAATCGCTTTAAATGTAATACTAGTTATTACATTTGGTGCATCTAGGATCATTTTAAGCGTTCCTCGATTGAAAACGAGCGCTTGGAGTAAGAAAGAAGTGATGTATGGAAAATCCATTCAGTTTTAAGAATGTATTTATTATTGAATGAGATCTAGATAGGCAAAGACAGAGCGATTTTTATTTAAGCTAGTACAATTTTTTAGGCACAATATTAATTTAAAAAAGCGGTTTAATGTACTCAAAAATAATACTAATCCATAAAGATTATGTAAATCACTTGTCTTGTTAAAATTAACCAGGGGTAACCGCTTCTCTACAGTTATCCGAATTTAAGTATAAAACCGTAAAGTTTTGACCGAATAATTTTATGTTTACAACTAGAAAGTAGCATTAGATTGTGGAAAGCAAAATCATTATGCTTCATTATAATCAAGAAAGTAACCCATTCAATTAAATAGATGGAAATCACCAAACCGAGGAACTGAATTGTGTGAACTGAATCATAAAAATAATAATTTTAGTTAAATATAACCGAAGTCGCATTAAATATTATAATAATCTCTTTATAATTACAATTGTGATGGTTGAGACATATTTTACGTGGCCATTGAGCAGGCGTAATGTGAGAATCGTAGGACAATGTATGGAAAGTGCGGAATGGTTTCGTACGCGATAAATGTCGACGACATTTTATAGAGCTTAGAAAGAAGCAATCAAAATACTTGATGGCGTTTAAGAAAAATGGTAAGTGAGAAAAGCATTTCTCTTCTCTTAATCTTTACTTAGTTAATCATAACGAAAGGTGAACCTCAGCAACTCTTCATTTGTTTTTGTGTAAAAATAGCAAATTGTGAACTTCAGCAACACCTTTATTTTTTTTTGTGTAAAATTAGCAAATAAAACAAACGAATTCAACTTACAAGACGTAAACAAGTTACAAAAACTACGTTTCGTGTGTAGTTGTTCTTAATTTTGTATTTTTAAATTGTTTTAAGATACCCGCGGTGATAACATGTATTCTGCAAAAAAGAAAAAGTAAGCTACCTAATACGGTTCAAAAACTTTAATAGTAGGAGGGATGGAAAAATGCGTTAGCTTAGTAGGTAATCCCGTCCCGTTTAGATTGGGTGAAGAACACTAAAAAAGAAATACATAATTACTGAAGATCTTCCGATATCAGAATTTAGACTTAATGCTTCGGTTGCGCACCCAATAACGGGTGATTTCCGAAATCAGACAATTAAAACTCACTCGATAGAACAAAGAATAGTTTATCTATCGGAGTCATCGCTACCGAAATTCTTGTTTGTGCAATAGATTTAGTTAAAGTAATTCGTGATGGAGCTCTCACGCCGGCAATTATGCTAGCGGTAAACGAAGCTAATGATTCACTGAATGATTACTATAAAAGCTTGCTTTGGCAACATTTGAAAACAGTATCTGTGACGGGGAAGCGAGATTACGAAAGCCATGTTTCCTTTGAAAAAAGTTGAATGTTTTCTTCCTCATAGCTTTTGTTCCTGTTTCTAGACAGAGTATGCTTGACTTGATCTTAGATTCGGCAAGTCTGGTTATTTTAATATGGAACAATTGTCATCTTTTGACATGGTAACCAGATCATTTGGATCATGGCTTCAAACCAATAATGTTGTGTGTATTCAATTCAATTCAATAAATAATCCTATCCGATTTTTTTTGTTTCTGACAGTTAAATTTTTATTTAGGCAACATTGTACTATTTATCTGTGTTTTTAGCGTGGGTACTTTATCAAGTGCTTACGTTGTAAGCATGGTAAAATAAAAAATGTGTTTTAATAATTTAAATTATTTTCCAACAACAATATTTTTGTGCATGTCGTGGCAGCCTTTAATTAAGGCAACACCTTGTAATTTATTTTTAAGCTGTATAAGTATCAATGTATGGTGTATGCTTTGTTGGTTGTCCTTAAATAAATAAATAAATAAAATAAATAAATAAATAAATTATGTATTATGTAGATGTAGGCGAGAAAACTGCAAAGCTAAAGTGGGAGTGGGCAGGACACGTGTGCAGAATGCATCCAGACAGGTGGGCCCAAATCGTCACCCGATGGGTACCTATAGACGGCGGTCGCCGAAGAGGTAGACCCAAAAAAAGATGGTGTGACGACTTGGTTAACTTAACGAGGGATTGGGAGTCATTGGCGATAGATAGAGATCGATGGAAGAGTCTGGGGGAGACCTTTGCCCAGCAGTGGGATTGAAAAGGTTGATAAAAAAAAAAAATGTATTATGTACTGTAAATGAAGGTTTGCCGACAAAATTTTGTTCTGTCTTCTTAAATCTTGATTGAGCCTAAAAACTTCTTTCTTAAAACTCAAATAACCTTAGAATATATAAAAATAGAACATTAATTTAGAATTGTGCTTTAGGCACTAAAATCCATACATTTTAATAAATGATTAATATGCTATGTCTTCTTCAAGTAAAATGTTATTTTCAATCCATGAACGGTATCGATCTTCGCATTCCAAGTCGTCGAATTGTCGATTCCAGAACTGGAATCTGGCGAACAATCCCGCAACAGAGTATTAAAATCAAAGAAGGCGGACAAATCGAATTCCATTATTTGTTTTAACAACAATGGCGGCGGGACAATACAGGACTCAATCGCAGAAGTTGGTATAAATTTCTGTCCCTTCATCGGAATTAATCAATCAATTGTTTTATTTAATAAATTCCGAGATAGTTTGGGGGTTGTTTTGATTGATTTGCGTAACTCAATTAGTTTGTGGAGCTGTTTAAATATACAATCAAAGCAATAACAAGATTTTTGATCTCGTTTTAATTATTCTTTTATTTCTTGAAAGAAAATAAGCTTAGTAACAAAATTGCTAAAAAATTACACCTATCCTTGAAATATCTGACTAACATTTTGTAGATCAAATGTATGACTAATTTCTTAACGGCCATGTGAAATGCGTTCGGAAAGCGGCAGGGCGGGAGAATTGGCACGAGAAAGAAATTGACGTGTATCAGTTTCGACGTGTGATTGCCGAATGGACACACTAATTTTTGTCTTTGGGACTATCTGAAATGTATCCAGTTTTTTTTTTGGGTGTTTCTGATTTTATACATTTTGCGATCTTGAATATACTTACTACCTATGTAGCTTATTTTGCCTGTTTGTTTTATGATGTACATAATATTTAAAAAAATATATACTCAGAATTTTCTATATTTACAGATTTGCAAATGTCAAAGCTGTACATTACGAAGTTTAAATTAAGTTTGTTCGTGTTAATATTCTGATATTTGTACCAGTTTCTAATAAAATAACAGGTGAATAAAACAAATAATTTTGGGATCGATGCCAAGTCTGGCAACATTTCATTAATGACACGCAAACTGTTACACATAGAGAACTCAATTGAGTGACTTTTAAATCTCAGTTCAAGATAAAAATATACATGTTTATCATTTTAATGGTAAACCATTAGAATCTAACGGCAATAAATCAGAGCTATCAATGGTGAAGATCATCTTTACACCATGAATAAGCTGTATACTTGCAATGGTCAATGACTTTTACACTACTGATTAATTGCAAACACTAAAATAATATGTCAGAAAAAAAGAATTAAAATTGAAAAGAGTTCCAAAAAAAATACATTTGTATAAAATAGTTACGAAAATCTTAACACCATTTTTGCAAATGCCATAAATAAGTCAAAAAATGAAATAGATTGAGATGATTAGACCTAGTCTTAATGATACTCAATAATATATTGTTTAAAATTACGGGATTTTTGATGAGTCTTCTTAAGTTTATTGATGATAATAGTACATAATTATAATATGATTTTTAAGTAGTTATTACGTATGTTATTAAAGAGTGCGTTGTCCACAGGTGCCGAGGCCGGTGCGTATCTCGTACACATTATTTCCGCGTGGTTTGGCAACGATATCGCGTCGGCAGTCGTGTGAAACGACTCTCACCGAATTTATGTGTTTTCCTTCGTTATTGTTATAAAGCATTTTATTATGATTTAGAAACGGATGCGTTAAAAAAACCTCATTGAAATTCACGTCGCTGCTATCAGATCTCATGTTCATGCATCATATTAATTGGGCATTTCACATCGGTCTTAATTAAATGTATTATTTTTTTGGTGAAGCCATTTTCGGGTTATTTCGGCTTGATGCGCGGTACAGTTAGCTTTTATTACAATTTATGCTAGTGTTTTTTTGTGGTTGGAATTTTATTGTTTAATTATCACTGTTTCTATGGTCTTAATGATCGATGAATCAGCGATTGGATGTTTTTACGACTGCAATTATGTCACGCAAGAAAGGACACCACAAACGAACGAATAGCTAATGCTTCGCAACCACAATTAGAAGGAGGGAAAAGAATAATTATAGCGTTTTGCGCCTTATTTACACGTGAGAGCGTGTCGTTTGGACCCCACAACCCTTCAGCGGCATGAAGAAAAATTAACGCGTCCTGCAAGGGTTTGGTCCGTCCGACCCCGCATAATGCGGGCGGTCACTAATTAATGGAAAAGGATTAAATTCGTACCGAATTGAAATAAAATAAATATGATAAAGGGCTCCTTGGGCGTGTTTTTTTGTACGGCTCGTGGGGTGCGTCTGTCAATACGAGTTTGTTTGTTCTGTTTTGGGATTAATTGATTTGCATTGTGGTCTGAAAGATGTATTGTCTAAGAGATACTATGATGGTGTGGACATATCTACTTGTAGGATGCGTTGGCGATTTGAGAAAAGAATGACTTTTATTTAAATTGATTGCGAAAATTGTATTGCGCTGATGTGGTGAGTGACGATTATTGTTTATTAAAATTAAAATTTATCCTCACAGTGACTACGTTTATCACATCACATGCTTTCTCTTATATATCAAGTAGATAGAGTAGGCTGTTTATTGGCTTTGATAAAAACATATTTAAATTAGGAAAGAAATAGAGAAAAATATATTTTCGATATTGTCTCGGGTCTGGGTGTTATGGTGCCGTCGTTGTTTCTGATTTCTGTAACACAAGTGCTTAAGTTACTTATCATAGGATCAGAATACTGTATGTGATGTTATCCAACATAAAGAGTTCTACAAGTACTTTCAAATCGTTTCGATGTAAATATTGTTAAGTATTTAACAAAAATTAATAACTGAAAAATTTTAATTTAATAAACGTGTGTTTAATATTTTTCTTTGAGTACAAATTAAAGGCATTAGCTCAAAATCGGTTTTGCGGCTTACAGGATTGCGACTCGGTCTGCTGGGCACGGCTCGGGCAGCGGCGCTTGGAAACATCGCAGGTCTGTAAGACCATCGGTGGTTAATATTTGGTAGCTATTTAGTCTTAAAAATTTAACCTAGCATTTTGAGGGTTAGGTTAGGTTAATTTTTCAACAATGTAGCACAATAACAATAGCCTTTACAGCGGTTAGAGGGCTCTGGGGTACCTAAAGTTTTTATATAATTCAAATTACGTTAAGGGCTAAGGTGTTTATTTTTAAATACGCGTGATTTTTTTTAAATCTAAGTATTTATTTTGTTTTGTTTTGCTTAGTTTGATTTACTTACATAAAACTGTTAATTAAGTAAAGCCAATAATAGTTGTCCACGAACAAAAATAAAAAGTGAAAGTAATAAGTTTAAGCTAAGAGCATTATGTTATAACGTTTTTTTATTTGAATTAATAATTTATTTATTTATTTATATTTCTGGGTACAAGGAAATCTTCTCGTTTAAATACCATTGGATGTATAGCTATTGTTCAAAATCATATAGTTAGTGTCTAAGAGTTACGAAGGTCTGATGGAAATTGCTCCAAATGCAATGGAAAATAGATTTAAATCATCCGGAGTCATCTATCCAGTATTAGGCTTTGTCCCGCTTCTAGTATCTCGACTGCAACGGGATATAGCGCTACGAAGCAGAATCATATTAAAAGATCTGAAATGATGAATCAACGCCAAGTCTGGTGTACTCGCGTCTTGGATACGGAAGTCTAAGAGGAAAGTTTGACTGTCACACATTACTGTAGTAAAAAAAAACGAATTATAGTCATATTTTATAATTATATTGCCGCGTCTATAAGGTTGGTAAGTGCGTAATTTTTGGTACATTTTATTCCCCCCCTCGTCTTGTAGCTATTGATTCACTCTTTGTTATGTTATTCGTCCGTCTGAGGCGAAGGGTTATGCTTACTCTAATATTTCGAATTGGCCAGACAATACGATACGTTTGGGTATTCATTTGTCTGGTAAAGTACGTAAAACAGTGGGTAGGTAACAAAAATGGTCCGTCTTTGATGTTTTAGTTTTGGACAATGGTTACCAATGAAACAGTGGGTATTTCGATTGGAGGTATTTGTAATCAATAACGACTACTTAAGCACGTTAACACATTTATTAAATTACAATTTTTATTTAATTTTCTCAGGTTTTTATTATCAATAGTCATAGAAGGTTATGTATTTTCAACTCTCAAGGTTATCTTGCACCTTTGATAATAGTTTGAAGATTTAACAACGCCGTATGAAGTTTTAACGTAGAAATCTTATCCTGCGGTTATTCCTTTAATACATAGACTCTGGTACTAGCATACTCAAACTATTGATCATTATTTATTAGATTATTCTATGATACCAAAATAGCATTACAGTCGAGTAATGATATGCACTGATTATCTTAAAAAACCCTACATCATAATTACATTTGACGTTCTTCTGTCAAATTCGTTATTTTCCACTCCACTGTCACTTCTAAAAATATATCGGTCTACGAAAAATCTCGACCTCATTTTTCTTCTACGGTTTCAAATCAAATTAGTATTTAGTCAATATTAAAAAACAACGTGTTTATTTAGGGGCCGATACGAGCTCTCTTAATCTTTCAATGTCAGTTTTAATTTGCCGCCATGATCAAATTACCTTCCGAGTTTTATTTTTAAAGCTGTAGAGACTAGAGTAGACGCGAAGGAAACGTGTTTCGACAGCCTACCGATGAGAAATTGCTAATACCGCGATGAAATAATGCATACCAATGGGCGAGGAAGTAAGCTGGCTGGTAAGAAAAATAGAATGGGAAAATAATATATTTATGTGTAAAGGGACCATGGATTTAGCACACTAGTTACGATTTTTATTATGAGAGCTTAGAGTCTAGCGTATTCTCTGAAGCTACTTAGAAACTAAGAAATTACCAGTATAGATTTTTAATAAATTTTAAGTTGATAATTTAAATGATAACTCACTTAACATAAATTCTCAATTTTAGGTTAATTTTGTAGTAATTTCCATTAAAGTTATGAGTCTGTTTATTTTATGCATAAATGCACGGTTCATAGAGATTTAGCTGCAAGAAAAAAAAATCGAAGAAACCAACTTTTTGTTTAGAAATTTTTCAAACTGAGCAATAATTCATTAAAAAAAACGTAACTCGAAAACCATGAAAAGTCGTACATACATAGGGGTGATTCAAATACCTGTTAACACGAGACACCAAAAAAAAAATTTCGGACGTCACTTTTCTGGCCACCCTGTATAGACTTACAAAAAAAAGTATAGCTTAAATTATTTAAACATAATGCAATAACAACTAATTTAAACGTGGAACAAGTTGAGTTTGTTAATAGGTCGAACGTTCTGTGTTTCAAAATTGTGCGTCAGATTTTACTTTATCTGTGTATCGACAAAGCCGCGAAGCGTGAACCGTCAGGTAGATGACAAACAAAACCCGGTCCAAACAGAATCCAATCGGAAACTAAATAATTCAATTGCGCATAATTCGGAACGAAACTCAAACTCCTATTGGCGAATTCAAATGGGACGCGTTCGAAATTTGAGTTCGCGGTCCCGAATAGACAGGTATTAGGAGTCGAGCTAATCATTATTAGATATTGAATTTTCGTAACTTTGGACTCATCCGCTTTCTAATTTACTAATGAATCCGAGTGCTGCTGCCATTAGCTCTCCCTGCCCCCTTTTGGGGGTTGGGTGGGCCCCTTGTCCCCCCAAAAAGGGGTAAGAACCCGCGCGAGAATTTTCGTCTTTTATACATGTAGAATGATAATCGGATTGGTGATTCGGCGTTCCACATTTGAATTCGTGTGTTCGGTTAATTCGCGCGGTGACTTCGTAGTGACGTGCAATTTTCATAATTGGTTCGTTTATTACAGGTAATGCGATCGCTCGCACTGGCCGGTGGTAATGCACAAAGCGAGTGTTCAATTAAAACGATATTATTTTTTTATTTGTTATGCTCATCCTTAAAGGAAAATGACGACTGATCTAACGACCATCTGGTGTAGTGGTTCGCTATTCGGACTACAAAGCCAGCGATTGCGGGTACGAATCCCGCAAGGATCAAATGTTTTTGTGATGAGCATGAGCATTTCTAACTTAATCTTGGATGTTTATAAAAGTTTTTGAATATGTTTATCCGTTATCTAGTCGCCATGGGGGCTAGATAATTAAAATATTTGGAATATGGCAAAGATGACTTTGATTTTAAAATGAGCTTATTATGACTGTTTAAGATTGTGTTTGTAATTTATTGTTTGTGTATTATTTTATTCAACGGTTACTAGTTTAAAGTTATTGTAAGATGAAATGGTAAGTAAAATACCTATCTTAGTTATCTAAAATCAAACTGATCACTATTAAACTAACTCAAAAGACCAATAAAATTTTACCTCACACCAAATCTAAAACCTTTAGCAACCATATCAAACTTTAACAGGCAAACGAAAGAGCACCCAAACTTGTAAACTAATACAAAATCCGTCCCACATGCGCGGTGCATTAATAAGCTAATATTGAGTTAGAGGCCGAGCCAATAAGCGAATAGGTTCGCACCTGCAGCACCAAAGAGTAACGAGAATTGGGGAAAACAGAAACTGAGACTTTTCTGCCTAAAAGTTACGTAATAATTGAAATCAGCCTGTCATGCATCGTCCAATGTTTTTGCACATTTATTGTTATTGTTATTCTATTGTTTCCACAATTGCACCAATTAGCTATCCCCAAACTAAGCAAAGCTTGTACTGTGGCGACTAGACAACGGTTAAACATACTTAAATACATTTATAAACATGCCGTGTGGGGACGGTCGTAAGTGCCGTTTGAATATATCAAAGTGTCGTGTGGGGACGGCAGTAAAGAATACACTATCCCACCGCCAACAGGAGGCGTGTCGTAAGAGGCGACTAATTCCTGTAGCACGAGACGGGCAGCAGCGTCTGCGTGCAAAATCTTATAAAATCTGCGCTCGCCAACCCGCCTGCCAAGCGTGGCGAGTATTGGCAATCCCTCCCGATGTTGGGTCATTAGGGGAGGCCTGTGTTCAGCAGTGGACTTTCTATGGCTGAAATGATGAAAAAAATGATGATAAACATCCATGACTTAGGTAATTATAAAAAAAATAAAAACCGACTTCAAAAAACTAAAACGCTAAAAATAATCTTAACACTTAAGTACCTAATTAGTTACTTTTGGAGTCGGTGCAAACGAAAACATTGGTCTCTCAATGACTGGCACCGACTCCAAAAGTAACTAATTAGGTACTTAAGTGTTAAGATTATTTTTAGCGTTTTAGTTTTTTGAAGTCGGTTTTTATTTTTTTTATAAAATTAACTTATTTCATCCATTTTAGTGATAAATCCAATGCAGTGAGTGCAAACATAATTTAACTGCTGAACACCGATTTCATTTCCTATTTTTCCACCCTTAGGGGTGAAATTTTTTTCGAAAAATTTTATTATAGTATCTTTGAAGTATAAGCTATTCATTAAAAAAAGAATCATCAAAATCGGTCTACATTTGGCAGAGATATAAGTAAGATAGATACTAAAATCAGTTGGCGTGGTACGGAGTTTATGCAATGTTTGATGATTTTCTTATAGATCCCATCATCAGAATTTAACCAAATTTATATGGGACCATTCTGAAAGTATTACCTTTCAAACAAAAAAATAATTATCGAAATCGGTCAACGCAGTAACGAATGATCGCTGAACATACATAAAAAAAAAAAAAAAAAAAAAGATACCGACGAATTGAGAACCTCCTTCTTTTTTGAAGTCGGTTGAAAATGCTCGTCCTCATCACACAAACATTTGTCCCTTGCGGGATTCGAACCCGCAACCACTGGCTTTGTAGTCCGGAACGCGAACCGCTACACCAGACGGCCGTCAAACAAAGACTGATTTATGGGCAAATTTTCATCTAATTGGTAAAATCAATCCTTTTCATTTTTAATTTATTTATTGCGTCATAAGTGTACATTAAGGTGGTCTTACATTGTGTGAGACCATTATCATGGACAAATCATCCTGCAAAAGACCAAAAAATCCTTTCGCTATATAGCAGTTTTTATTTTCAATACATTGATAAAATTGTCTTATTGGATGGTGAGATCTATTGAATTAGAATGACTCTACTTAGATTACGAAATTTATAACTTTCTAACTACGGAGTAAGTTGTTCAAGATAAAAAAGTATTAAACAATCTCTATCCACTTAAAAAAAGATCAATTCAAACTAGCATGGTTCGATGGCAAATATTCATGTCTACAAAGTTGTTTCCAAAGTTAGTAGGCATCAAACCACAAGTAAACTATGTCGCTTCTACAAAAATATAGTTTATAATCTCTATCCGTGTTCAAAGTTCAGCAATCGGCAATAGATGTACCGATCCTCTATCAGAAGTTTGCTCGAACGGGGAAGTTGTATTGTTTTATTGCCATTTGTTCGCGGCTTGTTCGTACATGTAGTGAGGTGATTTGTTTGGAGTTCGCGAATTGGTTTTAACTTTTAATCGAACTAAGTAAAGTTTGAAAACGATTGCCTAATGAAATAGTTATTTTAAAAATAAACATTACTCTGCATCTTAAAATGAGACAATTTTGTCTCATATTTCTGATCTATAATAAACTTAGAGATTTTATATGAATACTAAGGTATTTGTTTTAAAAAAAATACATTGAATTGTATAGATGGATTAGCTTAAGAAAGATTTATTTGTACAGATACAAATTCATACGTAAATTACATTGTAGGTATTTACTCTTGTATATCCTAAATCCCTTACAATTACTTCTGCATTTCCTACTTCACAGTTAAAGGCTAAATTAGTCCAGTCTTCCCATTTCTCACCTCGTGATTACCTGCGTTATATTTAAAGCAGCTCATTTAGATGGTATCTGCGCACACGCATTGTTCAGAACAGTTAGCCGACAGAGATCGCGGATAGGCACAACTATTGTCTAGGCTCCTAATCTATCGCTTCACTGGCTGATAACTGACGACACGCCTCAAGGAGCAGTTTAATTATACATTAGAATTAGAGAATATAGCCTTTTTGAGTGAGGATGCGTGAAATGTCTGAAAGTAGTCTTGGCATTAACATTCCTGAATAGTCATTTCCAATAGGATTACGCATATCTTTCATATGTAGTCAATAACTTATGAAGAATTTTCCTACACTTAGGTTTATTTTATAACATAAATAGGTTGAATAGTTAAAAGGCAATTCATTTTTTCAAATTATGTTTTTTGTTTCTTCTTAATTATAAAATAATGTTTTTTTTCTAAATGGAGAACTTGTAGATTTTTGCACATATATTTACGACCTATGCACAAGCTTTGCTTTTGTATCCAGAGTCTTTTCCGTCTCTCCCTGCATTCCACGTCTCTCTTCACATCCTGATATGAGAATAAGTTCAGCTTCTCCCATCTTCGGTATGCAGCTTATTCTTTGTCTTCTCCGCTTCCTTTTCTCCTCTATTTCCATATTACTATGTTACGTAAAAGAGACCATAAACAAGCTTCAATCTCACCCTCTCAGATGCGACATACCTTTCTTTTTATAGGTAAATTAAATGTAATATGTCTATTAATTGCACTTCACCCCCTCTCGGTATATCAAAAAGTGAACACGATATTAAATCGGGCGCCGATAATGCGTTCAGTCGAGTAAAGGCTTTATTGGTGTGTTATTAGGCGCTTTTATGTCGCTAGAGGAAATGAGACAATTTTAGAGATAGAATAAAAACTGCAGAAGATACTGTACCTACGGTGTACGGTGTACATAAGGTGTATAAACTTATTCCAATCTAAGAAATGGAGGCTTTTAGGTTTCATGAGTTATGATAATGATACATAAAAAATATGTATTTTTGAGTATTTATTTTAGGTACTGTACTTATTTGATTAGTACTTCAGTAAGTTATGAATTAACTATGGAAGTGTAAGATAAGATAATTATTTTTAATTTCGTTAAACATGATTTGCTTTTGTCTACAACTTATTATTATTACTATGTATATGTCTGTAATTAGAATGATCAGTATAACCGTGAGTAACTGAAGTGTAAAAGAAAAATAAATTATTTTTACTGCACCATAACTATTGTTTACTTTTGTTTTTTCTGTTACTCTAGTGTTCAAGGCCCTCGCAAAATTCCAGTGTCGTGGCAGCCATAAGTTGCCTCGAAAATACTGAGCGAGGGACCTTTTTGGTACATTTCTTTTCTTCTTTCCTCTTTCTGTAACCTATAATTTTTGTGTGCCAAATAAAATATGTTTTCTTATTCTAAAAAGAACTTCTTTACATATAAATATTTACGTCATTACAAATTTTCCAATAAGACTTGCAGAATCCGAAAAAAATAGGTAAAAAATCGTAGTCAAGTAGTTACTCTTTGCCCCAATAGGGGAGTTATTGGCAGTTCCGCATCTTTTATCTCATACGGTGCGATTGAGTGACAAAGTGTTGGATTTCGCGCGACAGAGACAATTGACGCCTTGTCACTGGGGTGTGATAGGAAACTCGTTACATATACATTCCATTTATGAGTTTTTACCCTGAAAATTAAATAAAGGGAGCAGTGTCTTGCGTGTTTAAATACCTATCGGAAAGGAAAAATTCGATAACTGAGCTTTCAAGGCAAAAGACCAGAGATTTTAAATGGACTAATTAAAATAAAATCTTAAATCTAACAAGCAAATATTTTTTTTCTTTATTTTTTTTTTAATAATGGTTGGACAAATATATATTTTGTGTTGTCGTTCAAACTTTGGAAATAATTTTTGCTCATTGCATTTGTTTATTTACATAATACAGAAAATACCAATTGCTTAAATGCAATATAAAGTAATAACAAGCGTATTTGAAGCTTGTACTAAATCTCTCCAGTCCATAATACCCCATCAAGCCGCCTAAACAATAAACTTCTTAACATCTCAACAAGTCGACACGCCTCTAAACAGATTGATCGCTTTCCAAACGATCCACGATCGGGATCAATCAGCCGATCGAGTGAATGATCAATTGATGCGCGGGAGTTGGCAGCGCGCCAGCTTTGTTCGAGCGTTGACGGCGATGAGTTTCCATTTCTGTATTCGAATAAGCGAATGAGGGATTCCATTTTCGAAATTTGAATTTGGCCAGTAAAGAAAGAGGTTGAATTTAAGCTTCAAATTTGGAATATAGTGTTGTGTCAGTATAGTAATATTAATTAGAATTTTTTTTATTTAGAATATGCATAACTAAACCAATAATATAAATAATGTTAAATCCTACAATTCTAAAAATATAATATCTACAACACATATACAAACATTACTTCGATAATATGAATACAATACTTTTTACACAAAGGCAATGGGATATAGAAGTTTCCCTAGTCACTTGCCAGTCAAGGTGTAATTTTCCAAAGTTAATCTAATAACCAAATCGAAATATCCACACACACAGACTTAAAACTTTTCAGCTGTCAAACGGGACTGACAGTGAAGTTATCAAGCAATCGGGCGGGGATTCGATGCTCCACCTGGGCTAATAATTAAAAGGGCAACTGAAAACTGAAACTCCGTTCCGATGCCTATTTGTAGCTATTGGGAGAAGGGTAACCATAATATTGTTAAGACTTGACATTATTTTGTTACTGTTATTAATATACAAGTGATTTAGCTACTTACCTTAGGATCAGAGCTGAATGTATGAATGATAAAAAATTATCAATAAGAAAACAACAAAAATTTTTTTTTTTTTAAATGAGCGTAGGTTGCCCTCTTACAAGCAAGGTAGAGCGATGGTATACACAAAGCTGCGTTAATTCACGAAAGTAGACATAGGAGGTTCATTTAAATCATCAGTTTAAAAATGTTTTATTTTGGTAAAAAATAATGATAATATATTTTTTCGTCCATTATCCGTAATTGCGTCCACGAATTTTCCTACAAAGCTGGTCACCGCAACTTCGAGCCAAGTTTTGCAAAACTTCGTAGAAACTCCAAACTCGTCGGCAATATTTGCAATGGACGACTTTTCGTCTGCTAATACTTAATTACTGATAATTGCCGATCTTTGTGTGTTTGCCTAATTAGATTGACTTGCGGTAACATCTCTTTATTTTTAATTGTACCTATAAAACTATTTTCGGATTAGCTTGATTCCTGAAATATTATTAACGAGATAACGATACAAATTCTATAGTAAATTATACAACACACACATCACTATATACTCAAAAAACCGAATAAAAATAAAACGACACATTAAAATATAAGTCTTAGTCTGACTCATTGCCGTGTCTTTTCCAGAATAGTTGGAAAAAACTGGCTATTACGCACGAATCATAAAGTTACATCGTAAAGAATGAGTTAGCTTTACGCTCACTAACTCCTAATTAATCCAAATCAAACGATCAAAGAGTTGTCAATCTGAACCCAACAGGTGGCGATAGAAGTCGAACTGTGTAGTTCTTAATTAAACGCGCGAGCTAGTTCAAAAGGGAGTCATCGATTCGCACCTCATTTAGTTCGCGATTTGACTCTAATTGGGAGGCGATGTCGATGAGAATAGAATGAGATTGGTCTTGTTTTTGTCTCGAACAATGTGTGGTCATTCAGCCAAGTAGTTATCTCTTTCATTTAATTTAAATAGAATGATGCTGAGTACTTGTTGTTCTTTTTTCAAACCCCACGTTCAAAATTTTCAAAACGTTCTGTTTTTAAATATCACAAGTGAAATAAAAAGTTGTACGATTAATAAAATGTTTTTTTATTTTAAAATTTGAATGATTTTAGAATAAGGAAATAGTAAATTCAAAGTCTGTTTTCTTTTACTATGAATGAAAATGTTATCAAACTACAACTTTGGTGGTAAGATTGTAGTTTCATTAAATAATGTAATCTTATTGATGCAATGTGTGTACAACTTCACATTTATGTCAAATTTTATTAGTGTATTTCATAAATGTTAATCAATCTAATCCCCTTTTTTTGATCTTTGGATCATTTTTTTTTATTAAGGCAAAATTCGCTGAATACGCAAAGTAAACATCTCGCTAGCAACAAAATTCACAAAATCAATTAACCCAGTATAACTGGATCAATATTTATTAACGCAATTATTGTTTTCGAGGGCAAGGGTCGATGCGATAGGATTAGCGTCCAACTTCGGGATTTTAACGAAACACAATTAATCGAGATTAGATAATAGATGTGGAACTTTGTGTTTTAAACGGTTCGAAGTTTCAAGAGAAGGAGGTATTCAACTGTCAATGGAGTGTTTGGGAACTTGTGAATAATCTATGCGCTTTTATTTGGGCCCGTCTATTCATAATGATCTTTCTGTTTTAAAAATATGAATTCATTTTTTTATACTATTTGATTTTCGAATCAAACACACTTTTAACCCTTCGCATGTCGATGGATTAAAAAATGACATTAAAAATCGGTATTTCGTTCGACTTTCAAATTTAGATGGCGTTATATGTTTAAACAACAGATACTCCAAATCAAATGTAAGCTTAGGGTTGCCTGCGAACGAGTCCAAGCCAGGCGTACCCCTTAAGGGACACGTCGTGATGTTAAGTCGCGTGATCCGAAGTGAAAGGCACACTCCGTCCCCGGGTAAATCAATTTGGGCCCGTTTTAAAATCCGCCGAAGGCCGAAAAACTTCTAACGAACGTCGCCCGATCCCTTTTTAATCAATTAATTAAACAATTCAAACACATTGTTTTGTATGAGTTAAGAGTAAGTGTAGTTCATTAGTCATGCTACTTAATGAAGTTGTATCAATGGTGCAATATGGTTTTTCTTAATTGATAATTAGATTTAGTTGTTTATTTTCTTAATTTTTTTGGCGTCGTCGTTTATTCAAATCTTTCGACATCTTAACTACCGACTTCTATACATAATAAAACGAAATAACTGAAGACTACTTGATGTTTAGAACACAAAAGAGAGAAAAAACACGTGACTTGATGTGTGACAGATTTTTCAACACCTTCTTTATTCCGTAAAAAGCTGATTAATCACATTTCATACTTTCCCAGCAGCTAATTGCCAATCGCATCGACTCGACACCAAACAAAGAAGGTAAAAAGTCAGACACGGCATTTTAACACGTGCGCTCAGAATTAGCACTGCTTTAAAGTTAATTAATATCTCATCCGTTTAGCCTTTGAGATACTTTTTTCGTACCCGAATGCTATCGCTCCAGACATCGGCAACCTTTTTGCAGACCGTACAAAGCGTATCGTCCGAGCCCGTACATAAAAACCCTTTAACTTATGATGAATTAGCGATCTCCTACGTTTTATGTCTCCCGTTATCTCCCCACCCCACCACCCGCCCTCGTACGTCAATATGAAGGAATTAATATGGGTGGAAAAAGTACAAAGTTCAAGTAAGCACTCACTGGGGTTTAATAATTGGGTTCGAAAAAAGTTTTGTTTACATTTAACCGCTTTTACGAATTGTTATTATTACTATTTGCGTATGAATAGCTAGTTTTCTTGTCTGTGTAAATAATTTCTGATGTTTGATAAAAGAGTAACATTTCTCTTGTTTAATTTATTCTATTTTGGTTGTGAATTTTATCTAAACGTAACCTACGTACATGGAATGTGATTTTTTATTGAACATGACTTAGTATAATTTAAATGCTATGCAAGAATCTTGTAAGAGCTTTTAAATGTGTTTATTTTTCATAAAAGGATAATATATTTTATTAAAAAGGATGGCCCAAAAGATTTGAATGTATTACGCAATCAATACTCACCTCATCCGACATTACGCACGCTACAATACTCGCTGTCAAAACAAAACGACCCGAGCCTTCGGAAATAGGCGAGTCACCCGCCGAAAATTACCCCGCCACATCAGAGACAGTCTTTAAACCGTGTATTAGCTAATCCTTTTCCCTAAAAACTTGGGGCTGATAAGGGAGATGTTTTGATATCCCCCATCATTCACTTATGTATGGTGCCGCTATAGAAAAACATTGACGTAAAAACTGGCCCGAAAATTAGAGGGTGGGAAGGAAATTTGGAAAGGTTCGCAACCGCTGTCGAAGTGACCGTGAGGAGGGTCCGCATTATGTGGATAACGTCGTTATGTGCTGATCAATTTTAATGCGAGTACCGTCAGCATGTAAATATAAATAGAAAAAAAAACACATTTTCTTGGACGGATAAGTAACACAGTTAAACTTCTTAATCAAGTTAAATAGCGATCTAAAAATTAGGATAATAGAAAGATAATCGCCGATGTAATAGGTGCAAGATTTGAGACCCATACTTAATACCTACAGACAATATTTAGTATTGCTATTATTCACAATTGTAAAGCTAAGCATCAAAAGATTTGCATACTAACTGAAAAAACCAGCTAATTTAAGTAGAACAGTCGGAATGTTAAGATAATTGACTTAACATAGAAATACCATTTCCTTATAAATACTGTTTTAATACATAAATAAATTACGAAGATTTAAAAAAAACTATCACTATAATATTGGGTAAGTATCGTCGCAATGACTAGCCTAGATTTTAATAACAAGTGGACAACTGAAAATGACAATGGCCGCGGTTCGACACAAAAGGAAAACATTCGTCTTCGGTTCTAATTCGCGCTCCCTAATTACCGGGTGGGAGGGGGGGGGGGCGGCCTTTGTTTGATCTGCCTTTTGGCGATATGTTTACACACTTGCCATGGAAATAGTGATTAGTTATCTTTTTGAGCTTTGAATACTGTGTTTGAAAAAGACAAGAGCAAAAAACTGTCAACTTCCTTTACGATTAGTCACTTCATGTTTCTACTTACTTTTTTTTGTATTTGCATATTTATTAACATAACGTTTACTAAACGTTATGTTTTTAAGTTTCAATCAAGGTAACGATTTCAATCACATTATAAACAAAATAAAATATACTTGTTAAAATAATAAAATACTTGTATAATAATAAAATATATCTAAATGTCAAAATTTTCAGTAAATCTACAATATTCTGTTGCGTTAATTTAATAATAAAAATTATAAAACTTTGAACGTATCCACTGAAATGTTTGTCACATCCACATAATCTGTTTAAATGATTAGATCCTCGTCTTCGGTTTTCGCCATTATAGATTCTCTTTTCATGAACAGTGTCTGGAAGTTTGTAAACGGGTTACGAACACACCCGTCGTCCTCTCAATTAGTGACGTCTTTGAGCAATCGGTAATTGCTTTTGATGGTACTTGTATTTTATTTTTTATTTAATTGAAGGAGGTTAAGCACTTTTTTGTTAAAATTAACGTGTGTAAAAATAACAAACGTTTGGTTAAAAAAATGAGTTTGAATTTTTGAGGGTAAAGGTGAGGGTTAACGTGGTAGCAACTGGGATTTTAAAAGACATGATGATTAGGACTAAAGTTTTTACAAACGCTTACCTCATGATAAAAATTCCTGATTTTCATAATTTCAATGTACAATTTTAGTAAAATATCACTGAATTGTTCGTTCATAGACACTGAATTTCAAATCCGTTTCACAGTTCATATGTCCACTAGTTTCAAACCTGAAATCGGAAAACTGCGATAATTTAATCTATGTTTTTCCGGTTGCGGTAACTCGCCTTACCCCATTCCATATTTAATTTAAACTTGAAAGTAAACATCAAAAGTTAAAAAAAAAACAGTAAAGAAAATGGGGTAGGACAAGTTAAAAAGTACTGGCACAAAATTACTAGTTTCGCGGAAAAAAGAAAAAACGCGCGATCTCCGCCCAGCGGCGCGAGTTCCGTCACTGAAAGCGATGCGTGAGTCGTGACGTGTCGTCGCAGCCGCGCGCGCGCAACTGACGACCGCGGCCGACAGACGCGTTATCTACGACATTAGGATATCCAAAACGCTTCCCATACTCCTTAAAAATCTGATTTGCATCTCAGAAAACGAATGCAAATGTTGCATTGTAGAGATGCATTTAATATCGATTTGATCGGTAAAACAGGTTTAATATATGACGCGCTTTTGTTAAAGATAGGATTAGGGCCCGACCCGATGTCAATAGGGCAAAGAAAAAGGTTTTTTCTCATCTCAAATCTGGGTCTTCGATCCTTTTGTGGTAGACATAATCGGAAGTTCGGATGACGTTATACATATGCAGATCTCGATCGACTTCAATGACGGGTTGTAAAAGCACAGATGCTTTTTTGATTTTGTATGAGACATTTTTGATGTTTAGAGTAATTTATTTATAGTCGTAAGAATTTGGGCAGGTAAGTAGGCTAATACTCGTATATAATAATAATATTTAAATTTATATCAACAGCAAAAATTGAATAAGCAATTGTTAAAATAAAATATTGGGTTTACTGGTACGGCTTTATTCATAGATAATTTACTTTTAAATAACAGAGCTATGGAGACTGCAATTATTGGAATAATCAATTTTTAGTCATCAAAGTTAACTCTACGTAATTTTTGTATAAAATGGATTGGAATGGGTACCTAATTATAATAATGGTTTAAAACACACTCCGTTCGACTGGCGACAAATCAACCCTTATGGGAAACGTTCTCAAGAAATACACTAATTATTATTCGCATACTAAGTAGCATACCGGCTTCGTTCAATGTTAATAATTATCAAAAATCCGAATTAACATATGCAGATCGATTTCAGAATAAATCATAGAACAATCGAAGGGTTAAATTCGATGTTACAAACTGGTTTTTTTAATGTTCGGATAATTCAAGGGACATATTTAGGGTCAGATATTTAATTTATTATCGACCTATTTCGGGGTAGTTCGATGGATAATTAATTCGTACAAACTCGTTTTTTGTGAGAATTTCTCAAGGATTTTTTGATATTATTTTTACGGGTGATTGAAATTGTTTGGTTGTCTGTGAATTATTGCTTCTGTACTTACTAATTTGCATTTCTTGGACTTATTAACTGAAAATCGACTTTAACGTCACGTTTCACAATTGAATCGTGGAATAACCAGTTACAACTACAATTTAAAAATGTATAAGTAGGTAGGATGTTTTTAATGTAATATACAAAATAATAAATATATCTACAATTATAACTCTTTCATTAAATAAAATAAACAGGTTAAAAAAAAATTATGTAAATGGTTCAGTTAACAAATTTTGTGTCAGCTGAGAACTATACAACTCATTTGCCTATAGTTATTTTTTATCTAAACGACTAGTTCATGATAAACTATATTTATTATAATACCTATAATATCGGCATGATGGCGTATTGGCGACCGGACACCAATGGTTAACTATATCCGGACGAGAAAAATTAGAGCGAATTAGTATGGCATAGTATGAATAGCTGTGAATCATAGTGTGTAGTAATGAAGGCCGCTTTAATTGTGTCTATTTATATCTGATACTGTGATACTAGCAGGGTGTGTTACCAGTGATGACATATGGAACTCGTTGTTTCTTTGCGAGATCGGATCAGAAATGAGGAGATCCGTAAGCGAACAAGAGTCGCTGACATAGCACAACGGATTAGCAAGCTGAAGTGGCAGTGGGCGAGGCACATAGCACGTAGAACGTGAGGTGAACATCAGTAAAATTTATTTTACAGTACCTCGGAGCAAGGATTTTTATTATTTCTTCGAGACCATGAACATTGGTGTTGTGTGGCGCAAATGTGTATTTATTTAATTACAAGCTATGCCCGCGGCTACACTTGAGTAAATTTTTGTTAATTTTTCCGATGTTTTAATAGTTTTTCTGATATTCGGGGCGGGGACAAACCAATCAATTAAAAATCGGTCAAGCTGTTCTTGAGCTATAAATGTTGTAACTAACCCTAACTAAATGTTGAAAGCAACTAAATTTAAGAATTATAAGAACTCTGCACCACCTTCCACTCACTAATGGTTGTCCTCTACCTGAAGGTTGTCAGATCGCTATTAGCGATAAGCCCGCCTAAATTGTACGTCTTTCTGTAAAAATCATGTGTAATTTACTTATATGGTGTGCAATAAAGAGTATCTATCTATCTAACCCGATTTTGTGTTATTTTATAGATTTACATTAAATGAAGAGTCACAGTCTCTGATTAAAAAGCTTAACTCGACTTTCTTTACAATTTTGTACAGTAAAAATATGAATCAAATATAAACCTAATTTGATAAAATCTAAAAATTTCTTTTCTCCCAGATACATCAAACATTTGAATGGCTTGGCTAATAAGTACTTTTAAACATACTTATCTATAACAGTATCTTTCTAGCTTCAATAAAGAGTATGAGCATTTAACAAAACTTAAGAACAATAAAATATAACAATATAGCTTCGCACGAATCGTTGGCTTCGAAAGAATTTGGAAATTAACCGTTTTAGTTACATACTTTTAATTAATTATCATTACCCGGGCGGCCATTCAAAACGCAACTCTATATGTAAGGTTTAGAGTTGGATGTTTTCGGGGATTTTTTATGAGAAAATATATTGTTTTATCCAATGAGCGTGCGCGGACGCAGATCTGAAGATTAGCGTAATTATAAAAGCCGAAGCAATTGTGAGCGGTAAACAATAATTCAAAATGTCCGACTTTAGTGGCCTGACGTGTTGATTTTTGGGGGTCAGCTGATGGTTTTGGCAATGGTTTCGATTTTATCAAGACAGGTCACGATAAGATCAAGAGAATAAAATACATTGCAAGTATAACTAAAGTCATCAATATTTGTAGATTTTTGTCTGAAAGGCATAAAAATAAAAGTCATTCAATATTTTTAGGCAATCCTTCAGAAATATAAACTTATGAATTATATTTTTTTACGTAATTTTAGCACTTTTTGATAAATGATTTAGTTGTTTTTAATAAAAGTATTTTTAAGTTAAGTTTATATTTTAATAAAATTAGCCATTTCAATCAAAAATAGTGTATTGTCTCCAACTCTCTGTCTCCTAAGCTGTGAAATAAGAAATAGTCAAATTATTGCTGCAGATTATTCAATATTTAGAACCTTTGACTACAAGCCGGTTCACACTTGTCCGAATCAAAATTTGGAAAGCATCGGCTATCAGTGCACTGACCGGCGCGCGGTAATGAAAGCGAATGGAATCAACAGCCTCATTATGGGATCTAGCCGAATATGGTTTATCTACCGTGTCCGTGCGAAGAACACACTAAAAGCGAAGCGATGCGAAGCTATGCGCATACAAAACTTAGCCGCAAATGTCAATGTATTGATAGAATCAGGGTCTAATTAGCTAAGTAGCGGCATATCAACATGTAACAACATTGACAAAAATATTGGCGTTTTGTACGGCAAGCCAGTAGCTGAAGTAAGTCATTTGTAAAATAAATGCATAAGATTTACTAAACTCATACTTACACCCAACTCTGATTGTAGGTATTATGGGTCTCCAAAACACACTTATAAATATATTTTTGCTTTGCGTATGACTTTAAGGTACTCCTACTGTAATTCAACAAAGGGACTAATTATGATCTAAATTGCATGAAGCGCTGTCTCAATGACGAGCTTATGGTGGGTTAGGGCTTAATCAAATTTACCAAGAGCGTCGACAGTAAACCTATCGTGTTCGGGTAACATCGCTTGTAGTATCGCACAGGTTTTATATTTTTAAATCATCGTAATGTTTTCAACGGTCCGTTTGGCTTGCATTTATTAAATGCACGATGACACGTCATTGAAATGCCCAAATTAAACGACTTTACCAAAATAACTTCTCACATACTGAAACAATTGATACCTTAATAATAACATTAATGGGAATGTTTGTTACTTTATTATTTAATGACGCAGCCACGGTTTAACGAATTTCAATGACAATTAACACGCAGATAATCCTGTATAAAAACATTTGACGACCTCTATAGCCGAGAGGCGAGTACGCTGCACTTGGCGTCGCCATCTCCGAGGTCCCGATTTTCGGTCGGGTCAATCTAGAAAACGAACTTTTCTATGTTGTCTAGGGTCTGGGTGTTGGGGTATCGACGTTGTTTCTGGTGCTTTAGCTACTTACCTTAGGATCAGAGCAATGTATGTGATGTTGTCCAATATTTAGAACCTGCCTCTTAAACCTGCCTTTACTAATGTTTAAAAGGCATATACATAATTGGCTACTCACAAAATGTTTTTACTCTATTCAGGAATACCTAGATGCAAAATAATTTTGAATTGAATTTTGTGACATTATGTAATTATTTTTGACATGTTATTCATTTTTACTATATTAAAATTATAAGACTAATATAATTGTGACTGCGATTAATTATCTTTCAATTGAATTCAAATAATGACATTTTAATTTATATAAATATTTGCATGACAATATTGTTAAACATGAGAACATGCACTAAAATAACATCTTTGTATCACCATGTTTTAAGCAAATAAATAATTTTCATTTTTCATTTTTCATTTTTCATTAGATACTCTTTATTGTACACCATACAAAGAAGTAACAATTTATGTAATAAAGTAGAGGACAGATAAGAAGAAAGGGAAAAGTGGTGCGGAGAGCTTAGTGTAAAATTTAATATATTTAATGGATAACTATATATATATATATTTTTTTTTTTTTTAATTTGTTTTTACACTGTGGCTAAGGAATACGCGTATTAAAGGTCCACCTTCTCGAAGGCCGTACTCTGTGTGTGCCAAGTCGTGGTCTCCATTTACGTCGCGGACGTAGCCAAAGGCAATCACTATAGTTAAGTTCGTTCGCTTACAAGTGAAGGTTCAAGACACCAATAAGATTCCAAACCACGTAGTCTCTTGGCTGGCAATATTGCGCATATTTCATGGTAATGAGAGGGATTCCCTTGACGTTTGTTTTATTAGCGTCCACAAACAAATCGAAAGGTGGAACAAAGGATTGATATTTTTTACGCACAGTATAGTCAAATAAGCAACCTAATAACATTATTTCGACCTGTAAAAAATTTGATATCTAGATCTAGATCCAAATCCAAAAGACACAGCTCACACACAGCCGAGATAAGTATCAATATAACAGGAAGACGCTGGATGCAGGACGCAGGAAGTCAATGGGGAGGCCTATGTTTAGCAGTGGACGTCCTATGGCTGAAATGATGATGATAATGATGATAACAAGAGAAAAACCATGGAAAAACTACAACAATCCCCTAAAAATAGTCCCATAGTGTGCAATTTATTGTTATGTACTGCAGACACTAAATAAAATAAATACCTATTTATGCTTGATTTAAAGTATCAGCATTAATTTAAGTACATATCATTTTGATTGTAAATAATATTGGAATCCATTATGTCCGACATCGCCCACATATTGCGTTTCAGACAAAATACCTATTATGAGCCTATCATAGATTTCCGTCCAATACAATAACCGTTTGTGGCACAAATTTTATCAATATTGCGTTTGAATTTAGAATCAGTACCGTTTCCGCTTCCGTTCGACGTTTGAACGCTCGAATTAGGAACGAGATAACGACCGATCAGTTATTGCGATGTGGTGTGTGGTGACAGTTTAAATGTTCGAGTTTGGAATTTTAAAAATAATCCGAAAAATTAAAATTTTTATAACTTTCTTTAGGAATTTGGGCCAAGGAATTCAATATTATCTAATTCTAAACCCATTTTATCGGACTTTGGACATGTAAGGAACCAAATACCATAAGTATTTTTTTCGATATGGAAAAAGAAGCGAAAAGTCAGATTGTACAACTTGTTTTTTGTTTGTACCTACAAATACACAGTCATAATTTCTGTTTGTTACCGATTTATTGCTAAGTAGAGGCCGTCATAATCGACCAAGAGCTCGTTCGTGAGGCATATTTCTTAAATAATCGCTTCCCATGCACCTGGAACACCATTTCTCGAGATAGCAATAACCATTAGGCTGAAGTTTCAATAACAAATATTCAAATTAGGCCCGTTCGCGATACATCATGGCGCCTAATCAGATTTTTTCTTTGGAAAAGTGGGGTAGAGGATAATTTAGTAGAGTTCTATGCGAGTGAACCGATCTTGGAAGCGATTTATCGTAGAATTAAGTTATTGCTATTTGAGGTGACGTTTTATGAATGGGTCTTAGGGAAATGCCGCTTTTTCGTAAAACTCTTCAGTTCTACCATAGTGGGAAAAGCAGGGGAGTTTAAAGCCAGGCTTGCATAGAGTTCACAGTAAGTGGCCAGGTACGCAAGTCAGTTCGCACTTGGTCAGTTGTTTACATTGCATGGGCTTGTGATCACAATGCAATCTCATCCAAGGCCTACTGTAAGGTATTCTGTAATTAAGGGTGTAATCTGTACAATAGTGCTTACTATCAAAAGCCAAAATATGAGTAGGTATGTACTTGTGCTTAGAAGACCTTTGGGTTGTATTTGGGATTTAATAGATTGGATGTTATTGTAAGAAGTTGAGAGAGTTGATAGTTTGGTTTAAAAATCTAATATTTTTTTTATCATAGTTAGACCCTATATTGCCCGTATAATCCACACGAGAATATTAGAATACTCGCTATAAATCAAACTCTGAAATTCGAGAATTCCAATTCTCTTTTCAAATTTCGAATATGGAACGCTCATTCAAAATTTAATCGCAATCCCGATCTTCTCAATACTCTTGAGCGCCATAAAAAATAATTCAAATTGCCGTTACGGTGTGTCGTATCGCGGAAATTTGCATACGAAAGTGATGCAAGTGAACGAGGGCCCGTCTCCATTGAGGGAGGGTTGAGGTGCGATACGAGTTCTTTTTTGTAACCTTGACATTTCGCTTGGATCGAAAATTTTTAGAGCATGATATTTTAGCACTTGAACAGTGGTTTTAGATAATTCTTTGTATGTGCGTCGTCACCATGGTTTAGAACTAACATAAAAGCAATACATTTATTTGAGAAATAACTACCTTTGTTCACCACAAATCCATAAGGACTATGCCGCACCTATTCATTCATCTATTCCGTTACGGCTTTATATTATGTTTATCACGATTTTATTAAAAAACATAGATATTGACTATGTAGTTACTTGAATTATAGATTTTGTTATTTAAGTACTTAACCTTACGGTACCTTTCACTGCACTGTAACATAAATATGTACACGATTGATATTAGATAATAATTTTATTTTAAATGTGTCTGTGGGACTTGCTTCACGGACGAGTGTACAAAGCGCTAGAAAGAAGAACAAGTGCTTTTTTTCTCAATAAAAATCTCGGGCTTATCCCTGAAAATTCGGATTAGTTCTAATCCCCGTCAATGGAAACGTGCGCCAACATTAGGCGCGTTCGCAAAGAAATTTTATGTGTTTTTTTTCTTGTTTTGAAATATGCGCGCTGTTACGTTATTTATGGACCCCGTAGAGGTTATGTTTCGGGAATTTCGGGAAGTAATGAGGTTTCCAAAACGGCAATTTAAATGTTCGTAGATTGAGCTGTTAGGGGCATCCTCCCTTTCTTCGATATTGCACAAAGTTCGATCACGCGTGATGCCAAATTGCGGTTTCGGATATTGTAACGCGTTTTTCGTAATAAAAAAGATGGATGGCCGCAGTCATCAGTGTTAGAGCTTTTATCGGATTTGGTGAATTTCAAATGCATTAAAGCGAATATTTTCTACAATTTTTAAATCATAAAAAAATTATAAAATAGTTTTTAGCTTTTAGACATCAAAATAGGTATTACATTATCCATACCAAATAATGACCGTGTACGATTCCAAAATTGAACACTGAATTGCTTGTTAAGGTAAAGCAATCATTAATTAAGAATTGAGTATTGGTTTTTAAGGAATACCTACATCTTGTCACTAGCAATTAGATAAATTCTAATAAGAATTTGAGATATTTTCAATAAAGTGACTTCCTTGTAATATGTCTCTTAATATAGGTAATTATAAAGAACCTATTATGTAGGTAATACTAGGTAACATCGGCCCCCTTAAACCAATAATGCCCCCAAACAAATAAATACGTAAACAAACGAACATTTATTGCGCCATCAACTAGCAATTTAACTTTTTTACAATATACGTGTCAACCGATGGGCGCCATATTGCGTTATTTGGCGGGAAACTCATAAACCGTGATTACCGTGGTGCGGATTTACACGGATCGACTTCAGAAATGACGCTAGAATAAGTTTGGTAACAACCAATTGAAAATTTTAGAAATTTTATTGATTGATTGTATTATGATAGAATAATCATACATAGAATAGTTTTCCCAAGAAGCACATCACATTTACATAAATTCAACAAAAAATATTATGTTGTTACGTCTACAGGTTAGTTAGATTATTGACTCAAAATAATATCTTATCTTATTAGAACTTAGTTTAAGCGTCATAAATAAAACTCCACAGACTTCACCTTAATATATTTAGTTACTAATAAGATTTTATTCTGAGACAATAGTCAGCTATAACGCTAAATAGATATTTTTTTTGTTACAAAAAAATACTAATGTTTAATATTATGATTTTAATAGTAATATCGATCGAGCGGTGTAAATCCCTCTTTTCGCTGGCGTGCTTTGACGTTCCGGATCACACTGCTCCGTTTGGTAATATGATCTTTTTGCGCAAAGAAATTTGCACTCGATGTATATTGGAACGGCGGAGATTAGTGTGGAAGGCCTTTGACGTGTTTCTTCACACCTAATCAGATTTTATTGCAATAAGTTGTTTTTGTTATGGAATTTATTAAATTGCATTCTTCCTGAAATCTGAAGCAAAAAACTTTCTTCTAAATAAAAAAGAATAATTACGCATTAGGTAATATTTATAACAATAATATTTGTATTAAGAAAATACGTAAGGATTTCTTTAACATTCTTAGGTCATGGCCTAAAAATAGTCTACATTGTCTCATCTCGATATTCAAAAGAGGTCGCAGCAAAACAAAACACTAGTGCCGCGACATATCCGAGTGACAATCGAGAATCATCGCCCGCATTCATAATCGATCGATTATGCCAAGACATAGCTCTAACAATACAGCCACTACAAAAAAGAACAATGTTTTTATTTTTTCTGCAAATATTATGAGACACTAATAACTAGTAATCAGTTATCGTGTTAAGAAACCTTAATGTGTGAGTCATAAATAGTTCAAATAAATAATTTTACGTAGTTTCATCAAACTCTTTGCTAAGTATTGATTAAGCATAACTTAATATAACTTCTTAGCATTTGGGCGTTGCAGACTCATCTCAGCTACGTGATTTGATTTGTAGTTTCACCCATGAAGTCACAGTAACGTCGCCTTAGTAGGTAAGCGAATTTTAGACAACGTCTTTTGAAGCAAGGTGACTCTTTTCTCTATACTATGATCGAGACGTGGTGACGCGGTGCAGGAGGTCCAACGGAAGGATTACAAGACACATTAGCATACGTAATTTGTGGGCACATCTGTCCCAACACGTGGGTGAAGCTTTCTTATTGTTCAAATATATCACTCTACTCCTTTGTTCGCTCGAATCGCGTTTTGATTCGAGATACCGAGTAATACGGAAGCCACACTCGATTTGGCATTACGAGATCAACTCCTTTGATATTTTTGTCAACTAAATGAAATAATTTAAGCAGACTTTATATCTGTGCATCTGTGTTTTCTTTTTCTTATGACAAGACGCGGCGCGCGCCACAAATCAATCGGGTTCGATTCTAAAATCAAAAATTCAAATCGTTCGAGACAAAGCGACATGTCGCCTAATGAGCCAATAACTCCTGAGACAATGGCCGGGTGTGGGCGTTCCGAATTCGAAATTATCACAAAAGAATATTAATGTAACACTTATTCAAATACACCTCGATCCATATTCAAAAATTATCTTGTCGTTTAATTTGAATGGCGACGAAGTTTTTTTTAGAATTCTATTTTTGAATTATTGTATTGTGGTCGATGAAAGAGTCCCCTGTGTTTTAATTGTACCGCCGTATTCAAATTTGGAATGCTTTTTTTTTAAAGTCATTTGATGATTTTTGTTTATGATTTGTGTGCCATTGCTTTATTATCGTTTCCTGTTGTCGGTTCTAATTAAAGTGACGTCGGTGACACGGGACATGTGCGCGCGTGTTCTCAGTACAGTCGTTTACAAAATAAGTAACAAACACATTTGAATTTTAGTTTAAAAAAAAACAAGTGCTCGTTGAGGGTTGCAGATTTATTTGTTGTCGCTAATGCTTAACAAAAGGCAACATATAAGCACGATTAATATATCGTGTGATGTACATACGTACTCTAATTCAACATTGTGTTGTCAACAAAAAATCTCTTAAACTTTTCATGAAATTGACTTTTCATGTTAAGAAAAGCTACTTATTTGTTTATACACTTTAGATCGAACTGTACAAGACGGACCGCACCCTGAACGCTGTCATCTCCTGCGCGTGTCAAACAGCTGATTATTGTGTCAGGGACTGCTGGAAACTACATTTGACAGACGTCAAATCGACGTGGCAACGCGTGACACGTTGGTATGTATTTCAATTTTTGTGCAGGACGCGTAGCAATGGAATGCATAGCTATAAGATAGATATGTTACGATTCTTTTTCTTATGTATTCAAGTTTACTTAAGCTACCCATAGCTTAAGTAAACTTGAATACTGGTTTATAAATAAAAAAAAATACGGAAGTTTCCGGTGTACCATAGTAAAAGTCAAAAGAAATGATTTCTAATCTACATGTTACTTATACATGAATGCTTAAAAAAGTGTTTACTGTTTTAGAATGTTTACGAAGCCAATGAGATTAGTTAGTCAATGGTAATATTTTTTGAATAAAAATGCTAGTGAACTATTATTTTTTAAAGAATAAGTTTATTTTATGAAAAATAAGAGTTATTTTTTACAATTACAAGACGACAGATGGCTAATTCACCATCACAACGTTTTGAGAATGACCCAAATTTAACTCTACGACATCGGATATTAAAAGGATACCGGAATTAAAATTCTTTGATCGCATTTAACATCACAAAAACCGTAATCACTGACGAAATTCGTCTCGATCGAGAAACTCAAATTAGAGGAATGGCGGTCGATTTCTTTGTCTTCACTCTAATGAGTTTTTAAGTCGATTATAGCAATTTTTCATAGAAAAACGCCTTTAGTGATGTATCGGTAGAATCAATCACTGTGCGCCTAAATTGCTCTTTGTGTTGTATCGGATCGTAGGCGAGGCCGACAAATGAGGCGATCGGGGCGACCTCTGATACGGGTTTTTTGTCCCCGATTGTCTATGGTTGTTACAAATGCGTTTACAGACCTTCCGATTTATCGGAGATGGGAAATGAGAGTAAGAACACTATGCCTCAATTATTTATGTGATTGAGTTTTAGAGCGTTTAATGATTAATTAAACCTATCGTTAATGGTAGTGACAGAGAAAGAACACTGAAATACCATATAGACAAATAAGATTATTTTGGCAATTCAATGATCACTATACGATACTAAACAATAATTATTTATTAAATGTAATAAATCAGTGATTGCGCCATTACGTAAATTTTTGGTATTTTTTACTATGTCTCTATACAAGCAAAGTGACAAAACGTTAACAGTTCTCTGTCCATGAGTAAGACACAATTTATAGACAAACCATGTTATGAATCATATGTGACTCATCGGACTAATATTCAGTTCCTGGATCAGTAGGTATTATTATTTAGAGTGTAACACTAGTTAATCCTGTTGCTAAATAGATATATTCGAATAATTTAAGATACCAGTTTTTTTCCGGTAACATATTGTCTAATCAAATTGGAACAAACAAAAAATATCAAAGGCGTTCTGCTCATCCCGATTTATCTGGTAGTCAGAAGGTCGGCGGATCAGATAAAGGATATTAAATTGGAAGGTCTGTAATGGGCGTCGAGGTAAAAAAAACCGTCATATTGACAGACGGACAGCGATCCGTGTCAATCCGCTTTTTAAAATGTAATGAAACAGAAAAACACAGGTAGCCGATTTGGACCGCACGGAACTGTCCGTCACATTCCGTATTCAAATGGGCCAATACCTGAATGGCTGTATTGTTTTAAAATCCGAACGCATAATGAACGCGTTCGTTCCTTTTACAAAATCGTTAATCGAGCTCTTTCACTTCATTTGCTTTCGATTTTTTGTTTTGTTTCGCGGCTGCATTAATGCGGTCCTGTTCGCTTTTTTTGAAATTGGAATTGTTTTAGGAACTATGGAGTAATTCAATACGAATTAACGGAACGCGATTTGAAATATTTCGAACATCAAATGTTGATGCCTTTTGTTTAAATGAATTTTGAACGTTTGTTATTGGTGTGAAAGCGTGTAACTCGGATTACCTTGAAAATGCACGCCATTGCCTCTAGCATACCTGGAACATAAAAATAAACTGTTAATGATAACCCCTGGATGACATATTAGGACAATAAAAGAGCAAATTATAAGCAGTTATATCGCAGGGTCGTTTGCGGGACGATCGAAGGAAAACAGTAAAAAGTCACTCCTTATTTTTCCACATAAGACATGGGCGTGTCTGGCCCGGGAACGCCTTATGACGCAAACCTTCTCCTTTATCGAATAGAGGTGTTTTTCCAATAACGTAATCGGTCTTCGATCGGTTCCAAACGCCCTCACTATCTTACAAGATATCGAGAACGCCTTCTTAAAACAAACCACTATTCGATTCTCAACCTTATAACTTCGGCTGTAGTGTAAAAATTCACTCGAGAACACGAGCCGTAAAATATATTGATGTGATATCGGTTTTCCATTAGGCCCTCCAAGCGAAACTCGACTCTATGCCTTGGTGAAAAAACACACACTCGCGTGTGTTCCCCAAAAGGAATGTATTGACGTGTTATCGGAGTTATTTCTGTCCTTTTCTTTCACGTGTTTTTCTCGTATGCGCGTCCTTTTCCTTAGCGCAGGTCGTCCCGAGATGAGACCGGCTTGCCTCAGATGTCTGCGCATTCTTTCTTATCAAGAGAGCAGTAATAAGGCAATAAAATGTATTAATTCTGCGTGCTTATGACAGCCTAGTACTTTGGGTAATTGACGACATTCAACATACGGTTTTAAAAAATATTTTTTAAAATGTAAAAGTACGTGACATGAGTAAGAATTCGAATAATGTTGCTGTACTGAAGATGTCGAGATTTTATTATTCGCATGTCCTAGTTTTCCTCCGAGCGAATCGAGGTCTCTTCCTTTTGAATCCAATAAAATATGACTTCCATTTTGTACTGAATGAATATGACATTTCGTATTAAATATTGTTCACTTGCCATAGTACATTAATTAACATTGTTTATACTATATTTCAAACGGTTTTTAATATGACAACATAAAGTAAGGAAGCCATCAATCGGGGCAACATCGTATAGCAGCGTAAGTCTAAAATAAATAAAACATCAATTTCGATTTTTTATTATGTTATCTTATGTTGACTGGATATTTATTTAAGGGCTAACGTGTTACTCCGATACTAGAAATAGCCTTTGAAAACATAAATATGATACATGTGCATCTCAATCTTGGTCGCTTTTTTGTTCGTTGATTTATATCTGTTATGATTATGAGGATAATTCTGGATATCTGGTGTCGGTAATTAGTTTGACGGTATTAATGCTATGTTTGTGTTGATGGAAACAAATATTGTTGTGTTCGTTGGAAAAACTATATTTAGTACTTAAGGTATGATCGTGGGAATATTAGAATTCAACAATAACGGTGGTCTGGTCTATTTGTAACCGAATTTTCAAGCTGTTACATGACAAAAAACTAGCTGTAATTGCTTGAAAACAGATAATCATTATGACACAAAAACACTTTTGGACTTTTCTGTATTATCATTATTATCAAACGACTTCAAGTCATAGGCTGTATTTATTTTCAGTAGCAATGTGAACCGTATGATTTCCAACGCTTATCCACTAATAATTATTATTATAGAACACATTAAAATCCTTTAATTAAAATGCAAATGAAGCTAACAGCGTCTAATATCAATATCTGAATAGTTTTAGAGCGCAATCATGCCACGAAGGATTTCAATCATCTTTATTGGCAATAGTCCGATTCAGACATCGCATTAATAAGCTATATCCGTTTTCTTGAGCTTACTGCACGTGTTAAATACCACTTAGAGAAATTTAAACTCAATTCCAAACGTTTAGAGCACATTTTGCAACGAGTATTAATGATCTTTGTGCTCCGATCGATGAATACGATCAATAGTAATGGAATTCGTCGCACGGATTAACTTCATCGTATTATGCGCTTGAATGGCTCTTTGTTAGGCATTTTTAGAGATAAAAAAGTATAGGATTGATAGAAAAGTTATAGAGCTAATAAATCATTGTTCATTGTCATTTTTCTTGAAGACGTTTAGTTAAAAAAATATCTCTTGCTGTTCAAGGTATTTGTTTTTTAATAAGATTTACGTGACGTGATCCTGCAGTAGCTTGAACTTCGTTATTTTATAGTTTACATGTAATTTTAGTATAAATCTGCTTCCAGTCTAGTAAAATTATTGGAACCCCTACAGCAACTGGTAAACACAACAAATATTTTTAATCAACCCTTCGGTCCCAATAAAATGTAAATTCCCATAAATATCCCATCCAACCCGACCGACAGTTTACACGAACTACGAACTATTGACCGTAATTAAGCACAGGATACAACGGGAATCCGGGATTATCCCGCAGGAACACCTCCCCTGGACATTACATCTGACATCTTTGCACTTTGCCCGTTTTGTTTGGAAGTTTGAGACCTCTGTTGATCTTTGGATTGTCCAATGCAAGTTCAATTGAGTGTTTAAAGTTTGTAGTCATAAAATATTAGAATATCAACATTATTAATATTAGTAAGTACAAACTTAGCAAAAACATTTAGAACAGTAAAATTAAAACAAGAAAGAATCTGAGTTTTAATATTTGTTCTGTTTCCCACGGGGAACATAGCAAGGAACTTGGTCAGAACTGGCCACGGCATCTTCAGGGTTCATAAAACGAATTCTTGTAAGTTTATCTTGTATTTTATTAAATAAATGAACGTCACAAGGTGCCAGTGTACAGTCCCGAACTGTAAGAAGGATGACTCACTGACCTCACACATTCGATACACAAATATTCGTATGGCATCCGTCCACCTGCTTATTAAGCGCTGCCGTCTAAAATTTTCCAAAAAAAACTGGTAAACAATTACTGACACACCAATCGGCAGTAACAGTCCTTTTATCTTGTATGAGAATTGCTGCGAAAAGACCCGTCCACCCAAAGTATGAGGCAATAATCTTTTCCCTTTGACTTCTGCCCTTAACCCTTAAACCAGTTTTAATCAGTGACACAGGATAGGAATTCGTCATGAAATGCTTATCGAATTTTCGTTAGTCAAATCCATTTACACCATGAGGTGGAAACTATAAAGTTGAGGTGAGGCCTGTACTCTGCTGTGGGACGTTTAAAAGCACACTACTTTTTATAAATCCATTTCGACAAACGACAGTCATCTATAGACTCACAGATCACAGACTCCTAATTCGAAATTAAAATTAAAATTTCATCGGTTTTCTGACTGGTCTATTCTAAAAACTTTTAGTGTGAACCACGTAAGTGGCTTTTACTTCACTCTTACACCCCTTTGATACTTTATAATATAATTTGGTATTGTATCAACTAAGAGTCAAGTTATACTGGACGGACTAGGGGTCAGCCTTTAGCCGGACTTTTCTCGCCTGCAGTACCCTTTCTCTTGTCTATTATTTAAAGTGACCTCGCGCCCTTTACAACTCCCAAATAAGCTGGGATTATATGGAGCTGGTGAGATTGGTATTATTAATTGTATTCAATTTATGAACGTTTTTATCAATGTAATAATCAGATAGATCCGGTCTCGTTTTTCTCAAGAAATTAAAAGATAAGACGTTAAAAAAACTATTATTGTTGCTGAGATCCTTAAAATAAAATGTAAAATACTTAATTTGACTATTAAATAATATATTATTTGACTGAACCTATTGCAGTTTACTACAAGATACTAGACTAATAAATTTATTTAAGTAACGAGTAAAATCATGTCAAATCAATATTATCTTCCTTCCTTCTTCTCCAGCCCTTTTTTCAACCGCTTGCGTGCCGCATATATATTTTTTAAATCCGGTCTATATCGGGTAAGTGGCTCGCGAACGATTAAGATTATTCTTAAATAAACTCTGAATTAACACCAGCTCCATATAAACCGTCCCTGCTTGGCTGGGGCTATCCCTAAGGGCGAGAGATCGAAGGGCGGACATCCGGGCGTCCCTCAAACCGATACTATGAAGTATTTATCGAGCTGCGGCTGACCGAAAGTATTCTATTGTTGACTTATACCCTTTTGACAGGCGATCTTTGGTTTTCTGCACCTGAGTTTGGACTTTATAACGTTATGGTTAGGGTTCATTTTGGAATAGGTTATTGTGTTTGATAAAGGTGCAATGTGTATATTAATTGGTCTTTCAAGTGTTGTTTGTGATTAGAATGGGATCGGTTTATGTTAGATGCTAGTTTTCAAATGAATGTTAATGTCTAAAATAACATAATAATACTTGAAATTTAGTTAAAGCGTTACAAGTTTTGATTGTTGTACGTGTAAATTAATAAAAATCGTATTTATTTTTGTAAAATACAATATTTTTTATTATCATTTCGATTACATTTCATTTATTAAAACAAAAAAAGAAATTACTTAAGTCGTATTCGATTAGGGGTTAATATTTATAAATTCAAATCAAATGACAAAATTAATTTTATGGTAATGTTTATAATTTTCGCAGATAACTCCGAAAATTCGTTTATATTTTGGAAAAGCATTTTAAGTAAATATGTCAATAGCCAAAGTCAACAAAATCCGGATTATTTATATCCCGAAAATCCCAAAGTATTAAATATCGAGTTCTCTCACTAATGGCCGTAATCGAACCGAAAACAACAGGTGTGGGGAATCAAACCCAGTTACGGGACACATCTGTCGGGCTATTGGGCTATTTATACATGTTTAATTATAATATACTTGAACTATACACTTCTAGCACTTGTATATTCCAACACTCGTTCTGATCAAAGATGATATTAGCACTAAGTATTTATTTATTATGAGTCTGATATATCGCAGTAAGCTTTTTTTTGTTTTAAAATATATATTGTCCAATGCAGAATACAACATTATATATTCATGATAATATAACAATCATGTAATTGCTAAAACCAAAATTTTAATTATATATTCACTGTTTAAATTCAACCCAAATTCCTATTTGCGTCATTTAAAAAAAAAAAAATTTTACGATGCAAATATGTGTGTGTGTCTTGTGTTATAAAAATCAGGAACAATGACGGTACCACAACACCCAGGCCCGAGACAATAAAGAAAAGTTATTTTTCTACATTGACCGACCGGGAATCGAACACAGAACCTCAGAGATAGGGACACCAAGTCCGGTATGCCCACCTCTCGGCAACGGAGGTACTTTTTAATTACTTACTTACTT
Organism: Anania hortulata; assembly: GCA_963576865.1. NCBI lineage: Eukaryota > Metazoa > Arthropoda > Insecta > Lepidoptera > Crambidae > Anania > Anania hortulata. The sequence goes on from OY756409.1 coordinate 1,556,775, forward strand.
TACTTTACTTAAAAATAAACTAATTACAGCCTTCACATAGTTTTTAATATTTATTGATAACATCAGTAAAAAATGGCCTGGATAATTCCTTGCGTTAATCAGATGATCTTAATAGCTAAAAGAATTTGGATTTATGGGGCTCGCATGTGACGTATTGATTTCGATAAGATGTTTATCAGCCAATACCTAAGGACAGTTAAAGGTATTTTTATAATTACAGATACGTAGACGCTTCTGCCTGTACAAAAACACTTACAATGCTTACGCGAGGCATTGTAAATGTAATTTTGCTGGCTGATTCTTTAACGTATTATTTAAAAAGAGAAAAACTACATGGAACAGATTTTAGGTTTATATAGCATAAAAGATTTGAATTGGAATTTGAACTTCGAAAAATAATCTAATAGTATTTCGATTTTTAAAATTCGAATGAATTCTGTACTGTTTTTGAAAATCTCGGGTGAAATAATAATTTAGAATTTGAATGTGTTCAATACACGTCTTGACATTCGAAATTCGAATCTGCCTCGGTTTAATCCCTCTCCGTGCCATTCCCATGTATCCGTTAGCGAGCCGTATCAACCGCAGGATCAGGGCTTATCCCTAACCACAAGTTGATCGGCCGATTGTCAGCCATCGATGGTTAGCTAAACGGTAGATTAACTAAACTGTCGTTAATTTGGGGTGCGGGATAGAGCGATTGGTAATTCAGATGTGGATACAAGATAATAATAGCTTACCAATCAACATTTTAGTTATAATATTTTGACGATTACTGTTAATATTGTAATTATTGTGAAAAATAACGATTGTACATTCTGTGTAGAAAGGAGATGTCAAAAGATACAAAATAACGAATATTTTATTCAAAATGAGCGAATATTAAAAAGCATGTCACATCAAACATGAGTTGTAGGGTGTTGAAGATGCAATAACAAAAAAAAATGGCGTCATAAAATACAACAAAAGACATTATTCCGAGTTTCCGAGTCAATAAGAAATAGAATAGAAATATGACCACTTTAGATCCGATGGGGCGAGGGCCGGATCAGATCCGCCGATTTTCGGAGGAATCGCGCCGCCCGGAGAACCGGGCCGGAAAATATGCGGAAGTTTCACGCCACAGAGAAAAAAATCCCCAAAATTGGACAAGTGAGAGTTGTAAGGAATGAGGGTTCTGTATCAAAACTTTTATAATAGCTGCAAATAACGCAATCGAGTTTGGAAAGTTTTGTACGTGGTATACTAATGTCATTAATAGTATTGATACGAAAGATGACTAAAATGGCTTAATTAGTTTTTGGTATTAAAAAATAAAGGTTTTAAGTATTGATTTATAATACTTTTAGGTGCAGCGTGTTCCTGAGTGGTTTATTTTTAAATATTATATATATTTTTAATTATCCACAATTAAGATTTCAGCCGACCTCCTAGAGACATCAGCTTTTAGCCTTCAGTTTTCAGCCGATTTCAGCCGACCTCCAGATTAACAATAGTTTTGCCTACTGTATGTACTCATCGGCAGTTGTAGACACAATATTTAATTGAAATATAAAAAGATTTTTAAACTTGTAGTAAAAAATATATATGTATATTGGACAACAGCACATATATATCCACGGGTGTGAGCTGTGTCTCTAACCACGAGCCGCCACCACTTGTTTTGTTAACTTACAATACAATATTTTGTATGAATTCAAAGAATGAATTGAAGTGACAAGTAAGAATACAGAGTCTGGACCGTTTTCGAGCAGACCCCTAAAATCACCGAAAAAGATACCCTCGAAGACAAATTTGCATTTGAAGGGCGTTTTGTTGGCAGCGATCGGTTGTGAGTTTGTCAGATTGTCGATGGGCCTCCGACACTTTTGTTATGTTAATGTTTGTTTTCTTGCGGTTTACGAGTTGCGCCATTTTTCGTGTAATCCAATTTCGAATCAGATACGCTGCCGATTTCAGGAGTGAAAAAATCCTGTCCATTTGAATAGGTAAAGGACAAATATCTGCTTTTTTATTAGTATCGGATTATTATCAATATGAAATTAACCTATAAAGTCCACTGGTTTGGTTAATGTATAATTATCCTAATCGTCGCGTAAATTTTTCCGTGTTCGGGTGTCATCCAGAACCAGAATACGAGATTCTTCGGAGCATGTGTGATATAAATTAACTACTTTCTACACAAAGATTGCGCTTGCGCTCTTGTAATGGTCATATTTTTTATCAAACTAACCAATCAGTGCTTATTAACTAACTACAGAGCAATTCACACTGGCTCAAAAACGCTCCAATCTACTGAAATTAAAAAGCATAAACAGTCTGGAAAAAACATGGCGGTAACAAATCGCACCGGTTGGGATGCCCGGGATTCCCGGGAGTCCGGCCAGGGCACCGGGATTCCTGTCAAGGACACGGCGGCGATTCCAGGCGCTTTAATTGTCGAAATTGCGCGGGCGCAGCCTTTGATGTGCCGACGGGGGGCTATTTTGGAAATGGACGAGATTCGCTTGTGTGTGCGTTACTTGAGTATTTTAGCATGAAATGATTTTTATTTATTTGTTAAGAAGCAACCAGTACTGCAAACACAAAGTTTAGATACTAATATTGATGTCCAAATATATCTTATATATCCAAATATATATACTTTAAGATTGCTAAGTAATAGGAAAAATATGTTATTCTTAGGTTTGATTTAAATGCTACTCGATCATCCAGTCTGAGAGGTGATAATTTTGTTTCTGATTTTTGGAGGCTTGTAACATTATAGTTGGCGTAGCAATATAAATTATGTGATATGTATAATAAAAAGCGTCATCCCAGAACCTAAGAGAAATGGTCTTTTTGGTAGCTCTCATACACTTTGGAAGTCCACAAAAGCAGTTGATTAACTAGGTATTCCAGATAAACAACATTTTTTTAGTCGACTGTCAAGCATAATTTTCGACCGATCTGAGAATAGCTCCCTGCGAAATTCTCTAGACTCAATCGAGTCGATCGTGTATCGAAATCGAAAATTGTTGGAATGCGTTTGTTATCGCCCGCCACTAGTTAGTTTTGCTTTGTGTATAATGCGATGAAAATATGTTTCAGGAAATAATTAACCTAATTATTTTTTAGTTTGTAGAGGATTACTCTGCAATTAATTTTAGATCTTTATTTTTTTTCATTAGTGGTAGCTGTCACTTGTACTGATACTCCACGCCAAATGAACAGATGCTGTATTTCTGATTTCGAAATTCGAAATACGAACACTGTTCCAAAACCTTACTCATTTCTGATTTGTCTATGTTTTAGACCTAAATCTTTTGATATCGTAAGTACCACAAGCAAGGCTAGCGTCTAGCCCGTGACCGTGACCCCGGCGCGGGCGCAGAAAGTGCCGACTTGTTTGTAGATCAATCGACTATTGTGTCTGTGGTTTGTTATGAAGACGAGTGAAAAGTTGACTAAGGGCTTTAATTTTTTGATTAAATAAAGATTAGTGTCTACAGGTACAGGTACTATTAGACTTGTGTCTAAAAATGAGAACAGTATAAGCTGTCAGTTCGTGAAAATGTATTGGCATGGTTTAAAATAAATCTAGGATAAAAAATACTTAATAAATAAATTAGTCCGAGACTAAGAACTTTAACATTAATTAACTTACATTGTTGCTAATATCGTTAAAAGCTGTTGCATGATTGTAAAATTTGGTTTTGCCGTATGCAAAATTAACTAAATGTTGTTTTTAAACTTTGTTTCCTTTTTATTAACATTTCAGTGGCTAAGCTTTAAAGACTGAAAAGACAAAAGTTATGTAAATTAGTTCATTTGTTTAACAAATTATGTTAATTACCACACAACACATTTTTTTACAATAAATGCGTAAACACATGGCGCAATCGCATTCTCGTAACGCGTGAAAATTCTTCAACAAATCTTTTTAATCTTTAGCGCATTAACAAAAACGGCCAGTGTTCGGCGATTAAAAAGAATGTTCTTGACAGCGCGGGAGAGTACGAAATTAACTGTCAATCGACTTTGACATTTGTGGAGAGGAAAAAAGCGCGGGAATCCGTGGTCTCTTTTTATTCGGATGCCGAGGTTCGACGTGATGTTCCCACAGACCGATAGCCGAAGCCGAATGCCGAATTCTTTTTGCGAATTAGCGAATCACCTGTCTAATTACGCGAATGGAACGTCCCGGATTCGAATTCGTTACACTTATTGGTTCGGAAGCGGACATTCCCGAAATAAGGATTTACCGTCGCTTGCAAAGATTGTTTTTGGTAAAAAAAAAAAATGATGTACTAAAAATTACTGTTCTGATTCCGATACCACAGATATAATAATCATGGCAATTGGCTTTTGAAATAGAATGAAACATGCATAAAGTTGTCCAAAAATGTATGGACAATAAAAATACAAATTGCAGACTAATACGGTTAGTATTTTTCCGTTTATTGTAATTTATAAGCAAAATTAGACAGAATAAGTTTTTCTATCTGCAAAATAACTAAGTATTTATCCTTTACTGGGTATTTAGTTGTTTAAACTATCGTTTATCGTTAAGTCTTTAGCATTGGAAGAGCGGACAATACAACTCAATGGTTTTATTGCTGTTCTGCTCTCCCCACGTATGCTGATATCAACATTTGAAAATCAGTGCATTCGAACTTGTCTATATGTTGGTATTATAACGTTCTTAACACGAAAAACAAAGTCACACTCACACTAGTCATATAGAGGTTACGTTTTTTGTTTTTGTGTGACTGAGAGGAAAGTTTATTACAGCTTGCCTATGGTGCTATGTGATGAAGTAACGAGCAACAGATGTGATCTTGTGGGGAAGGCATGCCTTACATATAGGATATACCCTATACAAGGTGTAACAAAAACCTTATTCGATCCAAAAGGTGGTGGTTTTGGTATTCAAATACAACAAATTTTACTATACCAACATAAAAATCGCAAATAAGACTTTCCTATAAAACCGCCGACCAGTTGACATCAGTTTGTATAGAGAAGTGTTTTGTGAAGAGAAAATAGAGGAGTGTTTCGCGATTTCGATGTTGTGTTGTGTGCACCTAAACCCCATTTCGATTGAACAAGGTTTATGTTACATCATAGTAGAAATTACATTTATTATGTTCGACAAAAATTCCTACATTATTTAATTAGCGACCTATTGTTTTAATGCAAGCCATAGTTGACTAGACTTGTCAATTTAAACTTAGTTTAAGTGAAAAATCACTGATCAGTTTCGGAAATAGCCCGTATTACTGCTCTATATTTATTTATTTAAACTTTATTGCACAGGTGGGTACAATTGGCGGACTTAATGCTATACAGCATTCTCTACCAGTCAACTTTGAGGTAATGCAGATAGTGAAGTTATATTGTAGGTATGTCTAAAAATTTTCAAAAAATTTGAAATGCTTCAATAACCTTACTTTTTTATTTGACGTTTGCGTATTGATTTTGTCAGCTTATTGTGATATGTTTTGCAATAAGATTCTATTGGAAAATTTTGATACGAAGCTATTTTTGATGTTGACTGTACTCGATAGAGGCCGAGCTTCGGCCACTGAGCTACTACTTCTCTTAATCACCTGTCAAGAGAGTAAGTAGTGTTAATTTACTAATTAAACAATTAGATTTATGAACCGAATAAAAATTTTGAAAACGTCATAAAATCTTCGATTTTATATCGTATTAGAAAGTCTCACTTGTGACACTTTGAACAAAACATTTATTATTTATTTACTACATAAACCACCACATCGTATTACATTACAATGCTCAAATCTTAATCCGACGCAATAAGAATTAGATTCGCCTGATTTTTCGGCATAAAAATACGATTAGAAATTTTTACGTGCTATTGAACCCTTAAGTTGTTAGATTAGAATCTTTAATTAACCATTTTTAGTCGTAAAAGTTAACAAGAGCGATAGGAATTAAAATCGATCGACAAAATAGAGTCACCTACCGTACTGATCCTAAAATTTTATGACCCATAAAATGTTGACTTATTCTAACTCTTCTACGCCGGGAATGAAGTAACCAAATAGTAAGACTTTTGGTGGACTTCCATACCTTTTAACCAATTACCACTACGCCTATTCATCGCGCTCTGTTATCAATACTGGAATCATAAACATACAGCAAATTGAGAACCTTCTCCTGTTTTAGTTCGGCAAAAATATATTGTAAGCTATGGTTAACCAAAAACAGTTTAAGTAAAAAAAATATGAGCAGCTCGTTATGGCGCTAAATGGTGAAGGCTTATGTCCAGCATTATACTTCCAAACGCTGATAATGATTAAAGTAATATTATCGTATACATATCGTATATTAACATACCGCTATTAAGTGTATTTTTCAGACAAATAAGTAGGTAGTATTATTTGATGTTTCAGACAAACACTAAAATAAACTAACTTAAATAATAAAACTGAAAACAACACTGTAACAATTTTATGTGAACCACAATAAAAGTGCAGACATGTCACATCAAATTAGTCCTAATCAAAAATTCTTTGTTTTAAAACCGTCACTGTCAAACTACAAAGCGTCCCACAAAAGCGTTAACCCATCGTCACCTCACCCCAAGACTAAAACATGGGACATTAAAATTCGATATTACGAGCGATAGTTCTAATTTACGATAGCTAAAAACTAAACGATATTAAAAAATAAAGATTTGATGAAAAGGCACAGTCGTAAAGGGGATCTAAATTATTGTTAATGCCGCGTTTCGGATGTTTGTCGTTGGTTTTGGGCCAGTTTTGGGCCATTTACCCACCGCGGGCCATGTTGGCCCGGGCCATAAACGTACGTGTGATTAATTTGCGAGTTTCGACAGATTTTATTGTTGTTCACTTGATAAGTGACTACCGAGACATCGACTTTAAATTAAGTAAGAAGTGTCAATCCAGTGTGTCCAGTATGAGTTGATTTACACTAATTAGTATTTAGTTAAATTACACACTTTTTTCAGGCATTGATTTATTTTCTTACGGATTTACTATTGCTTTTCTTGTCAAGGTCTAAAATATTATTTCGACGAATAAAAAGAAAACCAATTTTTTATTTAATGCTTAATGGGTGAAAGTAAGAAGCCTTTCAAATGACATCTTCTTTCATGGTTTTATACAGTTTAGCCTACGCCAGAAGTAGCTTAAGCAAAATTTGCAAAACCAGAAGCACTACTTTTTATGAAGGTACTTTGTTTTTCGATCGGAACCTGTGTTTTGAGGTACTCGTAGGTATTGTCAATGTCATTTTTATACAGCTTATTAAATTAACTTAGCCATAGCACATCGTCTGCTGAACATAGGCCTCCCCCAGTGACTTTTAGGTTAGCCGGTTTGAAGCGGCCTGCATCCAGCGACTTCCTGCAACCAGGTCGTGTCCAACTTGTGGGTGGACGTCTTACGCTGCGCTTGCCGGTAATTCCATTCTAGAACCATTGGCCGCCAGTTCTACGTGCTGTGTGCCCACCGTCTGCCACTTAGCTTGCTAATCCGTCGTAAACCAAATGTCTAATACAAAGCAATATACTTTTCAATTTCTTCGGCTTATTAAATAAATAATAACTAAAATATATATATAAAATGTAAATAACAGTACACACAGACCGAAACGAGACCGAAACTTCTATGTGTGGTCGTACTATACGTTTATACTCCTTCGACTGCTCACTTCGCAACATCACGCTCGCATCCCGTGGTCATCAATTGTGCGTTATTATCGGATAACACCGATCAATCCACCCTGATTGAATAATCAATCGTTAGTCAATTGAACTCGATTTAACTCGAGTCACTGTGCCAAATGGATGGGATGGGACGATCCGAAGCTGCGAGTGAATCTTGAGCTGTGGATGTGCCAAGAGAAACAAATAGTTTTAAGTTTTTTGTCATTCTCTTCTAAGGGTGCAGATGTTATCTGTGCCGAAAACAAATTGTCCAGAAGAAGGCAATTTAGTCGTAGACACACAAGGCTAATTTTTAACCAAGCATTAAGGTAACAACTTTGCTGTGCAGGAAAACTATTGTTATGAATCATATGTTTTATATCACTCGTATCATATAATCACTCGATTATTTAAAAAAGCAATAACATCAATGTCATCTCGGCCATTGAGTCGCCTACCCCAATACCAAGTCTCGGTGCCATTACGATGGTCAATTTTATACCTCGTCTGCGTTTTTCCGTTTGCCCGCTATTGTCACGTGATCTCTGTGACATCATCGCACACGGCAATAAAAATCAAAACCGCGATTTTCAAGCATGGAACATATCAAACAATGCATTCGAAGTTGCATTATGGAAAAATGCATCATGCAAAAAAAAACCGCGGCGCGTGTGTGCTAGCCAGTAACCGCGCACTAGGGTTTTAAATACTGTGCGCTAAAGCACAAGATTCGATGCAGCTCTAATAGCCGACAAAAAATGTCTTTCGTCTCCGCATCCCCTAAATGTCATCCACAATTTTACCAAAGACGTTTTTTTTTCTAATGAATTCTTTAGGCAACCTGATCAACAAATGGTTCAAATCGAAAACTACAATGAAAGGTGAATTTCACTCTTGGATTGCGTACCGCTCTTGTGCGGCTTTAGTTGCCCAATCCAGGCGCGCCCAGGCTTCGAAGTTGTGCTATTTATGACGTTTATGGTGTTTAACAAGTACCTTTCGAAATTTTACAAGACATTAAGTAAGAAATCTTTCCCAATGTAGCCAACATAGAAATTTTAATAAAGTTTCTTTATTGTAATAATAAATCTGACCAAGGAAGTTTGTCACAAATTTTAACGGCAGTGTCTGCCGTTTTCCTTTCCCAATTACACACGTCTCACCACTTTAGAGAATTGTTTTTTGACTCGGATTAGAAATAAGTAAGTAACAGTAACGTAAGTTATTTTTAAAACATCAACAACCTCCAAAATCTAGGGTCTGATTCTGGTGCTCAAATATAAAAAAAAATCTATGGGGAAGAGTTTTTTTTGCGATTTCAATGTTGTTCCCATAGAAAAGGTTGTTGTATTTGTGGTTGGTGGTTGATACCCTGTATACTTCTAAGCAGGGCACAGGCCACATCTGACCTATGAGGTGGTTTGGGCCACCATGCGGGCCCAGTGCGGATTGTTGAAGAGGTGTTGTAAGGCTGACTAACCTTACTGTCGATGTAACCAAGCCGCCTTAAGGCCTCTGACTAGGCTTTACGAATAGTATCAAGCAAGTGCCTTCAGAAGTAAGGTTAAGTTTTTAAAATAATATTTAGTATTTTATGGAGGACATACTAATTGTCGGGCACATGACATTCCATTCATAGTGTGGAGTTAGCTTAACAGCCTTATGTCACGAGGTGTTTACAGACAACAGCACGTCAACCTACAACAAAACGTCAAATTTTCTCAATTGATATCGATCTCTACTTGTCAGACTTAAAGTTGAAAATCGGTTCAATGACCTTTAACTTTTTGGGTAGGTTGACCTTCCGTTGACTGTAGTCAGCAGTCAACGATTTCTTTGCTTGGGGCGTCTTCCAGCACATCCAGTACCGAAGAAATTTTATAAAATTTCACCCATCCTTCTAAAAATAGTTCATTTTTTTGTCACATTAAAGCAATAAGTTTCAAAGCTCTATAATTATATACTTTAGACAAAAATATCTTTTTATTTTATAACCCACAGAAGTTCCGATTAAAAATATTCAATCCGAATGACTTTTTCCTTTAAAAGCCTACATTTTATCGAAATATTTCTCGTAGTTTAATTTAACGAGCGGTGTGTGTGTTCCGATATTAAGCCGTGATGCAAGTCCGAGATATGATTTTATAGTTATTGAACTATTAGTCGTTTTAATAACTGCCTTTAGGAAATGCACTGGAATATCAAACGTGACAAGAAATATTAATAATGCACGGGGCGCTAACATCGGCTCGAAATTATTAAATTGGCCGTTTGTCTATTTCGTTTTTCGGCCGTGAATTTTGGTAAAAACAAATATGAAGTTATAAAATCATCGAGTACATATACCTATAGAGCAGCAATACAAACCATCTTTCTCCGAAACTAGCAAGATATTTTTCACTTGTATTTAGTATGAAATGACAACTCCTGTCAACCCTCGCCTATACAAAAAGAGCACAGATACAGATAAAAAAATAAAAAATCGAACTAATCATATTATGAAATTTCTACAAATCATATTATGTGCTCCATGTAGAAAATATATCAAAAATGGACTTTATTCCTTAAACACGCCTGGCCTATAAACAATTTTTCATTGGTTTTCGACCGTATAAAGTGAATAAGGTTCAAAGTGTGGTGGCACCTGCTTGGCTAAGGGTTATAATTTTCAAAGTTCAAATGTTAATCTTTACACTATTGTTATGACATTAGCAGAGCAAGAAATGCCGGATCTATCTTTGGTCATAACAGGCCAACTAAACTGCCTAGCATTAATATTTTAGATGACTTAAAACCTAGCCAGGTCTAGGTAAACTTTATAGTTATTGCAAAATACCAAAAAGAAATCGTATTGAAACAAATGGGCTTATCTAATGATGAATTGAGTATTTTAAGTTTATTTATTAAAAATAAAACCTACCTACAAAAGTGGAAGTTCTAGCAAAATATAGTCTTAGCAAACATTACGATATCGTTTCCTTGCATCAATTTATTTCACCCTAAAATACTGATTATGTAAATCGAAAAAGTTCAAACAATAGATTTGGCATCAATCATTTACCTACTTTCCTGAAAAAAAAAGTTGATACAAGTTTAAATTCGGAACGCACCCGCGGCGAGAATCAATAAAGCGCGCTCAATGAAATTTTCGCGCGCGAATCGTAGGGGGAAAACAAAGACGTCTCACTTAAGACCCGAACGTGATCCGTTTGCGAAAAAATACCTCTAAGTACCTCTTTACCTGTGTCCCGGACCCTTCGAGGGTGCCGTTTCTTGTAAACACCGGATCGAGATGTTCGCAGATTGCGGTTCGGAAACTTGGACCCTCCTCTGTTATTCCTTGGCCTAATGGTGATCGGCGTGTTGTCTTTGGTTACTTTTGACAGATTACTTTTTTGAAGCCAATTGGCGGGCTTTTAAAAAAGTAAAAAGGTTTGAAATGTTTGTAGGTACATAATTATTTTTATGTTTTCATACGTGTATAATTTTACTTTGTATCATTATCCCAAAAAGAAATGCGTTAATTTGACAATTCTTAAATATGAAATTGTTTGTAACCAGTTCTGGACACGTGACTTTTGGAAAAATCTCGTAATGTCATAAAAATGCCGTTGAAATGGAAGCAGCGTATTTGCTGGATTCTTTTGAATTATTTCAGAGACTCTCTTAAACTTTGTGCGAATAAGGGATAACACGCAAATTGCACATGACTTGCGTTACAACGTCAGTTTTTGATTTAATTTTACTTACTTTCTAAAGTCAAAGCACTGTTCGGTAGTAAAATAAACGGTTTTAAAAGTTTTACTCTGTAAAATAGCAGTAATGTTTCGACCTTTCAAATATACGGTGACTGGAGCCAGAACAACCGTATTTTTATGGAAAAAATACATACGAAGTGGGAGGGTATTGTAATGAAAATGCATACAAAATTCATGGCGAGAGGGATTCTGAAATTCAAAATACCTACTCTGTGGCTTTGGGGATATACCTATAAATAATGTTAATAAAAAAACAACAACATCGTTGTTGTCATTTAAACTAAAAATTTAATAAAATAAACCATTTTAGTGTAGGAAAACTTTGTAAAAACGGGAAAAGCCTTTTGCAGCCAAGAATATCGAAACTTCCCATTTCCCACTTGTCTCAACTGACAATACTTTTTTTTTTCTAAATTGACAAGACATCCAGGAATCAAATCCGTGCGCGGAGCAAGTTTACAAAACCACGGAGGCCGTCAAACCTTTTTCAAAAACTGTTTAGCGCACAGCTCCAAATCAATCGGCTACCTGTGGCGGAGTGCTAAAACGGACTTTTTATTGTCGGTGTCAACCTTTCGATGCCTGCATTTGGGCATTTTACAATCGGATACAGTGTGGTATTCGATTTTATTTTACTTGTTTTTTATATTAATTTGTTTTAGGGCTGGTCAAGGCGATTCTCGGCCAGGAATTGAAGGATGACCTACGCTAGGTTTCTTCTTGATAAGCACACATCTATCATTAATTTAGATACATAAAAATCTGATTACTACAGATAATCAATTCAAGATTATGCTAAGAAACTGATTTATAGGCTAAATTGCATGAATGTATTAATTGAAATTAAACAAAAATGGAAAATCTAAATGCATTTTAAAACATGTTTTTTTTTAAAAGTTTATCTTCATCATTCATCATATCAGCCATAGGACGTCCACTGATGAACACAGGCTTCCCCCAATAACTTTTACTCGCCACGCTTAGCAGGCGCGTTGGCGTCTTGGCGAGCACAGTTTTCTATAACATATCGCACGCAGACGCTGCTCCCCGTCTCGTGCTACAAGAATTAGTCGCTTCTTACGACACGCCTCCTGTTAGCGATGGGGAAGTGTATTCTTTACGGCCGTCACCACGGCAGATTTATCTTTATCTTAAAACTCAAGTTTATCTTAAAACTGAGTAATCATGAACGTCAATGATACAAATTATAATAATTATTGAGTGAGTATTATAATAGATAAAACTTAACCATATAACCGCAATAACAATATCTCAGTTAAATATAAACATTAACTATGATACGTATTACCGGCGCTCACCTGATACCCCAAACTCCCACAAATAAAGTCATTTGCCCCGCAAAAAAGCACATTTATTTTGATGTGTGACGACAGATAAATAATTTACGAGCACCCTGTACGAGCTGTCGATAAAAAGTGTCGGTGGCTTTTCGACTAGTGTTCTTTGATGTTTTTACCGTCCCGCCGGGTGGGATACGGTTAGTGCTTTGTCATATTTCCGTTTGTCAATTTTATTAGGAAGCTATAGATATCACTTTCACTTTTACGTGAAAAAGTTTAGGTAGGGTTAAATACAAAAATGCAATGCAAAAACAATGCAAAAATAAGGTTATCTAAAGAAAATAATATGGTACATGCATCAAGAACGAATACTGGCAGTTTATACCTACAATCATACTCTGTAAAATATGGTGAGAAAAAAATGCTACTTTTGTTCTTGAAGTTCTTGAATTTAATTAAAAACATGTAACAGCTACACGTAAAAGGCAGGTGCATGCGACGCAATTGATACACATTACCTTTGCCATCATTGAGGCGTTAAAAAATAAATTGAAAAAATAAAACGGCATAGACAATGCCCTCCCCGGAGACGCGGCAATGGAAACAAATTAATAATTAATTTTCACGCGGCGAGCGCACACGAAGTTGGGGGCATTTGTTCGATCTCGTTTTGTTCTAAATTCAAAATTCATCCGCCAGTTCTGAAGTATAAAATTTGTCTCCGAATGTTTTTGTTTTTTTCCCCTTGCCTGTTCTGATGTATCGATTGTTTCAGATGCAAATAACGTTTGTATAATTATGCGAAACAATACCACTATGGTATCCAACTTTTACTCGATACCGGATCGGTCAGACTTTTTCTTAGGACAAGGCTAATAAAATTAGCTGTAATCCATAAGACAGTACAAATTTATGTAGTGCAGTGATTACTTACTCATAATCTGGCATGAACAAACATTTATTTTACCTGAAAACAATAAATAAATATTACATCGGTACATATAAATCGCTAATCACATTTTATTTTAATAAAGGATTACGGCCGCACACATGCGAGTAGCCGTAAAATTAAAACTTGATATGCTTAACGTTAATTTTACTTTACGATCTTTCAATTATTTTATAACTTACATAAATGTTCAATGTAATGATCATAATTGTTACTCATTTTATACCAACTAAAGGATGTCACTAAATATGCAATACTATTTCACTTTAAGAATACAATACTACACAAAAATGCAAGGTGTGTCTATTAATGCTATAGACTTAGCAGTCTTTAATTACAAATTTCTAATAACATCTCTCACATTCATGGCCGATAATCCGAAAATACAACAACCGAATGGCTTTTAAGAACCATTTTTATTAGTTGCGTCTTAAGATTGAAGCATTTAATTATCATCTTTACATTGATTACTGTGGGCCTCTTCACGAGCCGATGACATTAAATAAAACGATTTTATTCGCCTATAAATAACAATAAAAACAACATAAAATAGTTTACTCGGCCGTGATCAATACCGTTTTATTGCTATTTTACGATCTACCGATGGGAAGCCGAAATACCTAATTTGACTTCATTATGTGCTGGGATAACAATAAAATCATATTTTATTGGTTTAAATCCCCACTTTTCTGCGTTTATCCCGATAGTGTACCTATGGTTGTCTACAAACTCATCTGCCAAACATAAAATAAAACTCTATACTTACTCGATAGTTGGTTAAAAATGTCTAAATGAAGTCAACTAACTTTTTTTTTATATATGTATATAATTTTAAATGGAGATAATTATACATTCAACAACTTTTCTTTTGGGTCAGTTTTCACTGTGTATTTAAAGTTCGTCTGTATCAATTTGTTGTATATGTTGAAGTAAATAAGAATGACATTATCTGATATTGTCTTCCTTACACGATGGTATTACAGTCCAATACAACGCTCCAGTGAGTTTTACTCAAATAATTAAAACCGAAAACAAAGCGACATTCATAAAAAAAGAAAAAGTAACATATCAATAAACATGGCAGTATCGCAAAAAACACCCCTTTTCAAAATTCGAATCGATTCACACTTCGAACAAACGGCTGCGACGGTTGATTTCCGTTCTTATTTCAAAAATCTTCTTTTAAGTAGTTTTTTCCTTTCAATTGAAATTTGAATAGTGCGGAACTCGATCGGTAATTCAATTGAATGAGATTCGAATTTCGATAGACTCATTCGATAAGTGACCTCGTTTGTTAAGGATATCGCTTATAATCGATTGAATGGCCTAATCGAATGGCTTGTTTAGATTAACCAATTTCAAAGCGGTCTCGGGAGCTTTTATGCTTCAATAATTACAGTTGGGACTGCATAATTATTTACTTTAATTACATCAGATCTGTCGATATCTTCAAGCGTTTACTGTTTATAGCGAAGCGCGAATGGTTTTGCAATAACTGCCTTTAATACTGCGATTATAGTTATTTTAATTAGTAGAGACTTTCGTAATTAGGAAGTGGGAGACGTAAAGTTTCTATATTCGAAGCTCGTAAATACGATGTCCGATCAAACGCGTGTGACTCTCATTGGATTAGAAAATAAAAATCTATAAAAACTCATAAAGTGCTCATAAACACGAAGGAGGCAGTAAAAAACGTCTCTCAGCTGTCGCGCGCTATTTCCGAACGCGCGTTCGAAAATCGAACTCCATCGAACCGAGGGGAATATCGCTACGATTTTAAATTTAGAACGCCTTTTCTTTTCACTTGTTTCGTTCAACTGCTTAGGTACATACCTACATGTTATTTAATCTAATATGAAATCGCTCTGTGATTTTTTTAAAAAATATTGTTGTGTCCTTTACCTACCATGTTGCTGTTCGATAATTAAATAAAAACTATTATTTCAACATATTCAATCTAGGTATTAAATATTCTGTGCTACTTATGAAATCTATCTTAATAACCTAGCATTGCAAATTTAATATAAGTAATTATCCATGTTTTAACTACGCATATGTAATGTCAACTCTAATCAATGTTTAAGAGTTGATTTTATAAAATTATCGCTTAAATCTAATGGGTCTGGCATCCAACAACATTCTCTTCGACTTCAATATTTAATATATAGCTCTGACGTTATATTTAGCTCGTTCTTTCGCAGGTTTCTTTATTTATAGAGGAATTCTAAGAATTTTGTTGAAATGCTTCGCCGATATAATACCTACTTAGTTTATGTAATTAACAGTTTCAATCATGATTTGATCCATAAGTAACTTTTCTACACACCACACAAAATAAATGAAGTCCTACAGAAAATACAATTTTATTCTCCATTAAAAGATAGCGAATAATTAGTACAGATAACAGCACGTCAACCTACCACAAAACGTCAAAATTTCTCAATTGATATTGATCTCTACGCGTCGGACTTAAAGTTAAAAATCAGGTAAAAAAGGTAGGTTGACCTGCCGTTGTCTGTACATTATTTATTTTGTATTCTTTCTACTGTATCTACTGTATGATTAATGTATTGACGGAAATGATGCTAGCTGGAAAAAATAAATTCTTTAAAAAATTACAAAATTTGAACACCAAAATGTTAGCCGAAATATTCGATACTGAATTAATGCCCCATTTTAAAAATAGAATATTCTGTCTGATGTTTATTGCTATTGTCATTTGTTATTATTCAACGAATCTTACACAGTTTCGTAAAAGCAATGCGTTTGCCAAGTGGGTGACTGTCAATGAAAGAAAACAGTGTTCTTTCGGGATGATTAAACGGTGACGAAAATAAAGATATTTTAATGAAATGAGGAAAAAACATTTCGAAACAACTGAAGTTCGGTTTGTCGTGTTGTCGTTTATTATCTTTTTGTTGCTATAGTTTTTTATTGTCCTAATTTTTCAAGATGCGGTCAAGAATATGTCGAAATTGAGCCAAGTTTTGGATTGGAACTTTAAGGTTGATAGTCAAAAGTCAAAAGTCAAAAATCATTTATTCAGTTTAGGGCAGAAAACTGCCACTTATGAACGTCAATAATAACATTATTGGCCCATATGGGGCAGAACATGTCTCCTTATTTTTTGGGCCCTACTAGCGCTTCGATACATAGAAGAAAAGTACTGCGAAATATCTTTTCTATCGTATCGCTTTGTTTAGTTTCTGGCCAAAGTACGCTTGACTCGTAAGATCATCGTACATCGGAAGTAAAATTCTATAATCGCGATTACAAATACCTTAATAGATCACTGATGAAGTTTGTTTTTTAAGTATATTTTTGGTCAGCTTCAGCAAAAATAATCTAGCCTGCTATATGTATAAATTTGTAGCTATTAGTTACTATATGTATAAATTTGTATTAATAATAAAACAAGTACCGTATTTTAAACATAATGTTACTTGATTAAGATATTTTTTTGTGTTTTATCTTGTCAAACTTTTCAGGGTTAAGTTCCCAAAAATAAAGGTTTGCAATTAAACTCACAACGAAGGTGAAAATGTTATTGAATTTACATAGTTTGATTTGATTTGATTTCTATCTAATAATTGCTTCCCTAAACATTTCAGTTTGGTTCCTTTGGGCGACTGAAGTCTTAATGCCAATGTCTTTGACAGCTTAAACCTTGGATTTGTCCGCTAGACAGTTGTTTAATCAGCTTTTCAAAATTGTCAGCCGAATTATCCAACTACCGGTACAAGCTATATTATGTTCGATAAGTAGCATTTATTGTAATGTATCATCAAAACAAATGCCGATCTTAACACGTAGAGTCGATAAAATTACGTCAATATTGTAATTTAGACATAATGTAAAAAAGAATTGACATTTTTAAAGTCAACTAAAATAACTGTCATTCGAGGGAGTGACGTTTTATAGACACTAAGCAGTATGCGTCGTTTTCAGTAAAGCTTTAGTTAAAAAAACAATGATGTTTTAAGTTCAATACCATGGTTACAGCGACACGATGCTATTTCCAATCGTCAATTTGAAAATTCGAAAAATTCGAACGAAAATATAAAGTTAAAAGCTCCGATAAATCCTACATCCCCGATTTCGAAAGAGATCATTAACTGACGAGTCGTAAACCGAAGCGAAATAGACGCGGTTATATTTAAAATTGGAAAATGAACGCGACATATTTTTAAGAGTTCGAACCGGGAGCTACTAACTAATCGTTGTTTTCGATTCGATGTTACGACTAGTGATGGCAGTGTAGTCGAGTCGAGTCGATTTATAATTTTATTTAAAAATAGTTGTAAAATAAAAGCACAATATTGAAATATTTGTTAGTCTTAGAAACATATCGGTAACGTTACAATATCTTATGAAATTTATAAACATTGCCAATGTTGGTAAATCCTATTTTTGAGTTTTAATATCAAAGTTTAAGGCTTGCCGTCAGACAGCATATAACAATAGTTTTTCCTATTGTGTTATTTATTGATAGGTAAAACGCTAAATACCTGAATCAATAGCTTGGCAGAGACTATTTAAGTAATATTAGTAGCAAGATTCATAAAGAAAGTCTTACACCTGGCATCACTACCGTGCGTTCTAAATTTGAAAATTTGAGATTTCGAACGCGTCTGCGCGTCAATGGTGCCTGAAAAATGGCCGTTACGAAATCCGTTGTTTTTGTTTTAGTAGCCGATGACATTTCTCTATTATTTATTTGCGGGTTTTATAGAGTTGTAGTTGTAAAACTGAGCGTGCGAACAATTTCAGTTGCGATGCGTATCGCTGCGAACAATAGCCGATTTTACCACGGTACCGTCGGCAGAAACGAGTGGTCGAGAATTGAACGAGCTTTTTGCTGTCAGTTTTAACCCAGGATTACATGCAGCGTTTGCGTCAGTTTGAAGCGCATGCAAATTATGACTAAATTAACATACGAATAGGAAATAGAAATTGTGTATTAGTTAATTAGTTCTTTCCATCTTTTGACTGTAAATGTGGTTTGCGAAACATGACTAAGTTTTTGCTGACCGTACACATTCGATAGCGATCAGTCAAACAACATGTTGAATGACATTTTCGTTGTACGTTTACAGGCAATATTTTTGCGTTATTCCTATACCTAGCAAGGCTCTCTTAAGACCAGGACTTAAGGTTTAAATTTACCTAATGAATAGAAATGAAATATGAAGTTATCTTTAACACAATGAGGCTGGAATCGCTCTCTCTTAAAAGACGTTTCTTCGAGTTGAACTTTGTCTGTTTAGAAATACAAAACAAATATCAGGTTTTTGTTTACTTGTAATTTCGTAAGTAACTAGACATTGAGTTACATTCGTGATTAATTTCAAGAAGTTTTTGTAATTGTAGATAATTTATGCTACGTTACAAATACATTTGTAATTTTAGTAAAAATGACAACTTAAAAGCAGCTACTTATTTACATATTTATTGTCACACAAAGTTTAAATTGTAGCCAAAATAACACCTAATTAAATTTTATTTTAGGCCCCAATAAGATAACTTTAAATAAAACCTTTTAAACCTAGTTTATGGATATAAACTGACAGATGAAAGACAACGTATCGATGTTTAATGCGAAAACTATATCCCTAAGAGCCGACGACTCAATATCTCACTCCACATTAAAGTTTACGATTGGGTATTTTGGTTTTCAAACCCAATTAACCTTTTAAGTCTGTGCGACATCGGTAACACAGTCGTAAATCTTCACTGATGCACACGCCATTTGTATGCGTTCTCCAAATCGATCGGTAATTAATCGATTACGTTAATCGGAACGCACAACATTAATCTCAGATTCCAAGTTCAAAATTCAAAAATTAATCTCGCTAATGAGCAATGAATTTAAAGTTCGAAATTCAAATGTTAGATTGTTTCTTATTATTTACTGTCTCTTTAATTTTTAATGCGTTATTAATTATTTTTAGTGCAAGCTACTCAATCTAGTTTTCATTTGAAATACGACCATAGAAAAGTAAAGTAAGGTAAACAATAACAAAAGATACTAAAATTGCCATTGATAATAAACAAAAGTAACTTTCTCGTATCTCTAAAATACCTTAAACTGCTTAAAACTGTGTGTATTCATCGCAAAATGCATCGATACTCCCGCTCGCTGCCGAGTATTCCCAATATTCCCATTCGGAATATTGGACCGATTATTTCAACCTGTTGCCTCAGTTTGCATATTCATTCACAAATTGATTTCGGCCGTAGACAGGTTAAGCTAAAAAAATGGCGGTGCATTGCATTTAATGTACCTATTGGCTGGTTTTGGGAGTCCATTTTGTATTTACGACCCATTTCCAAAGGGAAAAGAATAATTACTACCTTTTTGCCATTGTATTGGTGGAATTTGGATGGTAAAATTGGATTAAAAGAGTGCACTGAGAATGTTAGTTAGTCTTATAGTATTTTTCACCTTATTATTCCTCTATAATAGCAAATCAGATGCTTTTATTACTTATGTTAAAACTAAAATAATGGTTGATATAACATAAAACATGATGTCTCGTCTTAGATCTGTCTAAGCTAATAATTATGGAAAAGGTACCGAGATGATCTGAATGAGTACTCGAAGTGCAGAATTTGGCTTTAGGTAGTAACTGTTAGAACGATTTAGGAGAGGCCTTAGCCCTGCGGTACTAAATCCTTGGATCATCATCATCATCATCATTTCAGCCATGGACGTCCACTGCTAATCACTGGCCTCCCCCAATTACTTTCATCGAAGGGGATTGCTAATACTCGTCACGCTTGGCAGGCGGGTTGGTGAGCGCAGTTTTTTTATAACATTTCGCACGCAGACGCTGCTGCCCGCATCGTGCTACCGGAATAAGTCACCTCTTACAACACGCCTCCTGTTGGCGGTGGGGAAGTGTATTCTTTACGGCCGTCCCCACATGGCACAATTCTTGGATATATAAAAAAAACAACTACTAAGGCAACACTCTTATGCTCTCTTCTAGGAAGGATAATATTGTTTTCTGTTGTTGTTTAAAGTCACGCGGTTATCTAACATTCTCTGAATCATCTCACATCGGCAAAGCCGCAGGGTACATAGAGCTAGTTAAATGATACTTATATTTAATACAGAATCAAAAAAAGTTGGTAATGAAGTTTTTTCTGATATTATATAATCGAGTCGGCACGCGATGTATCGATTCGTAATGATGATTGATCTGCCTTTGACTGCTTTAGTTTTTATAGCAACTATTCAAATTAGTACAATGAGTGAGTCAGAGACATGAATGATTCTTAAGTACCTGTAATTTTATGGTACAGACAACGGCAAGTCAACCTACCCAAAAAGTTACAAAATCATTGAATTGATTTTCAACTTTAACTCCGACATATAGAGATCAATATCAATTGAGAAAATTTTACGTTTTGTAGTAGGTTGACGTGCTGTTGTCTGTACATAGTCTGAGGGATTTTATTTAAACACAAAATGTTTTTCAAACAATCAAACCAATTACCTAGCTCTAAACTAAGCAACGAGCTATGGAAAGGTGGATGCTTTAGATCTCGGCTCTCGTTCATCCGGCAGAAGACCAAAGTAATAGACGTAGTCCATAAATTTAGCAAGCTTAAGTGGCAGTGGGCCGCAGAACTGATGGAAGGTGGAGTAGACGGATTCTCAAGCGGAGACCGTCTAGGCAAACGTAGTGCATCCTCAGCTCGATAGACCGAAGACCTTAGGAAGATTGCTGGCAGTGGCTGGATAAAAAAAGAGGGAGGAAAATTGTGCTTTAAGGCACTCTTTGGGGGGCGTAAGTACTGCCAGCCCAGACGATAAAACTAAGCAGAGCTTTCACTATGGCTATATAGGTAATAAATAGTAATAGACATACTTGGCTAAATTCTTAAATAATAGTCTTATCATTCGTTTTCATTTTTCATTCAACCATTTTACGGTTAAAAAAATACCTGATTGGTTAAGAATATAATACTAAAAAACATACTCGCTTGTTATTTGTATTAATATTATTCGATTCTGTGAGCAACAATCAACATCATTCATTAATATGTTTAGTTTCACATTCGACCATCACGCCGGATAATTTGTGGCGTTGTAGGTACAATGAACGCGTAATGACAGTGCGTGAGTGACTCACACGCATCGATAATTGATCTATCGACATAACGATTGGACCATGAGCCAGTTGCCCACATTGTGATCTATGGCACTATTTTTAAACTTCTAAATATTGACTGTTTTATTTTATGTTGAAGCACACGATATTAGTTAACAAATTTAAAAAAAAACTGCAACAGGAGATCTGAATCAAATCAAATCAATTTATTGCCAGAGTCAATAAGTGTTAAGTTTGTTTATCAAGTTTGTGTAAACAAACAAGATGTTTATCAAGCCTGAATGAAGTCTGGTCGAAGGCTAGGCTGCCTCTTATCTTCTCAGGCATATTCTATTATACTCTCTCTCTTTTTTTTGATAAACTTGACATCTTAGAAAAAATGCACTACAGGTAACATCCAGAAACTTAAATTTGCTTTTTTATGGCTTCTTTAATGTGACTTCCTTCTTTGCCATAAACAACAATCAATCTGTTTCCATGATCGATCACTTTATTCTCTATTACTCCGCCGATACAAGATTGTCCCATAATTTCTTCCCAGAATCTGTTCCCACAACGTCTAATCGTACCAGCGATCAGCACAGCTAATGTCACTAATAAACTATTGTCCGCACCTAATAATCGACTTTGACATTCACAAATCAAAGTCCAGATCAGCTTGACCCGCCGTTTCATTCAGTAAGTAGTGTTAAGACCCGTTCATGTCTTGAGGCACTCGCCTATACCTAATAACCGTCAATGATCGGGCCGATTGTGAAAAATATCATTAAAAAACCATCAGCGCTCGTGATTTGACTGTTCCACAGATGATTCGTGCAGCCCGCCATCAACCGCAATCGATTCTTTATATTTTTTTTATTAAATTATTGAGATGCGGTCGACGACGTTGACTGCCAGCTTTACTTGCTAGTGTTTTGTTTTAAAATGTTCGCAGTGAATTGAAATAACAGTGGAATATGTTCAAGTTTGAATGCTTTCAAACATCGAATTTGTCATCGCTTGGTCTATAAAATCCAAATTCTGGTTAATGGAGTCGTATAGTTATAATTCATAATAATTATTCAAACCGGTTCAACACAAAATGGTTATGAATACTATTTTATTATTGATTAGAGAATACCATCTGTTCCGAAAATTGCTAATAACTATCGAAGATAATCTACGATCTAGCTAACGGATCGATAGATCCCGCCCACTTCAAGTGCAAGGGGAGGGGCGCAAATCGAATTAGCGGGGCGATGCATCGATTAGTGAGGGCGATCGGCAAAAAACAAGATTAGCCCCGAAATCATCGACAGCCGAAAAAAGAACAACTACAACTTAATGGCGGTTTTTGTTCGAAATTCGAAGATTTGAATTCGTAATTTCCAACCGCAACGTTCGAATCATTTGTCAGTGACAATTTTTTGGTTGCAATCGATTTTTAAATACAGGTTACGGTTTTTTCTTTTGGTTTTGTATTTTACGATTTTACCGAAGCTTTTGTAAGCTAATTTGATAATTACCGACTAAAAGTTCCGCCAAAAATAATACAAGTTGCTGGTTTTTGCGAAATGCGACACAAATAGTGACTAGGTTTGGTAATTGTTGTCCAATCACAATGTCAGCATGTTGAAATACCTTTTATTGACCGCAATGTCTCAAATTTTGTACCATAATGTAGAAGTAGTAGTGGTGGTTTGTGAATAAAATCCACAGAACTCACCACCTCAAGCAGTTTTCATTCGAATACTTCTAACTACAAACCCACAGCAATTATCCTATTAGCACCGCAAAAAGCAGATTTTTGTTTTGGATTATGTGACGTCAGGTCAGTGTCACTGGCATGGGAAAGCTTGCAATTTTTTGCTTCGAAGGGCCACATTCTCCGTCCTCAAGGTTGTGGGAACCGATTGCATTCCGTTCTCGTAGGGAAATGCGATTTAAATGCTTTCTACACCGTCCGACTTGTCGTATCCAATAGCCTATCTCGCCGAAACCAGAAAGATGGAGCCATAACAGATATAACCCTAGAAACAACTTTACTGGTACACACGGTTACAACGGTTACATTATAAACAAAAAGTCACTAAAACAATTACCGGTGCATTGACAGGAAACAAATCAATTATAAAATTGAAATGTACTCTCGTAGTTTGACGTTGCAGCCGTGTTACTCATATTTTTAAACTGTGCAAACTCAAACAGTGGTATCTCTCCCTGCCAATGATTGTTCAAAGAAGTCATAGAGATGCTTAAAATTGAACTCTACATTCTTAGTCTTGTTGGACGCATCAGTGTGGGTGGGCCATTTACGTTTTAAATCTTGTTGGAAACCAATCAATCGGAACAATCGGAAGGTCTAAAGGACACGAAACATTTACGATCAGATACGATCACAGATTCGAGTCAATTAATTGCAATGTTCGTGGCGACCCCTAGTAGCTTTTTAGCCTAATTAAGAAGTCAATTTTTGAATGTTTGAAAATCGAATGGGCTTCTGGAATCCCGTTTATGTTTACCAGCCTCGATGTTTAAATGTAAAAATTAACGTCGTATTCCAAATCAAGACAATCGAATGATACCTTCTTCCCGCCAATCTATTTCAAGGCAAAGACATACGATAATAACGATCTTTAATAAGTATCTATTATGTCCATTAGAGTTATAATCTGTGTCCTCTATCTTTTAATGGAACATAACGTGCATCCGCAATGGTTAAAAAGAAAATGGGTCGTTAAATAAGATAAATCATAAACCTCCAGACTTGTAATTTGATATTAAATAACTTGCCTTCCTGCGACATTCGAGTGCTTTATTAGTAATCAGATAAAATTATTAATAATTAGAAATCACATTATTAAACGCGGGATGAACCCTTGATTATGGTCAGAAATACAAAATCGAATAATTTATTTTATTTTATTCTGATAATATGCTGCCCAGAACGAAACTAATGGATACTTGAAACTTAAGTTCATTGTTGTTTTTTTTTTCTGTATCTATCAGTGAAACTGCGTGTTATTATGTTACTATATCTCATTGAATCAATATAAAAATCTTATGATCTTCCATCTAAAAAACTGTTTTTGCATTAGTTAAATTACTTTGTGTTCCAGCTTGGACAAAATATACAACAACGCATTAAATACAATTACGACGATTCATTTCAATCAATTCTCAAAGATTATCCACCACTAGATGTCGCTACCAATCTCACCAGGTGCATTTAATCGCATCGATCATTCGATTATCGCTATTCGATTTCGTTTCCATTCAATTACGCGATAATAAAACGGGTGATCGTTCGAAAGGTTTTATAGTTCTTAATTGTTGCTTTTATTAAGCATCGTCTTTGAAGGCAGGTTACAGGTTGTTAAATATAGCTTTAAACGGATCACTTTAGATTAGTGTTGTAGACACACTGTCGATGGCTCACACTGAAACCTGTCACAATGTCAATAAAAAAGATCTGCTAGGGTTTACCTAGGGTAAAATCGAGTTATATGAATACCATGATAGTACTATTGGCCGTATTTTGTCAAATAATTATATATTTACTATTTATGTAATTGATTGTTAAAGGTTATTTTCTAGTATCGATAAATGACATTTTAATTTATACATTTTATAGTAACAGGTAAATATTTGTAATTCTTTATTACTGTAACCCAGAGAGAGTCGATGTGTACAATCAGCGGCTACTTCTTACCTACTATCGATAATATATCTATGTAAAGACTAAAAACCAACTGTCATTCATAAAGTATTCCAGATATTTTGTACAATTTTTTAATCCTGTTTTAAATGGGTGCAATGAAGATTGTTGTAACTAGTCTCTAAGGCAAGATTATTCGATAGCTGAAATGCTGACGTTTTCGCATCACTACCCTAGATGGGTGGCTAATAGTGTATTTACGAGTATTGGTTTTCATGGCGACGGCATTAGCTTAGTCTTAATTTAATGTCCCAACGCTGGGCTAACACGCACTTATAGTTACTTAAAACTGATTGATTACTGGCATGACAGAAAAATGAAATACATAGTTATAATAGACAACTAAGCAAATAACAAACCTCTGGAGATGGATTTCACGACATCACACAAAATAAATTACCACTTAACATGTTTGAAAGAATATTTCGTCCACTTCATGCAATGTATTATCAAGTTTTTCAACAATGACTTAATTTTGGCAGCGCTTTTCCATGTAGGATTAAGTTTGTCACAATAAAAGCAAGTCCACGATATTTGAGAAAAATTCAGCTTGTTAAATAATTTTTAAAATTTTGTGATTTTTCCAAGGGATAGCTTATTAAACACATATGTATAAACAGAAAGGGTTTCGTCGCGAGATCGAATCAGGAATGAAGAGATCTGTGTACGAACAAAAGTCGCTGTCATAGCCCAACGGATTAGCAAGCTGATGTGGCAGTGGGCGGGGCACATAGCACGTAGAACTGACGGCCGATGGGGCTGAAAGGTTCTAGAATGGAGGCCTCGTATCGGCAAGCGCAACGTAAGACGTCCACCCGAAAGGTGGACAGACGACCTGGTAAAGGTTGCAGAATGCCGCTGGATGCAGGCCGCTTCCAACTGGCCAATTTGGAAATCACTGGGGGAGGTCTATATTCTATGACTGAAATCATGATGATGTATAATAACCTTAGCTCGCTTATGTATATATATCACGAATATTTGTTACAGAAAACTTGGTATTTCTATTCTCAGGACATGAAGGAAAGTTCGTGCTACTCAATAAAAATGTTCGTGCTCAAGCAAGTTATGATAAAAGTTACATTCAAGAAATTAAACCCTGTCCTTGCATTTCTGCAATTTCTAATCGATAGCATTCGCGGCACGGCATATGTTAATACGATGTAAATACTCCTAATCAATGTGCCTTGAAGGAACAATACTATCGGAGGCAGAATTCAAATGTGAATATCTCCCATCGGTTCCCTGTACAATGAATATTTATTGTACACTTTAGTACCGGCTATTGTTCATAATTTGTCCTTTACATGTCCCTTATCGAAATAGTAAGGAATATTTGCATACGCGAGCTTTTACTTGGAGCAAGTAGAAGATAATGCATGAATTCTATAGTCTTACTTAAATGGCTTGCAATAAGCTTATTCGATTGGGCATAAAACCTTTTTATAAAGTGAGTAAAGAAAAAATATACGAAGAAAAAACTAAAACTATTAAATCCCTTCCATTTGAAGTTCGAACTACGTGATAAGAATTTTCTTCTTAGTTGAAATCCGTTTTAAAATTCGAATCGCTGTCACTGCAGTTCTAATTTTGAATTTGTTATTAGTTCTGAGTAAACGCATTCGTAATCTGTGCTTGAATGTTTGTTTTTAAATGCTCTCTGTTAGGCTAATAAGCAGCAACGGAATATCTCCATATAGCCCAGGTCAAATCCCTTTGTTTTGATGTCTGCTAGTATCTGAAGCAAACATTTGCCAATTATTGAGCTTATGTTTAAGCAAAGGAATTTTCCTATACAACAAAATATTTCAAATTCTATCCGCGAGTTATGCCAAAAATAAACATCAAAGCAGCCATACTGGCACACGTACGTGTTTTAAATTGAAAATCAAACGATTACTCGATATTAAAGGCATTATCATAATGTGTGCATTAATTGACTTACCACCGTTGACTCAGTGTCAACGTGTCTAAAGTCATAGATCAGTGATCATTGTCTATGGTTATTGCATTCGAAATTACAGGTTGCTATTGATAGATAATGCTAATGGTGTGTTATGATTGAGTGTTTTTGTAAACAATGACTTGATTGTTTTGATAATGTTTTTTTACTAGGCATACAATATCTCTATTTTTATATTTAAAATAGTAGACCATTACATAGTGTAAGAAGATAAACGTTATAGTAAACGTTTATTTTCATAAAACTTGTCAATGTGGACTAAAAAATATGTTAATGACGAGTTATCTTGAATAATTGAATATTAATTTTAACTTTATTATATTGTAAATTAAATTTTCCATAAAACGGCTTAAGGAAACACACTAGTCCGACAATTATCTATATTCTGATTAATTTCGCAACTTCCTCAGTTTGCGAAGATACCATCGGAATAACATCTACACAATGCGATTCGACCGATCAGCCTTCAGATACAGCAAGAAACAATAGTTAATAATTGACCATGGAAATCAAGAAACTGCCATGGTATAAATCTAATAATAATGAGCTTTGATAACAATGTTAAGCAACCCATGATGTGGTCAACTTACGATGGATGACCAAAAAGTGATAAAACGGAATCTGCAAAAAGATTGAAATATACTTCTTAAGAAATGATTGCAATTAAAATAGAAGTAAATCCATTCAATCCAAAGGCCGTCAAGACACAAGTGAATAAGCTACTTCTGGGCTTTGCTACATCATAGATCACATTACACACATTGGACAGGATGAAAAACAAGATCCAGCTAAACGTCATTAATTAGAAATAGATGATTAAAATGAAGGAGTAATATCTCTCAATCTATAGGGACAGGTTGATGAGGTATGGACCGCATCATCTAGCCATAGAGGAAGTAGTAGAAACCATGTAAATTTTACCGAAGCAGTTTCTGATTTCACAAAAGTCCTAACTAACAAAGTCAAGTTTGACCGCAATTACGTATTATTGTACAACTGATCACATTCAAGTTATATGAGGGTAGCTATACTATCAGCGGTCATTAGTACAAAACAATAGCTGAACAATAATAGTTCGATTGGATCCGACCCCGGGTTAACAGCCGCGGTGCGAAGTAATTGATTTCATTGGTGCTATCTGATATGGGCCTATTGTTTAAGGGCTCAGAATGGTTGCAATTTGGTAACCCTGTTTAATGAAGTAATCCTGGGCTTAATAGGAAACAGTAAATGTAAGCGCATGTATACCAAATCTGATATTTGTATGCTTTTGGGCAGACCAGACCAGAGGCAATAACATGACAGTAGAAGAAATTGAGCTAAAACATCTCCAGGTGGTTCAAATTTCAAGACATTTAATGTAGCGTATGCACACTCCTTAGCGGATTCCGACTTCCATGGCCACCGTCCTGCTGTCATGATCGACCAACGCCTTTCATGGTGTCCCATAAGCGTTTTTTAGGTTTCTAATTAAATCATACCCTTAATCTTACCTGTTGCCAAAATTGCGCAAGTAGATATATTCTTTCTTTCTTGAAGAGCCAGTCCATCGAGTGCATAGCTTGCACCTCCGCCTCCGGTGCGGCGGGCAGACTGGCCGCGCCCGTCGGGTGCATCCGGACGACCGCGCGTACCGGCAGCTCAGCCCCGACTCATCCCCACCACTTTGCGTGTGCCTTTATACACCTTGCGGCCTGAACACCGCATTTTAAACTCAAAAAATAGGGACGCCCAACTTCTTTCGCGATTATCGATTGTTCTTTTCTTAACGTTGCGTGATACCTGAAACAGAAAAAGGTTAGCATTGAAAGGGGAAGTTTCCGATACTATTGTGAGTTAGACAATCGGCTACTAGCAGTTTTCGTGCGGAAACTAATTTGGGTGTAGGTTCGATGTTCAGTCCGATAGGTGGAAAAAAAAAGAAAATTGACAGGCTTCGTGACGGTTATTTAACCAGTGGCGTATTTATTCAGTGTTTTTCTGCTATGAATAGTCGATGATATGTTTTGTTGTTAGTTTTGTTAAGTACTAGAAAAGTAAAACCAAAGTTTGACTTTGTTTATTGTTCATTAGCTTATTATAATTCATCTACTTTTCGAATTTATAACTAGAAGTAAAATCATACTAAAATACAGTAATACAATCTGAACACTTTTTAATTGCCAAAACTCTCAACGAATATCCACCTTGTTCTATTTTAATTGCTAAATAAATTTAAAAAATCGCCCTTACAATTTATGCAAAGCACGTCCAATCGGAACTTAGATCTATAAGTCGGTCGTGTAAAGATTGTACGATATAAGTGGGGTCTGTGAGTTGTCACAGTACAGCCGAAACTGTTCGGAACGCGGTACGAAGGCGAAACACCTAAAAACTAAGTTATCGCCACCTGAAACAAAGAGCTGTAAACCACGACTTGTAAATTTGAAGCAATGGCCCAAGAAATAAGCGACATAAAAAAAAAACTATGTATAGTGTAATCATTATATCGATAAATAGCTTAAACACACCCAATACAGTATGTTGATAAAATTTTATACACCATATTTTGAGGCCTATAAATATTGGAATGGCAAAATTCACCTACGTGCAAAAACCAAAAATCTGTTGTAAAATGACTTAAACTAGAAACGAAATAAAGTGCTTTAAAGAAAGGCAGAGAGAGTTAGAATGTTAGTGGAAGCATTTTCTGATTTAAACCTACCAAAATACTTTTCCGCTATCGCTCATGCCTCGGCCGCGGCTTGGAAGGTGGCGGGCGGCGAACCGGTGAATTACTAGCGTGTCAATCAATAAACATGATAAGTGCGAGAGTTCCGTGCGGCGATATGCAAACGAACCGACCCGGTCGATATATCGATGCCAATGGACACTATTGCTAGCGGTTGGTCGATAAAAGTGGACTAGTTGACGATAGTAGAAGTTTCAGAAGAAAAAAAGGGAATATAACAGCAGTTTTGATAATATTGATGACTGAGCTACGAAGTTTTAAGTTATCTGGCTATTCATTTTTCAGTTTATATTAAAAAAGGTAATAGATTAAGATTTTGTCTGTGAGTGATACTAAGTATTTATTTATGTAGGCTTAATTGCACGAATTACAATTACAGAATGTAGATAATTTCATTTTGCATTTTCTACCAAGACTGTTTTGCACACAGAGCTTTTTTAAATCGGAACATAAATGCCTAGTTCGATATCGATATTATCAGTACACTGACATCACTACAAAAAGTACTAGATTTTGCATAAATTATTTTCTTTTTTTTACTACAATTTGCTACTATAAAAAAATTCTATGATCAAATTGAAGTACCTCGAAAACAATTATATCGTGTTCAATGTCCCCTATTTCTTTTTATGACTCATACAAACATACAGACAAAACGTTAGTTAGCCACTGGTTAATATTCATTAGGGTAAGATTTCTGATAAGCGGTAGACTTATTAACGTATTGATACTCGTGTTGGGGTTAAACGGAGATATGGGATTCGAGCGTTATGTAGCAAATTAGAATTAATACTTTTTAAGTACAATGTTACCTACGTTTCAATTTAAAAAAATTGTTTCTGACGAAGTACCTAGACGTTAACCTCTTCTGACAAGTGCTTCTTCTCTTTGACCTTAAAAACACATTGCGATTGCGACGCCTAGTCACAACTTGAAAATCGAACACTCTTATTTGGAACGTGCAAATGAAGCATTTCAAAAAAAGGGCAGTTTAAAAATCGAATGTCTTGGGGTTAGAACCAACTTACATCAGCCTTCGTCATTTGTTGCTAGTAACAATAGTTCTAATTGCAAATGAAATAGGGATCAATTTAATTCGTATTTCAGTTATCAATCGCAAATGTACGTTTGTATTGATAGTGATCAGCGCAAGAGGTTGCGTGCGTCGCGGCTTTATTATCGGGTAACAACTTTATTTTTCAGCGATCCAATATTATGTCTACGTTAAAAAATAAAATATAAATCGTATGAATTACTTAGTGGTGAATTAGAATTGTAAATGTGCCGTGTCGTTAAGTGGTTTGTGTTCAATTGGCAAGGACTGGCAATTGAATTTTGAAGGTAAGACTTGCATAATGTACTTTTTCAGCGATGGTTAAGACCCATATTATTTTACTAATAAATTATCAATGCCATGAAAGACTATTGGCATTACTCGAATTTAATGTTTAAATTGAATTGAATTGATTTTCGTAATCACTAAAATAATATCAGGGTGATAATCATCATCATCATCAGGACGTCCACTGCTAAACATAGGCCTCCCCCATTGACTTACAGATTGGCCGGTTGGAAGCCCTGCCTGCCTGGAAGGCCTGCATCCAGCGACTTCCTGCGACCTTTCAGGTCGTCTGCCCTGGGTGATAATAATTATTGCGAATTTTGTCACATCTGGGTAGGGTGCATACACACCTAATTATCTATCATAGTAACTAACATAGGCAGTAACGGGGTAGAACATATTTTCCTATAAGGAAAGCGGTATTTGAATTTAGAATCGCCAGGTTTGCTGCTAAAAATAATTTGGGGTTAAAATGCCGAACTAAGGCAAAGGCATCGATTGAAAGAAAAACTTTTCCGTCACGAAACGTCTTTTTCGATGCACGATAGATTTTACTGCTGTCGGTATCGGCTTTTGTTTCACAACTACCAAATGTTTTGCGTTCGGTATTTCATTCGTCATTCAATTTTGAACGCTAACTCAATGTGATTGAAAGTTAGAATTAACTTTTGTGGCTGAATCAATGGTTTGCGAGAAATTATTTCTTCGGTTGTGTTCTAAAAAGTTTACGCGTGTGAGGGTGATCTTACAGTTTTGTTATATTTATGGCTGTGATAAAAATGTTTGCGGCCATGTTTAGTTCGTACTGTCGAGCACCTGTCGACGTTTTTCGAGTTTACACTAAAATGTTTATCGATGGAAGTTTGATAGGCGAATAAATCGTAAGTTGCACTAAATGTAGAGCTTAAAAATAGTTTTGATATTTTGTGTACATTGAAAACATTTAACAGAGTAACTGCTAATAATATAATTAAAACTTATATGTAACAAAATACGAGATCGTATTGTATATACGGCCCGAATCCCCAATGTTCCATTAACAAATTCCACTTCTTTTTAAAGCCATCGACACTGAACTCGCGTATCGATTTTTTTTTCTCCATTTCGATATTCAGAATCTGCGGTAGCTTTGCACTTTGAGCATTGGCAATTCGATTATTTCATTGCCGGTCTTTGATTGGCGATTTTTGCCGGTTTTTTTGCTCGTATTCGGTTTTTCTTTGTCGGATTTGCGTTGTTAGCTTTTGAGAAGCGGTTGTGTTCGACTTTGATTGATACGGGCTTAATGGTGTATTGTGAAAGTCCATGTTTTGTTTGTCTTTTACCCTTTACCTTTGACCTTACCTAAAAAGAACGGTTAGACTGTTTTAACCCTTATTCCTATAGGTATAGAGGAAAATATAGAGCGCTATATTTATCGATAGTTTCCGTATTGGCGATATAATACGGTCTATTTGTTGCTTATCGTAATTACCCATACACATGCACACGTGTCGTATTTATTACCCATATCACCGTCCAAAGAAATTATAATAGATTTAAAGAAATTATAATTGTTTATATTGTTTGATTAATGGTACAAAATACGACATAAAAAAAACTATTAATACGAATGGTGCGTGTATTATTTAAGTTATAGCGTGTCGAAGCCTCTTTATAAGACAAAGAGGCATTACTTTATTCATTAAACCCAAATTTAATACACTGACATTTTGTGAAGAAAATTGAAAAAATTGTCATCACGAAATTGGTAATCGACGAATAGTTTTTTAACGGTCGGCCATCACGAGACGATTATTCGAATGTCAAGATCGATACAATTGAATCGAGTCGCGTGTGTTTTTAAACGGCAGGTGTGGCTGTCACTCTATTTGTTTTTTTTTTAGTTGACAGCTTTGTGCAATGTTCTGTTTTTAAAATCTTTTATTTATGGGCTATTAAAGTCAATGTAAAAGAATTTTGAAAGTAAAGCGAATTGGAAGAGTTTGTTATAGTTTTGTAAACAACTTGATTTTATCATTTGGGATTGTAGGTATATAATCTAGGCTACTAAGCTGCTATAATACTATCAGGCCTTCGATTTAGTAAATCTATCTCTCGGTCTACGTAAAGCCGTGGCCGGATGGTAGCGGCGCGACAGCTCGTAAAACTCTCAAGCGCCTGGGGCAGCGATTAGTAGCCATTACGACTTCAATGGCAAGACAGAGCTGGCGTATAAGTGTGAAAGAGGCT
Source organism: Anania hortulata (assembly GCA_963576865.1). Classification (NCBI taxonomy): domain Eukaryota; kingdom Metazoa; phylum Arthropoda; class Insecta; order Lepidoptera; family Crambidae; genus Anania; species Anania hortulata. The sequence continues at coordinate 1,590,549 of OY756409.1, forward strand.
ACAGTTTATTTATTTAAAAAGACGTTTGTTGAGGGTTCCACAATCAAATAGTAAATTTTTGGCTATGCATCAGTTGTTGTAAAATAAAAGTTACTGGATTTTTTTTTTGTATTTTCTATATTATGATTAGTAAAGGGTTTTATACGTTACTTTTTTTTGTTTTTTGTTTTATATCTTTTTTAATGTTTTTTTAATATATTTTTTTAGATCTTTTCACTTTCGTGCCTAGGTGTACCAATGGCTGCACGCAAGTGCATATCGCGTTAGCCACTCGTTAATTTTATTATGATCGATCGCCCGTTCTACTCAAATTGACGGCGACTCAACTCCGAGTACTCAAGCGCCATTTTTTTATGTTACAGTTAATATATTTCACATTAATATTTGTTATATAAAATTATAGTTTTGCAGAACATTTTATGGCGCATAATTGAAGAGCTATTACTCTTTTTTTCCTTTTTTTCTCTAGGGAATGATTTTACTGGTCAAATACAAAAATTTTTAATGTGAGACTAACAGCTGACCGGTTCTTTAGTATAAGAAAGTGTTTTTTTTTTTTATTTCAATAAGAAAAATAAAACATTGTGGCATTATAATCTTCCTCTAAGAAGTGATGTTCCTAATTAAGTTCCTAATTAAATAGATGTTTATGTTTAATTTTAATAAAAGTGAAAGTGTTTCTGATGTTAACTGTACGTACCGATTATAAGATGTCACAGAAACTATAACTTTGCCATTCAAAATTTCAGTTGTTAGTAGTCAAATTATATTTAACTACTAACGGCCGATTATTCAAACGCTATATATCGTTTATTCGACGAATAAAATTGACGTTTGACACATTTTCTGTACGAGATTAACATGTCAAACTTATTCTTAATTTATTAGTTATCGGGGTATTGAACAATATACTCATTACATACATTAATTAAGTATGTATACGTATATACATACTTGATTAAAATACCAAATCTGCTTAAGTACAGTCATCAATATATCAATGAGCGCACTAAATGACAATAATTAGGCAATATTTCTCTACTTCGGTAGTTAAAACGCGCGATTGACAGAATTATAACAAAAAGAGGGTGGGAAACCGACAAAAAAGTTCTAAAGTGCGGTGGCACGATTGTTTTATGGACTAGGTTCGATGTCTGAGTTGAGTTATGGAGTCTTAAAAGGGGAACTTATGAACAAACTAAGTAAATTCTAATAGTGATCGGTATAAAGTTTAGTTTGGTTAAGATCTTCGTATTCTCGATAATTTGTCAATTTTACTGTTTTTCGTGATAATTCTATAAATAAAGTAAGTCCAATCATTTGTACGTTTTCTGAAGGTTATTTGGAAGAAATTGCTTAAAGCGATTAAACCACCGAAATTGTGCAAATACAAATATTTATTTCCCTGTAGGTTCTTTGTTTCTTTTGTAAATGTATTATAAAAAAAATAGTATCCATCTTATCTTATGTCTTATTTATCACATCTTACCCTGCGTGCGAAGCGACTTTTAGCATCAGCGATCGAAAATTGAAACTGCTACTGAAACTCATTCTCAATCAAAAAGTCGCAAAAACGCAAAGCAGTCGCCAAGTCGCTGTTCGCGGATACTTGTGATCGACTGTAGAGTCGCAAAAACGTAATGCAAACGAAAAGTCGCCAATCTTAGAGGCTCTTAGGCATTCTTCGAGTCCTAGACAAGCTTGGTGTAGGCCTCCTTCAGCCCTTTCCACTTCGTCATATCTAGGGCTGCCAGTTTTAAATTATTACCTGCCACCTTTCCATTGCATGTCAGCCCGATCAATCTTATAAACAAAAAATTAAAAAAGCCTTTATTCCATAATATTTTGGTCAACATATAGTTCTTAGCCACATAGTTACAGTGGATTTAATTAAAATAGTCTCAACAATTTCATTGTTTCCCCTGAATGCCCAACTAAACCAAAACCCTACACAATATATATATAATATCATACGATAAAGTATATTTGGATATCACTAGTTTTCTTCAAACATACTTCAAACCCTCACTGGTATTCGTCTATGAGGTAGGGGAGCGACGAAATGTGTCTCAAACCGAATATGACGGTAGGCTGTTTTTTATTCACTGTCGGATGGGGTGACCGCGTTTTAGTGATACTTTGAGACATAAAATTGGTAGTTTTTTTATGCCAATTTAAAAAAAAACACTACTTGAGCCCAGTGACCTAATATCACATTTCACCATAAGAGCGTTTTCTTTTGTTTTATTTGGCACGAATATAGCAAGTTAAATAAATAATTTAAAAAACATTTTAATTTTTTATATCTATTTTAACAAGATACAATCTTTTCACGTGAATTTGGTTCAATCAACCTGGTTTTAATTTTTTTTATAGTTTTTTTTAGCACTAAACAAGCACAACGGAATTCATCAACATAACAAAGTCAACGTAACTTCTTTTAGATCTAAAACTTATTTAAACCTACTTTAACATGCCGATAAAAACAAACACCTGTCTGTACAAGCATTAACGGAGCGAATCAATCAATGGCGGCGACCGGCGATTACCGTCGATACGCTAACTGTGGTTAAATCCACCTAACTTTTACTGGTTAACGACTTAATTGGATGAGGCATGATTAAGAGCGGATCGTGCATGCAGATATTTGGTTTTATCTTTCGTTTTTGAGGCATTTCTATATGTCGATGGATAAATTTGACGACCGTTTGGTTCGCGCTCTGGACTACAAAGCTAAGCGGTTATGGGTTCAAATCCCGTAAGAGCCAAAATAGGTACGAGCATTTGTACCTAAGTTGTAAGATTGTTGATGTATGCATGATGCAATTAAGTATGGTTATCTATTATCTAGTTACCATATTACAATCTTTGCATAGTTTGGGGCGAGATAATTGGTGTGATTGTGTAAAGAATTTATTTTTACGGCGAAGGAATTATTCTAAATTGGGTGTAACATCAACCCTGTTAAATCAATTTGGCTCCTAGTTTTATTACTGATAGATTGTAAAGAAAGACCTTAATCTCCTTGTCATTCGATAAATGAGTAGCTTATTAGTAGTTAGTATTACGAGATTGCATATTATTGAACTTGCAACTTTAACATAATACATATTTGAGTGTAAAAGGTGTTATTTAGTACAAAGTTAACTCCGATGTGAAAAAACTAATACCCGTATAGAAGTCTTTTGCACACAAAAAGGCGTGCCTAATGATTTTAGTACAGTCAAATAGGTCTAGAATTGTAGATAGACCGAACATTAAATGGCACAACAAAGAAGTGCAAATTAACGGTGACTGTACATGCGATGCATTGCCGTTTAGTATAATGCGGTATAAGCGACTAGTATGCAGTTTTGTACTAGTGTTGTAGAGGCACAAGGTCACATATCGATATCGATGATAGTTAGTTTGACTTTGTAACTTAGATACTATATGTGATCATTAATTCAAAAAAATACTAATGATAGTAACTCCTTGATGAAAGGATAAAATGTTTACATCAGCAATAATTTTAAAACAAAGACATTAACGTATCGATACAGTTTAGACTATGATCGGAAGAAACTTGACGTAAACGCGACAAAACTAACATCCACTTAAAGTGGCAAGGCAAACTCTGTTTATTTTAATATTTAACTAGATTTAAAAAATGACCAATTTTTACCTAAGCTATTGCCCAATTCTGTCTCGTTCTGTGTAAGTGGTGTATTTTATTTTTGAAGTTAGAGATCAGTAGCTTATCCTTGTGGAAGTGATATTTTTATGATTAAGAGAATTTAGAAATAGCATCACAAAGTTGTATCTATCATTTTGAAGTCACTATAATTTCAGATATCGATATGCTATTTTCTTACAACACTAATTTGTTTGTAGTTACCCTTTGGTAGGTGTGAAGTTTTTATGATTATGTGTTGCAATTATGGTAATATTTGTCTTCAAAGAGCCGCCGCATCTTGCAAGTTGCAACTATTTGTTTTGATTAGCATATTTAAAAAAAACAAATTACCATAGATCAATAGTTAAGTTAGCTGCATACGTGTTTGTTTAGTTATTTATTTGTAAAGCGATAAGTATCTTTTCATATTATCAACAGGATGCGTCTTAATTTTAGGATAATACGACGACCTCCGTAGCCGAGAGGCGAGTATACCGGACTTGGTGTCGCTATCTCTGAGGTCCTGGGTTCGATTTCCGGTCGGTCAATGTAGAAAAATAACTTTTCTATATTGTCTCGGGTCTGGGTGTTGTGGTACCGTCGTTGTTTCTGATTTCTGTAACACAAGTGCTTAAGCTACTTATCACAGGATCAGAGCAATGTATGTGATGTTGTCCGCTATTTATTTATTATTATTATTATTATATTTTAAAGTATTATAGTAGAAACATGTATGACATGCTTTTTCATCAGTAATTATTGAATGTATCTATAAATAACATGGATTATATTCTCTTAAAATTTATACATTAATCTAGAAGCTTCTAAAAACGAATGACAATTATGCTTTACTTTGAATTGCAATGAAATTTACATAATCATGTTAATTTATTAGTAAAATAAGTATAGTATGCCCTTATCCCACTGCAGGGCACAGGCCTCACCTTAACTATGAGGTGGTTTGAGCCATATTCCACCACGCAGGCGGAGAATTCATTCGAATTATTTGAAATTTAATTTCTCTTATTTTTAGTGCGAAGATTTGTCCCTAACGGATGTATTATAATGTAGGGTATTAAAAAACTTTAGGCATAGATACATTAGTGAAAGATTTTATGGTGACCTTTGCCTAGCAGTAAGTAAATAAACAAAACAAATATAAAGAACAAATGTTATTACCATGATGTATATATAGAATATGTGGTTACAAAGTTATCTTGAAGTCATAGGACACCCTGTATTTATATATCTAAATGACTGCATGTTGATATTTTGATCTGCGTCAGTTTTTGTATACTTTTTATAGACACTATCATGGTTACCCTACTTTTTCCCCTTGTGGGAGCGCATATTTCGGGCGATGTCAATCGGGATGAGTTATCGACACAATACGAGGTTCCCGCAGGAGAATATATGAACTACTTGTTTATTTTCGTTCGATAAACTAACACTTCTGTTAATAAACTATTATCAGTTGCTGTGTCAATAAAATGTCATTGTTAAAATCTATACCAAATTGTTTTATTGCAATGTTCAGTACACCTTACTTGTGTCATGTCTCTCTGGACAAGTCGTTGTGTTTGTTTCTTATAAATATAAAATAAATAAATAAATATTGGACATCATCACATACATTGCTCTGATCCTATGGTAAGTAGCTTAAGCATTTGTGTTACCGAAATCAGAAACAACGACACCCAGACCCGAGACAATATAGAAAAGTATTTTTTATACATTGACCGACCGGGAATCGAACCCGGAACCTCAGAGATAGCGACACCAAGTTTGGTATGCTCGCCTCTCGGCTACGGAGGTCGTCGAATCTATATCTTTTATAATAAGTAAATAAATAAATTGTTTTCATAATCACACCAATTATCTATCCCTTTCAAACCGGATCTTGTACTATAGTGTCTATGACGGATAAACATACTTAAATACAATTATGAACATCTGAATTAGGTAAAAATGCTCGTGCTCATCGCACAAACATTTTTTGTAGTCCGGAACGCTAATTACTACACCAGACGGCCGTCAATTGTCATGATGATCACGTCAATGGCTTAAGTTGGAGAAGACTACTCAGCATACAGGTCAAAGAAGAAGACAGAAAATGAAGTACATGCATGCATGATGCAGATCATGACTAAGATTTAGTACTTGTATCTTTGGGTCGAAATATAGATAAGGCCGAAACAAATAAATTACATGACAAAAATGAAATACGATACATTTTGTTAGTTAGGTTACAAGTAAATATCGTAATAGCAATATGATCACAAAAAAGTAATAAAATTCACTCTTGATTTTAACAAAATGAGGCCTGTCAATACTAGGTTAGGTCATCATCGTCATCATCATTCCATAGGACGTCCACTGCTGAACATTGACCTCCCTCATGGACTTCCAGATTGGCCGGTTGAAAGCGGCCCGCATCCAGCGTCTTCCTGAGACCTTTGCCAGGTCGTCTGTCCACCTTGTGGGTGCACGTCCTACGCTGCGCTTACCGGTACGTGGCCTCCATTCTAGAACCTTTCTGCACCATCGGCCGTCAGTTCTACGTGCTATGTGGCCAGCCCACTACCACTTCAGCTAATCCGTTGCTGGTCTGGTGCTCTATATTCAATATTAGGTTGGTACCTACTACTTATTGAGCATGTTACAGTGTGTACTTAGCTTTACAAACATGTTTTTTTGGGCTCACTGACGCTTTATGTTGAATTATATGCAATCCAGTGACAGGCAATCTATTCCAGCTACACAAATCGTTGATCCAGAACTGTAATATTGATACCAATATTACATCTCCCAGAACAGATAAATCTCTGCCTAAACTTTCTGGCTAATTAGAATAATATCCAATGATCCAACTTATAATAGGCCGGCATGATCTATACGAATTGCGATCGATAAATTAAGTCTATGAAACGTCGCGCGCGCATCACATGAGACAGAAATAGTTAGACAGGGATCGATGCATCATAGCTGTGTCACCTGTTCGGGTGTTTGTCTTTAATTATGTGCGATTAGGTTATTATGGTATGGACTTTGGATATCGACCGTAGCGAGATCAAGAAGTGATGGAAAATAGGTTATTTATGTAATTCGATGTGACAGTCATGTTTTCCATGTTGGTATAGTTAATTCCAAAACGTCTCGTCGTCTGTAGGCGCCTATTTAAAGCGTATAACATACACAGAAAGCGTGGCGGTGACAGGTCGGGTCGGTAGTACCCGACCGCCAGCGCCTGTCCCGCTCACTGTATTAAGCTTAAACGTATGATAATAGACCCGCCGTACTCCCGACCCGTGCCGTCGCCGTCCGCTCACGCCTTCTGAGTGTGTAACGTTACGCTTAAACGTATGTTAATAGACTACCCGCCGCCCTTCTCATCGGCGCTAGCCCACAATATTGTTCCTAAGCCACCATTACCACTAAACTAATATTGGGAGGTCTAAAAGTGCTTTATTATGATTTTACCGTCTGTCGTAATGGTTCGCGCTCCGAATTACCAAGCCAGCGGTTGCGGGTTCGAATCCCGCAAGGGACAAATGTTTGTGTGATAAGCACGAGCATTTGTACCTAAGTCATGGATGTTTATAAAAGTATTTATGTATGTTTATCTGTTATCTAGTCGCCATAGTACAAGCTTTGCTTAGTTTGGGGCTAGATAATTGGTGTGATTGTGAAAACAATTTATTTCAATTTTTATTTTATTATGTCATCATCATCATGTTAGTCTATGCAGTGTACTGCTGGATGTAAGCCTACCTCAATGATCCAAAGAGCACGATCTTCCTTTTTTCATAGACCAACTGCCAGCCATCTTCCTAAAGTCGTCGGTCTACCGAGTTGGGAAACGTCCTACACTACACTTGCCAAAAATGCTTAATTGAGGCCTATTTGCAGAATTTTGTTGTATTGATTTTTATTAGTTAAGTATGTCCTGAAAAAAACATTTTAAAGGACCTTTCTCTCCATTCATATGTACATTCAAAAGTGTTTTGGTATAAAACCTTACATATAACATGTTGCAATACCATTCCAACGATAGAAATATCAACGACGCATGTCAATATGTTTTTATACTACAATGAAGTTTTGATATGATGCCAAGACTGAATGTCACTTCTCATACAAAGTGATGAGGGCTATTATTGGATAAAATATAGTCGATATAGCTTGTTGGTAACGGTTGCGTAATGTGTTAGTATAACGACCATTTGTCTAGTGGTACAAGACCAGAGGGTTGCGGGTTTGAATCCCGCAAGCAGCAAATGTTTGTGTGATGAGCACGAGCATTTGTGTCATGGATGTTTATAATAATGTATGTTTATCCGTTGTCTGGTTGCCATAGTACAAGCTTTGGTTAAAGGCTAAATAATTTTTGTGATTATTGAAATTAGGTACCAATGCTTCTGCTCATCACACAAACATTTGTCTCTTGCGGGATTCGAACATGGAAACGCCTGACTCTGTAATCACGAGCGCGAACTGCTTGAAATGGTCGTCAAACGGTTAGTTTAAGTCAAACTTTTTTAGAAGATTATTTGAAATACCTCCGTAAATCACACAAAGCTTACCAAGCAGATGAAATTGAACTTTTGCACTTAAATCAATATTAAAATAATCTAAATCGATATTCTCATCTTAACCCGTTCAATAACCGATTTTATACCAATCGATTCACATGTGTTGAAATCGCTGCCGCAACTCTGAAAAAAAGAAAAGCTAATTCCCCCTTCTCCCTCATTAGTATAGCTCTATCCTGTTCTAACAAAACATGTGTTCTCCGGCTGCGAACATTTTTTATAATGTTTATCAAGAGCTTTATGATTGTACGGAGAATCGATAATCTTGGCATAATTATTATTGGTTCAGTTTAGATAACATTTTGCTACCTTTCAAATATTACTTTAATCATTTTTAATATAGCAATAGCGTAGAATTAGTAGCGCAATAGCGTAGATTTAGTAGCGCCAACCCGCCTGCCTAGCGTGGCGAGTATTGGAAATCCCCCCGATGAAAGTCATTGGGGGAGGCCTGTGTTCAGCAGGCTGAAATGATAATCATGAATAGCGTAGATAGTAGCGTAAAGTGGCAGTGGGCCGGCCACATCTGTCGCAGAACCGATGAAAGGTGGAGTAAGGGTTTTAAGTGGAGATCACGCCTTGGCTAACGTAGTGTAGGACGCCCACCACCTCGATGGACTGACGACCTTAGGAAGATGGCTGGCAGTGGATGGATGAAAAAGGCGGGAGATGCTTTTTGGCGCTCTTTGGGGGAAGCTTCATTGCCCATTGGGCAGAGCGTTCATTGCCCTCTGCAAAGGTGAAGCAATGATTTTATGTAAAGCTAGACCAATAGGAAAGAATAGCCGAGGTTCAGGTTATTGTTGGCATCGAGTACATAACCTATATAGAGCATTTAAGGCTTTAGGTGACAAGAATTGACACTAATTATAGGATAAAGATAAAAATAAAGATTATTTATTGCTAAAGGACATCACAACGATACATAACAGAAAAGCACACAAATAATAATTACTATTAACATTATAAAATTTGAACCCCATTATCAGGTGTGACTGCAGACAAAGTCCTACTTGGTTAATAAAAATACATGTTTCTTTAGACTAGTCCTTATTTTGTTTTAAATAAGTTTTACAGTTGATGCAAAAGGTTTGCATAGAAATAATATAATAATTGGTTATGTAGCATTGTTTGTTTTAAGATTTTTTCCCAATGATAGAAATTTCAAACAATGAATGTCGTGAAGAAATAGGATCTGTTTATTATTTTGTTTTTATTAGAAACAAAACCCAGTCAATACTCATTCATGTTTGAAAGCTAGCATTTTTATATTTACCTATCATGTGATAAAGTATCGATAGTATATATTCTGAGAACTAATTCGAAGTATAAACAAAAAAATTGCGTTGTGTTACTCGATTTGAGCCACACTGCAGAAACATCTAGTAAGCTCAGTCCACATGAAGCACACACGTATAAAGGCGACAATTAATATGCAATGTATCTCTTTTGTTCTTTTTTCTGATTGTGCTGGTTACATACGTTATGTCAGCTAGTAATGTTGTAAGATTACTAGATTGCATTATCACAAGGCTGTATTGTGCATCTTTTTTCACAGCAGTTAATCAATCTAATCCAACTATATTTTTAATATTATACACAATCCAGTGGACACGGACCGATAGTTAATTAACACAAAAAAGACTTGGAGCCTTTATAAGGCAGTAGTGACATAGTAGCCACCATACTTTGAACCTAAAGCCCTAAAATAAGGTCGAAAATCAATCCAGTGTAACATATTGTGCCTATATGTGTGCCTTCTAAATAAATTCTTATACAGACAGAGTATCAGTAAATAATGTTGCAACATGATGTTTGTATTATGTAGTGGTTAATAGACACTCTGACAAGTGTCTTCAACCATGACATGTTAAAAATATGCTTTAAGATGGCTTTTCTGAATTCACTGGCTTTATTTCAGAAGTACCAGTAAGTAATGTTTTATTATTGAGTGTGATCGCGTCAGCGTTCTAACTTGAGTATTGAATAGGTTTGCTGTATGTATTTATACTATGCTTGGAGCTTCTAGCTTCTTATCGACCGATTGGAAGTATCGGCATTTTTCTCACGGTGCTCTGCGGACGTAACCGGACTCTATGGCGTTGGATTACGAAGCAATTTCGATTGCCTAATTATAGTCTATGAAACGGAAAAAGTCATAAGCGACAGCGGGTAACAATATTTTTTGTTTGAAATTAAATATTATTGGAATTATTGACGTAATTAAAAGCTAAGCCTAATAATAAGTTAGATACGAGATTTTTTCACTGAGTAAATTAGGATGAAATTTTAACGTTGACATTAAAAAGTTGATTATTTTAAAAGGCTCAGCATCATGACGGTTCCTAGCCTACATTTTGTTAACTGACCTAACAAAGCATAAAGATAGATACGAATCAGAAGCCGAAATGCTTGAAAGGCGCAATACTCGGAAAAAAAAACCTAAAGAGAAATCTCATACCTAGCCTCAAAATTGTGAAACATTGTCCACGTAATCGAGCTGTAACGCTTTTTAACAAACTGCCAAAATAATTAAAACTAGAGACTAGGTTTAACGTAAAAAATTTAATTAAAGAAATTTCTATTGGAAAGGTGTCTGTATAGCGTAGAAGATTTTTAGTTAATTAGTTGTATGCATATCTATTATAAATTATGTAAAATATTCATATATATATTGTTTATAAATAAATGAAATGAAATGATTTCAAATTTTCATTTTTGAGGTCATTATAGTACAAGCAAAACAATAAAACCTAGAGTAAGGAGTACTTTATTTTTTATTTTTTTATTGGGCACATTAAAGGGCCTAATATTGTTATAAGGAATATCTAAATGATCTATTAAGTACCTTTTTTTTGAGTCTTAAATAAATATCAGCAAAGGTCCAAAAAAAAAACAAATTTCTTAAAAGCTCTTATTAACTTAACTTTATATTTTTGAAATTATTTGCAAACTACTATTTTACATTCCAGACGTTTATAACTTGTACCACCCGGTGTAGGGTACCAGTACTGTAAACAATTACACCGTCTCGGTATCAATTAATAGTGTATTGTTACTTTTAACTGCAATGTGGTTCACGTGGTTTAGATCCACCTTGTCCTTGTGATGTTATTAGCAGGTGCTGTCTAGTAAATCAGCTTCACAGTTTACACCTTGGCCATTATGATATCGTCCTCATAGACATAAAACTCTCCCATTTCTACAGTAGTTACATCGTCAGTACAACAGGGGCCCGTGAATAAAAACGTCGTGTTTAAAAGCAAGGGCCACAAGCTATCTAGGTAACTTCAGTCGGCCTAGTGTAATCTGATGACTCATTCAGTGTACCCTCAAGACTGTCTCTATCATTCTTATTAAATCTTCAAGTCGGATTCAAATGATTTCGCTAGTTCATTCCTTTCATTTCATTCATGTCAGTCTATGGCTGTTCACTGCTGGAGGTAAGCTCCCAAAGAGCGCCAAAGAACACAATCTTCCGCTTTTTTTATCCAGGTACTGCCGTCAGTCTATCGAGCTGGGGTAGTCCTACACTACGTTTGACAAGGCGCGGTCTCCACTTGAGAACCCGTTTACTTTACCTTTCGTCGGTTCTGCGACAGATGTGGCCGGCCCTCTGCCACTTTAGCTTGCAAAATTTTTGGACTATGTCCTTGTCCATTACTTTGGTCCATGAAGCGCATACTCTACAGAGTAGAAATGTCATATGATTTGTTCGACAAAATTAAGTCCACCTTTTATATGATTTTTAATCTGTGCAATAGTCTAAATAAATAACATAAAAATCCGCGATTTTTTATACTATATCTGTCCTGTTTTTGTATGGGCGAGCGTTGACAGGAGTTGTCATTTCATACTAAATGGAAGTGAAAAATGACTTACTAGTTTCGGAGAAACATGGTTTGTATTGGTGCTCTATAGGGTATATAGTCGATGCTTTGGTCATTTGTCATTCCTTTACTAAAACTTATTCTAGCCAGTCTTATCTTGCTTTCTCTCCTAGGCCTCTCAGCTGTACTATGTGTTAAAATATAACTTCAAACCCTAAAATTTTTATGTTTTTAACCATCAATAAGTAAATAAGTAATGATGGCTACTCTGATGTTGCAAGTTAGATGGCGAGACTTACTCACAAGAAGCATTCTGTCTACTAAGATTATTATTTATTGAAAGTCACAGGCCTCCTCGGCTTTAAAGTGGTTTAGGCCACACTACCACGCGTACCCACTTTGTATTGGTACAAGGATGCTGTGACTGTAATGCAAGTCCAGTCCAGTCAGATGTAATCTAGCAGCCTCAAGTCCTCGGACTAGGCTTAACGACTCATATCAAGTGATATTAGCCGGGACCAACTATTAATGTGCCTTCCGAAGTACGGAAATGCTTGTGATAAACGTCCCTAAATGTGGTCGGATTGGTCGAAATTTTCTCAAAGTAGTATTAGCTACAAACATTAAATAAATACAGGTGTTAGGTAAATGGTATATCAAGCCAAAACTAGTATATTTCAACTTAAATAAATGCTATGGTGAAGTCAGAATTTTGATATCATCATTTTAATTATTTTTTTTACAAAACTTAATTCTTAGAGACCGATTTGTATAAATAAAAAAAATGATATTAAATTTCTGACTTCACCATAGTATTTATATGCATATGTTAGCATAAGCTAGTTTCGGCTAGATATATCATTTACCTAACACCCTGTATATTTGATCATTTGAACTAATCAGTGACTCTATGTATGAATAGGTATCAATTTCAGTGTTACCGTTCCCATAGTTAACATCCTGTTAGTGAGATATAGTATATTTATTGATCTCGCGTCCGGTGCGTCGGAGTCGCGTTGCAAGCGAGATTGTCAATAAACATTATCGGACGCTGGGTGATATAGAGTGGCAAAAATCTTGTATAAAGTAGACAGGTAAAATATCACTTTATCCCAAATCGCAATAATTATTCTACCTATTACCAAACGTTCTTGAAAAGTTGAATCAAAAAAGAAAATTCAATTATCTAGTCGCCATAGTACAAACTATGTTTAGTTTTAAGCTAGAAGATGGTGTGAGTGTTGCCATTATATTTATTACAAAATTTAATAAAAACCTGGAAGATATTGTTAAATGATTATCATAATACAAAAATCATATTAGTTTGCTCAGGAATATTTATACAAATCTCCTTTATATTTAATTACATTATTTCCGACAATACTTGTGGCAATACGTGAGTTGGTAAAATAACACGAATTTGTTTAGTGTTTATGATAATTGTTCATGTCATGGCAAAGCTATTTTTTTAGAAAATGTCAACTTAGGTTATAAAAGTGTCGCAAAGCCTCGATGTCAATACAGCTTTTTATTTAGCAACCCGGTGTATTGGTGTCACCTATGGTGACGTCATGGCTAATCAATGGGAGTACACAGGCCAGCCGAGTCCCACGCCTAATTTGCCGACTGTACTTGCTGATTTTAGTGACCATTGAACACTTTTTTGTTGACTCTTCATGATTTAAATTAAACTAGTCGATGAAAGTAGTGCTAATTCAAATCTTACTTCAAAACAAAGTGTCCTTACTAATATTACTAAGTTTGTACGTATGAATGTTTGTTACTATTTCACGCAAAAACTACTGAACAGATTTTGATGAAATTTTTCATACAGATAGACCATGGCCTGGATTAATACATAGGATACTTTTTATCTGGGTAAAGTCGTCGGCAAAAGCTAGTACGTATATGAATTAGTAATAGTTCTACTTACTTATGATACATTTGTTAGTAATTTAAATACAACAACAACTGGTACCAACATCAAAATAGAATTAACAATTACTTTCCCTTACTAAACACTGCGACCAACCGACATCAGTTCGTATGGATAAGTGTTTTTTTAAGATTTCGATGTTGCTTGCAGTGACATACAATAAACGTTTGAATTTGAATTTAAAAATTGTTCTATTTGCGGCTTCAAAATGAATGAAAATTCATCATGTATTTTTATATTGATTATCCATAGAGTCTAGAGTAGGTGTTTTATAGTTTATGATATAATTAATAATGAACTGCGGAAGTCATCAGATATAGCTATGATCTTCCCAACATATGTTCGAACCATTAGATCATTATAATTGAGTCAAGCTGTATGTCAGATTTATATTATTTAGTCAGTAACATACTTTGTGTACCAGAATTGAATTTAAATGGGTAAGTACTTTAAGAAAAATTGGGGCCCTTCTTTACGAAGAAAAAAAAACATAAAAATAGGGTAAGCTTACCTAAAATTGGTACCGTACCTTTGTTTTATTGTTTTTGTGTAAATTGTGCTTAAAGTGACAATAATACTTATTACCTGTCTGTCAAAGAAGAGTTTTTTTTATACACTATAATCGCTACATATTGATAGTCTTAACCGGCAGAAAAGTGTGATATTTTGATTTAGAACAAACTAAAACCATTTTCAGTTTTATTGCAATACAAAAAATAGGATATTTTTATATGTTATTGTTGATTTTACAATGTCAGTATTATGTCGAAGAATAGCAAAATTTGACGACATAATGTCCTTCGTAGCTCTATTCAAGAAGCAGTCACCCAGACATTGAAAGGTTGCAGTTTCGATTTCCACTTAAGGGCTTTTGTTTTTCTTAATTTAATTATTATCTGATATATCTGACACTTATTATAACATAATTATGTTATTTAATAAGTCTCATTAGAACGTTAAGAACTACAGTGTTCAGTTAACATACCTAATTTATTACTAGTTATGAAAAGTATTTATAGAATTAAGTCGACACTTCTTAACACCTAGCTAGCACCTGTTCTATTATAATTAATTATGAAATCATTAAGCCAGTGCTGATTTGTCTGAAGCTGAATGTAGATTAGCAGTACCTTATAAAAAGACCCTTACGCGAATTAGCATCTTTTTTCTACGATATTCTGCATGGAAAGTAATAAATTTGTACATTAAGTAGTAATATTAATTAGGTATAGGGCTTATAAGAAGTCATGAATGTATGTAATCGAAGGATAATATTTAACAACTTTTACAATGAAGTTTACATAGCAATCGCTAATTTTGCTCCACACATGACAGTGTTGAGGTCAAAATGATTTTAAATGACAAAAAAGAGATAAAACAACTAATAATTTATGTAGTTGTTGTACACGTAGTTTAGGTAGCAGGTCGGATTAGGTAGCACATCACATACTTTGTAAATGTAAATTATGACTGTATGTTGGTATTGGTATTCATACAATCAAATCGGCCTGGTCTTGTCCCCTACTAGATGTAAGTCTGTTGCAAATTATGTTACAGTTGTCTGTCATATTGTGGAAAAAAAAAGATTTTATCATTATTATTTAATCTATCCCAATCTTATTTATATTAATCATCAAACTAACAGTTAGGAAACCGCCTTTAAATTTTATTATGTATCAAAATCATTCAAAACAGACAAATAATTTATGTGATTACTATTACTTATTAGAATTTTAGTAATAAACAAAATATAGAAAAAAATATAGGTATGACTTTTCTTTCTAATTAGCTTTGTAAATCATAATTTATTGTATTGTCTACCTCTAAGAAACATTATTCCCATACATTTGCAAGCTCATACATAAACATACTAAAACAATTCATCCCACGATGGTTTTGGATTCGTTACAATTGTAATAGCTGTTTTGTATCGATTAGCGACTCTGACTTGACATGCACAATACAGTATTAATTACAAGAAAAAGGTAAAATAAAAAAAGGTAAAGGTAAAATGATCATGACGTAAAGTGGGAAAAGAATAGCTTAGAATTAGGATTAATAGTCTTATTAGTGACGCTACCAATCAATTGACATACTTTTTATGAGCTGTCAAAACGTACCTCTTCCTTAGAATTTGTATGGCAATATCGGATAGTGACGTCACTGTTTACCAAACTCAACTGACTATCTATTTATTAGTTTTAAAGCAATTAAAAATCTATTTCAAGAAACAATAAAAAAATATGACAAATTAATTAAATTAGGTGCTATTTAAAAAAAACTCGGAATTATTTATGAATACTGTCAATATCCCAATTATATAGGCCCTCTTCCAGAACTTGTACACGTCCCAAAAATAAATCTTTAATTATATAAATAAATATTGGACAAAATCACAAACATTGCTCTGATCCTATGATAAGTAGCTTAAGCACTTGTGTTACAGAAATCAGAAACAACGACGGTACCACAACACCCAGACCCGAGAATCGAACCCGGGACCTCAAAGATAGCGACACCAAGTCCGGTATGCTCGCCACTCGGCTACGGAAGTCGTCTTTGGGACTACATATCGGCTGGTCATGAGAAGAGAGTGCGTAACAAACTGAGTCATCTTTGTCAGCCTTTTTTACAGAATACTGTTACAAGAGTATAGAAGACCTAGTGGCGTAAATTGGGTGGCAGAGTCCAGCAGTGGACAGCTTTGGGCTGATTATGATGATTCATTTAAAAAAGGTATTAAGTGGAAAACAGTTGAACTAAACAAGACCACTGTGTCTCAATTTATCACATTTCTAGCAATCAATTATAGGTGATATATTTGGTCGGTCAAATAGATTAAGACAGAATAATGTTATAAATGTAATTTTGGCAAAAGCTAGATTTTACTTAAATCATTCTTTCTTCTGGCGCTTAGTTCCTAGTAGGAGTAAGCTTGACTGAGTCTAGTTATTAAATTTAGAGCGATTTAGTCTGGTGGTTTAGTGGTTTACGCTCCGGACTATAAATCCAGCGGTAGCGGGTTCGAATCCCGCAAGGGGCAAATGTGTGATGAGCACGAGCGTTTATACCTAAGTCATGGATAATAAATGTATTTAAGTATGTTTATCCGTTATCTAGTTGCCATAGTACAGGCTTTGCTTAGTTTGGGGCTAGAAATTGGTGTGATTGTGATAAAAAAATATTATTATTATTTGACCGACCTTAAGACAAGGCTTGTATTCATCATCATCATCATCATAACTACAACAAAAACCACCTATACATATTATAATGAAAACGTAAAATCATCCGTTCTTTTAATTTCAATAACTGTCATATTAACACCTTTAGTGACGTCAGTGCTGACTGACATTTATTACATGTCAGCATATAGTATTATTATAATGTAAGTGTAAAAAGTGTGCTTTTTGCTCTTAATAGTAACGCAGGTGCAACCATTATTTTATCACTTCATAAAAACTAGACGTGCACTATAGCTAGTAACTCAAATATATTTATGTTACTCTGAATGTCATATCGAATTACATTTCAGTTTATCATAAAAATATATGAGAACTTAAAGTCGCTTTTAATTATTACCAGTCGTTGAGATACTGACATTACTCACACATAAAATTTATTTGAGGTCCGTCTGTAGTCCTATTCTGGGGGGATATTTTGAAGCATATCACATTTTTGCATAGTGTTTAATCAGTATAATTCTGCATCATTCAGAATTTGTTATATTTTATGTAAATAATATAAATCAAGTTGGGATATATTTTTTAAATTTAAACAATATTCCTGAAAAAGTATTACAATAAGCTTACATTACTATAAAGCAGATAAGCGTAGGAAGTTGAAATGTGTCGTTACAAAAGTTTTGGGGGGTCAACGACCTCTGTGGCGCCATCTGTTCGAGTTAAGTCACACTTCCTTATCAATTAGATGTTACGCCACTAGGCTGAGATGAAGCGGTTACCTAAATTATGATACTTTTTTTCGTCAACATTTTTACTACTTTTGGTAGGAAAATTATGTGAATTCTATTTTTTTTTTCTATTATACCTAATAATGTCCAAAGGTGGTTAAAAATTATAGGGCGATAGTTTTGGGACGTCCTAATTAGCATGATTAACATTATTTGTTTGACACTAACTTGTTGTAAAATATTTAAGCAAAGCAAGAAAAACTGAAGTACACTATTATTTTATAGTTTATCACATTAATTTTGTTCACGTTTTCTTTTCTCACATTGTATTTATCAAATTTAATTCATTTTCTTATAAGATACATCTATCAGAATGATAAGTAATATGTCAACGCCTAAGAAAATCATTTTACAAAGATAACGAACGATGAGCGAACATATTTTATTCGTCAATAAATCTAACAATTTTACTCTGGTTGTACCAATTTTTGCATAATTATATTTATAGTCAGCCATAAACGTGTTAAATTTAATGTCAATAACTCATTTTTGCAATTTTATATGCAGCATTTTAAATTGATAGAAAAATACTGCATTCCAAATTTATAAATGTAAAATCTTTTTAGATTTTTTGAAATAGATAAGTTTTGACGCAGTTTGAATATCCACACACGAACTGTAATTTTGTTTATATTAAAAAGAAATTCACACCGGTACTTAAGGTAACATTAACAAACTGTTAATAAATAATTTTTTATTGTACTGGTCAAAGGTAAACTAACTGTCTTGATCACTCGGCTTTTTATTATTTAAATAATTTTACAACACTACCTTAACCACCATATTCGCAGATTTTAAACTAAAACAACGTTAATGTTTTTACTTTGAAATGTAAATTTTTTATGTAAGTATTAAAAACCATTTTGATGTGTTCGTCTTTACATAAAATAATTTAATTCCAAACACATAATTACTGCAATTTAATCAACATTTTTTTCTACCTTAAACATGTAAAACCACGCAAAGAATTCGCAGAGCCGGCGGTTCCATCGGAATTAGGGTAAACGCACCGATAATTGACACTGATCAATCGGTGTGGATTGTTCGAGTGATCCAGTCGCGGGCATCTCCGTCGCGACAAAACGAACGGATTTCTTGCCAATTAAACTGGTACACAGAACACTAATTGGTCACGTGAATTGATTCATTAGTCACTACAAGATGTGTATTTGCGATTTAATGCAACAGCCTAGTTGTAGATTAGAGTATTTTTGTACAAACAGCTATAGAAATTGATCACTGAAATGACACGCCGTATTTTTGTTAGTGTCGTGTGAATAAATAAAAATATCTTAACGCATTAAAAAGAAATCTCAAAAAAGGAAATAATCAAGCTGAATATTTATAGTAAAACAGATATTCACATTAGGATTTCAGTTTTGACAGTTTTATTTTTCTTATTTGTTAGATATTTAGTTGGCGTTCAATGAGACAGAGGAATGTTTATCTTTATCTTTAGCCACCAAAACGATTTTGTTTTTAAAATTCCTATTAGAATGTGGCAATGTTTATAGATTGATTTAATATATAACAAATACTAGCAAGACTGGTGAGATTCTTATTGGATTTAAAATAATTTTATACCCGGACTGATATGGCATTGAAGTTTTTAGAGTTTTTGAAAATATCACACTTTTCATACAGTTTACTTTTAGCACAAGAAAACAAAACTAATTATGCAAAAGCCACTTACTTTTATTGTGATACAGAAGTTCTGGTAATCACTGTTAATTTTCATAGAAGTCCACAAAACACTTAGTCAAAAATTCTTCACAGAACTGATTCAAGTCTTCGTATTTTTTTTTGTTCAATGCACACACAACGTCTCAAAATAAGAAAAACGTTTTAATTATATTAAAAAAAACCAAACACAGTCAGCTACGCCCAAAAATAATCTTTCAAGTCCGTGCGAAAACAAAACAAAAACATGACACAAAGTACACAAAACAAGTTCACAAATCAACCTTCGGTTTTTCGGAGAATAAAAAAAATTGTTCACAATAATTATCGAGAGTTCACTTTCCACAATCGATTATCGGATCGGTTTCGATTAGTTATTATTACGTAAGGTGATCCTTGAGTGGAGCGCGTGGTCGCGAGCGCGCGTCGAAGCCGCGACACCCGACTGCAGTGCGATCCTTCGGACGAAACCCCACCAACACTACGCGCATCTGAGGCTCACTCCTTGGCGCGGCCCCGCCCAGTGGGACGCCACTCGGCAGCTAAGATGACCGTCTCCCTCCTTGTCTCTCTCGCACCAAACAGAGCGCGTCGTCCCGTTCCCCCACGGCGACAGTGGGGCGCGCCAATGGGATCGGTTCGGATCGAGTCGAGACGATGAATCGAGATGTGTACTTAGGTATCACTGCACAAGTCCTTTTGTTGTAGTCGATAATAGGATGCGCTTTTTTTGCGGCGCGATCGACTGCCCGCTTCTTGAGCGGTGGCCTCCGTTTATTTGTTTACATTTACAAGCGCTTGCAATCACAGCGACACGCTTACCTGCGTTTTTTGCCCGGAAAAATTATACAGAAAATTTGCATGAATACTTTTTTGCATATATTTTTTTCAACATAATTTTTCATGCATAATTTGACCCAATTATAAACACTTTTGCCCAAGCCAATCACCGTGAAAGACCAACTATAAATAGTATTTGTAAAAAAAAAAAAACCTAATAAATCTTTAGAAAGTGCATCATCCACCCACGTTACCTTGAAACGATCGAACATGCACAAACTCAAAGGCAAGACGTAGGGTGATCGTCTCGCAGGGGTGGCTGAACTGTAGGGCGCACCGATGTAGGTCAGTTTTTGTTTCGCGCCACCCGAAATTCGGTTACTGGGTTCGCTCGTGATATCTTTTGGGTAGTGCCAGTGATTGGAGCATGCACCTTACTTTCTTTTATAAAGATTCTACATAAAAATAATTTATTTATTTAATTTAAATCCTATACTTTGCGATAAAAAATAACATTCGTAATAGAACTCGGATGAGATATAAGTTTAGGTTTTTATTAATTTTATTTACGACATCATATTGAATTTATTTTTCTTATTTTCCCCTTCGATTATAAAAAATTTGAATAGGTTACGAGAACTATACTTTTTAGCTAGTTTTAAAAATAAAACAAGGTCTAACCTTCCATATAATTATTCAAGTTATTTTATTTTTACGTATTTTACAAAGTTAATCTTTTAAAAGTGAATTATCACATCACCCTTACAATGTTTGCCGCAAAGAAAATCTAAGACTCCGTTTCCACAGCTTAGTTTACTTCCACCCGCCAATAGATGGCGTTGCGCGTCGCTTTTCCTCGTTTTCCGTGAATTTTCCGAGTTGGAAGTAAGAAGGGTTCTAATTGACGTTGGGAATTTAAGTGTGGTTCGTATTTGGAGCGGTGAACTACGTCGGGACTTTCACCGGTGAGTTAAAATGCCAAAGTAAAATTTATTTCGCTGTAAATCTATGGTTCAGACAGTGAGGGTGGATGGAATCCGAATGTAAACGTGAGTTTTTGAATCAAAAACATGTATGTAAATAGATTTTGTTTAAATCGAAAAGAAATACTTAATTGAAAAAACTGAAAAATAACGAATTTTTCTCAAATAGTTTTTTTATCCCAATTTTTTTCGTGATCTTTCCTAATCTACACAATTAAAATATGGCGCTAAATTATTATGGGTACTTTGACACCTTTGATTAACTTCGCTACATATTGGACATGAATTAACAACAGCTGCTTGAAATCTTTGAATTTAGTACAAAAAACAAGTTACATATTTGTGTTTAAATTAAATTTCGCGTTGACCGTTGGTATATTATGTCGCTTGTACGAACTTATTTACTTTGTTTGACAAACACACTCACTTTTAATATGTATGTAAAAGCATGGTGATAGGGGGCAGTATTTAAAACTTAGTTAGGTAAAAAGGTATTGCAAATGTAGAGCAATTTAGATAGTAAAATAAATGTAATGAATAAGTAACAAATAATAGTTTTAAAAAATTAAACAATTATGTATGCCTATAATTTTTTGAGCCCATTATCATGGTTCTTAAGATATAATACTTTAATGCGGGATTTGAACCAGCAGCCGCTTGGCTTTGTGGTCCAGAGCGCGAACCACGGCTCTGGACCACATTATTTATGTATTCTTCCCCATCAATTACGATAGAATAATTTGTTTATTTATTTCAGAAAAAGAAAACACTATTCCAAGTTTAAAAAATGTAAATATAACCCGTATACGTATACAAGTATTAAACTTAAAAGGGGAGTCCCAAAGTACTTGTTACTAAAATTGTAAAATCAATGAAATTTAGAATTTGTTTTGAATTCGAAAGAATTATTTATTAATATTTTCAAATACCGAATTAAGAACCTTGGCTTGGTTATATGTAAGATCTAAGAGATTTTGAAAAAGTTTTAATATTTGGTTCGTTTATAGTCGCTTATTCTCTCGTGTCAATGGCATCAAATAAAACCCGACCAAAACTTGGTGACCTCGACTGCGTTATTCGTTCCACCCCAGTGCAGGTCTTGAGGCACAGAATCGCGGAGGTGACATATAGTCTGAGGGTCCGCGACGCAATCACACCGTTTTGCGTTTTATCTATCAACCCCACCTTAGTAGGTTTTAAAAAAAAATCTCCTTTTACGCTTACACTTTCTGAGGCACACCAACGTCGACAGCTGTACTAGTATGGGCTGTGTTACCGTTTTCAGCGTCTTCTACCCTACATGGTACAACGATTTGTTGCACAGTAGCACTATGAGTATTTGGAACCGGCTAATCTGGAAGTCATTGGGAAAAGCATGCTCAGCAGTGACGCCCTATGACTGATGGTGATGATGTTAATTTGGAATGAACCACACAGTTTACATAGCTAATTTCTTGTCAAATGCATAAAACCTAATTGGCATACCTCAAGTTGTAATTAACCTTAAATAACGTTATTTTGGTGTACACCTATTAAACATACGTTAAACATTTCGTCAAACATCTTTGACGAAATGTCGTAAATTATAGGTATATTTTGTTCAGAATTTCAGGGTGAACATGTAATATATTTTTTTATTTACATAATATTTTTTTTATTATATTTTCTCTTTCCATTAACGTGTGTTTCATAGGCGTACACCAAAATAACGATATTTAAGGTTACTTGCAACTTGAGGTATGCCAGGCTTCATACAAAAAAGTTCGAAGTCTTTTAATGTAGAGAATTGGCATTGCTTTTTCTATTTGACACACTAGTCTTATACAACATGTTAGCAGATTTCCTCATGATGGTTTTCTTTGCAGTTACTTAGCAATATCTTCGAAAACACTGTACTTAAGAGCTTAACGACGAACGGCTTTTCATGCCAACCTTCAAAGTAAAATATTTGAAATGAGTAAACATTTTCTAATTAAACTTACTACGCATAAAGACACATCAGTCTACAAGTTAGCAAAGTATATTCTCTTAAATAGAATTACAGCTAAATCACAGCGATTTTAAGTTTTCCACCGTTACATATGATTGCAACTACATTGTTCTTTTAATAGAACATTTGAAAAAAAAAAATTTACAATTTTATGACTTAATAGGTCCTTTCCTATTATTGCATATATGCGTATGAGTATTAAGTTTTATTAGAATAGGTTTATTCCAAATTCAAAGATTTTGCAGTTGGAATCTTGTATTAAAAGCCGTTCTGCATTAACGCTTTTGTCTTTCGAACAAACTTCTTTTGTTATTTAACCGAAAACAAAGTCTATGTACAGTTAACGGCAGGTCAATCTATCCAGAAAGTTAAAGGTCAATCAACCGATGTTCAACTCCAAGTCCGACACACAGAGACCAATATTAATTGCGGAAATTTGACGCTTTGTGGTAGGTTGACGAGCTGTTGTCTGTGCGAGCCGGGATCGAATGTTTGAGAAGATAGTGACTTCTTTTTCCCTAGGCCCTAGGTTTATTTATATGTATGTATGTAGCTCATATCACAAAAACTTGTAAGAAAATAAACAGTTTCTCATATGCATTATGGCGACTAACAAAAGTAGTAGGGATGTTGCCATTCAAGCGTATCATGGCTACGTGGGATCTATGCTTCGCTACGGGATTCTTCTCTGGGGAAACTCTTGTCACATAGATTGTGCCCTCAGAGCTCAGAAGCAATGCATAAGAGCAATTTGTAATGCCGATCCATTAAAATCTTGTAGACCTCTATTCAAAGAGTTAAAAATTATGTCAGTCCCTTGTTTGTATATTTCCCAGGTATGTCTTCGTCAAAACTCATCAAAAATTGTTTAAAAAACCGGAGTGACACATTCAAGTACAGTTGTAGGCATCCAGACAGACTTAATGTGCTACCAATGAGCACGTCAAAAGTAACAGTAGTTACCAAATGGCCGTTAGAATCTATTATTGACTCGATGACGATATGAAGCTTTTACCACTGAATGTGTTTAAGAGAAAAATGAAATGCTGGCTAATAAGTAGTTGTTTCTACTTTCTTGACGAATATTTTGACATTTAATTGACCACTCTGCTGACTTGTATTATTGATTTTTATTTTATAGTATGTTAATAATTTAATAAATAGTGTAATAATTTAGTGTAATAATCTAGTGTATTTACTGTTGACAAGACTTATTCTATTTCATTATTGTTAACCTCATCCTTAATTCAATTCTTAACGATCTTTTTAATACGTTTTTGCATGCGAGTGTCTGGTGAAATGTGAGAAACCACCATTCATATTATTTTCTGTATATGTACCACATTGAAAGCAAAATAAAGATATTTCTATTTCTATTTCTTCTTCTCTTTATTGCGCACCATAATAAAGTAAACAAAACACAGGAAATACATTTAGACCTGCCCAATTTAGGAAGTGTTAGCGCTAAATGCCATTTCTTCCAGACAAACTCCAGAGAGGACAGCTGTTGAAGTCCGTCAATGTGACAGTTTCTTGGAAAATGTAAATAGGCAGTTATTGTCGCTTTATATGCAGTCACTGCATATTTTTATTAAAACGCACAATCTCAACCCTAAATTATGCAACTAGGGACTTAACCGCAAGATTTATTTCTCAAAAAAAAATCTAAATTGAACCCTAAAATTGCCGCGGGCAAATAGTGCAAGCGACACAATAATTGCGCGGGAGTCGATCGTGCGAACGCAATTACATGCGCGCGCGCCGACCACGGGGTACACCTAAGTTATGGGAGGGTTGAATTTGTATTTTTCTCGTACAAATCAAAACCAGGCAAGTAGGAGTCGGGCATGCTAATGGGAATTTTATAAAAAATCTTGATCCTGAACGCGAAAGAAATATCTGTCCATGAGTCCGACTCGTACTTTTAAGGCCATTCAAACGTCAATATTTTATTAGATTAATGTAATATCAAAAGTCCTCAAAGCTCTGGTTTGTTATCTACTTCCATGCGCGTGATCTGAAATTAGAGTTAAAAAAATTATGCCCATTCAAATGATTCTGTCGTTGTTTCTGATTTCTGTAACACAAGTGCTTTGGCTACTTATCATAGGATCAGAGCAATGTGATGTTGTCCAATATTTATTTATTTTATTTTTTTACGATTAAAGTCGAGTAAAAGTGTATCAGTCGCAGGTACCCTGAGCACTGATCAGCACTCATGCACAAAAAGTAGTCATTATTTCATAGGACGTCCACTGCTGAACATAGGCCTCCCCCAGTGACTTCCAGATTGGCCGGTTGAAAACGGCCCGCATCCAGCGGCTTCCTGCAACCTTTACCAGGTCGTCTGTCCACCTTGTAGGTGGACGTCCTACGCTGCGCTTGCCGGTACGTGGCCTCCATTCCAGAACCTTTCTGCCCCATCGGCTGTCAGTTCTACGTGCTATGTGCCCCGCCCACTACTACTACTAAAAAGTAGTAAGCGTACGTAACTTCCCGCAGGTTTGGGCCATACTCTACCTCTGGCCCAGTGAAGATTGGTAGAAGGGTATTGTAAGGCCAGTGACTAAACAGGCCTTTTTAGAATGGTTTGTTATTTTCCCTCAGCCACCGACGCTACTGCAATAGAAGTTTACACCAACAACAGTGTCACATCTGACCTGGGCACTAGTGCTTACGCATAGCAAAGGAATCTTTGAGGCATGCCCATAGCAACTGACCTGTTTAGAATCGTTTGTTATCATTTCTCAGCCGCTGATGCTCCTAAAGTAGAAGTGTATACCAACAAAAGTGTCACAGGTGTCCTGAGCACTGATCAGTGCTTACGCATAGCAAAGGAATCATTCAGCCATGACCATAGCAACTGACCTTTTTAGAATGGTTTGTTATCATTCCTGAGCCGCTGACGCTCCTAAAATAGACAGTCAACACCAACAATTACTCCATGCTCTGTCTGTTGGCAAATTTTAATATCTGAATGGCGTTTGTTGCCGCCATTGAGTAATACTAGATTAATGTTTCTTCGTTTCGTAATTTTTGAGCCATTTTATAGGAAATTGGAATTAGACGCGGTTATTGTTGTAATTATCAGGGACACTGAAGTGTGAACAATTATGTAACTCGCAGTAGGATGTTATAATCATTTGGATGATGACAGTCTTGTATTTTTTTTGCGAAGTCAGTTGCTTTCAATTTCAATTAGATTGCAGTCCATTGCTAGACGTAAAAGAGCCAAATAGCAATATTTCCTACTTTTTTCATCTAGCCACTGGCAGCCATCTTTCTAAGGTCGTCGGTCCATCGAGCGGGGGTTCCTACACTACGTTAATCGAGACGTACTCTTTACTCGAGTCTTTACGCGACAGTTGTGACCGGCCCACTGGCATTTTAGGTTATTATTATTATTATTTATTCTTTATTGCTCGAAAAAAATGTAAATACAATTGGCGGGCTTATTGCCTAAAGGCATTTTCTACCAGTCAACCATTAGGCAAGGCAGAAATATTGTATGGTTGTCACATTTTTGGATTATTGTAGAAAGATAGGTACTCTTTTTGCACACCATATCATAGTTAATTTATTTTGTATGTATTGTATGTGTATTCGTGTAGTGTGGTCAATACATGTAGCACAAAACCCTTAGAGTAATTTAATAGTTACACCATTTATAAGTCAAGAAAGGCTGGACCGATTTTTATGATCTTTGATTGGTTGCATTTGTCTCTGCCCCGAATAGCAGAATAACTATAACAAACACGAAAAAATTAATGAGAAAAAAAATGTATGTAGGGGCGGTAGAAAAGTTATTTTTCCTACATTGACCGACCGGGAATCGAACCCGGGACACGACATTTAGTTTGTGACTGTACTAATTACTAACTTTCTTTACGTCTTTATGTAGTACTTAGATTGCCTCATAATAAAGATTATATTATAAATCTAACTAATCAATAAAATACGGTTAAAATTATTACAATTTGCAAAAAAAAATCTTTTCTCCTCCCCAATCGGTAATTAGCAAAAATGTCTCCATCTTTAAACCATGGCGGCTTGATTCCAATCTTGCATCAACTTTCAATGTCTCCAATTTCCTCCTTAATTAATTCTATTGAAAAGAATAAAAAATCTTAAACCCCTTTGCTGATGAAACTCACGTTTTTTGCTAATTAACTCTTATAGAATTTTTCATAACTGGAAAAAAGGGAAAGCTAATAAATCATTTGGAAATTAATAATTAATAACAGTGGAGGCGACGGTCCGAATCAAACGTAAATATTCGAAGGAGTATTTGCATAAGAGGGTATTTCGGACCCCTTTTTTGTATTTTTACACTTTCACTTTTCGATTTTTACTAACGTAAGTTTTGGGAGGATCGGACCGCGAATAAAAAATATATTTGACCTGCTCTAAATCGGACTTGGAAAGGGGCATTACAATCAACGCTAAACTTTTTTAATTTATTACAGAAAAAACAAAACAAGGTTGTAGTAATAATGTTTTAAGAGCTAATAGTTAGGCCCCAGGTGAGAAAACTCTTTCTCATCATCATCAGCTCACGTCAGCTGGACATAACTCTCTTAGGGCCATATTATAGGACATAGGTAAAGAAAACTAAAGATTGAGAAAGACTACTGTAAAAAAATTCGAACGTCCTGTGGCTGAAGTGATGAAGTATGAGTGGTCTGGTATGTGAAACCTAAGAACACAATGATTTGATGAAGGACCCAAGCAGTTAATAGTTCAATTCTTTCGCTACCAATATGACCTTCGAATTTGGGCTCATGAAATTCGTTTTGTCGAGTTCCCTATAAATAAAAGCGTGATTCATTTGTATTTTTTTTCTACTTTAACATTAAAACTATTTTAAAACAAAAAAACCGATTTCAATTAAAAAACAATTGAATCCATTTTGCTGTTCGAATTCCAAATATTTCGAATCGAGAGCGCGTCCACAATAACCATCCTTAACCCTTCTAGAGACAGCGATCGAAGGGGCCGGAACAGATGTTCTTAATATCTGAGATGTTTGCATTTTTACTATTGTTCCTTTAACCCTCCAGCGCTGATGGTGTTTGCCTACATTATCTGTTGTTGTGCATTTGAAGGAACAAAAAGATGGTTTTTATTCGGACGTTTTATCAATGTTTTTGTATTCATTGATGCTATGGGAGGGCAGTAAAATGTATTTTACAATTTTGGTATCGACAATTATTAGATTGGATTTTCAGTAGTACTATTAAATTGCTTTTCTATATCGCCGATAAAGATTGGATAGTTTTTTTATACGGTATGTCTCTGGATAAAGTGAAATCCTGAAAGGGGGTGAAATTAGAAAAAATAAACATTAAAAATGAATTTGATTGCTCAATTAAGATTTTTATTTCTTACTATCGACCGTCTCTACTGGGGTCACCCAACTTTAAAAAACCATACACCTATTTAATCCTCTTTTGGATTGATATACACAGTAGGTACCCTTTTTGTGTACACTTATACAGCACTGGTTAATACACTAACTTGTCAATCATTACATTGTTTCAATAGTATTACCTATTAAACACTTCGAAGTGAACAAAAATGTCTGCCCACTCGACTGGCGTCTGCTGATTAACATAAACTACGTAATAAAGTCTTCAACGTTCATAAATAATTAATGACGATACTTACAGAAGCCGGTCGCTTTGATCGAGATGTGTGGTGTAAAAAAAATGTTTTACCAAAAAAATTTTTTAAATTTCATCGGGCATTGTAGCGCACTAGGCCCGCGTGGTGGCATATGGCCCACAACGATGGGCACATACCCTATAGAGCAGTAATATGGACCTTTTAACTCCAAAACTTCGGAGTGATTTTTCAATTATACTTAGTATGCAATGACAAGTCCTGTCAACTCTTGCCCATACTATTATAATTATATAATTTTAAGAACTCTGCAACACCTTCCCCTTTCTTTAATGGTTGTCCTCTACCTAAAGGTTGTCTGGAAGAGATCGCTATTAGCGATAAGACCGCCTAAATTGTACATCTTTCTGTA
Organism: Anania hortulata; assembly: GCA_963576865.1. Classification (NCBI taxonomy): domain Eukaryota; kingdom Metazoa; phylum Arthropoda; class Insecta; order Lepidoptera; family Crambidae; genus Anania; species Anania hortulata. The sequence continues at coordinate 1,620,002 of OY756409.1, forward strand.
AAAATCATGTGTATTTTACTTGTATGGTGTGCAATAAAGAGTATCTATCTATCTATCTATAGTACAGTCGCAGATTAAATAAAGGCAGTTTTTTTCCGAATAAAATAAATTACCTACATTTCTACTCTATAGGGTAAGTGTACCCAAGATAAGATAAGATAAAAATTCTTTATTTGCAGAAAACATGGTAATCAAGGTTATGCAATTATTGTAAGAACATTAATGTTTAGTCAATTTTAAAGACATGCAGATGTGTTGAGAATTGTACAATTTTCAGATTTTTTACACAACAACATCGTACCGCTTGCAGTAAGACGTATAAGGTTTATCTAATTTCTTACTTACTTTATTTTTGTTTATTATATAATATATTTCATCATTTCAGCCATAGGACGTCCACTGCTGAACATAGGCCTCCCCCATTGACTTCCAGATTGGCCGGTTGGAAGCGGCCTGCATCCAGCGTCTTCTTGCGACCTTTACCAGGTCGTCTGACCACCTTGTGAGTGGACGTCCTACGCTACGCTTGCCGGTACGCGGCCTCCATTCTAGAACCTTTCTGCCCCATCGGCCATATATTTATTTAAATGATATTTAAGTAATAAATTAGTAATTTACGCCCCGACATTGATCTGATCAGCGTTAAATGAGAACAGCATATTTATATACAGAGTGTAACGAAAAGGTGAAATAAAACTTTAAGGGGTTATTCTACGGCTAAATTACATCAACTTTTTCTATGGGACCAACATCGAATTCGTAAAAAAACACTTTCCCATACTAAAACGCGACCAGCTGGCAACAGTTTGAATGGAAACGTCAATATTTATTTCACCTTTTCGTTACACCGTGTATTTATTTTCATATTTTAATATTTTTTTTAGGGCGTGATTTTACTGCTCCAAACCAGCAACTTTCTCTATAGACCAATATAGAAATCATACAAAAATCACTTTCTCATAATTAACAACCGATCAACTTAGGTACTTTTACTGGATTTACAAAAATTATCTATGAAAAAAACTTTTTTTTCTTTTAAAAATTATTTAACTATACAAGCTCTACTAACTGTAACTACATAAATAATTAATTAATAATTGCATGGAGAAGTTGACTTTTTTCAAAATTTCGATGTTATTCAATTCAAATTAATCAATTCAATTCAAATTATTTATTTCAGGCAGAGCCCATAGTTAGTTAGAGTTAAAAAATATCCTTAAAATTAGTGTTAGTGAATACAGTATAACAATACAATAATAGTTGTAGCCCCGTGGTAAAAAAGTCACCACTTTAACTTGGGTTGGAAAAGTCTTATAACTTGATCCACAAAATTTAAATGATGGTTAGTAGTGGGTAGTATTGTCTGTGTGTCTGTCTGTCTGTCGCACGTGGTGGCATTGTCTTGTTTCTAACACACATTTTTTTATTCAAGGGTGACGAAGGTGCGGCCGGGTGTGACGAGTTGCGTTGCGATCAAGGGTAAGATCTTTGATACAGTTTTATATTGAACTATCGAAATATTTGAACTGAGTATTAGTATTTACACACTATGAATACGTTCTTTTTTATTATTATTTATTAGAAACACAAAAGTTTACACAATTTTCTTTCTGCCAAACTGTACAACAGTTTGTCGGCAGTAGTCCTCGTGGGTATAAGTTGTTTCTTATAAATACATTTTATATTATATTTTAATTTATTCTAATTTATAGGCTAGGGTATACATTATTTATTTTATCTTATGAATTGCTTTCACAATCACACCTATTATCTAGTCCCAAACTAAGCAAGGCCTGTTATCAGCCAGACAGAATAACTACTTAAATACGTATACAAACATGCATGACTCAGGTACAAATGCTTGCGCTCATCACATAACCATTTGCCCCCCCGTGGGATTCGAACTCGCCACCGCCTGGTTTTGCAGTGCAGAGCGCGAACCACTACACCAGACAGTCGTCAGATATCTATGGACATAATGATAGATAGTGACGTTTCAACACGACCTTAAGGTGGTTCTTACTATGTACCTTTTGCAACATATCGTGAGGTAATTTATTGCTATAGACGTTAATAGTTAGTTAGTAATAGTTAATTAGTTCTAGTCAGTTCTAGAACTGATGTGTGTGAATCTTTCAAGTATAATACAAACTTCTGTGAATTATTAAGTCTCAGAGCTATTAAAAATATGCTCAAAAACAAATATTTTTGTTAAAGTGCCACAATTGTAATAAGTAAGTACCTAAGTCTGTTAATCACATTTCAATCTAGCCTATCTAGGCTACCTACCTGGCTCTTCTTCTTCTTTGCACTATCCCACTTTAGGTGGGGTCGGCTCTCCTAATTTTGTGCCGCCAAGACATTCTGTCTTGGGTTGGCGGCTCAGGTAAGTCGTTACTAGTGCTGAGTGTTTTCATACTGGTCCACCAGGCTGACGGGAGACCTACCTGCCTGGCTAGTTAGTAATTTTAAATTAAGCTTCGAAAATTAATCTAAGAAATGAGTAACGTTTCTTTTGGCTTATTATAATAACTCCACGTTGTTCTTATATATTTTATGTAGCACTGTACCATAAAATTATGTAGTATAGTTTAATTAATATGGTACCTATTCATATATTTTTACATTTCAACTAAAACTATTCATAAATTGATGATAAGTCATTGGGGGAGGCCTTTGTTCAGCAGTGGACGTCCTATGGCTGACATGATGATGATGATGACAATTATGTCATTTTGTATGTGTTTACAAAAAACATAAAACGTTACACACCTGACAATGTGATGCTAAGTTTGGTGAAGGTTGTAGGTTCGAATCCCGCAAGGGGCAAATGTTTGTGTGATGAGCACGAGCATTTGTACCTAAGTCATGGATGTTTATAAAAGTATTTAAGTATGTTTATCCGTTATCTAGTCGCCATAGTACAAACTTTGCTTAGTTTGGGGCTAGATAATTGGTGTGATTGGTGAAAACAATTTATTTATTATTTATTTATTTTAACCAATTGTTCGTATACCATAAGGAGGAGTTTTTATGGAGTATAAGTATACTCGGAGTCGCAGTTCAATAATCCATGGTGCGAGGCATCTTGAATCTTTGATGGCCACGGCTCTCAGCACAGAGCATTCGCAGATGTAGGGACTGTAAAAAATAATTTTGTTTAATGTGAGTTTGTAAGTTTTTTTTAAATGTACGCAAACCTTAAAAAATAAAATAAACTCGCTGTGGAAATTAAGGTTCAGTCTAGTAGAAAGAAAAATTTTGAAATGCAAGCAATATTTTCCAAAAAAAAATTAAAAAAAATACTATGACATTTAGCTCGTATGTTACAAGCGAATTTACTAGCAATAAGGTATTGACAGACATATGCTTTTAAGTAGGCTTATTACTAGCATGCTTAGCACCTGTCTACATTTGCTTGCAACAAGCATGCAACTTTTGCTTGACATCAAATCAATACTAGTTAATAGCATGTTCCTAATTAAGCAAACCTGTTCAGACGCGCTTAAAGCACGACCATTTCACCCCCCCAGGCAGCGGCCTGTAGCGTCTCAAAGCTACTTCAAGAATCAGATGACGGCTTATTTATGAGCATACTATAATTAAACATGCTCAGACCTAGCAATGCTTTTTCGCATATATGCTACTAAGTAGCAATTGCCTATTAATGGCATGCTAGTAATGAGCATAAACAGACAGCCGCGTGGTTGTCAAAATGTTCTAAAACTTATTTATTGCTTTTTTTATCTTTTTACTACCAGTACTTTAATAAGCCAGCTGTTGTACCAACCGAAATGATCCGTAAGTTATTGTTTTTTGAAATATTTAATTTTGCTCTGAATCTTAGATTACCCTGTCACCTATTATCGAAATGCACATCGCGGTTTCGTAAGGGTTGAATATTTTCTGTACCAAACCCACAAAGTGGTCTCTCTTTCCTCGACTACCTTATCCCTACAGCATAGGGGTCATTATGTACTGTTTCAGGCGTAAAATCTAAAGTTTGTCGTTCGGTATTTACTACACCCATAGTGATCTGCATTACCGAAATTGTACTTGTATAAGGGTTGATATCTTTTTATGGGTTGTTGTACTTAGTGTTATTGTTGTGAATGATAGGAAGATATCTAAAGGGATATACTCAATACTCAATACTTTATTGCATTCCATAATGTACAGTAACAGATGGTAAAAGTATGATTTTAGAATAATTATGGACCCTGTCGGGCACAGCACAGTTAGTAGGAGAGAGGAAGTGTGATATGTTATGATTTATGTATAAAATTGGAAAGAATAAACAATTTATTTATTTATTACAATATTGTAGGTAGGTACAACAATGATAATGGTATTCATTTAAGGTTTAAGTGCTTTTCTCATTTAGGTATTCTGTTATGCTGTAGTAGCTCTTTTTAATAAGGAAATGTAGTTTTTTTGTAAATATATTATATTGGGTTTCATTTTTGATGTCTTTAGGTATCTTATTGTATACTTTTATAGACATGAAATATTGCACTGCAATGCTTGATAAGAGTGCTATTGGAGTCTGTATAGTTTACACTATACCTCCGTTGCCGAGAGGCGAGCACGCCGGAGCTGGCGTCGCCATCTTTGAGGTCTCGAGTTCGATTCGCGGTAGAGTCGTGTAGAAAACGGACTTTTATATCATCTCGGACTTGGTGTTGTTGTACCATTGTTATTATTGATTTCGTTAACACAAATGCTTTAGCTACTAAAATTAAGATCAGAGCGATGTATGTGATGCTGTCCAACAAAAAAAAACATCCCACTAGTAGGCAAATGTTTCCCATTAATCTTCCGCTGATCTATGTCCAGCGCCAAAGTTTCCCAGTCCCCTGCAAGTCTGGTTAAATCGTCACAACATTGTTTGGGTCTACTTTTTAGACGGTAGCCGTCTTTATTCTTTCTGTTTTGCATTTATAGCAAATGTTATAGCAGAAATAAATTAGGTTCATTTTCGAAATTGATTCTACTGCGCAGTACTTACTTACATCAACCTTCACTTTGGGATCAGCTGATCAGCATCAAAATCTTAAAAAAAAACTTTATTGAAACTTTTTCAAAAATACTAACCCTTTTTTAAAAGTTTTATTTTATTTAGTAGACAAAATAAGCGCTAAGTAGAATAAAGCTAAGAAAGTGAGTAAATTATTTATTTATTTTACCTCTGAATAGTGAGTTTTTGCAATAGTCAAAAAACAATTAAAGATATTTAATAAATAAATAATTTGATTGAGAGTGAAATCACGCGCAAAACTACTATAGAAATATAATTTGTTTCGTATTTGAATCTCATTTCCCCTCAATATCATTTCATATTAAGATTACTTTTAAATGCAGTACACATTAAAGCCCCCATGTCGTTTCCCCTCCTTTGTTTTAGTATCGGCCATCATTAATTAATCAACATTATTATATTCTTGAAAATATGCCCACGATGTAACGATTTTGAAATGAGCCGGCCATAGAGCTAGGCAGTAATAGAGGTGACGTCAAACAAATCTTGGCCCCGCAGAGCATCGTCTGTCAACAGTCCAACCTGGCACCACCTGCGTGCACGAGCTTATGAGTTCAGACAATGTTATGCCTGTGGCAAATCACTATTATATGTGTATTTACCGTTTTCTTTGAAAGTAAAAAAAACAAAAGGACGTTTGAAGGGAAAATTCGTAAGTAAATTTCAATCAAATTTCATTTTAGCGTGTAATTGTATTAATTTATTTGAGTAGTCTGATCTTTTTTTTTAAGGAATGCCTACAATAATAATATAGGCAAATATTTTTGCTATAAACCAATTTATTTCTGCTCCTAAGGCCAGGCCTAAATAAAACTCTTTTACATGTTCAAATTTTTATAGCTACTCTGTGCACACATTGTGCAATTTTTTCGGCAAAAGCCGTTGCTTTGGAGCCCAGGGTCCGCTTTCCTTGATTTTCTGCTCCACTTCGCGCGGTCTTGAGCGCCTCTAGTTGTGAGATCATTGGCACGCATGTCAGCCCTCACGACGTCAAGCCAGCATTTCTCAGGTCTACCGCTTTCGACACAGCCGCAGTATGCATAATATTTAAATAACTATTCACCAGATATCACACCATTTGCCATGTTTTAAAAGTAAGGAATTTAATAACAACGTTCTGTTACACAAGCTTCCGAAATGCATTTTTTGCAAGGGCGTCTAGCGCATCAACCTAAACCTAAGTATATATATTTTAAATTAATCCGAGTATAAAACCCGCATTCTTTTTTAAATCACTTAATTAAAACAAAACTATAACATTGAACTGACTTTGCTAGGTCACTTCGCTTTGTAACTCTGCGCGCCCAAGTTCGTATGCAACAATTAAAATTTGATGATGCGGGCACTCTGTCGCGCTGCACCGACTGCACTCGCGCATTGATGAGTGTTCTTGCATTAAGTATTGTTTTGTACGTTTGTAACAAAGACTAAAAAAGAAATGTTACTTTAAAAAAAATTAAATGCTATTTTCAGTACTCAAATATTCGTTTTTCGCACTTGGGCCGCTATAACCCAATCTCGCCGAATAGGCTACCTACTTTGTTGTCATGCCTGAGTAAAAGTTTCGAGGCCGGCAATTTCCTTTTGCAAAGATAATGTAAACATATAGATAAACTGATTTTAATTTATGTTATTTTATAAGTATAAGTCAAACAACTAACACATTAAATGGGATTATAAAACAAAAGCCAGAAAAGTGCGAGTTGAACTCGTATGGAGAGGGTTCCGTATTTATATAATTTCAATACTCAATATTTTTTTGCTTTCCTGTATTAGAAGTTCGGTCTTACAATTTCTGCAGTTAAGTACAATAAATTATGGATTGATGCCACAGCAAATATTAACGAAGACAGAACGATCCTTGTATATGTATTTTTAGTTTTTATAATCAGCCCACGTCAGTTCACTACTGGACATAGCCCTCTCCCAATTCACGCCACTACGCTCGATCTTCGGCTATTCTTTTCCATCCACTGCCAGCAGCCCTATATATAAGGTGCTTCATAAATATCTGCAACGGCTGAAATGGGTAAAAGTATTGCTTATATAGATTACGATAGTAAAGGAATTACGTGCCCCGGATCGGTAATTAATTATTTGCGAAAAGACAGTAAATAAATGGTTACTTGCTTCAATTTGCATAACACACTTCGTCATCCGCCCTTGACACTGCGCGGGAGCGGGGATACACGGGTCAGGTAAATCTATGAAAGAGTGCTTTTGCCAACAAATTTAGTTTCGCGCAGAAACAGCAAGATACGTATGCAATGCTGAACACTGGTAGAATAAATACTCATTTTAAATAAAAACCAAATTGCACTTACTGAAAATAGGTACGAGTAAAACAGCTGATTTCACGTTGGAAGGTGATAAACTTTCAATCACACTTACAACATGCAACAATAGGCAATTAATGTAAATAAATATTGGACAACATCACATACATTGCTCTAATCCTAAGTAGCCAAAGCACTTGTGATAGAAATCAGAAAAAACAAGGGTACCACAACACCCAGATCCAAGAACTTGCCAAAGTTGTCAGCTCTTCGAGCGATGACTTTAGCTTTGCATTCGAAGAGCCATATCGATTACTTTGGTCCTTTTCGGTATATCCTATTTCGGGATCTTATCTCGTAAAGAAACGTCATGTTAGCTAGCTATTAGCTCTTAAAAGTTATAAAAATCATTTAATTCATCGTTGATCACAACTTTCCCAAAAAATTATGCCGTCAAACCACGCAGCTACCGAACTATCAAAATCGTCACATTTCGTCATACAAAAACTCGATCTAAATATAATGACGGCCGATTTGAATATGAAAGAACAACATCTGTCTCGAATGGAAGGAAGTGATGAGTAGCGCACAAAAAATACGAAAGAACGAGGGTGTATGTGTGACTCCAATCTGGATTGAACTGGATTGGTGTCGTTTATGAAGGATTGTGGTGACAATGAAGGGTTAATAGGTTTTAGTCGCGATTTTTATCACTGTTTTTGTGGTTAAAGAGAGCGATGCTCTGTAACAAAGTTGTGGCTTGAGAGGTTATTGACCTGTCGTGTAATTTTTCGGACGTTCTTTTTTTGGCAAAAGTGATTTGCCCAATTAGTGTGTAGAACTGCAAAAAACTTTGTAAATTATTTGCTGCTTGAACCAGGAGTTAGAAGTAGTTTTTCTGGGCTTTCTCCGCGTTCGGGTTTCTTCTTGACGACGTAGCCGAGAGGAGAACATACCGGACTTGGTGTCATCTTTGAGGGCCAGGGTTTGGTTCCCGGTCGGTAAATATAGAACGTTTTCGGTCTCGGGTCTGGGTGTACCGTCGTTGTTTCTGATTTCTGTAACACAAGTGCTTAAGCTACTTATCATAGAATCATGTGTTTGATTTACAGTACGGGTAAAATTAGAAAACATGAAAGATATTTTTTCACTTACAATCTTAGATATATAAAAACTAGCATTATTGTTAATGAATAAATAAAAAATAGTTTTATTTTTAATTTTTTCAGCGAAATTAATTGTCTTGCTGGTACTTCTTTACACAATAGTGTAAGCATATTTGTTTATTTATTATTAAGATTTTTTTTTGCAAGGAAGAGATAAACCTGGGAGGAAACAGGGAAGGCGATTGATGAATTAATTATAAAAAATATAGTATTGACTTGTGCGAACTCGTATAACACGAAACTTATCATTTGATTTCGTCCATAGCATAGATCATACGCTTGACCGTGATAGATGCTGCAAGTCTAGATAGAACATTTGGAGCGATTGTCATCCGATTAATCATAGTTAGACAGGGACAAGAGATCGTATGGTTAAACTACTAAAATTCAATTTTGCAGACGTAATCGCAAATTTTTTAAACATTTTCCTAAATAAAGTAAAATACAAATTCGTTCTTCTTGCAATTTCGCATGCATAAGGAATTCTAATGATTCAAAAATACTCCTCTCACCAATCTTCTATTATAATTCTACTATGTACCATTCTAAATGTATTGTTTATATCTATCTGTCAATCTTTTTTACTTGCATTGCCTTGTTTATATGGTTTAATAAGCATTTCATTGATCAATAATGCATTTAATATGCAAACATCTTTACTTTCTACAATGTTAACCCCTCTATGAAGCTGTTTGCCGACGCGTTTCCTGCAGTCAAGGTGTGCGTTTTTATCCTTTTGATTTCACTTTTACTGTGCAAAGAGGGAAAGTACGATCGAATATCGAATTACATAAAGTTTGTACCGAAGGCCCTGGTTAGGTTCAATTTCGTCATCATCATCATCATTTTAGCCATAAGACTTCCACTGCTGAACATAGGCTTTCCAATGACTTCCAGATTGGCCGGTTGGAAGTGGCTTGCATCCAGCGGCTTCCTGCAACGTTTACCAGGTCGTCTGTCCACCTTAATATATTAGGCTTAATTTACCTAGTGCCATATCCTAGATGAGTTTGAAAACACATTTGTTGGATTAGGTATTGAGAAGTAGATAGATAGATAGATACTCTATATTGCACACCATACAAGTATAATACACATGATTTTTACAGAAAGATGTACACTAATAATAATAAATAATAGATGTAGAAGTAGGTAGTGATAAGGTCTCCGATTTAATCCTAGACAGATGAGCTTACCTAGATTGAAAGAAATTAGATTTAATTATCCTCTGTGACACAAAATATGTGAATGATTTTAACTGTCTTAAAGCAGAGTGTCGTAAAAGGCGACTAATCCCTGTATCACGAGATGGGCAGCAGCGTGCAGCGTCTGCCTGCGAAATCTTATTAAAAACTGCGCTCGCCAACCCTCCTGCCAAGGGTGGCGAGTATTGGCAATCCCCCCAATGAAAGTCTTTGGGGGAGGCCTATGTTCAGCAGTGGACGTCCTATGGCTGTAAAGTAGTTTACAAACTTAAGGTAAAAAAAATGTCAATGGCTCAGAGGATGCAGGACACTCGCAAACTCTGTTATTCTGCCATAGATTTTATAAACTTGACACTTAAAATATATGCATTGTGATACTTCAGGTCCTAACTAAATCGGTTCAGCATTTTATCCTCTGATTACTTTCAAAAACCTTGCAACGACATAGCACCGGCTGTCCTAACAGCAAAATAAAAGATGGCCGAAACAAATAATATAACAAAAGCAACCTTCGTTCATATGCAAAACTGACATCACATAAAAGATGGATCACTTTTTAAAAATGGAACGCTCCATTCAAAAATTTAAACAATGCGTTCGATATCAAATAGTCCGTTCGATTTTTGAATTCAGCTAATAGTTTTTTTGGTGATCCGTAAAAAAATTAGTTCTATGAGGTCGGATGTCTTTGACAGATTTTGGGAGGTATTGTATGTTTTGATTTAGAGGTCTCGGATGGAGTCAAGATTTTAGTTCGAATCTTTATCAAAATTAATTCCAGTTTTTCGTGTTTTTATTTAATTGTTAGTACATGTTTATTTTGTTTCATTTAAAATAATAAAATAAAAAATAGTTTTATTAATATTTTTTAAACTCGGCATAAGAAGATTCACGGAACTCATTTTTTGTAGGTCAACACTAGCTTGCTGCATTTTCAAATTTCAATAATAACAATGGAAACCATCTTTTGGCCGATCTAACCCTTCAAACGCGTCAGTCATTAAGAGATTTGAATAATAAAAAAAGTAACTAGAGGGGAGATCCAGTTCACTGTTGCATAAGTAATTATAACAATTATTTTTTGATAAATAATAAATTATTTTTGATAGATAATAAATTATTTCTGACGGGGCGTAGATATGTCGCAGGGTACTTAGTTTGCGGGACGGGTGGGTGAGATAATGGTGGTAAACGATGGGTACAAAATGTGCAAGAATGGATGAAACACTAATTCCGCAATGGCAACCTAATTCTGAAATGCAAGGTTCAAGGTCAACTAGAAGTCTGGAACATACTTTTAGTTAAAAAAAAAGTTTCGTCTCTCGTTACATACATACATACACAGACATAGCGCGCTGTTTGTTGCTTAATTATTAATATTTAAAAATATATATATATATATTAGGAACAATACACAATTGCACGTGTTGATAAATTAAGAACTCAATTACAAAAAAATATACAAATGTGCAACCAGCACCGTTGTCCACAGAAATAACGAAAAACATAGGGTTACTTGGATCGTACACGTTAGTTAAATTTAGAGTAAAAATGCTGACCACTTCCACCATGCAGCAGGCACCAGTCATTGTATACAAAACACTGAAGCATTGAAGGCGTTTAAAGGTAACAAGGTTTCGTCCTTATGTGTAGGGACACACATCCCTACACATTAGAACGAAAACATTTATTAAAAATTAAATAAAAATAATGCTTTAAAATTTTAAAACATTGATATTTACTTTAGTTTAACTACTTGAATAAAGTTTTTTGCTTTATGCTTTAACCTTTTGACCGGCCAACCTTAACCAATAATGGAAGTCTAGATGCCGTGTCCCCAGGCTTGATACACTGTACATTTTAAATCTATGGTTGAAATAGACGACTCCAAAAGGCATAGATCTAGTAGCTTTATTAAAGCCTAGGAGAATGGTATTTCCAGCATTCATAAATAACACTCCAATAGGAATGACGTCTTTTCTTCGTCTATCAGGTAGATTATCAAAAAGTATCAAATACATATTTTTTTCTTTTTTTTTACATAATCAAAATATTACAGAGATATGTTGATCTGAAATTTTTGAATTTCTACTTAGAAGTGACGTCAGAAGCCCCCACTTCCGAACTTTGACGCGCTTTATTATTTTTATTTTTTGGTTGATTGATAAAATAATTGCAGGCTGCTTCCAACCGGCCAATCTGGAAGTCATTAAAGAGGCCTATGTTTAGCGTCCTTTGGCTGAATTGATGATGATGATGACAAAAGAAAAAAATGTCCCTTATTTTTTGATAATCTAACTGACAGACTAAATATAATTCTTTTTTTTACCCAGTCGTCACCCCTATTGTCATGGTCTCGTAATAAGGAATTAACATCCTCGTGTTACGAAAGGTACCAGGCAATCTTGTTTTGCCAGGGTCTTCTACCAGCACACTAATACCAGAGCCAATTTAGAAAAGTTTATTTTCTGAATAGACTTGAACTGGGTATCAATCCAATCGTCACCAGTGGATGATGCGATGGTTGATATGCATCCTATATTTCCTATTTGATATTTTTTTCTCTCCAAACCATAAACAACACAGACCCAAGCAAAGTCGTCTCCAAACACAAGTCTCGAAAGACAGACAAAAAGCACAAAATCATTGTATCGCCTCCTAATGATCTTGATATGAGCATGATTGTAGAGCAGGATGCGCATGCGTGCTGTCACGCGTTCGAGAGAGATAGAAGTGTGGCCGGAAGAGGAGTAATATATGGGGCATTGTTAGTAACGAGTCGTTCGTTGCGCGTGGGCCGCCCTTATGATTTTGCATTGGGAGTTGGGACACGATGGTTACACGTGCCGACCTTTTTGGAAAGGAGTTTAGAGTTCCTTGGTAAATCTGACGTATTTTGATAAAAATTGGAGTATTATTATTATCAAAATACACTAAGCCCATATGTTTATTTATCGTCTTCATCATGTTTAGGACGGTTTAGATGTAGGTATCTTGTATGTAAGGTACATTTTCAATTTATAAACAATATTTTTTTATTTGATAATTACAGTAGGTTAACACTGCTAAAATAATTCATTTTCTTTCATAGGACGCACATTGACACGGACACGGAGAAAAAAAGACACTTAAGCCGATCAATTGTCACAGGTAGTATAGAAAATCGACTTTTTGTGAACGTTTTAGTAGTGGTCCTAGTTGTTACATTTGAGTAAAATAATTATCTCCTAGAACCTAGTATTATTTAAATAAAATAGGATCGTATATACTTAATACTGGTACTAGTACAAATAAACTGCTCCGTCAGTGACATTCTTTACCAAAAATTCTATGCTACGTCCTTTTTTTACTTTTCAAATCTTTTTGATTTCTTTTTTCATAAATGTATCATTACTTACCTAAAAATAACGTTAAAATAGATGATAAAATATGAAAGCGCCTTTTCTACGCTTAGATTGTAACCATTAGCAGTAGTAAACTGGTGACAAATGAATAGCGACGCGTGGCGAATGTGCGGGCGCAGTGTGGAGCGACCTTAAGGTCTTTAATGCTAAGCATAACTTGATAAATGACATGGTAAATCCAGACTAATTTTGTCGTTACGTTGTAGTTGATCAATTTCAGTTATCGAAGCAGAATTCGAATGGGAAAAAGGGTTAATTTGTGTGGTTACCGTTTAGTAAGTATTTAGTGCTAAGGAGGATTGTTTAATGTTTAAGTAATATGTAATGTTACATTAAAGTCAGTTTTAGTCATTTAGTCAAAAACTCTAATGGAGTGAAAGGGTTAAGTGGTTATCGTCACAATCGATCAGGGTTCCCTTGTCAGGCAAAATGGTGCATATTTTATTATTTTTATATATTTTATTGACGTTAAATAACGAAGCCTCAACTCTGAATGTTATTTCAGTATTTAGCCGTCAGACTATTAGTTCACATTTGTATTTTTTCTTAATCTGCTTCCATTTGTACACTAAGGTCTTTAAAATTAGCCCTTTCTTCATCGCAGTTGGACTAAACGACCCTTTTTACGACTCTACAAAGTACTCCATTTAACGACATCAATTGACCATCAATATTACTGCAAACCATGATTAGGAGTAATCAAGCAATCAGCCAGGTGTAATTGCAAAAAACTTGTTTTGTCCAGTTCGCGGCTTCATCAAAGGCCACCGTTTTCACCGACAATCGATAAATCGATCGATTAGGATTCCGCAGAATCGAGTGAGTAGTTGTCATTATTTATTGATTAGATGTCACGACGCTAAGTTTGTTCTACATACCTATTGTTTGTTAGAAAACGAGAACCATTCCAATATTGAAGTGCAAAAACATAATATTTGTTGAGGCCCTCTAAAATGGATTTTTAACTAAAATGAATATCAATTGTTAGTTAAAATGCTAACTGGCTGGTAAAATGGTAACAATATCACCAAAAAAATAAACCAATAAAAAACTAAAAGCAGCCAGTCACTCCGATAATGCCCGCCACCGCCAATCCGCTCCGATCCGATCCATTCGAACATTTGAAATTCAAATTTGGAAATCCATTAGTTGCGACTCGTCATTTTAATGTGACACCGTATTGAGTTACTCTAATTGATGCCTTTGAGTTCTTTTTTCGTTCGAAATTCGAATCGAGTTCCGTTGTTGGTATTTTTTGTGAGGACTTCCGTTTTCGCTTTTTGAATGTCATTTATGTAACGATGTTGTTGTTGATTTGAATATCTATTTATCAGATATCGGCTAGTAATAGGGTAGATTTTGTGGTGGAGTTGAGAATTCGGTTTATTAATCTTTTAGTACTTATTTCAGTCTCTACAATCGTAGCCTATTATAAACCAAGTGCCGACAATAATACACTTTTCAGTGATGAATGCGACTGTTATGAGAATCTTGTGACTTCTCTTTTGGGTTTATAATGGGTTCTTTTTTGACCTGTAGTTATAGTCCTGAAAGAGCGCTTGCATATACTGCAAGTCAAAATCCCATATGGGCAATGGTGTACATGTTCATAATGATTTTAAGTTTGAAAGTTCCTAGACGTACTTACAATCAAAATTTGACTACACTTAACATTGTACTTTAATACGTTTGATAATTAAAACTAATATTTAAATCATACTCTCAACTAGTAGTAGTAGACTTAAAAACTAGATTTTTAAATATTTTTTGAATAAGTAAGTTTGTCAAATTAAATATTTAATATTTAAAAAAATATATAATAAAATAATTTATTCAGGAAAACAATAAGTTTATATTTAACTTTAACACTTTTCTGTTACCACAATCTTTAAACATTTTTTTAAATTTCAGATTTTTTCCGTCAAACAATGACAAGAATATCTTCACATCATTTATCTTAAAATCGCATACACGCCTCGGTAGTCAGCGTGTAATGCGCATTGATAGCATCGATCCACGATCCATCGGTCCTATAGATCATTAATCTACATTTGAACCCGTTCACAATGATACATTTGATAATTGATGCAAAAGTAATGTCTTTCTACGAATGGAATGATTTTGTGAATGAGATTTGGTTCCGTAGATCAATGTTCTAATCGGATTTAACGGTTTGCTAATGTTCATCATCTCGTTGGTATGTTACACGAGAGCTTGCAATACTACAATATGGTAGTATAAATTTCCATGCGTCCTTAAACCAGTTAATTTGAATCACTAAAACTTCTTCCCCCTTCTTCTCCCCTCTAGCACTTTGCCCTGTTTTTCGACTTTTCTTGACTTGACTTAATCCTAGATGTGACAAATCTTATCTAATAAACCTATGGCTATATATTATTTACGATGTTTTCCTCACCACTGTGCAAGTGATAAAACTAATGTTAAAGACGTGACGTACTCTACCAAAAGTATGTAATAGCAGATGTTTTTTCTCTGTAGAAGTATCCTGTGCCCAATCTATCACACTAAATAAAACAGAGATCTCATAAAATATGGTGATGCAAAAATAGTGTCTGCTGCAAAAACAACTTGCTTGGATGTTTAAAATAAAATTTTAATGAAATAATAATACTGTCTTTATTAATTAGCTTTCTTGGCATAAAACGGAATTGACGGTAAAAACAACAATACTTTCCAGTCTCAAAAGTCCAGTGAAGCGTTACCACATTCGAACAAAGCCTTGTCTAAAGGTGGTAGTATAATTTATGTCGCACGTCTGCCTGGCGTGGTGGGTGCGACGCAAATGAACCGCGACGCACCTGCCTGGCAATCTGGAGCGGCGCGTGCGCATAGTGTGGAGTTTCTTATACGCTGCTGACCCTCACTAACTGAATTTATTTAAAGGCGTTATTCTGAATTAAAAAATAGACAAGCAAAAATAAAATGAAATATAAATAGTTTAAAATTAGACGATTATAAATATATTAAATTATTATACCTACATATGAGGACTCGTTTTCGAAAGAAAATACATTATTAACATAGTATTTAAACTGAATTCATCAAATGCGAAAGTGAAGTTATTGACAATCAGATTTATTGTAATATACGAAATAAAATGTTAATTTAAAATACAATAAACATAAAATAAGCAAACATTTTTTGAACAACAACAGAAGTAAAATCTTTTAAAATAAAACGACGCAAGCGCTCTACACTACGTAAATGCACGAAAGTAAGCCGTTAACAATTACCGCATACGCAACTTTCTTCTGTAGATCTATCGATAATGCTACAATGCGTCGTTATAGTTGATAGGAAGGTCGATAATTACAATGTTATCTAGAAAGCCGCTCTATAAATAATGGAATAACTTATCGAAGGTATTGGCTAGAGTTGCATAACAACCAATTAATGTCACATAACTATACAACTTTTTATCACGATATTCCTATTACTCCAATTGCTATGAGATCATGATCTGCTATAAGAAGCAGTATTATCTGAACCTTGTTTTGTTTTTTTGTACAGAGTTTGACCTTAAACAACACTGTCAACGAACTGTTCAGCGTTCTTGGTAGGGGTGCTGGATCTACAACTTATCTCATCATCATCATTTCAAGCATAGGACGTCCACTGCTAAACATACTCCTCCCCTTCCAGATTTAATAAAATCTTATTCATTTATCTTGGAGAGTTAGCGATTTCTGGCTTTAGGATATGCGTAGAGGTGAAAACAACGACTGAATTTGTCTAACTGAATTTCTTGATAGGCTTATTTATGTGATTTATAATTGGGAAGAAATCAGAACTACTTTTTATCTTCCCAAGGCTGTATCTACTGGCGAAGTTCTGCGATCATTCAACTTGCACTTCTGACAAAAAGGCTCTAAACAATGAGCAGCAACTCTTTTATAACGTATTTTCGTGTCGGAACCCAGATATTGTTTTGTTTTTGGTTTTTTGAATCATTCCCGGTATGATCAGATGGTTACAGAACCTATAATTAGCGGTCTTCATACCTCAACAGTTCTTAAACGAACAAAAGTAGGTGCCTTACAAATATATCCTAACCGCAAACAAATGCCCTTTGTACACAATAAAATTCGGTTACTCGATCGTCTTTCAATCGATACGATCTATCGTTAAAAATAACGATAATTAGCCTCCAACAGACGCCACATGTCATTCTAAACAAAAGCTGTACATGAGAAACTAATTACTTCAATGCTGAATAGAGACAGCTTATTACTTAACTCTGTAGTGCGAGAGGGATGGCTGGGTAAGATCGGAAGCAGATTGGCACGCTCCAATGCCGATGCCCGAATGTTTTTTAATAATTAAAAATGCAGGCTGATAAATGGTGACTTGGTCGATTTATTTAACTTTCGGCGGTGCTTTGAATGAGGGTAGACGGATATGTGATTAGCTTTATTGAAATTATAATTAACCTTATTGGTGTTCACCAAAAATAATTACGAAATCACATTGTGGAGTGTGAAAATCATTTTTGGTAAAAATTCAAACACTGCAAGCAGTGACTTATTAAAATTAAATACAATCATTGAGAGCCATGCATATTATTTATTACAGTTAGAGGTGGGCTAGTTAGGTATTGTAGTATTTTGGCTACAGGATTTGAAAATATAAGTAGAATAAGAAACACGTCTTGTTTTAAAGATGATGTTTTATATTGAAGTGTGTCATAACAAAACAGTTATTAGACATGCTTAGAAAACATTATTATTTTGAATTAGGAAAAGACTATAAAGGAGGCTATATTACAACAGATATGTTGCTAGAAAGAATATTTAAATTTAAATACTGTTACCACGTTTTATTCGAATAGTTAGATTTATATAAATTCTCATCCTTTTAATACTTTTTTCTTAAAACAGGGAATATGGAACGATGTAGCAAACTAGAAGCCCAATTCCCGTAATTTGTCAATTCAATTCAATTCAGTTTTTGTAATCCAGTGTCGATCCGGTCAGAGTAACATTACTATCAAAAACAGTATTCTCGTAAACTTTTTATTTGACGTAAATTTATGAAAACATTTGTAAAGCGACTGAAAATGGGCAATTCATATTGGTTTCTCTTATTTGCATTCACATTACGAACTATTTGCATTTTTTCGGATTTACGAGAATACTTTTATTTTATTTTATTTAATAGACATACCAACAGTCTCATATTATTACATACTGACAAAATCAAATTAAACATATAAAGCACTGCTATCAGTGCCTAATCGAATACCTATGTACTCGTATACACACCTTTTACAGGTAGGTACGTACAACATTTGCAAAAGTGAAGATGATGTTGATGTTGTCCAATAATCACGAGTCTAATAATAACAAAAAAAAAATTTTAATGAAACAAAGTATTTACAACTTTTTTGTACGTAATGTCACTGGGACCGGATTGACACTAGGTGCAACTAGGTTCTGTTAAATTACGTAAATTGGATCACAGGTTAGGCATTTAGAGTTCACAGGTTAGGCATTTAAAGCCATTGCCATCTGACCTTAGTCATTCTTGGACAAAGGGAGTCTAGACCAGTTATGTATTGAATCTTTCATATTTATTTTACTTTATCAAAATCAATTTGCTCACAATTACAAAGTAACAATAGGCGAAATAGTCTTCCTAAAATTTAAAAGCTACTTAAACGTTCCATTTCCTTTAAAGAAATATATTTGCTTCCCCACGGTAACATTACTTGGGCCCTAATGATCCGATTCATCCGTCAAAGTGCATTTGCTCGGAAACCATAAATCCAAACAGAATCCATCCAAAAACATCTCCTAAATCACAATCATGCAAATATGCCCTTCAAACACCATCGAAATTCAAATCGCGACCATAAAATCGGTCTTGGCACAATAACTTAAACGCATTCAGAAATAAACACAAAGAGATATCAAAACCTATGGCACTTACGCCCGGATTGGCTTTGGCGTGCTTTTAATGAGCTATTGAAAAATGATAGTAAAAATAATTCTCTTTACCCGAATTTGCATAAGCCATTTAAGGGTTAAGTCTTTCCCATAGTTTTCCTATCAACAATGTAAATTCAACCTTAATACATTGGCTTAAAAATCACATTCAGATTAAATCTTTATTAAAATTTTGGAAAGAGCATGGACCTTAATGCTACATGCTCTTTTCAAAATGCGTCATCTTTCATTTATAAAATCACAAACACAACTCCTGACCCTTAATACCACACAATAGGATTCAAAATTGTATGCACCTGCATGCCAAAGAAATCATATGATAATTTTTCTAACCCTTAATGGCGTATGCAAATTTTCGTCCGCATTGTCGATCGCGTGGTAGGATTTGCAATATTCGGGGGTTGAATCAATACGGCGTTGACAGATGCGAAGACGGGTTAGCTCAGTGTCAAGTTACTTACTCCGGTTCGGAGTGGCGTGTCGAATCGCGAATTTCATGGGATATTTCTTCCCATTTGTGTCATTGGCTAATAGAAATTGAATTTGAAAGGTTAATAGATGACAATCGTTCTTTGGGATCGTATTTAGTGATCCGTGTTAAAATTTAAAAGGTTAAAGGTTTGATAAAATCAGACAAATGCTAATAGAATAAGATAAGAATATAAGGATGAATTGATAATCTGAATTCTTGCTAGAGAAGAGAAGACTGGGTTACTAAAAGTTAACATAAACGTAAAAGTTCTAACATAATAAATAGAGCACAGTATGTTAGACTAACATCTAAAATGTTATACAGGCTACAAATAACATACATTTTTCTTTGCTCTAGTGGCATGCTAAACTCACTTATTTCATCTTTAATTAAAAACTACACACTTAATTGGTTATTATTTATTCAATCACTAACTTAGCCACAATAGATATTAAATAGATAATAAATAAAATTGTTATGAAAAATATAATTTAAAAATGCAAGATAGCTTCTGCTCTTCTATTTTAATTGTTTAAGTAATCTCATAAATAGTAAACTGAATACTTTAAGCTACAACTACAACTCTTTAGAATTAATTGAGGCCTTTGACAACATTCATCACGCAGGCATGATACTCATTAATTACTCACACCCACCTATCGGAAGTGTATTAATACTTTAAAAGTCTGTAATAAATAGCAGCATTGTCCCACAAGAGCTGTTATGACCCATTTGCCCTATCATGACCATAATTTTACTAGACACGCAAACTTTCACAGGGGTCTGTAATAAGACCAGTTTTATTCCTATTGGACAATTATTTACTAACTTCGAAACCTTTTTGCGCATTCAATGTCAATTGGATTAAATATAGCTCTAAGTGTAATGGGGTTTTATAAGTGTTTAGTATTATAATAAGTTTTTGTACATGATTATTAAAGATATATGCAGATATATGCGAAGAGAAAGGCTTATTTTATGGATGAATAATTTTAACGCTTTGTTTGACTATAAACTTTTTAACTTTGATGTACATTGCCGTTTTAACCGTAAAATTATTTTACTTCATATCAATTATATGTAAAGATAACGAAATTTTTATTTCCAATATTTAAAAAAATATACTGAACAACATTAAAGCAAAGATGCGCTTTAATATCAGTGTATTAATACAAATTCATAATTTAGTCAAAGGAAGTAGTTTTTATGTGACCTTTTTATACATAAAAAAACTCATCAAATTCAAATTACGGCGCCTTTAAGAAAACCCTCGTTACTAATAAAAATTAAGTCGACCGCTAAACATGGTCAGTAATTAACCAAACCGAATTCGCCCATGCTATTGACCTCGTATAGGGAAGCGATCCATTGTCATTGTTTCTCCTAAATCCGAAAATCATTCAAAAATCGACTTTACCACTCTTTCAATAGGCTCTATCCATTGATCTGTTATAGCAGAAGTATCCTTGAGGAGTCTACGAGCTACTTTCAACTTTACTTTATCAAAGTTAAGGTTCAAATTTTAAATTCGTTCCACTTGACTGGTGCTGTAACACTCGGTTGCACAGCTGTTGGCTGGTCACCAATATGAATGTAATTAGAGGCTACACGTATGTGTTGTCCAAGAAAGTCTGCGGTTTCGATGTTGAGGAAGTCCTTCGACAGGCGATACGGATCTGTAAGCACTATTGATCGGTGGATAAGGGGATTGCTATCTTTGAATGGTGGTTGGAATGGTTTGTTTTGTATCGGACTAGATTATTTGACGCGTTTATTTCTAGTTATACTTCTTGAGTTTATATTTTCAATCCATTTCTAAAAACCATTTACATGCGTAATGCATTAGAGAGGCTTTTTACACTTTTTGCTTCTAAAAAGATTTGATTATCTTAAGAAATAGTTAGCTTTGCTTCGAAACGCCATATATACCTTAGATTATGTTTGACAGTTAAAATTACGCAATTTATATTTGCAGTATAATAGGTCAAATGTGCGCCACAGAACACACCAATTATCTTGATCACGAAGAAAAGAACCAACATTTTTATATTACCTACGAGGTACTAGTCAAGTAGCCAAGGCAATTCAGGAAATATCATTATATAAACATTAATATGACGACCTCCGTGGCCGAGAGGCGAGCATACCGACTTTGTGTCGCTATCTCTGAGGTTCTGGGTTCGATTCCCGGTCGGTCAATGTAGGAAAATAACTTTTCTATAGGTATTGTCTCGGGTCTGGGTGTTGTGGTACCGTTGTTGTTTCTGATTTCTGTAACACAAGTGCCTAAGCTTATCATAGGATCAGAGCAATGTATGTGATGTTGTCCAATATTTATTTATTTATTTATAAAACTGACCCAAATCGAAACTCAAACCCGGGACTTGTTGCGTTCAAGAAGAAATACCGCTCCACTTCGCCAATAAGGTCGTAACTAAATTCACTAACGATCGAAGGAAAACCATTAAATAATTAACTTGCAACATGAAGCATGACGAATCGTCTATCAATGCTATCTTCGTCTGCATCTTATCATTCATCGTTCGATCACCAGACATCTGCTCGACTCCCCACTTCCCATTTCCCCATTTCCCTGATAACGTTTGACGCATCGTCGACTCCCCCCCGATCGGTGAATCAATTAACTGGTGTGTAATTTATTTCACTAAGATAACCAGGATCGGCTGGTTAATGAATATGAAAGTGACTATTATTGTTTGGAAACAGCGTTTCCTTGGTGCCTTTATCGATAGAATGAAGCAGCGGGGGTTAAAACCAGTAAATAAACGAAGTAAACAATTCGCAAATCTAATTATGGTTGTAAAGTTTATATTTCTTAAGTAACAAAATTGAAGGTGATATTTGACACGGAAAAAACTATTGCCACATGAAGAATTCGTTGGATTCGTTACAAACGAATCAAAAAGGTCCTAACATAAAGGCTTTTTAAGTAGTCATTAAAGAGAAGTTCCTTGTGGGGACGGCCGTAAAGAATACTTTTCCCCACCGCCAATAGGAGGCGTGTCGTAAGAGGCGACTAGTTCCTGTAGCACGTGACGGGCAGCAGCATCTTCGTGCAAATTCTTATAAAAAACTGCGCTCGCCAACCGGCCTGCCAAGCGTGGCGAGTATTGGCAATCCCCCCCGATGATAAGTCATTGGGGGAGGCCTTTGTTTAGCAGTGGACATCTTATGGCTGAAATGATGATGATGATGATGATTAAAGAGAATAACACCAACCTCCTGGCTTCATAATCAGATCAGCACACACGACTGTGACAAATAATAGGCTAGTTTCCGGGGTCAAAAAAATATTGGACCCCTATTTTGTCTTATGAAACAAAAAAATACGAAAGTTCGGACGTGACGTCACGCCTTGTTAAAAAGTGTCGCAAGGGACGTTAAGCGGAATTTTAACGGGCTATATCTTCATCATTTTTTGTTTGATTGAGAAAAGAAAAAATACGTGTCCAATATTTTCTGTTAATCCAACTGACGGACTAATTAGATTTTTTTAGGAAACTAGCCTATTGTACCTATCGTCATCTACAGGGTGTTAGGTAAATGGTATATCAAGCCGAAACTAGCCCATGTTAACATTATGCATATAAATGCTATGGTGAAGTCAGAAATTTGATATCATAATATTTTTTTCATTTAAAACTTAATTCGCAAATAAATAGTTTCGGTTTGATATACCATTTACCTAACCCCCTGTATATGTCAGATACTTACAAAATTCAAATCGAGACGTCATTTAGAAATAGGTTTAACGACTTTCAAGATTTGAATACATCATTTCAGTTAGTTAGTTCCAAGCGAAGCTAATAAAATTGTCTTACAAAGGACGTAAACTGACAAACTTTTATATTTATAATGTTGTCACTAAGTACAGATTTTTATTCAACATTCTTATATTCTTATTCCTTACCTCTTTCCTCTTCTGATTAGAATGTTACCTTTCGATCACATTAAATAGTAGGGTAACTCTAATTCAGTTTGTTAAGCCACTCGAAATCGAAACTGGGTGTTCATGCCGAAGGGCGTGGGTCAATCGGTCGGTGGACGTAATCGGCGTTATCGCGCGCCGATCGCGGGTTCGATTCCCGGGGGTTGTAATTAGATTGTTACTCGCATGCAATATTAACGTGTCATTTATTAGGAGTTAGTAGTCTTGATCATTGAAAAAATATTTTTTGCTCTAATAGTAAATACTTTTAAAAGTAATACTTTATTGTACGTATGTAATCTTTTTTCTTACTAAATTTCTGCATACTAAAATATTTTTGTTGGTGGGTTTATTTTTAATTGCATTATTTGGATTTTGTGTAGTCTTATCCATATTATTTTGATCATAATCCATATAAAAGGAAACCCGCATAGGAGTTTTAGTGTGTCATCATTATTAACGTCCATAATGTTATAGACACAAAATTTATACAAAAAAAAACAAACAAAAAAAGCTAGTGTTACTTTTGCAAAATAAACCTGCAGTTAAAACTATTGTAGGGTGCAATAAAGATAAATTGTAAAGTTATTTTTGTAAAACTCTTAACATTATTTACTTTAAATTATCTATTGAGTCTTATTACTACGAGGCAGCTAACACTTCTATGAAAATATATTGTACAGTTTTCAAGTACATACATGATAAACTAGAACAGATACGCGATAAGAGTAAAACCAGTGAATTAGTTCTATGCTATATTCATTTAAAATAAAGTTTAAATAAATATAGCACAGATATTTAAAAAAAAGTTACACATCAAAATATAATATAACATAAAGTACACATGGCGGACATAATGCCAAAAGAATTTTCTACCAGTCAACCATGGGGCCATACATAGATGGTATAGGCGATGCTATATCGACTAGTTGACCGGACATATTTTGTAAGTAAGCCTTTATTTATATCTTTAACTACAAGGTACAGACGTCTCCTAGCAAGAGGTAGTTTGGGCCACACAGCACATTCCACCTGGGCCCAGTGCAAATTGGCGGAGGAAACATGCTGTATGGAAAAGAATAGAAATCCTTTTTTTTAACTAATAATTTTTTTTTATGTCATATGTAGGGCAAGTAATTAACCTTAAAATCAGATAGATGTAATTAAGCCGTCATAAAGCCTAACGACAAATATCAAGAAAATGTTAAAAATGTAAAGTATCAAAACCTGTCGCGCCCTCTCACCGATACATTTCGATGTCGATAAGAAAGTCAGTTGAGAATTTAATATACATAATTTCTTTTAACGTAGAACTATCGGGCAGGGCCATTTATATGGTAACCATGCTTTTATAGCCGATCGATTGTTACTGTTTTATTATGGCTTATTTACTTACTACCCCCAGTGGAGGGTAGTTTTACGACTGCGGTCTAGTTTTATTTGAACGTTTAAATTTTTCGTTGTGACAATAGGGCGATGGGAGATAAGGTTTGACATAGAACATGGTTATTTTGTGACGTAATTTAGGTACGCGTTATGTTTAACCCCTAACCTGACAATATTTTTTCTTTTTAAGTGGAAAATGGCGACAGTAATTATGGTAGCACAAGCAAAAATGGCTGCTAACATGTGAATGACAGGTCGGTTTCTTTTGTGGTTGTATAAATTGTTTTATTATTTGTTTTTGATCCTAATAGACTTTATGAGCATAGTCAAGCGTACTCCTAGGAAGTCCTAGGAAGAAAACTAGAGTACATTGTCCATACTACCATCTATTACCAAGCTTGCTTTGTTATTGGGAAGTGAATAGGCAAGAAATTTAAGTGTCATCATCATCATCATCATCATCATGTCAGCCTATTGCAATCCACTGTTGGATGTAAGAGCGCCCCAAAGAGTGCCAAAGAGAACGATCTCCTCCAGATTCTTTCATCCATACAGAGCAGGACGCCTGTATTATACTGCTTTCCTGGATCTCTCCAAGGCATTTGACCTGGTTAATTATAAGTTATTATGGTCGAAACTATCTGACATAGCATTACCACCTGAACTAATCACCACCTTTCAGTACTGGTATAGCAATCAAATTAACCACGTGAGATGGTCTGGAGCGCTGTCTGATGAATATACGCTTGAATGTGTTTTGAGACAGGGAGGGCTAACATCTCCTGCGCTTTCCAACCTTTATGTGAACGACCTCATCGTTGAGCTCAACAACACCAGGGTCGGCTGCTCAATTGACGGTCTTATACTCAACAGCATTAGTTACGAAGACATGGTGTTGCTGTGCCTATCGGCCAATGGTCTGTGTAAATTATTGTCAGTGTGTGAGGAGTATGCCTCTAAGCATGGACTACTTTATAATGTTAAAAAAGTCAATTTATGGTATTTCGATCAGGTAATAAGAAACCGATTCCTGTACCTCCAGTGAAACTTCTTAATGTTGAACTGGAGAGGGTAACTCAATTTAAATACCTTGGACAATTAAACAATGAATAAACGTTTTTTTATTATTATTATTACTGCCAGCCATTTTCCTAAGGTCGTCGGTCCATCAAGCTGGGAGGTGTCCTACACTATACTACGTTTGCGACTCTACTCGAGAACCTGTTTACTCCATATCTGTTGCAGAACTGATGAAAGGTGTTCATCGGTTCTGTGACAGATATGGCCGGCCCACTGCCACTTTAGCTTGCTACATTTTAGGTCTATGTCCATTACTTTGGTCTGCTGCCGCTCGCTGAGTAACGTGGAGTCGGTGGGCCAGGTTTCAGCTCCGTAGACCCTCATCATCATCATAGGTTATTATTTGTCTATAATTTATTGCATTTATATGTCTGGAGTGTTTAAATTTATACAGAGTGTCCGAGAAAGTATGGATTAAACCGAAAAGGTGCATGGCGGGGGTAATTCCCTAACTTTTTCTCTATGAATGTAGGTTCCATTTTCAACTGTTATACGCAATAAAAAGATTCGATTGTATAAACCGCTTTTTAATCGTAAATCATAGGGTACTTTCCGTTGACTTAGAATCATGAAATTTGTCAAGAAGCAATGCCTTACTTAAAGGATAGAGGAAAAGAAGAAAAGGAAGGAAAAGGAAAAAGTCCGAAAACCGGTAATTTATAGTTATTCAAATTCAAAAACATTTATTTCAGGCTTGGCCCATATAGTGTTAGTAACAATTTAACTTAGGACTATTGTTCCTAAATACAAGCATGGAAAAAAACATCGTTGAAATGACATTATTTATAATAACAGTTTTATTAATGTTTTGTGTGTATTAACACACATCTCTGAAGAAGTAGTGAGTTCCTACGGTCTACAAAAACCTTCAAGATAGTGTTGGTGTTATAACGGTATCACAAAAAAAAACTTTTTTGGACATACTCGTAAAAAGAGGTAAAAATCTTTTGAGACTCGATTCCCGCTATGAACGAACTATTTATATTCTTACAGTTTGTACGGAACCCTCGGTGTACAAATCTGATTTGCTCCTGGCCGGTTTTTCTTAATTTACCCAAACCGAGAATCGCACCGATCCTTAGCGGTCATGGCAATTTACCACGTCACTAATATAGTCGTAGAAAATTTAAAGACTGAAATCTTAATATATTTCTTAAACTAAACAAAACGCTAAATACTAATTAAACAAAACCCAAATTGATTCAAACTCCAAACCACAAATGGAGCTGAAAATTCTTAATATCAATTAACATTAGGGTAAATTAGTTAAGTGCAGCAATCGGGCCCTGATCGCCGCCGGGCGTTCCTATACAATGCCGAAACTTCGCACATTACCCGAAAACGATTAAAAGACAAGTTTTTCCAAATGGTATGCTTCTATGCTGTATGGTATTCGTATAGAGTGGATAACACCAAATTTTATAACGTAAGTACTGTGTTTTAGATAGGATTATATTAAAAAAAGACACAAAATATTTTGTACTAATTTTAGTACATTGATTTTAATGGTGCTAGATTATGACCTTATAAAGCCGAAAAGGTATGTAACTAAGCTATCATAGGCATATAATACTATGGCGGAGTTAGAAATTTGATACCATCATTTTAGAAGAAATGTTTTCATTGAAAACTGGTTCAGTAATTGAGTTAATAATGATAATAAAAATTTTCAAAATGATGATATCTCAGACAACCATAGGCATGGCATTTATATGCATATCATAGCAAATAACTTTACCTGTAGAATCATAACTGTTTAGTATAGATCACAAAAAAAAGAACTATACCTAGATCAATATAGGCAGTTACCTACTATTGCAATAAAATTTAAATATCAGGTCTGAACTGCTACTACCATGAATTTGTACTATACAAAGTACAAGAGAACTTAAGACGATAAAAAGATCTGGTCTTGCATGCTGTATTTTGACTAAAACAACATTTTACAGACTCAAAATAAAGACTGAATTTGAATTTAGGGTAATTGGCACTACATGAAGTTAGGATCACGGTTTAAATGCCTATGCACTTTTTGCATCAGGTCCTTCGGAGAATGTCTTGGTGAAATTGGGCTATATGTTTTTTTAACTATTCTAGATTTATACTTACTTACGTACTTTTACTACTTTCAAACTAAACTAAACTACTATTTTATTTCAGGTACTATAAATTGTCCCATATAAATGTCACATTTCATTTCATTTAGTTACAATTACAAATATAAATAGAAAAATAATTTACAATTAGAATACTTTGCCAATTTGGTAAATTCATCAATATCTAAGTTAATAAATGTCAGTATTTAATTTACATTAGTTATTTAATTACGAATACATCAATAATAAGAATTCTTATTTGTAGTATTATGACCCATAAGCTCGGGTCATAGTACTACAAATATTTTGTCATACATATACAGTATACTAAATATAACCTGTGTTATGGCATTATTACAAAGTTGTAATCTCTTATGAAAAGACAGTTTTAGTCGTTTCATGAGCACATGGTAGTCGTCAACATGGTGATCAGCAAACATGCCAGATGCGCTACACCGCCAGGGTAGGCGCAGCATAGCACGAAAGGCATTATTGTACTGGACTCTGAGTATATTCTATGTACTTTGTTTATAGCTGCCCATAGCTGAGCAGTGTAGAGCGCCTGGCAGTGGGCTTTGAAAAGTGTTTGACCTTGATCTTATTAGAGCTATGCGCGAACCGTCTAGCCAGCATATTTCCCCTCATGGCCACTAGACGCTTCTGTCGTTCTAGATCGTCAACGTCATCAAGCTTATCAGTCAGATAGTGACCAAGGTATTTAAATTTAGTAACAATATTCAATGGTGAGTTACAAAGCGTTATTGAGGGCATAGTGCTAGCTTTATTATTTTGTTTAAAAACCATTATTTCAGACTTTTTTACATTATAACAGAGACAATGCTGAGCAGCATACTCCTCGCAAAGAAGAAAAGAGTACTAAGAAATACTGGAAGTTGTTTTCAACCTACTTCTAACAGGCTTAGCTATTTAAAACTTGGCTGTAGGTGTAACTCTGATGACAATCAAGCTGATCTTCATGAGGTAGTTAACGTAACTTTTTAACTGACTTCAATGTTTTTTACTTCAGACCAACTTTTTTTATGTTTTTTACCTCTGAACTCCGCGATTAATGAACCGATTTGAAAAATTATTTTCTCAATTGAAAGGGTATCTCCAGATTGGTCCCGTTTTTTTCAAAATTCAATTCTGATGATGGAATCCATGAGGAATTGAGGGAACTCCTAAAATATCATATATAAATATATATATATGGTAGCAATATAGCAATTTTAGTATATTTAACAACAAGTCAAGCATTTTCATTCAGAAAGTATCATTTGCTGAGGTGGAACTGATGAAGGAGACCATAGTTGGCCACAATAGTCTTCCTCGAGTAAGGTACGTACGCTCCACCCACGCGATAAGATATTTTCATTAAGACAGTTAAGCCTTGTCATAGTCGACAAATCAAATTTCAATAAATGATTCTGGTGAGAATGATACCATCAAACTGATCTGATGAAGAAGGCGGAAGGTAAGCACCGGAATTCTGTGATAAAACAATGTATCATAGCCGTGTTTGGACTTATCTGAATCGTCATGAGAAGCAATTTAGCTATAATAACATCACAGATCTCCATTTAGAATGTAAAAAAACACTAATAAACCGACAAATAAAACAATTTTTTATAAAAAAACTAACCGACTTCAAAAACACTAAAAAGCTAAAAATAACTTTTAAACAATCATACCAAACAGTTATTTTTGAAGTCGGTGCAAACAACCACATTCAAACATTCCACGGCTGGCGCCGACTCCAATAGCTTTTTAGTGTTTTTGAAGTTGGTTATTTTTTTAGTAAAAAAATGTTTTTTAATGGCTATAAAACCTTGTGTTTGTGCTCATTTGATTCGTCGTGACGAGTCCAATACATATAGAAGCGTGTTTTAGTTTAGTTTGTTTAAAGAGATCAAAATTATATCAATTATATAGGTAGGTATAGGTATGTCCTGGATCTGACATACCTTTTTGTCACACCCAAACCGAAACTTCGGCACACTCGCAACTCCTTCGCAATATCTCCTGTTAGACAATCGGCGCATCGGTGGACCGTGAGCCATTAGGGTTTTAATTGAAAATAGCGCAAAGGCAGTAAATTGTAGAGTGCACAGAGGGCGCTGCGTTCGCTATAGCAATGGCTGTCGAAACTAGATTTAATTGCTCCTTTTTGGACATGTTTTACTATAATAAGACTCGGCTGGCATTAGCAGAAAAGGGTTATTGAAGATTCTGTCTGCACTTGAGATTTGTACCACAATTTTATAATAACCCGATATTTTTATGTGTCTGTCCTATAAATGAAATGATGATGATGATGATGATGATACATGATGATGATATTTACATTAAAGGACGACCGGATTCCTAATCGAGTACATTAAACGCTCGTTCTCTTCACAAAAACACTTGCTCCTCGTAAAATACTTAGCAAGTACTTACCTATGTGCGTGTCAAAACATATTCTAGGTAGTAATAATACAACAAATAAACAGTCTGCGAATCAGTGAGCGACGTAGACTTACATTTGACATATTTAAGAGAAATCCTTCTGCTGCTATAATGAGTGTCATATTCGGTGAGTAGCGACAGCAGAAATGACACACTATTGTAAGTAATATTTCGTAAAAATAAAAAAGTGAAATAGAAATCGTTTATTTGCTGAAAAAACACGGTAAAAAGGTTATTACAATTATGTTTATGTTCTCATGTTTTGCCACTTAAAAGTAGCATGCAAACATTGAGTAAGCTACAGAATAAATATCAATTATAATTATGAATTAGGTACTATTAATGTGAACTATGTCAAAAATGACAGTAAATTATGTCATTATAATTTAAGGGAGAAAAAATCTTTCAGCTCATAAAAACTTTGCTCATTAAGCCATCTATAGAGCCTACTTTTAAATGAATTAATAGCGAGCATTTTTAATTAATTGAATAATTATTAATCATTTTATGTTCCACTGCATTGCTTCACCTCAACTGGTTTGAGATATACTTCAACAAGTACGCCTTGCAGTGCGGTGGATAGGTTGGAGGGGTGTTAGTAAAGTCAAAACTAATCCACACTGTCTCATTTATGGCCGATTTTTAATAGCCAGATAACTTTTATATGAAGAATGAGTTTTACATATTGACAGTGTTCGTATAGAAAATGTGTCGAAACGTTAATTTTTAAAAGTAAAGATATGTAATAATGTAAAGTATGGCGATTCAAAAATCGGCCCCTAATCAAGGCTCCCGAGGCTATTTCTGACTAAATTTAACCACTTACTTTAAGCGAAATTGGGTAAGACTAACTTTAACCAGTGATGACATATGGAACTGAAACGTGGCCTCTCACTATGGGCCTCATAAGAAAGCTCAAGGTTGCAAGCGTGCTATGGAAAGGGCTATGCTTGGCGTTTCTTTGCGAGATCGAATCAGGAATGAGGAGATTCGTAAACGAACAGGAGTCGCTGACATAGCCCAACGGATAAGCAAGCTGAAGTGGCAGTGGGCGGGGCACATAGCACGTAGAACTGACGGCCGATGGGGCAGAAAGGTTCTGGAATGGAGGCCACGTACCGGCAAGCGCAGCGTAGGACGTCCACCTACAAGGTGGACAGACGACCTGGTAAAGGTTGCAGGAAGCCGCTTTCAACCGGCCAATCTGGAAGTCACTGGGGGAGGCCTATGTTTAGCAGTGGACGTCCTATGGCTGAAATGATGATGAACTTTGACTGCCTTCCGAATCACGGAATACTAATGATCCTAAATAACTCTAATCTAATCTAGCCTAGGGACCCCACTGATCTCTATCTCTTTGTTTTCTCCTTCTCCAAACGGCCTGTCCAATGCTTTCATTGGCCACGTTTATGTTGATATATCTAGTCCGTCCACCTGCTTATTGCCATGTCAAGTCTCCGGTACTTTTTGGGTAGGTTACAATTCGTTGTCCAGAATGTATAGTCATACGGCAGACGTGACCAGCCCAATTCCATTTTCAGTCGTCAACAGTTAGATCAACGACACTCTCTCACTCACTTACAACCGCGGCGTGTGTTGCTTTATGTTTGGTAACCACTAAAATAGCGCTGTCGTCACGGAGCTAAAAGCACCTCACTTTATTAATAATCAAGAAAAATACTTATCCTAAAGGTTTTTTAAATTAAAAGTCACAAAGTCAATTTTTGTTTATGGTGGAAGAAAATGCAAATGTGTGAAATTTTCCTAAAATTAGCTTTGTGCGAGTTCGTATGCATAGGTACCGTCACTGTATTTTCTTCCGCCAAACAGGTTTGATGTGTTCCGAATAAAGGTCAAAATAGGAACCGTATTTAGATAAAGATAAATAATATTTATTGCTAAAGGACATAAACAACGACATAATAACAGAACCGCACTCAAACAATAATTACCTTTTTAACATTATGAAATTTAAACAAAAAAAAAACACAAATGACCGAATAGTGCCGTTGCGCATGTCGCAAACCCCATAACAAAAGTACCTCACTCAGCATAAGTCTTTGCCAATACATAGGCCACGACACTGGGTTTCAGTGGGCCCCTGCTGATATTTACTGAAGAAGCGTGATTGACCTCAGAGTTCATCATCACTTACCATTAGTTTTAGTTAAAAGCAAACTTGGTAGCAAAAAAAAAGCGAAACAAAACAAAAACAAAGAACTTTTCCTGCTATCCGTCCGCATCTCGACGCGATACATCCAGCGCCCGAAGAGTAGCGACGTGTAAAATCTGCATTTCTTTGAGATGCACTTGTCCCCCCGCCCCCCCCTCGACGCCTCTTAGATAAAGAGGGCTCTACTTTCGCACGCTTTGAGCGCGACGGTAGGTTTTGTTAGCGCGGGTATGTAGAGAGTTTTGTTTCGCGCATGATAAAACGCGTTCAGCGCTTAACGCTAGTATTGTGCACCATCGGACGTATTTGCTGTTTCGCTGTTTGAAGGATTTGTCTGCTCGTGTTTTGTTTCTGGGTATTGTTATTAGTCTCTAAGTTACTCGGTATAATTCTGGGAAACAGCCGCATTAGCTGAAGCACTGTAAAATAATAAGTCTTGAATCCCTTTCGTGGTTAGAGCACTAGAAATATCAGAAATTGTAAAAAAACTTATCCCACACATTTTGTAGGAAAAAAATATCTCATAATTAAAACTTAACCAAATTTATTGATTTAAACTCTCATGGCCACTAAAGTAAAGTGTCTAAGCGTCCCATTGCAAGGCACACTAGGCCTCATTTTCATCATTATCATCATCATTTCAGCGATAGGACGTCCACTGCTGAACATAAATCTCCCCCAGGTTGTGATAATATTGTAAAATCTGTCAGGCCCGAATTCGCTCACTGAGAGAGTTCCTTAGCGCAAGCCCAACATTAAATCCCTAGGGTCCCTAGTATTAAATGAAATAACCTAACATTTGTGCCGCACAACGAACAGTAGAAAGATACGCAACCTTACAAAGCAGTTGTAGGAAAAGTTTGATATCGGAAAACGAAACCATTTTTGTGAACAAAGGTGTTGCCCAAGCCATTGTGTCATTGTGTGGGACGCGCTGAGTCTCATTAACAATTTGTGACTTGAACTTTTCAGGGTTTCCAACCGACTTCGAAAAACCTACTAAGAACGTCTCATTTCAATGCGTATCAAAATGAAAAAGTTTATTTCTTTAACAAACAGAGTTAACGACAATAGGCTAGTTTCTTGGGTCAAAAAAGTATTATTCTACTTAGTCCGTCAGTTAGATTATCAAAAAATAATGGACCCATATTTTGTCTTTTGTCAATCAAACAAAAAATTACGATAAAGCGCATTAAAGTTTGGAAATGGGAGCACGTGACGTCACGCCTTGCTAAAAAGTGTCGCAAGGCGTGACGTTACGTGGAACTTTAACGGTATATATCTTCATTGAGAAAAGAGAAAATACGAGTCCAATATTTTCTGTTCATCCAACTAACGGACTAATTAGTTTTTTTTTGGAAACTAGTCCATTATATTGGTAACGTTCCTTTTAAGTAATAAAATACTGTATTAAGATGTTACGTAGCACATCAAGGTAAGTTTTTAATTGTTAAAAAAAAAAGGGAAAACCATTAATTAAAAAATGGTGTTGTGTGTCTGTGTGTATTTTAAAATTTTGAATTTAACTGTCTAAGAAACCAAAAAAAAAAGTTTTTAGTTTTACGTATGACCTTCTGTCTCCTGGGGCATGTTCGATAACCAAGCAGTGAGGTCTTTGTCTAGCACCGCTCCCGTTTAAAATATGGTCAGGATTGGAAACTAGCTTCTTAGTGAGAGTCGACTACCTCTTACCCTAAGACATTAAGGCCTTAGAGCCCTAGAACAATAAATACGTAAATACAATAAGTATTTAAAGAGGAGAGTGCACTCAGGTCGCCTAGGGTAGCAGCGTTAGGGCGCAAGCTGCCAGCCTGTCAGAATCACGGTACAATCATCAAGGTAGTATTTGTAGCAAATGAGGACCAAAATGGAGACGGACGGTTGATCTCTTATTTGTTAAGTTACAAAATGTAACATGTACAGGTTGGATATTGTGGTTTCTAGGTCGCTGACAAATATACGAGTACCTCGGTCAGGGTACGCGTGATGATGACCCTAGATGTGGTTAGTCTTAATATATTGCCTTCAGCCCTCCGCAACCTTCGGACAGGACCATTAAAGACCTCTTGTGAATACCGAGAAAGTGGTATAAATCCAAAAATATATTCAAAAACATGTAGAGGTTGGCATTCGAATAACCCACTGATGTGACCACTAAGCTACTATCACTACTATTCCTGTTTGACCAGGTATACATCTTTTATCATTATCATTATCATTTCAGCTATAGAACATCCACTGCTGAACATAGGCCTCCCTCAGGGACTTCAAGATTGGCCGGTTGGAGGTGTCCTGCAACCTTTACCAGGTCGTCTGTCCTGTCACTTGCCGGCCTCCATTTTAGAACCTTTCTCCTCCATCGGCCGACAGTTCTACGTGCTATGTGCCCCGCCCACTGCTACTTCAGCTTGTTAGTTCGTTGAGCTATGTAAGCGACTATTGTTCGTTTACGAATCTCCTCATTTCTGATTCGATCTCGCAAAGAAACACCGGGTATAGCCAATAGTGAGAGACCACGATTCAGTTCCATATATCATCACTGGTAACACACACTGGTTGTAGACTTTCATCTTTAGGCACTGAAAATACCACTTTTGGATGTCCGATTATAAAATAATTCCATTAATATACACTTAGATAATACTGAATGTCTGGCTCCCCTGTCCAGTGTGGTTACAGAGGTCAAATGACAATCGCTTTGAATGTGTTTTGTTATTACCATGACTTGTTGAATTTAGATAATAGTCAACCGTGCCCCGACTCGTAACGGAAAAAGCGTGAAAAGGAAGAAGCTATAATATATAATTTAGAGCAGTCTGACGCAAAAGTGGTAGAGACAAATTCGCAATTATTGAGACCTCAACCAGGAGACGTATTTTTGAATCATGCGAATTCCAATCCGAATACGAAATCGCAAGATTCACATGCGAATTCCTAAAATCACTATTTTTGAAAATTTATTCCGTGAATTCTGCAACGAGTCTTACCCACTCGTTTTTCCTTTTCTACTAGTAGAAAGTACAGAAGAATAACATTGACAAGTAAACATATGTTTTACAGAAATTTGACATCTTTTCATTTACGTTCCGTTTTAAGCGATTCACTACCGGTTTTTAAAATCAATGAGTTTTTGCATTCCGTTTCATAATATTTTCTGCGTAAAACGAAAATGGTTACAAAAGATTTCAATATAATAGCAACACCTTTTTCGAGTGATTCAAAAATGCGTAAAATCGTGACCAATAGTAATGAATTCCATACACCAATTGTTTTCGTGTTCGAATTCGATATTCATTTCTAATGCTTCAAAAATACGTCTCCTGATATTTTCTTACACAATATTTTCCTACACCCATCCATATTGTATAAAAACCAAGTGACAACTACAAAAGGTGGGATCGAGAATAAATAAACCTAGTCGTCTCACACGGTTCGTATATAAAAAGAGTCTGTCTGTCTGTGGAGGGCCATCGAGCGCGCTTGTTACGCGGAGGGCCGTCCTCCACAGAGGATATAGAGTCGTATTGAAACACGGATAGTGTGAACTATGTAAGGTTCTTGTGATATTTTATGAGTATGTTTTTTGTTGAATGGCTTGCTATATTTGCAGTCAGACAGTTTGAACTCACTGAATCAATTCGTTAGGTCTTAAAATACAATTTTACTGTTTAAAAGAGAGTGTGATTGAACGCCAAAACGCATACGGTGGCTTCATCTTGTTTGAAAATTCGCGAGTAAACCGAATTTAGGAAAAGTATTTTTAAATCATGCGAATTCCAATCCGAATATGAAATCGCAAGATTCGCATGCGATTACCTAAAATGTTTATTTTTGAAAATTCATTCCGTAAATTCTGCTGTGAGTGGTTCTACCCACTCGTTTTTTGTTTTCTACTAGTAGAAAGTACGGAAGAATGACATTGACAAGTAAACATGTGGTTGACAGTGATTTGACATAATAACTTTATAATTACGTTACGTTTTATCGGGGGCGCAAACGTGGACACTTTTGTGTATTGTGTCAGACACAAGCTACCGATGAATATTTAATTTCTATAGAACCAGTATGAAATCAACCACTCTCTGCGCATACGTAAAAAATTCTTGTGTCCAGTTGCTTCCACTTAACACATACTCATGACGATCAAAAAGTATTCGATGCCGGCAACTGAAAACTAAAAATGTCCACGTTCGCGCAGCGCCTTAAGCGATTTATACTATTTACAGGTTTTTAAATCAATGAGTTTTTGCATTCCGCTTTATAACATTTTCCGCGTAAAACGAAAATAGTTTCAAGATTTCAAACACTTAATTCGAGTGATTTAAAAATGCGTAAAATCGTGAGCAATATGAATGAATTTCATACATGAATTGTTTTTGTGTAATTCAAGATTCATTTCTAATGTCTCAAAAATACGTCTGCTGTTACGTATCTCGGTCGGTCATGTTTATAAAATGTAAATTAGTTTATCAAGGAAGTCTGCATTGGAAGACTTGCTTAAGGATGGCACCGTCGAATCGCGGATTTAGTTGGTCATGCTGTAAGGTACGTCAACGACTTTCGTTCGTTTACGGATCTCATCATTTCTGATTCGATCTCGCAAAGAAACACCAAGCATAGCCATGCTATGGAAAGCATAGCACGCTGTTTCAACTTGTGGTTTCTTATGAGGCTCACAGTGAGACAAATGCCAATGAGTAAATATAAGATAAGGTCATTTATTAGTAAACTGATTATATTGCATATCTCATATATTTACCCATTAAGAAATCACAGAAAAAATCACTTCCCCATTTTGAACTGCCGATTAGCTGACATCAATTTTATATAGAAAAGTGATTTAAAAAAAAAGTTGATCCATAACAAAAAGTTTTTGTATTTGAGTCGTAGAATCATCCAATAAAATAAGATCTTATATACATATAAATAATAATGTATGTGTTGCATCAAACCCGTTTAGTACATAGTGTTATATTAATATACGCCGAATAACATACTAATTGTCGTGTTCTCGGAGTAAGGAAATAACCCTTCATCGTCATCATCATTTCAGAGATAGGACCATCACCATTAAACATAGGCCTCCGCCAGTTATTTCTAGATTGGCCGGTTGGAAGCTGCTTGCATCCAACATACTTACGTTACAATATTTTTTTCCAGCGTCATCTTTTAGGACACGCAGACCAGAGACCAATCTAATTAACCCTTTCCGCAACACTTTACAATAAAACTTCTTTTGTGTCTGGATAAGTATCACGAAGAGACTTAACAATAGTTCGTTTTCTCAATTGACAAGCACTGGTTATCAAACCCGGGCCCCTTGCGTGTAAATAAAACTACCGTGCCACTACACCAATCGCGACGTCAACGAGTACCATCCTTTAAATATATTTTCCGTCAAACTTTTAATCACTTTACATAAACTTGTAAAACCCAGTCTTAGGAAGACCTAGAAAAATCAAAAACACCCAACCCAGAAGTCTGGGAGCGACGGAATTTCACAATTATCACGTAGGGGGCGGATTCGAGACGTGTGGGGGGAAGGGGGGTGACCTATTTGTTCGACGTAATATAGTAATGGCGGGTCTGCTGAAAAATGTCGGAAAAATCGTATCGATTTTGTTTTATGTATTATATTACTATGTATTCAGCGGTCGTAGTAGCTTAGATGTTGAAGTTTCGCCTTATTCAGGGTGATTTAAAAAACATCAACAACCTCCTAGAGGCTGATTCTGATTCTCAAATACAACAACTTTTTCTATGGGGCCAACATAATAATCTAAAAAAAAATTCACTGTTTCATACAAACTGATGTCCGTCCCCTGGTCGGCGGCTAAGTATGAGGAAGTGTTTTTTTTCGCGATTTCGATGTAGGTTCCGTAGAAAAAGATGTTGAATTTAAGCACCAGAATCAGCCCCTAGGAGATTGTTGATGTTTTACAAATAACTCTGTATTTGTGGGTCATAATGTGTTCAAATCTCAGCAGGAGAGTGGCGCCTAACGCCAAGGTGGCAGTCTTGTCATATTAGACGTCTCGATCATAGTGTCATTGGGCTTGTTTCCTAGGTCAAAAAAAGATTGTTCTATTTAGCCCGTCAGTTAGATTATCAAAAAATATTGGACCCATATTTTGTCTTTTGTCAATCAAACAAAACGACGGAGATAAAGCGCATCAAAGTGAGCACATGACGTCATGACTTGCTAAAGAATGTCGCAAGGCGTGACGTTACACGGAACTTTGACGGGCTATATCTTCATCATTTTTTGTTTGATTGAGAAAAGAAAAAACACGTGTCCAATATTTTCTATTAATCTAACTGACGGACTAATTAGTTTTTTTTAGGAAACTAGCCCGTTGATTGGGTAATCTTTAGTCATAGTACAGAATTAGTCTTTAATTAAACGACCTCCGTTGCTGAGAGGCGAGAATGCCGTACTTTTGCCTCGCCGCCTCTGAGGTCCCGGGTTCGATTCCCGGTCAGGTCGATGTAGAAAACGAACCTTTCTGTACTATCTTGGGTCTGGGTGTTGTGGTACCGTCGTTGTGACTGATTTCTATAACACAAGTGCTTTAGCTACTTACCGTAGGATCAGAGCAATGTATGTGATGTTGTCCAATATTATAATTTATGTAAAATGAAAATGAAAATGAAAATGAAAATTATTTATTTGCTTAAAACATGGTGATACAAAGATGTTATTTTAGTGCATGTTCTCATATTTAACAATATTGTCATGCAAATATTTATATAAATTAAAATGTCATTATTTGAATTCAATTGAAAGATAATTAATCGCAGTCAATAATAAGGGGGTGACTGTGTAACCATAGACCAAATTGGACCCCGATTCAGAACGCTTCGTTATAAAATTGACAACCAGTTTTGTCCTCGTTCCTCCTTTTTTTAAGTCGGTTAAAAAGCAGTTATTGGGCATGTATAAGGTTATTAATAACCTTTATTTTTCTATCGGATGCTCATCGAACATCTATGAATCTAATAGGTATTTTGTTATAGCTCTCAGGTTTTACCTCCTTTGCCTCGTAGAAGCTGCATCATTTAATGGTATTTCATCATTCAATTATAGTAGATGTATATTCAAATTAAGTAATAATGATAATTGAAATAATATCATTTTAAGTGTTTTTAACATTGTTGCGGTGCCCTTTCCAGGGTTCATGTTATGGTAAACCTCTTCGAACATCATTTATCACCACATGATTGCAATAAACAAGTTTGAGTTTGAAAATCTTTACCACAAAATAGAGTGTCCCTGTTCTTCTCATTATTAAAAGCTTAACTTCGGATACCTATAACTCCTATTCTATGTCCATACTAAACATGTCTACAAGTTCTGGCCTTATTTGATATTTAATATAACGCCAGGCTATCACGGACATGTGTGGAGGCCAGATACAAAATTGCAGTTGAAAATTAAAGCCAGCTCGTGCCAATTCGTATTAGCTA
This sequence comes from Anania hortulata, assembly GCA_963576865.1. Classification (NCBI taxonomy): domain Eukaryota; kingdom Metazoa; phylum Arthropoda; class Insecta; order Lepidoptera; family Crambidae; genus Anania; species Anania hortulata. The sequence goes on from OY756409.1 coordinate 1,660,128, forward strand.
TGCAAAAGTTATACGCCGGGCGTTGTAAGGTAGATATTTAATAGTTGCAGTAAAAGCATCGAAAACTAGGCTTTATATAAAGGAATTTAACTATAGGAAATATCATATTTACAAAGTTAGACTAGGATAGTTTCCTTAAAAAATCTAATTAGTCAGTCAGTTGGTTTAACAGAAAATATTGGACACGTATTTTTTCTTTTCTCAATCAAACAAAAGTTCAGCGTAACGTCACGCCTTGCGACACTTTTTAGCAAGGCGTGACGTTACGTCCTCCTATTTCCAAACTTTGATGTGCTTTATCGTCACTTTTTGTTTGATTGACAAAAGACAAAATATGGGTCCAATATTTTTTGATAATCTAACGGACGGACGAAATAGAATAACCATGTGACATTTATCACAATTCACAAGCATCTCTGTACTTCGGAAGGCACGTTATAAGTTAGTCCCGACTAATATCGTTTGATACTACTCGTGAAGCACGTCAGAGAATGGTTTAAACACAGAACTTACATCACTCCTTCATCAATTCGCACAGGGCCCGCGTGTGGTGTCACAGGTTTTATGGCAGCTTGATTGTAGCTATCTGAGAATAAGGCTTAAACACAGACCTTACATCACTCCTCCATCAATTCGCACTGGGCTCGCGATGTGGTGTATGGCCCAAACCACCTCATGGTTGACGCGACGCCTGTGTCTACTGTGTCACTGTGATGTATATGTCGTGGCCAGATCGTAACATTGATCATTTCATGATGTGACCGATTATTTCAGAAAATGGTGGTGTTTCATGATATAGAACAGAACCTGCTGGCTACATCATGATGTGGTCTGGCCAGATCAATGAATACTCAGCGTTTGACGATATAAACAGCTAAACGCACGAATACTTCATGAAATGGTCAAACATTAGTGATCATATCGTAAAATCGTTACATTACCTACCGGCAGAGGCGCTAATGATTCTTTGATTGTGTGATGAGTAATGGCGGCGGATAAATATTTTATTTTAAAAGTGAATAATAATGTGTAAATTGAAAGTGCAGTGAAATATCGTTACGACATTTTACGATTTTTATGAAAGTCACTCAGAAAACGAGCGCAAAGTCAAAAAATCAAGAAGATCGGAACGTAATTTGAGAGGTTAGTTAGGTTATTTAGCTATTCAAGTATTTTTACTAATTAGTTTTGTTTAAAAGCAATAACTATTTAAAATGTTTGATTCATCTATCAACCAAGATTACAAATATTAACAAATTCAGGTAACTTGTAAACACATTTTTATTTTAATGATATGGCCAAACGTGGATTGACATTTCATCGAATGTTGACGTTTAAACGATATGGTCAGTTTAAGTTGGCCATATCATGAAATACCACCATTTTATGAAATGATCGGTCACATCATGAAGTGGTCAATTTTACGATCTGACTACGACATATACATATTGATTTGAGGACTTTCGAGGCTAAAGGCAAGCATTCCGGACTTGGTGTCGTTATCTCTGAGTTTCCAGGTTCGATTCCCGGTTGGTCAATGTAGAAAAATATATATTCTATATTGTCTAGGGTCTAGGTGTTGTGGTACTGTTGTTGTTTCTGATTTCTGTAACGCAAGTGCTTAGGCTACTTATCATAAAAAAACATAATGAATTTTGGCAAAAGTTTCCACGCATAATGAGCTTAGGTATATATAAATAAATATTGGACAACATCACATACATTGCTCTGATCGTATGATAAGTAGCTTAAGCACTTATGTTACAGAAATCAAAAACAACGACGGTACCAAAACGCCCAGACCCGAGAAAATATAGAAAAGTTATTTTTCTATATTGACCGACCGGGAATCGAACCCGGATCCTCAGAGATAGCGACACCCAAGTCCGGTATGCTCGCCTCTCGGCTACGGAGGTCGTCAAAGTTAACACAATTAACTTGCAACTTCCGTCATCATCGTCATCAGACTTCAAAAGTCCACTGCTGGTGCCTGCCTGCTCCATAAACCGCCACAGCGAGCGGCTCTAGGCCCTTTAAATCCAGCGGTTTTCCCTAAACCTTGACTAAGTCGTCAGGCCACCGGGTGGAGGCCCAAGAACTTTCAGTCGGGGTACTATAGGTCCCGACTGATACAGTAGCAGCGACTGTAGTGCTGAACTTTTCCTATACTGATAGTACAGACAAGCCCGTCAACCTACCACAAAAATTGTTATTGATCTGCACGTGTCGGACTTCAAGTTGAAAATCGGTTCAATGACCTTTAAATTTTTCGGTAGGTTGACCTACCTTTGACTGTGCATAGTAAAAGTTGTCTACAACTCAGTCGTTTGTTTCTACTTTATAGAAGCTTATTGATACGCTTCGAGACCCTGGACGGGAGCCAAACCAGCTCAGCCACTATAACACCATATGATATGATGTAGAAATAGAAATAGAAGAATTTTCTGTTTCTATTTCTATATGATATAGCGATTTATCGACACTAATTGTAAAAATATGATAGATATTTTGAATTTTTATCGAAACAGCGATCATAATAGTAGTAATCATTTATTTTTTTTATGTTTTAGTTGTTGTTATTCTATATTTTATTATTTTCTGTCTTGTTTTTGTGTGTATTTGTCTGTTTTGCGAAATATTTTTTTTCTATCTATCTTCTATAATATGTGACGTCACCGGCACGGCGATTCAACATGGCGGCTATATCTATCATATTTTTACAGTTAGTTTCAATATATCGCTATATCATATCATATCATATCGTGTTTAAGTGCTCTTGTTAAGCAGCCTGAGCGTGTTCGCCTGCATTTATCAAATAGTCATTGAATGCCAACACAGATACCAGACGGAACAGGATGAATACAACTTATAACTACTTTTTTTTGCGTCCAAAAAACAAAGTTCTCAGTTTGTTACTGTTTTTTTTTATTTTTCTAGGAGCTTTTTAGAATTTTCTAGAATGACATTTGACGACACGATTGACGTAGTGGCGAGGTAATTCGATTTGAACGCAATGGGTTCCCGGTTCAAATACGAAGTTCGGGTAATTTTTAAAAAATTGGCTAGGATCTGGATGTGCTGAGGCATCTCTGGCAAAAGTTTATTGTCTGGTACTTCGAACATAATGGTGTTTATTCCTTACTTCGAGACGATGGCAGTTGGTGTCATATCTGGTACAGTCTGACGCATTTTTATTAATTTATTTGAATAAAGTTACCAATATTTTATCTATAAGGACCTTCGGTATAGTTTTTTTTGTCTTACTTTTTAGTTTGCTTTCATTAAAATGACTCGTGTTAATTAATATATTTTTTAAATAATTTTATCAACAATTCTTTAAAGTTAACACAATTAACTTGCAACTTCCGTCATTATCGTCATCAGACTTCAAAAGTCCACTGCTGGTGCCTGCCTGCTCCATAAACCGCCACAGCGAGCGGCTCTGGGCCCTTTAAATCCAGCGGTTTTTCCTTAAGCTTGACTAAGTCGTCAGGCCACCGGGTGGAGGCCCAAGAACTTTCAGTCGGGGTACTATAGGTCCTGACTGATACAGTAGCAGCGACTGTAGTCCTGAACTTGTTCTTATACTGTGCATAGATGTTATATTTTTTGTGATGACCATTTAAACCCTCTATTTTGATACCCCCACTCGAAAAGTTTAGAAGAGTTTCACTCTTTAGGCCGCAAATTATTTAGTATATTATAAATCGCCATATTGTTTTACTATGACATCATATAGCCTATGTCACTTGGGAGAACGTAAGGATTCTAACGATACCTCATTTAATCTTAGTTTTGTATGGCATTCATTAAAGAGTCCCTTACTTTATATTGATGACCTCCGTAGCCAAAAAGCGAGTACGCCGGACTTGCGTCGCTATCTCTAAGGTCCTGGGTTCGATTTTTTGTTCAGGTCAATGTACAAAACGAACTGTTGTCTCGGGTCTGGGTGTTGTAGTACCGTTTCATAACACATGTGCTTAACTACCTGCTTACATTAGGATCAGAGCAATTGTATGTGATGTTGTCCGATAATTATATAATCTAGCTATCATTAAAAAACTTGTCTATGGTCAGCGAGATCTTCCATTATTCAAACTAACTTCAAATAAGTATAACTCTTTTTATTTCTAACCAGTTAGCACCGGTTTCTATACGTATGCCAATAGCAAGCTTCTAATAATGCAAGAACAGTCTTGCACCGAGTTCACCTGGCCGGCTGTCGCCACCCCCCACCCTGGGGAGGGGGGCCGGGACGTGTGAAACGATTTTTGTAAAATTATACATATTTAAATGTTTTATGTGTAGTGCGAATGCTGAATAGTCTGTGATTTTGTATGTCTATGTCTCGTTGGGTTATATGAGTGGGAAAATATTTATCTGTTGGATGTCATAGATATATACTTTTTATTGCTTATTAGTACCGTGAGGGTACGGCCGTAAAGATATACTTCCCCGCCGTTAACAGGAGACGTGTCGTAAGAGGCGACTAATTCCTGTAGCACGAGACGGGCAGCAGCGTCTTCGTGTGAAAACTTATTAAAAACTGCGCTCGCCAACCCGCCTGCTTATTGGCAATCCCCCCCGATGATAAGTCATTGCGGGATGCCTTTGTTTAGCAGTGGACGTCCTATGGCTGTCATGGTGATGATGATGATGATTGTATATTAGATAACAAATAAGATACAGGAGATCTTAATGATATTAAAATATGATTTACTCGTATATAAAGTGTGTATCAATAAAATATATAAAGTGCGATCAATTATTACCTTTTGAAAAAGTCTCTGAATCTTTGCAATATAGTTAAGTAACTGTTACTAAGAGCAGACCCAGAATATCGTCATCATCATCATCATCATTTCAGCTACACGTCCACTGCTGAACATAGGCCTCCCTAGAATATCATCACTTAGAAATTTCTGAATTTAATCATTCATTATTAAACTTTTAAGATACTCATTGATTGCTGATAAGAATCTTGTTATGATTTCGATAATAATATATCAGATACTATACACATAACTTATTCCTTTGTTCTTCACCAACGAAAGTTATTTATAACATCAAAGTTTAATTGAAATATTAAATTAGTATCTATCTACTACCTAAGTTAGGAATATTATCTTTGTTACAAGGCTGAGGTCCTTTTTAGGGTTCCGTACCCAATGTCTGTCTATCTGTCAGTCACTGGTCTGTATATCATGAACTGTGATAGCTAGTTCCAATTATCACTGATGATGTATTTATTATTTATTTATTTATTTAGAACTTTATTGCACAAACTTAAAAATGTACAACAGGTGGACTTAATACCAAGGGCATTCTCTACCAGCCAACCTTTATTATTTCATTTCTGTTGCCGCTACAACAACAAATACTAAAAAGAAACCAAAATAAATAATAATATTTAAGTGGGGCTCCCATACAACAAACTTTTCTTTGATTTTTTTGCCGTTTTTTGCTCGAACTTAATAACGGCAACAGGTAGACGCTTAAAATATTCACAGAATATTATATACAGTGTGTAACGAAAAGGTGAAATAAAACTTTAAGGGGTTATTCTACGGCTATATTACATCAACTTTTTCTATGGGACCAACATCAAAATCTCAAAAAAAATTGACGTTTCCATACAAACTGATGGCAGCTGGTCGCGTTTTAGTATGGGAAAGTGTTTTTTTTTGCAATTTCGATGTTGGTCCCATAGAAAAAGTTGATGTAATTTAGCCGTAGGATAACCCCTTAAAGTTTTATTTCACCTTTTCGTTACACTCTGTATAATAGTAGGGAAACACTCCGTGCGCGAGTCTGAATCGCACTTGGCCGGTTTATAATATTATTTTTTAATAAAATAATATAATAATCAGATACTTTAATGTATAAGGGCTACTTTCTCTTTATGATTACGAAAAATCTTATACCAACGACAGCACAACCCAATCGTTTCAAGAAATTTCTATTCAAGTAGAAAGCAAGTTCCACTAAATAGATATTTTACATAACACATCGTAACGAACCATTTCATTTGAAAGGAATTAATTACACCATTCAGTATTCAGACAACATTGAACAGCAAATAATACTCACACTAGCACACCAACTAAATCAGCTACATAAAATTCATGTATAAAAATGTCAATAAACACACACACACAGAGAACGAGTACAAAACAACGCGAACACATAGACAAGATTGGTCAGGGCTGCTACACGCTTTTTAAATTGATAGTTAAAATATGCAGAATTAAATTATAAGCTACGAATCAGACTTCATTATTTCAGCTATAGGACGTCCACTGCTGAACAAAGGCCTCCCCTATTGACTTCCAGATTGGCCGGTTGGAAGCGGCCTGCATCCAGCGTCTGCCTGCGACCCTTACCAGGTCGTCTGACTACCTTGTGAGTGGACGTCCTACGCCGGTACGCGGCCTCCATTCTAGAACCTTTAACTTTATTTCTAGAATCAGACTTGTAATTAAGAAAATCTAATTGATAATTCAATCGTAAAAAATGCTGTAAACGATTATAAACGAATATCTCAAAAGCTTTAAATGTCACAACAATTTTAATCGATTAATTTGAATACACAATCAAATAAATTAATGTGTCGCAAAGTGACGTCACAATTTTTTAATAAATTTATTTTATATTTTATGCATTGTTTTTGGAAAACATATCCTTCAATCTTTGTGTTGTAGCCTTTAAATATCTAATTAAACATAATGCCAAAAATCCTAATGATTACATTTTTCGCAAAAAGCGTCACTAAAAAAACTCCCAACCCTGTATTGGCCGTATGTATTGGAACTACATAGAAGTGATCTCAGCGCACACTACGACACCGTATTTCAGCGCGGAGGTGGTTTTTTCTGGGCTGTGTGCGTGGGGGCTACTGCCCCCCCGTGGGGGCGGGGGCAGCATACATTTTCAGTAAGGCCGAGCGTCACGAGCGTCTTTCAGCGTTGGGAGCGCACACATCGCCCGGTATCGGCGAGACGAAGAAGCGAAGAGCGTGTACAGAGTAGTTTTAAAACAGATAATGTTAGGTACTAGATAATACTCGCTTTGTCAGTATCTTTCCGAACTTATACATGTCCCAAAATATAGCTAGAGAAGGCTAGCAAACTATAGGAAAGTGTTTGAGAATGTGGTTTAATAGATTGGAATTATTCATGGGTTGAATTAAGGCTTTGTTTGCCGTAGTGCCATTTTAAGTGGCCCAACTCCTGCTACGGTATCTCCAATTCCTAGTCGTAACCTAACCTCCAGTTCCTATCGTTTCTAGTCAGTATAAGTTTGAACTCGATCCTAGACGAGGCCGGTCCAGTAATTTTGTAACTCTGGAACCCTTGGAAATGGGAACCAGACCATTTTAGACTATTAGTTATAGATCCAGTGTTATCTATTAGTCGATAAAACACACTAAAACTGATACTCGAATACTGTGATCCTGTATAATACATTACTGACGCTGAAATGTCAATTATCTGGGTTCAGTCACGTGCTGTCATCGTGTAAACAAACAACACTTACGGTTTGTTAATCGTAGTATGAGGTACCTCTTTGCTTTGTGACTTTGCAAGATTTACTCATGTGATCAAAGAGTTCCTTTTGACAGTAATTCAAAATTGTTTGCCAATAGAGCGTCTTGATTGAGTAATAGTCATCTCAATATAGAAACTATAACACTTAATATTAGTAAGATATAGAACTAGAATTATAATTTTTAGAATTCCATATTGGTGATACTTGAAATTTAGTTATAACTGGTATAAACTGGTTTGCTTTCTCTGTGTCTCGCGTCCTCACGGCTGCTCTGTGGGGTGGCAGATCACGGGTGTTGTACGTGTGTGTTCGGAAAAATGCCTCGCGATCCGGCACAGCTGAGGGCTTGAAGTTTTTCCTACCCGCCATCGAATGTGTTTGAATTTAGTGTCCTTGGGTAGTTCTGGGAGATCATTAGTGGATTTAACTTTTGGTAACAAAGATACTGTGTGATAGCGATTTGATGACTCTTTTTCAGTAACAGTTAAAGATTGAAATTTACTTTTTAGTTTAATTTATTTAAGTATTATTAGATATACGACCGACTGAGCCGAGAGGCCAGCATTCTGACTTGGTTTCGTTATCTCTGAGGTCCCGGGTTTGATACCCGGTCAGTCAATGTAAAAAAAAACTTTTCTATATTGTTTAGGGTCTGGGTGTTGTGGTACCGTCGTTGTTTCTGATTTCTGTGTAAGGATCGGAAACCGGTTATTTTACTATGGAACCATAACCGAAATAATAAATGTTTTTGCCCAATTAATTATCACATACTCCAACTACCGATTTAAAACCTATGGCAAATTTAGTTTTATGGTCAAATCTTTAACAACTACTATCAAATATAAGAAATGGGTCTTATACATTTTGAAATAAATATTAACCGGTTTTGATCCTTGTTTCTGTGACACAAGTGCTTTGGCTACTTACCATAGGATCGAGAAATGTATGTGATGTTGTCTAATAATTATTTTCATTGCAAATAATTTCACGCCGCAAGAATCCTTCAACCCATTTGGCGTTAAGACCACATTTTGTTGTTTTATGAGCAATAAAGTTAAAACAAAGAAATGTATTGTCGCTTTAAATAAATCACCGCACTTGCCAAATAGTTAGCACTCAATACTTGAACTCTGAACACTAAATAAAATTAACTCTTCCAACAATCCCCCAAACTAAACAGAGATTTTACAGCCAGCAGATTGTCAACTTTTCTCCACTGATATTGATATCGATGGACTTATGGTTGATATTCGGTTCAATGACCTTTACATTTTTAGGTAAGTTGATTAGCCCCCTAGCATGACCACCAAAACACGATATGATATGATATAGCGATATATCGACACCAACTGTAAAAATATGATAGAAATAGCCGCCATTTTAGATTTTTATCGAAACAGCGATCATAAGATGTGACGTCACCGGCACGGTGATTACACATGGCGGCTATATCTATCACATTTTTACAGCTGTTGTCGATATATATATATATATATCGCTATTTCATATCATATCGTGTTTTGGTGCTCATGCCAGGGAGGCTGCAGTTGACTAGATAATAGAAGAGATACTGATATCCATCACTTAGGTACCTACAGATGCTCTGGCTCATCACATAAACACTTGCCCCTTGCGGGATTCGAACCAGCAACCGCTGGCTTGTCCGTAGCACGTGCCACTAGACCTTGGTCGCCAACTATACGTTTTTCTTTATACGTAGGTACTTAACTAGTTATTTTTAGAGTTTGAGCTAGCTGTGGAGAGTTTTAATGTTTTTATTTGCAACGACACCAAAAATAAACAATAATTTAGGTATAGAATCTTTTGTTTTAAAGTTTTCTTTTTAAGTAGTTTTTTATAAACATCATGTTTAAAGGTCAAAGAAGTTTATGTGCAACTTGAAGTATCTCAGAATACCTAACACTGCTTAATAATTTGACATGTAGGGGAGACCGGGGATAAATATTAGTCAATAAAATAAATATTTAACATCACATACATTACTCTGATCCTAATGTAAGTCGCTAAATAACTTGTGTTATAGAAATCAGAAACAACGACGGTACCACAACACTGACTTGACCCGAAATAAGATAGCAAACTTCGTTTTCTACATTGATCCGACCGAGAATCCAACCCGGAACTACAAAGATAGAGAACGCCAAGACCTGCCTCTCGGCCTCGGAGGTCGTCCGATGGATGGTTGACTAATTGTCAAAAATATAAATATATATAAACGTGTTATTCATTAACTAGACGCGTATACGATGCCGCGTACTCGGCGACAGCGGGGGGTGTAATCGGTCTTGGCTAGTTTCCTGGGTCAATAAAATATTAATATATTTAGTCCGTCAGTTAGATTATAAAATATTTTGTCTTTTGTCAATCAAACAAAAAATTACGAAAATAAAGCGCATCAAAGTTTGAGAATTGGAGCACGTGACGTCAAGGCTTGCTAAAAAGTGTCGCACGGCGTGCCGTTAAACGAAACTTTAACGGGCTATATCTTCATTTTTTTTTTGTTTAATTAAGAAAAGAAAAAATATGTTTTTAATATTTTCTGTTACTCCAACTGACAAACTATGCTATATATTTTTTTAGGAAACTAGCTTATTCAACCTGTTCGCATAGTCAACAAGCCCCGGTGTCCCTTCTTACTCGTATTTTTGTGGATAAATGATTATTTATTCTCAACTATGTCCTTTGTATCGTGACCATGTTGCGTGGAATCAGTAATGAAGATAATATAATCCTCAGAGACATTTTTAATGCTTGTCTCTATTAACTTTTGTCGTGTGGAGTACCTATATTGTAATAGTACACTCAATTTGAACTTTATATAAACAATATACAGGGTTATTTCTAAAACATCAACAACCTCCTAGGGGCTGATTCTGTAGCTCAAATACAACAACTTTTTCTATGGGACCAACATTTAATCTAAAAAAATGTTTCACGTTTCCATACAAACTAATGTCAGCTGGTGGCGGCTTAGTATGGAGAAGTGAAATTTTTCTTTGCGATTTCGATGTTGGTCTAATAGAAAAAGTTGTTGTATTTGATCACCAGAATCAGAGGTTGTTGATGTTTTACAAATAACCCTGTATATACAGTAGTGGACAGACGACCTGGTAAAGGTCGCAGAAAGACGCTGGATGCAGGCCGCTTCCAACCGGCCAATCTGGAAGTCAATGGGGGAGGCCTATGTTCAGCAGTGGACGTCCTATGGCTGAAATGATGATGATGATGATGAGTAACCCTAAAAAGTACCCAAATAACTAATAAAAGACTGCAACCCGTTAAAAACTCTGAAGCCACATATTCTCTGCTAAAATCCCAAACCCACCGCTAGTGTTCCAAACTACGGATACTCTTTAATACTTAAACTAACTCCACAATCTCTATGAGAGATTTTTCTCAATATTTCTCGAAAGTGCCGTACCATATCTCACTGGAATCGCACCTCTATTACATATTCTCTCTAAAGGAAACTATAACCGTAAAGTGGGTACGAAACTCGCGCAGATGTTCGGAGCGGGGCGAACCGAAAAATTCGGATATTTACGGATATTTAGGCGAGTGGTTGGGATATTTTTGCGGTTATATCAAATATGGGATTCGTAAGTGATTGTAAGCGAAATGTTTCTTATTGTTTTCGAGAATGATTCATTTTTATGAAAAGTTAGTTCAGATAGTGCTTTAACAACATTATTTACTAAATGAAACTTGTTTTTTTTTTATTTTAAACTGCAAATCATCATCATCATTTCAGCCATAGGACGTCCACAGCTGAACAAAGGCCTCCCACAATGACTTATCATCGGGGGAGATTGCCTATACTCGCCACGCTTGGCAGGCGGGGTGGCGAGCGCAGTTTTTTATAAGATTTCACACGAAGACGCTGCTGCTCTCGTGCTACAGGAATTAGTCGCCTCTTGCGACGATCGAACGAACGAAGTGCAAATAACGGTTACGAATGAAAATAAAAAAGCCAACATTTTTACCACATTTGCTTTTATTATTTTCCAAATAAGGATGTAATTAGACTGAATTGTTTGCTAACAAAAATATATAGAAGAATAAGAAAAAAACTTCAAAAAGCAGTTGAATTCAAAAATACTATCATTTATTAAAATTTGTTCATTGATTTATACAAGGTTGCTATTAGTCGACATAATGAGGATATTTCTCATATGTCCGAAAAAACCATAACAAAAATTCGAAAAAACCTAAAATTGAAATATTCAAAATGAGAAAGAACATTCAACTTCAACATTCCATATTCAAAAAGTAACTGCATTATCGTTACAGAACACCGTCTATGGTTCGTTCTATATTCAAATTGGGCATCGCGATTGGCCGCCTGCTTTAGGATGGAACACACCAAAGGTAATGTCTATGCATAAAGTATTTTAAAGTAGTTAGAATGCAGCGTATTCTCTCTGGTGCACTCTTGCCGTTATCAAAGCGGTTGTTTAGTGGATTTTCTGCTTTAGGGTGTAAAGGGGATTTAGAAGCCAATGGGAAGGTAGATTTAAATATGGATTGAGCAAGAAATGAAAGTAATAGACAATACTGTATTTCTCTGTTTGATCACTGGTTGACTGGTAGAGAATGCTTCTTGGCATTAAGTCCGCCATTTGTACATATGTGATATGTGCAATAAAGTATAAATTAATATTTAAATCAATTATTTATATAACTTCACTAGTTTAGTAATTTTCGATTACAATTTTGCCTACCGATAAATCGGTAAAATACGCTGGAAATTGTTTTAGATTAAGATAACATCTTTATTGTACCGTATTTTATGCAATAAAAATATTCATTCATTCATTCATTCATTCAATAAATAAAATAAATAAATACTTTATTTTGGCAATCGATGAAACTAATACAATATTTTTTTGTTCTTATTTTTGTTTATTAGGTCGAGGAATTTGTAAATGTGATTTAATATTTAAAACCTTAGTAAGTATTTTATTAAATTAAAATATAAGGTACCTGCTAATTAACCACCTCCTTAGCCCTCATCCGGTTTGATTCTCGGACGGGTTAATGTAGAATACAAACTTTTCTATGCTAGCTCGGGTCTGGGTGTTGTGGTACCGTCGTTGTTTTTCATTTTTATAACACTAGCTTCTTACCTTAGAATCAGAGCAATGTAGGTATGTGATGTTGTCCAATATTAATTTATATATTTTTGCGATGGTTCCTTTATTTGTAATTTTTTAAATTAAAATAATATTAGTAATTTATATTTTTTTATTACAATATTATTAAGGCCCCGTAATTAGGTAAATATATCTTACCTACATTAAAATCTATTGATTTGTACTTTCTTTAATGTCTTAATCGGCAGATTTTCCACATATTTCTTATTAACATACTCACTCTTAATATAACGTACATTTTAACCCGCGACGGGTAAGTATAAAAATGTTCCATTTTTAAAATTTCAATATTCCGCCGAACTAACCGGGAGTTATTCGCACCTTGTTTTAAATAAAATCAAAGCGCGGTGGAAAGTTGCCGTTCTTTATGCAGTTCATAAAAATGGCCGTATTTACGAGGTCTGCGGCGAAGGAGGGTTACTACAGGAACTCTATACTACTTTAAGATCCAAATATATAGACATTTTTACCCGCGATCTAAACTGATGTTACAAATACAATAGTAGCCCTGTCTGTTACGTTTTCAGGCCTAAGCCGCTAAACGATTATTCGTAAAGAGATAGTTTGGACCTTGGAGCAGAATATAGAATACTTTTTGTACCAAAAACTGAACCGATTTAGATGAAATATAGTACGAAAAAGATTGAACCCTAGGGAAGAATGTACGCTACTATTTTTAATCTAAATCCTAAGGGAGTAAAATAGGGGGTGACATGGCGCGAGCAACGCCGCGGGCACAACTAATAATGTATAAAGAAGTTTTTGACTAATTTATTTTGAGCTTTTTTTATTATTATTATTTATTTGATTTAAAAGGTCTCATTTTATTATTTATCTTCGTTTAAGGGATTTTACTGCTTGATCCTTCGCCTATCGATCAGGAAAAACAATAGTAAAATATTGTGTCTGCCCGGCAGTCGCTTTCTTGCCAGTTAAGGGACTATTACCAAATGTCCGACCTTTATATGTAAGCTTCAAGTAATCTATGACACAGACTTTGCTGTCAATTGAATCAATTGAACTCTATGCCGTACAATATTTTATTCCTTGGTCAAATTTGTCATCAGTAGTGGGGTATAGCGGGGAGAGAATTGACGTTAGCAGACACTACGCAGAAGGGACGGCATTCGCAGCTTGATCGTCTTGACGAACGGTTGTCCTCCGTAGTATTGAAACTGTTTTTGTATTTGTACGAAAGTAAGGATAAAATGTGATGGCTTGTACTAAGTTAAGTTAATAAACAGAGATATTCAGAACCTTGGTTTGATTCTAATATATATCCAACACTTGGAAAAAATCGAATGACGTAAATTGGAATCGAACTCACGATTCATTGCATGCCGGGCGAGTGTTCTTCATCTAAGCTAAGCTAAGCGATAAGACGGGGGTTTAATTCCAACCTAAGGCAGTCGTTTGTTTTTAAAAGCATTACATTGTTTTAGATCTAGCATGTAATTGCTAAAAACAAAAATTAAATCTGTTATCTGAGATTTAGATCTTGACTAGCACAAAATGTTATTTTGAGCTGTAAAATCATCGCTCTACAAAAAGTTAACTAAGTCTATACAAGGTCTTTACCAGTTATTCTTAATTGCCTAGAAAAGATTGTGCATAATATTATCTTAACTCATTTCTCCGAAGAATAAAACGAGAAATAAGGTTACCTGACAAAGAACAAAGTACCTAACTGATACAGCTCAAAGAATAAGCAGACTGAAGTGGCAGTGGTCTGGTCACATTTGCCGTAGAACCGATAACCGATGGGGTAGACGTGTTCTTGAGTGGAGACCGCGAATAGGCAAGCAGCGTGGGGCGCCCTCCAGCAAGGTGGAGCGACGATATACGCAAGTCAAGGCAGTGGATGGAAAAGAATAGCCGAAGGCCAGGCTTAGGCCTTTGTCCAGCAGTAGACTGACTTGGGCTGATTGCGATGTAAATATATATAACTGTGTCTTGTCGGTAAAAAAGTTTTTTTTTAATTAGCCATTTCTGTCTCACTGCTGGGCAAAGACCTCCCCCAAACCTCTCCTCAACCCCTGTCGGTGGAAAGCCTGCCAATCTTGGAGAAAATTGTCTAACTCATCGCGCCATTGCTTTCAAGGTCTAACTCTCATTGATGTCCGGCAGTAGGCAGCCATTGCGTGCAGAAAAAAGTATTATTACAAAAAATGAGAAAACCACTGTGTAAAGTTTTCTACCGAGGACATTATACAACTCCTTGTAGAGGTTATATGACAATAATAAACGTAGCTTTCATTTAGTATAAATCATAGTTACATTTTCAGTTTATCCGGTCCGGGTTTACGGTAAGTCATTAAAATTTCTAGCCAAATAGCAGTTCAAAGCGGGCTCGTACAAAGCTCGAGTCATCTGCGGTAGATTTTTGCGCACATCACTATTATAAATCTGAAATGTTATATCGGAAGCGCGGATAGGGGTGGGAAGGTATCGATGAGATTTTGTGTATTTTTTATTTATTACGCGATTTTTACACATTATTATTATGGATAACACAATATATAAAGGATCAGGCTCAGTGGAGTACATTGGGACAGGCCGATGTCCAGCAGTGAACTGGCTGATAATGATGATATCACATTACTTTTTGTCATGCATATACAGGGTGTAACGAAAAGATGAAATAAAACTTTAAGGGCTTATTCTACGGCTAAATTACATCAACTTTTTCTATGGGACCAACATCGAAATCGCAAAAAAAAACACTTTGCCATACTAAAACGCGACCAGCTGGCATCGGTTTGTATGGAAACGTCAATTATTTTTTTTGAGATTTTGATGTTAGTCCCATAGAAAAAGTTGATGTAATTTAGCCGTAGAATAACCCCTTAAAGTTTTATTTCACCTTTTCGTTACACACTGTATAATATACCCTCTGTGTACAAAAAATAACCCCTCAAGATATCGGTTATCTTGTCTGAAATCTTGTCTCAGTATTCTAATACCTCTTTTTTTTCATGCCCTCCAGTTTATTTATAAAATGTTTATTGCTCGGATTAAATATATATATAATGTGGACTAAATACTATGTAGTTAATTGGGCTAAATATGCAGCATGTTTTACGTTGTTCAATATTCTCGTGGAAGATCAAGACGCAAATAGAGACATGAACTAGATATCTTCTCATCCTAACCCAAGTCAGTCTACTGCTGCATAATATAAGCCTCTCCCTATGCACGCCTCTAGGCTCATGGCTGTTCTAGACACTAGAAAATTATTTTATTTGTTATTGGAATAGTGGTGTCTTATGTTTCGATTGTTTTTTTAAATTTATTTATTTGGTAACTCAACGGCATTTTTTACAACTTTCATGCTACAGTAACATCTACATACAACTCTAGCCAATTACAGAGTTCCACCGCTGATACAAAAGTATAAAAATTATTGTGCTCATAAGGTTTTTTTTTAAAGTTTTAAGCTACCACAAATACTGGTGAATTTTTCTAGTAAAAGGAAAATATTGATAAATATTGATTAGCTGATTAGTACTTGGCAAAGATGGATAAGTTCTGCTAGAGGACATCATCATTTCCCTGTTCCCAGGTCATCTGGGATCGGCGCAGTTACAGTATGTCTTTCTTTTCCATGCAATCCGGTCACTCGTCATTGAGTCATTCACTCCCTTCTCAGTCATATCTCTCCTCACACAATCCATCCATCTCTTCTTAGGTCGTCCTCTACTTCTCCACCCATCAATACTCATATCCATCACTCTTCTCGTTACAGCACGTAACGCATGAACTCTTCCCTTCTCATCACATGTCCATACCAAGACAAATGGTGTCCTTTCATCTTTTCTGCTACAGGTGCCACTTTCATACTTCCTCTAATATATTCATTCCTTATCTTGTCCATTCTCGTCACCCCACACATCCACCTTAACATTCTCATTTCTTCTGCATGCAATCGCTTTTCATCTACCTTCTTAATGGCCCAGCATTCAGAGCCATGGAGTAAAATGCTAGAGAACACAAATAACAAATAAATAAATGAACTGTAACATAATGTTTACGTTAGAATTGGGATCAGAAAAAGAAAAAGAAGGTGTGATGTTTCGTAAAGATAGATATTTTATATCGATGTGTGGTATAAACGTCTCTAGCAGTAGCGATGTTTCACAGGGATCGAGTGGAGCCGACGTGCCGTATATCGAGCATGTTCAGACTTGGTGCACCGAGCGCCATATATTCTTTAAAATACCCTTTACCCCCAACGTAACGCGGAAGTTCTGTCGCCGAAGTCTGCGATAATGTCCAATTTGAGTAGTACTTCTTCTTTCTAGCTCTTTTCTCTATTCTAAGTCGGGATACGGTTTAACCGTGATCCTAGACAAGTCTGCTTATTACAATAGAGATGATGACTAGGCTACGTCCCGGAAGAGGGCCTCTATACCGAACAAATGACTGTTATGGCCAGTGATCAGAGTAGCTAGATTAATTTGATGTACTTTGGTAGTGCTAGCATAATGTGGATATGCCATTTTTTTCAAAAACTGATACTAAGAAATTCAGGCATCCCAGAGGCATGTCCATATTAACATCATTGTGATTATTGACCCCAAATCAATCTACCTCCTCCGATCACTGATTATGACTATTATTTTAAGTAAATATGTATTTTATACAGGTTATTCATATACGTCACTCTCAGTGTGTCTCTAGTGTAACACGCGATGGCTCGACTGGCCGAATAGCGAATATCTAGACCCGGCGATACCAGCGATTTCATATGAGCGTAGCTGAGAATTCACGAGAATAATACTCGTCTCGCCTGTGTCTTGTTGTAAGAACTCTGACGTCGGTATAGTACATCTTAGGTTACATACTTGTCATCAAGTATCATTGTCATCTTTATCTGTCAGCCTTTGAAACTTCACTGCTGGACATAGGTCTTCCCAATAGAACGCCAAAGCGAGCGGTGCTGGGCAGTTTGCATCCCGCGGCTTCTCGCAACCATGACTAAGTCATAAATCCAGGTTTGCCCACTCTGCGTTTAATGTTTTCAGTTCGTGGTCGCCACTCCAGAAACTTCATTCTTCGGTTGGTGGCCAGCCAATATGCTAGTTTCCTAAAAAATCTAATTAGTAGAAGTATAAAAAATCTAAAAATCGAATCTAAATAGTATTTTTTCTTTTATCAATTAAACAAAAAATGATGAAGATATAGCCAGTTAAAGTTCCGCGTAACGTTTCGCCTTGCGACTCTTTTTAGCACAGCGTGACGTCACGTGCGTGCGGGAGCGATTGAGAGCATTAAATGGGAATTTAATGCTCTCAATCGCTCAATCTCTGTCATTTTTTGTTTGATTGACAAAAGACAAAATATGGGTCCAATATTTTTTGATAATCTAACTGACGGACTAAAAAGAATTATATATTTTTTTGACCCAGGAAACTAGCCTATTGCTATTCCACTGTCATCAAACTTGCTAATATATTAATTTATTTATTGCTGGACAAAGGCTCTCCAAAGCTACCACTCCTGGTTCTCAGCTTACTGCAGTCAGTCTATTCTATTGTATTGGGGTCACATTGGTCATTCTCAATCTTCCTTCAACCTGGGATATGTCGGAAGCAGACACATTAGACAACAATACTGCAAAACTTAGTATAGATAATTCCAACAAATTGTTCACCTTTTTGGGAAACATTATTTCCTACTTTTTCATATCTTTTTTTCGACTGACAACCTTGAAATGTCATTCGTCCACGGGTAAAATATTGCGCTGCCGCAATCATCATGCTTAAGTTATAAATTAACGAAAAAAAAGGTGTACTGTGCAAGCAAGTGGTCCAGAGTTGGTATGCCCTACTGGGTCAATTTATGTACCTGCCAAAATTGTAAGACCTAACTTGACATTGGTAGAATCACTGCACTACACATAGTGCGAAATTTAAAAAACTTAAAATTTAAAAAACCCTGGATTCACAAACCCTTTAAGAGATCGGTCCGTAACGCGAACTACTTATCGATAGACCAAGACGGTGGACGGTTAACAAAAAACAAAAGCAAATCAACGTATACTTATTTAGTTAAGAAATCTAAAACGCATTACTATTTGTACAAAAAGACCTAAGTCCACACTATTAATTCATAGTGTGGAGCAATAAAGTGTAGTTACAACTATATGCACGGGAGCCGCAGCGACGCGACGTAGGAAAAATATTTTTCCATTTTAAATAAGTACACGGAAAAGCGCATATATTTACGTTATCTAGAGTTCGTTAAATATTAGCAGGCACTGAACAGTAAACTCGGATTGCGCACTTTTTCTATTAATAGCCCGCGTTGATGAGGATGTTCGCAGCCATTTTTTTATTCGCAAAACTTTTTTCGCATCACGAAATGAAATGGAACGTATTAATTTGTTGGAGCGTGTTTTTGAACAAGTGAACGGCGAGGTTTAATCAATAGCTGTCTGCGGACATGGCTGCAAGATTAAAATTATGCCTTTGCCAAATAAAATAAAAAAAATTCGACAGTTCCATGAATGTTTGAAATCGAGAGTGACGCAAAGAGAGAATATAACCACTTTGAAATTCGAATCGTTCGATAGTATTTTGTTTTGTACGAATTAAATTAGAGCGTCATTTAAGTGCTTAAAAGACATTCGTGTCTAAGTGCTTTCATATTGACGCATTGCACATGAGCGCGTCTATTTCCGTCGCGTGGATACCTAACCGTCACACGTCAATCGACACCGTAAAATACCTATCGAAGGCGGTTTCAGCACACACACACGGATTCAAACGTCGAACGCAGTAAATACGAGTATCGGATCGAGTGTGCGCCGTGCTGTCCAATCGCGCGGAACCGATCAGCCAATGGCAGGCCTCGTTGCATTCTCGATACCACACGTCTATTCCAACTTGACCTCTAACGTTGGACGGGTTCCCTCTTACTTGCTGCAAGTAAACAAGCGATCGGAGGGGAGCGGGAGGTCTTTTTATGCTGGTCGGTAAAGAATGAAGGTTCGATCACCCATTGGCTATCGGGTCGGTGTTACGGCACGTAGATTTTCCGAGTTTTTTCTCGCGTAGACGGGAGTTACCTGATTGGTGATTTTTAGCCGTTAGACATTTTTTATAGGATGCGTTTTCTCGATGGCTTAGAATGTGTGCTAGTTATAATAAATTTACAGTTCAGTTACACTTTTGATTCACATTATGTATTCCTTCATGTGAACTGAATAACTTATCTTTATAATTATTGTATTAATATTTTGAATGTCTTTATGAATTAACAATTGAATTAAAAAGGGAATGTTTTTTAATGTATGCCTGCTCTACCTCATTACATTTCATTCTTAATTTGATGATGAGAGGTAGATAAATGTTTGTAAAATCATTTCTAGCTAGTTTAATAGAAATAAGCATTTTTTTAGATAGATAGATAGATACTTTTTATTGCACACCATACAAGTAAATTACACATGATTTTTGTTTCACATGAAGGGACATTTTAAATGTATATTTTTTTGTGAAAATAAAATCGCCTTCTCTTGCCAAGCTACCTCGTAACACAAGGATGTTAATTCCCAGCGAGACCATGACATTTAATGTGCTGTTTGGGACAGGACTAGTCAGATAAACGGGACCAATTTTTAACCTTTGTAACGTTTGGAAATCCAAAACACAAGATGTAATTGTCACTAAATATGGTTGGGACCGTCACCTCTATTCACTGCTATATAAAATACTCCAATCGCACAGAACAGCTCCTAGTAACTCGATACAAAAGTGCCACCCCACTATAACTATTATACGTCAGGACTTACGAGATAGATCGCTGGGTCGCCCCCCTTCCCCCCAGCTGTCGCCTCGGTATAGATTTTTCTTTTTGCCCGGCGCTATGTTCCGATATTAAGACTAGCTGTATATCCTAACGTTGCCTGAATATTAAGTAGACGCCATATTGGTTGATTGTTAACTAGGTAGATGGATACATTATTTTTCAGTGCATTGTACGATAGAGTAGTAGTTAGTTAAACTCTATCATATTCTGTTTCTGTGTTAAAATAGTGTAAATTAAAAAAAAGGTTAAGCGCGAGTCGGCCTTGCGTACTGAGGGTTCCGCACAAACTTGTATTAATTCGTCGAATCGAGTCCCGCAGATTTTTACCACTTTTTCCGAGTTTTGTCATCATCATCTCAGCCTGGTTCTCTCAGACAGTCACTGCTGGACGTAATTAAGCCATCCCCAAAGAGCACAAAAGAGAGATCGAAATGTTTTTTCAACCGACTTCAAAAAACGAGGAGGTTCTCAATTCGACTGTATGTTTTTTTTTTTTTTTTTTTTTTTTTGTATATTTGTTACGCGATTACTCCGCCAATTATGAATCGATTTTAATGATTCTTTTTTTGTTTGGTCGATCATACTTCAGAGGTGGTCCCATATAAATTTTATCGAAAATGATTTAGAACTTTTTGAGAAAATCAACAAATATATACCCAGATAGTATTTTGGTTGTGGTTCTTGTTACCTATCTTCGTCAAATATGAGCCGATTTTGATGATTTTTGTTTTATTGAATAGCTTATACTTCAAAGATAATATGCTAAAAGTTTACAAAATAAAAATCACCCCTAAGGGTAGGAAAATAGGGGATGAAATCGGTGTTCAGCAGTTAGATTAGGATTTATCACTAAAAATTGATGAAATAAGTAAATTTTATTAAAAAAATAAAACCGACTTCAAAACACTAAAATGCTAAAAATAATCCTAACACTTAAGTACCTAATCAGTTACTTTTGGAGTCGGTGCAAACAAAAACATTGAATCTCTCATCGGCTGGCACCGACTCCAAAAGTAACTGATTAGGTACTTAAGTGTTAGGATTATTTTTAGCATTTTAGTGTTTTGAAGTCGGTTTTATTTTTTTTAATAAAATTTACTTATGTGGTGTAACTACTTCACGGTTTTTGGAGTTTTTTCTTTACTTGTGCTATAAACTCAACGGAAGTACCCCATAGATTTTGTTTGCCATGGGGCATAACCGGCCGTATTTATTGATTGCGTTGATTCAGAAGTTTCATTTTTTCCAAAGCTCTGAGAGATTGCAGACCCGAATTTCTTATTACGTTCAACGGGTTCCTGATGAAATTTATTTGACTAATAAATAAAATAAACAATGGACAACATCACATATATAATATTACTCTGACCCTATGATAAGTAGCCAAATGTTCAGGATCGCAAGCTAAATAAAAACCAGGTTTCCTGATAAACCGATATATTTTACTAAGATCTTGGAAGGCAATACAGCATTTAATTTATAAAAGTCATAACATATTTTTTATACAGAACACAGAATGTTGAATGTAAAAATGATAAAAGAGGACAGTGGTGCTGGTCGCCAACATGGCCCACTTCATCATTTCAGCCATAGGACGTCCACTGCTGAACATAGGCCTCCCCCAGTGACTTCCAGATTGGCCGATTGAAAGCGACCCGTATCCAGCGGCTTCCTGCAACCTTTACCAGGTCGTCTGTCCACCTTGTAGGTGGACGTCCTACGCTGCGCTTGCCGGTACGTGGCCTCCATTCCAGAACCTTTCTGCCCCATCGGCCGTCAGTTCTACGTGCTATGTGCCCCGCCCACTTGTGTAACAGAAATCAGAAATAACGACAGTAACACAAAACCAAGACCTGTGACAGTATAGAGAAGTTATTTTTCTACATTGACGGACCGGGAATCAAATCCAGGACCTCAGAGATAGCGATACTAAGTCCGGTATTCTCACCTCTCACCTACGGAGGTCGTCAAACAGTCAGACAGGCAGACAGACAAACAACGAAGTGATCCTTTATGGGTTCATTTTTTCCCTACGGAACCCTAAAAAGTTACATAGAGTCAACTTTTAACGTCCTCGCTAAATAATTTGACGACCGTCTGGTGTAGTGGTTCGCGCTCCGGACTACAAAGCCAGCGCTTGCGTGTTCGAATCCTGTACGGGGCAAATGTTTGTTTGATGAGCACGAGCATACCTAAGTCATATGTTTATAAAAGTATGTTTATCCGTTAACTAGTCGCCATAGCACGAGCTTTGCTTAGTTTGGGGCTAGATAATTGGTGTGATTGTGAAAAAAAAGAACATTTTATTGTCTGGCTGATTTAAATGACATTACTTTTGCCGACGGCTACTCTCGCATGGGTATCGGTTGTCACTATCACTACAAAACATGACCTATATTATCCAGAAATAGTCTAGAATCTAGACTCTAGACAATATCTTTCTCCTGTGTTTTTTTTTGTATTTTTATCTTCATAGCGTGAAATGTAGATTTACAAACTGTCCCTTAAGCACACCAAACAATAATAACGATAAGTTAAGAGTGTATTTTTATAAAAACCGGAATGATTTCGTGCTCTCTCGCAGTACAATTCAACCATTCATTGAAACCAAACAATATCCACCAACTACCCGAATCTTTCCTTGCTAGACTCGTAATCGTAATTCATCGACAGACAGACATTTTTTATAGTTGTCTAGATCTCCCGCCCAGGCGTTAGGTCTCGCGACGGGCGATATTGCATCTAGTCGGATCCAGTTAACTTTCCTGTAGAAATTGAAATTCCATTAGGAAAATTGCTTTTTAACGTGCCAAGTCTATGGAGGCGGCGGGAGGGTATTAATCGTATTTTTAGTTAGTGCTTATGTTAAGAGGGAATGCTTTCAGAGTGAAACTTAGAGTATCAAGATAATAGAGACTTATAATGTATTCCAGTTTCATAAGTTCTCATTTATGGTGTTTATGTGTTTTGTTTATCTATCACGTACCGGCAAGCGTAGCGTAAGACGTCCACCCACAAGGTGGACAGTTGACCCGGTAAAGGTCGCAGGAAGCCGCTGGATGCAGGCCGTTTCTAACCGGCTAACCTGGAAGTCACCAGGGATGGCCTATGTTCAGCAGTGGATATCATATGGCTGAAATAATGATGATGTGTTTCGTTTTCCTATCCGGCTTTGAGATACATTGCTCATTGCTCCCAGCCCCCATAGCATAACCACCAAAACACGATATGATATGATATGATAAACCGATTTATCGACACCAACTGCAAAAATATGATAGATATAGACACCATGTTGATTTTTATCGAGACAGCGATCATAACATGTGACGTAAGCGGCACTGGCTGCTATCTATCATATTTTTGCAGTTGGTGTCGATAAATCGCTATATCATATCATATCATATCGTATTTTAGTGGTCATGCCCCCTAGCATGCAGGCAGATGCGCAAGTTACAAGTTACAGAGTAAACTGACAATTATTTATATCACAATGACACTTACAAGATGCTCAATACTAAATATTTACGAGAGTCGAGTAGAGTGTCATTTATTTCTGAGAGTATCTCAGACCAAAAATTCTGTTAGATGAGTCCGTTGGACCAAATATACCCACTAAAACATAAAAGAAGAAAAGTGTAAAGATGATGATTTTTAACTGCAATTAGAAGGATAGGTATGAAAGAAGCATTTGCGCAGTCAAACATATTTTTCAAGACGCAAGATCCGAGAGCGAACGAGCGACATTTGTTTAAAATAGACCCGCCAAAATAATTCAATATTTCAATCGCCGGTGCCAATACAGCGACCTCGATGTTTTAAATACAGAATCAATGATGCATCAACTATGTATCGTTGCGCGTGCGCTGCCAAGCGCGCGCATTATCATCAATATCTGTCTGTCATATGCGCGCAGTAAATTAGTTGCTATTGAGTATACCTCGATACTTCTGGACAAGCAGCTGCGAAATTTGGAGGCGGTTCTTAGTTAAGTCTTAGACTCGGCATATCTTTAATATTAAACCATGTACTTGCGCCCCTTCAGTTTACTTTGCTTAGACCCATTGGGCTCTTTTGTGATTCCATCTCATCTAACCTTCAGCATATTCTGATTTTTCTGCCAATCTTTGTAAGTTACCAGGTCTTAAGTGATTTCTGGGTTCGGGTATGTCATTCCCAGGCACCACCACCGTATATGACATTTTAAATTTGCGTTTACTTTCTCCTCAAAATTGGAACTCAGAATACACTGACAAAGATTCCAGAGTCATCTGATGCATCCTACCATGCACTTCAATAGCGATCTGTTGGACGATCCACTTTCCGACCCAAGTGTTTTCGTTCATCGAGCATTTCACAGCAGTTCAAATTTAATTCCTTGTAATTTATAAGCATATTTCAGTGCATGTTATTTCGTCGATGGATGATGCATCGGCGCGCATACGCATGATGAGTGGCGCGGCAGGTGCGCGACGCAAATACACCCGTTCGGTTCCACGCGCTCAATCGGCGTCGGACAGCGGTGCTCAAGTTTTGATTCACCTTATTTCTCAGGAGCGCATCATGGCGTGTTTAATGAATTGACCGCATTCAGTTTAGCCGAATTTATTAACCGAATTGGCCGATCTATATAGGTTTTCGCTTTCCAATCTTAGTTGACTGAAGGCAGGCATCAAGTTGCCTATGACCAAGAGGCAGTTTAATCAATACTAATCGATGGCCGCATATTTTCTAACCAAATATGTAAACGCGGCTTTGCAACGTGATTGCGCTGCATGTCTAGCCCTATCCGGAACGCAGCAAATCCGTCTAGTTATATTGAATTAATATTTTATGATCTACCTACTCTATATTCAGACTATAGACAATATTGCTTATTGCTAAGAATTACGATAAGGTATAAAACTGGAATAAGCGATTGCCAGACAGTTTGGATGGTAATGGAACTATGGCGTTACGTAAACTTATTTTTAATCAAACAAACCTAAACTGGGGTTATTTAATATTTATGAAAAGATACGCCAATTAATATGTAACGATCTCTTAAATAACTTGTGTTACGAGGTCGTCTCACGGCACACCCAGCGCCAACTCTATCCGATTATAATATTTTATATTTTTTAACCGGGATACGAAACGGTCCTGCCTTGCGTTCGATAAATGAATGAATATATTTATTTGCTATAAATACGGTACAATAAAAATTACTCGAGGCGTTTTTTATTTTATTTTATTTGTTATTTTATTTATTTGTAATTGTACACACAGCTAGCATTAAAATATCCCAATTCGATAATATTCATAAATAATAATATTGTCAATTTTCAGGTTTTATTAACCTCTATCTACTACAAAATAACCTTATTTAAAATATTTTTTGTAAAATTAATTGGTGAATGTATCTTCTGAAAATTCTACATCACTTAGTAAGCATAGTAGAATTGAATGGTAATTCATAAAATAGAATTAACCTCATAATCATAAATTAATCAATGATAGTCAAAGATTTTGTATAGGTAATTGGCCTAATTTTCCAATAGCAAGATAACTTTTATCCAATGAATAAAAATGACATTTGACACATTTTCTATACGAAAACTGCCACCATGTCAAACTTATTCTTCGTATAAAAGTTATCCGGCTATTGAAAAATTGGCGGATAAAATTATAAAAAGTTTGAGCACCGCCGCTTATAAGTTCGTCGCGTCGATAAATCTATGAAAATGAACGCGACTCTACGCCGGGAATGCTTTCATGATCTGACCGCGCCAGGGCCGCATTCAGGGAAGGGTAAATATAGAGCAACAAAACTGACGCGCTTTTGAGGAAGACTAACTTAAGTCGGTGATTTAATAACTTCGTGATTTATTCATCTTATTTTTGTTATAAGTAATTATTAATAGAAATGTTACGTTGTTATTAATGAAAGTATGAGGAATTAAAACTTTGGATAAAGGAACTGAATAAAAAACTACAAAATATAAGGATGTAGGTAACTACCGTATAATGACCAGCAATAGCACAGTTGGCTGGGATTAGGGCAAAAAGAGAGAAATCGGACGAAACATGCGTTATCAATCAAGCACCAACGCCTTCTGCATATTTGCTACACCCAAAGTATCTGGGATTAACCCGTTTGCCGGTATAACAAAAATAGTGGACGCCACACACGAGGTTACCGAAATGCGGGAATTTCGGTAACCTCGTGTACTCGTATTAGGTCCAAGTACTTACTTTGCTTTTCGGTCTCGGCCTTCACATAGTTCTCGTCATGAGGGATAGTGACGTATGATTATTTTAGAGTGGTCAAATCTATCGCGTTAACGTTTCACTTGTAAAGTTTCTCATGTATTTTTTTTCTATTCCGTTGACTTATCTAAGGTTTATTTTTTACTTTTTTAATAAAGTCAAAAATCATTTATTCAATTTAGGACAGAAAACTGCCACTTATGAACGTCACTAGTAACATTATTGGCCCATATGGGGCAGAACATGTCTCCTTATTTTTTGGGCCCTACTAGTGCTTCGAGACAAGACACAGACAATCTGACAAGTGCTGAGAAGAAACGCCGGAACAAACTCAGTCACCACTAGCTGCCACAAAAAAAATATAAAATCAAAATAAACAGGTAGGTACATCAGTTTAAGTCAGGCTGGACTGACCATACATTCTTGTCATCAAGATAGTCTTGAATTTTATAATACCCCTTAGATATTAGGGTAGTTTTGACATGTGATTTAAATTTATTAATAGGAAGTTCGATAACATTGTAAGGTATCAAATATATATATTATCAAAAAATAAAATACAATTTTCCAAGAATGAATTACTTGTTTTGGCCAATCTGAAGTTTGGAACTATAAGTTTGTTTTTGTTTCTTATGTTATATGAATGAATATCCCTTTTTTTAATAAAATGATCTAAATTTTTGCGAACGTACATGATATTATCAAATATGTATTGAGTTGCTACAGTGAGTATGTTGATTTCTTTAAAGAAATCTTTCAGGGATTCGCGCGGACTAAGTTTGTAAATAGCACGAATAGCTCTTTTCTGTAAAATAAAGATGGTATCGATGTCCGCAGCAGAACCCCTAGAAGTAATTTAACCCTAAATCCGTCCGCCGCCTGTAGCTAAGTCCAGCAACTGACATCGCATCGCAATCGACTCTTGCGCAGCGTCTATATTTACCGATCGGACATATTAATCCTCATACACATTGTTATTGGGCAATATAGTATTTATTGTGTTATCTGACTGCACAATCGACCTGATGATGTGCAGGCGCAGGTGCGGGCAACAATGTATCTGAGTTATAGTTTTCGTGAATTATGATTGACACTACAAAGATGGCAGTAAACCTTGACTTAGATGTCTTTATTTTACTAATGGTTTGAAAAAGAAGAAACATTGAACACATTGTGCAAAGATGTCAGACATTTTATTTTCAAAAGTACAAAAATACTTGGTAGGGCTTTGTGGTGGCACTCATAGGCTTAATTCCCGTAATTTAAGAATAGTCGCAATCCAGTGTAGATTCGCTCCCAGTAACATTACTATCTAAAACGTTATTCTCGTAAACAAAAAAATGCAATTACTTATACTTCACTTCACTACTTCATAATGCGACTGAAAATGGAAGAGACCAGAATGAGATTTTATTTGTTTTATTTCAGTCGCATTACGAACGTTTTGATAACTTTACGTCAAATTTAAAATACATCATCATCATCATCATCATCATTTCAGCCATAGGACGTCCATTGCTGAACATAGGCCTCCCCCATTGACTTCCAGATTGGCCGGTTGGAAGCGGCCTGCATCCAGCGTCTTCCTGCGACCTTTACCAGGTCGTCTGACCACCTTGTGAGTGGACGTCCTACGCTGCGCTTGCCGGTACGCGGCCTCCATTCTAGAACCTTTCTGCCTCATCGGCCATCAGTTCTACGTGCTATGTGCCCCGCCCACTGCCACTTCTTAATTTAAAGTACATGTACATATTAAGTACTAGTCTATAATGATCTGTTTAATGTACCTATTTATAACACCTATGTAACATTATAGAACCCAATAAATATATTGAATTGAATTGAATTAAATTACGGAAATTGGAAAAAGGGGTAGAGGTTCTAGCTTCTGCATCTATAAAACAGCGTTAACTTATGTACCTTGACGATAAAGATCCATGACAAAGTATTCCAGAAACTGATCAAAGAGAAAGATGTAAGAACGACCAAAATTAGGCAAACCAAAACTGTATGCAGTCCGCTTCCAACCGGCCAATCTGGAAATCACTAGGGGAGGCCTATGTTCAGCAGTGAAAGTCCTATGGCTGAAATAATGATGATGATGATGATTCGTAATATAGTTGCTATAGTACAAACTCTGCTTAGATTGGGGCCAGATAATTAGTATGATCGTTAAAAGTTGTTTTTTATGTATTTCTTCACATAGTTTGGTACAGTTAAGTCTTTAAAACAAAAATAATGTACTTTAATATGTATTGTCTCATTAAAACTTCATTGGCCTGTCAGTGTGTCTCATTCGGAAACACATTACGATAGTAAATATTCAAAAACCTGAGGCGTGAATAAAAATAACTGTTACATAGTAAATGTCATTTTAATATCTCGGGAGCCACACACCGTGACGTCATTATAGCAACGAGAAATCTTTAAAATGCTGTTTTACAGCTTAGACTCGTATAGCGGCTTTTATTACGACTGCTTAAGGTTTAAATTTGAAGGGTTTTGTTCTTCAGAATGCAAACATGGAAGTTTTTTCATTGAAAAAGCACAGGGAACTAATACGACAAATCCTTACATTATGCCCAAAGAGTAAAGACCAAAATTATATGGCAAAGGTGTTTGTTCTAAGCAAACAGTTCCGAAGTATCGTCTTTTTTTCTTATTTCGATGATATTAAGGTCCATTTTTGTGTAAAATTATTTAGGTGGAACTATGTGATCACAAAAATTATAAAGTAAAATGGTATAGAAAGGCTGCAATTATTAAAAATATTTTTTTAATGCCAAGGCCAAAATTAGTTAGATGTTTTGATTTGTGCAATCATTAAGTATGCCCAGACGATTACCGTGCAAATAAAGAAATGTAAAAAAAATTAAGCTGATATCGAAAGTAAGTAATTTAATAAGTAAAATGACGTCCATAATCCTGATACATAAAAAGATTTTTTTTTACTTTACACGCTCTTTGTGTAAACAAACATTAATTGTCAGAAAAATGTTTGAATGGAAAGAGAAACTGCAAAGTTTCCTAGATTTCTTTTTATGGGATTTTGCTGCTAGGTGCAAATTTCGTTTTATATTGACAAATTTGGAAAATACAACTTCTGTGAATTGAATGTGAATTTCTTTCTTACGATTTTTTCCCATTTAATTTCTATAGCGGAGGTCTATGTCCAGATGATGATGATTTTATTTTATTTTTGTTTTATTTATTGGGTTCATCACCTGTAGTTACAATATTTCTTATTCTAGTGTAACATGGATTATGATGCTTGAGGTTATTGCACAACAGTTTTACAGATAAACTCTGCGTACATCATCAATGGATGATGATGATGTTGATACATTTAGTATGACAATCGTAGAGATACATAGTTTTTTACACATCGGATGTACACTGTAAGATTACACAGCCTAGAAAAGATTTAAGATCGTGTTCCTCATGATATTGCTATTGCAACTCTTACTCTTCGTAAGAAGCGGACTTACTGTCTGAATCTTTACTGTGACATGTCTGTGATCACAGAAATCGTCCGATTGTTCGTGAATAGGTGACAATAACTTTTTGTTTTCTTCCATAAACGTTCGCGATCATTTCGGGTAGCTTACTGTGAAAACTGATGGGTTTATAAACGTTTACTGATTTTCTCTTTGATTTTGAACGTTTCCGATACGTCTGAGGTGTGATCGGGTAATGAGGTCGTTGGTTCTAACAGGATGTCATTTGGGTAATGTGGGCACAGAATACATAATAGTTACGGTTATCAGAAGTTCAGCTTCAAACAGCGCGACGCACACATAAACATCGCTTATCATTATTATCAGCCTCTAGACGAACACTGCTGGACATAGACCTCTCCTATAGAACGCCACAGCAAGCGGCTCTAGTCTGTTTGCATTTAGCAGCTGCCCGCAAACTTGACCAGGTCGTCAGTCCACCGCGTGAGAGGCATGCCTATGCTGCGTTTTTCATTTATCAGTTCTGCGAGCGATGTGGCTTGCCGACTGCCACTTTAGCTTTGCAATTCGAAAAACTATGTCGGTTACTTTGGTTCTTTTACGGATCTTCTCATTTCGGATCTTATCTCGCAGAGAAACACTAAGAATAAACAGCAGAAACATTGCTCACGGTTACGAAAACTCAGATTCAAATTCAGTTTGAAGCTTATCTTCTGATACCCATAACTATTTATTAGTTCTGTTATAATCGCTTGTACTCTCATTGCTGTAAAGTCTGTTACTACATTCCTATACTACTTATAGTTCTCAGGGCAAATTCTTAACATTAATGAGAACTCGGTACACATAGAATCACATATAGATATGGCTATGTAGGTACTTAAGCGGTAAATCAATGGCAGCTACGATTGATCGTGATTCGTGCGCCCGCGCAACCACGCGTGTAGTTCCGCGCATTGTCTCCGCACACTACCGCCATTATGGTTAATACCTCTGTCGTTATATAGCATATAACATATAATGTACATGGGTTATTATGTGATCCAATAGACAGTCTTTTAAGGGTTCTGTATCCGATGGATGTCGTACTTATAAAGGGCTGTAAGGTAACCGTAAAAGGTACGCGGCTTAACACATAAAGAAATAAATAATGGACAACATTACATACATGGCTCTGATCCTAAATAAATAAAGCACTTGTGTTATAGAAATCAGAAACAACAACGGTGGCACACCACCCAAATCCAAGACGAAATAGAAAAGATCGTTTCTACACTGACTTGATCGAGAATCGAATCTGTGACCTCAGAGATGGCAACATCAAGTCCAGCGTACTCGCCCCTCGGCTACGGAGGTCGTCAAAACATGTTACATACGCCCCGTAACTACTCGGTACCCACCTTTATGCCTTGATCACACGCACCTGGTCTAGTAGAGAGATCAAATTGGTACTTGGCCGAGAGGAGTAGGTGTGAACTGAAAACTGATTTTGCTTCCCGGCGAGTCAGTTCAGTTCCGATGCATCAAAATGAAGAGAAATTATTCTTCTTTTCGGAAAACACTAATACCCGCTATAGATCATCACCATCATGTCAGCCTACTGCAGTCCACAGCTAGACGTAACCATCCCCTAAAGAGCACCATAGAGCACGATCTCCCGCTTTTTTATCCAGCCACTGCCAGCCATCTTCCTAAAGTCGTCGATCCATCGAGCTGGGGGGGCGTCCTACACTAAGTTTGCCAAGGCGCGGTCTCCACTCAAGGACCCGTTTACTCCAGCTTTCATCGGTTCTTAATTCTGCGATAGATGTGGCCGGCCCACTGCCACTTTAGCTTGCTACATTTTTGGACAATGACGCTATATCGCTATGAATAGAGAAATTTAAAATATTTTAAAAGAAGAAGAGGAGAACAACAACTGACGACGCTTAGGCCTCAGTGTTATTAGCGAGTGGCGCTCGGCATGGGTTCACATCTACCGAATGGGTGAGCGAGACAGTGCGGGGTATGCTGAAAAGAAGCGTGGAGCTCTCGGCCTAGTAAACAAAAGCAGGTCCGAGTGACTGTCTCGCCATTTTGCTCGGTCAAGCACTCGTCCGAGAACTCATCAGATAGTACATACCAACCGAGCACTCGGCCGAAAGCGCTCTCTCGCCACATTACTCGGTGCGTGTGATCAAGACATTAGGGCTATACACTGAATAATGAGTATTATTGAGAGTGTAATCCATTTAGCAACATTTTTGGTCGCCAACACACATATTCCCGCAAATATCAGGAGATGGTAGGAATATTTGCGGTCGCGACTGCCGGCAGCTAGATTTATGATGCGTCGTGTTGTTTTAACAAGAATTATGATAGCAAAGATTGTGAGTATTTCCGTCTCGAGATTTCGATTGCTCGTTCTGCGCGGGAGTGATGGGTGTTGTGACAGATCGTGTTTTATTAATGTGATAAAACAGTTGTCGGCGGTAGATTGCATTGACAGTCTCTTTAAAACGTCTTATTTTTCTACGATCCTATTGGCGTAGGCGTAATACATCTTCAACACAAAAGGTCCCAGGTTGGATTTCTGATTTGGGTCAGTTCAGAAAATTTTTTAGGGTTCCGTAGTCAAATGGCAAAAAACGGAACCCTTATGGATTGGTCACGTCTGTCTGTCTGTCCGTCCGTATGTCACAGCCACTTTTTCCCCTAACTATAAAAACTATACTGTTGAAACATGGGAAGGAGATGTATTCTGTGAACCGCATTAAGATTTTCATACAAAAATAATAAAAACAATATATTTTGGGGGTTGACCATAGAACGGCCATTTTTTTCTAAGTTGAAGTGCTGAGAGATACTGGCAAAATTAACTGTCTGGTTGCTTGTAGCACTAGGATAATAATTCCTTATTTTAAGACTATAACAGCCGTTCGCTGGCGCATATTTCATTATTTATCGAAAACGGGTAAGTTCAGACATGTCTCTAATACTGGTTAAAAGAATAAGATAGCCAATGTAGCTATGATGAGCTACCAGAGGTAAGACCCAGCACATCCAGACCCGATAATCGTTGTTTATTACAAAGCTAGCGGTTGGGGGTTCGAATCCCGCAAGGGACAAATGTTTGTGTGATGAGCACGAGCGTTTGTACCTAAGTCATGGATGTTTATGAAAGTATTTAAGTATGTTGACCCGTCTTCTAGTCGCCATAGTACAAGCCTTGCTTAGTTTGGGACTAGATAATTGGTGTGATTGTGAAAACAATTTATTTATTTATATACAGTCAGTACTTTCTTACATTACCTCTAAACACTTCCACCAATGTAACTGGCGCCTAGGCAACTAAAAGGGGTTATTTTGTATATCTTAAGCTAATCAATCATCCGAATCTAAACACATCCCAAATAAGAAAACATGCTCGTCATAGTAAATTATCTAATTTCCCTAGGCCGTGCCTCACGCCGTACCGGGAAATGGCAATAATTCCTAGGGTTTTTGTGGTGTCCTAAATCATTCGGCGCCATGCTACACCGGGATGGTCTCCCTGCTTAATTAAGATCAGCTTAAAGGGTGGACGCAAGCGTACGACTTAGTCGTGGCTAGATTGGTCGCAGGCTGAAAATAATTAGCAAAAATTACAGCTTAGTGGACGACTGTCGTAGTGAGAATTGTCGCGTGCTGAAAACAATGCAAGCCTGGAAAAGACTTTTAATCTCATTTAACTATTCATAAGTATCTAATAAGTCATTTTTTCAAAAAACAATCGTATTTTTTTTAAACTTTGGAACACTTTTTTCTCGATATTTAAAAAAATATTAATCTTTAGAAATATTATTGTTTTTACACCACAAAGTTTCTTCGATTACAGGACTGTACATTAAAAAGTATTTTAATTAACTGGTCCACGATATCAATCTGTCATAATGAATACAAGAGAGCCTATCCTATGTCCAAGTGATTTTGCTAGAAATAAAAAAAAATATTGCGGTTTTATTTCAATTCGTTTGCCGGAAGCCGGAAACGTCAATGAAGTGAGATAACTACGGATTTGTAAGAAAGACTTTTTCTCAAATGAAATGAAATGAAATGAAATATTTATTTGTCATCATAGGTATAAAAGTCAGTTGTTACAATTAAAAGGGGCCCAATATGATCTACCTTAAAGGCATACGAATGTTTTATAAAATTCAAATAAAATTATTTAAAAATATCAAATTAAAGTAATAATATTCAAATACAATGTCATCTAAATTAAATTATTGAGTACATTAAGCATACAGTCTAAACACAAAATAATAATGTCAATTAAATTTCCAGAAAAAAATACAGTTTTGATAATACATGTCAAAAATTAACCTAAAATGTCATTTAAGTAGTCGTCAATGCTATAGTATCCTTTCTCTTCTAGGAAAGTAATTAATGTTTTTTTGAACATTTTGTCTTCAATAAATCAATAAGTAGTAATTTCCAAATTATTTTTATGATTATCACCATAATAGATTAACGTCTTATATTCGATCCTATGCAGGTTATAAGCCAATTTTTTTTGTATCATGTACAATGCCCTAGCTAATTTTTAACATGTCTTCCTATTTCCATTAACTTTTTAATTATGTCAATTTTTTTTTAACTCGTCCAGAGCGTGTAGCCGGCCTGTTCACACATCACTCTGTCGCAGCCCGATTAACATGTCCTGGCTAACTTATAAAGATAGATTTGTCGCTACATGGCTCTTAATACCAACGAATAGAGGTCTTTTTAATTTGAACCCACAGCCGAAACTTTCAGGTTTCGTGTACCTTGTTTATTTGTTTAGTTTTATTGGTTGTACTTACTTTAAGGGATTAAATGGAGCAAATTATTGATCAGGTACTTTATGAGAGTGAAGAGAGATTTAGTCTAACTTTGGAACACTTATTTGTAACCGGTTTTAGGTACTACCCAGAAAGTTAAAGGTCATTGAACCGATTTTCAATTTCAAGTCCGACATGTAGATATTAATATCAATTGAGAAAATTTGACGTTTTCTGGTAGGTTGACGAGCTGTTGTCTGTACAATTTCACTAAGGTAATTCGTGAATGGTTCAGTATTTTATATTACTGTTTTATGAAAAATATTTTGTATTTTGAGGTAATGAGAGATTGACAAAGCGATTGCACTCTTTGGTGACATCTAGATTTGCTTAGTTGAGAGAAGTTTCCCTTGAAAGCAAAGGGTTATAACTTCGATTCCTGGATTTTTCCTAATGATCAGGTTGGATGTGCTTTGAAAATCGAAATGTTTTATCTAAAACCTCGTAACAAATGTTTTTTAATCCACTACTAACCAATTCGTACGTCGGCTGACTAGGGACTCATTTATTTATATAACTTTTAACCAACTTGGCAGGAAAATGCTAGTCTGCAATAAGAACTAAGCTATACTCAATTTCTTCAAACCATTATAATTATAATGCGATCACATTTTTTCTCATACGCACGCAATATTGCGAATGCTCGTTCGAAAGTGCGTAGACGCATTCCCACCGCATTGTGTGGTATCTGACTATCTTCACACGAGCCTATAATGGCACAACTAATTAGACTCAAATCATCTACTTTATCTATCTTTGTATTGTATTGGTAATTCCCTTTTGGAAATCCATTTTTTCAATTAGTACTTTTTACGATGTTGTTACTCTTACTCACCAATACACTGAACTGGATGCTTTTACACAAACTTAAATCAATCATCATCATCATTTCAGCCATAGGACGTCCACTGCTGAACACAGACCCTATTGACTTCCAGATTGGCCGGTTGGAAGCGGCCTGCATCCAGC
This sequence comes from Anania hortulata, assembly GCA_963576865.1. Classification (NCBI taxonomy): domain Eukaryota; kingdom Metazoa; phylum Arthropoda; class Insecta; order Lepidoptera; family Crambidae; genus Anania; species Anania hortulata. The sequence continues at coordinate 1,696,179 of OY756409.1, forward strand.
GTCTTCCTGCGACCAATTGAACTCAAATCAATAATTCATTACAATCATGTAGTGTTATATGGTGTACAGAGAGGTTAACGGTACCAGTAGACACTATCAATGAGATCAGGTAAACGAAACAGTTAGGAACTATTTTCTTTGTCTCAAAAGACCTCCTGCATCAAGTAGTATCATGAGTATAATTGGCACAAGCCTTAACTCAGCAGTTGGTAAATACAAGTGATGATAATGAAAAAGCTCCACTCCAAAGTTGCCAGGTAGAAGTACTCCACCATCGCCATCAAAGAGCCTCACCAGGAAAACCTTGGTGCTGCAAACTTAGATCAATCACTGTAAGGATAAGCTGTACACGCTTGGCACATTTTTTTTTCATTTATTTTTAAGAGGGTTTCTTCTTAGAGAAGGCGCCTACTTACGCCACTACGACGACGATTACATTAATTTACCTACGTTGAAGTGCACATTGCACTAATTTATATAATAGTTCAGCATTTTTTGACCGAGCGTCCACCAAGATTCTGTTACAGAAACCAACTTCGCATCGAAAATTAATAGTTTGGAAAAACTGCATTCTTTCGGCTTCATTCCAGGCACACTCCATGATGATATGATAAACATCCTCAATCTTATCACATTCATTACATTTTTTGTACTACCTTTCTCATTTTGATTCTCTCTAATAAAACCAATTAAAAAAACACAAATCCAAATGATTGCAAATAAGCCTAAATTAAGCCCTTTTACGAAACCCAATTTCGTTTTATTACGATAATATTGGAGCCTGCCATATTGTGTCTTATCATACTTGCACAATGTGTAGAGACCTAACGTACTTGGTGGTACAACCAATCATGCCGCTCGTGAAGCTAATAGTATAAAGTTTCCAGTAACCAGTACCAGTCACAGAGAATATGTTTAAAATGCTTTCAACATCGCTTTTTAATATCTTAAACTAGCATAAAAAATACACTCACTACAATATTTCCCTACCATTCATTATTGTTAACTTCAACAAAGAAAATCGCCTCGGTCGATTAAGAGCGATCCAAAGACACATAGCATGGACAGAGACAATGTATACTGCAGCGTAATCACTGGCGTTAACAGATAACATCGTTTCCTGATTAGACACGCCTAAGACCATTGTGCGAGCTAGGAAGCGATAGCACCTAGGTAACTAGAGTTTACTATGAAAACTAGAACAAAAATCACTTCAAATTAGTTCATCAGCTTAATTCAGTCCAATGCTAGACATAAGCCTTTTTAACGTACGGCTAATGTAAGTATGAGAAAAAATAATTGGGCAGCGACTGATAAAGGAGAGCGGTTTGTTTTTATGCCTGGTCAAGGAACAGCAAACGCCATCTTTGTAAATCGTCAAGAAAGATACAAAAGGGCACATAAAAACTTGCAAATGGTGTTTGTTGACCTTAAAAACATCGTCGGTATCGTCCCCAACAATTACTGGTAAGGATTTATTAAGGTTTGACAAAACCTTCGTCCAAGTCCATGTTTAATTTAGGACCTACCTGTTGGGATACTTTACGAGGTCGCCAAACTTTTCGTACTAAGTACTTACTAGTTGATACTATCAAGATCCTCGATCGACTCTGTCAGTATGACTATGTTGTCGGTAAAACGAAGGTGAGTCTATTCGCCATTGATGTTGATAGTTATTCCGTGCCTAGTGATGTTATAATGCCGTTTTAGTCACTCACAGTCGGATGTTATCAAGCGCATATAGGTAATGGACGTCCATCCTTGTAGAAGTTCTTTCTATCCTAGTTAATTGTAATTTAGTTCTCGAAACCAGGGCAAATGGTAAGGCCCAATCATCAAGGTGATACCAAAGACACACATCCTAACCACGCTCCGCTGCGTCCGAGTGCTGGCAATTATTTGTTTTGTTAACTATAAAACTTTTAATTGCTCCCTATCCATTGATACTGACCATATAAATAACTTTTACTATCGAAAATCGTTCCTAAAGCAATAGTGTTAGAGTTTGTTTTCCGATATGGTAACGATGTAATTTATCGACAAAAAATGAAAAGGTTTCCGTTTGATAGGTTTTATTACTTTATGAATTAGCACCTTCAGTATAGTACCTATAATTAAGTCTGCAAAGATTTAATTTTATAATAAATATCAATTTGAAGCTAACTTTTTTCACTTAATGCCAATATTTTTGCAATCGTAGTGTCGGATTCCTAGAGGTTCATAAGACAGATATCCGAGGGTTTCTGGTGGTAAAGAAGGATGTAGTGGACGCCCAGATATGTTTGTAGATTTATTAATGTTTATGGAGTTGAGTCAGAAATCGATTCAAGAATCTGAATCCCACCTTTGATCTGTTGCTGCTACAACACATGTCGATGGGACACAAATAATATGGTTAATTGTGCAATAATTTTGAAAAAATGACACAAAATACTTTTGGCCGACAAACTGGAGATATTTTACGTGACGTCACAATATTAGATACGAAATATTTGACACTCTTTTTCCGCAATATGACATTTCCACAGAATTTCAGGGGAGGAGAACGCAATGGCTGCTGCAGCGTCAAGAGTACGTTTGTATGATTCCTAAGATTATGTTTCATCATCATCACCATCATATTTCAGCCATCTGCTGTATATATACCTTTCCCAATCACTTTCAGATTAGCCGGTTGGAAGCGGCCTGCAATAAGCGGCTTCCTGCAACCTGCAACCTTTAACATATCGTCTGTCCGACGTCCGACGCTTGTGATTGTGTTGTGTATGTTTAATTCTTCTTACTGATGCTCCTATCTACTTTCAAGACAAACGATCTGATAAAGATTGTAGGCTTACATACATCATCTAATCAATGGGTAAATACATAGAAATCTTTGGGATCCAAATTATTTTGAACAACATTATTTGTGATATTCAATGAGGCTCTGCCGGACTTGCTAGTGGTAGCATTGCAAGAGTTTGCCAGCATGGACGACGTGATCCTGCCTCTTTCGGTGGCAAAAATGTGCTGTGTTTGGGCTAGCTATGCAGCGTTTGTACTAACTGAAAATATTCAAAACTTTATCATCACTAATTACCATCAGGTAAGATGGAAGTCAAATCGAGTAATTATTTACAAAAGTTTCACCGAATTTATTATGTACCATATTTTTGATTTAAAAAATCAAATTAGGCCTCCATATTTAAATCGAAATTGTATTTAAATAGCACCCATGTATTTCTAAGATAAAATCTTTTTTTTTTTAACTACATTATAACTGTCAGCCGATTTAATTCATCGTAATAACGCAATTACGTTACCGTGCGTACGCGCAAGTCTTCGAGGACCGCGCTATCGTGGCTCCATCTGTCGCCATTGCCGCACACTCGGTTGGACTGACTAATAACTCAGTTAATAGTCGGTAATTTCAGCCATTGTTTGTCACAAGTATCAGTAATTGTTGCCTTTATAAGATTGAATTCTGAGATGGTTTTAATTAATGTTGTATGTAATTGGAAAAGTTCACATTTGCAGTAGCGAACTCTGTAGTTTGTTTTGCTGTTGTTGAGTACTATGTCAATGAAATATTATTCTGATTTGCTTAGATATAAGTAGTTTGTGCAAGCGACATCCTACCTTCATTAGATTTAGCCTGATCTGATTTAAGACAACATTCTGTATCTGTTAGATTGTTTACTGTTAAGATATAATGATTTGATGACCTCCGTAGCCGAGAAGCGAGTATACCGGACTTGATGTCGCTATCTCTGAGGTCCCGGGTTCGATTCCCGGTCGGTCAATGTAGAAAAATAACTTTTCTATATTTTCTCGGGTCTGGGTGTTGTGGTACCTTCGTTGTTTCTGATTTCTGTAACACAAGTGCTTAAGCTACTTATCATAGGATCAGAGCAATGTATGTAATGTTGTCCAATATTTATTTATTAATAATGCTTTAAAATAAAAAGTTTATTGACCTTAGGTGTCCACTTAGCGTTAAATGTTCCTGATGAAAAAAAAACTATTTGAAGTATTCGTATTTCTCTTGGGGCCAATACCATTATACCATTGGAACAAAAGAAAATGAAGAAGAATCTGACCTAATTATTAGGAAAGGCTTTCTCGGTATTGTCAGTAGGCCCCGTGTAAATAGCCCACACCTACACACAGTTCTTCAAAATTCTTCTTGACACCTTATTTCATCTGTTAACCCGTCATTAGCGGTGACATTCCTGACTTGTCTCAAGTCTCAACGCATGACTGCCCCTTAAACAGTGGCACTGCTTGGAAGGGAATCAATCAATCCCTCACCTACTGGACTAAATGAGCCGGAACCACATACTTTGGTTAGTTTAACATCATTGTTAGACCTGGTCACCCAACCGAGGAAAAAAGGGTCTTTTAAATGTAACGTGGACATCTGAATGGAAGTATTTATTTGCGGCGAGCGATAAAATATTTGTTCGAGTTGAAGTATTTTGAAGTGGAGAGGTTTATTATAACATTTACAACATCGATATATTGTTCACTTGTTTAATTACGGATTCTTTGAATTTGTTTAAGTGTCACTTATAAAAGCAAAGAAGTTATTTCGAAGCGTTTTGTTATTATTGAAAAGGAGCCAATTACAATCTTCAAAATCATTATGAATTTCCTTTTGCCGTTCTCAGTTGAAGGTGTTCTCCTCCAACGTGTAGCATTCTTCTAGATCACTTGCAATATTACCCAGAATCGAAGCTAAAATGTGGCCAAAGAATTGTGAATATATCAAAGTGTCGTGTGGAGACGGCCGTAAAGAATACACTTCCCCACCGCCAACAGGAGGTGTGTCGTAAGAGGCAACTAATTTCTGTAGCAATAGACGGGCAGCAGCGGCTGCGTGCGATATCTTATAAAAAACTGCGCTTGCCAACCCGCCTGCCATGCGTGGCGAGTATTGACAATCGCCCCCAATAAAAATCATAAGAGGTCTGTGTTCAGCAGTGGACATCCAATGGCTGAAATGATGACGATGTGAACATGGTCTTGTAGATATTAGCGACCATTTCTGGCCAAGAAGACATGATTACTTAAGGTCAGTTATATAGCCAATTTAATGATTACAGGGAAATCATCAAAGCAAAGTGGCTAGCAGCAGTTTGAAGGGCTCAAGATTGGGCTCCAAGCCATTTAATGGGAGATAAAGTGCTTATGATAATGATGAACAAGGTTAAGGAAATTTCGGGCTGTGCTTGTGACAGTTAATATCGAAATCGATTCATCATTATTATAGTCAGCCGACATCGGTCCACTGTAGAACTTAGGCCACTCCAAATGCACTCTACTGGGCTCAATCCTTAGTTACTCATTTCCATCTGCAGCAACGTATATCATCGCTCTTCTCAATGTAATCGATTATCAATTGTTAAATTTAATTAATAACAAATGAGAATGGAAATGATACGTCATCATCGACAGGGCTATAGCTATGAAAGTATTCTGGCGCCTCCCGCCACAACACAAAATCGACGCGTGCGCAACCAACCGCGTCGCCCCTGTCGTGTCGAATTGTACAACGTGTCGGGTTTGATGGACCGGCGAATGTGGATGTGCAGGGGAATGGAGGAGGCACTGGTAGACCAGTACATTTGACAAGAATAGTGATTATGCGTAATTTTACTTTAAATCATGAGGGTTTAATAATTTGTTGATTTTTATGTTTAAGACATGACCAAGCAATAATTTTACGACTAAAAACTAAAACCACACTGACATCAACGCTCTTACTGCTCATTATTCATCAAATTATTTCTATCATCAAATTACTACGTAAAATTATTGATATTTATAAAAAGTATATCAAATAGTTTTTCGTAAAATCGCAGGTCACTAACTCTTTTTCACTGTGTTGCCATGCGTCATTCATTTGTGCTTTTGAAAAAGTAAATAAATCCGTTTTATTAGAAACTGACTTGTTTTATCTTTAAAATTAATTATGTTTGCAGATAATTTAATTGAAAAATCTTGTCTGTCTCAGGTGGACATTGTTTGGTAAGAGTTGTGTCATCATGTGCTTAGCTACCATACCCTTGCTAGCTGTGTAGTTTCAGAAATAGCATTAAAAATTGATCGCGAAGGTTGGCTGGCAGATTATGCTCTTGGAATTAAGTGTACCTGTTGTACACTTTCAAGTTTGTGCAATACAGATTTAAATCAATCAAAAATAAATTAGGACGCGTAAAAATGCTTTTAATGCAAAAACAATGATTTCGATTTTGCCTAAATTGTACTATTCTAAACGATTTTTTTTCTCTGTACTCTTTTTTTTTTTGTAGTATGCAATAAAGACCTATGGGGGGTGAAAGGAACAGGGTGTCAAGTTCCTCATCCCCCATTGAAAAGGGAGGATCCTCCGACCAGACGGGTGTTGTGTCTGGTGGGCTACTGCCCGACGGTTGTTTGTCGGGTTCTTGTATATATGGTTCAATCGCTCCGATAACTTTAATATCGCGATGTAGGATACGTCAGTTTTATATGTAGCGAGATAGATGTCGCTACATCACTCCCCTCCGAGACCGGAGGTCGATAGCAGGTTAAGTCGTCCATTGTGATGCTTGCCGGGCCAGTGGAATGTTCCAGTGAGTCGGAACCAGATGCCGCATAGTTCACGGTGAGTCGGAACAGTCTGCGGTGATGCCCCAGTGAGTCGGGGTGATGCTGCAAGTGCTCCAGTGAGTCGGAGTGGTGCAGTGCTGCGTAGTGGCTGGCTGCTGCGTCGACCAGGAGAGAAGTGCGTCTCTGCTTGCTGACCGGCCGAAGTGCAGTGTGCTGTGCCAAGGTCGCTGAGAAGGCTGTGGGTGATGACCAGGAATGCGCGTCCGCTGCATGCTGGTGGTCAGGATACCCGAAGTAGCCGTTGATGCTGGCTGGCTGTAGGACTCGCTGCTCGAAAGCTTGAGGAAGTGATGATGACGTCACGATAACGTAGCTTTGGGAAGGCTACGCTGACGTTCATGCTCGGGGTCACCAGTATGGGGGGTGAAAGGAACAGGGTGTCAAGTTCCTCATCCCCCATTGAAAAGGGAGGATCCTCCGACCAGACGGGTGTTGTGTCTGGTGGGCTACTGCCCGACGGTTGTTTGTCGGGTTCTTGTATATATGGTTCAATCGCTCCGATAACTTTAATATCGCGATGTAGGATACGTCAGTTTTATATGTAGCGAGATAGATGTCGCTACAGACCATCTATCTATCTACCTATCCATATTGTTATAAAATTACAAGCCACCCATAATATCTTCAATATTTTGTGCCAGTCGACTGATATCAATCAACTCCTTGGCCCTAAGACCTTGTCATTGTACATTCCGTAATTGAGGTACACTTACTGTGACCAACCGACCGACACTTTGAAAATACGCTCGCATGATGGGGCAGGCTTGGTAGTGGATGAATCACTGCGTGTGTGTATTAGGCGTCTTGGGTTTCATTGATTTTGATGACGACTTACTAATAAGTTCATTTAAGATGTACATACATATATATTGATACTTTCTCATAATAACTGTGTAGTTTGTGTGTTAATGTGCAGATTTCCGCGTGATTTTTCCTGTTACCGCCTGCCAGGCAGTATAAATTCCTACGATCCAGAAAAGTCCATAGATATCTGCTAGAATTAAAACTCATAATAAATGAATAACAGACCACTGAACTGCCGCTCTCTCTGTAACGTTAAGGTATAAAACATAAGAGATACATGTTAACCTTTAGTAGTTGCGTCAAAAAAAAAGCCAAATATTTATATTTATAAGGGCCTCTTACACCACTTGCTGATAAGTTCAAGATAAACTACCTGGCACTTTTTTGACAGCTAATTGTATGGGTTATCTCTCAAAACAAGTGCCAGATAGGTTATCTGGAACTTATCAGCAAGTGGTGTTAGAAGCCCTTAAAACTTGAAGTACAGCATTTGAACTTGATAATGGCTTATTACTTAAATAATTATACATAAACTTCTAAATCAATCTTTTGAACATAGTTTATACAGGTACATGAAATGCAGACTTTGCTATGGTGATTACTGCACATTTACCGCATTTGGTTTTGGTTTTTCTGTCTATAGATCTCAGACATATGTGACAACGTGGTTTTTGGAAGCTTTTGGGTAAGCTTCCAAAGTCGAAGGCTCGGGGCTATCTAATGGTCCCATGGGGCCTATTAGACCCCAAAGACCCCCGTATGATACATATGATTGCAGCCGTGACTAGCGAAGCACTATGAAGGGAAGAACGGCTGAGCTAAGAAGTTACTGGAAAATACAGTCGCTCACGCTGAGTATTTGCCGAATTATGACAAAAACAAAACTGCTTGGGGTCCAATGACCCCACGCGACTAGTTAAACGTCGTTATCTAGTCGCGTTGATATAGGCTTTGTTACTTTGGGACTAGATAAATGGTGTGACTGTGGAAATAATTTATTTATTACTAGCTATCCCGGCAAACTTCGTATCGCTTCTTCATTCGTTTTTTTTTTCGTGAATTTTCCGATATTTTAATAGTTATTCCGCTATTCGGGCGGAGACAAATCTATCAAATCAAAGATCATAAAAATCGGTCCAGCCGTTCTCGACTTATAAATGGTGTAACTAACCTGACTTTGCTTTATCAGCCGACTTCAAAAAAGGAGGAGGTTCTCAATTCGTCGGTATCTTTTTTTTTTTGTATGTATGTTCAGCGATCATTCGTTACTGCGTTGACCGATTTCGATAATTATTTTTTTGTTTGAAAGGTAATACTTTCAGAATGGTCCCATATAAATTTGGTTAAAGTCTGATGATGGGATCTATAAGAAAATCATCAAACATTGCATAAACTCTGTACCACGCCAACTGATTTTAGTATCTATCTTACCTATATCTCTGCCAAATGTAGACCGATTTTGATGATTCTTTTTTTAATGAATAGCTTATACTTCAAAGATACTATAATAAAAATTTTTGGAAAAAATTTCACCCCTAAGGGTGGAAAAATAGGAAATGAAATCGGTGTTCAGCAGTTAAATTATGTTTGCACTCGTAAGATTTGTTTTGATTAGGATTTATGACTAAAATGGATGAAATAAGTTAATTTTATAAAAAAAATAAAAACCGACTTCAAAAAACTAAAACGCTAAAAATAATCTTAACACTTAAGTACCTAATCAGTTACTTTTGGAGTCGGTGCCAGTCAATGAGAGACCAATGTTTTCGTTTGCACCGACTCCAAAAGTAACTGATTAGGTACTTAAGTGTTAAGATTATTTTTAGCGTTTTAGTTTTTTGAAGTCGGTTTTTATTTTTAGATATATAGATATATATATATATCTATTTTTGTTGTTATTATATATATATATATATAATAACAACAAAAATTTGCCTACACAGATGAAACACGACACAGAAAGTTAATTATAATAAGTAGTGATAAAACATTCATCTTACAAAACCTAATTTTATTAGTCTAATCTAATTATTTCCAAATCCAACCAAAATATGTTATCGCTAAAAAACCTCAACGCTAATCAAAACTGACATAGCCATTTCGGCTTCTAAATGACTTAATAAAAGCTAGAAAAGTAGCGATAATAGCCTATTAGCAGTTATCCGTTCATAATAACCGCTATATTCTGCCGAAGTCTTATCACTTATCACCTATTACAGATCACCAACCGTGAGAACCCGTGCGATGACTTTGATGATATTTTACTAGTGTTAATGCTGTCACTTAATAACCATCATGATATCATTACAAATGTCATTTTACATCTCTTAAACGACAAACATTAAAAGAATTTGAAATCAAGCGCTTGGCACATAAGATCTAAAAAGGTGAAGAGGACAATTTTGGTGGAAGTAAAATTAAAGTTGACGCTAAGTGATAATTTTATACGAAATATTATGAGATCTTGGAAGCTGATAACGACAAGTTCAAGAGAAAACATGACGACATGTTGAGTCATTCGGAATTATACTTTTGAAGTGGAAAGGTTAGGTTTAATAAATAATAATTCAATGAGAAATTTGGAATAGCTATAAACTATGAGATTTCTTGAAATGTAACAATTTCGTAGTTTAATGTGTGTTTAATGTAATAATGTAAGGTATAGTATAGCTAGGTATATACGTCGCACTTAGGTCACAGGCCTAACCTCAACTATGAGGTGGTTTGGGCCACACTCCACCACGGGGGCTCAGTGTGGATTGGTGGAGTGGTAAGCATTGTAAGGCCAGTGACTTAAGGTACTGTCACCTGTTATTAAGCTGCCCTAAGGCCTCTGACTAGGCTTTACGACTAGTATCAAGCGATATTAGTCGGGACCAACTTTTAACGATCCTTCCTTAGCACGGAGATGCTTGTGATAAATGACACTAAATATGGTTGAGATGATCACCCATCCAATCACGGCGTGGCGAAGGTGGCTTATCCTTGGTAACTTTGGGAAGCGCCGCCGCCACAGAGCTAAAAGCACCTCCAGTATGCTTATGTAAAAAAATGTATAATTCTGTAAAACAAAATTGAGTTTTTTTCAGGTTTGTAACTTTGTAAAAACCCGTTTAAACTAGCCATAAAGGGTTAGGATATTGTTAGTATGCAGTTTCATAGTTTGGAGAATTATAATTTATAATACACGGACAATAATTTTAACTACCTTGAAACTAGATTATATAGAGTAATAATCTAGTGTCTGTCATCAGGAGTTATATAAATGGTAATTTAAACATTTGGATCTCTTTCAAATATACAAGCGCTGGTGAAATATTGAATAGAATAGAATAGAATAGAATATTTATTTATTTGCTTAAGACACAGTATAAAAGCTGTTACAGAGTTAGAGTGGATTGTGCACATGTCTTGCTTCATTAAGATAGCATGCAAATATAAATTAATTAAATTTAACACTGAGTTTAGAAAGTCATAATAAAATTGAATACTAGTTAATTATAAATTAATGGAATTAATGGCACAATAAAATAAATAATACAACATTCAAAACTATTAATTAATTCATTTCAATGTCAAAAAATCTCGGATGTCATAGAAGCTGTGTTTATTCAGCCATTTAAACAGTCTATTTTTAAACAAATTAATAGTGAGTCCCTTCATTTCATTAGGTATTTTATTGTATATATGAACACACATGCAAATACAGCTTTTTTTGTATTTACTTGATTTTGTTATATCGCTAAGTATCAGTCTTTGAGGATTTCTTAGTCTGGTATTATCAGCTCTCTCGAAAAGCGTTGGGTTTTTGTGAACGAATATTGCCACTTCATAAATGTAAAGTGACGGAAGCGGCAATAAACCCATGCTTGTAAATAGTGGTCTACACGATTCAGAAGGAGGGATACCACATATAGCCCTAATGCATCGTTTTTGCGCAATAAATACCCGATTTTTCAATGTGCTATTGCCCCAAAGTAAAATTCCATACCTAAGAATTGATTCTATGTAAGCGTGATAAGCTAAGACGGCTGTTTGTCTACATGTTACGTTTTTAACTTGTCTTAAGGCATGTACAAATTTATTGATTCTTGTGCAAACGTTATCTAAATGTATTTTCCAGTTTAAGTCTTCGTCGATTACTACACCAAGAAACTTAAGGTTTGATGTTTCCTTTAGGTTTGAGATATTTAAATTAAAATTTTATTTGTCCTGTTTACATTTATTAAATTGTATGAAATTCGATTTATTAAGATTAATTTTTAAATTATTTGCATTTAGCCATTCAATTATTTTGTCAATCGTATTATCTATGTCTATTTTATGATTTTTAATGTGTTTTTTATCCTCGGATGTCACAATGATGGATATGTCGTCAGCGAATAGAATGCATTTGTGGTTAGTAACATGCGTTATGTCATTTACATAGAGCAAAAATAGGATTGGTCCCATCACACTCCCCTGAGGGACGCCACAGGAGTTGTCCCTAAATTTCGATGAGAATGTTTTAACTTCGCTTCCTTCAATATTTTTTATTGTTACACATTGTTGCCGATCAATGAGGTAGGATGTAATCCATTGCAGTGGGAGACCTCTGATACCGATTTTTTCTAGCTTGTATAACAAAAGTTTGTGATCGACATAATCAAAATATTACTAAACATTTACAAAATATGAGAAATACATAAATATTGTATTAAACTAAAACTCAAATATGCAAACTCAATCACTAACTAGTTTTGCGGTCTGCAATAATCTTGAGTCGTAAAATTTTGTTTTAAATTCAGACTTATAGGCTCTGGACTCGCACAAATGATTGAACAATAGATGCAAAATGGCATATTGTTGTCATGCATAATGCTATTCTGAGTTTGCTGCCAAGATTATTCCATATCCCAAATTTGAACTTTAATGTGTAAGATTTAAAGATGATTTTGTGAAGCTTCAATATAAACAAGATTGTTTTAAGGTGGTATATGTGTCACAAAGCAGCATGTAAATGTAGGGAAGTTCACATGGCCACGTCAATTGTTTTCCGTTAATGAAGCCTGATAAATAGTGTTTTAAGAGAGGTTTTTGTCATCGAATCTAGATAACGGGGTGTTGAAACTCATTACAGTTAATTGTATCAGTGGCTACGTTTACTTTGTTAAACCTACTTAAACACTCTTATAAAAATCTATGATTTAGGTACAAATGATCGTGTCATCACACAAACATTTGCCCCTTGCCGGATTTGAACCCGCAACCGCTTGGCTTTGTGGTCTGGAGCGCGAACCACTTCACCGAACAGTCGTTACCATTACCGTTGCAGGGATTTTGATACAGTTTTTTGGATCGGATGTTGTAGTACCGCGCCGTTGTTTTTTTTTAACACAAGTGCTTTAGCTGCAATGTATGTGATGTTGTCCAATATGTATATATTTATTTTATAGATTGAATTACATGCAGAGCTTACTTTGAGATAAATAAATATGCACCAAACAACACGCCAATTGTCATGGTCTCGAAGTAAGGAATTGACATCCTTGCATAACGAGAGACAATGAATTTAGTTAGAGGTCTCTCCAAGCACACCCAGACCCAAGCCAATTTAGAAATCGAACTGAACCCAGGACTTTCTTTTCCGCGCCAGTATGCCAATTGGTTCGGCTTTCAGTGAGTTATCCAAAAGACTTTAAACTTTTTTGTATGGAGCTTGGCATACTTCAAGTTGCAGTAACCTAAAATAATGATATTTTGGTGTACACCTGCAAAAGTCAAAAGTCAAAAATCATTTATTTTATTTAGGACAGAAAATTGCCACTTATAAACGTCAATATTAACATTATAGGCCCATATGGGGCCAGAACATGTTTCCTTATTTTTTGGGCCCTACTAGCGCTTCGAGACAAGACACAGACAATCTGTCAAGTGCTGAGAAGAAACGCCGGAACAAACTCAGTCACCACTAGCTGCCATAATAAAATATAAATCAAAATAAACAGGTAGGTACATCAGTTTAGTGCAGGCTGGACTGACCATACATTCTTGAATTTCATAATACCTCTTAGACATTAGTATAGTTTTGACGTGTGACTTTAATTTATTAATAGGAAATTCGATAACATTTTAAGGTATATTATTGAAAAAATTAATACAATGTCCCAAGAATGAATTACTTGTTTTGGCCAATCTAAAGTCTGGGACTACAATTTACAAGTTTGTTTTTGTTTCTTGCATTGAAAACATGTGATCATAATATAATGCAACACACACAACAAATTTTTAGGCAATATTAATGACGTAGATAGATAGATAGATAGATAGATACTCTTTATTGCACACCATACAAGTAAAATACACATGATTTTTACAGAAAGATGTACAATTTAGGCGGTCTTATCGCTAATAGCGATCTCTTCCAGACAACCTTTAGGTAGAGGACAACCATTAAAGAAAGGGGAAGGTGTTGCAGAGTTCTTAAAATTCTTACCTGATACAAATAGGATTGCATAAATTTATGGCATAAACGTATACATACAGTAATAAATAAATAAAAATAAAATGAAAATGAAAAAAATGAAAAAATATTTATTTGTTAACAAAGACACTTTAAAATAGCATAGAGGTAGACTCTTTCTTTTAATTGCATAGCACCTGTGTTAGAAGGAGCCACTCTTCCATAACAAACACTTATAATTATATAAGTACATAACAATAATTATACATACATACAATAAACATACATCCTACTTGATATATGCGAGGAGATGTCGAAACTAACAGTGACCAGTAATATTCTAAGATATAAAGGCAGTTTTTGTCAAGAAGAAAGAAAGTGTGCTTTAAGCCGATTTTTAAAAATAGCAATCGATTCGGATTTTCTGATTGTTAATGGTAAGGAATTCCAGAGGCGAATGGACTGGACAGTAAAGACAGACGTAGTTTGCAATCCTCTAAAGATTTTTAACTTTTTCAAGTAAGGACAGCCTTTTTATTGTGTTTATAAGTGTGAGTGTATGTAGAGTATGTATGATTGTGTGAATCGTGTCACAAAAACTATTTTACGATGTGTGAAGATCGTTGTTATGCAAATTGGCGTAATTTCAAACGGAACTGACAATTTTGTGTCATTTAGACGCCTGAGTCATAGTCTCAGCGATGGCTGTTGATTATACCTGAAGGCCTACTACGAGTTTCGTTCGTTTCGACGTATTAACCTAAAAAAACCGGTCAAGTGCGAGTCGGACTCGCTCAGCGAGGGTTCCGTACAAATTTGTAGGTACATATTATAAATAGGTCAGGAATCTAGCCTCGCAGTTTAGTTACAAAATTTAATTACAAATCTATGGTTTTCAGATTTTTTCCAGTGCTTGTAGTATAAGACGATCTTCCTTGCAAAATTTTACAGTTCTAGGACAACAGAAAGTACTTATCTGATATTATTATGATTCTCTTAAAATAATCTCGAAATACACGTTTTTGCGACATAAAATGCAGTATCTTATTTTTACGTGAATTTAGAAGATAGATTTTTTCACAGCTTCTAGAAACTGTAGACTTGAGTATATGGTTTTAATGTCAACCCGATACCTCCACGCGTTCCCGAGATAAAGGGTCTTGACAGACATACGGACAGACAGACAGACAGACAACAAAGTGATGCTATAAGGGTTTAATTTTTTCCTTTTGAGGTACAAAATCCTAAAAATAAATAATCATGTTTAAAGGTTTTTACAAAATATGAACAACTGAAACTAATCGTGGTCGTGTAAAAACACGGCTGATTTCAATCGCTCATAAATTGTTATAGGTTTGATAGAAGTAGATAGCAAACCGACTTCAAAAAAGGAGGAGGTTCTCAATTCGACTGTATGTTTTTTTTTTTTGTATGTATGTTACGCGATTACTCTGCCAATTATGAATCGATTTTAATGATTCTTTTTTTGTTTTGTAGATCATACTTCAGAGGTGGTCCCATATAAATTTTATCGAAATTGATTTAGAACTTTTTGAGAAAATCAACAAATATATACCCAGATAATATTTTGGTTGTGATTCTTGTTACCTATCTTCGACAAATATGAGCCGATTTTGATGATTTTTGTTTTATTGAATAGCTTATACTTGAAAGATAATATGATAAAAGTTTGCAAAATAAAAATCACCCCTAAGGGTAGGAAAATAGGGGATGAAATCGGTGTTCAGCAGTTAGATTAGGATTTATCACAAAAAATTGATGAAATAAGTAAATTTTATTTAAAAAAATAAAACCGACTTCAAAACACTAAAATGCTAAAAATAATCCTAACATTTAAGTACCTAATTAGTTACTTTTGGAGTCGGTGCAAACAAAAACATTGAATCTCTCATCGGCTGGCACCGACTCCAAAAGTAACTGATTAGGTACTTAAGTGTTAGGATTATTTTTAGCATTTTAGTGTTTTGAAGTCGGTTTTATTTTTTAAATAACAATTTATTAGGTTTTATGTGCGAACGAACGAAACGTGTTCGTAGTTGGCCTACTAATGATATGATAATATGATATATTGGACACATACATTTCTCTGATCCTGTGGTAAGTAGCCAAAGTACTTGTATTACAGAAATCAGAAACAACGACGGTACCACAACACCCAGACCCGAGACAATATAGAAAAGTTATTTTTCTACATTGACCCGCACGGGAATCGAACCCGGAACCTCAGAGATAGCGACACCATGTCCGGTATGCTCGCCTCTCGGCTACGTAGGTCGTCATAATACTACTGAAGTACTGACTAAAGATGCAAATGTTTACTATATTTGAACATTAAATTTACACAGACATACGGATACCAGCCCGCCTAGCATGACCACCACGACACGTTATGATATGATATGATACAGCGATTTATCGACGGTTTTTTTTACAAATATGATAGATATAACCGCCATCTTGATTTTTCATCGAAAGAGCGATCATTAAAATTAAATCTATATCTTTCATATTTAAAAAAAAAGACCGTTTGTGTCGCTTTATTAATCGCTATATTATATCAAATCGTGTTCTGGTGATCATGCTAGGGCGGCAGAAAATATAATCGCTTACAGGATTAACCTCATCTAAAAATATTATCAACTCGAAAAAACAAATGAAGATCCAATTGCTGCTCTCCTGCCTATTTTTTCTGAGGCCGGCCAGCTATTCAGCCATTACTTTTCATTGACATAATTGAAAAAATGGTAAATGTTTTGCCCAAATCTGTTATTTTAAGGAAATAGTTGAAAAAAGTAAACTTGTAATAATTTCATTAAAAAAAAAACTTTAATCAATACTTAACTTTATGTTACATTGAACACAAAATTGAAAACAAAATTGAATTACATCGCGCTTTTATCGAGTGGCTGTATAGATAGTTGCAACATGGTTCAATATAAATGTAAAATTAGAACTAGTTTTTTCTTTTTATAATTTGACAGCTGTCAGTTGAAAACCCTAGGGCTGAAAAGTATTACTTTTAACTCGCTCCTTAGGCAACTTCAGACCTACTTTCCTAATATTAGTAATAAAAAACACTATAAAACTCACTTTAAAAAACTATAAAACAAAATTTTCTATGTATTAAACTCGTCAAAACGAATCAAATGAGCCCAAACACGAAGGTTATACTAGTAGTTGTTGAAGAGTTCCACTACCCACCTCCTGGCTCCATCATCAGATCAGCACGATGGTGTCAAATTATTGTATTGTCACCCGAATGTCAAATACAAAGTTAGTAAATCGATACGTTAGTTAGAAGTAATTAAAACTACTTCAAAGATTTGATTACATAGACTTACAAGTGGATCTATTAGGTGTGTTAAAAACCATTTATTTCTTTAAATAGGCCTGAATAATGCACTTCTACACTGTATAAAGTACAGGGTTCAATTCCCGGATCAGCTTAATGTAAGAAGAAAGAGACTTGTTCTAAATTTGGTCGGGTCTGGGTGAGCTGGGAGATATCACTGACAATATGTATTGTCTGGTACCTCGTAACACATCATCATCATCATCATCATTTCAGCCATAGAACGTCCACTGCTGAACAAAGGTTTCCCCCAATGACTTTCAGCGGGGGGGATTGCGAATACTCGCCACGCTTGGCAGGCGGGTTGGCGAGCGCAGTTTTTTATAACATTTCGCACGTAGACGCTGCTGCCCTTCACATGCTACAGGAATTAGTCTCCTCTTACGACACACCTCCTGTTGGCGCTGTGGAAGTGTATTCTTTACGGCGTGTGGGGACGAACACGGCACTAACACATATGTCTACGCACGGGCATAGTATATGCGGAGGGGCTTGTGAACGAGAATTGGCGAACGACAGCGAGCAACGTTTGGTTCGCGAGCGAACATTGATGCTCGGTCAAACACTCCCTTCATAGCCTTTTGTGTGCGGTCACTGTATCTAACTGTACTTTTCTAGAATTATACTCCTTTTTATCATACAGTCCGCTTTTCACTATAATTAACATCTACCACCACCGAAGGTCCTCACATTTGGTCCTTCGAGCCGGATGTGAACCAGCGACCTATGGATGGACAACATGGTATTCTAACTCATGATAATTGGTTAATCCTTTACTTTGACACCATCTCAACTGATTATAAGCTTATTTAATCTAAGTCTCCACAGAGTTCAAATGATGAGGCGTCATACAAATTGCATGTTGATTTATAATCAAACCCAGTTAACTAGTACTAACCCCAGGCTTCTTTCCCACGGCTTGACCGCAGGCTTACCCATCGGATGGCTCGAATTGAGTCGCAAATGGCGAATTAGCCACTTGCAAGAGTGGCTCTGGTTACATAATTAGATTAGCAGTTTCCACTGAGATGTGGTGGGAAAATTTGCACACATCAAATCATTTTGTGATCATTTTGCAAGAGACGAGGAGTTAGAAAACTAAACAAAACAAGACTAGTTAATATGTACAGGGTTTCACTATCTCTGTAAAATAGTAATGTATTCAATCAATCTAAATTACTTATAATTAGAGCAATTTCCCTTGTCGTTTACTTCGAAATCTTCGAACAGGCTAAAATGCATGATACAGGATTCCAAAAAAACAAAACGTCAATTGGATGTCAAAAGATCGATCACCCTAGAAAAAGGGTGTCCACAATCAACATCATCATCGTCATCATCTGTAGCAAGATTTCTACGCTGCGTTGGCCGGTACTAGGTGGACCCCAACTCGACTACAGCGTTCGGGAAACCACACAACGTCTTAGTACCTCACCTACCACCAGATTATTTTTATTGTAACTAACTTTTGAATTCAACCTTTTTATGCCTCAATGGTAAAGGTTTTATGATGCCAAAATCAATGACAAATACATGACATAATCAACTCTGAGATAATCAGATCACTATCATCATTTTAGCCATAGGACGTCCACTACTGAACACAGGCCTCCCCCGATGACTTTCATCGGGGGGATTGCCAATACTCGCCACGCTTGGCAGGCGGGTTGGCAAGCGCAGTTTTTTTTAAACATTTCGGACGCAGACGCTGTTGCCCATCTCGTGCGGAATAATGAGTCGCCTCTTATGACACGCATCCTGTTGGTATTTGTAATAATCACCTGGAGATAATCAGATGTCCATACGTTTCATTGAAGTCAAGACGTAGCTAAGTCGGAATTGCTCTTCAAATACTTTATTTTTATTTATTATTATTTTATTTATTTGTACAAAAAAGACTACAGCTGTTATGAGTGAGTATATACTCGGATAGTGTAATGTAGTGGGTTCAAATACTGCCAGGGGCAATTAAAAAATGTTTTCATGTGAAATAATATCTTTGAGTTTTCCGATTGTTGCCACTGTCCAAAAGTACAGAATACGACTAACAGAATTACAAATCAGAATCATAATGGGATCCAAAAACCTGCAGTCATCAATCAATTCGTCGCCACCCCATCATCAGTTCAGGAACGACTGTGAATATGACTCTGTGAACCGAGACCACGTAGCCTTTGGTTGGGTTAGATTATGTAGTAAACAGAACAGACTAGTTTTTGATTAAGTATATTACATTGATTTCTTTAGTGCCTATTTGATAACTTTATTTGCTAATTTATTTTATTTTAAAAATAAAAGAAAAAAACACTTTTTTAAAGATTATAAATTAATTCGTGTGACCAATGTTTTTTATTTATTTTAATCCAAACTTAAAGCTACCATTATAGGCTATAGTGCCTAATGCGATAGTACAAGCACAAATTTTATTATTAACCTAGCCCTGTGAACTCACTCAGATTTTTGATATCATTTGTGTTTTATTTGTATATTTTAAAAGATAAGGTGTTCTGATCTTATTGCAAAGTGCCATGGACGAAACCTTTTTTGTAGGTAAGAGTAAACTCTGTAAACAATATTATGGTCTAATTTGTTTCCACCCATTTGTATTTTTTTTAAGTTTAGTCAAGTTGTAAAAAAATACATACATCTCTCGGACTTTTGATTTTTAAGATCCTTAATTTTTTATTCATACTTATCATTTCAGCTATAGGACGTCCACTGCTGAACATAGACCTCCCCCAATGACTTTAATTGGGGAGAATTGTCAATACTCGCCACGCTTGGCAGCCGGGTTGGTGAGCGCAGTTTTTTATAAGATTTCGCACGCAGACGCTGCTGCCCGTCTCGTGCTTCAGGAATTAGACGCCTCTTACGACACGCCTCTTATTGGCGGTGGGGAAGTGTATTCTTTACGGCCGTCTCCACACGGCACTATTATTCATACTCGTATTCTCTAAATTGTTAGGTAAGATCTAAATGTAATTTTACTCTCTTTTTGCCCATCTGCAATCACTGCTCTTTGGACTAAGGCTTCAAACGAATTCAATAGTCGACCAGTGGTTAGCCACGGTTGGGTGCTCGCCGATAATTGCACGACTGATTGACAGACTAGTTGAATGAGTGACACGAGGTTATGCGCTTCTCAATTGACCACGGGAAACTAAAAATAACTATAAACATGAATCTCTATGAAAGTGGGTCAGAAATCCATTGCAGTGACATAAAAGATCCGTAGATAGAGACCAAGAAAGGAGACTTACCCATTTTTCGCGGGGAAATGTCTTAAACCTTTACCTCCTTGAATAGCTCAATATTTTTAAACAGATCAAAAATTGTATTCTTTATTTGCATTAAAACATGTGTTACATAAAAGACGGACACATGGAAGTATCAAATTGATGAGAAGGTAAGATAGGATTCTTTAGCAGAGTGAAAAGAAATCATTACATTTTATCAATCAAGAATACATAATTATGTCTAGCTCATTTATTTTAATACTTCCATCGAATATTTTTTAATGAAGCCATTTCGATTCAGTTTGGTTAAAAATTGACTGGTAGAGAGGCCGCCAATTGTACCTGTTTACATTTGTTTCGTGCAATAAAGAATAAATGAAATAAAATAAAATTGTCTATCATTTAAAGATTTAGATTGTTAGGTAAATTATTATACACCGTGTAACGCTAAACACGCAAAACTTCTTACGGGCTGATTCTGGTGTTTAAATAAAAAAACTTTTGGTAAAGAAGACCAACAGTGAAATCTTTTAAAAAAATCTTCATCTTCATACTAAATGTCCAGCTGTTACGCTTTGTATGGGGAAATATATTTTTTTACGATTTCGATTTTGATCCCATTCAAAAAGTGCTCAACACCAGAATCAGCCTTTAAGCGGTTTTGCGTATTTAGCGTTACACAGTGTATATGTGAAGTTTTAGACAATTACTCAACCATTCGTTGTCTCTTTTTAATCTACTTCAAAAAAGGAGGAGGTTCTCAGTTCAGTTGTATGTTTTTTTTAAAATGTTTGTTACCTCAGAACTCCGCCATTAATGAACCGATTTGAAAAATTCTTTTTTGAATTGAAAGGGTATACCTCCAGATTGGTCCCATTTCAAAATTCAACTCTGATGAGGGGATCCATAAGGAATTGAGGGAACTCCTAAAATATTATAGGTATACATATAGCGATTTTAGTATATTTAACAACAAGTCAAGCATTTGCATTCAGAAAGTATCATTTGCTGAGGTGGAATTGATGACGGAGACCATAGTTGGCCACATTCCACGAGTAGCGATAAGATATTTTCATTAAGACTTAACTGTCTTGTCTTGCCAAGTCGACAAATCAAATTTTAATAAATAATTCTGGTGAGAATGATACCATCAAACTGATCTGATGAAGAAGGCGAAAGGTAAGCATCGGAACTCTGTGATAAAACAATGTATCATAGCCGTGTTTGGACTCATTTGAATCCTCATGAGAAGCAATTTAGCTATAATTACATCACAGATCCCACATTTAGAATGTAAAAACACTAAAAAACAGACAAATAAAACAAATTTTTAAAAAAATACCGACTTTAAAAACACTAAAAAGCTAAAAATAACTTTTAAACAATCATACCAAACAGTTATTATTGGAGTCGGTGCCAACGGTGGAGTGTTTGAATGTGGTTGTTTGCACCGATTCCAAAGATAACTATTAGTATAACTGTTCAAAAATTATTTTTAGCTTTTTAGTGTTTTTAAAGTCGTTTGTTTTATACATATTTTCAGAAAAGTCGAACATATTTAACTTCTACCCAACTTAATTTTATAGTGGTCACTCGATTCTACTTGCGACTGCATAGTACGTGCTGTGGTAGATGTACAGAACATATAGTTCTTAATTCTTAGGCTTCATATGAGTGGCTTTCTTTGCCTTTAGGTCAATCATTGTTTTTTTAATCACGTGTCAGATGTTTCTGCACTCCGCAGGTCACGTTTTTAAAACAAAACAAAAATGAATACAGTCTTCGTTGCCAGTATCAAACAATACAAGAAGTTTCTACCGGAGTTGGTCAGGCGAAAACAAATGCTATTCTTTCAATAGCCACCAACATGTTATTTGTTCAAAGAGTTAAACCTAACAGCTGTACGAATATAGACCTTATACCATTGTGATAAGGACAAGATGAGGTGTATTGAGTGTAAAAATTACTTTGTCCAAGTATAATAGCTGGTAGAATTATGTCAAACGTCAAATTAGATGTCTGCCTTCCTGTCGTTTGCATTTTGTGTTACAATAGAAACGCTATTAAATGTGTACCGGTCGCTATCACACCGAAGTGTAACGATAAACCGAAAAGAGTTTAAGGCAA
Organism: Anania hortulata; assembly: GCA_963576865.1. Classification (NCBI taxonomy): domain Eukaryota; kingdom Metazoa; phylum Arthropoda; class Insecta; order Lepidoptera; family Crambidae; genus Anania; species Anania hortulata. Next base: position 1,718,794 of record OY756409.1, read on the forward strand.
TTTGAGGCAAACATAAAATAAATATAAAAAAATAAAAAAATTTTTTATTTGTGCCTGAAGTAATTAAATCGAATTTTAATTTATTTTGTGATTGAGTTAGTGTTCATAATTTGCATAATGGTAGAGTAGCAGGCAATGGCACTTCGCATTCAGGCTACCATAAATGCTTTTCTTTTCAACAGGTTCTACATTTAAGAATTACGTAAAATTACTGTTTTTCTGATAAAACAATTTCACACTCACACATTCGTCGATGTTTATAAAACTAAATCATCGTTGTAAACAGTTTTTTATGGAGCATCTAATATCTTTTTCTCGATTCTTATGTTCCATATTTAAATAGTAAAAATTGCTTGTATAGACTTGTAAAAACTATGTTTTCATATATGTTTTAATAAATTAATGATAGATTATCCTATCGGTGTGAGGGGCAGCCTTCTTACGCAAAGGTTTTTATGTGACAAAGGCGCCTTATTGAATTCTCTATTGAGAAAAAACGTGACACAAACTTGTTAGGGCTTCGTTATTGTCGCAGCCGACAGCGTGATAGGCAGCTAAATTACGTCGGTCCAATAGACTATAATTAAAATTAGATAACATATAAAATCCTTGTAGCTCAGTGGTAGCAGCGCTTTGGTAGTAATTACCAAAGTTAAGCCACCTAAGCCGCGGTTGTGATTGGATGGGTGACCGGGTGACCATTCCTACTATTTTTAGTGCCATTTATCACAAACATCTCCGTGCTAAGGAAAGATCGTTAAAAGTTGGTCCCGGCTAATATCGCTTGGTACTAGTCGTGAAGCCTAGTCAGAGGCCTTAGGGTGGCTTAATAACATCTGACAGTAAGGTTAAGTCACTACAACACTTACAACACCCCTTGGCGCCGGTGGTGAACTATGGCCCAAACCACCTCATAGTTGAGGTGAGGTCTGTGTCTTGCAGTGGGACGTATACAGGCATACTTTAAACCCAATGAAAACAATACTTGTCCAAAATATCGTCTCGCTACCTTTTTTAGGGTTCCGTAGCCAAATGGCATAAAACGGAACCCTTATAGATTCGTCATGTCTGTCTGTCTGTCTGTCCGTCTGTCCGTCCGTCTGTATGTCACAGCCACTTTTTTCCGAAACTATAAGAACAATACTGTTGAAACTTGGTAAGTAAATGCATTCTGTGAACCGCATTAAGATTTTCACAAAAGAATAGAAAAATAATAATAAATTTTGGGGTCTCCCCATACTTAGAACTAAAACTCGAAATTTTTTTTTTCGTCAAACCCATACCTGTGGGGTATCAATGGATAGGTCTTTAAAAATGATATTGAGGTTTCTAATATCATTTTTTTCTAAACTGAATAGTTTGCGTGTGAGACGCTTCCAAAGTGGTAACTTCTAAAATAAGAGAATGATAAATCTAAAAAAAATATATAATGTACATTACCATAAAAACTACCAGCGAAAATTGGTTTGAACGAGATCAAGTAATCAGTTTTTTTTTAATACGTCATAAATCGTAAACCACAATTTAACTTTCGTAATGTTATGGATTTCATTTTGCAATAAAAATACCATAACTATGACTCGATTGTCGTGATGGGTGAACTTTTACTCATAACGGTACCTACAGGTTTGTACGGAACCCTCGGTGCGCGAGTCCGACTCGCACTTGTTCTTTTCCTACACCTTAATCTCCAGAATTGGCAGAACTTGGCTGTAGATAGAGATGGTTGGACATTGGAAGAGGAGTTTGCCCTGTCAAGGAAAACCCAGGCTAATTAAAAAAATAAGTTCTGATTTTCATCTTACATCTGCCTGTCTAGCATGAGCACCAAATTCGATTCAATATGGCGGCTATTATCTATCATTTTTTACAGTTGGTGTTGACATATCGCTATACAAGGTGTTAATAAAATAACGCAACACCTTTTAGGGGGTGATTCTACTGCTAAAATACAGTAACTTTTTCTATGAGGCCAACATCGAAATTGCAAAAATATACCTACACTTTCCCATACTGAACATCATATCTTATCGTGTTTTGGTACTCATGCTAGGCAGGCTGAGATAGGGAAAGGAAACCTGCAAGCAATAAGTTATTTATGTATATATTACTTTACACGAACCAAATTTATTTAATCTTACCAATGCTTTAGGACAATATGTGCTAGACAGATTAGAAGCTACCTAACTAATGAGGCAAGTGTTCTAAAACCTAATTCCCATAATTTCATGGAAGTCTCAATCCCGTTTCGATCCACTACTTTTAAAATTGGTATTCTGTTAAAGTTTTTAAATACTCGTATGTGAACTTTGAAAAAAGCGTAATGCGACTGAAAATGATTTGTTTGTTCATTTTAAATAACTGGTATTGAGCTTATGGTGCACATATAAATGTAAAATAAACATACACTTAGGCACCTATACAGGGTTGTTTGTGAAACATTAACAACTTTTCTTCTTCTGGTGCTCATATACAACAACTTCTTCTATGGGGACAACATTGAAATCGCAAAAAAAAATCAGTTCCCCATATTAAGCCGCCACCAGCTGACATCAGATTGTATGGACAAGTGAAATTTTTATTTTTTATTTCAATGTTGGTCCCATAGAAAAAGTTGTTGTATTTGAGCACCAGAATCAGCCCCTAGGAGTTTGTTGATGTTTTACAAATAACCCTGTATATTGGGCATCTAAACATTTCAATGCAATCCTATCCTAGCCCTAGTATTCGGCAGAAATAAAAGTCCTTTGCCTGCATGCAGCCGAGGTACAGAGATGTCTTAAGACATCTGATCAAGCATACGTATACTAGACACAATAGAAATTCCATTGTTATACGGTCTCATGGGACCGCTTGGATGTTAACGGGTTACGTAAGATATTTTATTTAAGGCTAATAATACTGAAATAACAGATGAGCTCGCTGTCTTGGGTAAGATGCATAAGATGCCACATTGTCAAGCTGAGCCGCTTAATTAATTCGTGAACCCAGGTACGTCTGACCAGCCTTTGTTTAATGAATGTGTCAGCAAATCGTTTGAGCATCTCGCGATAGAAAATAATACCTAAATTTAAAAATCTATACTATTCAGGGTTATTTGTAAAGTATCAACAACCTCCTAGAAGCTGATTCTTCTTCTTCTTCATCTATACGGCCAATCCCGGTTGCGTCCAAAGCCATTGCTTTGGAGCCCAGGGTCCGTTTTCCTTGATTTACTCCTTCACTTCGCGCGGTCTTGAGCGTCTCTAGTTGTGAGATCATTGGCACGCATGTCAGCCCTCACGACGTCAAGCCAGCATTTTGCCAGGACCTGGCGGTGGTGGCATGGCCAGACATTTGTTTCCTACATAGCTTGCCGGTTTCCGAAACCATGGCCGTAGAAGCTGTTTCTGGTGCTCAAATACAACAACTTTTTTTATTGGACCAACATAAAAATCTGAAGAAAAAAAAATACTGCTCCATACAAACTGATGTCAGCTGGTGGCGGCTTAGTATTGGGAAGTGTTTTTTTTTGCGATTTCAATGTTGGTCCCATTTTTTTTTGTATTACCAGAATCTACCCCTAGGAGATTGTTGATGTTTTTCAAATAACCCTGTATAAAAAAACCAGATGTTTTGCCTTTGTATTATTTCGCAATTAAAGTAACCTACATACAAACGAATTAACTATTAACATCCTCACGTGTCCGTTTCAAAATCGCATTGAATAGAAATAATAATTTCTATAATGCCTTCGAACAATGGCCTGTCGTGAGTTGTGTTTCTTCACTATTGTATGACAATGTATTGCATCGGCTGAAATTACCGTCACCCTACTGATTTTTAGGGTTCCTTGGAGTAATAAAAGAACCAATATTGTCCCGTTTACACTTAAAAAAATTCATTTGCTTACCTAGGTAATACAAAATCATCATCTTTATATATTTCGTATAATATTTTTAAATTTCATTTCTCACCGGAGGCGTCGAATGTTTTCATTTGATATAATTATTTTATTATTTGTATAAATTCAGTTTTTTACATATCGGCTAAGCAGCTAACAAACTACCTAAGACTAGCCCCAACAATTATACCCTTATAGCAACTTAAGTGGTGGATTGAAAACCTTATAAATCTTCTATCTAGCAACTATCTATTGGACGATAAAAAAGTTTTAATGCAAATTATTAAAAAAAACGAACACAATCAGATTATGGTTGAGTAGTGATTAATCATTGTGCTATGAATCATACAGAGTATTTTTGATAATTGGTGGTAGGTTAGTTTAGGTTTAGTTTTAGTTTAAGCAACGCGCGTATTAATGTAAAAACATACTGTTTTTAGTAATGATAATGACGACCTCCATAACCTAGAGGTGAGCATACCGGACTTGGTGTCGCTATCTCTGAGGTCCCGGGTTCGATTCCCGGTCGGTCAATGTAGAAAAATAACTTTTCTATATTGTCTCGGGTCTGGATGTTGTGGTACCGTCGTTGTTTCTGATTTCTGTAACACAAGTGCTTTAGCTACTTATCATAGAATCAGAGCAATGTATGTGATGTTGTCCAAACAAAAGACTCGTGTAGTTTCATTTAAACATTTAATTAGTAAGGAACCCACAGGATTTAAGTCTGTACCATGTTTTTCGGTAATTTTGTGCTTACTGAGACAATTTAATAGCACAGTGGTTTCGTGACGTCACAAACCTACTAAGCCAAACGGATTATGAACAAACAATCATGGAGATTAAGCAACCAGGCGAGGTCAGATCACAGATGGGTGACCGCATTAACTTTATACGGCGCAATTATGTACATATTTATCTACTTTTACAGGAAAATGCACCAAAACCATAAGAGTAAATTTGACTTCTAGGTTACAGCCAACGGCAGTCGCCATCAGCAGGTCAACCTTCCCAAAAAGTAAAAGGTAATAAAACCGATCTTCAACTTTAAGTCGGACACATATAGATCAATATCAAATAAGAATGTCTTTATTTTATTAGCTTAATCATTACATTCATATAAACTACACATATTAAATGATAGAATTAATAAAATAAAATAAATACTTTAAATAAACTAACTTAACCTAAACTAAAAACTACCTACTCAAAAATAAAAGCGTGTCCGTGAGGCATGGAGGCGAGGATACTGGCAGCGTTTCCTCGCTGAATTGCTAAACTAAGCCTTTGTGCGAGGAACGAACCAGCTTTTTTATTTTCCGAAATAAAAATCAATTTTGGTGCTATTTTGCCAAAAAGTAATTTAGCGTTCGGTCCCCACGGTCCAAACGTCTCTACACCAAATGGCGCAAACACATAGTCACTTGCAAGAGACTCGTATTTGCACCGCTTGGAAGAAGAATGTTTGAAGTTTTGTGGTAGGTTGACGAGCCGTTACCTGTACATAATTAAGTTTCTGTCTAGGATATTCTAGTGTCCATATACAACACGCAACACGCCAACAGGAGGCGTGTCGTAAAAGGCGACTAACTCCTGCAGCACGAGACGGACAGTAGCGTCTGTGAGTGAAATGTTATAAAAAACCGCGCTCGCCAACCCGCCTGCCAAGCATGGCGAGTATTGGTAATCCCTCCCCAATAAAAGTCATTGGGGGAGGCCTATGTTCAGCAGTGGACGTCCTATGGCTGAAATAATGATGATGATGATGATATACAACACCTGCTGTGTTAACAAAAGACTAATGGCTTGCCATGGCCGCATGTGAGGAATATGCGCATAATCCACACGCTGGGCAAGCGGGCTGATGATCACAAAGTTTAGCTTTATAGAACCTCCTGCAAGGTGGGTGTGACGATATACGCGAAGCTGCTGGCAGTGGATGGAAAAAAATTGCAGAGGATTGGGCTCCGTGGCGTGCATTAGGAGCGACCTATCTCCAGCAGTGAACTGACGTGGACTATGCTGATATATAGCTTAGCTTTATAGCATTTTTACAAGGGAAGCGATGATATTCGTCGCAGCCTTGCGTTGGAGAAGAACAGCCAAAGATTGAGCTCAGTGGCGTAAATTGGGAGACGCCTATGTGGACATAGGAATGGTGTGCTTACGTCAGTCTACTGCTAGAGCAGTGGACATGATGATAATGATGATGACTTCACAATCCATGGTAGATACATATTCTACTCACTACACACTATTGTAGATAGATACTCTACTCACAGATACATTTTGTTGTACACCATACAAAGAAGTTACAATAGATATTTACAGAAAGAAGAAAAAAAGAAAGAGTACAATTTAGGTGGTCTTATTGGTAACAGCGATCTCTTCCAGACAACCTTCAGGATAATCACAAATTATTATAAAATTGAACTGCCTTAGATTTGTGTCTGACGCTAGTCAGTCTGTCACCCGTCTGTTTGTCTGTGCAGCAGGCCAGTCTCAGAATCTAATGTAGGAATTTTAATACAGTTCTCAGTAACATACATAGATTAATTTATGTGGACTAGAACCATAGATACTTGCTGCGTTGTGGTGGTGGCTGGCCTTGAACTCAAAAGGTCAGGTTTAGGTCAATTTCAAACTTTTATAAGTTAGCTTGCATATGGGTGTGCTAGGCGACGCAAAATAGCTAGGCAAAATACATTGTTTAATAAATACAACTTTAATTATTTTCATAATCACAACAATTATATAGCTCAAAACTAAGCAAAGCTTGGACTAAAGCGACTAGATAACGGATTAATATAAGATAAGAGATAAGACCGCCTAAATTGTACGTATTTTTGTAAAAATCATGTGTATTTGTATGGTGTGCAATAAAGAGTATCTATTTATCTATGTATACCAAATACTTTTTTAAAAATCCATGACTTAGGTATAAATTCTCGTACTCATCACAGAACCGCTGGCTTTATATTCCGGAGCGCGAGCCACTACACCAGACGGTCGTGGTGATACCTCGTTTGCCATCTCTAATATCAGGCAACCAGAACAAGAAGCGTAAGAACCCCGGATTAAAGAGCTGGGAACCAGGACATTTCAACGGTGCTTTTTTTAAGTAACTCGGTAAAATAACAAATATTTATATTGGTATAAAACCAATTTTAAAAAAAACATTACAGTTTTATATATATATTTTTTTGTTATTTTAATTACTGAGTCAGAGACTGTTTCTGTATTCAATCAATGTATTTCTTTTGTCCATTTTTGTGTATGACTTGAAAACTAAAACCCGGACTATAATTTAAACCTCGTCCGGACGCTCTCCGGACGCCGTTAAACTAGGACAAATCCGGGAAAAGCCGGACGAATGGCAACCCTACTTGTAACACAAGGCAAGGATGTTTCGTCCTTACTAAGAGGCCATGACAATTTGTGTATTGTGCATGTACTTATTTCTACATGTCCGTGCAAAGTCGGGTCGGGTCAGTTAAGAAATCTTTTTTTTTACAACATCACATACATTTCCCTGATCCTATGGTAAGTAGCCAAAGCACTTGTGTTACAGAAAATACGACGGTACCACAACACCCAGACCCGAGACAATAAAGGACATTATTTTTTCTACATTGACCGACCGGAAATCGAATCTGGGACCTCAGAGAAAGCGAAACCAAATCTGGTATGCTCGCCTCTCCACGTCAAAAAGTGTTAGTTCGTAAGTAGTTAATTATAAACTGGTCATTTGAGTTCTAACATTTGAAATAGCTTAATAATCCGCTTACCTACATTTAGGGTAACAAAAAATGGAACCCATAGCTTATTAACGAATCTCTAATTAAGTAAAGTTTGTCGGTCACGGTCGGATGGTGAGCGCAGCCGTCGATAAAGCCGTTTGATCGTATCTACCCTACGCTGCGGTGCGTGAACGCCGCGACCGCGGTGCGTGTGCGCAGCGACGCGACGGCGCGAGGGTGGCGCCATCTATCGATGGCAGATTTCACTAAAAATAAATGTTGGGAATCGACCGTTGAAAGGGACCTTTATAGTCTAACTAAAACATTGTTGAAATTGTGGATCGAGTGTTTAAATAGTCATTGAACAAAATGCCCGGTCATTTTGAAAAATGCCCATTATGAGAGGGAAATTTGTTAATCACTGATGAAACAATTTAATTGCCTAGCTATATAAATAGTACTTATCACATATCTGGCAAGATGATTATTTAAAAAATACAATTTTAAAATATGTACTTATTACTATAGAAGTCAAATTTAGCGATATTTCGAAGCGTGACACTCAACTTTTTTTTTGCAATATGGACTCATCCTGCTCTTTAAGCAGAGTAGTGATACTGCCAATGTATTCTTGATATAGTTCACAATAAAAAACAGGTGTTTAGTTTTTATTGCTTTTCTTGGATTCAGTGGAGGCTACTCTTCCCGTAGAAGCAGGTTTCAAGCCCGCTATCGGGTCTAAAGCAAGTTGTCTTGAGACAAGTCACTTGCCACTCAAAGCGGCGTTGATTACAATGATATTTTAATAATATCAGAGTTTTATTACTTCACCAAACATTAGAACACAAACTACACCAAATTTGCACTCTAAAGCTCTTTAAATGATAAATAAAAACCATTTAAATAGATCTTCCATGCTTTTCGTTCCGACTACCTTCCACCGAATTCCACTCAACAATTTGATTTCAATGTCCCTGTCATTTTTCTTAAAACTCAAATAAGTCAATTCTTAAAAAAATATAAAAATTAGTGTTGTGCACTTAATGATATCGGTTTAATATAAGCAAAAGAGAAGATGAGATAACATAATTACTTATTTAAAAGAGACGTAATTCTGTACCCTTCTCTATCGCTATAAAAAGTTTTACTATAAGCAGTTAGATAGACCAAGTGCGACAAATAAGAAAAAATGACAAAACTCACTGTGCCCCCTGGCTTTAATTGCGAGGAATACGGTTTTACACCTCTAATGAGTTGGCCATGCCCTAGGATTATCACTTACTTTGACCAAATTTGATCAAAATCGGTTAAGTTGTTTCGCCGTGAAAGCGTTACAGACAAAGTTGCTTTCACATTTGTATTAATAAGTATAAATTATTAGTAGTAACATAAACAGGGTTAGAGGATGACCCGTTAACTCAAGGACAACCTTGTAATCACATCTTCTAGGTACGAGGTACATCATGGAGAACATATTTTGTTTGATGTTTGGTGTGTACGACTACACAAGACTAAATAACAGAAGTTAAGTTCTTCGAACGCGCGTTAGAGCAACGTAAACAAAGACATCGCTTAAGGAAACGAAATATCACAATCATAGAATCCTCGGACTTAAAGTGTAGGCCTACTACGAAAGTGTTACGTTCGGACGTTAAACTGAATAAATTAAAATTATAATAACTAACACAAGTTAATTATAATAAATATAAATGTAATTAACTTGTGTTAATCCTTGGAATAAATATGAACATCTGAAACTAGCCAGGTAAAAAAGCACGTCCGTTTTCATCTACATATATAAAAAAAAAGTTACACTATTTGCAACACGGAAAGAGTCACAAAAAAAAATTATGAAGGGTACGAAGTTCGCTGGGACAGCTAGTTGTTCATAAATAGTCAAAGGTTTGACACAAATAGATCGTATTTAAAATTTTTTGGTTTAAATACGTCCCAACGAACGAAACATTTTCATAGTAAACATTCTGTAAAAATCATATGTAATTTACATGTATGGTGAGCAATAAGGAGTATCTATCTATCAATATGTTCCAGCGTGTTCTGAGATTTTGTACCTGTGAGCGATGTTTATGTGTGCGTTGCTCAAGCGTGATTGTATGTAGCTTAACTTCTGTATACCCATAACTAATATTTTATTCTGTGGTACGAAGCAGACAAGTGTGCGTATACTATAAATCACAAGTACCAAACAGTTCCCATCGGTCCACCAATCTCGCGGTTGGTTGTCGACACAGCTCAACCGCACTGGGTGCGCCTGCGACGTTTAGCAACCGTCTGTTCGCGGCGCGATACCATCGGAGCGGTGGCGGCTATTACGTAAAAATTACGATTACCGTAATGAAAGAGTACTTTCAGATTCGACTGGAAGTGACACTGGCAGAAAAATATTGTTCATAATCATATTTTTGTAAAAAAATTATCTAATTACTTGCTAGCAAAACATGTGTAACAAATATGTACTTCGAATCTCGGAAACGGCTCTAACGATTAAGATGAAATTTTGTATTTGATAAGGTTTTAAGTTAGTCTTTAGTGTAGTATATAAAGTTGTATTTCTTGTAAAAACGTAATTTTAAGCGAAAAAAAAAAGGTTTATAAAACTATTTTTAGTCTTCTTTTCGCTCTTCTGCTGACAATTTCTTAGAGGTACTTATTGTTGCCTACAGATAATAATACTAGTAACCTGAAGATTTTGTGAGATGGCGCTATATGATACCAAGAAAAGCTCGAACGCCCAAGTACGATTTCTTAAGGCGAAGGGACTACTCTTAGCAAGTGACATTGAGCATTTAGCGTCAACTCGCGCGACATCTATTCCGTGCTATGCTTCTCGTAGAGTAAACATCAAGCGGCGCGCGGCGCGGCGGTCGAGTGGGCATGCAACGTCGCCTTTTCATGGCACACTAAAACGCCGTATTAACAAAGTATCCGATCGTGGAAAAGTAGGCGCAAAAAGTGAAATTCTTAATTTGTTGATTAATTGAAAAGAATAACCACAAACAAAAGGCACGAATGCTATAAATAACTATGCCAAGTTTAAAACTAAACAAAAACATCGTTTAAAATATAAATTTATATAAGATCGCGGTATTCGCGGTATTTTGAAATATTTTTTTGTGTTTATAAGAACTAATAAATAGTATTTAGATACTACGAGCAAAACTTCAATATATAAGTTACATGCTATATTAATTTCCACATTCCATATCCATCCATGTTCATCAGAAAACTTTCGCAAAAACACCTCTTTTACGTGTATTCTTCTTGCCCGTCGCCTTAATTTACCAAGCGCGTAGTAGGCCTATAGACACTTCCAGGATTACTCTAAATCATCGTCCAACACAGAGTCGCTCGAAATAATTACGGAAGCCTTCTATCATTACTGGAGACGATTAGTTTCGAGATAGCTCCGCTTCTCTGGGCACATGGTTTAATAAAAATTATATTAAACAACGCGTCCACCGCGATTACCCGCGGATTCTTGCACGAAACGCGCTTTATTGTTTGCGACATTCGTAATTAATAAAGGCTCGATTATGACATTATAAGTAATTGTCAGGTTGCGGAAGGCAGTCTCTAGTAAGCTAGTCTAGATCGTATTTTAGATGGGGTCACTAGTGTAAGTATAAACATGCCTACCTTCGTAACCGAGAGACGAGCACGCCGGACTTGACGTCGCCAACTCTAAGGACCCGTGTTCCATTACCATCTGGTTAATGTAGAAAACGAATTCTTCAATATTTTCTTGGGTCTGGGTGGTGGGCTACCGGCGTTGTTTCTGGTTTCTTTAACACAAGTGCTTTAGCTATTTACCGTAGGATCAGAGCAATGTTTGTGACGTTGTCCAATATTGATTTATGATGTTACGTCACTCCCCCCTCCCCCTCATTTTATTAAATAAATAAATAAATAATATATTTATTTCTCACCACAAACAAGCAAGTTCTTAAAACTAAAGTAAACTACGTAGTCAATTACTTGTTTGTGGAGACTGGTGATCTATGATGAGTAAAAATATACTTGAGTTACAGACCACCAGGTCTCCACTCTCAGGCTTTATACAATTTTAGAGTACCTTAGCATTTCAGTCAGTCGGTATCTTTTAAATACATAGTCTTATAAAGAAGCAAAACAAAATTTTGGGAATTCATTTTAAAGTTTTCATTATTAAGTTTTCAGTCTCTTGGTAAGACATTGAGTACAACCACTTTGTTAGTATATTTTTACATTCATATTTGTTTTCAGGGTAGAAGTTTAACGAAGCATTACATTTGTTATATAATTTTAGTCCTTGTGCACAGAAAAACCTGCGAGCAAACGATGTGTTAAACGTATCAGATGGGCACACGTTTCTATTTCTACGTCTATTTTTTGTTGTATCGTCAGGTTTGTATGGAACCATTTTATGTTGTTTAAGGATCGTACAAATTACATACAATTGGCGCACTGTCAGCACTTCCCTATCAGAGTACAAGGATTTAGTAGAGTAAAAAATTAGCTTAAATAGGCATATCTTCAATATAAGTCTTTGCGCTCTCTCCAATTTTATGAGATGACTCTGTGCGGCTCCTGCCCAAACTGTGACACAGTAAGACACAATTGATTGACACAGAGATATATAAATATATTTTAGGGTTTTACGGTCTGTAACATGTCTGAGTTGCTTAAATATGTATATCAGTTTTCTTACTTTCTGTGTCAGCCCTAATATATGTTTCTGGAAGGACAATGTGCTATCCAGAACCACACCCAAGTACGTAATGCTTTGAGCCCGCTCTAGCAGTCTACAAGAACATCCATTCAGCGGGGGATAAGAGCAGGTATGTGCAGTTATTAACAGTGTAGAAGGTATTTTGGAAATTTGATTATCTCGGATTGCATAAGGTATATACTTGGTTTTAGCAGTATTTAGAGTCAACGGACTGGAAGCCAGCCAATGACAAACCGTATTAAAGCCAGTTTGAGCTTTATGAAATACCTCTTCCCAAGTATCCGCATAAAAAGTAAGAGAAGTGTCATCAGCGTAAGCAAAAAATTTACAGTTTTCCAATTCGAGGTCACATAGATCATTTACATAACAGAGAAATAAGCTAGGCCCCAGGACACTTCCTTGGGGGACACCATATGTGACCAGAGTTTCCTCACTAAAATGTTCACCGATTTTGACTCTCTGAGTTCTGTTTTTAAGATAGTCGGTCAATAAAAGAAGTGGATTACCCCGGATTCCTAGAGTCTCAAATTTTTTAATAAGAAATGAGACCGATACTGTATCGAAAGCCTTACGTAGGTCTAAGAAAATGGATAGGCACCGCTTTTTATCATTTAGTTTACGCACAACAAAAACAGTTAAGTCATGTACCGCAACACTGGTCGATTTACCCCTTCTGAAACCGTACTGTGACTCGGACAATAAATTATGACTTTCGAGATAAGAGCACAGTCTAGTATTAACAATTTTTTCAAATATCTTGGCAAACGTGGTGAGGATAGCTATTGGGCGATAATTGTCTATGCAGTCTTTGTTACCTGATTTGTGAATAGGTACCACTACTGATTTCTTTAGGGCATCAGGAAAAATTCCTTGCTCAATACTTACATTAAGTGATACACAATATAAGTGAAGAGGAACAATCTCAGGCAGATCACATTTAACTATTTTGGGTGTTATTCCATCATGACCCGCTGAGCATGAACTCTTCAGACTGCTGATAACGGCGGTTACTTCTTGAGTATTAGTCGTATGGATAACAAAAGAATTACTGGGTGACTTAGACGTTACAGCATAAGAGGGAGGTAGTGTTGCTGGACAGACAATTTTGGCAGCCAACTCCCCACCAACATTTGCCAAGTAGGAATTCACAGAGTTTAATGAGTCAATTTTTTTAGTACATAAATTGAGCAGAGCAAGAGGCATTGTGTGACCTGTTTTGCGATTTATAATTTCATTATTGGATTTCCATAACTGTTTACAATTGCTACCCGCAGAGTTTAGCAGTTCAGTTTCAAATTGCCGTTTAACTTTTTTAATTTGATTAGTACAATAGTTTCTGTATCGACTATAAGTGTTTCTGAGTGTAATATCGTTTGGACATTTTTTCAGTTTTTTATACATTTGATCTCTATTGCGAATACAACGTAACAGACCAGTGGTCATCCAGGATTTTAGAGTCACTTTTCTGCAGGGGCATTTCGATGTAGTTGTATTCTTTAAAATTATATTTGATAGTTTTTGTATAAATAAATTAGAACATTCATTAATGTTTTATTTTATTTATTTTATTTATATTTTATTTTAAGGGAAAACAAACAGCTTGTAGATTTAATAATAAAAAATTACGACTACAGATATTCAATAAGCCTATACTTTTCACCCCTAAGTAGACGAATATTATTTGATTTGTTTGTTAAAGCGGCCATAGTAACAAATCTTTTGCAAAAACAAGTGACTATCTATTATAGTTTAATAGATACAGCCTTATGACAGACGGACGGACAGCGGAGCCTTTTGGTTCTCTGCATAACTTTCCTCTCTATCCAGAAACCGATGCTGTTTGGCGAGTAGTAAGCAGAATACTGGTACCCATTCTGAACTGCGCAATGCGCTACCACTGGTAGACTTGAACCTTTCGTGGTCAGGTCCCCGATTCAAAACCCTTCGATAACGAATTGACGACCGATAAATCACTAATGCTTAACCATAAAGTGAAATCTGGAATGAAAGAAATAGAATTCTGTATCGGAGGCTAGAACTCATCGCGTGAAGGTTAACTTATAAATCTGGTTGGAATCTGGATCTTACTGGATGCAAACGGCGAGCCGCCTGCTGTGGCGTCCTGTAGGAAGGAGCGGATCGACACTGGAATGAGACTACCGTTAAATAACTAAAATTGGGCTTTTGCATCTGTAAACAAAACGAACTTCTAAGTCAATGCAATCAAAATACTGTTTATGCTGCATATTACGCTAACCACCACACCAAGCGGTCTTCCCATTAATTCCACGTTTGCAATACAATTCACAATATTTTATTTTATACTAAAACAACCTGAACCCTTACAAAAAGCACTTTTACAACTCAAATTAGCTACTGTTCCCATCTTCCATTTATCTTCTAATATAAACTTTACGAGCCCATTACATGTTCCACTTTTTCTAAACCCGTTTTAGACCGGTTCACGCTTGACCAATTTTCCAGTAACCACCCGTAAAGGCAATAACACATAACACATGTATATTGTGCGTTATCAAGTATCTCGGTTCGGCATCTTGAAAGAACTGGACGTGTCGATGTGTTGGGTACAGTCGGTCATAGAAGCTGAAATAAATATTATTTTCTTCGTATCTACAGCTCGTCACAAAACGTCAAATTTTCACAATTGATATTGATCTCTACGTATCGGACGTAAAGTTGAAAATAGGTTCAATGACCTTTAACTTCTTGGGTAGGTTGACCTGCTGTTTTCTGTACATAAAGGGGTGCTTGTAGCTCTGTTGCCGCAGCGTTTTGCTAGTGATTATCAAAGTTAAGCAACCAACGTTGCGGTTATAAGTGGATAGGTGACTACTCCGACCATATTTAGTGCCACTTCGGAAGACACATTAAAGGTTGGTCCCGACTATATCTCTTGATATTAGTCGCAAAGCCTAGCCAGAGGCCCTTAAGGCGGCTTGATTACATCTGACAGCAAGGTTTAGTCCCTGGCCTTACAACACCCCTCCACAAATCCACACTAGGCCCGCGTGGTCGAGTATGGCCCATACCATCTCATAGTTGAGGTGAGGCTTGTACCCTGCAGTGGTGCGTAAAATTTAGACATACTTGACTTTTACTTTTACATAAAGATGACATAATTTGACGACCAGAGGCCCAATTCCCGTAATTCTCTTTTCGACACATCTGATTGTCTGATATTGTTTTGTGTATTTATTTATTTTCTCTTGTGTGTCGAATAAACGTTTCTTTCTTTCTAATTTGACAATAGCCGCAATCCGGTGTCGATCCGCTCCCAGTAACATTACAATCACAAATGGTATTCAAAAAATGCATGCAATAGTTCTTAATGCTACTGAAAATGGAAGAAACCAAAATTAGAATTTTTTTGCTCTATTTTTTGTCGTATTGGGATAGTTTTGATAATTTTACGTCAAATTAAAAGTTTACGAGAATACCGTTTGTGATCGTAATGTTACTGGAAGTGGATCGAGACCAGATTGCGACTACTGTCAAATTACGGCAATTTGGGCCTCTAATTAGCGTAGGGTAGTACTTACTTTTATTTGACTTAAACACAAATGTTCGATTTATGGATCAAGACTATTCAGTAAACAAACTTTTGTAATTTCTATAACTTTGAAAAATACTGTAAACTGTAGAAATAGAATAATATTTATTTAAACTCGTTCGGATTGAAATCGAGAAAGTCATTAGATTTTATCACTTTTACTGCCGACTGTCTGTGCCCGTCACAAACCTGCGTTCCAAGAAAGGAGGACACTTTACAAAAATCTCGACTCGTATTAAATACACGAATGTAACTGATTTATGTGCGCGTGCGCCGTGGATCCTGTAATGTGTGCGTTTGACATTTGTGTGGATTTATTGACGGGTAAGTTACGTCGCCATTTTGTGACAGCTTGCTGGCCGTGGTGCCGGTGTGTCTGGTTTTGGGTAGTTAATTGTTTGTTTCTAACTAGTTTTTGCACGCGGCTTCGCATGTGTAGAATGGGACGTTACTATAAGATGATATGCATGCATCTGGAATAATTATACGCATTTCAAAATCTAAAAGACTCCTTAGCTCTCAGCACCGCATACCTACCCGTTAATGTCATTGTCAAATTCTCCAGATGAACCATTTGCCAAATTTAGTACCACTAAAATAAAGATTTCAACTCTGTCTAAAGATTAGTCAACCAATTTGAAATGTTGACATGTTAGACATATCTCGGTAATGTTAACATACAAATTAAATTAGTCGGGTTATCTTTAGACTTCTTTAGTTTTTAAATTAAACCTCTATCTTTTAGTAGTACTAATAAAAAGTCACCTACATGACCCAGCAGATTAGCAAGCTGAAGTGGCAGTGGGCGGGGCACATAGCACATAATTATAACTGATGGTGGATGGGGTAGAAAGGTTTTGGAATCGAGGTCACGTACCAGCAAGCACAGCATAGGACGTCCACACAAAGTAGACTGACGACCTGGTAAAGGTTGTAGAAATCCGCTAGATGCAGGCCGCTTCCAACCGGCCTATCTGGACGTCACGGGCGGAGGTCTAGATTCAGCAGTGGACGTCTTGTGGTTGAAATGATGATAAATGATAATAAAAAGTTTTGTTTTCAACTATCGAAGAATGCCGTAATTTGACAATAATATTATTAGGTATGCCAATAGCTAAAATAGTGTCGAGATACGAATTAAGATTAAAGTCACAGAATGTGGGAAAACAAAAACGAACACTTAAAAAGAAAAGACAACCGGTGGACAAAAGCAGTAACATAGTGGCGGCCAAAAGAGAGAACGACGGTGGGCAGACCATCAGCTCGTTGGTCCGACGATGCTGTGCAAGTGGCTGAAAAAAATGGGAAAGGTTGGCACTGAAAAGGAGGCCAATACTCAGCACTAGATAAATATGAACCAATTAGTGGCTCCCTTGTTATGTCAGGCTGAAATGTCACAAGACCTGACTTGTCAAACAAAATTTTATCTGACAGTTGTAGAAGGCATACCTGTTTATGTTACAGACGAGATATACTGGAACTATACCGATTATGTGCATGCAACTAACTAGACTACTCTAATAGACAACAAATAAACCATTTGAATTTACGCAGGAAAAAGCTGGAACTAGGAATCGAATATAAAAACTTGGCGGCAACATCCCATTAAAGATTCCATCCACGACCACTTTGATAATATCGGTAAGTATTCAAACCCTGTGAGATTTCGTAATGAGATAACTTTCTTTTTAGTTACTGAAAGTTCTTAAACTGGAAAAATATTCACATTGGATAAGCATTATTTGCATTTGCAAACATTGCATTTACAGTCAGTGGCACACATTCGAGGAATCAGTATCTTCTTTTTTCTAACGCTAAAAGTGTACTTGCATCCTTATGAACCAATATGAAACGCTATAAATGAAATGTTTTAGATCGACTTGAATCACACCTGATTAAAGATGCCGTTATAAGGTGCTGTGTTGGGGCGCCCGTAAAGAATACACTTCCCCACCGTCAACAGAAAACGTGTCGTCAGAGGCGACTAATTCCTGTAGCACACAACAGGCAGCAGCGTCTTTGTACGAAATCTTATAAAAAAACTATGCTTGCCAACCCGCCTGCCAAGCGTGGCGAGTATTAGCAATGCCCACTGATAATAAGTCATTGGGGGAGGCCTTTGTTCAGCAGTGGACGTCCTATGGCTGACATGCAAATGTAAAACATCGTTGATTAAAATATTTGTGTTATTTAAAACCAACATAGCATTATAACCAAAAACACTGTCGCCTCGCAAATCTACGCCAAAAACAAAACACCAGACATTACAAATACTCTATTACCATAAGGAGTTTGCGGCCCGAACTTTGTGCCCCGTACAACAATAATTTACACTCCACGACTGTTAATAGCCGATAGGATTTTCTGTCCTCGCCGTTTGCTCGAAGTCGGGAAGATTCGGGAAGTCATTAGGGGTATAATTTTCATTGTAATAAACACCCGGTGATAAATATCAACCCCTTTTATTTGGGGCGTCTGGGCTTACCATGCGTTCGTGAGGTAGAAGATGTTAGATTTTGATACTTGAAAGTTATGGCGTTATGGGGAATTTGCATGCCATTGACTGTAATACTACTCTGTACTACTGGGCATGTACAATATTTCTCAGCGTTTGATCCATCTGGCTAGCAGACTGCAGAAAGGTCTGCAGAGCGCCGGTAAGCACACCATCCAAAGTAGTCACGACCTTCAGCAAAGAAAATACGAAGAAGAAAAAGAAGTTTTGATTATTACATTAATTGTGTGACTCGAGATGATCTCATCACATGACCTACCTATTGAGATCTCTTGTCTCTTTTTGACTCCGCACTTTAATTGTTCAGTTTTGTTTGATTATTTTTTTATAAGTCAAACTTAATCTCCAGGTTTGATGCGCCTTTGATCTTCTGTCAGCTTTTTTTGGGAGTGAAACTTGGGTGCTTTCAATTATCCTGGTTCTAACCAATCATTTACTTTTATTTTGAGCCTCTGGTTTATAATGAATCAGTTACTTTAATTTTGAGGGCTTGATGTTGCAAAATATCTTCTACCTTGACGATACTGAAGGGAAACTGATTTGACTTAAACGATTTCAGTGCTATTCATAATAAAAGTTGGTATAAATCAGCAGTGTAAAGAAATACTCGACATCATATTTATTATTAGTTTATTCATTATTAGTATCATATTATTAGTATTTATTTAAAACTGTCGTATTTATTTATTTTAATGCTACATATTTTTTTTGCTTCAAAATACAAGTAAAAACACAACAAATATGTAAATGTATATATTGGACAATATCACATACATTGCTGTCTCTAGTCAAAGCACTGTGTTACAGAAATCAGAAACAACGACGGTACCTCAACACCCAGACCCGAGACAATATAGAAAATTATTTTTTCTACATCGACCGACCGGGAATCAACCCGGGACCTCAGAGATAACGACACCAAATCCGGTATGCTCGCCTCTCGGCTTCGGAGGTCGTCGAATAAATCAGTTATGTTTTTAAATACAAAATTTAAAAAACACAATTAGTAAAAATTACCTAATTGAGGATCGGGCTCAGTGAAGTGCGTTGGGATAGGCCTATGCCCAGCAGTGAACTGACGAGAGCTGATAATGATGACTTAATTTTTACACATATGCATTAAAATTAAGTAATTTGTGTTAGGAAACAATGTTAAGCTTTCTGATTCCAGTACTACTAAATTTCTAATGTCCCGAAATAACACCATAATGCCCGTAACGCAATTATTAATAGATTTGACCCCAAAGCCGTCAATTAGTAGAGCACAATAAAACAGTACATATTCGAGAGCCCAGCGATAATTGCGCCACGCTAGTAATTTAGTGCTAAAAGGGTTCATATAATTACTTTTAGGAATTCCGCCATAGACAATGGGTTGTGGAATTAAAATGGCGGCCCGGATCGTGATCTATGGGACACGTGCGCTCAAGACGACGCGATACAGCTTTATGGTATTATGGTCTCACTCAATCGATAAAATTAACAATTAAATATTTTTTGGAAGACCTGCCAAGCATGAGCACCAAAACACGATATGATATGATATAGCTATATATCGACACAAACTGTAGGAAATATATATGCCATGTTAAATCGCCGTGCCGGTGGTCACATATTATGATCGCTGTTTCGATAAAAAATCAAAATGGCGGCTATATCTATCATATTTTAAGAGTTGGTGTCGCTATATCGCTTTATCATATCATATCATATCGTGTTATGGTGGTCATGTTAGAGGGGCTGAAATAATAGAAATATATCTTACTAGTGTGATTCATTGTTTAGTAATATAATAGTCAGTAACTTCCTTAAATTTAGAGTGATCACTTCCACATCGTTCTTAAATCGAGCTTAAGTTAGACCTATTTACTTCTAAAGTAATTTAAGAAGTTAATGTCCTTTTTTTTAAACTTACTATCTTCTTTATTATATTTGTTACTTATCTAGTTATAAAACTTAGCCAGAGATGCAGGTTTTGGGCTAGTTTAGTTAGCACTACCATTACCATACCATTTTGGTACTTGTTGCTATGTTGTAAATTGTTTCATCGTTTAGTACCAAATAAACTTATTTCTATTCTATTCACTTTTTAGTTTTTGTCATTATATCCAAATGTATTATAATTGTATCAAATGTTTCCTGTTTCGTGTCTTTTACTATTAAGAATAAAATAAACTTGATTTCTAATGACGTTTGTATGTATCTTTATATTTGAAGTTTATAGTTTACATTTGATGAAGTTGTGCGAGTGGCCCTATAACAAGATAATTTAAAATAATTGGTCATCGTCATTAACATTTCAGCCTTAGGACGTCCACTGCTGAACATAGGCCTCCCTCAATGAGCTATCATTGGGGGATTGCCAATACTCGCCACGCTTGGCAGGCGGGTTGGCGAGCGCAGTTTTTAAAAGATTTCGCACGTAGACGCTGCTGCCCGTCTCGTGCTACAGGTATTGGTCAAGAGGTGACGATACGCCTCCTGTAGGTGGTGGGGAAGTGTATTCTTTACGTTCGTCCCCACACGGCACGGTAAAAATAATTGTATAATATAGTTTTTATCTACGTCTCTCCAATCTGGACTGATAATAGCCTCAAAACCGACTTCAGTTTGAAAACAGCGTGGCGGTTATCCTGGGAAACCTTTGACGACCCACAAAAGGATTTAGTTCTGGACCCGACATCAAAGCCCGCTGGTTTCAACACTACACGTCAAGTATGGGTAAGGCTAAACAGGTTCAGGACAGGATACGGCCGTTCCAATCACCACCTTTATAAGTGGGGGCTAAGGGAGTCACCGGCCTGTGATTGTGGTGCCACAGACCAGACCCTGGCGCATATTGCCAACGATTGCCAGCTGTACTGTTTTCCTGGTGGCCTGCGGGAACTTAATCTTTTTACCCCAGCCGCTGAGGACTGGTTACGCCAACTAGCACTCGACATCTAAATTAGGATTCAAGCAGCTATAAATGCCATACGATATGATGATGATCTACGTCAAGAGAATTTACATTTACAGATGTTTTAAATCAGATTTAGCTTAGACCTTGATTTAAGAAGGATGTCTAAGTGGATTTTAATTATGAAG
Source organism: Anania hortulata (assembly GCA_963576865.1). Taxonomy (NCBI): domain Eukaryota; kingdom Metazoa; phylum Arthropoda; class Insecta; order Lepidoptera; family Crambidae; genus Anania; species Anania hortulata. The sequence continues at coordinate 1,740,319 of OY756409.1, forward strand.
CAACTTAATTTACATTTTTACGTTTCACGTAGCACTTTGCAAATAAAGTCTAGTTTAAAATGTGTCTTATTTTGACGAAACACGTATTATTAATTTAAAATATAAAAGTTCAATGTGGACGTCCTATGGCTGAAATGATGATGATGATGAAATACAAGTTGTGATTGAAATACATACATAACTATAAGTCATAGATGTTAATAACTATAGTATGGTTATCCTTTATCCAGCCACTAAGCTTTTGATTTATAGCGTCTGATTTTCTAAAGCATGACATAACTGAAAAGGAAGGGTATGGCTCGATGACGATTGACCGCGATGCGTAGAAAAAGAAGAAAAAAACATACTGTACCGACAACCCCCCCAGATGACCTGGGAGCAGGGGAAGTAATCTTAGTTAACTGTCAAATATAATTTTTATGGTTTAATAATAATAAAGCCCTTTATTCTGGAATTAAAGTTAACATACACATTACTTTTGTATCATCATAACCTATAAAATATCTCTAATCTCAGTGTGGCAATTGGCATAGGCCTCCTGAGTCACTCGTCTCGCCAGTAGTCATTTTGATGTCATCCTCCTCATCTTAAACACTGTCTTTCACGGCTTCTTTTCCCATCTCTGGAGTACCACTCTGAAACTGCCTTTCAGAATTTCTATGGTTTATCAAAGTTTATTTATTTATCTACTTTCACTATTCTGGTACTCAAATACAACATCTATAACAATAGAAAACCATAAGACTAAAAAAGAAATCTCAGGAAAAAGATCACTTCCCATAAAAAACGTAACAGCTAAGCTAACAAATTGGGCCTTATTTTATTAAATTTGAATTATGCGGTCATTTATTCAGAAGAAGTACAAAATGTTTGGGCATTTCAAAAGTTGTTTTGTTTCAGCACTAGATTTAGGCCCTAAAGAGTTTTTCGATATTTAATTAGATTAAGACTAAGTAATAAAAAAATATTATATAAAATCAAACCTTCAATAAACATAAGACATTAAAAATTTTAAAGGTAAGTACAATTCTGCAAACTGCGTCGTCAAAAAATCTGTGTTTGTTCGACTAGGAAGCAACATCTAATCATCTATATTTAAAAAATATGTTTTACTAAATACCTGATAAAATAGAGTATACAGAAATATGTTTAAATAAAGTTGTTTGGTAAAGATAGTTTTTCAAACAGAATTATCTGTCTATTTGGTGTCAAACAATAATTTTTACAACCTTTACGTGTATAATTAAGCAAACTATTATTATTTAAAACACGATCTGTAAATAGAAAAAAACGTCAGTGTCATCATTTCAATTGCAGTCCACAGCTGGACCAAAGACCTCCAAAAAACAAACTCCATCTTTTTTCATTCTGCTACTGCCAGCTATCATCCTAAATTCGTTCCATTGAGCTGGAGGCTTCCTACACTACATTCGAGAACCTGTTTTATCCTTCTTTAATCGGTACTGCAACAGATGTGAAAGTAACTTTATGTCTGTCTATTCAAGTCATATAAACACTAACATCTCATCAACATACAGTCATAACTTTGTAAACAAGCTTAATTAGATTATCCGATATATCGGATTCCGAAAACCCATCGGCTGGCCCGATCGGATCTCATTACCCGCCATCGTTATTCCGCCATCACGACGATTGGAATCAATTAACACTATAACACAGTGTATTAATAGCGGGCTTGTGAGTATAATGACACAACTTAAAAATCAAGAAATACCAGGACAAATCATGGTCTCTTTGCTTAATGTAAAAAAACACTAGTTACTTACTTTAAGAGTGCATGGTTATAAATGGTTATTATGGCCTTAGACATAAAATTTACGTAAACGTTTTAAAGTATGGATTTGTTGGTTGGTTGGTACCTAAAGTAATTTTAAAACACCACATTTTGGAATATAAGTGGTTTTTTGTTCTTATCTATGTATTTAATAGTTTATTTTGATCATTCGTATATTGTTATCCTTGCTAGATTCCGCATGATGCTATGCTACTTTACATGTGTAACGTAGATAATTTTGAATCATCATCATCATTTCAGCCATAGGACGTCCACTGCTGAACATAGGCCTCCCCCAGTGACTTCCATTCAGCGGCTTCCTGCAACCTTTACCAGGTCGTCTGTCCACCTTGTAGGTGGACGTCCTACGCTGCGCTTGCCGGTACGCGGCCTCCATTCCAGAACCTTTCTGCCCCATCGGCCGTCAGTTCTACGTGCTATGCGTGCTATTTTGAATATTATATAATATATTTAGATTTTTGCAAATAGTTTAGTAGTCAACAATTTATTTTGAAATGTTAGAAAATAATAAACTCACCGTTTTAATACCAGTGTCGTTTTATAAATTAAAATATTGCAAAATGCATGCTGTGGTTACCTATAACTATTATAAGAGCAGTTAGCTATAAGCCACTTAATATAAATATTTGGATTTAAGTCATTGTTACTTATATTAGGAAATCAAATAAAAATAAAAAGAATCTGATTTTTACAGTAAAAGCAAAATCATTGTTGTAAATAATGGTATATCATAACCTCTTAAAGTAAGGAAAAAGTTGTAAAACTTAGGATTTTTGTTAAATATTAAAAATCAATGCAATTTATGACTTAAAAAAAGATTCCCAAAACTCATCATTTTTGGGTTGTCGCTTTCTTCTCGCCACAGATCATGTCCTTTATATGCAGCTATCAAACACCTCTTCCAAGAACGCGCTTAGACATACGTGAACCGTTTGCTTACCGATTATTATCAAATAAACGGGTTTTTTGGTAGGAATCGTTAAAATCTGGTCGGTTCGAAGAATGATAAAATTTTATGTCTTCATCCAACGTGATTGACGGTGAGGTTCGATTGCTTTTTCGGATTCCTACACGGATTTGATGGGATTGTAGGTAGAAAATAGTATGTTTATTCGTTTGTATGAGAATAAAATTGTACTTAATATTTAATATTAGTATTATGTATGAAATTGACTTCTGTAACAGAAAATTAAAAGAGAATAGACACGATTGGAGAGAAAGAGGAAATGGTTCAGTTTTAGTATTTAGTATCCCATCGAAGAGTTTTGGCACTTTTTAAAAGGAGGATGATAATTTCTTTCTTCAAGACGATAACAATTGTTACCTAGTTAGTTTAGCTGGGCTTTCTCCACACTTAGCCTTTTCATGGGCCATTGTACGTGTTAATATTATTTATTTCTCCAACCACCCTAGGTCGTCCCAGAATGTAAGCAGTGCTGCAGGCTTCCGGGAGCGATCTGGTGATTGAGATCCTTAAAGAATGACCATTATAGACCATTATAGATTATAGACCATATACCCAAGAGATAAAAGAAACGTTACCAATAAAAAACTATTATTTTTTGCAAATAGGCTATATAATATAATAATTAAGCTCTTTATTATTTTTAACCGAGAGTGATGGTGATGATGATGTTGGTGGGGAGTTGTGATCGAATGTGGGTGGTTTGTGTGAGGGAAAATATTGAGTGAGGCGGATGCATGGCTCGATGACGAAGACTTAGAAAAGGTTATATAATGTACTGACCTCAGATGACCTAGGAGCAGAGCAGGCGAATGATGGTTATTTTAGTAACCTCTCAAAGATTAATTATATGGTTGTATTAACGTTGTACGTTGTATTAGCATAATTCCGCTTGACTAAACTATAGCAGGCCGCTTCCAATCGGCCAATCTGGAAGTCACTGGGGGCCTATGGAAGGAAGCCTATGTTCAGCTGTGAACGTCCTGTGGCTGAAATAGTGACGATGATGATAAAATTTGATTTGCAAAAGAAACGCGATCTCGGCTTGCATAAAAAAAATTATACTGTTCGTCAGTTATACGAGTATTGGCTTGGGCAAGTGCTGAGGAGCACCTCTGGTAAAAAAAACTCTGGTACATCTTAACAAAGATTTTATATTCTTCCAGCGCCATAGCATGACCTCCAAAACACGATATGATATAGCGATTTATCGACACCAACTGTAAAAATATGATAGATATGGCCGCCATGTTCATTCGCTGGCCGGTTTGCTTTTTCGATAAAAATTCAAAATAGCGGACAAAATAAATTATTTAAAATTTATATTTGGTGTTAATATATCGCTGGTCATGCTAGGGGGCTGGTGGTCATGCTAGGGGGCTGGTGTATTATAGAGCACACAGTTACTTATATAAATAAAACCTCTTTCCATAAAGGTTCTTGTTTTGACCAAGAGAAATGATTTGTCATTATAGGCATTATAATAATACATTCACCTATCTTCAGGTACTATGAAATGATTACAAAATTACCCCCAGCGGGATACACCATCGATGACATGCTAATACGATTAAACACTGTAAATAACTTATATTTATCGCACTATAAAAATGCAATAAGCGTTGACGGTTTGACAACAATATTCGGATTTTAATAGTATCCCATCGAAGAGATTTGGGGTACCGCGAAACGATACAGAATCTAAAGATTAACTTTTTCTTAGGGTAACTACTTTTAACTGTACGGCTCTTACAATAACGATAACGATAACGGCACCGTTAACGATAGTATCGGATAAATAACTAAACAAATAAATAAATCTTTATTTATTTCGTCTCTTACTTAAGTAGAACAATTTAAAAGTATGAAATAAAATAATGACTACATTATCTGCATTACCTCAAGGTTGACTGGTAGAGAATGTTGTATAGCATTAAGTCCGCCAATTGTACTTACTTGTGCAATAAAGTTTAAATAAATAAATAAATAAAAGACAGTATAGATTGATATAGTGTTGAAGTTACTTTTTACTCAGGGACAGTGTGAATTTATTTAACGAACACCATTAGTTCATTACATTTCATTAACAACAAAAATTACTTTTTGCATTTAGACTTACGTTTTTTTTGGGACGGACACAGCCATTCCTAATTTGTATGGCTAATCTTTTTACTTTACCGTTTAGTCGGTTACTCCTAAAAATATATAAAACTAGATATACACCATAACTAAATTAGCCAACCAACTTATAATGTACTAGCTGTCGCGGCGAACTTCGTACCGACCTTTCATACACATTTTTTCGTGAAATGTTTCGTGTTTATATAGTTATTCTGCTATTCGGGGCGAAGACAATTTAACAAATCAAAGATTATAAAAATCGATCCAGCCGTTCTTGACTCGTAAATGGTGTCACTAACCCGACTTTGTTTTATATATATAAGATATTACCATTATCAAGACATAATAGGTCGCATTTTCATCATATTGAAAGTAAGGTTAGTGATGGGGACATTAAGGGTGCTTCCCGACTTTTATTCTCGGACGATGCCTTAGCTCCAGACACTCCAGAGACACTATCTGCTCTCCGTGAAAAGCATCCTCTCCCCACCGCAAACCTTACTTTTCCTGATCCTTCCAATAATACCAGTGCTAACTTGCAGGCGTTATCCACAGATGTCCTCCAGGCTATCAATGGCTTCCGGAGTGGAACTGCTGCTGGGCTCGATGGCCTCACTGCACAACATCTAAAGGACCTTTTAGGTGTCGGCGGTGAGGCCAGCGCAGCTCTGCTTGAGGCACTAACATCCCTTGTCAACCTAATGCTTGCTGGTCAGGTACACAACAGTATCATTGATGTTTTATACGGCGCAAACCTTTGTGCCTTAAAAAAAAAAGATGGTGGCATAAGACCCATCGCTGTGGGTACTACTTACCGCCGTCTCGCAGCTAAAGTTTGCTGTCGGGCGGTATCAAGTACTCTCAGCGATGTCTTTCAACCTACTCAGCTCGGCTTTGGAGTTGCAGGTGGCTGTGAAGCTGCAATTCATGCTGTTCGCTCGTATATAAATTTTTGTCCAAATGATATTTTGTTAAAAGTTGATGTTAAAAATGCTTTTAACTCGGTCGATAGAGGAGTCTTGTTGACTGAAATCCAAAAAGAGGTGCCTTCTCTGTACAGTTTTTTGTGGCAGTGCTATAGTGCTCCCACAAAACTAATGTACAGAGAAAATGCTGTTGGGTGTCAACAAGGCGACCCTCTCGGCCCAGCCATTTTTAGCCTGGCCATTCATCCCATCATCACTAAATTAAAGTCGCTTTTTAATGTTTGGTACCTCGACGACGGAACCTTGGGTGGTGATACTAATACAGTTTTAGAAGATTTTTCTTTTCTTTTACATAATTTTAAAATTTGTGGTTTGGATTTAAACATTTCTAAATGTGAACTTTATGTACCTCCAAATTGTGATCAACGTGATGAAATTATAAACAATTTCAAACATTTAGCCCCCGACATCAAAATTATCGATAGAACGTCACTTCGTCTGCTCGGCTCCCCAATCGCAGATGAATCTTTTTCGACCTACATTGACGAACAAATTTCCAAGTTTAATTCGGTTTCAGATCGGTTATTTAAAATTAACAGTCATATTGCTTACACCATCATGCGGTTCTGTCTCTTTGTGCCAAAATTCACCTACAGTTTACGCTCATCACCGTTTTGGAAACACCCAGAATTGACATCAAAATTAGATAGTATAATCCAGAATATCCTTTCACAAACACTTAACATAAAGCTGGAAGGACGAGCCTGGACTCAGGCTTCCCTACCTATTCGGCATGGGGGGCTAGGAATAAGACAAATCACCAGTGTCAGTCTACCAGCTTTTTTGGCTTCTTCTCATAAAACTTTAGGTCTAATAAGTGAAATTCTTAGAAAATCCCATGAAATGAACACTGTCCATATTCCATATTTAGCGGAAGCCATTGACGCGTGGAGGAACCTTACAACAAATGATCTCCCTCAAACCCTGTCGGCTCAAAGGCTTTGGGACGAGCCTCTCTGCAGACTGGTGCGTAATAACTTACTTGAAACGTATACCAACACTGCTGACCAGGCTCGTCTTCTAGCTGTAACCGAATGGGAATCCGGCCTTTGGCTAAAAGCTCTACCTTCTCCGGCATTAGGCACCCTAATTGATGATGTCTCATTTAGAGTGGCCATAAGTCTTCGGCTAGGAGCATTCAGCTCTGTACCTCATCGCTGTTCCTGTGGGAAGGTTGTCGATCAGCTTGCTCACCACGGTCTCTCATGTTGCAAGAATCCCCCGTCATGCCAGTTTAAACGACGTTATCCGTCGGGCACTTGTCAGCGCGCGTATCCCGGCCGTTTTAGAACCGAACGGTCTCACACGTAGCGATGGCAAGCGTCCTGACGGTATGACCCTCGTTCCTTGGAGGATGGGTCGGCCCTTAGTGTGGGACGCGACTTGCGTCGACACTTTAGCCCCTTCCCATCTTCCACTGACTGGCAACAAGGCGGGTTCTGCAGCCACTTCTGCAGAGAACCTCAAACGGCGCAAGTATGAAAGTCTCGGTGAGACTTATATATTTGAACCATTTGGGGTGGAAACTCTGGGACCGTGGGGACCGAGTGCCCACAAGTTGTATCGTGAGATGTCAAAGCGTTTAGTTGAGACATCTCTTGATACTAAGGCTGGCTTATACCTAGGCCAACGGATTAGCCTAGCTATCCAGCGCGGTAATGTAGCCAGCCTTTTGGGCACCTTTCCTACAAACAGCGATCTAAGTCAGACATTTTATTTATAAGTTTCTTTCTTATTAATAAAATATCTGACTGCGTTAATATAAATAGTTTAGGTTAAGAATATGTACATAATAATTAGGTTTTTTATTTTATTTTTAACAAGCCTTTTATTCTTAACAATTTTTGTTATTTAAGTTGGATTAGAATAAAAATATATTTATCAAATTAAAACACTCAGACATGCAAAATTTGTCAAAATTTCAATTGTATAATCTATTAAAAACCCTTGGTGTAAATAAAACAAGTTTATTATTTAAACTATTATAAACGAAGCTATGCCAAAAGCTAGTAATGTATAATTTTGTACGGGTCCACAATTATTTCCTTCAACCTTGCTTTCTTGCATTTTTAATAAAGTGTAAAGCACGGAATAAGTTATGCAACGTGGCTGTCATAAACCTTAGCTCAAGAATTTATGAAATTAAAAAGTGTCGCGTAAAAACGTCGATTCGTTTTCTTACGGATTCGAGAATTAATATTTGTCAGAGTATAGGTATTTTAAACAAAACAAAATGCAAAATTGCAGTTTTTACTTAACTTTAGACAGAGGACATAACTGTCTTGTAATAAAAATAATTAATATATTGGTAGATTCTCTTTATTTCACACTATAATGCACTTAAAAACACACTAATTGACATGGTAAGTAATTAGGATATTTATATTACGAGGTATGAGGTGTTTATATATGGTTAAAACCAAAATAATAGTAATGTAGGCTCTGGGTGTTCTAGTACCGACGTTATTTCTGATTTCTAGAACACAATTGCTTTAGCTACCATAGGATTAGATAAATGTATGTTGTCTAACATAAAAATCACTAAAATTAGCTTCACTTGCAACTAACTATGTAATTAAGGTTCAGTTTCACCACTTGCTGAAAAGTTCCAGATAACCTATCTGGCACTTTTTTGACAGCTAGTAATATACTGCGGTGGATGTGCGGAGTCTCGCGCATCCACGATAACCTTTGTGTCCGTGACATTGCAGACAAACTGCAGGAGAGTCGCCTACGCTCTGGTACGGCCATGTTTTGCGGAAACCGGCAAGCTACGTAGGAAACAAATGTCTGGCCATGCCGCCACCGCCCAGGTCCTAGCAAAAGGGGTAGACCCAAGAAATGCTGGCTTGACGTCGTGAGGGCTGACATGCGTGCCAATGATCTCACAACTAGAGACGCTCAAGACCGCGCGAAGTGGAGGAGTAAATCAAGGAAAGCCGACCCTGGGCTCCAAAGCAATGGCTTTGGACGCAACCGGGATTGACCGTATAGATGAAGAAGAAGAATTGTATGGGTTATCTGTCAAAACAAGTGCCAGATATTTTATCCGGAACTTATCAGCAAGTGGTGAAAGTAGCTAAATAAAATAAATAAATCTAGGAAATTATGAACCTACTTATAACTGACGTAACGATTTAAAACTTTGTAAGTATTTGACATTCAGATGACATTGACAATACAATAATATGACACCGTCGTACTGTTCTGTTAATGGACTCAGGAGGTAGGTAATAGAACTCTTGAAAGACATTAAATATGTGATGTCCAATTATTTTTAAAAAAAGGAACCAAAACAAAAGTAGTACCTACCTACTCCTCTTATATTTTCTCCTAAGCATAAAATACATGAACAGTCATTGATTAACATAGCAAACATCTAAACGTTAATCCAATTAAAAAAATATGCAAAGACAAAGCAAGGGTACCAACACAGCCCTAACCCTTCCACGCATAAATCTCTTGTCTGGACACCCCTATTTTAGTAAAGGCCATTCCACCTCAAGCTTGATAGATTCCACTTTACAGCGTCCTTAAGTCTTGCTAAATAAGAGCGAGAATCGAACTACAAACGTTAATGTTGATGTGAAGCTGGATTGTGCCAATATTGGCCGTCTTCGGCTCAGGGTTAAGATTGCAAATCTTGCCAAATTTAGGGTTATGGCTTTTTGTGTTTTGACGTTGCGATGTGGTCTATGTAGAACAGTGGTTCTTAGCTGGTGGTCCGCGGAACATGGTGGTCTCTGAAAGCATCCAAAGTGGTCCAGGAAGCCAACCTAAAATTATTTAAAGAACAACTCTATCAATTTAAATGTACAGACAAGGGCAGGTCAATCTACCCAAAGAGTGAAAGGTCATTGAATTGATTTTTAACTTTATCTCCTTCATTTAGAGATCAATATCAACTGAGAAAATTTGTCGTTTTGTGGTAGGTTGACGTGCTGTTGTGTACTATAGGTATATTACCTCTACGCAGTAGTGGTCTATGGCAAGACGTAAATTTGGACAAATGTTTTCTCATTACTAAGAGGTTGAGAACCACTGATGTAGTAGGTCTAAGATTTAATTCTTTGGTATGAAAAAAAAAGGGATGAAATTGTATAAGTCTAAAATACTTCAAGGTTTATTTATACTCATGATAACAAAAAAAAAATTGTCAATGAAACTACTTACCTATCTTACCATAATTTTGTTAATGTACCCAATACACTGTCTTAACAAAAGCGCGGAAGGCAAACGTAAACTATCAAAATTATGTTGAGATAGGCGATATGTTTCTTTGGCAAAGTTGTTTTTTAGCATGAGTATAAACAAACCCCGAATTATTTTACACTAATAAAAATTCACCCTGTATAGAAATCAAGTTATCCTCGAAAATGTAACCACACTTTATTTGAAAACAAAACTTTATTGAGTTCCGAAAAATATTATTTCCTTAGCGTTGACGTAATAATAAATATTTTACCTATAAGGGCAGATTTTTCAATACCTATAACTTTTATGTAAAATTAAAATAAATAAAATAATTTATTTTCCTTAACAAAACTTACATTAATTACAATATGGTTGATTGGGGTCTCCATTTAAGCAAGCAATGCCTGTGTTTGTGAAGAATAAGTTTGACATATTGACATTTCTCGTATACAAAACGTGTCAAACCGTTAATTTTATTCGTTAAAAAAAAGATATCTGACCCTTTTAAAATTGGCCCGAAATTATGTGAATTTGTTGTTTAGCAGATTTAACTCAACTGACGAGACCTTTGTTCAGCAGTGGACGACCTATGGCTGAGATGATGATGATAAGGACGACGGTAATGTTTTTTTTGTAAAACTAAATAACAGAAATTGGCAAAGGAACAGTCTGATGACTTAAAAAAAATCGAAGCTTGTACTATGGCGACTACTTATAAACCTACTTTATCTACTGTTATACGTTAATTTAATGCAATAAATGGATGCTTTTGAAAGCGATTTAAAAGACATAATACGCTTAAAAATAAAAATGTAAAACTTTGATAATTAACGATCGATTAACTATTATTTAAATCATAATTATAACCAAACCCACCATCTCGACTATAATATTACATCAATTTCAAGCAAAAACGCATTTCGAATAAACAAAGTTGTCCTTTTCGGCCGTTTTAGTCATAAAAGTGATTATAAATTTCAATTTATTGTTGAAAAAAAATTTTTTTTCTCGATATTTATCGAATATTCCGAATAAGGACTGAGATATTGTTTTGTGGTGTTATTGAGTTGTTTTATAGTTATTAGCATTATAATTCAGAAGGAAGAGTTGCCTTAGGATCGAGTTACAGTGACGAGCGCAGCGAGAGATATAACAGAGCTAGTAACTAATGTGAAAATCGATTTTTACTTTACATGTGAAAGATTATTGCCATATTAAACAGGGATAAAGTGTTTACATGCTTAATTTTATGCCTCTTTAGTTTGACTAGTCGTAGTAAAAAATATAAATAGGCTTTATTTAAATTGTGCTTGATGTGAGACAATATTTCTAGTTTCTACACATAAAATAGTATAGTACATTGTCTGTCAATCTGTCAGTGACCTTAAAGTGATGATAACCTTAAATCTACCAGGTTTATTGCAATCGTGGTTGTATGAATTATTTCATGCATTTTACAATAAAACTCATTATTTCTTCTTTTATAGTATGATAAAAATGCCTTACTTATTGCTTTAAGGCTGATTTTTCAATAGTCAGATAACTTTCATATGACGAATAAGTTTGACATGTTGACAGTTCTCGTATAGAAAATCAGTCAAAACGTCAATTTTATTTAACGGATAAATGATACATGGTAAATAATTTATTTCCAAGAACATGGTAACACAAGATCTTAGAGCTATGCACCAGTACAACATATTCTGCCATTGGTTTAGGCGTAGAAATGTTAATGTTACAAAATCTGCTATTAAATTATTATTAAATTATACATTATTATTTATTGAGCATTGTGAAACTAAATTATACAGCATTATTTTCTCATGAGTCGTCAGTTAACAGTAAAAAATATTTGATAAAAGTTATTTGGCGTTTAAAAACTTGGCCCTGATCATACAACAAATCAAACGTTCCGATTACATTGTCAGTGTAGCCCTAGTCCAAAATGTCAGAAAGACTACTAAGTTACGATAGCAATCGTTTGTTCTTGCCGCATCCAGAATCGTGGTCAAGCGCCCAAATGGGCACAGGAAAAAGCGCTATTGTAGCTCTTAATACTAATATGGCTTCACAAGTACCTATTTGTTACTAAGTTCTACGAGAACTCCCAAGAAGTAAATATTTTCTATATAGCTTCACATTGGATGCGACCCTAACGAAAGCAATCTCAGGATATTCCTGTAATGTATTGATTATAACATCAACCGCAATGGATAGTTAGAAATTAAGGAATAAACTATGCAGACACCGGTCTGACTGTACTGATAGCTCTATCTCTTGTGAAATAGGAAAGTCTTGAAAATAGTTTGTTTGAAAATATTTGCCGTATTTATTTTGTATGTTTTTTGTGTGTAAAAGACCACCAAAGTCAAATGGGATGTTAGGTGAGAGAAGTATCATGGGCAAGATGAGACTTTATATTTAAATGGATATTGACTATGTATACTATCAACAACATGCGACCCACGGATGCCTTTAAAGCTAAAGGGAAAAGTCTACAAAACTATTATAAGACCTGCTTTACTACATGGCTCTGTATGCTGGGCCATTAAGAAGGTAGATGAAAAGCGATTGCATGCAGCAGAAATGAGAATGTTAAGTTGGAAGTGTGGGGTGACGAGAATGGACAAGATGAGGAATGAATATATTTGAGTAAGTATGAAAGTGGCACCTGTAGCAGAAAAGATGAAAGGACACCGTTTGTCTAGGTATCGACATGTGATGAGAAGGGAAGAGGAGCACGTAACGAGAAGAGTGATGGATAGGGGTATTGATGGGTGGAGAAGTAGGGGACGACCTAAGAAGAGATGGATGGATTGTGTGAGGAGTAACCTGGGAACAGGGCAGGCAAATGATAATGATTGGGAATGAAAACAAAAACATTAAGCTCGCCTAATAGAATCAATCACAAACTCAAATACCACAAATAAAAAAACCAGAACCATAGAATCTTACAAATATTTAAACTATATTTATAAGGTCTATAATGATATCTGCATTGATTACGGAAAACAATTTGTTGTTCCAGTAGGTCTTTGAGAAAACATATGTTTATACATATGTTTTATACGTAAGTAAACATTTGGTAACCGATTTTGTAATATTGTCAAAATTAAATATTGTCGTCTGACCGGTATCAATTAATTAATTAAGTTTAAAAAATAAGGATGATAGAAATTGAATAGTATATTTTACCAAGAAGTATTGAAGACTGAAGACTAATTAAAATATTATTACTTCAATATAATATATTATTATATAATATAATATTTACCAAGAACAAATTGTGCTTAAAATTATAATATTTACTTTTGTAAATTTTTTTAAAAAAATCAAACTACCAATAATATTAACACACTCAAATATTCAGTCTTTTAAAACAAAGAAAAATTCAAAGGAATGTCCACGTAAAGCTGCCCCGCGTATCGGCGACGGCGTATCGTTAAATATCGTTATCGTTATTATCGGTCGTTATTTCGGAATTAACGATCGAAAGAACAGAAATATAAACATTAATCTTATTTATCGCCTACCTGCGCGAGAGCAGGCCGACTTTAAATTAGGCTTTAGTTTGATATAGCGCAATACTGTTTATTGTGAATGTACAGTCGACTAAAGTCTAGTTGTTTAACTATTTTAACCTAGATTTTACATAAATTTGGATTAGAACATCAAGCTTTTTATGTCAACATCAGAAAAACTTACAGATACATAATAATAATATTTTTAAAAACTGTTTCCAAATCACACCAATTATCTAGCCCCAAACTAAGCAAGGCTTGTATAGTACAAGACTAGATAACGGATAAACATACTTAAATACGTTTATAAACTTCCATGACTTAGGTACAAATGCTTGTTCTCATCACATAAACATTTGCCCCTTGCGGGATTCGAACCCGCAACCGATAAGGACATTAATTTACATACATTCACTTTATTTCACGAAAAAATATGGAGGAACAGTCACATATGCACAATGCGGCCTTATTGCGAACAGCGATCTCTTCTCTCTCATAAATTAAATCGATTAAATATAGGTTGCTCTCATCGCGTTTTGTAATGTTAGTGAATTACCTATAAATCTTTACAGGCTTGTTCGACACACATTTAAATAAATAAATAATAAATATTGGACAACATCACATACGTTTTTCTGATCTTATGCTAAGTAGCTTAAGCACTTGGATATAGAAATCAGAAACAACGACGGTACCACAACACCCAGACCCGAGACAATATAGACCAGTTATTTTTCTACATTCACCGACCGGGGATTGAACACGGAACCTCAGAGATAGCAACACCGAGTCCGGTATGCTTGCCTCTCGGCTACGGAGGTCGTCATTTAAGTATAGGTTCAACAATTCTATTTCTATAAAGTTAGTTGCAAGTGTAAGTAGGTACCTAAAAAGACTTCAATTTTAGGTACACATTTATATAGGACTGTTTATAAATCTCATCCTAAGGGAATGAAATGAGGCTTACAGTAAGTTTGATACCTGCGCGGGCGCAGTCGCTGGGAACCGTTATGCATACTCTTTAGTAAATCATAATTGCGAACGTTAAGTATGATATCTGTCTGTTATGTTTTCACGGAAAATCCACTAATAATGTAATTTTGATGAAAGTTACAAAGATAGTTTTAACCGTAAAGACATACAGGTCACCTTAAGGTTAAGGTGATCTGTAATTTTTTATGTTTAACTATCTTCGTTAACCGTAAACTAAGGCAGTGGTGAATTCTTCTTCTTAGTCGTTTTCTTCATTTCTAAAGGTCGGGTCCCTGAAAGGCCTTCGGAAATTTTTTCACAATTTCCCGCCGTCTTGTCCGGTTTTGAGCTTCTCTTAGGGCAGCTGCCACCATAAGGCCAGTGAGAGCAGTTACTTAGTCACACCAGCCGCTTAGGGTTTATGCTCCATGGCCGAGAAGAATCAGAGCAACAAACAAAAACACTATATATAATTATACAAACTACAGAAACAAGGTCACTATCCACTAAGTCAGAGTCAGTCAGATTCAAAGTCACTATGATGTGTTTTTGTGCCAAATAAATAAAATTTATTCTTATTCTTTATTCTCTATTGTCAGTTTAAAAAAAATAGTAAATTTTATTTACAAGATAAATATTCCGGTGTGAGCTAGGCATTTGTTTTATCCGATAACCTTTGTGGCCGAGTGTACCATTTGCGTTTATTGTAAATTGCTATCAATAACAATGAGATATGCAATATTGCAGTGTTTTATCCGCGCGGAAAAAGGCTAGGCAAGGTTGGATGATTTATGCTAATGTTGTGTTTCTGTCAATATTTCATTGGGCTCACACATAGATAGTCTATTGAGAAGACAATTCTTCTCTTAGTCAGATTCGGTTTGCTACAGCAAGTTATTTGGGAAGTATAGCAACATTTTAAACATCCAAGCTCACTTTACCTAAACAACAAAGAGTGGAGACCAGTTGAAGAGATTTCGTGCAGCTAGATTCACATTTAAAAAAGGTTTTTACTTATTAATTGTAATAAGTATAAAACTGAAATAAAATCTACAAATACTTTTTAGAGCTCAAGTACTTAATAGTTCTGTTCTGGGCCAATAATGTTATTATTGACGTTCATAAGTGGCAGTTTTCTATCCTAAACTGAATAACTGATTTTTGACTTTGACTTTGACTTAGCGGTTTAAACAGTTTTAGTTACGAACACTAGAAACAATTGACGACCGTCTGGTGTAATGATTCGCGCTCCGGACTACAAAGCCAGCGGTTGCGGGTTCGAATCCCGCAAGGGGCAAATGTTTGTATGATGAGCACGAGTATTTGTACCTAAGTCATGGATGTTTATGTATTTAAGTATGTTTATCTGTTATCTAGTCGCCATAATACAAGCTTTGCTTAGTTTGGGGTTAGCTAATTGGTATGATTGTGGAAACAATTTATTTATTTATAATTAAATTAGGATAATTGAATAAGAAGAACAAATTTATTTTCATATATACTAAGCTAGGCCTTTACTGTTAGGTACAGTACAGCTTACAAAAATAAAAATACACTTGTCTAGTATTAGTGAAATGATAATGAACCTTACACCCTGTTTATTTTTAATTCAGGTCATACGATCATGTTGTGGTAAGATGCTAATCCAACATATCAATGGTCACTTAACATGTCGTATGCGCGCGCGCAGTCAACTACAAAGCAAACAAGTGAGTCGGCTGCAGGCTTGATTAAACACACATTCGGTGTACGGTCGATGCCTTAATTAGAACGATATTTTGTGATGTAGCTACTGTCGATAAGATTATATCGATAATTTATTGAGGATATTACCTACTAAGTATTACTAGGTGGAAAACTGAATGGATTTCAGTTGTGTTACATGTTAGTGCTATACCTTGTTAGTAGTGTATTCAATTTCAATCGATATGTCAATATCGATAGAAAAATATAGCCTTAGTACTTTCTTACGATTTTAATCAGTGCAATTAAGTTTAAATAAATAAATATTTTTTGGGCGTGTAGTTGTCATTTTAACTTAGTACACGTTTAGATAAAAAAAATGTAATAAATAATTTTAATCAACATTTAATTGTAAAAACTATAATATTATAATATACTCTCTATCAAGTATTGCTTGTTTTGTAGTTCAGGTCGCTCAGGAGTCTCCGAATAGATTATCATTTGAGTAAAATGAGTATATTTGCCTTTAAATAATAACATATTAATTTTAGCTGACAGTGCATTTTAATAATGATTTATGACCATTATCATCATTCTAGTCGTAGGACGTCCACTGCTAAACATAGGCCTCCTCATGACTTGGCCGGTTGGAAGCGGCTCATCTGTCCATCCTGTCGATCCTTGTAGATGTCCCACTCTGCGCTTGCCGGAAGGCGGATGTATTTTTATTTATTTTACA
Source organism: Anania hortulata (assembly GCA_963576865.1). Taxonomy (NCBI): domain Eukaryota; kingdom Metazoa; phylum Arthropoda; class Insecta; order Lepidoptera; family Crambidae; genus Anania; species Anania hortulata. Next base: position 1,757,315 of record OY756409.1, read on the forward strand.
CAAAATTGACAGCCCCAAATAACAGAGTTATAATACTTATATATACTCATCAACATGGTCTAGGGATATTTCAATTAAATTAATAGTTATTATTATATTATTATTAATAGTTTTTATGTTAGGCCAGTACTTTTTAAGTTATTTAAAAAAGTTTTATATATCCCTAATCCATGTTGTTGTGTGTATATAGACAGTCAGCCAATAACGTAGACACGATAAGAAAAACTGTTGTTATTCCACGGCAGCCTGTTATTGATACTCGATATCCGAACTGTCCACGTCCCACCTCTAAAGCGTTAATAGCTGTAACACCAGAGTCATTGAATACGCTCGTAATCGTAATTATTTTTAATTAATAATCAACACGCCATTAGAATTGTGCACGTAATAAGGATGCTCTGGTGTCGATGTCCCTACGGCAATTTAGTTTTGTTGTTCTTGTTAATGTCTTGTGAGTCAGAAGGAATGTTTTGATGCGTGTGTCAATAGAAGCGATAGTTTGGTATAAGTATAAGATATTTCATAAGTAGTACCTACCTACCTACCTGTATAGTATAGAAGTAAATAATAAACTTACTTCGATTATATCGTTTTATTAATTTCCAAAGTCATGGTACAATTGACCCGTACTAGGGGTCACTTGTAACAGTTGGTATCGTTGAACAAAAAATAGATTTGCACAGTATTCTGTAATTATAAACAAAAGCAAACTATAAAAACACACAGAAGATTAAAGTAGAATGTGCTATGTTTAAGCAGATTTACTTAGTTACTCTTAGATTTTTTACTACAAGCCGTTATTACAAAAAATAATGGTAGGTACTATTGTCCCCGGTCTACCCTATGTTTGAAATAAGGAATGTTTGTTGGTTTGGAATAAAACTTTGCAATTAAAAGTAATAAAATAGTGTCTAACGGTTGGACAGACAGAAAGATAAAAAAATTGTTTCCACAATCACACCAATTATCTAGCCCTACACTAAGCAAAGCTTGTACTATGGCAATTAGATAACGAATAAACATACTTAAATACGTTTATAAACATCCATGACTTAGGTACAAATGCTCGTACTCGTCACACAAACATTTGCCCCTTGCAGGATTCGAACCCGCAACCGTTCGGCTTTGTAGACCGGAGCGACTACACCAGACAGTCGTATATCGGAGCTATAGTGATTGGGTCCCGTTAGCACCTGTGAAGTACCGAAACCTTTTCCTGATCAGTATGATATGATTTGTATGATCTTAGAGAAAAGAAACTGTAAAATGTATTAATATTCTAACAATTCACAAAGATAGATATAGAAATGAATATATAATTTAATATATCATTTAATTCAGGCATCCTATTAAATTACAGCGGCCCATAATATAATAAATGACGACCTCCGTAGCGGAGAGGCGAGTATACCGGACTTGGTGTCGCTATCTCTGAGGTCCCGGGTTCGATTCCCGGTCGCTCAATGTAGAATTTTTTTTTCTATATTGTCGCGGGTCTGGGTGTTGTGGTACCGTCGTAGTTTCTGATTTCTGTACAAGTGCTTAAGCCACTTATCATAGGATCAGAGCAATGTTTGTGATGTTGTCCAGTATTTATGTATTTATTTATTATTTATTACCTTGCAGACTAACATCTACAAGGATGTCCACCTACAAGGTGGACAGACGACCTGGTAAAGGTTGCAGGAAGCCGCTGGATGCGGGCCGCTTTCAACCGGCCAATCTGGAAGTCACGGGGAGGCCTATGTTCAGCAGTGGACCGATGGACGTCCTATGGGTGAAATGATGATGATGATGATGAGACTAACATACATACACTTACTTGTTATAAATGGAGACGTTCTGGTAGTGTCAAATCGGTATTCTATAATAGAAACGACGATAGATGGCACCAAAGCAAAGGATGACAGACTAATACAGATAATTTGGTATATTTTTATAAAAAAACAAATGCATACGAGTAAAATTACGCTCTACCTTTCATTATTTTGGACAATTTATAAAACTAATCACGTAAAGAGTAATAAGCACGTAACGAGAAGAGTGATGGATATGAGTATTAATGGGTGGAGAAGTAGAGGACCACCTAAGAAGAGATGGATGGATTGTATGAGGAGAGATAAGACTGCGAAGGGAGTGAATGACTCAATGACGAGTGACCGGATTGCATGGAAGAGAACGACATACTATGCCGACCTCAGATGACCTGGGAACAGGGCAGGCAAATGAATGACGAATCGCTATCTAAAAGCTGCCTTGAAGAGATGACTTTAAGCGATAAAACCGCCTAATTGTAAGTCCTGCTGTAAAATACTTTGTACCTACAACACCATAAGTACCTACTTATGGTGTGCAATCTATCTTGGTTATTAATGCATACAAGATAAATAAATTATGAATATGAAAATACATCTCATGACCAAAACCAAGAGGAATAATATCCTTATCCTTGTAACAAGTCATAGGTGTGTGGTAAAGGTAATCGTTCTTCAATCTGCTTCAGACCAATACATTATTAAGCAATTAATAAAACACATTATAAATTATCAATCCATAAACTATCTTAAAACAAATATTGAAACCATAAACGTCTCTACTATTATTAAAAACAATTAACAAATTGGCTATCGGCATTTATACACGTCAGGCCAAAAAAAGGTATAACATTCCACTAATTTTTATTAAAACGCGCCGTGACGGACGATCTCACAACACCTCACCTATATCAATACTTCGTATCGAAGATCAGGAAATGCCGAAAACATTGATTTATATGAGAAATCCGAATTAAACCACATTTAAAAATGAACCCTAAGTTTAGAGACATTAAGTAAAAAATTTATCGAAAAAACTCAAAGTTTTTTGAATAAAAATGTTTTACAAGTTTGAATCTAAAAATAAAAGGGAAAAAGTCGATTTTTGAATGGGATTGGTAGTTAAAGGTATGCCACCAAAGAAGAATATGCCAGTTACGAGTGATTTACGCTCGATACGGCATATTAAAAGTTTTGTTTTGTACCTTTTAAATGTAAAAATCCGTTATTTATGGACCCAAATCGAAAGGTCCGATTAAATTATGTCTATACTATTGAGATTTATTACCGAAAGGTGTTCCTTGCTGCCTCCATTTGTCCATATTGTGGTTCTCAGTTAAGTGTCTGTGTTTTATTGTGGTTAAGAACAGTAGCTGTCTTATTAAAGTTTACGATGGACAATTTTGTAGTTAACATTGTGAGTGGTTATTATGTTTACCGTGTAAAGAAAGAAACTTGAGTAAATAAGATTGATTTCCTTGTCACAATACAAAAAAAAACGTCAATAATTGAGTTTGTCTTTTTATGTCATACAGATATATTTGGGATTTCATCACACTTCTATTTACCATTTGATTTAATATAAATACATTATGCCTTCATTGTAAATCGCTTTATTCTGTGTCAAAACTAATTCGACGCAGGTTAAGATTTAAAAAGACGAGTTAAATTTAATAAAAAAAATTAAGCTTACACTTAACGCTCGATTATTACATTTTAACTGTAAATCAAGCCAATACTTCTGCCGTAAAATCGCTCGATGTCCAATTGAAGTTCGCGGCGTGGGCGGCGCGTGCGACGCAGGATGTACACGTCGCATCCAATCTTATTGCCGACTGGTATTCACTGCTTGTAGTGTACAATGCAGTGCATTATATTGATATCATAATAAAGTGTATCATTATATTAAATGAGATTTTTTTAATTTCATGATACGGTTTATTAATGGACAAATATGGACAAATCAAGTTTCATCAGTTTCGGTAGTTTAGATGTGAACTTAAAAAAAAAATGGCTTAATTAAGCTTGCTAAAATTAACTATTCTTACTTTTTGAGCCATCTTACTTTTATTGGGATGACAAACAAAAAAAGTATTCAGTTGTAATATTGTGCTATAAGAGCAAAGAAATTCTTAGCACAAACAAAGCCAGATAATTGTTTGGCTTAAAATATTCTAACCGTGGTTAATAAAAGGCGAGTTTGCGCAGCCGCACCAGTTACAATGGTTTTCGGGATGCCCTGAGGCTGACAGTAAGAACTGTCTACTAGGCGAACACATCTGTCAAATCACAAGTTACTTTCAAACTATATTCAACAAACATACTTAGTTGATAAGTTTGTGATATTGTCATCATCATCATCATCATTTCAGCCATAGGACGTCCACTGCTGAACATAGGTCTCCCCCAGTGACTTCCAGATTGGCCGGTTGGAAGCGGCCTGCATCCAGCGGCTTCCTGCAACCTTTACCAGGTCGTCTGTCCACCTTGTATTATGTAACTTTGCGATATTGTAACTTAATTGAATATTTTGTAGTTTAATAAAATAATAATAAATTGTTTTCACAATCACACCAATTATCTAGCCCCAAACCAAACAAAGCTTGTACTATGGCGACTAGATAACGGATTAACATACTTAAATACTTTTATAAACATCCATGACTTAGGTGCAAATGCTTTTGCTTATCATTTGCCCTTTGCGGGATTAAAAAATAATAATCATAAGACTTTGGTACAAATGCTCGTGCTTATCACCCTCATTTGCCCTTTGCGGGAGTCAAAGAAAATATCAATTGATTAATACTGCACTTTGTCCCGAAGTGTACCCATCTAGTGTACCTCCAAAAATTACACGGAATACTTGTTGATGTAGATTGATAGAGGAAGCCGGTCTGATCCTAATTGGTCATGCGCCGAATGACTGGACAGTTAGTCACCACTGTCTACGATTCTATTGGTGTTTGTTACAAATTGACGCATAATAGGTAATCAGGTGCTTGTGGCTCAGTGGCGGCAGCGGGTTGGTAATGATTACTAAAGTTAAGCCACCTCCGCCGCGGTTGTGAGTGGATGGGTGACCATTCCAACCGTATTTAGTGACATAAATCACAAGCATTTCCGTGCTTCGGAAGGCACCTTAAAAGTTGGTCCCGGCTAGTATCGCTTGATACTAGTCAGAGACCTTATGGCGGCTTAATTACATCTGACGATAAGGTTAAGTGACTGGCCTTACAACGCCCAATGGCCCAAACCACCTCATAGTTGAGCTGAGGCTGTGCCCTGCAGTGGGACGTATACAGGCATACTTTATTTTACTTTACTTTACTAAGACCGGATTCGACCAAGCTGGTGTAAGTTTTAACTTGAGAGTATACCACTGCTTAATCTAGAGTAAGCAGATTTTTCATTCTACCAACCACTAATCTATGAAAAATAATAAAACGGGCGATTTTGACAGTGTATAAATTAAACTGAGAATAAGTAAATATCAAAGTTGTCACATCAAATCCACTCCTGTCACCTCGAAACTGACATGTTGTCAACATCTAGCATTGACACTCTATTATCCTACAAAATTAAAATGTTGTGGCATTTCAAGTCAACCTAGAAGAAATGGATAGACATGGATTTTGGTAGGTTTATCAATTAGTTGATCTTTCATTCTTGAACTACAGAATAACAATACAATACAATATAGAAAAACGTAATCGAAGTTATCCAAGGGTAGATTCAAGGTGTAAAATTATACCCGTTAGTTATTCTGGTATAGCTTTGTGTTTGGTCGAATCGGCCATTAATAAGGTAACTTTAGACTAAAGAGTGTTAGCAGTTCGTTTTTTGACGAAGAGGCAACCAGACTTGCCCAGATTGGATCAAGTCAATCATAGGTCATGGATAGTTGTTTATTATTTATTATTTGGCGACATCCGTAGCCAAGAGGCGAGTATACCGGAATTGGTGTAGATATGTCTGAGGGGGTTCGATTCTCGGTGGGGTCAATATAGAAAATAAACTTTTCTATGTTGGGTCGGGTCTGGGTGTTGTGGTACCGTTATTGTTTCTGATTTCTAGAACGCAAGTGCTTACCTTGGGGTCTGAGAAGTGTATTTCATGTCGTCCAATATTTATATATACTAATTATAATAAAATAAAAAACTTTTTAATCAAAACATTATAACTACTTTTTTATCAAAGTATTATTAGGATTTGTTAATTTTCCCCGTTCTCCCCTAAGCGAGCGACTTCCGTTTAAATGTCCCATAAAGAAATTCAAAAATTGTTTGCTGTTAGTACCCAGGTATTTCTCTTTTTACCATCTACTACTATCTTATCATATGCACACACCAATTCCTCAGTCGACCGATGAATTATTTTGAGATGACAATCAGCAGTGAAATATTGCACCTTTATCCATTGCTATTAGTAAACATTTCTTTTAATTACTTTGCGTTAAATACTTCTTTGAAATGTTTGTAATCGCCTAGGAGTTCACTTTATTTCATCATCATCATCATTTCAGCCATAGGACGTCCACTACTGAACATAGGCCTCCCCCAGTGACTTCCAGATTGGCCGGTTGAAAGCGGCTCGCATCCAGCGGCTTCCTGCAACCTTTACCAGGTCGTCTTTCCACCTTGTAGGTGGACGTCCTACGCTGCGCTTGCCGGTACGTGGCCTCCATTCCAGAACCTTTCTGCCCCATCGGCCGTCAGTTCTACGTGCTATGTGCCCCGCCCACTGCCACTTCAGCTTGCTTATCAGTTGGGCTATGTCAGCAACTTTTGTTCGTTTACGAATCTCCTCATTCCTGATTCGATCCCGCAAAGAAACGCCGAGCATAGCTCTTTCCAGAGCACGCTGTGCAACCTTGAGCTTTCTTATGAGGCCCATAGTGAGAGGCCACGTTTCAGTTCCATATGTCATCACTGGTAACACACACTAAAGACGAAAGTCTACAACCAGTGTGTGTTACCACTTTATTTAGTTATAAAAAATATAAAAACATCTTTCTAAAACCACGCCAAAGGACTAATTTCCTAAAAAAATGTAATTAGTCCGTCAGTTGGATTTACAAAAAAAAATTATACGTGTTTTTTCTTTTCTCAATCAAACAAAAAATTATGAAGATATAGCCCGTTAAAGTTCCGCGTAACGTCACGCCTTGCGACACTTTTTAGCAAGGCGTGACGTCACGTGCTCACTTTAATGCGCTTTAACTTCGTTATTTTTTGTTTGATTGACAAAAGACAAAATATGGGTCCAATATTTTTTGATAATCTATCTGACGGATTAAATAGAATAATCTTTTTTGACCCAGGAAACTAGCCTATTATTTATCTACAAACTAAACAAACCATGTGTTGTACTATACTGACTAGATATAAGGTAGGAGTCACTACCCTTTTTTCTAGGACAGTCTCCCAGGACTCCCAAATTTGGGCTGAGTCTTACTCGCCATCTTAAAGTATTGTCACTGTTTCGATGAGGCGTAGTAGAAATAACTCTGCGATGATTTTAACTTTAGATAATATTTATTAGTTTAAGTAAAAGGTACAAATCAGTTTCGACACTCTGTTAGCTAGTTAATTAATGGCGGGTTCAAATTTTCAAAACGTCGCTTCTTCTATGAGCCCCCTCCGATCTTGCGATACGTGGACCAATCCTAGCCGCCGACGTCACGGTGCATTGCTTTGGGCAAATTCATGTCCTTATTTGGTAATGTTGGAACATGCCCCCGGCCTTGGAAGCACCAGCGTCCAACTGTTGTCTTCATGGTTATCAGAATAAAGGGCAGATTCGAGGAAACGCGCGTCTGATAACTCCAGAGGCGGTTTGTATGTCAGCTACTCTGGAAATCCCATCCTTTCCTGGTCGCGTGGAAATAATGCGCCCTAGACTCCATTTTAAAGGCGGCGTGTTGTCTTCTTTGATAACGACCATCGTGCCAGTCTGAAGATCAGCCTTGTGCTCCTTCCATTTAGTTCTAGTTTGTAGTTCCGAGACGTACTCCTTGCTCCACCTGGTCCAAAAATGTTGTCTTATTTGTTCGATTCGCTGGTAGCGCGTTAGTCGGTGGACAGGGACATCAGTCAGCTGTTCAGTCGCAGGCGCTGTTAGGAGACGACCAACCAGAAAATGAGCAGGACTCAGGGGTTCGAAATCGTTCGGATCAGTGGACATGGGATTAAGAGGACGGGAGTTCAGGATAGACTCAATCTGTGTTAATACAGTGCTGAACTCTTCAAAAGTCAAGTGTGCATTTCCAACTACTCGTAACATGTGGTGTTTGCAGGACTTAACTCCAGCCTCCCAAAGTCCTCCGAAATGAGGCGTGTAAGGAACTATAAACCGGAATTTGATGTTTTCATTTGTAGCGTATTCAATAATATCTTTAGAACAGTTAGTTAAAAATTTTGAAAATTCATTAGCAAGTCCTACAAAATTTCTACCATTATCAGAGATAATTTCAGCAGGTTTGCCTCGCCGTGCGATAAACCTTTTTAACGCTAGAAGATAGGCATCCGCGGATAGGTCACTGACAAGTTCCAAGTGAATTGCGCGAGTCACAAAGCAAACAAACAAACAAATATACGCTTTTATAAGTTTTGAGCCCCTTCCTTTGCGGTTCAGGATGAGCACCGGCCCAGCGTAGTCTACACCGCAACGTAAAAATGGAAAGCTTGGAGTAATTCTCTGTTCAGGTAAATCGCTCATTATGGGAGATAAAGTCTTGCCTCTCAAACGCGTACAAATAACGCATTTATGTACAGTATGTTTAGCAAGATTCCTACCTCCAACTATCCAGTATACTTCTCGTGTGTTGTACAAAAGCGTTTGCGGACCAGCATGTTGTAGGCGCTTGTACTCGGAACGAAATAACAACAAAGAAAACCAGTGCTTTGAAGATAACAACATTGGGTGCTTTTTATCAAAAGAAAAATTCGGTGAATTTTTTATTCTACCGCCTACTCGTAATATATTCTCGCTATCCATAAATAAATTAAATTTACTTAAATTGTGTGTATTTTTTAAGTGACTATTATTTAATAATATATTATATTCCTTCGAGAAAGACTCTTGTTGAGACAATCTCACCAGCATCATTTCCGCCTCTCTAAGTTCGTCAATAGTAAGAACTCCACGTCGATCATTATCTTTGTGTCGTATATTATTAATAAAACGTAATACATATGCGCAAGTTCGTTTCAAACGATTATATTGAGAGAATCTTTCAAAAGGAAACAATGATACTTCTGATGTGGTCACTAATAAGTGGATAGGCTGAACAGGCTTTATTTCTGGTAACTCTAACTGTGCTATATGTGGCTGTTCAAAAATCGAGTTATTGCAATCGAATTTAAGGTCGCGGAGGAATGTAGGCCCTTCCCACCATAAAGTGGAAGTCTTAAGGTCCTCTAACTTGACCCCTCGTGACACTAAGTCAGCTGGATTGCTCTTTCCGCTTACATGGCACCAAGGTAAGTCCTTTGTGATTTCATGAATTTCAGCTACTCGGTTTTGCACGAAAGTTTTCAACAAATTAGGAGCCATACGCAGCCAACCCAGTACAATCGTTGAATCAGACCAAAAAATAATATTATCAAATTGAAAATTGAGCGATTCGCGAATTGCATTATATAGCCTGGCACCCAATAAAGCCCCACACAACTCCAATCTTGGGATACTGACTGGTTTTAACGGCGCAACCTTTCCCTTCGAACAATACAACCTGACTGTTACAGAATCATAATTGATAGTACGTATGTATATGCATGTACCGTACGCGCACTCCGAGGCATCGCAAAAAATGTGTAATTCCCGACGCACCGGACCAGCACCTATGACATGACGTGGTACGCGGATTTCATTTAAACTAAGCACAGAAGATGAAAACCGTTCCCATGTTTTTTCGACCTCTATTGGAACCTTGTCATCCCAACCTATTTTTAGCAGCCATAGTTTCTGCAATAATATTTTTGCAATCATTATAAATGGACTTAATAATCCCAGAGGATCAAAGATTTGTGAAATGTTTGACATCATATAACGTTTTGTAATAATTTCATCATCTTTACTAAATTGCGTGCTAAAATAAAATTCGTCACTAAAGTGATTCCAACCCAAACCTAAAGTTTTGGAACTTGTATTGTTGACTAAAGATAAGGGCTTGAATAAATCAGACTGATCAATTACTGGATCATTGACATCAAAATTCAACATCCACTTGCGAAGAGGAAAACAGCCTGAATTTAGGACTCTTTCTACTGTGGAACAAATTTTCAATAACTCTTCCTTACTGTCACTACCTGTAATCATGTCATCAACGTAAAAATCCTGGCTTATTACCCTTATGACGTCAGGATCAGTACTTTCGATTGCAAGTTGTTTAAGGCATCTACAACTCAGAAATGGCGCTGAAGCTGTCCCGTAAGTGACTGTATTAAGACGATAGACACCCAAGGGTTCAGAAGGATCGTCACGCCATAAAATTAATTGAAAGTCACGCTGATCCTCATGAACTAAACATTGCCAGTACATTTTTTCAACGTCTGCGCAAGCGGTATATTTGTGACATCTAAATCGCAATAATATAGGAAAGAGATCACCCTGTATTGCTGGGCCTATCATTTGTAATTCATTTAGCGACACATTATTACTTGACGCAGCACTGGCATCGAAGACGACTCGCAATTTGGTTGTGCTGCTCTGTTCGCGCAAAACGCCATGATGAGGCAGAAAATAATGGGATGACCCATAACGCTCAACGCGACTCATATGACCCAAACGTATGTACTCATGAATGAAGTCACTATAAAGTTGCCTATAACTATCATTCCGCTGCAATCGCTTTTCAAGGGCCAAAAACCTACGTTCAGCCTGCGTATAACTTTCACCTAGGGAATCAGGGCTTTTTTTAAAGGGTATACGTACACAGAACCTTCCATCGATATTGCGCGTAGTAGTTTTGATGAAATGTTCCTCGCATGCACGTTCTTCCTTGGTGCGCGTGTCCCTACATTCCCGAGGAATTTCTTCGAGTTCCCAAAACTGTCTTAGTTGAGACTCAATTGAATGCGAAAAGTTACATTGAATGTACCTATCATTACGCGGAATAGAACAAATAGGTCCGGAAACAATCCATCCCAATTTTGTATCTAACAAGAATGGCCCATTGGCTAGCTTAAATTTATTATTCTTTATCAAATCCCAAAATATATCCGCGCCTATAAGAATGTCAATACTTTGAGTTTGATAAAATTGCGGATCTGCTAATTGAATATTTTCAGGAATATTCAGTTGCGCGGGAACAATTGCTATTGCGGGTATCGATGACGTAATTGTAGGCAAAACAAAACATTCCAAATGCGCAACGAAGGATTCTGTGCGCGATTTAATCTTGACACTACACGTTTGCGTCGAGCTTGTAACCGAATTACCTACACCGCGTATCTCGTGAGTGGACTGTAAAACTGGCGTTTGAAGTAAATTACATAAAGATTTAGTAATGAAACATCGCTGGCTGCCGCTGTCTAGAAGCGCGCGGGCCGGGTGATAATTATTGCGATGATCGGCTATCATAACCAAGGCGGTCGATAACAAAACTGTAGATTGTGTGCATTGCGAGCTTAAATGTGCCTTATTTGCTTGAATCTTAGGAATTTGCATGAGTAATGACGCGCACGACAAGTGTGATGTGGTGGGAGCGGGCTGCATCTCGGGCGCAACGAGCGGTGCAGGCAGCTGCCCACTAGTACCGTGCGACACAGGGAAGGCGGCGGAGCTATTACTCGAAACAAACTTAGGGCTACCGGGATGAACTAACGAGTTATGTTTTTTGTTACACATTCGACATGGCCCAAACCTACAACTATCTATAGTGTGACCAGAACGTAAACAGTTCATGCATAGCCTTTTGTCGTTAATTAATTTAAGTTTAGATTCCAAATTACTATCAATGAATTTTTGACAAGAATAAAGTGGGTGACTTGCGTTACACAATAAACAGGTTCTCTTCACAAAATCGCGTGAGTGACGTTCTGTTGGATTATTTGTGGCGGCATTGCAGTGAATCTTAGACTGATTTTGCGAATAATTTTTCTTAGTATCGGGATTAGTTTTGCTGTGTGATACTTGCAATGTTTCCAACAAATCGGCGCGATCCTTAAGAAACCCTATTAAGTCGTCAATCTTGAGTTGTTTTTTAGATTCATTAGAATTAGATATTAACATTCCCTTACATTGTTCCCATTCGCGTTCTGTAGTCGGGTCTAATTTTGAAACTACTATATAGATGACTAACGTATCCCACGACTCAGTAGGTTCACCAAGAATTTTCAAGGAACGCAAATTCTTTAGCACGGTATCTATTAGTTTTCTAATTAAAACAGGTGACTCTTTATTTATAGCCTGCATAGTAAATAAGGATTTGACGTGATTGTGTACTAATAATCTGCTATTATTGTAGCGGTTGAGAAGCAATTCCCAAGCAACAGAATAATTATCACTGGAGAATTCTACTGAATTGATCACTAATTCCGCACTTTCCTTTAGCGATGACTTAAGGTAATGAAACTTTTCTATATTGCTTAGGTCGTTAGAATTGTGCACTAATGATAGGAAAGTATCCCTAAACTCGAGCCATTGCTCACATGAGCCATTGAAGGTGGGCATAGAAATAGTAGGCAATTTTATCGATTTATGCTTGTGACTGCTACCACCCTCGGAATTGTCAGCGATCTGATTCGAATTTAAAAGATATTCGGCTTGCGACATTGTACTATAGAAACTATCCTCGAATAAATCTCTTTGTGATAACTGTTCTTCAGTGTCGGTGGCTATTTCCTCTAATTTATTTTGAATTTCGTTAAACTCTGAAAACAAGTTATTAGCTCCTTGAATGCGCAATTTAAGATCTATACAATTTTTACTAGACATAGTTTCACCTTTGAGTGACGATAAATGATTTGCAAACCTAGTTAACCTACCCTTAACTATACCGCGCTTTTTAACCAACTCTTTAAATAAGCTATCATCACTAGATCTATAAGGAGATTTATCACGGGATTGGATATCTAAACTCATTTCGGCGGAGTGTAGTGAAAATGGAGTTAAGTACTTACAGTTAAATGATGAATACTTGCTATAGCGAAAGGCACGTAGTAGGGCACGACAAGAAGTAATTTGCACTTGTAGTTAACACTGAAATTAGCAGAACAGCAAATATTACACAGTGGGAATGGAGATGAAGCAGGAATAGGCAGGATGGCTGGACGTACCTATGCGCGTTTTCAGGTACGGGACCGACGTTTCTCACAACTTTGCGGATCTATGAGCCTTTTTCCACTTCTCATTGACTTCCAAACTGCATAAGCCGCTACCTCAACCTCACCAGGGTAGTTTTTAGCGGTTTCTTAAACGATCTTGCGCTTCGCTTCAATAGTCAGTCTGGTATGGTTTTTTTCATCAAATTTGGCGTCGAAGGTCCATATGTTTCGATGAGGCGTAGTAGAAATAACTCTGCGATGATTTTAACTTTAGATAATATTTATTAGTTTAAGTAAAAGGTACAAATCAGTTTCGACACTCTGTTAGCTAGTTAATTAATGGCGGGTTCAAATTTTCAAAACGTCGCTTCTTCTATGAGCCCCCTCCGATCTTGCGATACGTGGACCAATCCTAGCCGCCGACGTCACGGTGCATTGCTTTGGGCAAATTCATGTCCTTATTTGGTAATGTTGGAACAGTCACCGATAGACAGCTTCCTAAATGACATTAATCTACTTTCATCCTAAAAATATAGACAGTTTCTAAATCATGTGCGATTAATTGCCGTGTCAGACCAATTTTGACGCTAGCGGCAAACGAAACTACTCCACATTTACTCAACACGAAGACAGATTTATTCTCTCAACAAACATAACCTTTTACACATAGACTTAATACTAAAACAATCCTTTCTTAGGTCAAATACGTGCGCAGTGTCAACAAGAGAGACGCCATATTTCACTGCGGCCGCCTAATTTATCAGTACTGCATAAATTTATGCCCAAGAGTGTTGCTTGCAATCGGACAACATTTAGCTTTTTATCGACTTTTTGATTTAGTGGGCACTGCTAAGCCAATCCTTCAAGTCGATATGTGCGCGCGAGCAGCACTATTCTGGATCTCGCAAAAAGTGTCTATGTTAAGTGAAATATTTTAAAGATATTGGAAAACCATTTCGATAATCTAGAACTAACCATACTTAGGTTTAAGTTTGAGTCACTTGATCATAAATGATTTCTACGAAATACTTAAATGATGCTGCAGTGCACAATTTTGTAAATATATTCCCGTTTTAATTATTTCTTTACCTGAGGTAGCAGAAAGGTGGTGAGGCTAAAGGTGAGGAGTACATTTTCTCACTGCCAGACAAACTGACTTACAAGATTGATCAAGGACAGATGGCTAAGGGCCTCTTGGTCACAGTGACAGGAGTATAGTTACCATGTAGTTACCGGGTAGCTGATAAATCGATGACGTCTAAGTCGAAAGAGAGCAAATAACATGTAACAAATTTAAATTAAAAATAATAACATACGATTAATTACTTAATAGTCAGTTAAGTAGATAATAATGCAAGATAATTCATGAAAACAAAACAGGATGTTTAAAGTCATTTTAACTAATGTATAACTTATTTTAACTGATGTTATTAGGACTGCTGTTCACAATCGCAACAAGTTTATGGGACCATCGTCAAAATCTAAAAACATTTATTTTTTCTTACTCAACATGTAACGGCTGATGGGATTTTTGTACGGGAAAATATTTTTTTTTGAGTTAATGTTGTTCCCGTAAAGAAAGTTATTTGAGGAGTAGGTAATTAAATAACCCCATAAATAGGACTTATAAAAACTGTTTAGGATGCTTTGACCTTATCAGGTCACCCAGTGGACATTGCCAATAGATTTAACAAACCTTAATACTTGTAACATTCATTTTAGACAACATCTCATACTTTGCTCTGATCCTATGGTCAGTAGCCAAAGCACTTGTGTTACGGAATTCAAAAACAACGACGATGTTACAACACCGAGTCGTAAGAATATAGAAAAGTTATTTTTTACATGGAGCGACCAGAAATCGAACCCAGAACCTCAGAGATAGCGACACCAAGTCCGGTATGCTCGCCTCTCGGCTACGGAGGCAGTCCATAAAACATAAAACATTAACCTACGATACCCAAACGACACCGTTTTAAAATCGCTTGTCCTGTCCAGAATACCCCCTTCCTACATTTCCAACGTAGGTGTGACAGAAAATGCTAAAGTTATTGCCAGTATATTGGAACTTCGTGTCCTTTGCTTGTTAGTTTGTTTGTCTGTCTGTGCGTCGCGGCGTGTTCGTTGCGTATTGGCAATTAATCTTTCAGTGTATGGCTTTGGTTTATGGGCTCGACGATGTGATCTTCGAAGTGTAATTATTGCTGGATTCACTCGAGTTGGTTTCCGCAGTTGGATTTTATTACTTTCTAACTTACTCGGATACAATCTAAACATAGTTTTAGTTTTGTCATCAAATTTTAGAATTAATAACGTTACGGTTTTTAAAAAAAAATTAACCCTTATAAATTTTAATTTTGTTTTTACAATCACACCAATTATCTAGCCCCAAACTAAGCAAAGCTTGTATTATGGTGACTAGATAACGGATAAACATACTTAAATACTTTTTTAAACATCCATGACTTAGAATATGCACTAAACGGGTATTATGCAACACATACCTTATTTTGCGTTATTGGTTTTCCCGACGTTTAATATCCATTTAGTGCATAGTGTTAGTTAAAAAATGCAACAAGAAAGTTTAAAATCCATGACTTAGGTAAAAATGCGTGCTCATTACATAAACATTTGCCCCTTGCGGGATTCGAACCCGCAACTGCTGGCTTTGTAGTCTGGAGCGCGAACCACTACACCAGACGGTTGTCAATATTATACGATCACTTTAAGATATGATAAGATAAGATAACTCTTTATTTGTATAAACACGGTACATTTTTGGTTCTTATTTTAAAGTATTGCGCATACATGTTTAATCGATCTATCGATATACAAATGATTTGATTTGATTTGATTTGTTTGTCCATCTGTCTGTCTGTCCGTGTGTCTTGACAGACAGACAGACGGACTGAAATAAAAACTCCCTTGAAGCTGTGAAAAAAAAACTTCTATGCTAACGTAAAAAAAAGATAGAGCCCTTTATGCCGTAAAAAACGTATTTGGATGGAATCAAAATTCATAGGTTACTTCCCGTTGACTTGGAACTATGAAATTTGGCAAGTAATATCGTCTTATTGTCGTTTATCGTCGTGCCGTGTGGGGACGGCCGTAAAGAATACACTTCCCCACCGCCAACAGGAGGCGTGTCGTAAGAGGCGACTAATTCCTGTAGCACGAGACGGGCAGCAGCGTCTGAATGCGAAATCTTATAAAAAACGCTCGCCAACCCGTCTGCAAAGCGTGGTGAGTATTGGCAATCCCCCCCAATGAAAGTCATTGGCGGAGGCCTATGTTCAGCAGTGGACGTTCTGTGGCTGTAATGGTGATGATGATGATCGTCTTATTACTATAAATATGGGAAAAAATCTAAAAACCATTCAATAAATTTGTAAGAAAATTTGTAATTAATTTGTTAATAAACTGCGAGACTCGATTCCTGAACTTATTAAAATATGTACAGAGAACAGCACGTCAACCTCCCACGAAACGTCAAATTTTCTCAATTGATATTGATCTCTCAGTGTTGGACATAAAGTTGAAAATCAATTGAATGACCTTTAACTTTTTGGGTAGGTTGACTTGCCGTTGTTTGTACTCACAAGTTTGTACGAAACCCTAGTAGGCGAGTCGGACTCGCACTTGACTGGTTTATTTTAAAATTTAATCAACAGTGTCAGTCCCACTGCTGAGCAAATGAAATGGAGGAAATGCTAGAAGAGCTAAGCACGACAAACCATTAATTAGCACTAATGACGAACAAGTCCAAAACTTATGAAATTAGAGATAACTGTATCAAAAATATTTAAATTGGTAAAAAAATTCTGTAGAAAAGTTTATTAGAATTTGTTGGAGAAATTTTTACGTTTCTTTTAGGTATTCAAAAAGCAGACACACTTAGATAAGTTTTTTTGGAGTCGGTGCCATCCCAACTTGAAAATAATTCTTTGATGCACAATGAATCATATTACGTTAGTGATTTTTTATACTTTCATGAGATTAATTTAAGGATTTTAGTATTGACATAGTGTACCTACTTGCTTAATTATATTTTATTCTGAATAGGATTATTTTTGAATTGTTCATAACTGACATTAATTGTATGATATTATTAATTAATTGACATGTGTATATTAGTAGTCCGAATGAAATTAATTTTGAATTTGTTACTAGTGTTTAAAATGTTAATTTTTGCATGACGTTAAATTGTCAAACATAAGCTCTTGACATTCTATAAACATCAACGGATTACCATGTTACAAGCAAAAGAGTATTTATTTCATTTCATTTCCATGTTTTCATTCGCCGACTCCATAAATAACATGTTTAAATATTATTGATAAAGCAATATCAAATATTTACACATAAATTTATATTAGATAGTCAAATTGCATTCACAATGATACGCGTTCCTAAAATAAATTTCGATCGAACTCGAATATTCAAACCACGCAAATACGAGAACCGAGTAAAGCGAGGCCTAGTATTAAATTAATTACAAGTCTCCACCTCAATTATTTATTCTTAATTCCCAAAAAGGCTTAACTGGGAAACTTATCGGTCCATCTCGTGCGCCACCGTATCAAGTCATTTTATTATCTGTTTGAATTGAAATCGGCGCGGATCGGTATTCCGCGATCGTATCAATGGCATTAAGTATGGCCTGTTTTGGTAATGAGTGCGATGGATCGAGAGAATTCACGCCTGCGACTTGATAGATTTTGGTGCAACAGATCAAATGTCGACGACTTAGCGGCTCGGCGATTCTCATTCAACACAAAGGGTTCAGGAGACGTATTTTTGAAACATTAGAAATAAATGTTTAACATGATCTCGAAAACGATTCGTGTATGAAATTAATTTCTATTGCTTACGATTTTACGCATTGTTCATCACATAAGACGTCCACTGTTGAACATAGGCCTCCCCAATGACTTTTATTGGTAGGGATTGCTAACACTCGCCACGCTTGGCAGGCGGGTTGGCGAGCGCAGCTTTTTATAAGATTTCGCATGCAGACGCTGCTGTCCTTCTCGTGCTACTGGGATTAGTCGCCTCTTACGACATGCCTCCTGTTGGCGGTGGGGAAGTGTATTCTTTACGGCCGTCCCCACATGGCTTTTGTACGCATTGTTGCTATTATAAGTAATAAAATCTTGTAATTTTTTTCGATTCATGCAGAAAATATTAAAAAACAGAATTCAAAATCCAATTGATTTAAAAAATCGGTAACGAATCGCTTAAAACTGACGTAAATAAAAATATTTTATCAAATCTCTGTCAACCATATGTTTATTAGTCAATGCCATTGTTCTGTACTTTCTACTAGTAGAAAACGAAAAACGAGTGGATAGAACTACTCGTAACATAATTCACGGTATAAATTTTCAATACTAGTGATTTTACGTATTCAGAACCTTGCTATTTTGAATTCGAATTCTAATTCGCATATATGTATATATTTCCGACCAAATATATCATTCTTTTTAGTTACTTCATCATTACATTAATATAAACTACACATACATAATAAATGATAGAATTAATAAAATAAAATAAATACTTTAAATAAACTAACTTAACCTAAACTAAAAACTACCTACTCAAAAACAAAAGCGTGTCCGTAAGGTATGGAGGCGAGGATACTGGCAGCGTTTCCTCGCTGAATTGCTAAACTAAGCCTTTGTGCGAGGAACGAACCAGCATTATTCAAAAATACCTTTCCTGGTCAATTCCGATTTTGTTCTAAATTTGCTCGGTCCTGGTTGTGCCACATGCTAAATCTAGTACCCATAACACAAGAATGTAATTGTACAGACAGCTCGTAAACCTATCATAAAAAATAAAAACCGACTTCAAAAAACTAAACCGCTAAAAATAATCTTAACATTTAAGTACCTAATCAGTTACTTTTGGAGTCGGTGCCAGTCAATGAGAGACCAATGTTTTCGTTTGCACCGTTTGAAGTCGGTTTTTATTTTTTTAATAAAATTAACTTATTTCATCCATTTTAGTGATAAATCCTAATCAAAACAAATCTTACGAGTGCAAACATAATTTAACTGCTGAACACCGATTTCATTTCCTATTTTTCCACCCTTAGGAGTGATTTTTTTTCCAAAAATGTTTTATTATAGTATCTTTGAAGTATAAGCTATTCATTAAAAAAAGAATCATCAAAATCGGTCCACATTTGGCAGAGATATAGGTAAGATAGATACTAAAATCGGTTGGCGTGGTACGGAGTTTATGCAATGTTTGATGATTTTCTTATAGATCCCATCATCAGAATTTAACCAAATTTATATGGGACCATTCTGAAAGTATTACCTTTTAAACAAAAAAATAATTATCGAAATCGGTCAACGCAGTAACGAATGATCGCTGAACATACATAAAAAAAAAAAAAAAATACCGACGAATTGAGAACCTCCTCCTTTTTTGAAGTCGGTTGAAAACGGCAAATTTTCTCAATTGATATTGATCTCTACACATCGGACTTTTGAAAATCGGTTTAATTACCTTTAATTTTTTGATTAGCTTGACCTGCCGTTGTCTGAACATATAACTTTGAAAATAATAAAACGTGACTTTTTGTTTACGCTACCTCTTATGGAATTGGGATTCTGGTGACCAAACAACCAAATTTTATTGTAGGGTGAACATCAAAATAATAAAAAATATCTTTCCCGTATTAACTGTTACGATTCGTTTTGAGACGAGACCTTTTCAACCGACTTTAAAAAGGAGGAGGTTCTCAATTCGTCGGTATCTTTTTTTATAAAAAAAAATCGATGTTTTCCCCATCGCAAAAGTTATAAGTTTCAATACCAGAATCGCCCTTGCGTAAGAAGTAACGTTGTATTTCACGGGTTCATTTATTTGTGTATTAAAAATCGCCAAATATCTTTGATAATGGGGTAAATCTTTCTGGAAGTTATTTAAGTACCTACTCTATATAAAAAAAATACTATGAGTAACAAAAACAACAATATCCAGGTATAACGAGCCGCATTTAAGGCAACATTAAAGTTTTAATTCATAACAAGGCGCTGCGCATGATTTAAGGCGCGCGCGCCGCCCACAGTAGCGCCATCTCGTGGCTAGATCGGCCCGCCCGCCTCGAGAGAGGCACATAGTGAGGAGTCGGCTTTATTATTTATAAGATTGGCTGGTCACAGATGTCACAATCAGTTCAGTTCAAAAATGTGATCACTGGTCACATTCATTTTATTTCAATAATATTTATTGTTCTATAATTTGACACGGGTGTTTTATATAGATCTTTAAAACAGATCATTACTTATAGACCCTTTTGGGTACAACAATAAGGTTGACATGATTCCTCGTAGGACAATTTAGTGTCTACAATTCATAGTAGTAGGAATTGTAAAATGATTTATGAAATCGAAGCAATAACGCATCATGTTGTGTTGTCAGTCAAATTTAGGCTCTACCGGTGTAGATTTTTTCCTACTATTCTGAATTTAGAGATAACATTGCGATCACAAAATCAAACAGTGTTCTATAATTATAAAACTAATGTAGTTCGGTCTATTCTGAATTTGGTCTCTGAATTGAAAAGCAGACGCAGAGATGTTTGAGGATTTGCTTGTCTTGTGTCTTGAGACTTCAGAAGTATTATTTGTGAAGTCTCTATATTTCCGGAAAAGATAAAATCGGTAAAACTGTCCAAGTCAGTGTTTCGGTGCGACCAAAACACGTTTTTATTTTGTGTTACTTAGTAACAACTATTAAACTGACTGTGGATTGTTGTCTTAAAACTCATAAGAGGATTCAGAATATATAACTGACTGCATAGTTTCATAGAGTTCAAAGACATTTTGCACCATCTTTGTTCCAATCTAAAGTCATTCTCCATACTTTCTTACCTTCAAATGACATCGACATAGAATAAGTAAAAGGCTAAATAACAAATAGTGTACATCCATTCACGCATTGTACAAAAACGTTTTAAATAATAATTTAATCGATTCCATACAAAAGCTGATTAATATCCTGGTAGGTCCATTGTGGTCGTGAGTTATAGCGCACTGGGTCCCGGGTTCGATTTATCGATAAGTACTGTTTTGTGGGCGAAGGTACTTCGTGTTGGTGGATGATTAATTTGTGGTAAACTAGATTATAAGGTTGAATATTCCTTTGGATGCTTTAAATATGGCATGGGAAGTTTTTGTTAAGTTGAAAAAGTGAGGAAAAATGCCTTTTTAGTCGTCGTTATTTCGATTTTGCTTATAAAGTAAAAGTTTGTATATCGGCAGCTATGTCATAGTTGTAAAATCTATTATTTTTTCGTACAGCCTGTGTATAAATTTCCCTTAAATCAAAATTATTGCTGATTTAGTCATAGAATTGTTAGTGTATTTACAATAACACATAAAGCTATTTCTTAATTATTTGCCTAATGCTTCGCTTCATACACACACATGTAATCCATGACTGATATTTTTCAGCTTTCTTGCCAATTGCGTGTGTGTGTGTGCGTTCCAAATCTAAAAAAATAAAGAGAGGGCACAGGAAAAAGTATTTGTATGCAGGTTGAATGGTAAGTACCAAAGACGCTAACCACAGATTATTAAACTATGACATTTTCGAGATTAGAGTATTATTTGTGAAATAATAATAATATTGTACTTATTTAACAGATGCATTTAATCTGCCCTTTGACTGAAATTCAATATACACTATAAATATTTTTTAATTTGTATGTCATTTCAAAATAAACAACATATTAATACAAGTCGAAGGATATATTCATAAATTGATATCAACAAATTTTAATTACATTAAGGCGTAATTATTTACATGCGGCGTGGATCTGTCAATGTGAATGATTACAGAAACTTGTTTAATTTATTATGTGACATCTTTAATGGTCTAACGATCACAGATAAGGTTCACATCAAAGAGAAGAGAAAGTGCAGAAGGCGATTGGGATTTGTTTTCAAAAACAAAGTTGTGATCTAAATTTAAAGTCAATTTTGGTTTTTGTGGACTGTTTTTTTTATTCAAAAAGCATAACTCTTGAGGGAATAGGATGAATATGCAAAAGTTTTAAGTTAATTATTCAAAACACTCGTTTAATTGGTTTTTATTCCTCTTTCTAGAGAGAGAGAGAGAGAGAAAGAGAGATCTTTTTACTTAGCATTCTGTACCTTATTTTTTGTAGTAATATCTGGCACTATTTATTTAATTCAGCAGTTAATTTTATTTTTATTTTTGTCTCTTTCTCATTACCTCCTGGAGATCTTTATCTTATTGACGCTCCACGATAGCCTGTTCTGGTTTGTTGAAAGATTTAAGTCCATTTCACACACTTACTTGTAGGCAGACGTTGATTAAACACGTGTTAAAAAACAATTTGACACTGGGTAGTGCCAAATCTAGCAACGAATGTGTTCTGAAAATTTTAAATCATTCTAAACAATAATTACTTTAAAAGTCTTCGAGCACAAATCCTATAAAGCAGCGTACGAATTATCTTACTCCGAGTCTAGTTAGTGATTTTTCACTAAAATTTAGTATGAAATGACAACTCCTGTCAACCCTTGCCCAAACAAAAACATAAAAAATGGCGGAAATTTTTTTCGAACAAATAATAATGCCATTTCTACTCTATAAGGTATGTGCTCCATGTTGTACACTTATAAGTATTTATTGTATGGTAGGTAAAATGAAGCTCGTCCAGTCTATTAACTAATCTATTGCTCTTTGACCATAACGTACTCTGGCAGGTGTATTCCGACTATCATGCGATTATGGTAATGAGATAAAGTAGGTATCGATTAATAAACGAGATCTCCGACTTAACTTCTACTTAGTTGATAAGTTATTTGAGTTATGTGCACGAAAAAGTGTTAATTTTATGCTAAATGAAATTAGCAATGAATATTAGAGCGAGTTTTTCTTTTAAGGAGAGTATCGATGTCTTTATTGGTAATTAATTTCTTATGCCTCATTAAACATTGAATATAATGCGTTTTTTACTCCATAATTACCTACGGTAAAAACATAGGCTGATTACCGACAAAGGTAAATTGTCTATATTTGTATTAAGTACTAACTGACCCGGCGAACTGTGTACTGCTAAATGTTGTCTGAATTTATCTATATAAATCAAACAAAGCCGCAAAATTGATTTCTAAACGCATCCTGTTTGACAGGTACGAACAGTTTGCATGGGAAAATAAAATAGGTGTTTTTATCACCTTTTTTGCAAGTTTTTAATATTTTCTCACGTTTTAAACCTTCTTTGGACTTATAATAAAAATTAGCCAAATCAGTCCAGCCGTTTTTGAGTTGTGAGACTAACAAACTAAAAGACAAAATTAGATAGATAAATTCGTTTGCGAAAAATCAAATATTATAATAACAGAATGTAAACTAACAACTGAAAACGTCGTAGGTTCGAATCAGGGCCAATGCTTGTGTGATAAACACGAACATGTTTTATTCCTAAGTCAAGGATATCATATAGAGTGTGTTAAGTTATATTTAGTCGCCATAGTCTAACTTCTGCTTTGTTTGGAGCAAGACAATTGGTGTGATAGTTGGAAAAATAACTAAAATCAACTACTACTTACATCAGGCTACATCAAAGCCGTGAAAAATTTATGAATTCAGCTTTTTACCCAAAAGGCATCGAACCTAATTGGCATACCTAAAGGTGTAAGTAACCTTAAATAACATTATTTTCGAAATTTTTATTTGATAGAGAAAATAATTACAAACAACAAATACTCTTTGACAAAATGTCGTAAATTATATACCTACTTTGTTCAGAATTTCAGGGTGAATATGTAATATTTATTTTTATTTTCACAATCAAATTGAAATTCTGAACAAAGTATACAATTTACGACATTTTGTCAAAGACTATTTATTGTTTGTAATTAATTCTCTTTCGATTAACGTATGTTTCATAGGTGTACACCAAAATAACGTTATATAAGGTTGCTTGCAAAATGAGGTATGCGAGGCTCCATACAAAAAAGTTCAAAGTCTTTTTCAATTCAATTCAATTCAATATAATTATTGCATTCTATAATGTTACACAGGTGTTATAATTAGATACATAAAATAGATCATTATAGACCCTGTAGGGCACAACAATAAGATAGGTATTGTGGGTAGAGAGGATGACGCCATGCATAAATAGATCAATTTGTTTATTTTAAGAAGTTGTAAAGAATGAAAATAATTAAGAAATCATATGATAATTATTAAATAATTTATTGAATAACATAATCAAATAAATAGTATTTTTCATTTACTTTGACGAAAATGGACAGAGCATTTGATTTGTTTCCAATTTTATAACATGTAGGTTTGTTTATCATTTAAAAACATCATCATCAATTTTCTTTAGTAAGTAGCTTTTAACAATCCCGCTAATACAAAACCGATCGATAAAAGAAACAAAACTTTACATCGTCCATAATTACCATTGTTAATTACATAAGACAGGGTTATTATTTAGGTCTGAGACACGCATTTATCGTGGACCGGTCTGTGGCTACGGGCCTGAGCCACAATGAAAGTATGGAACAGTATGCTGACTCCACATTGCGGTGTGACAGGCAATCTCAGATTTTAATTAAAATAACATGTTCCAAGTGCAATTGACACAGTAAACAAGTGATTAATAAAATATTAGTATGAGAAGAGCCCCATCCCAATATTTACTTAGATTTTTACTTGAGTGCAGTCCTATTGATAGCACATGTAAAGTTATAGCTTTTTACCTAAATTAGGCTTCTACTATTAAATAACAACAACATTGACTAGGTGTACGACCAACACTGAAATGTAATAAAACATAACAATTTCATAAATATCCTTAACAGCTGTTCGTATTTTTATTTTATTACATGAACAATTAAATAATCAAGCTTTCAACGACTGTCTGGTGAGGTGGTTTATGCCCTGGACTACAAAGTTAGGCGGTTGCAAGTGTGAATCCCGTAAAATGTTAGTGAGATAAGCGTGAGTATTTGTACCAAAGTCATGGACAGCATATAAATATGTTTCTCCGTTACCTAGATGCCTTATTACAAGCTATGGTTAGTTTGAGGCTAGATGATTGGTGGCATTGAATTATTTTTTTATCAAAATCACAGTTCATTATATTATGTAACTAAATGTAATGTCAAAATGTTTGCAACGGAATTTTCATTTAGTATAGCTACCGCCGACTTAGGGCCTCTCACAGCACTTGCTGATAAGTTCCAGATAACCTATCTGCCACTTGTTTCATATTCATATTCATTTATTTTGACAGATAACCCATACGGTTAGCTGTCAAAAAAGTGCCAAAGAGGTTATCTAGAACTTATCAGCAAGTGGTGTAAGAAGCCCTCAGTCTACTATATCTACCTTCACTGTGTCTAATATCGAGACAAGATACTTGTCTATTTTGAGATAAACAAGCTTAAGATATGCCGGAGAATGTGTTTAGTATTGTGAAAGTCTACACACATACATCTGCAGGTAATATTATTGAAAATGAGCATGATTTTCTGTTTAAAGTTTAATGAAATCAGTTTAAAAAAATTCTCAGTTTCTTAAAAAATCGGGCTTAAACGAGTTGACCCAGTCTTGTGGACGTATTACTGAAAACATGGTAATTAAACAAGTATAAAAAGAAACTCAAATTAAAAAACAAAATACCGAAACAGCGACACCTGTAGGAAACTAAAAATGGATAATGCTGGGTATGCAATGTGAACGGTAATTTGGGATCGAGCTGACATCGAAGGATATCCTATCAGACACATTTTACAAAATCGAGAAGAAACATGTGGATAATCCGTCTTGTGACAATCCTAAGGTAAATAGCTAAAGCATTTGTGTTATAGAAATCAGGAACAACGACGGTAGCACAACACCCAGACCCGAGATAATATAGAAAAGTTAGTTTTATACATTCACCCAACCGAGAATCAAACCTGGGACCTCAGAGATGGTGCGCCAAATCCGGTGCGCTCGCCTCTCGGCTAAGGTGGTCAAATTATTTGAATAAGAGCTTGCAAGAGTCTCGGTGCCGCACATTACAGATCACACGTATACATTTTTTTGCAGTATGAATGTTTTATATAGGTCACTATAGTTTCCCCAAATAATTAAGCTTAGGACCGATGAGATATTACCGTGATAGGCCGATCTGTTCCATCTGGACAGTGTGTTAGTGACAGAGCACTACAAACACAATATTAAGTGTCTGCTGTTATTTGAGAGTGGTAACCATTTTAAAACTACTAACACAGTTTACTTTTCCATATCAGATCGCACACATTTCGAAACATTCAAACAAAAAATGAATCATGCCGCGCCGCACCGCACCGCGCACCCATGCGTACATTTTTTTATACTACAGCACGAACGCGTCTATTTGTCTTATAGAGTAATGGTAGGGCCATTACTCTATAATTAGCGACTCGACCAATGTTAGTACGAATATCGCACGAAAACTCATTAAAATACGGTTCATAACTGCGCGCAATCAAACGTGGCTGTTACGGCAATCGCTGCATATTTAGGTAGCCTATCAATCGATGTATAAATGAATTAAATTGGTCAAGTGGTTGAAAATAAGAAAGAGATTTAGCATCTTTTTTTTCAATGTTTTTTTTTCTCCTGAAGTATAAGTACTAGAAACAAATGCTATGCTCAGAATGTTGTGCAGATTCTAATAATTTTTAATATATTAAAATTTTTTTTTTTGATATGGGACTGGGTTTGACTGTACTGACATGTATTTGTTGACCCAAAAAAAGATGGTGTGACGACTTGGTTAACTTAACGAGGGATTTGGAGTCATTGGCGATAGATAGAGATCGATGGAAGAGTCTGGGGGAGACCTTTGCCCAGCAGTGGGATTGAACAGGTTGGAAAAAAAAATACTGGGTTTAAGTAGTAGGGTTTTAAAACCACATGGTAGTTTATGTTTGATGACTATACTCGCCTTAAATGCACGTCCATACTAAGCTATCGTTGCAGGTGACGAGCGTCCGTCTCGCAAGCACGCGACGCGTAATATAATTCAATCGGTAATTGTGCTTTTAGTGTAGACTTTTGACGAAATAGAAAGGCTATTATTCAAACAAATCCTAAGAAATGGTTTTAATTAGGAATTAGAAATAAATAGAATGAGCAACAATTAACAAACCATAGGATTTAAAAAAAAATTAAATTATTTTTGTTGTTGGTTTTTTAAGAAAGTATTTTTATGTATATAACCAGCGACAAATAATTGTGCGGTGCGGTGATTTCAAACAGCCTTTAGCTAGAATATGCTATAAGTAATATATAGGTACTAACAATTTTAAACAGAATTTATCTTAATAGTGGTTGTAGCTCCATACTTCAAAGCCAAGCGATCACAGGCTTGAACCTCGCAAGGGCCAAATGTTTGTGTGCTGAGCACGGGAATTTATGTTTGTAAACGTATTTAAGTATGTTTATTCGTTATCTTATCATTATAGTACAAGCTTTGAATAGTCTGAAGCAAGAAAATTGAGAAATTCATTAAAAAAAACAAGAATCTTGCATCAAATTTTTTTGCCGTCCTTTCTAACCGTTCTAAAGCCCGTCCATCAGCTATCCATCGGATGATTGCAACTAATTGTCGCGTTAATTACCCACTAAATACCCACAAAAAGTTATTGCCAATCCCCCACTTCCCGGACGAAGGGCTGTCCTGTAATGAATACAGACCATGGTCAAATTGTGCCAATTACTTATTAAAATAATTGGTAATTTTGGTGTATGACGATGACAGGTTTTACTGTCATACAGTCATAATCCATCGATGTACAGTCAACTTGCTTATCACATCGATACGGTGACCATAATTTTAAATTTCTTTTGTGATATTTATTTTGTAATATTTACCCTTTTTTTGGATTTAAAGTAAAGTGAAAGGTTTTTATTCCACAAAGTAAATAAGTAAACAAATTAACGATAAAAAACAAGTAGTCAGTTTAAAAAAAAATAGAGAGTAAAAAAATAGAATGATTTCTCTCTCTCTCTCTTATCAATTTGCCACAAAATAACAAATTGCCTTGAAACGACCGATTTTGAAGTATGTACCTAGTTCAACTCACAGAACAGACCCTATAGAGTAGAAATGTCATGTTATGATTTGTTCGACGAAATTTTCCGCCATTTTTTAATCTGCATCTGTACTTTTTTGTATGGGCGAGTGTTGAAAGGAGTTGTCATTTCATACTAAATGTAAGTGAAAAATCACTTACTAGTTTCGGAGAAAGATGATTCGTATTGCTACTCTATAGGGTATGTACTCGATGGAGCAACTAAACTACTAGTATTAAGAAATCGATAATTTTTTATGCAAATTTACAAATGTCATAGAACAAAAAATTTTCACTATGATTATAGAATATGTGGTTACAAGGCTATACTTGAGTTACGAGACACCCTGTATATTTCAAAAAATCCTTAAGTACTTGCTGGTATTCTAACTTACGACCAATGTGTATGAGGCAAAGCAGCGACTACTGGGCTTCTCTTTTCTAAAACACCTTTATTATAGCTATAATAAAATAAATATATATTAAATATATTGGAAAAACATCACATACATTGCTCTGATCCTGTGATAAGTAGCTTAAGCACTTGTGTTACAGAAATCAGAAACAACGACGGTACCACAACACCCAGACCCGAGACAATATAGAAAAGTTATTTTTCTACATTGACCGACCGGGAATCGAACCCGGGACCTCAGAGATAGCCTATGTGCAAAGTGGGTGGTGGGGGACGTCAAATCGATCGCAGCACGTTAGTTGACAGAAATGTGAAATAAAT
This sequence comes from Anania hortulata, assembly GCA_963576865.1. Taxonomy (NCBI): domain Eukaryota; kingdom Metazoa; phylum Arthropoda; class Insecta; order Lepidoptera; family Crambidae; genus Anania; species Anania hortulata. The sequence goes on from OY756409.1 coordinate 1,786,242, forward strand.
CTGGACTGTCATGTGTCAAATTGCTATATTTCCATAGAATTCCATACTAACGAAATTAAGTATTTCAAAGTAAAAACGTTAAAATTCGCGATATGGGTCACAGTACGTGCTGTGTTATAAGGTATATAAACAATGGGAAAACCAGTTCGTGCATCTTTTATTCGTTTCCAACATCAAGATGAATAGAAATAAATGGATAGCTGCTGTGAAAAGAAAAAAGTTTGTAGGGGGTGTGTGTTACAGACGTTTATCTTATAATCATAGCTCTTATTAAGTAGCTTTGTCCGTTGGTGCTAAGCTCTTTAACGTCTCTCACATGCTGTGCTAATACTATTTCTTTCCCTTATCAGTTTGAGCTTACTAATCAGTTTGATGTTAGAAAGTTATATCATGTTGTATTGATTCAAAAACCGTACGTATTAGAACATATATATTTTAGTTCAAGTAAGAAAATATAACTTATTATAATATGCACAAACTTGTTAGATATTTTTATCTAATTTCGAGCAAAAACAATCCGAAAATCATTCTCAAACCATCCAGTTGCCATAATTTGAGAGATCTTAGTCCACAATAATTGTGGTCACTAGGGGCGCTGTCATCGCGCACACAGCGAATACTCGCCTATCGGCTACGGAGGTCGTCAAAAGAAAAAGAAGAAAGCGGAAGCGGCTGGCGGTAGATGGATGAAAAAAAATAGGAGATCATAGTGGTCTTTGGCGCTCCATGGCTTATGGCCAGCAGTGGACTGCAATAGGCTGGCATGATGATAGCTAAACCAAATCATACCAAAATTAAACGAGACGTATTTTTATAAAGAAAAAAAAAACAAAACCAAATAATTATCTCAGCAAACTATAATAATTAAGACGGAATTATTTAAAAACACATACGCACATACCAAATGCATTAATTGCGGATAAAATGGACCATTCCCAAACATTTTGAGCGCATTAAAACGCATTCTAATTAAGACAGTTTTCGGTCGAAAAAATATTTCTTTTATTTGGTAACATTGGAATTCGAAAGTGGGGACTTTTACCGAAAATCAGCCCTAATTGTTTGATAAGGCCATTCTTAATTAGCTGAAGTAAACAAAGCAATTAGTTTAATAATTTATTACCTAGCATAAACAAGAACCATTCTTGGATTGGATAAAAACCAACATTTCATATGTTTATTCATTTCGTAACTGTAATAGCTTAGTAGTCGAAGAATCGGACACAATTGAGTGGTTATTCAATTTATTAGGTTCTTACGTTTGACCACCGTCTGATGTAGTTGTTCGCGGACTACAAAGCCAGCGGTTGCGGATAAGCACGAGCATTTGTACCTAAGTCACTTGAATAATAATAATAATTGAATAATATTGGACAACATCACATACATTGCTCTGATCCTATGATAAGTAGCTTAAGCACTTGTGTTACAGAAATCAGCAACAACGACGGTACCACAACACCCAGACCCGAGATAACATAGAAAAGTTATTTTTCTGCATTGACCGACCGGGAATCGAACCCGGGACCTCAGAGATAGCGGCAACAAAGCCGGTATGCTCGCCTCTCGGCTATGGAGGTCGTCAAGTTTTTACAACTGATGTTTATAAATGTATTTAAGTATGTTTATCTGTTATCTAGTCGCCATTAATACAAGATTTGCTTACTTTAGGGCTAGATGGTTGCATGGTGTGATTGTAGAAACAATTTATTTTTATTTATTTATTTATTTATTTATACGTCCGAACGATGATACGATACCGACATCGTATCGTGTATGTGTTTGTGTGTGTGTGTGTGTGTGTGTGTGTGTGTGTGTGTGTTTGTGTGTGTGTGTGTGTTTGTGTGTGTGTGTGTGTGTGTGTGTGTGTGTGTGTGTGTGTGTGTGTTTGTTTGTGTTTTAGGTTGCCTAGCCTATTGGAAATAATTCAAACGCTAGTTAAGGAGGTAAGACGCCGTTGCTTATTTATTTCCTCAGCCTGACACACTATAATTTATTAACATTATATCGTCACCTTTTTATGAGTCATTGCATCGGGTAATAAAATCAGTGTAATGACGATGGGAGAAAATTGATAGCTTTAATTAAATTGAACTATGGGTTCGTTTGTATTAAATCGATTTGTTGCAATTGATTCGGCTTGAATGTAGCTCTACTTTGAAATATTCTTTATTGTTTTTCTTAGTCTTTATGCATTATTTTTTATAAATTATATGATTCAACTTTTTGGGATCTGGAAAACATATGAATATCACGTAATATTTAACGTAGTTCTATTTTAATAGTCATATTCCTATAGTTTAGAAGGTAGTTTCACTATTCAAATACAAATGGGTACTGTTACTGTGGGACTAATCGAAACAAAATAGGACCTTAGATAAGAAATATTCATATTTTATAAAATGTAGGTATTAAACAAAGATAGAAATATTTTTAAATACTAGCTGACCCAGCGAACTTCGTTCCGCCAATTCGTTTATATGGGAAAATAAAATAGTTGTTTTACTATCTTCCATGCATTTTTTATATCTTTTCTCACCTTTTAAACCTTCTCTGAACTTCCACAAATATTTTAAGATCAAAATTAGCCAAATCGGTCCACCCATTCTCGAGTTTTAGCGAGACAAACGAACAGCAATTCATTTTTATATGTATAGATAGATTAACAATAGAATACAATATTTAAGAACCTATGAATTATTCCTATAACTAACAAGTTTGGTTGGAGACAGATAAACACAATTCATTGGTAGTAAAATATGGGCCAAAAATCCAATTTTTTTGAATTTTTTTTTTCTTACTTAAAACCAAAAATTAAATGGTATTTTTACACTTTTATTTTTATTTTCAAATAGCTAAGATCAATATGAAATATTGTGACAGTCAATAATTATCATTGATTAATTCAAAGATGAAGATAGTTGGTAGAGCATCTACAAGCACAGTTTATATTTACAATCCGTAATACAGTTGCCACCTACTGTCCGTCTGATTGAAATCAATTTCGAAAGATTGCCCATCGATTCTACCATTGTCGATCACAAACACAAACATGACACCTGCCAAGTCAATTTCAACCTTATGTTCTTTATAATAAAGAAACAAATAGGAACTTATTTCTGTGTATAGAAGACCTTGATCAACAATTTTGTGAATCCGATAGTATTTCAGAAGAGTGAATCGTCTGTCTTTTGTTTTTGGGTTCAAATTGCGTTGATTCTAATCTGAAGGATTGAAATTTTAAATTTGGAATGTGCATTCGATCAAAACATTTTCGTTAGCATTGAAATGTTAAATAAGACTTTATAATTCTTTGAAATAGAGTGCAAAATTGTTTGAAAGACAGTAATTTTGACATGTAAAGGTTGTCGATCGTACTTAGATGAGTTTCTATTAAAAATTACACGATAAAAAACATTTTATCGAACTCGATGAGACGCACTTTTGGTAGGTTCCCATAGATGTACAATTATTCATGTTTCCTGGACTGTGAGATTTGGATTAAGTTTTTTGTTGGGTACGATGATCCGCGTTCGATTTATAGAAATAGTGACAGGTAAAAAGGTTAACAAAAAATTGGTTGCGACAAACGACAATAGATGTCATTTTTTCACTTGTTTTAGTGACTTTTGGAGTGGATGTATCTGAGGGTTTGTATTCAAACCGCGTATCAGAAGTGGTTTTTATAACTTAGCTAGATGTGACCCCTGGCTTTGTTTGTAGACTTCAAGACTTATTCAAATAGAAAGAAATCCTACCTATGATTTACATTGGTTCCGACATTTTAAAATTTTGGAGGATAAGTAAATATTACTTCTAAAATATTGCGAAATTTTAGAGAAGCTAATCAAAGATTAGAATAAGTTACTATTTTTTAAATAGTTTGCTAAGTTCTGGATTTATTGATAAACATGAGTAGGTACATGAAATTAAATGCTGGCTTGACGTCGTGAGGGCTGACATGCGTGCCAATGATCTCACAACTAGAGACGCTCGCGCGAAGTGGAGGAGTAAATCAAGGAAAGCGGACCCTGGGCTCCAAAGCAATGGCTTCGGACGCAACCGGGATTGAACGTATAGATGATGAAGAAGATGAGTAGGTACATAAATATAATTATTTTATGATAAAAACATATTTTCATGTTTTATGAGGACTTTATTATTTAACTTCCTAATTAGCAATTCTACTGAACCAATTTGATAACTTTTTCATGAAACCAACATTGATATTAAGAAAAATATTCACTTCTCCATATTAAATACATACATTTAAGAGCATTGAATTTGAGTTACATTCAAAAACATTTATGTTCTGGGATCTACGAATAATATTATAGCAATAAATAATATTCAGGTTTTTTACCCGACTTTAGAAAGGACCATCCGTGCCGTGTGAGGACGGCGTAAAGAATACACTTCGCCACCGCCAACATGAGGCGTGTCATAAGAGGTGACGAATTCCTGTAGCACGCGACGGGCAGCAGCGTCTGCGTGCGAAATCTAATAAAAAACTGCGCTCGCCAACCCGCCTGCCAAGCGTGGCGAGTATTGGCAATCCCCCTCAATGAAAGTCATTGCGGGAGGCCTGTGTTCAGCAGTGGACGTCCTATGGCTGAAATGATGAGAAAGGACCAAACCAGGACGAAAATAATGAACTATCTTATTTTAAGATTCCTTAGTTTGGTCTTAAGTTAAGTATAGTATGCCTTTAAACATCAAATTCAAATTCAAATATTTTTATTGCAGAATATAGGTACATACAGAGATCTTGAAAATAGTTTTGGGTCAGCTACATCTTACCTTATAGGCATGCAACATTATTTAATACAACGAAATAGGTTACTAACATTATATTTTAACAATTCAATTAATAAAATTAACTACTTAATTAGTGTCAACAGTTCTTTCATTTTGATAATACCTACTTAGTATACGTTATTACTATAAATTAGTTAATGTTAATATCATTTCATTATAAGTAGTGTCAGAATTGCTATTTTTTTTGTGATGTCAAGAACAGGGAAAATTTGTGGTTTGGGCATACTTCACGAGAGTCCAGAGCTGATAGGTGGAAGGGTGTTATAAGGCTAGTGACCAAACCTTACTGTCAAATGTAATCAAGCTGCATTAAGGCCTCTGACTTGGTTTTACGACTAGTATCAAGCGATATTAGCCGGGACCAACTTTGATGCTTGTGTTAAATGCTTGTGGCAGATAGTGGTGACTGAGTTTGTTCCGGCGTTTCTGAGTCTTGTCTCGAAGCGCTAGTAAGGCTCGAAAAATAAGGAGGAAACATGTTCTGGCCCCATATTATATGGGCCGATAATGTTGACGTTAATTATTGACTTTCATAAGTGGCAATTTTCTGTCCTAAATTAAATAATTATTTTTTACTTTGACTTTGAATGTCACTAAATATAGTCATTGGTCACCCATTCAATCACAACCACGGCGTGGGCTGCTAATTTTAGTAGTTAATTACTGGTAAAGCGCTACCGCCTGCCGCGAGTGTAGGTAATTGATTGGCTAAAATAGTTTAATAAGAAAATCGAATTTAGAGTTTGTTAGTTCTACAGTGGAAGATATTGTAGAATCACTCCCTAAAATAATGTAATTAAAAAAACAGGAGATTATGGCGTTAATGTGATGTCCACTTTACTCTTCTAGCTTGACTTTTATCACAAACGAAGCGTAGTGTGTTCTCAGCCTTAGAGGTGAAACTTTTTCGAATAATTCAAGCTACCCTAACGAAGCCTGGAGGAATTAATTAGGGCCGAAGATCGTGATTTATGCTTTCATTTTTAAACTCGATGTCCCCAAGAGCTGCCCCTACTATGGGGTAACCCTTTTATCACTTTAAATAATATTTTACAAAGAAAAACTTTACCTCGACACCAGACTACCGTGGTCACCTGAAAAGCCAGAGAATACAGCGTAACACACACAAAACGCGTGAGCAGGACGGCGACGGGTCGGGTCGGGAATCGGGCCGCGCTTATCGCGACGTGTTGTGCACGCCGTCTGTGTGTGTTAGCGCCCATTTAAACGTATGTTAATAGACCCACCGTACTCCTGACCCGACCCGTCGCCGTCCCGCTCATGCATTCTGTGTATGTTGCACTTTTTACTATGCGCACCACCACTTCATAGTCATCATTATCATCATCACCTTTTGGAAGTCCACTGCTGGCCAGGCTTCCCACTACCCCGACTCACAAAGGAACCTGATATGATTTCATTTATTCTTTTAAAAAATTCATAGTCTCACTTAAAAACTGAGGTATGCGTTACCCTGTTTGGTTCAGTACAATAAAGTAAACAGCTTGAACTCTGTTTTTTTTGTAGTCTCATAATAAGTAGAGGTCACATCTAATAGATAATGCACGGTTGCTTACGCACTTGATAGCTAATTTCTTTGCCAAACTAGTTACGCATGCAAAGCTGAATGCAAAAAATAGTTAACCCCTCATAGACATGTTATTATTACGAGGTCCTATGCGACCATTTATAATTAAATAATTTAAGAAAAAAAATTGCCTTTTCGCGTTCAGTTTCCTTCGACTACCCGTAGTAATCCAGATGGACCCTGATTAAAAGTTTCCCTGTAAAACCTTTTTATGTTCAAAGGGATAAGTCGTGAAAGAATTCCCTTTACTTAGTCATTGGTGTTCTACGCTTCGTTGGAATTACTACACTTACAGACTTTGTGTATAATTAAGCAAATTTACAAGGGTAGTATATTTTGTGAGACATTTAACCCCTTATGGTTCGAACTACTTACGTGCACAAAAGGTAAAAAAAAATATTTTTTTGGATTTATGTAGCAAGTAATAATCTAGTGCAAGCCATGGCTTAAAAAAGTCTGGTTCTGTCCAAGGGTTATGAAAAGCTAATAGTAAGTTAAAGGGCTATGCTTGGTACTTCCTTGCGAGATCGAAACAGAAATGAGGAGATTCATAAACGAACAAGAGTCGCTGACATAGCCCAACGGATAAGCAAGCTGAAGTGGCAGTGTGGCAGTGGCGTAGCACGTAGAACTGACGGCCGTAGGAGCAGAAAGGTTCTAGAATGGCGGCCGCGTACCGGTAAGCGCAGTGTAGGACTTTCACCCGCAAGGTGGACAGGTCGCAGGAAGACACTGGATGCAGGCCGCTTCCAACCGGCCAATCTGGAAATCAATGGGCCTATGTTCAGCAGTGGACGTCTAATGGCTGAAATGATGATGATGATGAAAAGTAATTGGTATATTTTTGATTGTCATAAGAATTTATTAGTTTTTAGAGCTAATTGTTAAAATTAGAGTCACACCTTTAGTGCATTCTTTTTTTAATGTTCTTCTAGCGAATTTTGTATATTTATGTTACTCAACAAGATTGAACGATCATGGAACATCAATGATTTAGAAATACCATAATTTGGAACGATCTTTAGTGGCGACTTACACGATTTTTTTTTCTTAAGAAACTTTATTTGTGATTCTTTATATCCATAAACCTGACTTCTGAGACGTTTATGACCTTAGCTTACCCTTCAAAACAATAAAACAAACTTTTATTTGCATTCTCAATACTCAAAACGGCTTGTAATCACTGCACGTCCATTCAGAAGCAATCCAAACAAAAATTACCATTAAAATATTGAATAACGGTAGCCATCTGTAATTTTGACCATTACAAACGCAAGACTGTAATAAAGTTAGGGTCAGTAAGCCTGCTTTATGTGTACAAAACAAAACACACTTAAATAGTGCATAAAGGGGTCCCTGAGACCCCTAATTTATATTTGTCTTTAACTAAAAATAGCTGCAATGCATTTTTTTATGATGCTGCATGACTGTATTTACAAAAACTTCAAACGACGTTTGCGTTTATAGCTTGAAGTTAGGGTTTTGTACCTCAAAAGGAACCCCCACAGTATCACTTCTATGTCCGTCTGTATGTCTGGTAAATTTTATAAGAAACGCATGAAATCATCAAATTGAAATTAATATTAAATACTCAAGTCTACAACCCTCAAAACTGTAAAAATCAAACTTCTAAGTCAACACAATTAAAAGATATGGCTGTTAATGCCGCATTAATTACTCGTAAATAAATTAAAACCCATAGGGTATATCCCGCGTTGACCTAGAGTAATAAATAAATAAAAAATAATGTCTTAAAATACAAGTAAATAATAAATACAAATACTGTAAATTTGTAGTTAAATCACATAGTTTTATTGGATTAACTAGGAAAAGCAATAAAAATCTTCGATTTCCGTTATGGATGAACTATTTACATACCCATAGTATATACGGAACCCTCGGTGCGCGAGTCCGACTTGCACTTGGCCGGTTTTTTTAGTAACAAATACGAAGAAAATATCACATAGATGAATTGCAATAATAGTTACAGGACGTATTCATCTAAATTGCAAAATTCATTCAAACAGGCCTACTGTGTCTTTTTATTTTGCGTAAGAATCCATAAACAAACAATAAAGACCAATTTCTGGTCGTTTCGATCGGAAGACCGATGCGTTTACTGCCAAAATCAATTAACTCTTCGTAATCAGTGAAACAAACACAATTTTTCATCCAACACAATCATAAACAAAGCAAAATAAACCTTATTATCATATAACTAAAGCTCGCAGTAAAAAGTTATGTGTTAATTTTGTTATTGCAAATTGTAATCGTAGGATATGCACTCCCGACATGTCGGATTACCCCAAATTGCTACCGAGGCCAAATACCAACTCGGCATGATTATAAGACCTTTTTTCTTAGTTTTCGATACAAAAAAACGAGTGTCGAATAACTTGCGCGATGCAACGACCGCGGGCGGCGACTTCAAAGGGTTAAATTTGCGGTCTCATTTTTCCTCTTTGTTTATTGTTGTGTAAGAAAGGGATAGACAGTTGGTTGTGAAGTTAAAAAATGCCCTTTGAGCCGGTAAGGAACTCCAGCGCATGTGTAAGTGGTTTCTGTCAAATGTGCGAATGTACGTCTGTCTGTGCCCGTCGTGAAAATGTCATCATGCCATTGACATTGTGAGTGGAATATTTCTAGGTATTGAAATTGAGTTCTTGTGTTGTTTTTCTTGCATGACAATGTGCTTGAATTTCTGTATGAATTTGAGCGAAACTATAAAAAAAAAGGTTAAAAAAATCCTTTTTTGTACGTCCCACTGCAGGCCCACAGGCTTCACACCAACTATGAGGTGGTTTGGGCGTTATTTTACCACGCGGGCCAAGTGTGGATTTCTGGACGGTTATTGTAAAGCAAATAACTTACTTAGCAAAGAGGCAAGCATACCCGACTTGGTGCCGCTATCTTCGAGATCCCGGGCTCGATTCCCGGTCGGTCAATGTAGAAAATAAACTTTTCTATATTGTCTCGGGTCTGGGTGTTGTGGTACCGTCGTTGTTTCTGATTTCTGTGACACAAGTGCTTAAGCTACTTACCACAGGATAAAAGCAGTGTATGTGATGTTGTCCAATATTATATTTATTTATTTATATTTATACCTTACTTACTGATAGGTGTAATCATGCCGACCTTATACCTCTGACTAGGCTTAAAGTATAATCAAGCGATTTTAACTAGGACCAAATTTTAACGTGCCTTCCGAAGCACGGAGATGCGTTTCATCATCATCATTTCAGCTATAGGACGTCCACTGCTGAACAAAAACCTCCCCAACGACTTATTTCTTATAAATGATTGTAAATATAATTAAAATGGTCACCCATCCACTTATAGCCGCACTTAGGTGGCTTAACTTTTGACCTAAATGTACCTTGACTTGACTGTCTCGATTAACTTTTGGAAGCCCTACCATTTGGAATGAGAGCTACCCCCCCCCCTCCCTCTCGCTAAATAAAACTTTATTTTTATTCTTACTCTTTAAAATTCGTTCGATGACATAATAAGAATGGCTGGGACAAACTGGGATTGGCACAGGACCGTGAGAAGTGTGGTAAAAAAAGGCTGTTAAAAATTATCTGAGATCCACTAAGGACATTGGGAAGGAGCTTAATTATAATAAGAACTTGGTGTGATGGTTAATGAATATAATTAATATAAGAGGGAAACTATAGAGACGTTGTTTTTTGCTGTCAATAACTTTTTTCTATGTCATGTAGATTGTCAAAAACTGAAAATAAATTTATGCTGCGTGCGTGTGAGCTTCGCACACATGCAAGGCGCTAACAAGGCTTATACCCAGCAATGGGTATACATTGACTTATTGGATAGATATCGTTTGTTTTTTTCTTTTCAATTCCCACTGAAATTATGATGTTTTGTTCATCGATTCGATAAATAATTAAACAAATTTGTCGCAAGGCTCTTCAGAACTAACCTTCAATCGGAGGGCCAAACAGAGAGGGCGAGCACTCAGCCAAAGGGTTGTTACGGACTGCCCTCGAGATTTTACAACAGTTGATTTGTTGGATTTTCCTATTGGCACTTTAAAGGGGGCTATTTCGGAATTTGATGGCGATCGGACAGAGAAAACGACAGTGCATTGCATACCATTTTTAGGCGACAAAACATCCATTTAGTCAATAACTACCTACTATGCAAATGGAATCCAATTCGTAAATCGAAAAATAGTGTTTGCACAATAATTTTAAATTCAAAATCAAAATCATTTATTTTTGCAAATAGGTCATTATAAACACTTTTACACGTCCCAATATTTTTTTGCCCTACCACTGCTTCGGGACAATTTGTGGGCTAGTGCCGAGAAGATGCAGCGCAAGAAACTCGGTCACTGTTGTCAGCCTCTTTTAAAATTAATATTTTTATAAGTTTTGGTGCGAGTTCAGCAAAAATTCAATAACTCATTAAAAAATACCATATTTTATTTATTTATTTTAGTCAACCACGTCTTCGGGGTTATTATTAATCACGTCGGGGTCACTAATCATGTTGTGGCTCTACTGTGCGGTGGTGGTAAATGAGAAGTCCGAAGTCTGATGAATAAGTTTACTAGTGCACCAATATAAATACATCATTAATTTAGATGGTAGTGAGTGGTCAGGAAGCGCGGCAGGTGACGACTGCCAGATTTACTTCGTGTGTCCCGCACTGCACACGATGCAAAAATGCAAACGTCGAGCCTCTACAATATTATACCCTTGCAAATATCGTCTTTCTAGTATTAAAAGTCTCTGACCTATGCCGCGGACAGACATACAGACAGACGGACACACAGACCAACGAACGGATGGACAGACATACTGACAGACGGATGAACGGACATAGCGAAACTATAAGGGTTCCGTTTTGACTATGGAACCTTTAAATTATTGTCCTGTCCATTCCCTGATTTCCATGTCATTTTGATCATAAACACCTGACAATCTATGACGTCACGTAATACCCCCCATTGTCGAAGTTTGTTTTTACTTGTCATTTTCCGACAGATTGTCTCGGGGCTTCGGTTCGAGAGTGCTCGAATCGGCTTTGAACTCGAACCAATCGAGTTGTGCTCGAGAACGTTTTGTTATCGATTTGTCAAGTCGAGAAGATTCTGTGATGAGTGGAGGTCTTGTTATGGTTGGTGTTTTAAGTCGATGAAGTAAGTAGGTATCCACCTACCTACATAATTACTACCAGCACACTTAAGAGTAATATTACGCAGCATTATAAATATATTTAAAGATGACCTCCGTAGCCGGGAGGTTAGCATACCAGACAAGTGTCGCTATCCCGGTCGGTCATAGGTACATTGACCACTGACATTGAAAAATAACTTTGCTATACTATCTCGGTTCTGGGTGTTGTGGTACCGTCGTGGTTTCTGATTTCTGTAACACATGTGCTTTGGCTACTTACCACAGGATCAGAGCAATGTATGTGATGTTCAATAATATTTTTTTATTTTATAGAAATGCTGGACTAAGTGACAAGTGCTTAGAAACAATTATATTTCTAATAACTCTAACGCTATGACGATGACGTTTGTAGATTAGTAACCAACATTAGAATCTTGGCAAACGCTCAATACAAGATGTAACCTCCATAATGAAGCTTATATAAAATAACTTTTTGTATGGGACCAACTTTGTAATAAATAAAAAGTTCTCCAGACTAAATGTCTAACTAGCTGTTACAGGTTGTATGGGATGTGGTTATTATTTTCTTGTAAAAACGACATTATAATAATATATTGCATTTTGGCATTTAAAAAAACAAAATAATTAGTTATTAATTTACTAAGGCTGGCTAATACTTGGGCCAACGCATTAGCTTACCCATTCAGCGTGGCAACGCAACCAGCCTTTTGGGCACCTTTCCCAAAGACAGCGAGTTCAATCAGATATTTTATTAATAGGCTTTTTTTTCCTATATATAGAATGTCAATTATGTGTAAATATCTTAGGGTCTTTTAATTTTATATTTTCTTTATCTCTTTTATGGTTAGCGTTTGAGTTATTTTCGTTTTGAGTTTGTAAATATTCTTAATTATTTAGTATATTAAATTAATACAATAGAAAAATAAGTTGTTCCTATTTTTAAAAGGTCTATGTTTAATCTGCAGAGTCTTACAAATAGACGTAAATAATAATAAGTATCGGCTTTTAAAAACCCCAAAAAAATCTTTCGTTTTTCGCCGACAATTATTATTTCCCGACGTTTAAAAATGTCGTAATCTTAATGGATTCCTTGTGATAATACTAATTACTAAATGAAAATGTAAGGCAAGTAGGTATTGGTTCCGATTACTGTAGCATCAGCAAAAAAACTAAAATTACTTTGCAATTATCTTATACATTTTATTTATTTTACCGCTAAATTCAAATTCAAAATATTTATTTCAGGCTTGTCCCATATAGTGTTAGTAATAATTTAACTTAGGATAATTGTAAGTGAATCATCATCATCATCATCATCATTTTAGCCATACGACGTCCACTGCTGAAAAAAGGCCCCCTCCAATGACTTATCATCGGGTGGGATTGCCAATACTCGCCATGCTTGGCAAGCAGGTTGGCAAGCGCAGTTTTTTACAAGATTTCGCACGAAGACGCTGCTGCCTGTTTCGTGCTACAGGAATTAGTCGCCTCTTACGACACGCCTCCTGTTGGCGATGGTGAAGTGTATTCTTTATGGCCGTCCCCACACGGCACAACCAACATTACACCAAAATGTGGTTGCCATCGATTACCAGTAATTTTGCTTTATTTTTGTTAGTTTGTATTTACTAAAAAGCAAGCAAAAAACGTTATTGAAATGGCATTATTTATAATAACAGTTTTATTAAAGTTTTGTATGTGTCATGGTAAACCTAAACACCCATCTCTGAAGATGTAGTGAGTTTCAACTGTCTACAAAAACCTTCAAAATAGACGAAGAATTTTTAAAAGATCCATTACCTACGCTGTCTGTTTGTCCGTCTCTCCTTCCTATAAACAACTGTAGCCTTTATAACGTAATAATTGTAACCGGTTGAAATATATACAGAATATGTATTAATATGGCGGATATAACATTAAATAATAATAAAGGAAAAAGTAAACAAACATGAAAGAAACGTTATTTTTACCGTTTTTTGTTTTGCTCTACCGTTAAAACGGTTATATATAAGCGACAAACTTAAAATTATTTTGGTACAGACGTTAAAATTAAACTTAAACAGTATAAAATAGTCAAGCGTGTCACGAAAAAATATTATAGTGGGTGCAGAACTGCAGAACCCTGTGTGTACGACGTACGAGTCACACTTGGACGGTTTTTATGTTATAAAACTTTTAAATAATCCAAATATGAAATGTTTTCATGAAATTTCTATCGCATCTTGGTCATAATCGAATTGTATTATTAGGTACTACTATCATAATATTGTTCTTTTTTTTGTGATTTTGCAAGAAATTATAAAAACAAGAAAAAAAAATTATAGTGACAATTTGTTAAAACTTGATGAAAGTATTTTGTTGATATTTAAGTTATTTTGTAAATTTAACATATTTTGTATTCTTTTATCCTAAACTTAAAAAAAATATATCATTGATATTAATTTTATACAAAATCAGACCACTTATTTTGCCTTCGGTACTAATTTAGATTAGCCCCTCTCCCCATTTTGTTTTTTCGCAATTTTTCCAAATGCCAAACCGAGTCCCTCGGGACACTCGCCTCGCCTCCCGGACTCGAATGTAATGCCGTGAAATGCCTTGGTAATCATTGGAATTAATTATTATTGTGAACAAAGGTGTGTTTTGAAAAAAGGTAAGTATTTAAAATAAAACAATTTGAGACCTTTTGGCGATAAATTAAAATTCAGTTTACAACACCAATTGTTGTCGTCTAGAAGTAACAAAATTTGATCGCTGTGTCGCTAGGTACAGTCATCATCAAAAGTAGCTAATCTACTAACTAGCTAATAAAAAAGAGGTGGCAAATCTTGTTTTTAAATTTCTGGTGATTGCCATCAGGCCTATAAACATTTATGTCAAAGTCAAAGACAAAGTAAAAAATCATTTATTCAAATTTAGGACAGAAAATGGCCACTTATGAACGTCATTAATAACATTATAGGCCCATATGGGGCCAGAACATGTCTCCTTATTTTTTGGGCCCTACTAGCGCTTCGAGACAAGACACAGACAATCTGGCAAGTGCTGAGAAGAAACGCCGGAACAAACTCAGTCACCACTAGCTGCCACAAAAAAATATAAATCAAAATAAACAGGTAGGTTCATCAGTTTGGTGCAGGCTGGACTGACCGTACATTGTTGTCATCAAGATAGTCTTGAATTTTATAAAACCCCTTAGACATTAGTGTAGTTTTGACATGTGACTTAAATTTATTAATAGGAAGTTCGATAACATTGTAAGGTATATTATTGAAAAAAATAATACAATTTCCCAAGCATTGATTACTTGTTTTGGCCAATTTAAAGTTTGGGACTACAAGTTTGTTTTTGTTTCTTGTGTTATATGAATGAATGTCACTTTTCTTTATAAAAAGATCTAATTTTTTGCGTACGTACGTACATGATATTATCAAATATGTATTGAGAGGCCACAGTGAGTATGTTAATTTCTTTGAAAAAATCTCTTAGGGATTCGCGCGGACTAAGTTTGTATATAGCACGAATGGCTCTTTTGCGTAAAATAAAGATGGTATCGATGTCCGCAGCAGAACCCCACAAGAGAAGACCATAAGACATAATACTATGAAAGTAACTGAAATACACCAGCCTTGCCGTTACAACGTCAGTTAGATGTCTAATTTTTCTAGGCAGCAAAGGCAGCTGAAGCAAGTCTCCCAGCCAGAGTGTCAACATGTGTCAGAGTGTCAAGACTTAATATGTGAGATTTAATCTTTTAATTTTCCATAACTTGCACCTCGAATAGAAGATGTGGACATATTTAGTATTTGGTCCAACATTATTACCGGTGTTTTGTTAAAGTACTTGTATAAACATTAAATTGACTCCATTTCTCTAATTAATGGAGTAGTTATTAACTCCCTGACAAGCGCCAAAATCGTACAATTTTAAAATGCTGTACTCTAAAATCGAGGTATTTATTACAATTACTGGCCCGTTTATCCTACATATAGCAACGTATCCAATTTCCATTAATACTGCTCTGCCATTTTAGTTTGTCATTCTTATAGATATACTTTAAAAAGTTCACAAAACTTTGAAATAATATTTCCAATGGGAATACTCATTCCGTTCTTTCATTCAGAAGTACATACACATCACTATTTAATTCCCAAAAACTTAAAACAATCGACTGCGGCGCCCCAAATAATATCTTCTTCCTCCCAAATTTCCTCGGCCATTCTCCTGTGGAAAATACAAGTTAATGATGACGCGGGAAAACAATTCGGTCCTGAAAAATGAACGGATCGTTCAGAGGAGGAAGCCCTCAAAATGGAAGAAAGAACGGAGACAAAGAGGCAATTGAAGGAGAGTATAATGAACAACAAACAATTAACACACGGACGTGCCTGGTGGGCCGGGAGGCGGTGACAGGATTTTGATATGAAGTTTTTTAAAAGTTATTACTATAGCTACAATGAAATACAAGATCAGTTGCATTCATTTACAAAACTTAAGCCCAATAATACTAAGATTTTATTATAATTTACTAACTTTTTTAAAATTTGTTACTTATTAAAATATTTTTTTAAGGGCATGTATGTAACATATGGTCAAGAAAACACTTTAAGTAAGTCTGTACGTCTTACAGAGTACTCTAATTACTAATTTACGTCTGTATTCGACATTATTGACAAATAAAAAAAATTTGAAAAACCGATACAGACGTCTAGTTTGACGTTGTTGTTTCCACGTATCTAAAACATCACTCCGACCATTTTTAGATATAAAACATGGCTGGTATTACCTAATGAGGTGATTTAGTTTTTAAGACTTCTGACAAGGCTAAACAACTAACATGAATTGATATTTTAACCAACTTTTTAAGTGTTTTTTGAAACACTGAAATGATTTGTAAATTATAAATCATTAAATTATACACATAAAATAGATACTCGAAACGCAAATGAAATATTTTAACCTGTAGACAACATAATATTATTTTAATTTTAAAATATGTTTTTTATTTCTTGTACTTTTTCTGATTATTTTTATGGTTGACAAATCTTACGCCCCTAATTTTGAACTCCACTTTTTAATCCTGAAAAAGATGACGTGCTTAAAAAGGGTTTCACCTCCCTAACTACATAGCGTGGCTTCTACAAAAAAATCCTATGTTTTGTTTCGACTTTCTTTTTCCCCTACATAAAAGGGTTGCAAAACCTGCCCCAAGAAAAAAATTCCACTCGGACGGAAGAATGCTTGGCCATTCAACGTATTGTAGAGTTATAATGTTTTTTCGAATGTTTGAAAATTTGCCTTTTGATCAAAGTGAAAGTATTTTTCTAATTGGCCTTTTTGTTAGGGAAGTCTTCCACATTTCTTTCGTTGAGCGATTTTGGAGTAAGTTTCTTATTGTTGAGAAGAATGATCGTTCTTTCGGGAACACTTTTTACTGAACATCATAATTTTGGAAGAGTTCAGCACAGGTTAGTAATAAATCAAAATATTTAGTATTTTTTAAGGTTTTAAAAAAACTATCAAATAGTAGATAAACAGGATGTCCCATAACTTAAAGATAACCTCGGAACCACATATTCTATACATCATAGCAAGTAATATATATTTATTCTATGTCTTTTAAAAACAGTCATAGAACAAAAGTTGTTCAGTATGATGTATAGGATAGATAATTATGTGGTTTTATCCTTTATTTACAGGACACCCCGTATCTTTCTGTAAACACAAATTGTAACTTCTTTGTATGGTGTACAATAAAAAGTATCTATCTATCTATTACGCAAAAAAATCGAGCA
Organism: Anania hortulata; assembly: GCA_963576865.1. Taxonomy (NCBI): domain Eukaryota; kingdom Metazoa; phylum Arthropoda; class Insecta; order Lepidoptera; family Crambidae; genus Anania; species Anania hortulata. The sequence goes on from OY756409.1 coordinate 1,803,605, forward strand.
TTCATGATTTTGTGACCAATTACCTCTTTTATAGGTTTTTATGTCGACTACCATCTGGTGTAGTGGTTCGCGCTCCGGACTACAAAGCCAGCGGTTGCGGGTTCGATTCCCGCAAGGGGCAAATGTTTGTGTGATAAACACGAGCATTTGTTCCTAAGTCATGGATGTTTATAAAAGTATTTAAGTATGTTTATCGGTTATCTAGTCGCCATAGTACAAGCTTTGCTTAGTTTGGGGCTAGATGATTGGTGTGATTTTGATTTATTTATTTATCATAGCAAATGACTTTTTAAAACTCCTAAAACAATAGTTTTTACCATGATGTATGGTGTAGAATATGTGGATTTATCCTTAAATATACAGGAACAGGACCACCAGGACATCCCGTACGCTATTCACCTATTACGCAAAAAAATCAAGCATTCTTGATTCTGTAACCAATTATGTCTCTAATAGTTTTAAAAAAGTACGAAAAAAAAAAACTCCGACAAATCGTGAAGCAAATGTGGTTGTAATTTATCTCTGAACTGCCACTAGCACTATTTCTAGGTATCATTAATGCTTATAAGTTAAATATTTAAACTAAATTATCGAAAAATTTGTTTTTTTATGATCCACAAAAGACATGAATCTAAAACATATTTACTCTTAAAAAAATAACATAAATCACAAAAACTAATCCATATTATCGATTTTATCAAAACCGAGTAAAACATTTTCACGTAATAACACGAAACAAAAGATACGACGAACTAAGAAAAAATCGAAGCCGCGTGTCAACTTATAATATTGCCTTGTATACCATAAACATTGACCATCTCATTCGTGACCGACGATTTTAGGTAAAAACAAATTTACACAGCCCTACAACTTTTTCAGATACAAACGAAATTCAACCTTATGCTAAAAGAAATAAGGGTTATTTTAAAAGAGGATATAGTTCAGGGCTGGCAGAAACAACTTTGTTTATTACTGCAGATAAGATCAGTCACGTCAAAGAACTCGACGATGGTAGATAAGAAGCGGTATATAGGAGATTTTTGGAAACGCCGTCCGACCATAATTGGCCTAAAAGTTTATCTTTTCAGAGAAGCTATGGTCATTTAGGGTCGGTAGCAGGCTCGTGACGAGCGGAATGATTTGTTGATGTTTTTCTTAGTTATTAGTTTCGTTTGAATGAGTCGTTTTGATGATTTATGCGTGTCACTGTGTAAAACGGAACTTTGTTCTTTGTGACTTTGGGTTGCTTTATTTTGAACTATTTTTAATGAAAATTTAATATGTTTATGATTGGGACACACTCATACATTGCAACAAACTAAACAGTTCCAGCGTAATTTGACCTCACGTTATACAGGGTGATTTGGTTAGACGACGGAATCATTTTAACATGATAAAAATCTGCATGTTAAAATGAACAACTTTTACTATGAGTGACTTTGGGTTGCTTTATTTTTAACTATTTTTAATCAAAATTGAATACGTTACGTTAGTTATGATTTGGACACATTCATATATTGCAACAAACTAAACAGTTCCAGCGTAAGTTGTCCTTATGTTATAGAGAGTGAGGATGGGTCTTGGTGAGACGAGGGAATCGTTTTAACATAAAAATCTGCACGTTAAAAAAAATAACTTTTACTATAGGTCGTTATTTCAATTTTAAAACACTTCAAAATCGACGCGAAATATTGTACAGCTTACTAATTTAAATAAAAACTGAATTTCCAGCTAATTTATCGATGTAGTTAAGATTTTTAACACATGAAATTATTATAGTTATGCCCATCAGTACCAACGTCACACAAAACGACAAATTTTCTCAACTGATATTGATCTCTACATGTCCGACTTAAAGTTAAAAATCGGTTCAATGACGTTTACTTTTTGGGCAGGTTGACCTGGCGTTGTCTATACCTGCAAATTACTAATGCTATGATCCATAATAAATATTTTCTGGTTCTGATTCAAACAATACATTTTATTATATGAATAATACTTAGTAGTAATTTATTGTTATAATCCAAATAATATAGACAATTATGAAAGTATTATCATATAATACAAAAAACAAAAATTCCTGCTCCGATATTTGGTAGTCTCAAACCTCTAAGTATCAATAAAAACACTAGTAAATTAACAAACTTTCATCGTTTCTTTAATCCGTGACCTTTAACTAAATGTTAATCCGACCTGTCACTACATAATATTTAAAAAGAGACAACAAAAAAAGCCTGCCACCGATATATCAGCGGGAATCGAACCCGCTCGTAAACTTTACTTATGTAACCCTATATCCGGGAGCTGGAGGTAGAGTGAGACATAAATATAGGAGTTATGGTTTTAGAGAAGCGAACAGACGCAGTGAGTCACAGAAGTTGGTTCGGTTATTTTTCAAAGTAGTTCTTATGGGATTTCAATTGTGTGATATTATACACACCAAAACGGGGATTAACGCGATCATCAATAGGTACACATTTTACCTTTTATTTGCCTGACGTTTCGACCGGGTTACACCGACCGTAGTCACAGGCTGACTGAAACAGCGATGTCTTCACTCCTTATGGGAGGTAGATTCTTCCTTCTCATAATATTATTTTTAACGTAGACTCATCGAAACGAATGAAATGAGCCTTGATTTGAACGTTCCACTAGTAGCCATTAAAACGTTCCAATTTCTGGCTCCATCATCAGAACAATGGTGAAAAAATTATTGTATCGTCATTAAGATTAATATTACTAACTTTAATATCGATATGACAATAGGCTAGTTTCCTGGGTCAAAAAAATATTATTCTATTTAGTCCGTCAGCATTTGGGAATGAGAACACGTGACGTCACGCCGTGCTAAAAAGTGTCGCAAGGCGTGATAATACGCCGAACTATAACGGCCTACATTTTCATCAGTTTTTGTTTAATTAAGAAAAGAAAAAATACGTGTCCAATATTTTCATTTAATCCAACTGACGGACTAATTCATTTTTTTTAGAAAACTAGCCCATTAAAGGTAGGTCAAACTCAACTTCCAAGAAAGTTAGTTTAAAGTTAAGCTTATATTTAAAGTATGTAAAAATTTAACTTTTACTTATAGGTTCAAACAACCGACACAATATTTCGCTCTTCGTGTATGATTTATGTTTGAACATGCGATGCCTGAGGAGATTACTTGTACACATGCGCGTGCGCACATAATGTATTTATTAGCCAATTATATTTTATTCCATCGATGCGTGTTATGCCTATTATCTTGTCATCGTCCGATGAGTTATTCTTAGACTAACTTTTGTATCTCATTTGCCGATAAAATTAATCAGGCAACTAACAAACCGTTTGTGTTTTTCATTTTATTTTTTTATTTTATTTTTTTTATTTTACAGGGTTATTTTAAAAACATCAACAACCTCCAAGGCGCTGATTCTGGTGCTCAAATACAACAACTTTTTCTATGGGACTAACATCGAAATCGTGAAAAAAAAAACACTTCCATATACTAAGCCACCGACTACACCGTAATTTTTTTTTAGATTACTATGTTCAAAAGTCAAAAGTCAAAAATTATTTATTCAGTTAACGACAGAAAATTGCCACTTATGAACGTCAATAATAACATTATTGGCCCATATGGGGCAGAACATGTCTCCTTATTTTTTGGGCCCTACTAGCGCTTCGAGACAAGACACAGACAATCTGGCAAGTGCTGAGAAGAAACGCCGGAACAAACTCAGTCAACAATAGCTGCCACAAAAAAAAAAAAAAAACAAACAGGTACATCAGTTTAGTGCAGGCTGGACTGACCACACATTCTTGTCATCAAGATAGTCTTGAATTTTATAATACCCCTTAGACATCAGTGTAGTTTTGACATGTGACTTAAATTTATTAATAGGAAGTTCGATAACATTGTAAGGTATATTATTAAAAAAAATAATACAATTTCCCAAGAATGAATTACTTGTTTTGGCCAATCTAAAGTTTGGGCAGGGGGGTGTCACTCCGCAGTTTAGGTATATTCGGCCAGCCCGCCGCCCGAAGCGGCGTATGCCAGTGGGCTGTCGCTCGGCTCGCACGACAGTCGCGGTCACGTCGCGCGAGCGCATATTTGGTATTTTTTTTTTGCTTTTGCAAATTGACCCGCAATGTCTTCTACTTAGCCTAAACGTCAATATAATAATGCGTTTAAAAGATGTTGTTGGTTTACCGGTTGTCTGAATAAAACGAATAGTGAATCAGAGCTAACATTTTGTTAAATTTCACACCATATTGAAATATTTATTCTTCTTTAATTCCATGTCCATAATAAGTGGTAATAGTTAAAATAAAAATCCTTAATTAGTTATATTAGCCCAGAAACAATATTAAGAATAGGATAGGATAATGTTTACAAAGGAATACCTACACCAGTAGGAATCGAACACACGACATTCAGATGGAATTTATATGTTTACAGAATCAACGTTTGTAATGCTTAATCTACTTATTTTAATCGTAAAACTAATAAATCAACTAGCTACAAAAACTTCTCAAGTGACAACCCCGTGCCGTCGTTCGCAGCTCGGTCATAGAACTGGGGCGCGCAAAGAAAATTCGTAGTTCGCGCGCGGTTTTAAGTTTCAATTTTGCTTGCAGGCGAGTAGCTCTGGCGAGTCTAGGTATATTTTCATACCTAAACCTGAGTTTTGTTAAGAAGTGAGTCTTCTGTACGGTAGTACTATTAGGTATTCTGTGGTTTGGGTCTACAAGTTTGTCTATTCCATTTTAAGTGTTGTTGGTCCAATACAAAAAGTTGTTGTATTTGAGCACCAGAATTTACACCTTGGAGGTAGTTAATGTTTTAAAATAACCCTGTATAGTTGTATAGGTGTGTGACTTAAAGTTAACACTCTGTCATTTCATTATTATTGCGATTTTGTACCGTCAATCATTAAATATTACAGGGTACCAGCGTCTTGCTTATTAAGGTAGACAGCAAACAGCAACTTTGCTATGTTCGGGTCTAGGGCAAGATAGGCAACGTATTTGCTAAATAACGTGCTCTATCTATCTAAGGCTTAATCATCACTTAATATTTTATTTTATTTTAAATTGATAGTGCCATTGTGCTCTCAGTGCCTATCATGGCCCCTGCAGAAAATCAGTGTCGTGGCATGCGCTAAGCCGCCATGCCATGACTAATGCTGAGCGGGGGACCTTTTTGGCACAAACTTTTGTCTTAAGACTAAAGACTTCCAATTTTTTATTTATTTTTTAATTGTTTTTATTATTCTGATCTTGTATTTATAATTTTAAACGAAATTTCTTTTGTTTTGCTTATTTTTATCTTATCTTATGTTTTGATTGTTATTATTTAGTGTTGCGCCAAATAAATCATTCTTATTCTTATACCACTAAGTAAGAATCAACGCAGGCTGTATGTAGATAGAGGATGATGGTTTTGTCATTTCCTAAATATGTTTATCAATTCGAATGATTTTTGTCGTAAAATTAAAATAGTTAAAAAAAATATCTTTAAATCTTACAAACTAACGTACTACCTTAATGATAATGTGGTGCAATGTTTATATGATTTCGATGTTGACTCCAAAATAAAACACGTTAGTATCTATTATGCACATACAGCTACGTCTTCTTTTTTATAGCTAGTCGACTGACATAAACAACATCATGTATATTATATCATAATGAGGCTTTTTATTCTTGATTGAATTAGCCGAAGAGACATTTATAATAAAGCTTACTTCTTACAATCTTATACTTATTTAAAGCCACCAGATGCAGTATCAATTGTAAATCAAATTTTAGCTTAATCATAATTCTGTCTACCAACTATTTAGAGTGAACTAATTGATGCAAAATAACATTAATACTATCACAATAAATATTGCAAAGACAAAAATACTAATTCTCAAATTGCACTTTTATGTTAAGGATTCAATATGCTTGTTAACGAGGTAACGACTTTTGAAATCCAGCCGCCCTAGCATGACCACCAAATACGATACTATGATGATGTAGTGATTTATCGAAAACGGTATTTTTTTACAAATATGATAGATACAGCCGGCATATTTGTTTTTTTGAAAAAGTTATAAAAAATCAACCTGGCGTCTATATCTTTCATATTAAAAAACCGTTTGTGTCGATAAATCGCTATATCATATCGTGTTTTTTTGGTCATGCTAGGGGGGCAGGTTTTGTTAAAAACTCTATTTAAGATGGTGTTTAAAATCGCGTTCAAATTTTTTTAAAGTATTCATACATTTTCCCAAAAAAGGTAATAAAGTTCTTACTCTCCATATTACCTTACTTCAGCCGACAAATAAATCTAATCCCGAGATTCCCACAAATCGCCTTCGTTCATATGCGCAAGCGCAACCGCGTGTATTACGATGTCTATCTGAGATGAAAAGTAACCGTCGAGGTACGCGCTGAATCCAAACTATGGGATTATTGTTTGTTTGCTTTTCCAGATAATTCTCGATGACCAAATATGGGCAAAGTTGAAAAGTGAACAGATTGTTAGAGTGGTTGGATTGAGTAACTGATTTATGTTCGTTTCATAAAAAACTTGTGTGAAGCATTATATTATATAGCCGATGGGACAGAAAGGTTCTAGAATAGATGCTACGTACCAGGTGGACAGACGACCTGGTAAAAGTATAGCCGATGGGACAGAAATCTATTCTATAGATGCCACGTACCAGGTGGACAGACGACCTGGTAAAAGTTGCAAGAAGCCGCTGGATGCAGGCCGCTTCCAGCCGGCCAATCTAAAAGTCACTGGGGAAGGCCTATGTTCAGCAGTGGACGTCCTATGGCTGAAATGATTTTGATGATGATGATGCACTTTTCACACCACTGCTGAACATAGGCATTAAAAATGATTTAATAGTATTAATTAACTTCCATAAAGATGGTGATTCTACTGATGTAATTCAACTAATTCAACACAAGACATCTGATAACATGTATTCGGGCAGACTAATAAAATATGGCTATAAATATGTCCCACGGTAGGGCACAGGCTTCACCTCAACTATGCCCAGTGCGGATTGGTGGAGGGATATTGTAAGGCCAGTGACTTAAACCTTACTGTTAGATGTTGCTTCACGACTAATATCAAGCGATATTCGCCGGAACCAACTATTAACGAGCCTTCCTTTCCCTCCCTTTACTTGATGTGGTTGGAATGGTCACCCATCCAATGACAACCGCGTAGGTGGCTTAACTTTGGTAATCACTGCCAAAGCGCGGCCACCATTGAGCTACAAGCATCTTCAGACTATAATGTCTAACTGATAAGTGAAAGAATATTTATAAACAATATAAACGCTATCCTCCCAAAAAAATTTGGTAATAACATTTAGGCTAAGGCCTAAGGCCTAAACTGACTACGAAGCTGTGATTTTCAACTCAGACATCATCGAAAAAAATCATTCTCAAAACAAGTCAGTATTTATCAAAAAACAATCAACTACTACAAATTGATTTGTCATCATAATATTAAAGCACTGCTATTGACCCTCTCTTCAAATCTCGACTCTATTTCTTTTGAGATACGGTTGAAATTCGAATGTTTTACGGACAGGTGCGCAAGAGTCGATATTAGCATGCACGCGGCAGCCGCAACCCGACCCGAGGCACTAGTGCTTTATGATTTTAGATTTTTCTGTTAAGTGTCAAAGTCGCCGCTGCGTGCTGCCTCGAAGCTTTAAGAAACTCTTAGAAATCTACTTAGATGAAATGTGTAAAGTGAACGCTTGATGTTACATTGTTTTCATTTTTTAAATGCGCAGTGGAGAGATCAAACAGAGTTGACGCAAATAGGTCCATAGTGCCCACAAAGCTGGCCGCATTTTTACGCCAAATGGTCAAACCGATACGTTGGCCTAAATAAAATAAATAAATACATATTGGACAACATATCACATACATTGCTCTAATCCTGTGATAAGTACGTTAAGCACTTGTTACAGAAATCAGAAACAACGACGGTACCACAACACTCATACCCGAGACAATATAGAAAAAATATTTTTCTACATTGACCGACCGGGAATCGAACCCGGGACCTCAGAGATAGCGACACCAAGTCCGGTATACTCGCCTCTCGGCTACAGATGTCGTCAAAAAAAGCGCGAACTTTCCGATACAGTTAAGTGATCCATTAAGCTGTTGACCAATGTCAGTCCTACCGCCGAAAATCAGCGTCGTGATAAGTGGACCAATTCTGATTGTGACCATTTTCTTGCGATTTGACACACTATATTAGCCTTAGTATATTTTTGTTGTAATATATTTTCAACCGACTTCAAAAAAGGAGGAGGTTCTCAATTCGACTGTATGTTTTTTTTTTTTTTTTTTGTATGTTTGTTACGCGATTACTCCGCCAATTATGAATCGATTTTAATGATTCTTTTTTTGTTTGGTAGATCATACTTCAGAGGTGGTCCCATATAAATTTTATCGAAATTTATTAAGAAGTTTTTGAGAAAATCAACAAATATATACCCAGATAATATTTTGGTTGTGCTTCTTGTTACCTATCTTCGACAAATATGAGCCGATTTTGATGATTTTTGTTTTATTGAATAGCTTATACTTCAAAGATGCTATGATAAAAGTTTGCAAAATAAAAATCACCCCTAAGGGTAGGAAAATAGGGGATGAAATTGGTGTTCAGCAGTTAGATTAGGATTGATCACTAAAAATAGATGAAACAAGTAAATTTTATTAAAAAAAATAAAACCGACTTCAAAACACTGAAGTTTTGAAGTCGGTTTTATTTTTTTTAATAAAATTTACTTGTTCCTTATTTTGTCATTTAAATATTTCCACTCTTTTCTATTCAATCAGCCACTAAGCTGACTAGCTGTCCAGCCGTTGTGCGTTTGGAAATTATATCATCCACTCTAACCATTCCAAGGCAGCCCCACGCACGGCTGCAATATAGTAGTACCGTCAGACGCGTTCATTGTTTTTACATTATTTATAATGTTTTGCCCTTCTCGTTTACAAATTAAGACACCAGATAGCGCGCGCCTCGCTGCGAACACTGCTTTATGATGTACCAGCTTATCTTTATTCAAGGGTTTATGGAGGATTCTATTTCTGATTTTGAGATTTTAATTGTGCTTTGGGAGCTCTGAGGCGGTTACTTCAAGTGAATGCCGCTTAATTTTTAAGTAAGCCTGATAAATTTAAAATTTAATAAGTTTTTTTAAGTGTCTTTAGTTTACTATGTACACTTCATCATCATCATAATTTCAGCCATAGGACGTCCTCGCTGAACATAGGCCTTCCCCATTAATTTCCAGATTGGCCGGTTTGAAGAGGCCTGCATCCAGCGTCTTCCTGAGATTTTTACCAGGTCGTCGGTCCACCTTGTGGGTGGACGTCCTACGTTGCGCTTGCCGGCACGTCTAGAACATTTCTGCTTCATCAGCCGTCAGTTCTACGTGCTACGTGCCCCGCCCGCTGCCACTTCAGCTTGCTAATCTGTTGGGCTATGTCAGCGAAAATGTAATTCGCGGCTGCAATAGCAATAGTTTTACTAATTATTAAAAAAAATAAAACCTACTTCAAAACACTAAAATGCTAAAAATAATCCTAACACTTAAGTACCTAATCAGTTAGTTTTGGAGTCGGTGCAAACAAAAACATTGAATCTCTCATCGGCTGGCACCGACTCCAAAAGTAATTGATTAGGTACTTAAGTGTTAGGATTATTTTTTGCATTTTAGTGTTTTGAAGTCGGTTTTATTTTTTAAATAAAATTTACTTATTTCATCCATTTTCAACCGACTTCAAAAAAGGAGGAGGTTCTCAATTCGTCGGAATCTTTTTTTTTTTTTTTTTTTTTTTTTTATTTATGTTCAGCGATCATTCGTTACTGCGCTGACCGATTTCGATAATATTTTTTTTGTTTGAAAGGTAATACTTTCAGAATGGTCCCATATAAATTTGGTTAAATTCTGATGATGGGATCTATAAGAAAATCATCAAACATTGCATAAACTCCGTACCGCGCCAACTGATTTTAGTGTCTATCTTACCTATATCTCTGCCAAATGTGGACCGATTTTGATGATTCTTTTTTTAATGAATAGCTTATACTTCAAAGATACTATAATGAAACATTTTTGGAAAAAATTTCACCCCTAAGGGTGGAAAAATAGGAAATGAAATCGGTGTTCAGCAGTTAAATTATGTTTGCACTCGTAAGATTTGTTTTGATTAGGATTTATCACTAAAATGGATGAAATAAGTAAATTTTATGAAAAAAATAAAAACCGACTTCAAAAAACTAAAACGCTAAAAATAATCTTAACACTTAAGTACCTAATCAGTTACTTTTGGAGTCGGTGCCAATCAATGAGAGACCAATGTTTTCGTTTGCACCGACTCCAAAAGTAACTGATTAGGTACTTAAGTGTTAAGATTATTTTTAGCGTTTTAGTTTTTTGAAGTCGGTTTTAATTTTTTTCATAAAATTAATTAGTGATAAATCCTAATCTGCTGATTAGGATTTAGCTGAACACCGATTTCATCTCCTATTTTTCTATCCTTAGGGGTGCTTTTTAGTTTGCAAACTTTCATCATAGCATCTTTGAAGTATAAGCTATTCAATAAAACAAAAATCATCAAAATCGGCTCATAGTTGTCGAAGATAGGTAACAAGAACCACAACCAAAATATTATCTGGGTATATATTTGTTGATTTTTTCAAAAAGTTCTAAATCAATTTCGATAAAATTTATATGGGACCACCTCTGAAGTATGATCTACCAAACAAAAAAAGAATCATTAAAATCGATTCATAATTGGCGGAGTAATCGCGTAACATACATACATAAAAAAAACCTCCTCCTCCTTTTTTGAAGTCGGTTGAAAAACAGTCACTATCGTTTCCAAAACTGACCTAACCGAGAATTGAGTAACACTACTGAGCCAATCGGGACATAAAAATAATATAATCTTGTTCAAGACTTGGAATAATTAGAACGTGATTCCATACATTTTATGATTTACCTCATCTTCATACAAGACTTAATAAGTGTTAATTCATAAATCAGGCAGGTTAGAATCATGGGCTATGTATTGTTGACCAATTAATTAGACTTTTAAGACTAAAATCTGGTCTATAATTAGAGTTCCCTTTATGAAATGATCATTTTGGAATATGGCCAGAGCCCGTACTAATGGACTGCAAGATTATTTTTGGACTTGCGTATTTGAATTGTGATGGCATTTTATACGTCTGAAGCTTAAAGTGCTGTCTTTGACGTTGCGCGTTGCCTATGATGACCTTTCTTGCCTATGATGACTTTGTTGACCTTCGGTGGCTTTGTAACGTGGTCCTTGACTCATCATCATCATTAGCATCTAGAAGTCCACTGCTGGACATAGGCCTTCCCTATAGAACGACACAGCGAGCGGCTTTGGGCCGTTTGCATCCAGCGGCTGCCCGCAACCCTGATAAGATTGTCATCCAGTCAGATCCGCAGTGCCCACGCAGAGAAACGCCAAGCATAGCTCTCTCCATAGCACTAGGGTGTCACTTTGGGTGACTAGTTATGAGCTTGTTTAGGTCCTTGACTACTTGTCCATAAATAAGCTAGAAGTTACCCAGCGTGCTATATTGATACAGCGTACGAGATTGCTTTGAGTTTTTTTTTGCAAAATATGATCCGAAATATGGATATCCTTAAAAGGACCAAAGTGACCGATTCATAATTTAAGGCGCAGGGAAGGAGAATACACGTAAAAGAGGTGTTTTTGCACAAGTTTTCTGGCGAAAATATTGGATATAGAACGTGGAAATTAAGATATCATGTAACTTATATGTTGAAGTTTTTCCTGTGGTATATAAATATAGTTATTATTTCACTTTACACACACACATTTATAAACACTAAAAAATATTTTAAAGTACCGCGAATATCGCGAGCTTGTACACATTTATATTTGAAACGATGTTTTTGTTTAGTTTCAGTTGGTTTAGTTATTTATAACATTCGTGCCTTTAGGTTGAAGTTTTTTTTTCAAATAAGTCAACAAATTAAGAATTATAGGGATTTTTAATGGTTTTCACTCTTAGCGCCTACTTTTCCATGAGCAGATATTTTGCTCGCAATGATAATCTATTTGCACAGGAGCGTAACGGATGGATGTTTAGTCTGCGAGAAGCATTTGTATTATCTCAGGCACGTAATAGAAGTCGCGTGAGTCGACGCTAAATGCTCAAGTCACTTGCCTTACCCGTCGCCTTAAGATCCTTCCGTAATAAATCTCGATTGAAACTCACTGCAAACTCACACTTACTCGAGGTTCCGTCAATCCTCCAGGGTTGTCATATCACTACTTTATGGCGGCAAGTGTCGCTTTGATGTCGCCACCACCCACGAGTCTCAACACTTCTAATTTATCGGAAAACAGGTTTATTATTGTTTAGGTTTTAATTGTTTGGTCTAATGAGCCAGTTTCTGTGGCATTTGCTTTTATGGGCACAATTATATTGTGATTATGACAGATATATTGTGTACTGTACGAAAATGTTGTATTATTAAGTTAATTACTACTTTGAAAAAACGGTTTTTTTAATTTTTTTGTTGTAAGTAAATTATCAAAATTTCATTGTTCAAGGTCAACAGAAATACCTTACAGGTTTTGATTTCCTTGCAATAAACAAAAATGCGTCATAATCTACCACATCTTTTGATCACATTGACTTAGACTTTATCACAGCGTTAATTTAAGGTATCTATTGCAAAACTGAGTATTAATTTTAACCTGCTACTTACCTCCACGCGGTCAAAGTAAAAAGGGTCTTGACCGACATATTACACAAATTGACAATAGAGTGATCCTAAAAGGGTTCCTTTTCACCTTTTGAGATATTTTCAAATTAAAATTAGTAACTTATCGTGGTAGTTCAAGTGAGTAATTATCAAAATAATACTTAAACGTAATCCTGTTTCCCAATTGCTTCCAGTAGTTTTCCTTAATGACGATATAAATAGGTTTAGTGCGCGATAAATCCATAAAGAATTCACTAGGAACTGCGTAAACACATTTAGGGCTCCTACACAAGTACTTTGATGATTCAAGTCACACAAAAACAGCCGTGCCGTGTGGGGGCCGTAAAGAATACAATTCCCGCCAACAGAAGGCGTGTCGTAAGAGGCGACTAATTACTGTAGCACGAGATGGGTAGTAGCGTCTGCATGCAAAATCTTATAAAAAACTGCTCTCGCCTACCCGCTTGACAAGCGTGGCGATAAGTCATTGGGGGAGGCCTTTGTTCAGCAGTGGACGTCCTATGGCCGTCCTATCTAACTTGAAATGATGATGATGACACAAGAAGAGCTTTGCGTTTGATGATAATAATTTTAGTTAAACCTTAGAACATAAAAAATAGACAGAGATAAAGTCTGATTAATTTTGTCTGCGTTCAGAATAAATTAAAATGCGATTTTTTAAATCCGTACACAGCTATTTTATAATTTCCTATTTGATTAGGTAAAAGGCATTGAACCTAATTGGCATACCTAAAGTTGCAAGTATCTAAAATTACGTTATTTTGGTGTACACCTATGATACATACGCCAATCGATAGAGAAAATAATTACAAACAAACAAATACTCTTTGACAAAATGTCGTAAATGATACATTTTTTCAGAATTTCTTGTAATATTTATTTATATTGATTGACATATTCAAATTGAAATTCTGAAGTGGACGTCCTATGGCGGAACACTATCGGGCATTAGCGTAATAAATATTATTTATATGAGCTATATTATTATATGGCTAAGTTTGAAAACTGAGGGCTTGGGCAGTCTCTAAGACCCCCCATATACAGACATTGATCGGCCAATAGCTGGATCGGTATTTGAATTACTGTGACTATCGATCGGTTAGAAATCGTTTCAAAGTGTGCATTCATTTGTGTCATGAAACACATACCCTATAGAGCTGAAATGTCACTGATTTGTTTGACAAAAAAATTCCCAATAATTAATTGTGTATCTGCCTGCCTAGCATGAGCACTAAAAACACGATATGATATGATATGATATAGCGAAATATCGACACCAACTGTAAAAATATGATAGATTTAGCCGCCATGTTGAATCGCGGTCACATATTCGCCGTGTCGATATTTCGCTTTAACATATTATATCATATCGTGTTTTTAGTGCTCATGCTAGGCAGGCTGGACTGTTTTTGTTTGGGCCAGAGTTGACAGGGCTTGTCATGTCATATTAAATGTAATTGAAAAATAACTAACTAGTTTCGGAGAAAGATGGTTCGTATCGCTGCTCTATGGTGTACGTGCTAGATGATTTATGTATTCATAGCAATTGAAATACCGATCTTAATACTAATACTCATTTATTCAGTATATAGGCCCTCTTCCGGGCACTTATACACGTCCCAAAATATAGCTTTACCCTACCACCGCTTCGGGACTACATATCGGCTGGTGATGAGAAGAAACGGCGCAACAAACTCAGTCACCTTTGTCAGCCTTTTTTACAGGAAATACAATTACAAGACATGAAGTAAGTGCGAGCTAAGCAGGTTAAGTCCATGATCAGATATGTCAGTCAATCAAAAGTCGGTAGTGTGCGGCTGCCCTAAAGCTAATTAAATTAAACGCTCACTGACCTACCTACAACGAGATGGAACAATTTATTCGCAATATTAATAAAACAAGAGAAACGCATCTAAGGTGCATGCACAAACATCTAATGGATTTCAAAACGCACTTTCTTTATCGACCGATTCGATTACCCGATAGGTGTAGTGGCGAGGTAATTGCCCTGAAAACTAAGGGTACTGGGTTTGATGCCAAGTTCGAGTTAATTCAGAAATCGATCCTATCTAAATTGTCTCGAGTCGGGGTGTGCCGGGAGACGCTAATGGCATTTTGCCATCTGGTATCTTGTAACACAAGGATGTTAAATTCTTACTTCGACACCATGACAGTTGGTTTGTTATTTGACATAAGATATTTCTTTATTTTAACCTAAATAGAAAGAAAATAGAGCTTATTTAAAGTGCATTGCACTGTATTAAGTTTGTAATTTGGTTTTTAAAACCGCAAAAAGGTTGTTTTTTTTACGTATCATAAAAATAGATCGATTTCTAGGGCCAATAGTAATAACATGCTTCATCATCATCATGTTAGCTTATTGCAGTCCACAGCTGGACGTAAGAATCGAAAGAAAAGAAAGAAAATTATTTATTTGGTTCATATCCTTAATTATTAAGGACCTAATTACTTACAATAAACTAATAAGAAAAAGGTAATGTGATACGAAACCAAAACGGTTGCAATTCAGCTATTTTGCCATGGCAAAGACGCCAGGCTGGCTGCACCAACGTGCTTACGAATTTGTTAATTTACAATTGAGATTGACGTAATAATCAAACTATTTTAGACGTTTTTCATTACTAAAACTTCTGTTTTAAAATACCACAGTTAAATCGGATCACTTGTCGGTCTACCTTATTCCTAGATTAAGCTTAAAACTAAGTATCATTCTGACTCGACCAACTTATAGACATCTAGCACACTCAGACCCAATCTAATTAAGAAAAACGTTTTCCAAATTTACTTAAACAGAGAATCGTACTCAAGACCTGCGTAGGCCAATAGGGAATATGCATTTTTTTTATTTGGTTCTAAAATAAATAGTCTTTAATTATAATTGATAAAACTTTAAGAATTTCGAAATATATTTATAAATACCTGACTTACAGCCCATTAAAGTCGCGTGTTAGACAATGAGATCCGATATGTACCGTGACGTCACATCACACGGCCGCCATACATTTTTCATAGTAAAAGTTGTTTTAGAAAGAGATAGGTATACCTTAATTTCTAATTACTATATTACTGTTATTTTTTACCTAAAATCAATTTTGTTTTTACTATTAGCACTATAATTTCGTATATTTTCTTATGAATACAGTAAAAATAATATATTTGTTTCATGCATATTGCATGCAAAATGGACATAAAGAAGAAAGAGATATTAAAGTCACCAAAATAGTGAACGATCTACCTAACTTTGGCTGCAGGCCAATAACCTTGTCATTCAGAATGACTCACTAACTCCATTTCACATATCATTGTATGCAATTGTTGGAAATAGGTACAGTTGATATCTAGCGTTAATCACTGTAAATTACGGCCTGTTTAACGGTTCCTTGGATTTAGGTGGACCTATTAGCTGAAATGGGTTGGAGAATTACTTAGTGATAGAAATATGTTACAGTATTACTTAGTGATTTCATTTATCTGAAAATGTGGAAATTTTCATGTAGAGTGTATAAAAATGGGACACTTTCTAAGACTTACTACACTTAATTGACTACTGATATAGGAACCACTTTTAGAATCGCAACTTTTAAAATACTCAGTGAATTTTCATAGGTACTTAAATAAATATTTATATATTTATTCTTTATACGTCTAAAAATGAGAAAATCCGTAAACAAACAAAAGTCGCTGACATAGTCCAACGAATTAGAAAGCTGAAGTGGCAGTAGGCGGGGCTCATAGCACGTAGACCTGACGGCCGATGGGGCAGAAAGATTCTGGAATGGAGGCCACGTACCGGCAAGCGCAGCGTAGGATGTCCATAACAAGGGACAGTCAATCAGGACAGTTGACCTGGTAAAGGTTGCAGGAAGCCGCTGGGTGCAGGCCGCTTTCAACCAGACAATCTGGAAGTCACTGGGGGAGGCCTATGTTCAGCAGTGGACGTCATATGGCTGAAATGATGATGATGACTTAATTTTTATATAAATACTTACCAGGCTTTTTAAATCGGGTATTACACTTGTTTAAAATGGAGAACCTTATACCAACCGATAGTACAAATACCGTGATAAGCAGTATGAATAAATACTCGGAGCAAAGGCTTGCTAAAGCCTTTCATAATATATCACACGTAACAATTCATGAGCAAATATTTTAGCGGCTTCTACTCAGATGGAAACACTTAAATCAAAAACAAAACAAGGTTACGAAATAATTTACAAACATTATACAAAACAATCAAAACGCACTAAAATACACGGGTCTATTTCTGTCGCCGGCTGCTTTAATTATAATGCGCTATTGCAATTATGTCGTTCAGACTGCGTGCGCGCATGCGAGCGTAGATACGTTTATGACAGCTAGCTTTGGTACGGTTATGTATTTTTGCTTTTGTCTAAAAACAGTGACTTTAGTTTACAGGTTATTAATGATGATAATTTAAACTTTATTGCACAAATAAATTAAACAAAAGGTGAACTTAATGCCATGTGGTATTCTCTGTCTGTCAACCATTATTATCTTTAGGTTTAACAAAAATATTTTGCGGAAAATTTAGTATTTGGTTGAATAATTAACAATCCTCTTTTGTCCTTTTTTTGAACTTATTATTTTAGATTAAAAGCCGAACGTAATTCTAATTATATTTTAAAGTCACCCGACGTGCTGTGGAAAGAGCTTGGCGTTGATCTGCGAGGTAAGATCTGAAATGAGAAGATCCGTAGAAATCCCAAAGTGACTGACATAGTTTTTTGAATTGGAAAGCTGAAGTGGCAATCGATTTTATATATTCCAGTCGTAAAACTTACAACCGTTAGGGAAGAAAGGTTCTCGAGTCAACCACGAATAAGAAGACGCGGCGTGGGCAGGCCTCACCCAGTGGACCGACGACTTAATCAAGGTTGCGGGCAGCTGGATGCAAACGGCACAGGGCCACTCGATCAGGCTTTCTATAGGGAAGGCCTATGTCCAGCATTGAACTTCCAAAAGCTGAAGCTCTTGTAGTATGAAGATGATAATGCTTAGCAATAAGTCTGCCGATTAAAAATACCTTTTGTTTATCTGTGCATTAAAGAATAAATAAAAATACTGCCAAAAACACGTAGTTAATAAAAAGTTTATTAAATATATGTGTATCAATATGAAGTAATAAATGCTTAAAAAGTATTAGGTACTTATATTTAAACGTTACCACACGTTTCTTTATAACACGTGCGCGGGCGCAGCGCGTCTTTCACGCGACGATTCAATGGGACATTTATCGAGAGCAATCGACACTCACGCCCACACGTTTGACAAACATATTCTTGTACAGGTGAGTACTAAAATGACTTTTGAATCAAAACGGCGTGGTATGAAAAATAATTTTTTTATGGACATAGACATATTTAATTGTTTGGCAGTCAAGGTGTTTATTTGATCAGAAAGTTTTGATATTCTTGGTGGCGGAGCTGAGATAATTTGACCTCGCTATAAGTAGTTTGTAATTTCAGACACAGAAGGAGTTGTCACGGATAATATTTTTTTCCATGATTTTAATTTATAAGTTGGAAACTGAAAAATAAGTACAAATTTACGTTACATGCAATTATATCTTATTTTTTCGTAATGGTAACTGTCTTAGTAGTTTTTTGCCAAAGACTTTATTTTCTCAAAAACGATACGATATGATACGAGGTTCAGGATCAAAGCTCCGGTTCAACCGGCATACCAGGTAGCACATTTTATAAGGAGGGACACGCTCAGGGATAGGATAGAACGACTGACCAGCCAACGCAGCCACGCAGGTCGGCTGAAACCAGTCGAACACAAGCAACTAGATATGCATCCTCAGCCTCATGTGACTTAAATTTTCTCAAAAAGTCAAAAAAATAATTCAAAACACCATTCCACCTACCTGTACTATCGCCCCGCGTCAATACAAACAAAACCAAACAATGCTAAGGCCTCGTGCACACTATAAATCATAATTAGGCCCACGGCAGCCTTTCAGCGGGTGCCGAAGTAATCCGGCACCGGTGAGCGCTGGCCTTTGACACCGCATCGCATATTTTATCGCAACTGACAATATGGGGACTGGGTCTTTAGAATGATGCTTGAACAGCCTCAGGACAGGTATTTGAACTGTATTTTTTAAAGTTATTGTTATTTTCAATAACGTTAGTCAAATCTAAGTAACTAGGATTGGCTAACGTCCTCGGTAGCTTAGTTGGAAAAGCATTTGCCCGAAATGCGATTAGACATGGTTTCGATTACTACTTAAGGCGGTCGATTTCTTTTTCAAGTGATCTATTATCTTAGTATGTTTTTATACAAGTCGTTAAATATGGATAAATCTGACTTAATAATTATTTACTAAAATCTAATTTGAACTATTACTTATTATTTCTAGACCGATTACTTATATTAATAGACCAAAATCAAAATTGTTTAGTAATATACATCCGTATTTTCGTTGAGGCCATGGCAAACGTAGTGTAGTGCCCTCCAGCTCGATGGACCGACGACCTTATGATGACTTAGGCTGACAGTAGATTGATGTAAAAAGTGGAAAATCGTGCTCCTTGGCGCTCTTTGGGGGAGGCTTACGTCTAGCAGTATTATACTGCAAAGGCTGACATAATGATGATTGAACAGGCGGGATGCAAGTGTGGCACCGCTCCCGACGTCCAGAATATACGGTCAGACAGGAAACTAACTCCCTAGTGAGCGTAGAGTCCCTTTTACCCCAAGACACTAAGTCCCTAAAGCCGTAGCCCCACCTCACAATAGATACGTAAATATAATAAGGATGTAGAAAGAGGAGTGAAGAGCTGCTCCCAGGTCGCCCAGGGTAGCAGCGTTAGGACGGTAGGTAGGCGGTATGGACCCGCTGCTAGTCTGGCAGACTCACCAGACTGATCATAGTGACGGCTAAGTTAGTCTTAGCCGCAGCGGAGGGAAATGAGAACCAACACGGACGGTTAATATCTGATTTATTTAGTGTAATGTCATGTTTAAATACAAAAGTTAAAGAATGTACACAATTACAAGGTTTTCATTGTGTGCCGTCGGTGTAGAGTGCCGACGGTGCATGCGCAGGGTCCATGGGTCATCCGCCGGTTTGTAGGTCGCTGACGGTGCAGCAGACAAATGTACGATCGTAGCTCGTACAATGATGATGATGATCGTTGAAGTTAACTTTTAAGGAAATTGTTATCTATGTTTTATGATTAAGTACCTACTTATATGTTTATATTAATGTGCTTATTCATTTTTTTTATTTTTTATTTATTAAATTTTCCAAACAAATTTAAATGCAATCTTATTTTTGATGCATTGATTGTACCATATCTGTCCAGCTATGTAGTTGGAACAATCATGGGGCAGCCATGGGGTTGACTGGTAAAGGCTTTTGGAATAAAGTCTATCTATACTACTTTTTATCCGTATGAAGTATCAAAACACTCATTGAGGATCGGGTTCAGTGACTTGCATTTGGTGAGGTCTGTGTTCAGCTGACGCCTGCTGATTATGATAATGATGATGATCATTAAAGTATAAATAAACAAAACTTTTCCGATGAGATTAAGTTTCCAAGTAACCCTATTTTTGAGTTGCTAACTAAAACATCTGATAAAAAAAAACATACAACCGAATTGAGAACCTCCTCCTTTTTTTGAAGTCGGTTAAAAATCGCAATACAACTAACTATACAAAGAACAGTACCGATGTTTGTAACTGATACTTCGTTATTTTAACCGTTTTACATTATTTTGACACAAATGAGTAATTGAGTGCGTCTCTGGGCCGGATGTCGGAGATTCATGAGGCGACAGGGCCGGACTGCGTCTGTGTATAAATAATATTATTGTATAAACGGCTAGTGTAGAAGTGGAGTAAGTGCAAAATTATGCGATTTCAATTTCATAAATTTTACTTAGTTTGTAAAAAACGTTTAAGATTAAACGTTGCCGAAGTAATATTGACCGCCTCAATTGTACATCTTACTGTAAAAATCATGTATCAAATCAAAATCATCAATTTATTTGTATGGTGTGCAATAAAGAGTATATATCTATCTATCTATATAAGTTGTTTATCTATTTACTTGTTATTGTAGTTACCCCTGTAGCTATGTCGACACTTGTGCTATTTAGATTTTATTAATTTATACATTCCTACCTCTTAGCGTTTCGATCTTCACCTTGTGAAAAATTCCACAACTTGTTGATATCATTTAATATGATTCAAATATTCAATAATTACAACGTGTTATTGTCATTGAAAAATCAGTATTTAAATGAATCAGTATAAGATTTCTTTACCTTTTAAATCACAAAAAATCTATATTTTAAAGACTGATTACGTTTTTAGATTGCTACATTATAATTTTTGCGACTGCCCAATTTTGATCAAAAATCAGACTTACGCTCTTTTCAAATTTACGCCAAAGATAATATTCGACGGCGATAAATATACTAGTGCCGGTAAATCAATTGATGGATGATCTGTCGCGGTAATTGCACCCTGTCTGTCTGTGTGTATGTATGTCTGATACGAGTTAGGAAGAGGATTTGATAGATTTAGTTTTTGATTATGTTCTTGTTTGCCTTTCCCTCGGGTCTGACTCTATCAGCACCTATGTCATGGTATTTTTTACACTAATAATACTCAATAATACTCATTTATTCAGTTTAGGTCCTCTTCCGGGCACTTATACACGTCCCAAAATATATCTTTGCCATGCCACCGCTTCGGATTACTTACTAGGTTTGCATGACGCGACGCACATATTTACAAAACTGAAAGTGAAAAGAAGAAAACGACTTTACTCCTCACAATGGCGATTATAAACAGACTCCGACCAAAACTTGACAACTTCTACGGCATTTTGTGTCGCCCTGGTTCGGGCTCTCTCATGCAGGGGCCCGACGGAAGTATAGTAAGTGTTTTATAGTTTGTGGATTTACACCACAGTCTCATCTGCTCTGCTGCTTGTTCCTCAATCTTACTCTACCAGACTTTACTAAATTTAGTCTACATCAGCCAACATCTGTACAGATAAAAGAAAGTCACCTTCAAGTTTGCAAATACTGTTCATATCCAGGTGTGGTATGATATTGTCATGATGAAGAACCATCACTAGCTTATCTACTTACTATAAGATTTTAATTTGATCATCATGTCAGCTTATTGTAGTCTAATTTAACAGAAAGAGCACGATCCCTTGCTTTTACATCCAGCCACTGCTAGCTAGATAGCAAGATTGGTAAGGTCGTCGGTTCATCAAGCTGGTGGACATCCTACACTACGCCTTACCTAGGTTTCAATTTTATCAATTGATATTAAATTCTACATACTACAACCTATATACTACAACCTATAACAACACGCGAGCCATCCAAAACTATATCCTGACGATGGGGTTGACGCTAGAAATAACGTAAAACCGCAAAGTGTACCCTAGTGTGTAGTATCAAGAAGACTCACTCCAAATTGGGAACAAGCCAGGAGATTGATTGACATTTAACGCAACTCTAATTGTTAAACTTTCACAACAAAAAAAACTGGCTGACGGCATTTGGCATCTTGTAGTACATTAATAAGCTGTTGACAGCAAAATACAAAATATTGACGAAAAAAAAGGTCCAGCCTCAATGATGGCCCAAAAGTAAGAGATATTCTTTCGAGAAACGCTTGGCCATGACCCCAGAAGTGGCAAGTCTAGAAAACACATTTGGAAGTGACATTGATATCTATTATGCAGATCTGATGATAATTATCAGATCGGCGTAATCCTTAGACAGATTATTTTGCAATGGAAACACTCAAAATTTTTCTATCTATATATATGAAAATAAGTCAGGTTAGGTACACTATGTATAAGTCAAGAAGTATAAATGCAAGTTAAGTTAGTTTATAGTTCATTATTCAAGAACGGCTGGACCGATTTTTATGATGTTTGATTTGTCTCCACCTCGAATAGCAGAATAAATGTTGAAACATCGGAAAAAATTACGAAAAAACAATTAAGAGGCGGTACGAAGTTCGCCGGGACAGCTAGTAAATAAATAAAGGTCTGACAAAAAACGAATTCTTATGGTCATGAAGTAAGGAATTCACATTCTTGAGGAACCAGACAGAATTGAATGACAGACAGAGATAATGAGTTGTTCCAGGAGTGTCTCTCAGCTCATCACATAATGATAATATACCTCACTGCCAAACGAATGGTGGTAATTATCATCATTTCAGCCATAGGACGTCCACTGCTGAACATAGGCCTCCCCAGTGACCCATCAGTGATTACAATAATTAGGGGGGATTGCCAATTCTGGCTACGCTTGGCAGACGGGTTGGCGAGCGCAGTTTGTTACAATATTTCGCACGTAGCACTCTGTGACGTATTCTGTGACGTAGACACTGCTGCCCGTCTCGCCTACAGTAATAAGTCGCCTCTTACGAAATGCTGTCCTGTTGGCGGTGGGGAAGTATATTCTTCACGGCCGTCCCCACACGGCACACCAAACGAGTGCTGTAAATAAATACATAAAATAGATTTCAATAATCAGGTCGCGTTGTTGAGTATTGCTCAAACCAGCTCTTAGTTGAGGCGAGGCCTGTGCCCTGCTGTGGGACGTATATGTATAGGGATACGTGCTTTACGACTTATAGATGTTGTTCAATAGTATCAATTATGGAAGTAAATATTAGCTTTGACGCCCAAAGTGTAAAAGCTAACATCTAAAATACCACTCGACTAACAGAGATGGGCCGGCGATCCATCAATGTTGTACTTCCGACCGCGACGATGATCAGTCCCCCGATCGAGATAATCGGCGTATTGGGCGATGCCGCGATCGGCTGCCACTGCTGAGCATACAGGGTGGCTCGTTTCAAATATTCAAAAACGACGACCTCCGTTCGCTTTGCTTCGCTCTAGTGTGTAGTTTCGGTCGGGTCAATGTGGAAAACGAAGTTTTCTTTATTGTCTTGGGTCTGGGTATTGTTATGATACCGTCGTTATTTCTAATTTCTGTAACACAAGTGCTTTAGCTACTTATCTAAGGATTTGAGCAATGTATGTAATATTGTCCAGTAATTTATTTATTTCTATTATTTATTTCTTAATTCTTGATTGTGAACATGGTACATTTTTTGGTAAAAATGTATCACCTTTTTTGTGATTCCGATGTTTGACTTTGATCATGGCGCCGTGTTAAGTGCCAAAAGTGCCAAAACGCCAAAAATTATAGTGTTACAATATGGCCAGCCTTGTAGGGAACTAGGAAACTTTGGCGCTAGACAGAGATCGATTTTGCAGGAGACCTCTGCCTAGCAGTATGAAAAAACAGGTTAAAAAAACAAAGAAAGAAAGAAAAAAAACATTGAATCAGAAATTTTCCCTCTTGCAGTGAATTGAGTTCTATTCTCTCTGTTATTGATTAAAGTGAGTTTAATACAAGGACGTTGTTTAATGCTCTATTTTCGAACTTCAAATTTCTCAGTCAGATAGATCAACATGCGAAAAAAAGTTTCATTCTTGTATTATAAGTATAAAAATCTAGAAAGAAAGAAAAAAAACATTGAATCAGAAATTTTCCCTCTTGCAGTGAATTGAGTTCTATTCTCTCTGTTATTGATTAAAGTGAGTTTAATACAAGGACGTTGTTTAATGCTCTATTTTCGAACTTCAAATTTCTCAGTCAGATAGATCAACATGCGAAAAAAAGTTTCATTCTTGTATTATAAGTATAAAAATCTTGGTCACTTTTCTGAACCCACCCTGTATAGTTACCTCACGGTAAACGCAAGATCCCAATGTTGCGATACTGTCTCTTTGATAGATAATCTTTGGGATCGAACAGCGTTCGACGGACATCGACCACTGTGCTTAATATGGCATTAATTTATAAGGCTACTCTTTACTTTTTCTGTTCTTTGGCCCCTTATTTTAAACAGCATAAGGTTCAAAATTGCGGCAATAGTTGATCTTAGTTAATGTTTAGAAGCGTCAAGTGACATCCTCGTAAAAACCCAATATTAAGTTCCTTTCTCACCGTGACCACACAGCTGTTTCAAATCCTATCGATTAATAATGAATCTTTAGATAGATTTATCGTTGTCTTAAAGGATTATTGACAGAAGTTGCTTAAGGTTATGTTTGCTTTTTTAAGTCCAAAAGGCATTAGATGGTTTTTTAACAATGGGGGTTTGGAAGACAGTATAAATTTCACCTGCTTGACATAGTGGTGCGGTAATTGACAGCAAAGGTTTCTAGGTTCAGGCTCCGGTCTGGGCGTGCTGGAAGACACTTATGGTAAAATATATTGTCTGATACCTCATAATAAAATGACGTTATTCATTATTTCAAGACTATGACAAAAGGTGTGTTGTATGGCGCATATTTCATAAAAATAAATATTGGACAACATCACTTACATTGCTCTGATCCTATGGTAAGTTGCTAAAGAACTTGTGTTACAGAAACCAGAAGCAACGATGGTACCACAACACCCAGACCCGAGACAATATAGAAAAGTTATTTCTCTACATTGATCGATTTAAAACTGTGTATGTTTAAATTACACAATTACGTCAATTGTGTCTGCTCGAAAGAGCCCCAAAAAGCACGATCACGACAAGCTTTTTTCATCTATCCATCGCCAGCCATTTCCTTAAAGACGTCGGTCCATCGAATAAGAATTGTGTAAAATGACAATAAAAATTAAAAACCGTAAGAATTACAAAAAATAAATTGAAATAAATAAATATTGGACAACATCACATACATTGCTCTGATCCTGTGGTAAGTAGCCAAAGCACTTGTGTTACAGAAACAAGAAACAACGACGGTACCACAACACCCAGACCCGAGGCAATATACTTCTACATTGACCGACCGGGAATCGAACCCGGGACCTCAGAGATAGCGACACCAAGACCGGTATACTCGCCTCTTGGCTACGGAGGTCGTCGTCAAATCAAATCAATCACAACATTATCATCACATGTGGAGGCGAGGTGTGAAATACTTGAAAAATGTTGAGCTATTACTTACGTAGCTAATCGTAGCTGGTCTGGTATTATTATTACACTATATTTTAATGGAAGAATGTATGACTCACAGTGTATTCTGAAATAAAAAACTACGACTCGATCTTGCCCGATTGAACAATAAAATCGATATAAAGATTTCGATCCGATCGACTTTTAATGACACACATTGATAAATTATTTCGACACAAAAGATGGCCGGATGTTGAAAATATGGCTACTGTCCGCTCCAATGATATTAATCAATTTTTTGTTAATCCTTCATAAATTCTTCACCATCTTAAGTCTTTGGAATAAGGTTGGGTTTTCTGTGGATATTCGTAAAATAAATTGCTAAGTTAGCCTCTCTGTCAGACATTGATGTATTTTGAACTAATGAATGTACCGTCTAGCTAGAGATATGAATGAATCAGTAAAGATTTTTAAAGATTACCCACTTTATGTGGGCGATTTGACGTAATTGAGTAACTTTTACTTTTTTATAAACGTTGATTTATGGATTGTGATACGTAACTAGTTAACGTCATTATCATTAGAGCCAAAGGTCGTCCGCTGCTGAACATTAACCCTTCCGATGACTTCCAGCGGCTTCTTGCAACCTTTACCAGACACCACCACCTTGTCCACCTTGTAGGTGGACGTCCTACGCTGTGCCTATTTGATCTAGAATTATTTTATGGAGTATATGAAAGAGATGATGTACTTCTGGATATACAGAGTGTAACGAAAAGGTGAAATAAAACTTTAAGGGGTTATTCTACGGCTAAATTACATTAACTTTTTCTATGGGACCAACATCGAATTCGCAAAAAAAAAACACTTTCCCATACTAAAACGCGACCAGCTGGCATCAGTTTGTATGGAAACGTCAAATTTTTTTTTGAGATTTCGATGTTGGTCCCATAGAAAAAGTTGATGTAATTTAGCCGTAGAATAACCCCTTAAAGTTCAATTCAAATTCAAATATTTTTATTGCAGAATGTAGGTACATACAGAGATCTTAAAAATAGTTTTGGGTCAGCTACATCTTACCTTATAGGCATGCAACATTATTGAATACAACGAAATAGGTAGGTTACTAACATTATATTTTAACAATTCAAATAATAAAATACTACTTAATTAGTATCACAGTTCTTTCATTTTTATAATACCTACTTAGTATACGTTATTACTATAAATTAGTCAATGTCAATATCATTTCATTTAGTGTCAGAATTGCTATATTTTTATGATGTCAAGAAAAGAAAAATTTGAGATAGTTAATAATCACATTAATTGAGGAAATCTGTCAATTGTTCCTGCAAAACAGCCATAGTATAGCCATAATCAATTAAATCTATCCAGGAGGAACTCGTTGATTGAGTAGTATGCTTTGTTACTCAAAAAGATATGAAGGGTTTTTTTAAAAGATAACACGTCTTCCTTATTTCTTATAATTTGTGGCAGCTTATTGTAGATTCGCGGTGCCATACCAAGTATATTTTTTTTAAAGAGTGCCGTTTTATGCAGCGTTGCGCAGATTTTATTTTTGTTTCGCATACTATTAAAAGAAGTAAATAAATTTAAGTTTTTCCTAACAAAGAGACACATTTCCTGTATATAGATTGATGGCAGCGTAAGAAGATTAAGCGATTTGAAATAAGGTTTACAGCTCTCAGTGGGTTTAGTTCCGCAAATAGCTCGTACGCATTTCTTTTGAGCCCTAAAAACTATTTCTCTATCCGTAGAATTGCCCCAAAATATTATACCATAGCGTATAGTCGACGAGACGTATGCATGATAGGCAACTAGTACTGCGGATCTGTTTACAACTTTGGACAGTTTATATAATGCATATGAAAACTGGTTTAGTTTTTTGCATACAGCATCAGTGTGAGCCTTCCAGGTCAAGTTTTTATCTAACCAGAGTCCTAAAAATTTCGTTACGTCAGTTTCTTGAATTTTAAAATTTTTAAATTGTATATCCATATGAGTCAGATTAGAATGATGCTTAAATGTCATAATATTCGTCTTATCTAAATTAATTTTAATATTATTTGATGTCAACCAGTTTATTACGTCTCTTAATGTGTTATTAATTTCTGATTCGTAAGTTCTAAGTTTTATTTCACCTTTTCGTTACACCCTGTATATCCCAGCAGCACGGGATATATATCCCAGGAACACGCGAAATCCAGACAGATTGGTCTTTGATATACTGCCTAGAACCAAATCTTACCATAGACAAACCCGAGCTATGTGTATCAAGGTGTTCAATGCCTTACCGGAACAGTTAAAAGCATTGCCATTGTCAAAGTTTAAGATTGGGTTGAAAAATTGGCTTATGGGTAAATTATTTTATAGCACAGAGGAATTGATTAATATTAATAAATAAATTGACAGTAAAATTAAATAGCGCAATGAAAATAATGCATATTAATAATAATTTTGTAATTTCGTGAGTGTTTTAATTTGATAAATTGATTTATAAATTTTGCATGCTTTAAATGACAAAGCTAAAAGTGCTGATCTACATGACATTATACCTATTTATAAGACCCACTGTATCCACTTTTATAGCAAAATAAAGATTATATTTTATTCCATTCTGTAATGTAAGTCTCAAGTAAACAGTGGATTGTTAGAACCTAAAGATAATAGGAGTTACACTGATAGGTAAATTTCACTCACAGTTGTTGAACTTAGTGTTATATTTGTAGTTATTGAGTACGTAATAACTATCCAAAAGCTCGACCAGAAACTCTACCTAAAAATAGTAAACATAATAATTATTAAAAAGTCGTTATTTTAATGTGATTTTTTGTTGGTGGCAATGTTTTTATGCAGTAACCTTTCCTTTAGTATTTATGTATGTAAGTAGGTACGTATATTTGATACCACCGCTTAATACTTTGTAAATACATTTTAGATATATAACCGACCATCTGGTGTAAAGAAGTGGTCCACACACCGGACTAAAAAGTTGCGGGTTCGAATCCCACAATTGGCAAATGTTTGTCTGACGATTTTGCTGCAGTTCAAATAATTTTGTTAAACCTTTTGAATCACGCTGTAAAGATCTAAATCTTTAGCTTTTTTGCTAACATTAAGTTGATAACATAATATCAATGGCCACGATTTTGATTCGTTCTAGACCACTCCAACCGATTTGGATTGATAACTTTGCATATGTTTACGTCAAAAATGCAATAAAACCACAATCCACAACATTTGTAATCCATTTTTGATTCTATTCGATTCTGACGGTCATTTCTCATGATTACCTTTATTTTATAAATTTATTCTGTCAGACGAAGAATTCTAATTCTATACAGATAGTAACTACACATTCCATTTTGACAATAGTTAAAAACCTATATTTTTAACAAGTTTGTATTTCTGTCAAAGAATAGTTAATATCGCGAAATTAGACTTTATGCCTATGAGATACGACTTTGGAATACATTTTTAACAATACCTATTCACAGTGTATTAGGTTGAATGTCTCAATAAGGTGTGGTGACCATCTCAATCGATTTGTCTCGATGGATCTTTGGCGGGACAAAAAGCGCGCTCAATCAAAATAATGACTTTATTTAACATTGACATGAATATATCGCGTCTTTTGTTGTGTTCGTGCTGCATAAGTAGGAGGTGATGGCTGGTAGGGGAGGTGCGGCAGTTGTGGATACGGTAAAAATATCTGGAAAGACAAAAAAATACAAATAAAAAAACAAATGTAATATCAGACAATTAAAAAACAATATCTATAAAATCTCTATAAAATAATAGTCTTTTATTTATTTCCATGTTTTAGTACCATAGCTTAATCCAATTAAGCACCTACTTAAATTATATTTATAAGGATTTTTAAATTTTTTATGTGATACACTTTTTCTAAGACTTTATTATAAAGTTTTTTATGTAAAAACAATTTTTTTTCTGTTTTCGTAATGGCTTAGGACAAGGCTAAGATGTGATCTAAATGATGTCAAGGGATTTAAATCGATTAAAAGTCAATGACCTTGCAACTTTTATTTATTTCAACCTTTCTTAAAAAAACAATACGTAGTAAATACTTTTAATAAAACAATGCTTAAAATAAACATATATAATATAACTAAAAAAAATATTGTTATTTAAGTGTCCACAATTGCCACCATGACCCCACAATACCCAATCCAAATGTCGTAATCCGACAATACTGATCGGGTCCAATAAACCATACTATTGAGATATACGTCATCCGCGAAACAATGGCCCAGGTTCGATTCCCGACGGGTGATTGACGAGATGACAGGATTAGATCAACGAATGGTTTTTAGTTTCTTTTTTTGCTAAGGGAAATTGTGAGAACAAAAGGCCACAGATAAGTTTATTTTTTTAACGTTTGTGGTCATTTACTAAATTCCTCTTGTATTTAAAGTTATTAGTAAATTTAATGTAAATAAACAGCCAGGGCCAGTTTGGATATTATTATCTTATATTTTGGCAACAGAATTGTTTTATTAGGCACTGGTAGTTATATGTAACAATTAAATGTATTTTTGAAAAAAAAAAATTGACTTGTTTTGTTTAATGTTTTTTTTTTTAATTTAGACGTTAAATTTTAAGAAAGGTTACATTAAGCTGTAATGAGTTTGAGTAAGTAGAGTAATAAAAACTATACGTCTTTATTTCAAGTATCATTTCTTTTTTTTTATAAAAAAAATTGAAGAGAAACCGGTTCTGCCAGAAAATACCTCTAGGGCAAACTTAGTGTCTAATACATCAAACCGCATCATCGAGACAAAGAAAAACCTTTTTCATCCACTTTCATTCGCGGGGAGCACAGAGAACAATCGACGAACGATTCGAGGATTGCTAATACAGATACTGGTGATTAACGAGGTTATAGAAGAGACAGTGCTATAGATTCGTAATGAAGCAAAATGTTTTGTACCTAATTTCTTGCAAAAAGTAAGGTAAATAATCGAAGTATTGGTACACTATTCTGAAGTCTTAGTAATTATTAAAAAAAAACAACTTTAATAGAAAAACAGAATGTTAAATAGACTACCAAAAAATTATAAGCTGTCAACTTACAAGTACTTCCGAAATAATTTGTGTTTTTTAATTGGCTTTTGTAATTAAACCAAGGTTTTTTGTAAAAAAAAAACACAAGATGGAAGACTAACGACAATAAATTATGGAATAAATATACAGAGTTATTTGTAAAACATCAACATCCTCCTAGGTGCTGATTCTGGTGCTAAAATATATCAACTTTTACTATAGGACCAGCATCGATATCGCAAAAAAAAACACTTCCCCATACTAAGCCACTGACCAGAAGACATCGGTTGTATGAAGCAGTGTATTTTTTTTTCAGATTACTATGTTTGTTATTAGAAAAGTTGTTGTATTTGAGCACCACAATCAGCCCCTACAAGGTTTTTACAAAGAACCCTGTATATATAATTGACAAGGACTCAATATGAAAAGGTACATGTCAACATTCTGTTACAATTAATGATAACTTATTGCCTCGCAATTAAATTCAATTATTCAAAATGAAACCGCGTAAAAAAATATATGTCTCGCTTTACTAAGCTAAGGGCTTAATACTTTTATGATAAGAGCCTCCAAGATTGTTATCTTATAAAATTACTTTTATTTACAGATCGTTCAACGTTGTTTCTCTTATGTTGGTAAGTAGTAAAATCCTTTTTCTTTGATTTTTTTGGAAGCGAATTAATATAAGGTAAAAAAAAGACAATTGTATCCTCTGCCAGCTAGTTGTTCTTTGCCAGTACTCAAGTAATGCTAGGGTTGTCGCATTCATTATTGTAAGTGACTCCGTTCGATGGAGGTTTGTCCCTCCATCTGATTGATAAAGAAGTGGCAAGAGTATGACAGACACCCCTACTTTCATTTCAATATAGAAAAGCTATACTATTTAGAATTTTAACCCTTTGTAATAAAGCCTAACGAGAGATTGTTGTAGGAAAATATATATTTGTCTTTCACCCAATCTGCTATTGTCTTCTGTAAATCAAGATTTTAAGCTTTAGAAAAATGGTCTTTGCGTTCATTGTGATAAGGGATTTTTATAGTTTAAAAATGATTTTAGACGACAATGCTTCAGTTACAATAAGGTTAGGCAATACGACTCTGGGGTATATTTGACAATAGGGTTTAAACTACGCTAGAAAAAAGATAAAAAAACTTACCACTTACATTGAACTAAACAAGTAGGTGCGTTTAGTTAATTCATTAATTTTAGTATTGCCTCTGTCATTAGTTTTTTTTTTACAAGATTTGACAAATCTTAATTGTAAGTGTAAACAAATAAATATGTTTAATCAATAAAGTTAATATTGACCAAGGTTGTTGGGTTTACTAACATAAATTAGTTGGTATAATCATTGATCCTGTTAGTATGAATAAAATCTTAGTTATCTTAGTCTTATAAATAATAGTAAATTAAAATTAAATTAAATAACATTTATTTCAGGCAAATAACCCATATTAAAATAACATTACATTACATGACATAACTATCAATTTAAATTTAAATATTATTATTATTAACATGTCCCTAACTAATAATAATAAATAATAGTAAAAGCAATCAAATTCATCTTATTCGATTTATCTAACGTCTTGACAAGCAGGCAGGTTTGTTGTATGTTATGAAGTGTATTTTTTCTTTGAATTAAACAGTTCTCCCAAATAAATAACAAATTGGCACGTCTCTAACAAAGGTTACCCATTGATACCTGTTTCTAAACTTTTTTTTTTTTTATATCAATAGCAATGTCAAAGTTTAGTCAAAAAACTATATTATACAAGATCTTTTGTCCTGGGTTTATTTTTAAGAGGATTATATAGACTTCGACATTTGGGTTTAGGAGGTTTTTCGTTGAGGCCTTTATAACAGTAAAAAAATTGTACCTGAATGGGGTCCTTGAGTTGAAGGTGTCACCTGTTTAGTATCAGTTAGTATTTGGTAACATTAAAATGAATGATAAAAATGGCAAAAATATTTTTTAAGTTTTATTTATTTATTTAAACTTTATGGCACAGTTTTAAAAAATCATACAAAAGGTGGACTTAATACCATGAGGCATTCTCTACCAGTCGACTATAAGGATAAACATAGACGTTTTGTGGGCCATTTGTTTTTGAGTTGTCCAAACTTAAAAATATTGATTCTTTTAATAAAGCAAAACACTGTTTTTGCAAAAAATCACATTGATTTCTAGGCTAAGCTTAAATATGGCGACTAGCTTACAAATTAGATTACAAGATTAATCATACTTAAATAAATAAATAATAAATAATAATAATAAATATGGACAACATCACATACATTGCTCTGATCCTGTGATAAGTAGCTTAAGCACTTGTGTTACAGAAATCAGAAACAACGACGGTACCACAACACCCAGACCCGAGACAATATAGAAAAGTTATTTTTCTACATTGACCGACCGGGAATCGAACCCGGGACCTCAGAGATAGCGTCACCAAGTCCGGTATACTCGCCTCTCGGCTACGGAGGTCGTCTTAGTTTCGTAGTACTTAAATTGAGTTATAAGCATCCATGGTTCAGGTACATAAAAAAACCTACACTTTTTTATCACATTCGATAATGTCGCTAAAAATATCAAATTCTGGAAAGTGGGAATAACCATAAAAAACATTTAAAAAACTTTATCACACCCAAATACAGTGCACAGATTTATCAATATCACACGGCTGGTTTTTGAGCGATTTACCGCGTGCTCAGTCGTTATTTACGCGGTGCGCCCGCGCATAAATCGACGCGTTTGTGACTATTGCGCGCAAGCGCGGTGTGCGGGAACGATGTAGGCTGATGGATTGACGTATTTTGATGCGAGACATAGTAGTAGTTGGAAAATAATAAACAATAATAACGAAGGTAGGTACATAGCAAATTAAAAAAAAGAAATACAGGGTGCAAAGAAACTCTGACCAATAATTAACAAGGTGATTATGATAGTGTAGTTGAGTTAGAATATACGAGCTAACGAGCCGGCAAGTTCACACAACAATCAAGTCTAGTAGATAACCTTTCCTTTTTTGTTGAAAGTTCGTTTTATTGTCAAATACTGTACGTACAGACAACAGTACGTCAACCTACCACAAAATGTGAAATTTTCTCAATTGATATTGATTTGACGACGACCGTCTGGTGTAGTGGTTCGCGCTCGGGACTAGAGCCAGCCGTTGCGGGTTCGAATCCCGCAAGGGGCAAAAGTTTGTGTGATGAGCACGAGCATTTGTTGTACCTGAGTCATGGTTATTTATAAAGGTATTTAGGTATGTTTATCCGTTATCTAGTCGCCATAGTACTAGTTTGGGGCTAGATATTTAGTGTGATTGTGAAAACAATTTATTTATATTTATTTCTACAGACTTAAAGTTGAAAATCGGTTCAATGACTTTTAACTTTTTGGGTAGGTTAACCTGCGGTATTTAATCGTAAATATAAATGAAGCAGTTCAGGTTCAAATACATCTGTCGTAAACGACTAATTAAGTAAACTGAAAAAAAAAAACATACTGTAGTAACTGACCTGAATTACTTACCCGGTGTTTGATATCTAATTCTTTTATCTAATTTGACGACGGTTTAGTATATTGCGCTCCGAACTACAAAGCCAGCGGTTGCGGGTTTGAATCCCCCAAGGAGCAAGTTTTTTCTATGAGCACGAGCATTTGTATCTTAGTCATGGATGTTTATACAAGTATTTGAGTATGTTTATCGGTTATTTAGTTGCCAGAGCACAAACTAGGCTTGTAAAAACAATTTATTATCAATAATTTATTTATTATTAATCTGAACAATAATTAACCTTAATTAAGTAATTTTTAATAAATACAAAAAATTAATATTTTTTTGCAGTTTTGTATCCCAAAACATCAGTTTCGCATCCAGCTCATAGAAACAACGTACAAATACATTTAATCCAAAACCACGAGAATATTCCAAAATGGATTCCAATACTGATTGGTTTAAGCATTTATAATGGGCATCGCCGGCGCAGGCGCAACAAAAAATCACATAAAATCAATATTGTATGCAATCGACAGTAATAATGCAGTTGGTAAGTAATAAAAGTTCAATCTGAGACGGAGACTTATTCTGGAGAGCTATTTGTGTCGAAAAGATGAAAAACTGTCAGGAAAATAATAGTTGATTTTCATCACATTGGCAATATTGTTTAATCAAATTCAACAACGAATGACGATCCTGAAATAGATCATCACTTTAATCGTTATTATCGCGACTATAATTTTTATTTTTTGTTATTTGTTTTTGTATTATTAATATTTTACATTGAATACGCGGGATACGCGGTATTTTCAAAAATGTTATCTCTTTCACACTGCTCTGCCTTTCTCTTCTCTCGTTAGAAAGAGACTTGCAAGTCCTAGAGGCAATAGGGAATATGCAAGAAACTTATACATATATTGTTTTTACTGTATTTATAAGAAATTATATAAAATTATAGTGTTAATAGTGAAATTGAGGTATACTTGTCTCTGTCTAAAATAACTTTTACAATGAAAAATGTATGGCGGATAATAATATGTACTGTGACGTCACGGTACACATCGGACTTCCTTGTCTAGCAAGAGACTTTGGTGGGTTGTATGTCAGGTATTTATCAATATTTTTCTAAAAATTATTTAAGTTTTATTAATTATATTTAAGACCTAATAAAAATATATGCATATTCCCCAATGCCTACATTTTCTTTTTGAAATATTGTCTTGGACGACAAAGTTTTCATCCCCTTAAAAAAAACCTTTACGAAAAGGACTTATCCGATTTAGGACACCATATTTTAAGTTTGTACATTTACTTTTTTATTACCTATAAAAAATATTAAAAAATAAAATAAAAATTAAACTATTTAAATGCCAATAAATTATATCGTAATCAATATTTCTTTAAAATTTTTTTCTCTACTACATTTCCAAAATATGAAAATTTTACTATGTATACGACGGGAGAAAACGTTATCGTTTTTTATATGAAAATTTCATCATCATCATCATCATCATCATTTCAGCCATAGGACGTCCACTGCTGAACATAGGCCTCCCCCATTGACTTCCAGATTGGCCGGTTGGAAGCGGCCTGCATCCAGCGTCTTACTGCGACCTTTACCAGGTCGTCTGACCACCTTGTGAGTGGACGTCCTACGCTGCGCTTGCCGGTACGCGGCCTCCATTCTAGAACCTTTCTGCCCCATCGGCCATCAGTTCTACGTGCTATGTGCCCCGCCCACTGCCACTTCAGCTTGCTAATCCGTTGGGCTATGTCAGCGACTTTTGTTCGTTTACGGATCTCTTCATTTCTGATTCGATCTCACAAGGAATTATGAAAATTGAAAAACTGAATTATGAAAAGAAATATGAAAATTTACAGCTTAACAATCCTCTTAAATATTTATTTTTTATAGGAATTGGAATACTTTTTATTGAAAATAAAATACCTATTGAAAATAAATTTAAGAAGCTCAACCAATTTCCTTTCATGTTTTATTTCTCAAAGTAACTAAATTTAGGTAAAATATTTTTTTAGTTCCTATAAATCAGCCAAACAATGATTTTAAAACTTACTTACATTTGCTAACAGAATAAGGCGCTCAGCGCGGCGCCAGCGCATCTTGCGCTCTTTAATTTATAAATTGGCCGCCTAGCGCCATCTATTAGTGTCGGTGCCAGCTACCGTGCGTGCGCGTACTCCTTTTTTTACCACACACGTAAATTAACTTTGTCAATCTCCTCCGCATTGTATTATCGGTTCGGTATAACCAGTCGACAACACAAAAAATTCGCATGAGGTTTTTTCAATGTTTACTTCCGAACTGAGTTATCATCATCATATTAGCCTATTGCAGTCCACTGCTTTACGAAAGCCTCCCAAAGACCCCCAAGTCTGGCTGGCAGTGGATGGATGAAAAAAGCAAGAGCACGGTCTCCTCCAATGACAAAAATGTCTGGAATTAAATACTGCCCTGCTCGCACTGGTCTTCTCTTGTGGGGTTCTGCTGCGGACATCGATACCATTTTTATTTTACAGAAAAGAGCTATTCGTGCTATATACAAACTTAGTCCGCGTGAATCCCTGAGAGATTTCTTTAAAGAAATTAACATACTCACTGTGGCCTCAATACATATTTGATAATATCATGTACGTACGCAAAAATTTAGATCTTTTTATAAAGAAAAGTGATATTCATTCATATAACACCAGAAACAAAAACAAACTTGTAGTCCCAAACTTTAGATTGGCCAAAACAAGTAATTCATTCTTGGGAAATTGTATTAAATTTTTCAATAATATACCTCACAATGTTACCAAACTTCCTATTAATAAATTTAAGTCACATGTCAAAACTACACTGATGTCTAAGGGGTATTATAAAATTCAAGACTATCTTGATGACAAGAATGTATGGTCAGTCCAGCCTGCACTAAACTGATGTACCTACCTGTTTATTTTGGTTTATATTTTTTGTGTGGCAGCTAGTGGTGACTGAGTTTGTTCCGGCGTTTCTTCTCAGCACTTGCCAGATTGTCTGTGTCTTGTCTCGAAGCGCTAGTAGGGCCCAAAAAATAAGGAGACATGTTCTGGCCCCCTAGGGGCCTATAATGTTGTTATTGACGTTCATAAGTGGCAATTTTGTCCTGAATTGAATAAATGATTTTTGACTTTGACTTTGACTTTGACAGGTATACATTATTTTCTTTTCCTTTTTTTTTGTGGCAGCTAGTGGTGACTGAGTTTGTTCCGGCGTTTCTTCTTAGCATTTGCCAGATTGTCTGTCTTGTCTCGAAGCGCTAGTAGGGCCCAAAAACTAAGGAGACATGTTCTGCCCCATATGGGCCAATAATGTTATTATTGACGTTCATAAGTGGCAGTTTTCTGTCCTAAACTGAATAAATGATTTTTGACTTTGACCTGCTTTTTTCATCCATGCCATTCCATCCTGCCAGCCATCTTTCTAAGGTCGTCGGTCTATCGAACTGAGTATGAAAATTGTGTACAAAACTAGAAAAGAACTTAGCACTTTTTATTGTTTTTATTCGGAATATTGCCGTGTTGGGGGTTGGTGAAGTGTAAAGAATACACTTCACCACCGTCAGCAGGAGACGTGTCGTAAGAGGCGACTTATTCCTGTAGCACGAGATGGGCAGCAGCGTCTTAGTGCGAAATCTTATAAAAAACTACGTTCGCGAACCCACCTGCCAAGCGTGGCGAGTATTGGCAATCCCCCCCGATGATAATTTAAGTCATTGTTCAGCAGTGGCTACGTCCTATGGCTGACATGATGATGATTATGATGATTCGAAATATGCCCTGATCCTAAAAGCGATAAGACATTGAATAGATTGCCATCAGATCTCTTGAAAACCCTACCCTACCCTATGATAAGTAGCTGAAGCACTTGTGTTACAGAAATCAGAAACATCGACGGTACCACAACACCCAGACCCGAGACAATATAGAAAAGTTATTTTTTCTACATTGACCCGACCGGGAATCGAACCCGGGACCTCAGAGATAGCGACACCAAGTCCGGTATGCTCGCCTCTCGGCTACGGAGGTCGTCAAAAACATGAATTACTTCTTCTCAAGTCACTATCAAACATTCATACTGCTAAAAATCTTTTTATCGATTTTAGTGGATCTCTAAAAACATCAATGACTTCGTAACTCATGATCCCAAACCATCAATCGATTACAATTACAATCCCATAATCACAACGTCCAAACAGTGGCACTTCGAGTCAATTCGAATAAAACGAATCGAATAACATAATGATCGAATCGAGCATCGATCCCGCGGCACCTTTGAAGCGGAGATCATTATGATTGAAGTTAGGATTGCTACCAACTTGAGAGCGAAAAAAATTATGACTTTGGATCATTTTGTTTTGACCTTTCTAAGAAATTGTTTTGATTAAATGTTCTGTTTCTATGGCTTTTTGGTTTTAAGGCTCCAGATTAAGATTAGGGAAGTTTTATATGTGCAAAATTACATTTCGATAAACTATCGATATAAAGATACAAACTGTAGATTTTGTCGTAATTTTTGAAGCATTTTTTTATTAATGCGTAAATCATTTCTTTTGTAAAAAGTAACACCCGGTACCTACTTTAATTACAAATTCTATCCTTATACCTAATACCTAATTAGTTTTAGGACTGTTATTTTTATTTAGAAAGTATGCATGATAAGTATGTGTACGTTTCTAATACATCATTTAAAGTGTCACGCACAGGTTAGTTTTGTGTGTAGGAGGATCCAAAAACTAAAAAACACAACTAATTGTATTGACTACCGCTTCTCTCCACTTATTGCATGCCATTGTTTTCTGGCTAAGTGTGAGCAGACATATATTTTGTGTCATCTTTTTGTACCACATTTACCGCAATAAAAAAACCTTTTCTAACAAAACTATGAAATTTACTAAAACTAGGTAAAATTTAACTCTTGATTTGTTAAAATAAATCGCAATCAGCACTAGTTTGCGGCGACCACAACACATCAAAGATTCACCGCTCACATTACTTCAATTTTCAACTCTACCTGATTTATAATACGTAATTTTTTTCAAGAACCACTTCCTTTCCATCAGAAGTTGAATCGAAAATGTGTAAATCTAAATCGTAGAGCGAGATGCCGATAGGGTTTGATTGAAATGAGAAAGAGATAGATATGGCGCCGTAAGACCGGGAGCTGGATGTCATGCAATTACCATGATTTTGGTCTGAGTCGTCAGTAGTGATGTAAGTCTAGGGTAGCCTATTGAGTAGCCAGTAGCCCTATAGATATTGCTAAGCTGTGAATAGTATATTATACTCTAAACTGATGTTATTGAGAGGTAAAATTAATAATAAATGAAACTTTAGAGACCTACAAAATCACATCTCTGAAAATACAGTTCCGATTTTTTAAATAATTTCACCAATATCTTTTGATCTACCTTACTAAAATAAATAACATTTTCATTTTTATTTCGTTTT
This sequence comes from Anania hortulata, assembly GCA_963576865.1. Taxonomy (NCBI): domain Eukaryota; kingdom Metazoa; phylum Arthropoda; class Insecta; order Lepidoptera; family Crambidae; genus Anania; species Anania hortulata. Next base: position 1,843,513 of record OY756409.1, read on the forward strand.
CAGTCTGTATAAAAGTTCAAATTTTATTAGTTACATAATTTTCTTTTTATACGGTGATTATTGTTACGGGACCAACATTGAAATCACAAAAAAATACTTCTTATCTATACTAAACAACCGATGTATGTGTAATGTGTTGTATAAGAAAATCACTTTTGTTGATATTCCGATATCAGTATCGGAATATCAACAAAAGTGATTTTCTTATATATTCTATTGTAAAAGTTGTTGTATTTAACCAGCAGAGACCAGTTTAACAAGCGTTAAAGGCTACCGTACTCCTATCGGAAGACTTCGATATTGGTCTCATTCTGATAGTTACCTGATAGAATAAGATCCTAGTCTCACATGGTAGCCTACCGTAGGCTCCTAGTTTAACCAGCGTTAAGGGCTACCGTACTCACATCTCTATCTAAAGCTTTCAGTATTGGTCTCACTGTGAAAGTTACGTGATAAAATAAAATCCTTCAGTCTCACACGGTAGCCTACTCCAGGCTACCAGTTCTAAAAGCGTTAAGGGCTACCATACTCACATCCCTATCGGATGATTTTGGTATTTGTCTCATTGTGAAAATTGACTGATAGAATAGAATCCTTTAGTCTTTTACGGTAGCCGATCGCAGGCCCTACAAGCGTTTAGGGCTGCCGTACTCACACCCCAATCGGAAAATTTCCGAGGTCTCACTGTGTAAGTGACCTGGTAAAATAGAATTATTTAATCCTACACGGGTAGCCGACCGCACGCTACCACTTCTACAAGCGTTAAGGGCTACCTCACTCACATCCCTATCGGCGCAATCTTCCTCGATTCTATCCCGCTTAATTAGGTAGTTTTACTAATCGAAAAATGTGCGCGGTGGTCCAGCCCTTTATTATTTTGATTAGCCCGCCGATCTGCTAATCGAGAATAAGGATTACAAGAATAATTGTTCTTTGTGTGTACCTTCTAGAGATCTGTAGGATTCTAAATGTATTCTTTATCTGTGATGTGTTTTTTGTGTGGTATAATGTCTATCTATTTATCTATCTACTTGTAAGTTGTTGATCATCTCCTTTACCTTCGTACTTCTTTTACCTCCGTAGCTGAGCGGCAAGCATACCGGATTTGGTGTCGCTATCTCTGAGGTCCCGAATTCAAATTCCGGTCGGTCAATGTAGAAAAATTACTTTTCTATATTCTCTCGGGTCTGGGTGTTGTAGTGCTGTCACTGTTTCTGATTTCTGTACTGCTTAGGCTACTTATCATAGGATCAGAGCAATGTATGTGATGTTGTCCAATATTTATCTATTTATTCGTAAATAGGTACTCAATAAAAAAAATAATCGATGCGGACGCAACGGAGTAATAAAACGAAATTCAGAGCTCTGTCATTCCGCCTGTGATCGTGACACTATTCATACTTTAATCTAGATTATAAAAGTACCTTTCACTGTGAAACAATTACGTTTTGTTCCGTCTACCCGGTCGTGTCATCAACCTGTTTATACCTCTTATCTTTAATAAGCCAACAAAATTTGATCTCGGGTTTTATGGGTTTTATGAGTTAGCCCATCACGCAAACTAAAATCTTCAAATCTTGGGACCGTATTAATAAAATGGTATTAACATTGAGATCGATCTTGAGCACACTTTTGTAATGGGCCAAATAAACTACATTTGGCAATTCTGCAGCAGTCTGCGCACGACGGCTACGATTGTGACTACAATCCAATGAGAGTGAATTTTGCGCATATAAAACAAACAAATTAAGGTTATGATTAAAAGAAAGCGATGGTACTGGCATACAGTTATACTGTCATCGCAGACAGCAATCGTCAAAATGTCCAAGCGACATACAGCCAGAAGCGTTTATTCAGATTGCTGAACTGGCAATCTGGCATGAGCTAAGATAAATAAATATTAAATGTAAAGGCAAGCGCAGCGTAAGACGTCCAGCCACAAGGTAGACAAGCGACCTGATAAAGGTAGCAGGAAGCCGCTGGATGCCAGGCGTTTTCAACCGGCTAATCTAGAAGTCACTGGATGAGGTCTATGTTCAGCAGTGGACGACCTATGGCTAAAATGATTAAGTAAAGATTAGCTATAAATATAGAGCTTTAAAATTACTGCTATAAAATAGTTAAACAGTTTGTTAAAAAAACGTGCTAGAATCATAAAATATTAACTGCTTGAGGTGGTATGCGCCGGTCATGTTTTGATTTTATTTATTAGTCTAATAAACTCTATTTGTAATAACAAACAACAAAATAATAGGTCCCCACATTTCGCGCACGCTTTCAATTTACCATTGACCCTGGACCCTGACTAGCCAGTCCATCCATGACAATTAAAGTCTAATCTAAAAATTAATTACACTAATTCATTTCTGCAAATAGGCTTAAACTAAGGTTTTCAACACGTCCCATTTTTTTTTAGAGTACTTGTATTTTATCTCGGTTGAGATCAAATTTTGAGGTGGGTTTACTAATACGGGTCTCGAACCATTGAAACAATACAAGATCCCCGCGATCAAACATGAGATAATGTGTTATGGTATATTTTATTAAAATTTATGTCTTATTCCAACTTCTGAGAATTTATTAATCTGGTAATGTGAATTCTGAACGCGTTTCGAACGTTAAATGCTGATGTACTATCGAAGCGGTGTCTTTTCGGTATCGTTTTAATATCGTTTGGTGCATTTAGTGTCATAATAACTTAGTATGATAAAACATTGTATGTGTGATAGTATGTAAGTAGGTACTTATATTTTATTAGGTTTACAAATAGGTTAGCTAACTGAATATAAAAATAAATGTTACTAAATTAGGTTATTTAACCTTTTTTGCTTTAAAATAAAAAATATTACAATTTTAACTTAAAAAAAAACAAAAAATAAATTTAATTAAATACCAGTTAAGTTCATAAATCACTTGCATCAATTATGGATATCTAATATAGGGTAAAAATATGAATTAGAATAAGTTCTCAAAGGCATATTAAGATTTTAATATTCACCCCTATTTAAACTTAAAACAGTACACAAAAATAAATACAATATGCATCAAGAATATTTCATAAAGCGACAGTAAAGCGATACCAAGTCGATAGTACGACCCTCAGTAAGGCCGCCTCCATAAACCGTTGTTCGCTCATTTGTCAAGCTTGTGGATATTTATTTATTACGGACCCACGGCTGAGAATACCTGACCACCTTTTAACCAACTTAATCAATACAATCACAAAAAAAAGTTAACTTTTACGACAGTCGGAATAAGGACGTAATTGCCTTGAGTGTGGTTTATGGTATAAAAATGCTTTTGGGAACTTTTAATCTTTGACAATTTTGTTTCTTACCTACAAAAAAATAACCGCCCCTTACTGCTATAGGAATAAGGTTCAATTTTGAGAGTTTTTCTAATCTGAAGGTTTTGTGTATTGAATAAATGGAAATAAATTTAAAATCTATACGTGGATCGAAGCGCGCCACTGTTTTTGAGTGTTAATAGATTATACGTTGTTTTTGTTGGCTTTTTTGTTATTTTTATGGCTTTATTTTTGTAATGACTCATTAGTTGGGTTGTTTTAATGTCTCCTACAGTTTGAGATCGGATGTCATGTCGTTAGGTGTAGGTTTTTAAACTTTTTTGTCTGTTCATTTAAAACGCTCTGTGAAAAAATGGTACTTCTGTTGCTATTTTTTCAATGTTTGTTTGTTAATCATGACGCTGGACAGATTGTATTTTTTTGGATATATAACGTGTAACTTAAAATACCCAAATCTCTTAGATTGGCGTATTTTGAGCTGGCCACGTGTTGGACCACCATGTAAAGATAAAAACGGGCACACCTGGACCAAAGATCGACCCAGGATCCGGACTAACTCGGCGCCTAAAGACGAGGAAACCCTAGAAATAAGGCTAGAAAGAAAAAAATCGATCGTTTATATGTCAAATCGACAAACAGTTTTAAATATTGGCCATGCCCGTAACGGGATAACGGTCCTGCCCTATACAGGGGACGTAAAATAGAACAGTGTGTAACAGTAAGTAACGGAAATAATAAATATTTGACACTGGGTTACTACACTAGTAGGGCCCAAAACATAAGGAGACATGTTCTGCCCCATATGGGCCAATAATGTTATTATTGACGTTCATAAGTGGCAGTTTTCTGTCCTAAACTGAATAAATGATTTTTGACTTTGACTTTGGTTCCGTATAGTTTCGCCATGTCCGTCTGTCTGTCTATCTGTCTGTCTGTCCGAGTGTTAGTACTAAAAAGCTAGTGGTATACATATTAAACACAAAGACAATATGGTAGAATAAAATCTTGTTAAAAACATTTTCTAGGTTTCCACATAGGGGATGATTTTTTCCTCGTCTTGTATCTTAGTGTGGGTTGTCGTTTGATAATTCGATCAAAGATATTGTGGATGTGTGAACACCATTTATCGATTTAGCGATCCGTTTGCGTAATATTAAGCTTTAAAGTGCATTTTTTTGTTAAAGTCAAGTTTCCTTCTCCCATTTGCCAGCTGAACCGCTGAAAAGCTGTTACCGAATACCGGACTCTGCTTAAATGGCTTCCAATCCGTCGTAGGCGTGACTTGCATATTCTTTCGCAATTATTTAACATATTGTTCAGTCCGAAATCACCACCCTATTTAAAAAAGCGCTTTCAATTTTTGCAGTCATCACAGGGTCATGACATGCGGTCATCCAAAAAACTACATCTTCAATTTCCTCCCCATTCTACTAATTACTATACGCAGTCGTTTACTGTCCAGTCCATTCGCCTCTGGAATTCCTTACCATTAACAATCAGAAAATCCGAATCGATTGCTATTTTTAAAAATCGGCTTAAAGCACACTTTCTTTCTTCTTGACACAAACTGCCTTTATATCTCAGAATATTACTGGTCACTGTTAGTTTCGACATCTCCTCGCATATATCAAGTAGTATGTATGTTTATTGTATGTATGTTTATTGTATGTATGTATAATTATTGTTATGTATTTATTTTATTTTATTTTTATTTATTTATTACTGTATGTATACGTTTATGCCATAAATTTATGCAATTCTATTTGTATCAGGTAAGAATTCTAAGAACTCTGCAACACCTTCCCCTTTCTTTAATGGTTGTCCTCTACCTAAAGGTTGTCTGGAAGAGATCGCTATTAGCGATAAGACCGCCTAAATTGTACATCTTTCTGTAAAAATCATGTGTATTTTACTTGTATGGTGTGCAATAAAGAGTATCTATCTATCTATCTATCTATCTGAATGGTTGTTTTCAGAAATGTAAACAAATGTACCTACGACCTATCCCTAAAGTTATGACGACCTCCGTAGCCGAGAGGCGAGCATATCGGACTTGGTGTCGCTATCTCTGAGGTTCCGGGTTCGATTCCCGGTCGGTCAATGTAGGAAAATAATCTATATTGTCTCGGGTCTGGGTGTTGTGGTACCGTCCTTGTTTCTGATTTCTGTAACACAAGTGCTTCAGTTACTTATCATAGGATCATCAGCAATGTATGTGATGTTGTCCAATATTTATTATTTATATTTATATTATCAAATGTAACAAAATGTAAATCCAATACTAGCTGTCTGCTTTGTCACTAAGTTTTTTTTTAATGATTTGTCTAAGGCCTAAGTTATATTACAATCTAGCCTAACTAGACTAATGGGTAATTTAATTTTGAACTTATTTAAGTATGGTGAGTCATAGCTAAGAACGTGTCCATTAACACTTTTCTTATTGTCACTAATAATATTAAGGGGAAGACACATTGTTCACAAGTCTTTAAAAATAGCAGAGAGCTATACACACTATCACTGCACTAACTCAAAAGGTTTTGTTCTTTTAAGTCTTCTCACTATGTCCGTGCTATCGAGGAGCTGGATTGCCTCGACATTCACATAGTGGTGAAGTCTCTTTTCGTGAGCTTCTGCATACTTTTTTATAACATTCTTTACAAACTCCATTTGAAGGTCCCGGTGGAGATTGTCATTTCTTATATACCAAGGTGCCCTTACGATGTCCCTAAGTACTTTGTTCTTGCTTTGTTTGGTACAGCCCCACAGCGGTATACCATAGGTCTATACTGGCATAAGAACCTGTTTATACAAAGTAAGTTTATTTTGTATTGCCTAAGAAAATGTATTCTGTAATTAAGAGAGATTTTGGAAAAAAAAATACAATGCGCGCGACCAGTCACGCCCTTGGCCGGTTTTTTAAAAATAAAATCAGTAAAAAGAGTATGAGACGCTTGGCAGGACAGGTTCGATTCCCACCCGAGGCAATCTTTGTTTTAAGTGTAATAATTACTAAGATATTAAAAAAATTATATGCAACGCCAGACAGGACAAGCTTCTCAAAAACATGCTAAGTCTTATTTCATAGGACGATCACACACGCAAACAAAGTCATCTACACACATATTGTATGCCAAGATTGATACTATTCGCGCGACAAGCTATCACTTACGCCCGGGCTTGCTCGTTCCGAGAACCGCCCACGCTCAGATAGAGAGAACTTACATTTTAATGCTGAACATAGATCTAATTCTTCGGTACTGGAACTGGCAACTTCAACTAAGTAACTACTTAACTTCTTTTAGCGCTTCGTTCAGTTTTTTCGGGTTCCGTACCTTGAAACCTGAGTTTGTTCCAGCGTTTCTTCTCAGCACTTGCCAGATTGTCTGTGTCTTGTCTCGAAGCGCTAGTAGGGCCCAAAAAAATAAGGAGACATGTTCTGCCCCATATGGGCCAATAATGTTATTATTGACGTTCATAAGTGGCAGTTTTCTGCCCTAAACTGAATAAATGATTTTTGACTTTGACTTTGACTTTGACTTTGACTTTGAAAGGAAAAAATGGAACCATAACCAAACCATATATAGGATCATTTTGTTGTCGATCTGTCTGTCAAGACCCTTTATTTCAAAAACGCGTGAAGGTAGGTATAGAGCTGACATTAAACCCATGTACTCAGGTATAATCGAGGCTGGGAAAAAATTGAACTTCTAAGTTTCTGTTTCTGTCAGCGTGCAAAATGTGCAACGACTTCCGTAGCCGAGAGGCAAGCATGCGGGAAATCGCGTTCGCCACCTCTGTTCTGTGTTCAATTCTCGGTCGGGCCAATTTAGAAAAATAACTTGTCTATATTGTCTCGGATTAACACACGTGCTTTTGATACTTACCATAGAATCAGAGTTATACATGTGATGTTGTCCAATATAAAATACTTATAGATTTAATGATACAGTGGCGGAAAGTTCTAGTTATTAAATTGAGAGCGCTTGCCTCCGTAACCTTAAAACTGAGAAACCAGAGTATTTTGGAACATGGCTACACATCCTTATTTGCTAATTACCAAAAACTAGGTTTATTTAGTTAGGAGAAAAAATTAAATCAGCATGTTATAAGCCACTTCCAAACATTTTAAGTCTGTATCGACTAGTGTGGCCACAGGATTTGCTCCTTATTCTTTGTCTATGCTTTATTGTGTGCTATTAGTTGTGTGCTATTGTGCCATTCTAAATTGATTGCGACTTCATAAGCATATTTTTGTTTATTTATATTTACTAACACGCCATTTTGACTATATGGCAACTCCATATTACTCTGTTTAACTCCTTAGGATTGCATTTTTGCAGTAAATCTCAATATGTAAACAAACTTTCTTACGACGACCTCTGTAGCCGAGAGGCGAGCGTACTGGACTTGGTGTCGCTATCTCTGAGGTCCCGGGTTCGATTCCCGGTCGGGCCAATGTAGAAAACGAACTTTTTTTGTACTGTCTCGGGTCTGGGTGTTGTGGTACCTAGTTGTTACTGACTTCTATAACACAAATACTTAAGCTTCTTACTTAAGATTAGGGCAATGTTAGTAACATTGTCCGATTCATAAGATTTGGGACGTGTAAAATTCCCTTTAGTGGCTTATTTGCTGTTATAACAACAATCATCAGTCTATTGATTGATTTAGGGCCGATTTTTCAATACCCAGATAGTTTAATTTGATGAATAAGATTGACATATTTGACAGTTTTCGTATAGAAAAATTGTCAAGCGTCAATTTTATTCGTCGTATAAAAGTTGCCTGGCGTTTGAAAAATCAGCCTATAAGGGCTGATTTTTTCTGATTTCTAATTTTAGTGGTCAACCAGAATAGCCAAGAAGACCTGACAGAATTGTTAAGCTAATATCTCAGATATTATCGATGATCTCACTGTCAAATTGACACATACACACGCGCTATGTGATTGACATGTCAAGTTTTGCTTGAACGCCCAAACGCGTTGGCTTGGAAAAAATGTGATATATCAACCAACAAACAAAAAAGTTTGATATGGATTTTCAAAGTTCCATTGCTATTTCTAGAGTTGGTTTTTGAATGTTGGTAACATTGAGTTGTACGTGTCATAAGACAAAATTAAGTTCGGTAGCTGTAAGCAGTCGATTGGAAAGATCAAATCTAATAAATTCCAATCAAACAAGATTGAAAACAAATGTTTGTTGCATGGTCAAGCGTGTAACGGGTGTTTTAAATTCATAATGCCTCAATAGAGCAAAAAGGTTAACAGTCTTTTTTTTAATAGCAACAATTTTACCTTTGCAAGATTTGTGTTTTAAAGAATAACAGTAGATAATTAACACTAAAATATATCAATTATATTTTTAAGTTATCAATACAAAGATATTGCTTTGAGCTTGATTTTGATTTGATTTGAAAATGAAAATGTTTATTTGTTTAGATAGGTAAGTTAACAATATTAGTAGCTGACCCACTCCTTTTAAGTGTGAGGACACTTGTGCCAGGAGAGGACACTCTCCCATATCACAACATAGGCTCCAGATACACTATTGGTTACAAATACATTACCAGTAGAGAAACAACTTATAAAGAAAGAAGAATACAAAGGGTTGTGTGTGTGTGTGTGTTCGAGTGTGCGCGCGTGTTTGTGTGCGCGTGTGTGTGTGTGTGTGTGTGTGTGTGTGCGTGTGTGTGTGTGCGCGTGTGTGTGTGATTTGTTTTGAAGTGTTCCTTATTATACGTTCCTAATTTACCTATCAATAAGCAGAAGACGAAGAAAAATATAAGAAATCTACGATTAACATTAAACATGTTTCTTCTGTGATTCTACTGCATTCTCCATGGAACCAACATCAAGATCACAAAAAAAAACTTCTTTGTACAAATTGAAGCCCAATTCATGTAACTCAAATTCAAATTCAAATCATATTTATTTATTGCATGTCACATTAAGTAATAATTAGTTTAGGTGGTAGGTACAGTCTAGGTATACATGTGACGCCCTGCAAGGGCATAGCAATTTGTGAGGGCTAACTAAGTACTAACTTAACGAACCTAGTCGCAATAACATTACAATCTAAAACTGTTTTCTCGTAAACTTTTTATTTGACGTAAAATTATCAAAACTATCCTAATATGGCTAAATATAGCAAAAAAAAAGTTTCTTCCATTTTCAGTCGCATTACGAACTATAATTGCATTTTTTACACACACATACACATACACACACACACACACGTGTGTGTGTATGTGTGTGTGTGTGTGTGTTGTGCTTGTGTAAGTAATGTGTAAAGTTTATCTAAGTATCAGGAATTCAGTTTCTGAGTAATCTAAGGTTTTTAATCACGCAAAAAGCAATATTAAATGTCCCTAAATCAAAAAATTGCTACTAAACTCTACATTTTGACCTAACGAGATTCGTCTAACATAATATCCAACTTTATTTGAGCTAATCAAGCAAAAGAAAACAATGGTACACAAACGAATCCCCTTGAACCGTGCCTTCTGGGAAGTGAATGCACTCAGCCTCCGATGCACGGGTGATAGCACTCATCTCGATGTCGTCGTCACGTACTACCCGACGGACGTACTATTTTATATGTATAGATACTACAATGGAATAGTTAGAAATCTGTAAAACCTCATGCAACTAAAGGTTGAGCTTTGTGAGGTCATTGATCTAAATTAACCTTACAGATCAGGTTTTTGACAAGTGTCACTTTAATTGAATTTTTTACTACTAAGTAATTACGTGTTTGTAAAGTTAATTGTTTTGTAAAAGAACTTACTAGTAAAACGCTAATTATAAAACGTGTGAGTGGTCGTTCATAGATAATTGTTGAATCATAATTTTTCGTACCGTTGGTTGCCTGACACCTGACATTATTATAAAAACTGTCATTATTATAAAATATTTAGATGTTTTATTATAACAAACGAGAATTAGGTACATAAAATGCCCAATAAATTAACTGATTGTTCAATCAATTCATCAAAAAATATTTTAAGTGATAGTAGCCGTGTAGGGACGGTAGTAAAAAATACACTTCCCCACCATCAACAGGAAGCGTGTTGTAAGAGGCGACTAATTCCTGTAGCACGAGACGGGCAGCAGCGTCTGCGTGCAATATCTTGTAAAAAACTGCGCTCGCCAACCCGCCTGCCAAGCGTGGCGAGTATTGGCAATCCCCTCCAAAGATAGAAGTCATTGGGGCGGACCTATGTTCAGCAGTGGACGTCCTATGGCTGTAATGATCATGATGATGATAGTAAAAATATTATATAATGCGTATAAATCTAACAAAATTATAGTGACTTCAGCCATAGGACGTCCACTGCTGAACAAAGCATCACCCATAATATTCAATGAATGTTATGTAAATGGTATAATAAAATGAATATTATTACAAATATTATAAACTAAAGTTTATAATGTTATGTCCGTTATTAAAATTCAATTACAATAACGGCCGATTTTTTTAAAATAAAAAATAAAAATAAAATAAACTTTATTTGCCATAAACATGGTATACAAAGGTGTTACAAAGAAAATTAAGTACTAATCATGTTTAGCCAATTACAGAAGCATGCAAATTTAATGAATGAGAACATAAATTAAGTATTGAAATTCTTTAAATATCAGTCATCATAATCCATAATCATGTCATAAAATATAATTATTTTTTAATAGTCCGATAACTTTTATTTAAATAATAAGTTTGACTTTTGACAGTTTTCGTATACAAATTGTCAAAACGTCAATATTATTCGTCGAATAAAGTTATCTAGCGATTGGAAAAATTGGCGGTTAATGGAATTACCTAGAAAATATGCCAGTACTGTCAGATAACTAAGCCGCCCTAAGGCCTCTGCAGACTAGGCTTTACGACTAGTATCAAGCGATTAACTGGGACTAACTTTAGACGTGTCTTCCGAAGCATGAATATGCTTGTGATAAATGTCACTAAATATGGTTGGAATGGTCACCCATCCAATTTTATCCACTGCAAAGGTAGCTTAACTTTGGTAATCACTAAAGCGCTGCCGGCACTGAACTACAAGCACCTAAAACGACGTTTCATAAATCGACATGACCGGATTTTAAATTTGCAAACCGGGCTGAAAGTCGATACCGTTTCAAACGAGTCAACAGTGCGATTACGTCATCAAATTATTTGAATCCAAAGTCATAGACATTGAGTGTCGAATAAAGATATCATTATTGATGACCAGTCAAACCAAAATGGCGGTCCGAATACTTTCCGATACCCCCGTGGGTTTGACAACGAATAATGGGGACACCCAAAACTTAACTGAAGAAGACATACATTAAACAGGCAATAATTATAATTCAATGTGGACGGTGTCGTTTTGGTGGTGGCGTAGAGTATAAGCGGCAGCGGGAGCGATTAGTACTGATTTCTTTAATTTAATTTCAAATTCAAATCTATAGTTGCTTACTATAAAAATTCAATTCACTTTGTAGCAACATCTATCTCGCCACATACGAACTAAAACTGACGTATCCTACATCGCGATATTAAAGTTATTAGAGCGATTGAACAATATATACCAGAACCCGACAACAACCGTCGGTCAGTAGCCCACCAGACACAACACCGTCTGGTCGGAAGATCCTCCCTTTTTAATGGTGGATGAGGAACATTACACCCTGTTCCTCACACTCAAAACTTCATATCTGTATTAGTTCCCGGACGGTCTCATGACACCTTTGTAGCCGAGAAGCGAGTACGCCGGACTTGGCGTCACCACCATCTCTGAGGTCCCGGGTTCGATTCTTGGTCAGGTTAATGTAGAAAACGAACGTTTCTATTTTGTCTCGGGTCTTGGTGTTGTGGTTGCGTCATTGTTTCTGAGTTCTGTATCTTAGCTTTAGCAAGTACTCAGTATTCGTTAATACCCTGATAACCGTGTAGTGGTTGGCGTTATAGACTACAAAGCCTGGCGATTGCGGGTTAGAATCCCGCAAGGGGTTAGTTAGTTAGTTAGTTAGTTTAGCTGGGTTTTCTCCGCACTTAGCCTCATGATTGGGCCATTGTGCGTGCTACTTAGTCTTTCTTACTCCAACCATCCTAGGTCGTCCCAGAAGGTCAGCAGCCTTTTCAGACTGCTGCAGGCTTCCGGGAGAGATCCTGGTGATTGAAGAATCCGTGCCCGTTGATCTGCCACGCTTCTGCACTCCAATATCCCGCAAGGGGTAAATGGTTGTGTGATGATCACGAGCATTTGTACCTAAGTGGATATTTATAAATTTAAGTATGTTTATTCGTTATCTAGGCGCCATAGTACAAGTTTTGCTTAGTTTGCGTCTAGATGATTGGTGTGATTGTTTGAATTATTTATTCTTTATTTAATACTGATAAAATTGGAAGGCGCTATGTTGTTTTAATTTTTCGCCAGTTCAAAAAATAATGTTAATATACAACGTGTTCATGAAATAACCCAAAACCTCTAAGGGGCTGATTCTGGTGTTCAAATACAACAACTTTTTCTATGGGACCAACATCGAATTCTCAAAAAATATCGTCATTTCCATACAAACTGATGTCAGCTGGTCGCGATTTAGTATGGGAAAGTGTTTTTTTTTGCGACCCATAGGAAAAGTTCCTGAATTTTAGCAGTAGAATTCAAGCATTCAAGTACAATTTTGGTTCAAGTATTTATCATCCCCTAAAAAGTTTTGCGTTATTAATTTATTAATATGGTATATTTTTATTTTTTACTAGCTGTTGCCCGCGATCTCGTTCGCGTGGTGTTCAGTTTATTCATAAATAACTTTCTGCGCAACTTTTTTCATGTTTTCTTTCAAAAGAACCTTCTCCTGACAATAATTAACAAAACAAAAAAAGAATTAGAAGAAATTGTTTTATTCGTTCACGCGTGATGCGATGACCAAGGGTAATAGAGATTTATTTTCACATAGTTTGTGGCCTAGAACCGGGGATAATATTCAAAATAGAGACCTAGTAATTGAACCATTATGGTCCCAATTAATTAAAATTAAAACTTTACTTTCTGATTTTTTCTAACAAACTTAATCGTAAATTCAATGTAATGCAAACAATGCAATAGATCCACTCAACTCGATCGATTGAGTACATTCTGCATCGTACTTATTCTATTCGGAACGTCTATTGACACCACATTGACAACGTTAGCGATAATATTGTTACGCAATAATACATTGATTATGAATCGAAACTTTAAATTCATATTGTACGTAATGCATGGGTTTTGGTTAACTGGAATCTTTTCAGAAAAAATACAAATTTTTTAGAGTCTCGGTTTTTAATATTGTCCCCGGTTGTAGGCCACTGTTATAGATTTGTTGACCGCTGCAATCTTTACACTTGTACCAAACCTAAAGGTCATTTAAGTTATAAACCGACGATTATTGCCTGCATACGATATTGATGTTGTACTCAGTAATTTGTATTTGCAGGTTATTTTATTTTACTGCAGCAAAAATGAGAGAAATTATGTTACACGACTTTGCCATGCGCCGTGCCTTTATTTACACTATAATAATTTTGAGTTTAAAGTCATCTAGATAGTAATATTTAATGACTGGTTTGTATTTATTTTTATTGTTGATCATTAATTATTTTTTTATAAAACAAGTTGATAAAATATGGCTAAATGGAGACCATTATGGCAGAACAGCGGCTTTTATTCACCAACCCTTTCCAACATTTTTTTTAACAGCACACACACCAATTACGATTATGTAGCCCGAAATTAAGCATAGCTTGTAGGTACTATGGCTACAATATAGCGGGTAGAAAATTATTTAACAACTTTTTGACAAACATCGAAATCGCAAAATAAAAACGTTGCCTTAACCCGTTAACATCCAAGCGGTCTCATGAGACCTCATAACAATAGAATTTCTATCGTGTCTCGTTTACTTATGCTTGATTAGTACAACTTTTCGTTCAAGTGATAGTATTTAAAAATGAGGAACCCATTTATTAAATCTCTATTTCGATGTTGATACCATATAAAAAGTTGTATTGGATCAGCTGAATCTTCCTCTAAGAGGTTAGAGGTATTTGGAGTTGCACGTTCTTTATACGAATACTATGAATCAGGTAAAAATGTATGTGGTTATCAATCAATAAATTGCCCCTTGCGGGATTCGAACCGGCAACCGCTGGCTGTGTAGTCCAAAGCGCGAATCACATGACTAGACGCTATCGTCGTCCCTTGACTTGGCATAAGTTATTTTTATTTTTACTGAAAATTATTCCATCTCCTAGCATTTTGTCTTATTCCTTATAGGCGTACCTACGCTTGACCATTAAACACTGGGTGTGGAGCCATGGTCAAAAAATAGTCTGGTTTCTCTATTTAAGGGTTAAGGGATCTAATGATAATTATTTCAGATGTAATAGCAAAAGTTGCCACATCTAGAATCATGGTTATCATCATCATCATCATTTCAGCCATAGGACGTCCACTGCTGAACATAGGCCTTCCTCATTGACTTCCAGATTGGCCGGTTGGGAGCGGCCTGCATCCAGCGTCTTCCTGCGACCTTTACAAGGTCGTCTGTCCACTTTGTGAGTGGACGTCCTACGCTGCGCTTACCGGTACGCGGCATTCATTCTAGAACCTTTTTGCGCAATCGACTGTCCATTTTACGTGGTATGTGCCCCGCTCACTGCCACCTCAGTTTGCTAATCCATTGGGCTAGGTCAGCGACTTTTGTTTTGCAGATCTCATTTCTGATTCAATCTCGCAATCATGGTCAAGGGTACCAAACATTACCAGAACTACTAAACTTATTGATTATACCATCTATGGCCTCTAGGTAAATGAGAAAACGGAACAAATCGAAAAACATTTTTTATTTACGATAGCACCACGTTCCAGCACTCAAAATAACAGCACCCATCAACAATACCGAAGATTAGAATGCGAATCGTCCAACTTCCTCATAGGCACCAATAAAAGTATGATATTGCAAATAAAAAGACGATAACGCGAAAACGGAATTATTGTCAGCGAAATACAAAGATGCGTAGTCAATGGATCAGACATATTTATGGCATCAAGCAGCAAACAACACTTAAAGAAAAAAAAAATTTGTAAACTATAATTTTTCAAACATCCTCTTTTGCCGAATCGATTGGCGTAGTTCCATAGTTCAATTCCCAGTTCTGACCAATTCAGACAGGACTTTTCTCGGGTCTCGTTGTTCTGGGAGACACTCTTAGCAAAAACATATTGTCTGGTACGTCGTAACATAGGGATGTCAAGTTCTTACTTTGAGACCACGATAATTGTTGTGTTGTATGGCAATTTTTTTTTTCATCATCATCATATTAGCTAAAGGAGATCCACTGCTGATATACTCGCCACGCAGCGAGCGCAGTTTTCTAATAATATTTCGCACGCAGACGCTGCTGCTTATCCCGTGCTACAGGAATTAGTCGCCTCTTACGACACGCGTCCTGTTGGCGGTGGGGAAGTGTATTCTTTACGGCTGTCCTCACGCGGCAATTTTTTATGTTCTATCAATTCTTTAGGTGACGACTGAGCAGGCTTCTTTGAGCAATAGTGAATAAAATTTATATTTCTTCAGGTCAGATTGTGATGAAACATACACAAAGAGATAAAGAAAAATACAAAAAAGATCACCAATTAGATTCAGTGCAGTAATCCTTTAACTACGACATCTACGAAAAATATATTTTTTATGCAAAAATATTTTATATTACGTCAAAAACAAATAAATAATACGTCATAATTGTGCATTTCTTTCATTGCTAAAATGGTAAAAGTCCATGAGTTCAATCTTATTGCTATTTTACTTACACATAAAATTTTGTCAAAACTGGCAAATCACTTTCTTGGCCGACCGTACCATTTTTTTCTATAGTGACACTTCTTGCGATGTTAGGTATATCTTTGTCACAAAACGGAAATATAACATGGGGGGTGCGGGGCGTTTAAAAAGTTTGATTGAGATCGCTACCGACGGGAACTTTTTGATTGTATCCCAAAGAATCGGGACTGAGAACATGATAAATAATGATAAACCAGGACGCTATAGGAGTGAAAATAACAAGGCTAGTACGAAATATTTGAAATGAAGATGAAATTACTTAAGAAAAAATCTATCGCCTGATGTGGTAATCGAACCTACGAACTGTCGCTATCAGGCTATCTAAATTAAGCTACCAAGTACATTAGTAACCTATTGAATATTTACAATATTTATATTTCTTGCTGTTAAATTACTAATCAATGTTTTGTTATATCATTTTGTAGCGACATCTATCTCGCTACATATAAAACTGACGTATCCTACATCGCGATATTAAAGTTATCGGAGCGATTGAACCATATATACAAAAACCCGACAAACAACCGTCGGGCAGTAGCCCACCAGACACAACACCCGTCTGGTCGGAGGATCCTCCCTATTCAATGATGGATGAGGAACACAACACCCTGTTCCTTACACCACCCCCAAAACTTAACTTATTAAGCGTGCATAATCAAGACACAGTAGAAATTCCATTGTTTTGCAGTTTCATGAGGCCACTTGGGTGTTGACAGGTTGAACTTGGCTTGAGGTATTAGAATAAATTATGTATTGCAAAAAAATCGTGAGGTTAAAAGTCTTATAAATATTATTACAAAATGGTCTTGGAAAGGAACATTTTTTTCGTACTTTATACATAATAAGTGAATGTGAGCATTATCATCATCAGCCAATGGAGTTTCATTACTGGACATAGGCTTCTCCCCAGAACACAAAAGCAAGCGAATCTAGGCCGTTTGCATCCACGACTTCCTGCAACTTGTCATTTTTCTCTTAAAAATGTAAACCTTTACTCATTCCAATATGTAATAAATAAAACAAAACAAACAAATAAGCAATCGGTATAAACGTAATAAAAAAAACATGTAAGACAGAGTTTCCCAATCTTTAATCTCAATCATTAATGAAGACCTATTACAAGGTTGCGTGAAGTCGCTGGTTTCAAACGGCCTGGAGCCGTTCGCAGAGGTTCTTTGGGGGAAGCCAGCAGTTGACTTCTTCATAGGCTGATAATGACGATGAAACATCGTACTGCTTACTGCTGTTTACGTACTGATTATTTTTTATGGTAGAGTCACAAAATATGCTAGGATAAACGCACTAAAATCAAAACAAATTAATATTTTAGTGTTTAACACATTTTCTGAGTGTTTCAACACTCTTTTTTAAATGGGAATCTGCAAAAGACCAGCGTAGTAGTCGTAGAACCGCTGAGATGCTCTGACACATGACATATTCAGTATCATGTTTAAAACCACATTATAATTACATGCGATGTGATCGCTAAGCGATCAAGTCTCTCAAATAAAGAAAAAAAAACTATGGTTTTAAATAAATGTTCTTCTATAATATTCTATAAGCTGAGAAAACAGAAGCTCTTTGCGGCACCCTTGCTTAGGTACCCTTCACGGCCTTAGGGCGCTGCGGCCCACCGTTTGGGAACCACTGAAGTGGGTAACTATCTGGGGATATATTTGCAATAAACGAGATTGAATTTTTTGACAACAAACTGACTTTGTATGGGCGGGCTATCTCTCTCTATCGTTCTTTGTTTGTGAGATGGATATTTTTTATTAGTAAGAAAAGTGGTAACAAATAGCTTGGTATGAACAGTAAAAATTGAACTTCATTTTAGAAAGAATATAATAAATTGTATCGTTTTTTTAATTGTAACTGTTTGATAAAGGTAAGCTAATAATATTACTAAATATAAAGATTCCGACGAATTGAGAACCTCCTCCTTTTTAGGGTTCCGTAGCCAAATGGCAAAAAACGGAACCCTTATAGATTCGTCATGTCTGTCTGTCTGTCTGTCTGTCCGTCTGTCCGTCCGTCCGTATGTCACAGCCACTTTTTCCGAAACTATAAGAACTATACTGTTGAAACTTGGTAAGTAGATGCATTCTGTGAACCGCATTAAGATTTTCACAAAAAAATAGAAAAACAATAATAAATTTTGGGGGCTTCCCATACTTAGAACTAAAACTCGAATATTTTTTTTCGTCAAACCCATACGTGTGGGATATCAATGGATAGGTCTTTAAAAATTATATTGAGGTTTCCAATATCATTTTTTTCTAAACTGAATAGTTTGCGTGTGAGACGCTTCCAAAGTGGTAAAATGTGTGTCTCCCCCTGTAACTTCTAAAATAAGAGAATGATAAATCTAAAAAAAATATATAATGTACATTACCATAAAAACTACCAGCGAAAATTGGTTTGAACGAGATCAAGTAATTAGTTTTTTTTAATACGTCATAAATCGTAAACCGCAATTTAACTTTCGTAATGTTATGGATTTCATTTTGCAATAAAAATACCATAACTATGACTCGATTGTCGTGATGGGTGAACTTTTACTCATAACGGTACCTACAGGTTTGTACGGAACCCTCGGTGCGCGAGTCCGACTCGCACTTGGCCGGTTTTTTTGAAGTCGTCTGAAAATAAAAACAGCTTTCTAATGTCTCTCTAATACTTAACTTTTTACATTTTAAATGAATATAACTGAATTTACGTTTACATTAATTAAAATACTCGAATGCTTGAACTTTTGAAGGGAATTTTTTATTTAGAACCTTAGTCATTAAACCATTTTCCTTATTACAAATGCCAATAAATATCACCCCCCCTTATAAATGACTCTCGAAATACGTCAAGAAACTCGATAATACTCTCACTTATTAAACAGTCCATTAGTTTTACGTCGTTTGATCGGATATTTTGACAGCTATTAATATTTCAACGATTTATTAATGTTTTCAATCCGGGGAATCATCATTCATATACTGAGATAGTATAGTGTACCAGTATTTTTAGGCTTTTAGGGTTACGTAGGACCATAAAACATTTTTTTATAAAAAAAAATAACCAACTTCAAAAATACTAAAAAGCTAAAAATAACTTTTAAACAATCATACCAAACTGTTGTTTTTGGAGTCGATGCAAACAAAAACATTTAAACACTCCACGGCTGGCACCGACTCCAAAAATAACTGTTTGGTAGGTATGATTGTTTAAAAGTTATTTTTAGCTTTTTAGTGTTTTTAAAGTTGGTAATTTTTTTATAACAGAATGTTTTATTTGTCTGTTTTTTTCCACTAATTGTAATTATAGCTAAAGTGCATAAAATAAGTCCAAACACGGCTATGATACATTGTTATATCACAGAGTTTCGGTGCTTACCTTCCGCATTCGTCATCAGATCAGTTTGATGGTACCATTTTCACCAGAATGATTTATTAAAATTCGATTTGTCGACTATGGCAAAACTTAACTGCCTTAATAAAGATATCTTATCGCTACTCGTGGAAGACTATTGTGACCAACTATGGTCTTCTTTATCAGTTCCACCTCAGCAAATGATACTTTGTGAATGCAAATGCTTGACTTGTTGTTGAATGTACTAAAATCGCTATACGTATACATATAATATTTTAGGAGTTCCCTCAGTTCCTCAGGGATCCTATCATCAGAATTTTTTTTTTAAATCGGACCAATCTGGAGTAATACTCTTCCATTTATTAAGAAAATAATTTTTCAAATAGGTTCATTAATGGCGGAGTTATTAAGGTATGGACGTGAGGTGAGACAACCACTGAGCTACCGCTGCTAGGTACAAGTATATGGATTCCTTGTAAACAAGTTCAAACGTGGCATTGTCTCTATTTATCGTAAATAAAAGTTATTATTAAGCAAAATATAAAGGCATCATCAGTTTTCGAAAATACCAAGATCAAAAAATACCCCTAAATGTAAGGGAAAATAACAAAACATTAATCTCATCCGAACTGAGACGGGCAACATAATTGTATCGTTACAGAGAGACGGTGAAATCAGACTTTGTTCAAACTCTCCGGGCAGTACATCACCATCGCCTGTCGTGGCGTTTCGTATTTTTACGGCAAATTTGTCTGACAGCCATCATTCGATGCGAGCCAATCTAACTTTGTCGAGACGTACGCGGTTATAGGGTTTATACGTGTCGCGGTGGTTTGTTGATTCGGAAATTTCGAGTAGTGACCAGATAATTAAGTACCTAATAGTTTTGATTAACATTTTTCCAAAAATACCTTTAATTTCAAGATATTATATAAATGAAATAGAAATCTTTTGTTAGCATTATTAAATGAATAAATTTCAAGTAAAATATTATAGAAATAGCCGGCGGGTCTGTCTGTGTGGAGTTTGGATTTTCTTAGAAAATCGTTTTATATTGCTCCGAATTGTCTGTTATCCAGAATTTATGTTGTGCATACAGATTATGATATTAGTTAATATTTTTATGCATTCTATATTGTACAGAGACATTTTTGTAAAGTTTTGTTTTATTTTGTGTTAAAAAGTGTGTATTGTACCTGCACATAATATAAACTCATAAAAATTCATTTACCGATCTATGAAAATAAAAAATCGATTACCGTAAACATAAAAAAAAACATTTGTAAACAGCCTAACCTTTTTTTTGGGTATATTCGTTATCGTTTGGGCTTATGAAAAGAAAATTTAGAAAAAATCTTAGAAGACTTAAATTCTAAAATGACTGAACATCTATTTTAACAGCTAATTATCGGTCAGGACGTCTGTTTATTCGTCTAGATTATTGAATTATTTAGGGTTAACAAAAGTTATATTTTATAAATTCTAGTGTCAGAAACTACCCGCAACACAGTACAGATACAACTTATTTTAAGTTTTTAATGAAATATCTTTTAGCGGAGCTGATCTCGCCGCGAAAGAATAATTTAGTAAGTCGAGACCGAATTGTGTCATTTCTGAACGAAATATTACATTGTACCCTTTCCTTGTTATTCTATCATTCGGTATTGTGATATTTTTGCTTTAAACTTTGTAAGAAATAACACTTTGTTAGTAACATCAAATAAAGATTTTTTTATAATAATTGCGACTTTCAAAAAGTGTAATTGCGTAGTAGCAATCATTTTGCTTTAACGCAAAGGGTTCCAGGTTTTATTCCCAGTTAAGTTCAATTTAGAAAATAATTTCTAGATCTGGGTGTTCTGGCAGGAGTTTTTACCAAAATTCACTATCGGTACCTACTCCATACCGTACTCTATTAAAAAAAACTAAACAGCCTTCTATTTTGGCTCGTGTTTTTTAACTTTTTAAATAAGAATACAATGAAGTAGATCCGCTTAGTATTTTGAGTTGTTATTAAATTTGTTTATTTCAGAATAAGAATTATTAAAACAATGTTTTTAATTGTGAATACGACGCTTTTAATCAACAAGAACATAGTTTTGCACCATCAATAACGTATCATAAAATAAAGTCGCAAAAAAAATAATAATCTAGTGTTTATTGAACTTCACTTACGTAATTTAATTTGACGTTTTGACAGCTCCAGAAAGGGACGCCAATATATATTTGTTAAGTTAGAAAGAGACAGATAAATCAGCAGGTGTCTCAACGCCCAGCTGCTGATGATTGATATATTTCGGTAACGGTTTAATTATCGATAAATTTAAAATAATAAATATAGACGTAATGAAAAAATACCGTTCTATCTTATATTTGCTATGATAAGATCTAGTTTACGGCTTAGATTTGTATGTAATATTAAAGTTTTTAACCAACTTAAAAAAAGGAGGAGGTTCTCAATTCGGTTTTATGTCTTTTTTAGTTTTTTTTTCAAATGTTTGTTACCTCAGAAATCCGCTATTAAAAAACTGATTTGAAAATTCTAAGCTATAAATTATGTGTATGAAGCGGCCTGCATCCAGCGCTCACCTTTTGGGTGGACGTCCTACGCTTGCCAGTAAAAATCACACTTATAAAAAGGTATAAATTTAGCAATGGCAACATAAAAAAGAAGTCAAAACATATTTTCAACCGACTTCAAAAAGGAGGAGGTTCTCAATTCGTCGGTACCTTTTTTTTTTTTTTTTTTTTTTTTTTTATTTATGTTCAGCGATCATTCGTTACTGCGTTGACCGATTTCGATAATTATTTTTTTGTTTGAAAGGTAATACTTTCAGAATGGTCCCATATAAATTTGGTTAAATTCTGATGATGGGATCTATAAGAAAATCATCAAACATTGCATAAACTCCGTACCACGCCAACTGATTTTAGTATCTATCTTACCTATATCTCTGCCAAATGTAGACCGATTTTGATGATTCTTTTTTTAATGAATAGCTTACACTTCAAAGATACTATAATCAAACATTTTTGGAAAAAAATTCACCCCTAAGGGTGGAAAAATAGGAAATGAAATCGGTATTCAGCAGTTAAATTATGTTTGCACTCGTAAGATTTGTTTTGATTAAGATTTATCACTAAAATAGATGAAATAAGTTAATTTTATAAAAAAAATAAAAACCGACTTTAAAAAACTAAAACGCTAAAAATAATCTTAACACTTAAGTACCTAATCAGTTACTTTTGGAGTCGGTGCCAGTCAATGAGAGACCAATGTTTTCGTTTGCACCGACTCCAAAAGTAACTGATTAGGTATTTAAGTGTTAAGATTATTTTTAGCGTTTTAGTTTTTTGAAGTCGGTTTTTATTTTTCTATTTTAACAATACATAGTTTGTTGCTATTTGAATAACAAATTGAGTAGATTAACACATGAAACTCTAATTGCCTATAGCAGATGATCCACTGCACAAATGACTTTGATCATCAATACTGTATTAATCCAAAAACGTCACTATACAAATAAAAGCTTCAACAATCTTACACCTTATGTCCACAGTGATATGATCTAAAATTGATAGAGTTTAAGATAGTATTGTGTCGTTTTAAGCAGTTAATGAGTTTGGGCTGGTTCCATTAATTGTTAAATACGTTTGACATCCGTTAACGCGGTTCATAAAGACTATTGGATAGAATGCAACGATGACAATGAATGTGGTATTTTGTGATTAAACTTTCGAAATGGCGTTCATTTTGGGTTTGGGTTCATTTTAGTGTCCATTAACTAATAATAGATTGGTTAGTGTCATCATGTGAATGACACTTTAGGATGAAATATTTTGGCTAGTTTAAATGATTTTGTTTTGCATAACAGATGAAATGGGAAATACACTATACGATTGTAAAGACGTTGAATAAAGATACTTATAGATGCGATATTTTCGATAGGCTCAAGGAAGACCGGCTGCATTGGTACAAAAAAAGACTATCTGAGATATTAAATTAAATAAATTAATAAATTGTTTTCACAATCACACCAATTATCTAGCCCCAAACTAAGCAAAGCTTGTACTATGGCGACAATATAACGGATAAACATACTTAAATACTTTTATAAACATCCATGACTTAGATACAAATGCTCGTGCTCATCACACAAACATTTGTCCCTTGCGGGATTCGAACCCGCAACCGCTGGCTTCGTAGTCTTGAGCGCGAACCACTACACCGGTCGTCTTAGCACCAGAGATATATCTAGCGGTGGACTTATGCTCCCTAATTATGATGATGATACCAAAAAGTGATCAGTCATTATAAGAGGTGCTGTTCTTCTTCTTCTAGTTCCTCTTTAAAAGAAGAGATTGCCAAACCATAAGATTAGCAAGACATCAGTGGAGACTCAGGATCTGGCTTCTGCCTATCTTTTACAGAACCTGAATATAATAACGAGGACAATTTATCAAATTCATTTAGCATAAAAATGAAAAAAAAAGATTTTATTATGGTCAGTAAAAAATATTTTGAGAGGGGTTCAATAATTATCAGGAGTTTATTGTCGCTTCCGAGGTAGATTAAATGGGCCTTAAGTAAGTAATTAG
Source organism: Anania hortulata (assembly GCA_963576865.1). Taxonomy (NCBI): domain Eukaryota; kingdom Metazoa; phylum Arthropoda; class Insecta; order Lepidoptera; family Crambidae; genus Anania; species Anania hortulata. The sequence goes on from OY756409.1 coordinate 1,867,653, forward strand.
TACTTTATTTGGCACTAAAATTATAATTTAATTTACTATATAAAACAAGTTGTCATAATTTATTGTCGTTGTCAAAAAGGTCTTCCACTCAGCATTGGTCGTGGCATAGGTCACGACATAATAATATAACGTCATCTGTAAAAATTATGATGCCTCAACATAATAATAAATAATATAATACTAGTTCCAAATTGATGTTCTATTCAATATAAATACCATCTGTGGTCTGTCATTAACAAATATTAATACCAAATCCCGAAGATTTACCACAAACTTCAAGCTCTTTAAAGCCAATTTTGAACACAAAAAATCTAAAATAAAAGCTGACTATTGTCTGCTTATTGCTATAAGGCAACAAAGCCCTATTCAAGCGTGAAAATAATTAATACCCCATATGAAATGCAATAAATCAAAAGATATGTCTTAGGGCACAATACGGGTCACACCTCAATCTGGAAGAGGTACAACAAAAATGGAATCAGAGCTTCAATTTGATGGTAGGCGTATCTTTGAACGAGAATCAAAGTGTTACTACGAGTTCTCGATTTAATTTCGAGTACGTAAGCTGATGTTGTGATTAATTTTCACAAACTTTTATTAGCTTCTGTCTTACTAACTAACTAGGTACCTATGTCAGTAATGAAATCTTGGTAGTCGTTTTTAACTCACTTCTAACTGTCATCCTATTGATTTGAAACTTTATAAGTAAGTGTAATCTAGATAATAATATAATGATTTGATACCATTAACCTGATCTGACGATAGAGCCCGTAAGTGGTTACCTAAATTACTCTTCAGTGGCTACTAGTGTGTGCTCATTTTATTCCTTTTTTTGAGCAATTAATCTTTAAATATCTATTTTTTACTGCTGTAAACTATAATATTTAATAATTTAAAATAAATCTTAGTATTAAATCATACAAATTAAACCATAAAAATACTACAACCCAGCTTTTACTAATGTTTAATTTTAATTTGACATAATGTAAACAAAATTTAATGAGGTATTAAGTTTCAAGTAAGAGACCACGTCATGTAAAGTGGGAGGCGAGTTATTTGAAATTGCGCTTTCTACCGGGTGCAACGGCTAAATAGATCTTGTTCAATATTTTGGGTTTCCTTTAACATTATATTGGTAAATTTTACTACTTTTTATATATTAGTATCGTTTTAGCTTCGAAAATCACTAGTACCGCATGTAGTCCTCAAAGCGAGCTATTATTTTCACTCAACCAAACAAACACAACAATGCACCGACGCAAAAAGCAGTTTTAATTCATAAGAAATTGAATCACATTGAAATTAGTTGGTCCGTCCGTACGCTGCGATGTTATTTATGATTTCTTTATGACAGTATAAGCGAAGACAGTGGGTTTATTTTTTGAAACTTTAAAAAGTAACCTAAGCATTTGTATTCGTTAATAATGTCACATAACAATTTGAATAAAATATTGCACAAGAAAAATCTTCCCTATGAAAGATTCATGTTTTTTTTTCTTTCAAAGTAAGTATCAAAGTTTAGTCATTTACAACGTGTTACGGTCATTTGAAGTACCGTTTAGTAAGAAGCTGAAAATACTACCTAAGTAGGTATTTTTTGTATTTGAAAGCATAAAGAAGGTACAGATAAATATAATATTATGACGAAAGCTTTTTCGGGGGGGGGGGGGGGGGAGTGATTCAGACGCTGACGGGGACAAGGTGCGAGGTATCACCAGCGGCAGAAAATTCAGATGGGAAGTTAAGCACGTACCTAACTACTAATAATCTTGACGCCTCTGTAGCCGAGAGTTCGATTCCAGTAAGTCAATGTAAAAAAAAATACTTTCCTATATTGACTTAGGTCTGGGTGTTGTGGTAACGTCGTTGTTTCTGATTTCTGTAACACACAGGATCAAAGCAATGAAGGTATGTGATGTTGTCCAATATCTATTAAAGTATTTATTTATTTAATGCCTTGCATAATTTAAATAGTCCCAGACACTTGTTCACCCCGAACACTAACTTAACTGACTTCTTAGCTTCTTTAAAATATTTTTATAGTACACTTCACAAGAACTAACGTAACGAAGAGGCACTATAAATTTCCAGTTTCTCACCTATTTAAATATAAACTGAAATATATTTTTTCCTAGAATATTAAGTTACCAGATCCGCATTGACTTTGCGGGGCTTCACGACACTGTTTTCTCGAAACTCAGGATTCTTTGAAACGTTATAATGTAAAAAAAAACTATTGTAGTTACCTTACTTGTAATAACTTAGTGTATTTGAGAAAGTATAGAAAAGTTCTGCATCCAGCTTCCTGCAACTATTACCTGGTCGTCTGTCAACAGGCCAATCTGGAAGTTACTGGGGGTGGCCTTTGTTCATCAGTGGAAGTCCTATAACTGAAATGATGATACTGATGATGATCATCTTCATATTAAAAACTTGTAGAAATACCTGCTTAGGAATATCTTAAGGTTGTTAAGTCTTAAGCATTGTATCTAGCACAAGATCTGTACACACTTAGACTTAGTAAGCAAAATAAATACTTGAATTACCGAGAATTGTTCTTAATACCTTAGAGAGAGCTCCGTTTACATCGTCAAATATTTCCTTGCCTCTTTTTATTTGAAAATTAAAAATGTATCATCAGCAATCAGAACTATCTGACAGGAGTCTTTGGAATAGAAAGGGAGATCGTTAAAATAGATCAAAAATAGCAACGGTCCCAATATTGAGCCCTGGGGCACTCCCATTTGAAGCGGGGCGCTAGAGGATTTAAATCCGTGGTCGTCAGGAGAAGAAACATGCCAACAGACAGTCTTCCACTATAAGTCAAAGACCTGCCGAGGCCAAATTGAAAAGCCTTAAGCAGGACTTGGGTCGGCATATAACCTAACCTATAAACCTAACCTAAGTATGTAACTAACATAAGTGACTACATTTGTTAATGGCACTAAAAGTAAGTTCGATTGCGGTTCTTCTCCCGTCTATGTCTTGCGTGTCCGGACAGCTATTCACACAAAGACCTGAATGTGCACCATCACCATAGTGCGATTCGTATAGCAAAATACTGGTAAAACCCTATAGACTGACGATCTAGTCAAGGTTGCGGGAAGCCGCTGGACGGATCGACACAGAGATGTTCGCTGTGGTGTATAATAGAGGCATGGACCTCTATTGACTTCCAAAGACTGATGATGCAAATGTATACTCAAGGATAAGATTTTCACATAAAATTCTTTTCAACTGCCTCTAGTGGGATTTGAACCAACGACATTTCGCTTTCCGGGCGACTGCTCTCAGCAACTGAGCTACGGAGGACATAGTTATGCTGACGAACTACTTAAAGTTTTAATAGCTGTTAGTAAACCAGCTTTGTTTCATCAATGTGCCAATGCAAAAATAAAAATTAAGTTTAAAATGAATACTGGTTACAAGAAGTTGAGAATTTCCTTAAGTACGTAGTATTCAAGTTAATACTCAGTAAATCTGCACGAATACATAAAAGACTAAAATCGTACAGGTTAGATTGGGGGGTTTTCATGTAAGTTTATAATCATTATGATAGATGCAGTTTTTTTTTGGTAAAAAATCAAATGAAAAATGTCTAAGCTATTTTGTGCACACCTGTACCAAAACGCGGCATTCACGGGCCGCAGTGTTGTCGCCTACGCAGCTCCTGCAGGAGTGTCACTGGCTGCCCTTATTTATTGATTTATGTACAATGATTCATCTGGGTAAGGATAATAACACGATATTTAGTATTGACGGTAGATGGCATTACTTGTAAATTAGGTTTGGCGAGTCGCGTCTTCGAAATATACAGGGTTACTTTTTATTTTTTTAAGTTACTAAATACATAAGGGTGCTTAAATACTTTTTTTGGATCATATTGGAATATCAGAAAATAAACAATTCCCCACAAAAATGACCAGTCAATGAGTTTTTTTTTTTGCAAAATTTTCTAATGTCTAGGCAGAATACCAAAGTAATGGACATAGTCCAAAATGTAGCAAGCTAAAGTGGGAGAGGGCCGGCCACATCTGTCGCAGAACCGATGAAAGGTGGAGTAAACGGTAGTGTTCGACGCCCTCTAGTTTGAAGGATCGACCTTAGAATGATGGCTGGATAAAACAAGCGGGAGATCGTGCTCTTTGGAGTTTTTCGGGGGAAGTTAGCGTCCAGCAGTAGACTGAAATTACGACCTCCTTAGCTGAATGGCGAGCACGCCGGACTTGGCGTCGCCGGGTTCGATTCCCGGTCGGGTCAATGTAGTAAACAAACTTTTATATATTGTCTCGAGTCTGGATGTTGTGGTACCGTCGTTGTTTCTGATTTCTATTACACAAGTGCTATAGCTATATCTTAGGATCAGAGTAATGGTGATGATGTCCAATATATACTACATAATTATTAAACAGAGTCGGGTTAGTTACACCATTTATAAGTCAAGAACGGGTGTACCGATTTTTATAATTTTTGATTTGTTGCATTTGTCTCTGCCCCGAATAGCAGAATAACTATTTAAACATCGGAAAATTTCACAAAAAAAACTAATGAAGAAGAAGTACGCCGGGACAGCTAGTATATCATCATCATCATCATCACTTCAGCCATAGGAGGTCCACTGCTGAACAAAGGCCTCCCCCAATCACTGATCATCGGGGGGGATTGCCAATACTCGCCACGCTTGGCAGGCGGGTTGGCGAGCGCAGTTTTTTTATAAGATTTCGCACGAAGACGCTGCTGCCCGTCTCGTGCTACAGGAATTAGTCGACTCTTACGACACGCCTCCTGTTGGCGGTGGGGAAGTGTATTCTTTACGGCCGTCTCCACACGGCACTGCACGGCACACACGGCAGCTAGTATATACTCGTATATAAAACAAAGTCGGGTTAGAATTACACCATTTATAAGTCAAGAACGGTTGGACCGATTTTTATGATTTTTGATTTGTTGCATTTGTCTCTGCCCCGAATAGCAGAATAACTGAATAACTATATAACTAATAATAACTAATAACATCGGAACATTTTGCGAAAATATAATGAATAAAGAAGCGGTACGAAGTACGCCGGTACAGCTAGTATTTTTATTTAAAAAAATTATTTAAAAAAATAAAACCGACTTCAAAACACTGAAATGCTAAAAATAATCCTAACACTTAAGTACCTAATCAGTTACTTTTGGAGTCGGTGCCAGCCGATGAGAGATTCAATGTTTTTGTTTGCACCGACTCCAAAAGTAACTGATTAGGTACTTAAGTGTTAGGATTATTTTTAGCATTTCAGTGTTTTGAAGTCGGTTTTATTTTTTTAAATAAAATTTACTCATTTCATCTATTTTTAGTGATAAATCCTAATCTAACTGCTGAACACCGATTTCATCCCCTATTTTCCTACCCTTAGGGGTGATTTTTATTTTGCAAACTTTTATCGTATTATCTTTGAAGTATAAGCTATTAAATAAAACAAAAATCATCAAAATCGGCTCATATTTGTCGAAGATAGGTAACAAGAACCACAACCAAAATATTATCTGGGTATATATTTGTAGATTTTCTCAAAAAGTTCTGAATCAATTTCGATAAAATTTATATGGGACCACCTCTGAAGTATGATCTACCAAACAAAAAAAGAATCATTAAAATCGATTCATAATTGGCGGAGTAATCGCGTAACAAATATACAAAAAAAAAAAAAAAAACATACAGTCGAATTGAGAACCTCCTCCTTTTTTGAAGTCGGTTGAAAATGAGTATGAGTATGAGAATGGACTCCCTTTTCCGCACTTAGACTCAAATTCGGTCCTTTGTGCGTAGGGGTATGATGGTTACGGATATAACCAGCCTAGTTCCGCCCAGAAGCGCAGAAGTTTCCTGGGTTTTTCACAGGCTTCGCGGAGCGACCTTGGGTTGTCAAGGATTTCATGACGTTGTGACGCAACCGCCTTACATTCCAGGACTACGTGGTTGGCAGTTTCGTCTGTAGTGAGACATGCCCTACAGAGAGGGCTGTCTGTGTAACCTATAGTGTAGAGAATGCTTTTAGCATTAAGTCCACCTATTGTACACTTTTTAAAGTTTTGTGCAATAAAGTTTTAAAATAAATAAATAAATAAATAGAGGTGTTTGTTTAGGAGACAGTGACCGGTCACTGTGCCCACGATTATTCGCAGGTTTTGTCTTTCGAGGCTGAGTATACGTCGAGTCAATCTGGTCGTGACCTCTGGAAGAGTTAGCTTTGATTGCCTGCATGCAGTACTCAGTGCCCAACGTTTGTTTTGTTGTGATAGTGTGCGGTTTCTGATCCAGGTGCGCAGTTGGGAGTATGGTAGAGGGAGAATTGGGAGTGGCCCTTCAGTGACCATGTCCGAACCTCTCCTCGCCAACTCATCTGCGGCGTCGTTGCTTAAGGATTTACTATGACCTTTTATCCACTGCAGTGTTACCTTGTTGGCTGTAGCAATCTTTTGCAGGGATATATTTTTTTATTAAAAAAGAGTGTCTCATATTTTTAGTATTCTCAAATAAAATAATGTGATTGTTTTAAAATCGTCACAAACCCTATATTTTCTTCTGTGTATCATCTCAGTACTACGCGATATTTTACACTTCAACTATACGGTTTGATTCACACGCTATTGTCATCCAGATACAATAAGGGACCTTTGCTGCCCACTGGTTCATGTACTAGTGTGTGCTTGTTAGAGCAAGTTTTTTTTTATACAGGGTGGCACTTTTGATATTTTGAGTAATAGCAGGTGGTTTGCCTTGAAAGCAAAGGGTTCTCGATTCGATTTTGGTTCGGTCAATGCAGAAAACGAGCTTTTCTGAATTGGATCGGGTCGGGGTGTGCTGGGAATTGCCCCAGCAAAAAAAAACTTTGTCTGGTGCCTTAGTTCAATTATTTTTGGAGTTGACGCGAATGAAAACATTGAAGCTCTCCTCAGCTGGCATCGACTTTAAAATAACTGTTATGTCAATGTAACATGATTATTATTTTAGTTCTTCAGTCGGTTTAATTTATGAAAAATATATTTTCAGAAAGCCGCAAAGTTCGCTCATCATCATGAGCTCAGCCACTTTGATCACGCTGTATTTAGTATAAGCCTCCTCCTTAGAACGCCATGTACAGACATCAGCTCGTCAACCTTCCACAAAACGTAAAATTTTCTCTATTGATATTGATCTATAACTTAAAATTGAAAATCGGATCAATGACATGTTACTTTTTGGGTAGGTTGACTTCCCGTTGTGTGTACATAAAACAGGTTTTTTTAAAAAAATAAATATTGGACCACATCACATACATTGCTCTGATCCTGTAGTAAGCAGCCAAAGCACTTTTGTTACAGAAATTAGAAACAAAGACGGTACCACAACACCCAGACCCGAGACAATATAGAAAAGTTATTTTTCTACATTGACCTGACCGGGAATCGAACCCGTAACCTCAGAGATAGCAAACACCAAAGTCCGGTATGCTCGCCTCTCGGCTACGGAGGTCGTCACGGAGGTTACTTTGCAAGATAGTGCCAAATTAAAAATAAGGTCTTTAAAACAATATAAAAATACGACTTTATCATATTTAATTTTAATTTCTCATATTTTTAATATAAAATAGCTATTTCCGAAAAAAAAAAAGGAAATACGAGGTGCGCCGTCATTTATCTGAAATCACAGGCGTATGCTGACGCCAAAAAGGACCTTATGCAGTCCACATACGGTGCAATTTAATCGTTAATTTTCTACGAGTTTTATTTTTATACGCGCAGATATTTGTAAATACAATGTTTTGTTCTTTACGTAAGTGGGCTCTAAGGTATGATTTTCATTATTAAGACCTAACTCGATAAGGTTAATCAATCAGCCTGACAAACTAACTTTGACTGCCATCACACTCATTAATAGATACTCATTAATACTTATTTATTCAGTATATAGGCCCTCTTCCGGGCACTTATACACGTCCCAAAATATAGGTTTACCCTACCACCGCTTCGAGACTACATATCGGCTGGTGATGAGAAGGAACGGCGCAACAAACTCACCTTTGTCAGCCTTACTAACAACCACATCTACAATCCTACCCACAGCATTCTTTATTCCTTAACCATTGATACTACCACATTAATTAATAAACACTATTAAACATTCTATAAAGCTAAAAGGAAGCTATTTGTCATCACATATCTCGTTATATGATGATGATGGATTGGATTAAACTATGAAAGAGTATTATGTTTCGTAGATCGACAATGTTGACGATGATAGTGACTGATTACAGAGACTGAATTGAGGAGAAACATTGAGATGTTTTGTATGGCTGTGAGTATAGTATATAAGCAGTTATAAGATAAAATAAAAATATTGTTTATTTATTAGGCTTATCAATGTGTTATGTTAAAAAATATATATATTTGGGTTATAAACTTAAAAAACAGCATAAAATGGAAAACATGTAGTTTTACAAGTAAATACAATTTAATCTTAATTTACATATAATACTCTATAAATAAAAAAGCTATAATTATAAAATTTAGGTAAATAGGATGTATTACCATTATTATTATTTTAAATAGCTTATCGCGTAAAAAAATAGTTGAATGTATTATTCCTTTGAATTAATTATACTTAATAGTCATTGTTGTTAGCCGTCTTGAGCCTGCCAGATTATAAGCTGATAGGTACCTAGATATAGTTGTGGAATGTGCAGTCAATGGCAGGTCAACCTACCCAATAAGTTAAAGGTCATTGAACAGATCTTCAACTTTATGTCCGACACGGTAAAGATCAAAATTTATTGAGAAAATACACGTTTTGTGGTAGGTTTTGTGTGCTTTTGTCTGTACAGTGTCTGAAAAAAATATTTCAAGCAGAAGTCTTAGAGCATCTGCGTTGTTAGAATATCTTATATTTTAAGATATGTTGTACAAAAGATAAGTTGGAATTGTTATTATGACGATAAGGCAAACTTCACTGTCTTTAACCAAATTTAACTAAATCAAAACTCAAAAACTACAAAAGCAAATCGCGGAACATATAAATAATATAATATAAAGGGGTAATTTCAGGTCCCATATGGTATAGGTGAGTTTTCTTCATCTCAGGAATTCTTAAAAAATACATTTAAAAAAAACAAACGGATCATAATATGAATGTGACTTTATTTATTTCAGACTTTGTGTTAGAAATTCTTGGAACCATAAACTTGATTTTTAATCACCTATTACTACTTCATATTTTGACTCTCAATATGGCCTACGTAATGGCGATTCTAAGAATGTTTTTTATTTTAAACAAAAACGTCAGAGGACTTAAAAAATTTAATGGCGCATCCTAAAACTTTGAATATACTACCAAAAGAGAGTTATAAGAAAATCTTAAGGGATTAGGCGGTGACATATTTAGTTTCCACAATAAAGGTGGGCCTACACAATTGATTTATGCCGCGAATAAAGCCTGCATTGAGGCTGTGAATGGACGCGCTGTGTCATCGACCTGGTGTGCACTATGTTTTATGAAGAATGAATTTTATCTCGCACAATTCATATCTTGTGTGACGGCAGTGTGAACGAATTAAGTTCTGGGGTGTCAAACCTAAATGTTGAATGTAAATAAATAAATATGCGCCAGACAACAAGCATTCAGAAGATACTAGACGTGTAGCCTTGGTCATGTGCAAGTGAACAATGCCCTACAATAATCATTATAATTTAAAAAATCAATAATACAACGTTTTTCTTATGTCATCTCTTGTGCCAATTATTGACACTCTATGGGTAAGAATAAGAAATTGCTTTATTATACTCAGAAAGACACTATTATATAACTGAAGTGTCATTCTTCTTGGTCCTTGCCTTGTCTTCTAGTTACACTGAAAGCTTCCAGCCCTACGGATTTTAATTATACGGTTTAGTTCTGACAAAAGTTCTGAAAAAAGTTTGTAGTAATTACTTGGTTACTTTATCGGGGTAAGAAAAATATAATTTGTTAACAAACACGACATAATGTTAAATAGACAATCTCTAAGTGGGGCTGACTTTAAAAAGCTAATGAGATTACGTGGCTATCATGTCTCGTACCTTACCCAATTGAATTATCAATAAAATAAACTTCAAGCATCCTAATTCTACCAATAACAGTTTTAAAATGGTGATGATTGACTTCCTCGGCGTGGGCAAACGACAAGGGATTATTACGCAGATATTTGTGCGCTTTAGACTCCGTTATGGCGCGTACTGAACAGGATTAAATGTGTAAAATAACATCATAATACTGTGAATATAAAACTAATTCGTCTGTGGATTATTAACGATATTAGATTGGCTTAATGGTGTCGAGGCGAGTCAAGCTTCAATTAATACATACTCCCGTTAAGTTGGCACGTACTTATCGGGATTATGTATCAAAGAACATCAAAATACGATCAGTTTTTTTTAAAAATATTTTTTAACAATGCTCAAATATAAATATAAACTAACCTAAGACGATCTCTCACTCAAAAATAGAAGCGTGTTCATGCGGCAAGGAAGCGATAATGCTTGCATTAGCGATTCCTTGCATAATAGCTATGCCTTTGAGTGAGGAACGAGCCAGCATAATGCTAATGCTGTACCGAAATTAAAATTAATTTTGGATTTCCTATTCCTATTCTATTCTATTTCGTATTCCGAAAAGTAATTTTGCAGTTTGCTCCAACTGTCCTAACGTCTCAACACCAAATGGCGAAAACACGTCATCACTGTAGTAAATTCTAATTGTTATTTATTCCTTTTTACTGCACCGCCTGTACTTCTCAGTTTGACCATTAGTTGACTAGTAGAAATTGCTTATTGGGGATAAATTTGGCTCACACTTACTTGATAAGATTGAGTCAGTGTAATGAGATAAAATAAATAATAATACATTGTTTTCACAATCACACCAATTATCTAGCCCCAAACTAAGCAAAGATTGTACTATGGCGACTAGATAACGGATAAACATACCTAAATACTTTTATTGACATCTAAGACTAAGGTACAAGCTCGTGCTCATTACACAAACATTTGCCCCTTGCGGGATACGAACCCGCAACGGAGCGCAAGTCCGGAGCGCAAACCACCAGACACTCGTCAAATTATTGAAATAATATTATGAACGTGGTAGCTCAAGTTCGATACGCGGTCGCCTCTCTTGCGGAGTCTATAAAACTAATTCGTCTGTGGATTATTAACAAGATTAGATTGGCTTAATGGTGTCGAGGCGAGTCAGGCGTCGATTGAACTAATTAGTGAGTCAGTTATCGGGGCAGTGTTTAGCATGTTTTAGAATATCGTCGATTGGACGCTTCCGTGTGACGAAACCAGATGACTAGTGAGATAAGTCTTGTCATCTAACTAGTGTGTCAATGACCTATTTTGTTGGAAGTTTGACATTAATTTACACCAATTACACATTCCGATAGTTTTGCAAAATATAAATATCGGACAAATTTGATATATAGGACTGATAAGACGAGGGAATCGCTTTGGGATATAGGACAGACAATAGTAAAGGTTGCAGGAAGACGCTGGATGCAGGCCGCTTCCAACCGGCTAATCTGTAAATGTAAACGTTCCAATGGGCTAGTTTCCTAAAAAAATCTAATTTGTCCGTCAGTTGGATTAGCAAATATTGAACACGTATTTTATCTTTTCACAATCAAACAAAAAATATAGCCCGTTAAAGTTCTGCGTAACGTCACACCTTGCGACACTTTTTAGCAAGGTGTGACGTCACGTGCTCACTTTGATGCCTTTTATCCTTGTAATTTTTGTTTGTTTGGCAAAAGACAAAAAATAGGTCGATTATTTTTGGATAATCTAACTGACGGACTAAATAGAATAATCTTTTTTTGACCTAGGAAACTAGCCTATTTCGTCTTCTAAAAACCGGATTAAGTGGCCAGAAAAATACACTTTTCGATGCAACTTTCACAAGAAAATTCTTAGTACAATAAAAATATCAACGCGACAGCTATTTTCAAACAATGCATGCCCGCCTTTTAAATTTACAAGCGATAATGCATGCACATCATCTTAACATAGGGTTGCGACTTGCGTTTTATATCGAAGTTGTTAAACTCAACTTTTGGATTTAAAATCTAGTTAAATGCAATTAAAAGACTGTTAATATCTTGATGTAACCGTGTTTCTAGTAAATAAATGGATTTGAATTTGACCACCGCAGCCGAAAGGCGAGCATGGACTTGGTTTTGCTACCTCTGAGGACCCGGGCTTAATTCCCGGTCGGTCAATTTAGAAAAAATACTTTTCAATATTGTCTCGGGTCTGGGCGTTGTGGTACCGTCGTTGTTTCTGGTTTCTGTAACACAAGTGTTTTGGCCATTACCATAGAAACAGAGCAATTATGTGATATTTTTACATATTCATTTATTTAAAAAAAAGACAATAACTATATTTGACGACCTGATTAGTGTTGTGTTGTGGCGTGTTGGTTCGTCAAACTTAAACTTGGTTCGCTTCCCGGTTGGTCAGTTCTGAGAACGAACTTTTTCTATTGACTCAAGTCTGGGTGTGCTGTCACTGTCGGGTACCTTGTAACACAAGGGTGTCAATTCATTACTTTGAGAACAACAATTGGTGTGTTGTCTGGCGGATGAGGTCGGATACAACCATCCACTTACAACTGCGGTAACGGCTACTTAACTTTGGTAATTACCGCCATATTGTCAAGCTACAAATTTACCAATAAATAGTACTTAAAAGGGAAATAAAGTATGCCTATATACATCCCACATAGCACATAGAACTGACGGCCGATGGGGCAGGAAGGTTCTAGAATGGAGGCCACGTACCGGCAAGCGCAGCGTAGGACGTGTAGATAATCAAACTTTACTAAAAAAGTTGAGACATTATGGGGTTTCAAAAGAGTCCTTAGATTTAATAAACTCTTATCTCACAGGCAGAACTCAAAAAGTATGTATAAATGGAACTGAATCTTCAGGGTCACCTCTTACCATGGGTGTACCGCAGGGATCAATATTAGGACCCCTGCTATTTCTAATTTATATAAATGACCTTCCTTACTTTGCAACCGACCTATGTGAGGTGGTATTATTTGCAGATGATACATCACTGATCTTTGAAATTAAAAGAGGTCAAGAATCTTTTGACGATGTAAATAATGCACTCTCACGGGTTCTGCATTGGTTTAGTACCAACAATCTTTTGCTCAATGCAAGCAAAACGAAATGCATAAAATTTACAATGCCAAATGTAAGGCAGGTCTCAACACATATCATTGTAAAAGATGAACGACTGGATACTAGTAATTCCACTACCTTTTTGGGAATAACTTTAGATTCCCGTCTGCAATGGGGTGCTCATATTGAGACTCTGTCAGGAAGACTTAGTTCAGCTGCTTATGCTGTTGGAAAGATAAAACAATTGACTGATGTTGGAACGGCAAGATTAGTGTATTTTAGCTACTTTCATAGTATAATGTCATACGGAATTGTTATGGGGCTCAGCAGCCGATATTGAATCTATCTTTGTACTACAAAAGAGAGCTGTACGGGCAATTTACACCCTTCGACCACGAGACTCATTAAAAGAACTGTTTTTAAGGAAATTAATATACTTACAGTGGCCTCTCAATTCATTTATGAAAATATTATGTACATTCGCAAAAACCTGCATCTTTTCCCTAAGAAAAGTGACAAACATAATTTTAATACCCGGAATAAAGATAAACTTGCTGTTTCAAATTTCAGACTGCATAAAGTGAGTAATTCGTTCATAGGGAAATGTATTCGCTTTTTTAACAAATTACCACAGTCTATTGTTGAACTACCCATGTTTGAGTTTAAATCGCATGTTAAGATAATTTTGATGAAAAAGGGTTATTAAACTGTTAATGACTGTTTAAATGACAAAAATGTCTGGAATTAAATACTGCCCTGCTCGCACAGGTATACATTATTTCCTTTTCCTTTTTTTTTTGGCAGCTAGTGGTGACTGAGTTTGTTCCGGCGTTTCTTCTCAGCACTTGCCAGATTGTCTGTGTCTTGTCTCGAAGCGCTAGTAGGGCCCAAAAAATAAGGAGACATGTTCTCCCCGTATGGGCCAATAATGTTATTATTGACGTTCATAAGTGGCAGTTTTCTGCCCTAAACTGAATAAATGATTTTTGACTTTGACTTGACTTTGACTTTGACTTTGGAAGGTGGACAGACGACCTGGTAAAGGTCGCAGGAAGCCGCTGGATGCCGGCCGCTTCCAACCGGCCAATCTAAAAGTCAATATGTCTGAATAATCATCATCATGAGTAAACCAAAGTAACTATTTAAAAAAAACGTTATAAATGTCGGATTTCTCAGGCTTACTTAAAAATTAAGCGGCATTTACTTTTGAAGTAACCGCCTTAGAGCTTCCAAAGCGCAATTAAAATCTCAATGGGGGAGGCCTATGTTCAGCGGTGGACGTTCCATGGCAGAATTGATGATGATAATGATATTTCCGACTGCAGGGCACAGGTCTAACATAAACTATGAGATTTATATTAAATAGGACTTGTTTTAAATTAAATGTATAATTTAAATTTTGTGCCAGCCCTATCGATACTGGAGATAATCTGTCAGATCAATTTGAGGGCTCATTGTATGTAAACACAGCAGTTAGCGACACAAAGAGTGGAGGGACGAGGAAATGGCCCTGCGAGTCCTTCCTGCCACCTAATTGGTTGGATTGTATTTTTGGATGTGTAAAATCTTATCTGCGTGTTTATTAGTTTTAGATATTATTATACATATAAATAATTTATAAACAAGCGCTATAGTACCTTCACGTGAATATGGCAATAAAACAATTAATTTTAAGTGAGTATATTAGGTGAAGAGAACGAATCGGTACTGCCATGGTTCGTCAGCATCATCATAATCAACCCACGGCACTCCACCGCTGGACATAGGCCTCTCCCAGTGCACACCACTGAGCCCGATCTTCGGCTATTCTTTTCCATCCACTGCCAGTAGTCGTCGTATATCGTTACTCCACTTTGCAGGAGGGCGTGGTCTCCACTGAAGAACATTTTCTCTTCTTCTTCTTCTGTTCTATGGCAAATGTGACCAGCCAACTGTCACTTCAGTTGGCTTATTCTCTCAGCTATATCGATTATTTTAGTGCGATGGTTGAGTGTTGTCAATAATATGAAAAGTAGCGATCTCACTGAAGAAGATGCAAGGGATAGAGCGAAGTGGAGAAGAAAGAGAGGAAAGCGGATCCAGTCATAAGAAGGGATATAACGTTTGGAATTCTCCAAAGGAATCTCATTGCAAAGCATAATTACAATAGTCTGAGAAAATCACTACGGAAAAGTCAATTAGAGAAGTCAGGTTATTGTGGCATTTAGATGAGTTATGGTACTTATTAAAATGGGTCTTTAGTCGTTTCGCACCACGAGTTATTCGCCCCGCGGTGCGAATCGCCCAAGACCTTTCTTAAATGGGTCCTTTTCGACTTTCGACTAAAGACCCATTAAAATTTGCCTTTGATCAGCTACTTTTGAGGGTGACTGTTATGTGTCACTATTCAACGGTATAATAATGATGATGCGACGCGGGCAAAGCCGTGGCCATACCTATTAAATTATGAATGCAATCGTTGCGTTTGTGAAGTCATCATCGTTTTAATATAATTTAATCACTGAATAAAAATGCATCGCACGTCAGAATTGAATGATATGTCAAATTTTAAACCGATCGAGAATGGATTAGGGTGTACAGGCAATCGAAAATACTTATCATGTTTTACTTACCTACATAACATTTTATTCAGTATTATAAATAAGGTAACATTTTGTACTCTGCAGAAAAAATATATTAGAATCTTAGCCTATATAAAACAGACTAAAAAGCTGCAAACCATAATTTTAAATGCTCGACATACTTCACCTGCCATGTTTGTACATTCTAGAAACTTCGAAACTTCGAAACTTTGTTCGAAAACACTCAAACTTATATAATAAACCATGCAAATTTACCTTCCCTATTGTGTACTAAGATTTAAAAATAAATCGATATTGGTTATGTCCATACGAGTTTATAACAGATTACCGGAGTTTATGTAAAATGAAGTAAATGACATTAAATTTATTAAACAATTAAAAATTAATGTTTAAAAAAATACAACAAACGAATACTTAAATAAGACTAATTCAAAAAAATTATGAAATCAAAAAAATCTGTGATATTAAAATTCTTTTTAAAATACTATATCTAGTAATTATATTGTTCAATAATTATTATTTGGCTTTTTGACTTAATTGACAATTGATTTTACAATTGACCATCTATAATGTACATTATGAAGTGATTAAATGAATATGAAATGAAATATGAAATATTCTTTAAATTTCTTAAAATTACCAAATTTAATCTAACTATGCATGCGTCATCCTCTCTGCTCCACTATACGTACCTTAATGTTGTATCCAACAGGGTCTGTAATGATCTGTTTAATGTACCTAATAAACGTGTGTAACATTATAGGATGCACTAGTTAAATTAAATTGAATTAACTAGAGCTTTGCGCAAAAGCTTGAGGCTAGTCTAGATTGATTTAGCCTAATACGAGCCAGGCTTTAAATTTGAAACTTTAGTTAAATAAAATTGTACGTACTTGATAATTTAACTTTGTGTCATTCAAAATTGAGAATGTCAAGTTTTAGGACGACAGAGACACAGCTGAAGATAATTTTATTATAATGGCCAATTTTTTTAGGATATATATAAAAAGGATGCACGCTAAAATAATAAAAGAAAATATCATATAAAAAGGATGCACGCTAGTGCATCCTTTTTATATGATATTTTCTTTAATATTAAACGCCTTGTGCAGCATTTACTGGAATTTAATTTTAACTTGAAACCAAACTTTTTATTTAATTTGTATTTACAATATTGTGGGCTCTATGTTAGAGTGCCACTGAGAGTGTTTTCTGTGCCACTTCGCGTGGCACAAAAAAAAATCACCATTGTTTTTCCGGTCTGCCACGGGTAAGCAGAACGCGAAGGGATAATGCAACCCTGTAAACAATAACTAATAAAACCGGACTAGATTAAAGAAAATAACTAAATTCTTTCTTGGTAAAGAAAACCTTGTAGGTCGGTGCCGTACTTTCGTTCTTACCCAGTAGCGCCTAAATGTCATTTTTGTTGACACCTTTGGTATAAGGTGGCATTAATCACTAATAACGTGAGTGGCAGATCTTAAATTTTTGATAAGATATAAATATGATTTTTAAAATTCTTTTAATTATTTTTAAGGGCATTTTGTTGACTCGCTTAGCCACAAGTTTCATGTTTAGTCGAGAATGGATCAAAATAAAAAAATTAAAGGTACAAAAGTATTTGCAAATTTTTTAAGGATGATTTAAGAGTTTGATCATTTAAAATTGGTAAATATGTAATTGAAACAATAAATTATTTATTTCATTGTAATTTACAAAATAATAATAAAAAGAAAAAAAAACATTATATTTTTATTACAAAATTTAGTGGCACCTTTTTTATTATGTAGGTACATTTAATATGAAATATGACCTATTAATCAATGTTTCTCATGTGGAAATCTTTTTTTTTACCGACCATTTTTTTCATTGTCTGAAATAAATTGTCTAAAATAAGCATGTCATAATGTGTACTTATACTTAAATAATGCTTGTTCAATTACCAACCCCATAAAATTCATACCCACTCCAACTCGACCCTATAAGCTTAAAACTACCAGACTTTTCTTAGAAAGAACGATCACATTAAATTATTATAATGTTCAATAATTTAAACCTCAATATGGCCGCGCTCATCAAAGATCCGAACCATTATAATCACGAATTCCCCATACTTTAAAATGTCCAGACAGAATTATTGAGCATCATTCAAGCAATCATTCAAATTATAAAAGCAATTCTAAACTCGTATGGGTCAATCGCGATTTATCAAGAGAGTTTACCTACTATTAAAATGGAATTATACACAACCAATGTTAAAAGAGCCATTCCATCTTCCGTTCCGTTGAAAACGCTTTGTGAATCGCAGCTATCAGAGCTCTGCGTAAAGCAGGCGGTGAGTTGACGAGAAATTGCACTAGGTGGCAGTAGCATCAACTGCGCGGGAGTTGAAGGTTCAATTTGAAGTAAGTAGCGACATCTTTTGGCGGGTAGAGAAACCATAGCTTTCGCGTTATGTATTTTCTTAGTGTTTTTGGATAAAATACATTTAAAAATTGTACTAAGATGCAACAACTGATCATTATTTACGTTATAATAAATATCGCCACACAAAAACTCGCTGTCGTGGTCCTAAAGCTAGGGGTTTCACATTTTTATGATACGAAGTACTAGATAACATTTTTTTTTACTGGGGGCGTGTCTCAGCCGTCCATACCCAATACAATTCAACGAACCGTAAAATAATTATCGTACCTACATTTTCCTAAATATAAGTACTTTCTGTTTACAAAACACATTTTTGATACATTCAAAATAAAATTAGGTGTAATAAACTCAAGAATTTGCTTGTATACAAACATGATCGTAAAACGAAGTTATTATTGACGTGAGTAGCTAGTTATGTGGAAAAGTCAGAAATAACTATGTAGGTTCATTACAGTGGACATTAAAGACTTATTTACATAAACTTTTGAATATTGTAAGTAGCAATACGACCTCCGTATAGCCGAGAGGCGAGCATACCGGACATGGTATCGCTATTTCTGAGGTCCCGAATTTGATTCCCGGTCGGTGAATGTAGAAAAATAACTTTTCTATATTGTCTCGGGCCTGGGTGTTGTGGTGCCGTCGTTGTTTCTGATTTCTGTAACACAAGTGCTTAAGCTACTTACTATAGGAGCAGAGCAATGTATGTGATGTTGTCCAATATTTAATTAATTTAATTAATACCTAATTAAAGAGTACTTTGGGCAATCACTATTTCTTACGATGACGACGGTCTGGTGTAGTAGTTCGCGCTCCGGATTACTAAGGCCAAGCGGTTGTGGGCTCGATTCCCGCGAAGGGCAAATGTTTGTGTGATTAGCACAAGTCACCTAAGTTTGTACCTAAGTCATGACATTTTACTGACATTTTAGTTTTGTATTTCAATATTAGTATTATAATCAGTCCACGTCAGTCCACGGTTGGGCACAGGCCTCTCCGTAAGCACGCCTCCTAGCCCGATTCTCCGCTACAATGTTCCATTCGCTGCTACAGCAGAGGCCCGATTCCCATAAATTAACAGTATTCGCAATCTAGTCGCAATCCGCTCCCAGTAACATTAATATCAACAAATTAAATTTTTAATTTTAAAAATCCCCGACACAAATGTGCAGCAACAGCTCAAGGCCTCGATCATTGTTTATCTAACACCTGCTCATTGAGACCATTATTATGAGAGTAAGGAGTTGGGAATACCCTAGATTCCTTGATGCTGCAGAATCAGTTCAAGGTTGTCATGTCTTGGGAATACTACTAAGATAACAGTGCATCATTTCAAATCAATCGGACCTGTGAAAGTTTGCAATAAGATGAAAATCCTTTTGTCAAGTAGGAAATGAGCTGATAACCTTCAGAACCTAACGGCTGAACAGATCTTCATAAAATATAGCTAAGATCCATCTCTGTAATATCAACTTTCAAACAAAAAAAACTACATTAAAATCGGTCCATTCGTTAGGGAGCTACGATGCCACAGACTGATACACAGATACACACGTTAAACTTATAACTCCTCTCTTTTCGGTCGGGGGTTAAAAACGGTAGGTATTCTCGTAAAAACCCAAAAAATCCAATTTTAGTTCGTAATTCGACTGAAAATGTAAGCAAACATAATTAAATAGTTTTTTGTTGTATTTTGCAGTCATATTGGGATAGTTTTGATAATTTACGTTAGTAAAAGTTTACGCGAATACCGTCTTAGAAAGTAATTGAGAGCGGGACGACACTGGAATGCGACTCTGTTAGTTGAAATCCTCTCTTATAGAGGATGGTTTTGTAAAAAACGTAAGAAATTTTGAATTTTGCAGGCTGTTTTAAACGATTCCCCTTAATATAGGGTGTTATTGGTATTTTTTATTTACATAAATGACTCTGAAATTGATAGGTGCTAAAACAACCTGTAATCTCGTAATGCTCGGCCGGAATGATCGGTGATGTCTAGTGTGACTGGCGGCTGTGACGATTTCTTGATGCGTAGCTATTATATCTACTTATATAACACTTATGTTCTTCTGTTTTCCGGTCGAAAACCAATATTTATTTAAGTATTAATTATGACCTGTTACTAGCCTAAGCGTATTTACATAACTGTTTAGTAAATGCGCTTTCTATTCATTAGTTTATGTACTATTTTTTGTCTCTGTTATATATTTTTTTTATAATAGACATATTATTTAAGTTTAATAAGTCGGCTGTCCGTCCGTGTACCTCACTCGGCGGGGCCTACTCAGGCCGTGGCTCAAGCTGAGTGAGTTCCCACTATCCTGGACATCACAGGCACAAATACTCGTTTTTTTATTATAGTTTTAGAAATGTTTGTTGGTTTTCTTTTTCTTGTTTTAATTTACTTAAATAATGTTTTTGTGTCATTTGTCTTTTGTACTATTTGTATGTGATGTCCAAAGTATAATAAATATATTTTCTTTCTTTCATCTTTCTTTTTTAATTATCGAATAACGGATTGGTAAAATCCATTCTTAATTTATTATGTTAGTATCTGTATGACAAAAAACTTGCCTAGAAATAGTAGAGTCAACGACATGTAACCTCGACCTTATCCCACGCTAAATTTAAACGAAAAATATCCCCGTAATAACGTGTGTAATTATGACTCATTGAGCTATAAACATTTTAAAAGAAGATTTAGAGCTCCCACGGTTGTTGCAATAAAGATTATTTTAATACGATGTCGGATCACGCGCGAAACGACATGAAGTCATGTCGAGATCGGAATCGCGCGCGCACAGAACGAGTATTTTATCTGATCGATTAGAGGCGTGGTCTATACGATCTGTAGCTGTCTCGTTCTAACGCGGCGCGTTGCGGCCTCGCGCGTCAATAAGAAAGAGATGGGTGTATACGCTTCATCGATTGCAGCGATCATGGTTTTATGTTTTCTATGTATTTCACAAGAATGTTGTATTGACTAGTTTGGGTTGAACCGTGTAATGAGTCGAGTTTTACTGCTGATCGGCATGATAAGGATATATAAGAGTAAGTCTTGTTGGGAGAGGTGTAAACAGGTTAAACGATGTAGTTATCTCTTTTTGGTCTGAAACGACTTTTGTCTTACCAGATGGTCAATGTACTAAAATGGGACTTTACAATGTAGTGTTTTATGCTTTTGTTTTATGTAAAAAGACGAAACTGGTATCAATTAGCTTTGGACTTTAAGGTGTCTTTACATTTTTGTTCTGACACAAGCATAGGTTGGTATGTTTCTTTAAATAATAATAATAAATATATAAATATTGGATAATTTCATATACATTGCTCTGATCCTATGATAAGTAGCTTAAGCACTTGTGTTACAGAAATCAGAAATAACGACACAACAACCAGACCGGAGGCAATATAGAAAAAATCTTTGTCTACATTTACCGACCGGGAATCGAACCCGGGACCTCTAGAGATAGCAACACCAAGTCCGGTATGCTCGTCTCTCGGCTACGAAGGTGTTTATGATGTGCTTTAACAGAACGTAGAGCTCGTGATTGTGAGAATCAGAATCAGAACCAGAATCAGAATATTTTATTTCGCTTAAGAAGATGGGTGACTATTTCTTACAAGCATCTCCGTGCTTCTGAAGGTACAGACAACAGCTCGTCAGCCTATCACAAAACGTAAATTTTTCAAAAATTTTCCATAGTATTGCAAATATCCAATGGTAAAATACAATAAATTATTATATATTACCATAATATGACGACCTCCGTAGCCGAGAGGCGAGCATACCGGACTTGGTGTCGCTATCTCTGGGGTCCCGGGTTCGGGTATCGGGTCTGGGTATTGTGGTACCGTCGTTGTTTCGTAACACAAGTGCTTTGAAATGGCTACTTACCATAGGATTAGAGCAATGTATGTGATGTTGTCCAATATTTATTTATTTATTTATTATAGGTGCATTTTCTGCTCATGTAGTACCGCCTATATGGATGAAAAATTCATTCTTATCCGTGGTTTTCTTGCATGAGTGTAAAAAATGCGTATTTAGAGGTTAAAACCTTTGCACTTAAAACTTAAATTCCAAAAAGTCTACTCAATCTAAAAAACTATCTTTTTCAACCGACTTCAAAAAAGGAGGAGGTTCTCAATTCGTCGGTATCTTTTTTTTTTTTTATGTATGTTCAGCGATCATTCGTTACTGCGTTGACCGATTTCGATAATTATTTTTTTGTTTGAAAGGTAATACTTTCAGAATGGTCCCATATAAATTTGGTTAAATTCTGATGATGGGATCTATAAGAAAATCATCAAACATTGCATAAACTCCGTACCACGCCAACTGATTTTAGTATCTATCTTACCTATATCTCTGCCAAATGTAGACCGATTTTGATGATTCTTTTTTTAATGAATAGCTTATACTTCAAAGATACTATAATAAAAATTTTTGGAAAAAAGTTTACTCCTAAGGGTGGAAAAATAGGAAATGAAATCGGTGTTCAGCAGTTAAATTATGTTTGCACTCGTAAGATTCTCTCCAGCCATTCAATGAGAGACCAATGTTTTCGTTTGCACCGACTCCAAAAGTAACTGATTAGGTACTTAAGTGTTAAGATTATTTTTAGCGTTTTAGTTTTTTGAAGTCAGTTTTTATTTTTTTTATAAAATTAATACTAATTTTAAACACAAGATTATCGTCCACCACCGTTTCATAATAATTATCAGAAAATTTGATTTCGTACCGCTTTTTTAAATAACAAAAAGCGTAAAAATCTCTAAAGCTGTCACTACTCTGCATCGGAACAGAACTGAAGACCTTTCAATCATTATTTGTGGCGTATAATTATTTAGATACGCACCCTCTCAGCCCCTGTACCATGAACGATAATAAGTATGCAAGATATATCGTTTTTACTTCAAACTCTATAGAGAAAAAACCATACCCGATCGAAATAATACTGATCCAAGATACAGTGGTAGGTCTTTGATGAGCCCTTAGGCTTTGTGGTTGTTTTTTGTACGTATTTGACGAAAAAATTTGGTGTTTTTAATTGCCGTAAAATATTTATTAATGACGAATGCTTTGAGTATTTCTGCTTCGGGGTATTGGTGGAGTTTGAAAGATTTTTCTATCTTTTGCTTTTAATTAGGAACATTCATCACATGCATTGATGTGGTCGTCAAGCAATTGTTGATGGGAGAGTAATGTTTTATTATTTTGTAAGAAATATCATTACATTATTTACTTTAGCTCTTTTCGACATTAGCGAAAAATATTTTACAATAAACATCAACATTGATTGATGTAAAGAAAATAAATAATCTTCTATTAATTTTACATACTCTCTAAGTACCTAAGTGATTCAAAAATAAACAAACTTTATTAATTACGGATGAAAGAATCCCAAAATCAGATACCTAACTAATATCCATGCTCTCGAAGCAAATACACATATTAATATTACGCTACGAGTTACCAGTAATTGAATTTCGCTAGACCCCCTGGCAAAATAATAAAAATATAATTGGGTATTCTTATAGGAAGTCTCTCACAGACCTATATGAATACCTATACCCGAAAAAATTTAGAAAAAACCTCTCAGCCCTATAAAACGAGACACAAATAGAAGGTTTATTTGATCTTGATCAGCACCCAATAGATTAAATAAATTAAATCAAACCTGCCCCATTAACATAACCACCAAAGCACGATATGATATGATATAGCGATATATCGACACCAACTGTAAAAATATGATAGATATAGCCGCAATTTTGTCGAAATTTATCGAATCATCGATCATAATATGTACGTATGTATGTGTACTCCCATGACCGTTCTCTCCGCTCTTCTAGCAATCTCCAGCTACTTACGCCTCTTCACCACTCTGCCCACTTCTCCAAATCGTTCACAGTGAGGGCTACACGACTCTGGAACTTGCTTCCCTTAGATATTAAACATTCGGAATCAAAACTTTCGTTCAAAAATAAACTTAAAAAATATTTCAGTACATAGTTGCATATTTTTTCTTATTTTATTAATAGTATGTATATTTATTTACTTATTATTTATTTATTTTGTGTATTGTATCTTATTTATCCAAATATATGTGTATTTTATTTAATTTAATTTGCATTATCATAGTTTGTTTAGTACCAATTACAATTTATTTTGGACCTTTACCGCACCCATTACCTGCTTTCTGCACGACCCAAAGGTTGGCTGGTAGAGAATGCCCTTGGCATTAAGTCCACCTGTTGTACATTTTTAAGTTTGTGCAATAAAGTTTTAAATAATAATAATAATATGTGACGTCACCGGCACGGCGATTCAACATGGCGGCTATATTTATCATATTTTTACAGTTGAAGTCGATATATCGGTATATCATATCATATCATGTCGTTTTGGTGCTCATGCTAGAAGGGCTGGTACCCTTTGCGATAAGAGAAAATTAAGCCCAAGTAGGTAGGTATACTTTTTAACAGCCTTTGCCTAACCCACATAAACATTTAGTTCCCAACAGTGCAACTCCAAAAACTGGTAACAAATCCGATAATGTTCGTTGTACAAAGTTGCGAACGTTTACCGCGAAAAACCCATTTCCCCGCTCGATATACCAGCAGTATCAAGATGAGAGCAATTAAAGGTCGAGGATCAGCAGATTCGAGTCCTGTACTGGTTTGGATGCGGCATGTTTCAGCAGTTTATTCAATAATACTCATTTCTTGAAATCAACATTCTACTTTGCTGGGCCTTGGCAAAAAAACATTTGTAATACAAGGATTATGATGATCGGTGTATTATCTTCATCATCATCATCATTATTTCAGCCATAAGACGTCCACTGCTGTACATTGGCCTCCCCCAATGACTCTTCATTAGGGGGTGATTGCCAATACTCGTCTTGTCAATAATAGGCTAGTTTCCTGGGTCGAAAAAAGATTATTCTATTTAGTCCGTCAGTTAGATTATCAAAAAATATTGGCCCCATATTTTGTCTTTTGTCAATCAAACAAAAAATGACGAAGATAAAGCGCATTAAAGTTAGCACGTGCCGTCACGCCTTGCTAAAAAGTGTCGCAAGGCGTGATGTTACGCGGAACTTCAACGGGCTATATCTTCATCATTTTTTGTTTGATTGAGAAAAGAAAAAACACGTGTCCAATATTTTCTATTAATCCAACTAACAGACTAATTCGTTTTTTTAAAAAACTAGCCCATTGTCTTGATGATATTTAATTGATTAATAACTAAATCTAATTCTTAAGTAATAATAAACCAGGACATTTGAAAACTCTATAGCAGCATATTCATTGTTCAATTTAAACCATTTCGAAATTTAAAGAACCAAAATTTTGTAAGAAGGAATCCTTTTGGTTCTTGACATAAATGGTACTGTTAAGCTGATAAATTACCAAGTGTGTTACACTTGCCAAGCCAGCATAATCATAGGGTTAATGTGATATTTTCTCCAAAACAAACACATGCTATTTTATTATTACCTATACCCAGTTTTGAGGCAAAAAAGCACGAATGGATCATGTCAACTAAATCTTCACCTCATTAGCATACCGGCGTAAGTTGTATACAGTCAATATGCAACATACGCCAGAATGCTTCTGAGCTGAAGAAATAGTTTGGGATTAGGTATTCATTGTATTTTGGTATAGACCAGAAGCAATTTTTATCATTGAAAAAAAGTTGATAAATAATAGTATTGTAGCAGTGGTGACAATTACAACTGTCGTTGACAAATGTCGTTGTCGCTGACAACTAGCTGAGAGGCGAGCATACCGGACTTGGCGTCGCTGTCAATGTAGAAAAATATTTTTTCTATATTTTCCCGGGTCCCGTGTTGTGGTACCGTCGTTGTTTCTGATTTATATAATACAAGTGCTTTGGCTACTTACCATAGGATCAGAGCAATGTATGTGATGTTGTTTAATATTTATATTTATTTATTTATATTTATGTCACGCCTTTCTTTACATTGCAGGTTTGTTGCATTCAATCCTACTGAGATTTTTTCGTCAGATACTCTTAGATATTCTTTTTTCTTGGGTAAATGATATATGTAGATGACTTCTTAAAGAAAACTTGAAATACGTTATAAAATTTAGTGATTTATGACAGTATCAAGCAATTGCTGATACACTTATATTCAATGTTATTAGGTATAACGAAAAATTTATAAAAATTGAAATTCTTAAATAAAAATTTAAATAATTTTTCCCATGATTTAAATATTGCCTTTTTTAAATGAGACTCTTTTCTACCTTAACGAACGAGTGCCCTTTCAACCGTTCTTTCGATAGCCAGAAATACCTCGAAATCTTTTTTAGCCAGCCAGATGCCATCTTCCCCATTTCTGACATCCCCGCGAACCGAATTGCGCATAGCGTTTTTACGGCATTCGGTGGCACCGTATGACTAGACGCGGCGGATCATTAATCCTGAAGTTTCAGATGTGAGCGAGCGATAAAAATTACGCTCCAACCGCCCGACCGTGGAGACCGCCGACCGTGGATTTGGTATTTGGGAGGCGAGAATCGAGATTTTTGTTGGACCATTTGCTACAATGTCTCGTGGACTTGAAATTGCATAATCCAAATCTTTGTTGCTGTAGGCTGTCCGTTTGTTCAGAAACCAAAAACGGTTGGAGTAAAATAATTCTTGTGGAAAATGCAAATTGACAAATGTCGTGAAAATTATCAAAGTCCTATGGATGACGATCTAAAGTTTATCGTTGTGACGTATCTTGAAAGACATTTGTGTCTAGTATTGTACTGGGCTATTTTAAATAGAATAATTACCCCATAGGGGCTGATTCTGGTGCAACAACAAGGTTTTCCATTAAAAACCTTGGTCCAATTGGACCAACAGAATAATTCCAAAAAACACATTTCCATATAGTTTCTATGTTCTAAGGTCTTTAGTGTTTAAAAACAACCATGTATTTATGGTAAAGATTGCTGATTCTAAACGGTTCTGAACCCAAAATTCAAAGTTGCAAATAATTAAAAAACACAAATGCTATTCCAAATTCACTATTTCATTTAAAATACCCTTTTACGTTCCAGACAGAACTTTTTAAACTGGCCAATAGCCTCTGAATGTTTACACTCTGTAATTTAAAAAAGTTAGCCCGAAGCGTCGCAACAAACGTATGGACACTGTATCGGGCAAAGCGCAAAACATCTGTTATTAAATGGCCATTATCTGCTACGACACAACTACCCCCAGTTGAAACACAATGCAAAATCGCCTTTAAGTTGATAAAGGTAAGACTCAAAACAAATGCATAAAAAAGTTTGTAAGCATTCTTTATAATTGATACGGTCACCTGTAAATGAAGTTAGTGCAATTAAACTCTATTACAGGAGCATAGAGTTGGGGTTTGTTGTAATATTTTTGGGTAAAGTTAAAGAGATTTGGAGTACTAACTACTCATTTGGAAGATGCAACCGATTTGGATTAATGAATTAAATACAAGCTTTGTGATCATTGATTGTTCATATAGGTGTAACATGATGAGTAAGAAGGTTTAAGACTATTAAAATAAATTAGAAATAAATGAATATGGGTCAAAAAACACATCAATACACAATTGTGTAACGAGGTACCAGACAATATTTATTTAAGGGCGTCTTTCAACACAGCACAAGAGCCAATTTAGGAAAGGTTGCTTTTTTAAATTGGCTCTACACCTGCCTACCACCGCACCACTACGCCAACAAGGTAGGTATGTCTTTTATTGAAAATATTAAGGTATTCTATATATTTTTTTCTAAATTTAAAGTTAAAGAAGTTTCAGAGTAGCGAAGGTTGCTCAGGACCAACTGGTGTATTACATCCAATGTCGAGAGTTCGTATCCCAACAGTTAGCTCTTCATAGTTTCATTACCTCCCATGTCGAGAGATCATATCCCGCAATACTTATCTCTCGATAGTTTGTAATCTACGTACAGCTTTATTCCACTAATTTGGGGGTAAGGGAAAACATCCTCAGGAAATCTGCACACTCCAATAACAATGAGTATGTCATAATTTAAATGATCTGGTTAGGTTTCTAAAAATTAAAAATAAATCCTAATCAAAACAATCATAAGAGTGCAAATAAAAGTGAACTGCTGAACACCGATTTCATCATCCATTTTGCCACCCTTAGGGGTGAATTTTTTTCCGCAAATTATTATTACAGTATTTTAAAAGTATTTAGCTATTCCATAAAAAAACATCATCAAAATCAGTTTACATTTGTCGAAGGTATTGGGTAACATAGATACATGAACCACGAACCAAAACATTATCTGGGTATATATTTTGTTATTTTCTCAAAAACCGCTATATATTATTTCGATAAAAATATGGGACCACCTCTGAAGTATGAGCTACCAAACAAAATAAGAATCATCAAAATCGATTAATAATTGGCGGAGTAATCGCATAACATACATACAAAAAAAAACATCCAGTTGAATTGAGTTTTTGATATCGGCTGAAAATAATTGACTTTCCACTCTAGGTGTTTCATGCGTTATCCGTATTACACATACATACAATATTTAAAATCAAAACGACAATTAACGAGTTTGTTAAACTCAAATTAAGAGATTTAATTACAGTTACAGGTGAAAGAAAGTGTAAACAAGTTAAGCTATTGTCACGTTGATAACATTTAGCCTTATCAAAGTAACGGTCTTCGTATATCTAAGTATTCTTTATTCTACTATAACAAAAAACAAACCATTGAAACACCCTGAAACATTTCACGTTCCATTCATTTTTTAAGTGGGCAAACAGTCCATCGAAAAAAAGACCTAACTTTCCTTTCAAAACTTCAACACCCTTTGCGGGTAAAACAATAAGAAACTTATTTTTTCAAACGTCCACTTAAAACGAGATAACTCGTCAACAAAAAAATAACGAACCCGCTTTCTGAAGCACGAAAATATTTCAGATATTTAACAAATGTTAACCGCTAACGATGTCCCTTAATATTTCGAATATAAAATAAAAAATCCGCTTTGTCGAGAGCGGGTTGTTTTTTTTCCTTTTTCAAACGCTGCGGTCCGTTTGTACCTAAAGGAAAAAAGGGAAAAATGCCCGTTTGGCCCGGGAAACTTTTTTGCGGTAAGAAAATGGTTGCTTTGTGACCGTCCTGTCTTTTTTCGATGTGCGAAAAATGATGTATCTGCATACTCTCAGTGTTTGTTTGGGGAAAATATGTAAGTGATATTAGCAGGGAGTTCTAATGTATGTTCAGGCTGCTTTGTGGCAAGTGGGTTTGATAAGAACTTATTATTAAGAACCATTTCTTTTTATACACCAAAACCAGGGATCACCAGTTAGTTTTATTGTGGATCCGTTTATTACAAATATACATCTGTCGCGGTCCGTTTGGTAAATGATAACTAGCAACTAAGATTTAAAATGTCAACGAATAAATATATCTAGGCTAGGCTATCCGATGAGCGGTAGTGACAAGACAAAGCTTGGGCTAAATTGAATTATATCACAAATTCTTATACTGATATTCACAGATTTTTCTGGGTCCGCACAAAATAGTTTCGCGGTCCGCGGTCCGCTAATTGGTGACCATTGCACTCAACCACAATCTATTTTATTCAACAGCCGAGAGAGAGCTGGACTTGGTGTCGCCGTCTCTGAGGTCCCGGGTTCGGTCGGAAGTAGAAAACGATTTTTCCTATTTATTTTTAACCGACTTCAAAAAAGGAGGAGGTTCTTAATTCGTCAGTATCTTTGTTTTTTATTTATTTATTTATTTATGTATGTTCAGCGATCATTCGTTACCAGGTTAACCGATTTCGATACTTCTTTCTTTGTTCGAAAGGGAATACTTTCTGAATGGTTTTATTTAAATTTGATCAAGTTTTGATGATGGGATCTATAAGAAAATCATCAAACTTTGCATGAACTCCATCCGTGCCAACTGATTTTTGTACCTATGTTGCCCAATATCTTCGGCATTTGTGAACTGATTTTGATGATTCTTTCTTTATCGAATAGCTTATACTTTAAAGATGGTATATTGATTTTTTTTTGGAAAAAAATCACTTCTAAGGTCGGAAAAATAAGGGATGAAATTGGTGTTCAGCCGTTAACTTATGTTTGCACTGAAAATATTCGTATTGTTGAGGATTATCACTGTAGGTATCACTAAAAATAGATGAAATAAGTAAATTTTATAAAAAAAAGTAAACCGACTTCAAAAAACTGAAAAGATAAAAATAATATCAACACATAAGTACCTAATCAGTTACTTTTGGAGTCGGTGCAAACGAAAACATTCAAACTCTCATCGGATAGCACCGACTCCAAAAGTAACTGATTAGGTACTTATGTGTTGATATTATTTTTATCTTTTCAGTTTTTTAATTTATTTTCTTGTGGTTCCAAAGCCAGGGTCGACTACAAAGCCAGGCTGTGCCGGGTTCGAATCCCGCCACGTGCAAATGTTTGTATTATGAGCACGAGCATTTGTAAGTCAAGGATGTTTATAAAAATATATAAGTATGTTTATCCGTTATCTATTGATCATAGTTATTGGTGTGATTATTGAAAGTATTTCTTTTTAATTTATTACACTTACCTAGTTGTATTTACTTAAATTACAGAAAGGAGAAGAAATTATAACAATTGGTGTATTGCCTGGTACATATTTATTTAATGTGTAATATTTATGTACATATCAATAAGTAAGTAAATTAAGTTAATAATAATAATAATTCCAGCAAAGATGCAGAAGGCGGTGGTGCTTGATACCGCACGCATCGTCCGCCGATTTCTTTCTCTTTTGCCCTGATCCCGGCCAACTGTGCTATTGCCGGTCATTACCGCCCAAGAGGCGAGAGGTTTTTGGCCTAAAAAAAAAAAAATAATAATATTGGACAACATCACATACATTGCTCTGATCCTATGATAAGTAGCTTAAGCACTTGTGTTACAGAAATCAGAAACAACGACGAAGTTATGTTATGATTTTAATCATCTTTTTTATTTATACACTTTGAAACTTTTCACCGCTATCTTCTTAATTTTTCTACCTGAAGAATGTCTTACAGCGATTGCTTCCAGAATAACAATATAACCTTCTTAATTATGAGGCTCTAAACTTACTTTTTGTATATTTTTTCTATTTTGTATAACGTCAACTTATCTTTCTATCGATACAAAAATATTTTCATTAAAAAAACAATTAAGACACAACAATGGGATAGATATGGCATAAATGAATGCAAATTCAAAAATTACAAAGGGGCAAATAGAGCTATCTTCAAAAGACACGGTTCCTGATAGTATAGTAGTTAAGAAATAATAAAGTTGGGTCTACACTGGACATTCATTAATTTTCAAACTTAATTTAGGATACCCACATAATAATATTTTTTACAACGGAACAAATACAAGACCACACACTTTTTGCCATAGTCTCCTCAAAAGAAAGAAAGAAATACATTGTTTTCACAATCACACCAATTATCTAGCCCCAAACTAAGCAAAGCTTGTACTATGGCGACTAGATAACGGATAAACATACTTAAATACGTTTATTTACATCTATGACTTAGGAACGATCGTTTTTATCACATAAACATATGCCCTCCATTACTTAGGTACAAATACTCATGCTCATCACACAAACATTAGCCCCTTGCGGGATTCGAACCCGCAACCGCTGGTCTTGTAGTCCGGAGCGCGAACCACTACACCAAACGGTCGTCAATAATTATTAATACATAATTAGGTCACAACAAATTAGTATGTGCCAGGCAATACCCCATTTGTTATAATCACTTTCTTTCTGTAATTTAAGTAAATTACTAAATAAATTGAATTGAAAATAAACAACAATCACACACATAACTATGATGTTAGATAACGGATTAACATACATAAATACATTTATAAGCTTCCTTGACTTATAACATTTGCCCCTGGCGGGATTCGAACCCGCAACAGCCTGGCTTTGCAGACGACCTGGATTTGAGACCACAAGAGCCAAGTGCGTGTCGGGCCACGCGTAGCCACTACACTAGACGGTCGTCAAACAAACCTTGTATTATGATTAAGAGGCAAGGTCCACCTGTAGAGTGCTTAATGTTTGAGTGTTTTAAAAAAAATTGACACCTGGAGAAGGATTAAAAAATCTGGAATATACGATTAAACTGTACATTTTCTTTGACGACCTCCGTAGCCGAGAGACGAGTATACCGGACTTGGTGTCGCTATCTCTGAGGTCCCGGGTTCGATTCCCGCTCAATAAGACTGGGTGTTGTGGTACCGTCGTTGTTCCTGATTTCTGTAACACAACTGCTTAAGCTACTATAGGATCAGAGCAATGTATGTGATGTTGTCCCATATTTATTTATTTTCTAAATTTAATTATTAAAATTGCACGTGTGTTCTTTCCCTTACATCTGTATAAGCCGAAGAATATTTACATGGGACCACAATGGCGGCTTAATTTGAATACCATGCTGGACAGTCCAGCGGGTAAAAATATGAACAATAAACATACGAACGTCAAATAGCTACGTAGGGCTGGCGACTAAACTATTTTAAACTAATGCTTTTATAAATACTGACAGTTATTATAAAGTTATTTAAAACAAGTGATTTAGATTTAAACATGATCTTAGGCAAAGTCAACTAACTAATACGGAAAAAAAAACTTTTGAGTGTTTGAGTTACTTTAACTCATCTATAACTTCTTCTGTCGTTTCAATGGGATTTCTAGATGGACTTCGACCAAAACTTGGCAAATCCTTTCGTTTAGGTCATCCCTCATGTAGAGACACAAAGAGTACATATTTTAAATCTATAACTTCTTCTTCTGTCGTGTCAATGGGATTTCTAGATTGACTTCGGCCAAAACTTGGCAAATCCTTTCGTTTAGGTCATCCCTCATGTAGAGACACAAAGAGTACCTATTTTAAATCTATAACTTCTTCTTCTGTCGTGTCAATGGCATTTCTAGATTAACTTCGGCCAAAACTTGGCAAATCCTTTCGTTTAGGTCACCCCTCATTTAGAGACACAAAGAGTACATAGGTATTTTAAATCTATAACTTCTTCTTTTGTCGTGTCAATGGCATTTCTAGATTGACTTCGACCAAAACTTGGCAAACCCTTTCGTTTAGGTCTTCCCTCATGTATAGGCACAAAGAGTACCTATGTTAAAAGGTGAGTCATAGTTTGTGGGGGTCTGCACTACAGTTTAATTCATGCTGCTTCTCGGCTTCGCCATTATCAAATTTCGTGTAAAGTGGGGAAAAACATATCTTTTGCGCGATTCCACGTACATGCCTAACGAAATTATTGGTTCACAAATAAGGCACATCTATATATATATAAATGAATTGCTGTTCGTTTGTCTCGCTAAAACTCGAGAATGGCTGGACCGATTTGGCTTATTTTGATCTTGAAATATTTGTGAAAGTTCAGGGAAGGTTTAAAAGGTCAGAAATTATAAAAAAAATGCAAGAAAAGTAGTAAAACAACAATTTTATTTTCCTATACAAACTGTTCGTATCTGTCAAACGAATTGGCTGAACGAAGTTCGCTGGGTCAGCTAGTAAAAAATATAATTAATACAAAATGCACTGGTTCGAAGTACATAAGGAATTGACATCCTTGTGTTACGAGGAAATAGAAACGTTTTTTTTTTCCAATGGCTCCGGGTGTGCTGAAAGTCAAAGACAAAAAATAATTTATTCAATTTAGGACAGAAAAAAAAATGTTTATTCATTTAGAGTTTTTAAATAACATTTCATGAGTTGACTTCCTCTATTAAGTACCTAAGCACCTGTGTCAGAGAAAGACATACTTCCTTAACAAATAAATTGCTACCAACGTCAATAATAACATTATTGGCCCAGATGAGGCCGAACATGTCTCCTTTTTTTGGGCCCTACTAGCGCTTCGAGACAAGTACATTTAGCTGCGAGCTAATAAAGAAATGTTTCCTCAATTAACCTGACCGAGAACCAAACCAACAACTGCGGTTATAGTTAATATCATTGCGCCAGTGCCATTGATGCCAATATTGACGATTTTAGCCAGGATTTTTTTTGTCGTCTAAAATCTTTAAGACACAGCAACTTTGAAACAAAGTTAAGTTTTTTTCATTGATTGTATAAGAGGCTAGTTTCCTTATTCTATTTAATCCGTCAGTTAGATTAACAAAAAATATTGGATCCATATTTTGTCTTTTGTCAATCAAACTAAAAATGACGGAGATAAAGCGCATCAAAGTGAGCACGTGACGTCACGCCTTGCTAAAAAGTGTTGCAAGGCGTGACGTCACGTGGAACTTTAACGGGCTATATCTTCATAATTTTTTGTTTGATTGAGAAAAGAAAAAATACGTGCTCAATATTTTTTGTTAATCCAACTGACGGACTAATTAGATTTTTTTAGGAAACTAGCCTATTACAGAGTTTTCATTATAACCATACAAAGTTTGACGCTTGCTGTTTTACTGTGACTAACAATATAACAATAAATCAAATTGATTCTTTATAGGCTCTGCTCTTCGTTTTGCGGTAAGGAACACTGCTTCTGAAAAGTAACAAATGTATGTTACTATCTTCTTTCATGATACAAGCAGAACTTGCCGATCTCTACTACGAAGTTTTTCGCCCCATTTAGATTCTCCCTCGTGAGATTTCAAATTGTTATCATGAACAAAAACATTTTAGTTTAGTTAATATTTAGCGGCAACCCTAGAACGAACGCAATAAACAATATAGAGTGGACAAATATGAAAATAAGTCTTACTGTACGGGTATCGGCAGTAGCACAACTCATTTGCCTACCGCCGAAGGTACAGTCGGACTCGCAATGTTGTTCAAATCATTTAATTTTAATAAAATTATATAAGATTCTAAAACTGAATTTCAAGCTTTTACTAAGTTGGGAAAGTGCTGTGGTTTTACTTTATGCCTTTTGGCATCTGCTAGTACTGTTTCTTCTTTATCTGATAAATTGATGACCTCCGTTACCCTTAGGAACCCTTAGACAGGGGAACCAGACCATTTTTAGGGTTCTGTACCTCGAAAGGAAAAAAACGAAACCCTTAGGATCATTTTTTTCATGAACGCGTAGAGGTATCAAGCTGGAATTTATATCAAATACTCAAGTCTACTGTCCCTTGGAGCTGTGAAAAAATCAGACTTTTAAACTGACGCAATCAAAAGAAACAATCGTTTATGCCGCAAATTTCCACAAATTTTTGACACTCGCAAGGGAAACAAAACCTACAGGGTACTTCCTGTGAACTCAGAATCTTGAAATTTGGTACGAAGCAACGTATTATAGCACAGTTATAGGAAAAATTGCGAAAATCGTGAATTTTTAGTTACATCATATAATAAAAATAATTTTAATAATTTTAAACTTACTACCCCTCATGAACGCGTAGAGGTATTTAATTATGACTCGATTGTCATGATGGGTGAACTTTTACATAAGTACGTACAGGTTTGTACGGAACCCTCGGTGCGCGAGTCCGACTCACACTTGGCCGGTTTTCGGACCATGACTCCAGGTTTATCTGAATGTTCAGGTTTCCTAACGATGTATTCTCTCACCGTCGAGCAGGTGGTATAAATCCATAAAGATTCTGAAAAATCTAGACAGATGTGATGCGAGTCTTCGATTATTTGACCACTGAGCTATAAAGTCTAAAGTTTTCCAGTACTGCCATTCATTTATTCATTTCAGCCCACTGCTGGACGTAAGCTTTCCACCACCATCTCTAGCTTTTTCATCTAGCTACTAAGTCCAGTCCATCGAAAGAAAGAAAGAAAGAAAGAAACGTTTATTCGACACACAAGGGGAAAAAAATATCCACAAAACAATATAAGTCAGATGTGTCGAAAAGGCGCTCAGCATTTGTCGTGACAGCCACGGACTTATCACGACGCTGATTTTCGGCGGGAACCTCCGATGCTGGAACGTGCAGCGAGTGACGCAGCGGCACATCGGACCATCAGAGAATCCCAAATCCCTCCAACGGACTCCGGGCCCATGAGGAGCACAAAATCGGTCGGAGAAAACCCATCAAGTTAAGGGTGGTCCTACAATACGTTTGCCGTGACGGCATCCCGAGAGCTCGTTTTATCATCATCATTTCAGCCATGGACGTCAACTGCTGAACACAGGCCTCCCCCAATGACTTTAATCGGGGGGGATTGCCAACTCGTTTACCTACTCTATATTCCATTGGTTCTGTGACATATGTGGCCGGCTCACTGTCACTTTAGCTTGCTGCATTTTTAGACTGTGTCCATTACTTTGATCTTCTGCCGATTAATCTCGTTTCAGATTTTATTCTTTAACGAGATCCAGAGCATCGACTTTTCAATAGTGAGTGACATTTATTTATTGAGTCATTCATCGATTGGTTATTGGTGGTCAAAATAAATAATCTTACACAATAGTAGCGTTGTTGTACTCGTAACTAACTGTTCTAGTGCCATTTCTCATAGAGCTCCCTACACACAGCGTCTCGACAAGTTTAAAATCATTTCTCTTGCAAACCGAAGAGTCTTGTCCAGCATGTGCTTTCTTCATAAGCTTCTGAGCGGGCAGGTGAGGTGTTGCAGCCTTCTTCAGCGTATTTGTATCGCCGTACCACATAAGTATCCTAGATATAAGATAGTAAAAATCTTTAGAACTCCGGCCTCAAAAACCAACCTAGGTCGTCAATCTCCTTTAAGCAAAATACTAAACGACTATAATAGATAGATAGATAGATAGATACTCTTTATTGCACACCACACAAGTAAAATACACATGATTTTTACAGAAAGATGTACAATTTAGGCGGTCTTATCGCTAATAGCGATCTCTTCCAGACAACCTTCAGGTAGAGGACAACCATTAAAGAAATATAATGTACTCCAGAGTAAGATGCCAGACCTGGATATATTCAATGACAGTCACGCTAAATTTAAAAAAAAAATACATGAGTACTTGTGTTCTACTTAAGAAAATATTGTTCTCCATTTGAAATGTGTCTGCTGGTTTGGTTTTATCCATAAGACTTTGTAAATTGGGAATGTTGTGCTCACCTTTAAGTGACATATATATCAGAAATGTCTTTATGCATGTGTTGTGAAATAAGTGTTAAATATATTATGTTGTTGGTGTGCCCTTTTAAATAAATAAAATAAAATAAAATAAATAACTAGTAATTGAATTGTGTACAAGAATTCTAAAAACGCGTTTTTTGGACTCTACAGATCAATAAAAGGCCTAGACACTGTTTTTAATATTTTCTAGTCAATTTACAGGCATCGACTTTTTACAGTTTTATTATATGTATAGATTATCATTTTTATTGTTAATTTTAATCAAGTATTTTATCGATAACTGTACATATGAACGATTCAATACAAAGCGCAAGCATGACATCTTTTTTGCTTTTACTAAAATCGACTTTTAAATAGCTTCTTATTGATTTTTAATACTACCATCTTTTATGGTTACAGAATTATTGTCATTTGAAAGGAAAAATAAAAGTGTATGTAATTTTATTGGCCTTTGTTAAATTAATGTATGCAATTTGAATGGGACTGTATTGACGTTTGTGGATTTGAGAAATGCGGGCCTTTGCGACGAGGTGGGTGTTCGGATCAGGTAAGTTTGAAGACTTATTTGGTGCATTTGTTTAGAAAAACAAATGTGCTTGAAAGTGTCATCAGTTATCGTCATCATGTGTTCATCTTCAAAGGTTACACATACATTTTGATAAAGATGACTGAAGAATTTATGTAATCAAAGCACTGTCAATTAATTTTCATGAAATAGGATATTTTAAATTTCTGATATATTTGATTTGATAGTTTATATAAACTTTACATTATTTTTTTCTATTTTGAACAAATTTTGTTAATAAAACGATTTTTCTCCATTAGTAAAAAAATAATAAGTGAAAGAGACAAAATTCTAGAAAATGAACTGTCATTTTCTGTACAGCAATTAACTTTACTTTGTTGACATCAATTTTCCATCCTTCTTGACCCAAGTATTTGTACAACCACTTAGCAATAATCAGGAAAACATCGTAAGGAAAACTGCTGATTCATATTACACTGGATACACACTCAGACCTATTTCAACAGGTTGGATTCGTGGTTGGTGTCAATTCAGAAACTTTTTAAAATTAATTCATGCTTGGGTCTGCTGGGTGAAGACCTTGGTAAAATTTACTCATAGTAACAAACAACTCATAGTAACAAAATTGTGGTTGTTTCTGAAATTATTTATTTCTTTAAAAAGGCACACCAACAACATATTATATTTAAGACTTATTTCACAACACATGCATAAAGACATTTCTGATATATATGTCACTTATAGGTGAGCACAACATTCCCAATTAACAAAGTTGCGGTCCTAAGAATAAATCCAAACCAGCGGACACATTTCAAAGGGAGAACAATATTTTCTTAAGTAGAACACAAGTACTTATGTTTTTTTTTTAAATTTAGCATGACTGTCAGTGAATATATCCAGGTCTGGCATCTTGCTCTGGAGTTCATTATATGACTGAAACTTTCGATTGCTTCTAATATACTTTATATTAAGGCATACTTAGAATTTCACTGTGCCTAATAAGGAAGCTGTAGACAGACACATCTTTTAGTTTAGA
The DNA here is from genome assembly GCA_963576865.1 of Anania hortulata. Taxonomy (NCBI): domain Eukaryota; kingdom Metazoa; phylum Arthropoda; class Insecta; order Lepidoptera; family Crambidae; genus Anania; species Anania hortulata. Next base: position 1,906,536 of record OY756409.1, read on the forward strand.
AGACTAAGGCCTAACTAACTTCAATGGCTATTTTGATGATCAAACTTTTTCATCCAACTCTGCTAATCCAACATCATTTTTTGCAGGTCTATTCCTATAACCGTAAAATCAAATTTAATATTGCCAATAACATTTCTATGCCACGACTCATAATCCGACATTTAATTCAAACCTTGATCGACGGCGATCTAAATAATAAAAAACTTTAACAGACAAGAAATGGAATCGCCATTTTAATTACAGTTACCGACGTGCCCGCGTCAAACCTATAAACAAAACAAAAATCGAAAAATCAAAATCATGAGTAATATCAAAACTCAACTTATAATTGGTTGTTTCTTGCTGCCAATCTTTGGTTTTCAATTTAGCCTTATAATTCAAGACAGCTTCCCAAAAACTTACTTTAAGATAATGGCATAAGGTCGATATCTCATAAATAACATAGACCAATAAGGTGGAATACAGTCAGCTGTAATATTTATAAGACGAGGCTGTATCAGAACCAAAGAGCTGTCTTCCACGCCGATGACGTTTGACGTGTATCCCGACATCCCCTTTCGATGGTGGGTTAGAGGATAGGATTCAGCGGACTAACACGATCTAGAGACACGATTTAAACTCAAAAAATAATTTATTTTCACAAAATTTTTAGTAACAAGTGAATTGGGAACTTCCTTTTAAGTTTAACACTTGTATTAGGAGAGAACTGTTTCTTCTACGAGTTAAATTACATTTATAAACTTAGAATAAAGTTTTCCTTATAAAATGAACAGACAAACTAACTCACTTTTCTATATTAATTAAGTGTAGGTTAAGAATAAATTATACATTACTAATAGTGCACATGAGCGTGAAATGTTCGGGTTATGTTATGAGAAAGATTAGTACAATAAGCATAACCTACTAATTATAGTTTAAAATTAATATCTGCGCTTGTTGTTTCCTAAACGTACAATTATTAATCACGACAAACAATCATCTTGCCAACTTTATTTTATAACAGTGCAAATATTATTTTGTTCTGTCTTGTCTTTGCCTTGTCATACCCTTCCTAGTCATAAACTACATTTTTATAAAGGCATTCTTAACTCGTCTGTGCCTTGGACCACATGGAATGTGTATCGCAACTCGATGGGCAAATAAAACATACTAAAGATCCAACTCGTAACGCGGGCTTTGAATAACTTAGAGCCAATATGGGTGCCTACTTTATACAGGAATGAACAGTTTGTTTATTCCCCATAATGGTTTAACGCATTATAATAGTACACATGGAATAATAAAAAATAGTCTGTTTTACAATACAACAATTGGATTAGTTAGTGGCTGCTTGAAGTTGACTGCCTAGATATTTATTTTTGCTACAAGGCGTCAAAGAATTCTTCATCATCAAGCAATGTATCCTCTTTACTCCTCAAATGATAATAAGTAAGGTTTGTGTCTTTGCTACTGATGTTACCATTGCAAGCTATTTACCAACCTGATGATTCGAGGTCAGTGAATTATACGTTTCCCGGGACACCCAATCCCGACCCAATTCACAAAATTCGTTATTTTAATTGACTTGAACTGGAATCTAACCCTCTCAAGGCGAAACACCACACCACTACGCTAATCGTCGTCCATTAGACGTGACTGCTTGCTTACTTTTTTATAACAGACTTACATTTTTAAACCATAATGTCGATGTAACCGACATTTACCTGCTACTCCTACTTCTTCAACTTCTACTTCTTAGTCATCTGGGAGTCGTGGTGACTACTTCGGGCGGCACTGTTAACCAGCGCTGTCTCAATAGATGCACACCTATCATCATAATCGGCGCACGTCACTCCACAGCTGGACATAAGCCTCTCTCAATGCACATGACTAAGCCAGATCCTTGACTTTTCTTGTCGTTTTAATGCCACTTTGCCTATATCATTGTACTACCTCCTCGGGCTCTGCCCTTCTGCTGCTCCATATTGCGTTTGCCAAGTCGTAGAAGGACGCATTTAATATGGTGCAATTTGACTTTCTGCTTTGGTTTTACCAAATATATGTGTTGACAATTAATAAAATACGATACGTGTGACTTGATTTTAAGACTTTGTCAGGACTTCTGCTTCATTTTCACATTAATTTGGTTCAAAAAGCATGACAACTTCATTACATTAAAGATGATATTAAGAGTATTAAAACCTCAATTTTAACTCTACTTGATTTAATTATAAAACAATAGCAAGACTTTTTGTTCATATAACTGTACCAATACTGCTGTCTATAAGCGGAGGTAGTGGACTGGAAGGAACTATCGAGCAATAAGCTCGCATCATGACAGCGTAGATGTAAGAACAACTTTGTATGGATCGGAAGTAATTACATGGATAAGCAAGTGCGCTGTCCTTTTGCGATTCTTCATAAAGTTGTTTTGTAAATAAAAAGATTTGTTAGTAAAATCAAACCTAAATACCTAATAAGCTTAGTTTGATCATTCAGAACCCTTCGACAAAAGAATGACAACAGCCAATATATCATGTGACATAACTTTGTTTTTCGGTCGACAATTTTCTTTGTAACGATTCTGAATCACTCCAAATCGGTCTTAAGACTGTAGCTGGAGTAACCTAAAGCTTAATTCCTATAATTTAAAAGTAACAAAAATCAGTTTCGATGCGGTCCTCTTGGTAACATTAATATTAAAAACTATATTCTTGTTAACTTATCCTATGATGCTAAATTAACAAAAACATTGATATGCGACTGAGAATGGAATAAACTAAAATGACATTTCACGTCGTCGTCAGGCTTTTTTTATATTCATAATTCAAAAGCTAAAGAAAAATAATCAAAATGTATGTTCTAATTTGTCCTTGCAATCAAATGAATAAGATTAAAAGTATTACCAATATCAGCAACTTGATGTTAATTCAGAATTTAAATAAAACCAAGTAGCTCAAAACATTTTTTGTTATCTTTGACAATTTTTAACCCACGAGATACCATCTAACCTTATCACAGAGCATCGACCACAACGTACCCAAACATCTTCAATAAATCCTTTAATCCTTCGATTTCACACGTCGCAAACCTTTTGAGAATCTTTTTGTACAAGAACATTTTTTTGTTAAAAAAACTTGGAGTGTCTATACAATTCTTTCGTTGTATGTTCACACTTCGGCGGTTTTATATTCAGACTCGAGCACGATTGTTATGAGACGGGGCACATGCTGGGTATCCGTGTCAATCGTTGTCATTGATGAGTAAAACGGTTGGATTAAAAATGAAAGTAGCTGTACCAGATATGGTCGAAGCAAAGCCTGCTTAAACATGTCCTCTTTTTATATGGATATTAAGCATTTTAATAATAACCTTTTGGAACTTAAAGCAAACCATACTAACTATTACTGTTTAATATGAGTGGTGGCAGCTGTGTGGTCGGAGACTTGCGAAGCAATCGAAAAAGGAAATTATGGCCCACGACACATTCGGGGTCTTATCCCCTAGCATGTACCTGTAATTTTTTTGAATATGTAAGTATCCTATTTATTAGTAAACTTTTTTCTAGGGTGTGATTCTTATGATAAAATACATCAACTTTTTACATGGACCACGAAATCTCATAAACAAATACGAGTAATATCACTTCTACATACAGACTGATGTCAGGTTTAGTATGACCAAGTGTTTTTTTTTCGGATTCAGTTGTTGGTTTTATTAAAAAAATGTTGTTGTTTTTGTGAGCAGTAGAACCATCACGTAGAAAGAAGTTAACCAAATTAGGACCTTAACGATATGCTCATCATCATCCGCCACAGCGAGCGGCTTTGAGCCTTTTGCATCCAGCGGCTGCCCGCAACCTTGACCAGGTCATGCAGTCCACCGCGTGGGACCTGCCTACGCTATGTCTTCCACTACCGCCATCTTGTAACCAAAACATAAAGCCATACCGAGACGACAGACGCCCAACAAAATGAAAGCGAGCCGAGTCTCTTTATACTCCACTAGCTTTTGCCCGCGGCTTCGCTCGCGTTAGATTTGATTTTAAGTGAAGTATGAATGTCAAACTCAGTAATTTAAAAAACTACAAAACTTCTTTATAGACAATATTTTTTAGCATGACTATCAAAACACGATATGATATGATATAATATAGCGATTTATCAATTTTAGAATAACGCGGGTATACATCAAATGCAAAAATAGAACCTTTGTGTTGGGATCAGGTATGGCTGTCTGTCAGTCCGTCTGTTAGAACCGATTAGCTCCGAAATTACTGGCCCGATTGAATTGCAATTTGGCACAAATAATTTCAAGAAGTTTCATGTTCACAATATTCAATTTTAAAATCAGTTCCAAAAAAAAAAACTACACCCATATTGATAGACATTTCAACCCCATCGCATCTCAACAGGGGAAATGGAATTTCACGTCCGCAACGTGAAATTTTAAAATCGTTGTTGTTTTCGTAATCAGCGACCCGATAAACCATAGAAACAATACCCATGTTGATTTTCAGACTTTGTCAGCCCCCTTCCCCTTTTTAAAGGTTGACTTTTCAAAAAATCCGAAACACATGTTTACTCATTTATCGTAAGGAGAACTTACTCCTGTGAAGTTTCGAATAAAAGAGTCTGACTAATCTTGTTTACCCATACAAACTTTGGATCCCCATTTCACCCTTTTAGGGTTTAGGATGAATTTTGAAAAATCCTTTCTTAGTGACCCCTAAATCTTATAAGAAACCTACGTGTCAAATTTGGAATCTCTAGAACCCGCGGTTTAGGCTGTGCGTTGATACATCAGTCAATCACTTTTGCCTTTTATATATGTATATAGATTAATTAATATAGAATGGAGTAAGGTGCTGCGCATACAACGTAGTGGTGCGGTCTTTTTGACCGTGAAGCAATAAAGACCGCGTCTGCTCATCGATGCCCGCGGCTGCCCGCGGCTGCCCGCGCCGCGTACTCAACGTGCACGACGGTCAGTTCAGGACAACCATTCTAGTAGAGCGCGCGACGCAGACTAAGCTAGTCGCCCGCGCCGCCGTCTGCGTTAGTGTATACAAACTGGTTTGTGCGATCCACGGCGGGCAGCCACGAACATGCCGCGGTGCTGGGCGGGCACTGGCGGCGCGGTCTTATTGACCGCCGTGTGCGTTGCAGTATACGATTCCCTTTGGTCTATTGTTAGCGGCGAAATTGTCCGGCCCGCCCTGCTACGTCGTGTACGCAGCGCCTTGATATCTCGAAAACGGTGCGTCTTAGCTCAAAATAAACAAAATGTTGGCCCCCGTAGACCCCAGGTGACGTCTCTGGAAACTTTAACAGCATTCAAACTAATCTAAAGCAGACCTTCATCGAGGGTTGAAATCTGGTAAGTAGCATTAGAGATCAGAGTTCCCCGCGTATTTCCTATGTCCCATGGGAATTCCGGAAAACGATATGCTCTATGTCACTTCCACAACTGAGAAGAATCTCATATGATGAAATACATCTCTAACGGCTTAGGCTTAGCGTGCCAAAAACTTATAAACACACATACATATGCTCGAAAAACATAACCCTCCTACGGCAGCCGAGTGAAAATAACAATGTATTGAGTAAGTTTACTATAAACATAAGTTTAGTGATTATAACTTTAAAAATGAAGGACTTTCAAGACACAACTTAATATCCTTTTTCACCCCTTCAGGGGTTGAATAATCAAGAACGCTGTAATACATAAATTTATTTTCAATCGTCACCATAATACAAAATTTGAAAATTATTATTTGAATCTGATATGCTTTCATTAAATTTTCATCCCCTATTTTACCCCCTTAGGGCTATCATTTCCAAAAAACCCTTTCTTAATGGATATCTACACTGTATAAGGTAAGGCTGTGCGTTGATATATCAACAATTAGTCAGTTTACCATTTTATATAAATTGATAATTGAAATCCAAAGTTTCTTCCCGTTTTCACCTACTTAAGGTTTTTCACCTACTTGGTAATTTTTATGTCCACAATATTAATTTCCAAATCGATGTCATTTTCGTAATTAACATCCCAAAAAACCTTAAAATCGACACCCATATTGATATTTAGACATTTCAATCCCATCGCACCCCAACAGGGGGATGATTTCACGTCCGCAACGTTGTATTTTAAAACTGTTGTTGTTTTCGTAATCAACGACCCGATAAACCATAGAAACAATACCCATGTTGATTTTCAGACTTTGTCACCCTTTTTACCCCCTTTAGGGGTGGATTTAGAAAAAAACCTGAAACACGTGTTTAATCATTTATTGTTAGGAATACTCCTGTGAAGTTTCGAATACAATAGTCCAACTAATCTTGTTTCCCCATACAAACTTTGGGCCCCCATTTCACCCCTTTAGAGGGTGAATTTTGAAAAACCCTTTCTTAGTGCACCCCTAGACCTTATAAGAAACCTACATGCCAAATTTGGAATCTCTAGCACCAGCGGTTTAGGCTGTGCGTTGATATGTCAGTCAGTCAGTCAGTCAGTCAGTCAGTCAGTCAGTCAGTCAGTCAGTCAGTCAGTTTCTTCTTTTATATATATAGATGACGGGTATTGCAATTACATTAATTGTAGAAAATGGTTAGTTCAGCTTCGAGTACGAGTATATCAGTCGACGTTATAAGGAGAAATAGCTTAAAAATATTTGCAGTCGTGTTTCCTACACTTTCTTTAGAATGCAAAGCAAAAAACTAGATCTATTGTGTGTCCTATAAGAGAATTATGAACTAGGGAAAGTATGAACGAACAATAACCTAATTTTAGTTTAATTAAAAAGCATATCCGTTCAAAACTTCCATTTCGTGGTTGCCACTCGATAACCTTTCTTCCCCAATGGTGGTCTGTTCCTAATGACACTTAGCTTTGCGATTCGAAAAGCTATGTAACTTTGGTACTTTACGGATGGAGATCCTTGTCATTTTGGATCTTATCTCGCAGAGAAACACCAAGCATAGCTATAATATACGCAATCCAACATAAAAGGAATCATTAAAATAAACATGTCCCAATAAAAACATAAAAATACTTGTCGAATTTAAACCTCTTTCTATTTGAAGTCAGTTTATAAAAAGTAGCAGTGAGTTTTATGTGCACGCCCAGTAAAAAGTAACCCTTCTGCATTTAATTCCATTACAGTAAAATATTTAAATGTTGGACCATCAGTAAATTAATCAATACTGCCCCCTCAATAATTATGAGCGTTCCAAGGCAGGAAAGTTAATTTTGATTGATGATTTAATAATCAGTAATTATATAGACGTGTTTAAATATCGGCGTGTCTGTCTGTGATGGACGCTCGTGGCATTGTGGTTTAACTTGAGTTTTTGTGAAAAAATTGTAGTTTTTTGAGTTTATACACCTGGTTTTCGTAATTAACGTTTAGTTGTATTAAAGAAATGGATTTCTTATGAGGCCCTTAGTGAGAGGCCGCGTTTTAGTTTCATATGTCATCACTGGTGACACACAATATTGGTTGTAGACATCCACAAGGTGGACCTAGTAAAGATTTCAGGAAGACGCTGGATGCAGGCCGCTTTCATCCAGCCAATCTGAAAGTCAATAGGGGAGACCTATGTTTAGCAGTGGACGTCCTATGGCTAAAATGATAATGATGAAGAAATGGATTGACCGCAGACCGTACTCATTAATTTGTAATAGTACGTAATAAGCGATTTTTATCAACATCACCACCAGCCTTTGGAAGACTACTGCTGCATTCCTCCGACATCACGCCCACACTGCGTTTTCCATTTCAGTCGCCTCACGAAAACCATCTGCAAGCGATGTGACCTGTCCATTGCCACTTTGTTTTGCAATTTGAGGAGTATGACAGTGTTTTTGATTCTTTTACGGTTCTTATTTCAAATTTAATCTTGCAAAGAAACGCCAAGCATAGCAGCTCTCTAAATAGCACGCTGGGTGACATTAAGCTTGTTTAAAAAGTCAACTGCAGTCAAGGATCACGTTACAGCAATAAGCTACTTTCATTATCATTATCATTTCAGTCATAAGACGTCCACTGCTAAACATAGACCTCTCGCACTGACTTCCAGATTGGCCGGTCGGCAGTGACTTTAATTATATTGAAATCTATCGGATCGGCTACAAGCCTTGCAAACCTACGCAAACCAAGTCAAACACGTTTGAATTTGTGACAGTTTGTTGAGGTTTGGCCAGCGTGTGAATCGTCGCATATTAATTGTGCGTATAAGTTTAAAAAATAGTATAAACTAGCTGCCCCGGCGAAGTTCGTAACGCCCCTTCATTCTTTTTTTTGTGAATTTTTCCATGTTTTTTATAGTTATTTTGCTATTCGGGGCAGAGACAAATTCGACAAATCAAAGATCATAAACATCGGTCCAGCCGTTCTCGACTTATAAACTAACTAACCCGACTTTCTTTTACATTATCTAAATTAGTTCCTTTCCTCCATTTCGCATGTGTAGACTTTAGAATTTATTCAGAGAGGAATGCATAATCATCTCATAGAAAAACGAGATTAAAAATATTTTGTGTATGTACACAAAATATTCAGCAAGATATGTATCTTGCTGAATATCTTAAACAATAGTATGCCTTAAATTAGCATTCAACAAACATCTAAACATTCAAACATTCACATTTTCAATACGGGTAAGATAAAAATTTGTTTTCTTTAATTCCTAATTTATATTAATTTGTGTTTTATTATTAACACATTAACATCGACCTTTTCTCAAGCTCACCTCCTACGTTTAGAAAAAATGTTTGTGATGTTATTCGTACCTTGGGGTGCGAATAGTTTTGTAATTGAGAACTATGTAAATTAATTTTGCGATGCTCTACCGTTTAATTTTATTATTCATATCTGTGGACAACGGAGCTGGTTACATTGCAAGTAATTTGTTTAGTGAAATTAGAGATTATGTACACACACATTAATGTAAGTGTAGTCCCAAATAAAGAGAAAAAAAAAAAACATCATAATCATTTCAGCCAAAGGACGTCCACTCCTGATAGGCCAAGTTCCATAGATTGTTTGGTTGCAAGCAGCCTGCATCCAGAGGCTGCATGCAACCTTTATCATGTCATCTGTCCACCTTGTGGTTGACGTCCAATGCTGCGTTTACCCATACGTGGCCTACATTCCATAACCTTCTTAACCTATCGGTCGTCCATTCTACGCCACAGCATGTAGAACGTACCATGCCTACTGCCACTTTAGCTTGCATTGTTTATTACGCTTTTAATTTTGAAATATAGGTACAACATATTACTGCACACGTATTCGCTGTGTGCGCGATGACAGCGCCCCTAGTAACCACAAGTATTGTGGACTTAAGATCTCTCAAATCATGGCAACTGGATGGTTTAAGAATGATTTTTGGATTGGTTTTTCTTCGAAATTAGATGTAAATATCTAAAAAGTTTGTGCATATTATAATAAGTGATTTTCTTACTCGAACTAAAATATGAATGTATAATACGAACGGGCTTTGAATTGATACAACATGATATAACTTTCCAACCTCAAACTGGCTAAAAAGGAGAAAAAATAGTATAAGTACAGCATGTGAGAGACTTTGAAGACCTTAGAACCAACGGACAAAGCTACTTAATAAGAGCTATGATCATAAGACAAACGTCTGTGACACGTACTTCCTATAAACTTTATTCTTTTCACAGCAGCTATCCATTTAATACTTTGTTTCAATTTCCATCTTGATGTTGGAAACGAATGCACGAACTGTCTTTCCTATTGTTTCTACACATTAAAACACAACACGTACTGTGACCCATATCGCGAATTTTAACGTGTTAACTTTAAATACTTAATAACATAACATAACTAACATAACTGAAAATTCTATGGAAATATAGCAATTTGACACATTTCTGCCAGATTGCGTGCTGCGATCGATTTGATGCCCCCACCACCCACTTTGCACATAGCGAATACACATGATTAATTTTAACATCATCCATCGTCACATTACCTCTTATTAAAAAGCCTAATCAAAAAACGTGTATCTATCAAAGAAAGACGTCCAAAAATCAGGGCTGTCAAACGCGCATCGTGGGCGGGGCGCGTGTGATTGACAGCCCCGACGCGGCTAAACACAGGTCGCGAAAGGTTCGAAGTATTTTTATTTTGAAAAAAAACTGATTCTGAGGGTTGTGCAGTATGATTTAAGGAGAGTTCCGTAAATGGTTGTTAATATATGGTGCAGTTAATTAAAATTGTTACGGCACTGGGTAGGTACAAGATTGTTACAAAACTGTAACGCATAATTTTATTTATAAGATAAGAAGTAATAGTGTCGTATCTTCCATGACTTCCACATCAGTCAGTGACATAACTTACCATCGTCAGATAGAAATTATAAGCTAACTTCTGAGTTCGCTTTAATATTTTTTCATAAAATTACCCGTCGCAGTTTCTGCCGTCCTCTCTTACAGACGAGGAACTTAAAATATTTCGAAATGAAAACGTACAGTAAGCTAAAATCTGTTGCTTTTCTCTTATTTATCGACCCAATTGAACGCAGATCGCTCCGTATTAGATTCTTTATACGTGTCAATTCAGAAATCTTTTTTTTTGATTGGCTTGAATTTGGGTATTCTGAGAGTCGCCTCTAGAAGTTTTCATAGTCTGGTAGGTACCTCGTTACTCAAGGATGTCAATTCTTTACTTTGAGACTATGACAATTTGTGTATGTTGTGTACACCATTTAGTATGAGACTGGACTCCCTTTTCCACACTTAGGAGCACATTTATTGTTTCGCTGTTGCCCGCGACTTTATTCGAGTGGTCTATACAAAACCATAGTTTATCACCACCATCATTTCAGCCATAGGACGTCCACTGCTGAACATAGGCCTCCCTCAATGACCTACCAATGGAGGGGATGGCCAACGCTGGCAGGCAGGTTGGCAAGCGCAGTTTTTTATAAGATGTCGCACGTAGATGCTGCTGCCCGTGTCTTGCTACAGGAATTATTAAACACTTTACGACACGCCTCCTGTTGGCGGTGGGAAGTGTATTCTTTAAGGCCGTCCCCACATGGCACAAAACCATAGTTAAAACTAAATACCACGCGAACGAAGTCGCGGGTAACAGCTAGTGTTATTTTTTTTCTAATTTCTAACTGAACAGCGATATCTAACGATAAGAAGCGCCATCTATAATAACAGCTATCTTGCATCAGGAACCGTACATTATTCCGGGATAAAAAGTATTCTATCTTTCATCCTAGACTAATATCTATTTCTGTGCCAAATTTCATCTAGATCCGATAAGCCGTTTTGGCGTGATTGAGTAACAAACGTATGTCTAGTAGCGGTTCAGGTATCTCACTCCCGTACCCCAAAATATCCGTAGAAACGTTTCGATACGCGTTCACAGCTGGGCGCATAGGGTCTGCTTTTTAGAATCCGTCGCTTATTCTTTGATAAGTATGGATCTGCTTGATTAGTATGAATTTTGGTTCCGTTGGTTTGATTGACGTGTGAACTTTTTAGATGTAAATTGTAAAAAAAACCTGCACGAATAGAAAAAACTGTTCTATTTGTGCAGGTGTTTTGGCACATTCTTGCAATTATTAAATTTGAGTAAATTATAACATTTAAGTTTTGGTTAGATAGGGTTATTTATGTACTTCGGTAGTGCTAGTATAATATAGATATGACTTTTTTTCCAAAACTAATACAAAGAAATTCCGGAATACCGGAGGCATGTCCATATTAAAATCAATGTTTGAGATCATTGACCCCAAATCGATCTACCTACTCCGTTCACTGGTTATTTGTAATATTTGTAGATAATTTAGCTGTTTTTGACGCGTGAACGCAAAGGGTATCGATTTGATTTCCAGTTAAAGTCAGATCAGAAACATAAACATAAATAAATTAATGAATTTGAATATCTTTTGTAAATTGTCTTTGGTCTGGGTGTGTTTCTTTAGCACCTGGAAGAACATTATAGTCTAATTATTTTGTAACCAAAGGATGATGACGACCTCCGAAGCCGAGAGGCGATACCGGACTTGGTGTCGCTATCTCTGAGGTCCCGAGTTCGATTCCCGGGCGGTCAATGTAGAAAAATTACTTTTCTATATTGTCTCGTGTCTGGGTGTTGTGTACCGTCGTTGTTTTTGATTTCTGAAACACAAGTGCCTTGGCTACTTACCATAGGATCAGAGCAATGTAATATCAATTCTAGATTTGGAATCTGACTAAAGAATTTTATAACAAATTCGTCTTCTGATATTATATGAATAAGAAGATTAATCCGGCCAATCTGGAAATCACTAGGGGAGGCCTATGTTCATCAGTGGATGTCCTATGGCTGAAATGATGATGATGAAGAAGATTAAATGCGTTAGGCAACACATTAACTGTCATGACTTCGAAGTAAGGAATTTTTACCCTAGTGATGTGAAGACAACAGCTACTTAAGTTAAAACGTCAAATTATCTCAATTAATATTGATCTTTACATGTCGGACTTAAAGTTTAAAATTGGTTCAATGACCTTTAACTTTTTGGGTAGTGTTAAGTATGACGTTATTATTAGTGCATTTTGGAGGTAGATACTTATACTACTAATATTATGTACAATTCTTTTTCTCCCGCCAGTCGGGCAATAAACCGAATATGTAATAGACGTGCGGTGTTGACCTGCCGTTGACTGTACGAAGTAGTCTTCTTTTCTGGTTTCGTCTTCCAGAACATCCAGACGCAATTAAATTAAAAAAGTTTTTTTCTGAATTATCCATATTATGACAGCAAATTTATATTTACTTTAAGCTCTTTTTCACATCGCAACCGCAGCCTTTGCGTAAAAGGATTCATCACGCCACTGCGCCAATTATCATCAGTCATATGATTAACTATTATAACTAACTATAGTCCTATCTGACACACAAGTACATCACGCAGAACGGCCACAATCTCTCACACCAACCCCTCTTAGAACTCGATACGCTTTGCCCGGTTACCCGGTACCATTGCACCGATCTACCCGCTTTAAATTCAAATTCGTACAAGATTTACGCCCTAAATTCCCATTAGGCCGCATGCACACGCTATCTTCAATCTCGCCGCCGCGTTGGTCAGTTACAAACAACTAGTGTGCACTGGCATTAGGTACAAAGCACTTGTCACATCTAAATTTCGGGAAGCCACATTCGGGTCTGGACTGCGAGGTAAGAGGGACTAATGTTTGGAATAGGCTTTTGGGTATTTTAGAAATTTTTATCGGTTATCTCTGTCGCCATAGTACAAGCTTTGCTTAGTTTGGGGCTAGCTAATTGGATTGTGGAAACAATTTATTTATTATTATTTATTTTGGGAAGAAAGTCCCGAAATAAATAATAGTAAATAAATTGTTTCCTAAGGTTGTTATTTGGCATAAATATATCTGCTTGCGGATTGCTTTAATACATTTTGTTCTTAGATATTTTCCGGTCTATATTGGGTAAATGGCACGCGAAGGAATAATCAATTATTCAATATGGAATTAGTAAAAAATCAAGAAATCATTGCTAACCCAATTTTAAAGTTTAAGTGCTAATTTTTGATTAAGTAGATTTTAGTTTTAAGTTAGCTATTTTTATTGTTAATGTATTGTTAATTTAATTTTTTATGATTAAATAAATTGAAAGAAAAAAAGTGCTACTTGACTGTAATTGGTGCATGGATCATTCTGTTCTTTTCTATCGATTACAGTTATTACCAGTTTAGTCTGAAAGAAATTATAAAAAAAATAAAAACCGACTTCAAAAAACTAAAACGCTAAAAATAATCTTAACACTTAAGTACCTAATCAGTTACTTTTGGAGTCGGTGCAAACGAAAACATTGGTCTCTCAATGACTGGCACCGACTCCAAAAGTAACTGATTAGGTACTTAAGTGTTAAGATTATTTTTAGCGTTTTAGTTTTTTGAAGTCGGTTTTTATTTTTTTTATAAAATTAACTTATTTCATCCATTTTAGTGATAAATCCTAATCAAAACAAATCTTACGAGTGCAAACATAATTTAACTGCTGAACACCGATTTCATTTCCTATTTTTTCACCCTTAGGGGTGAAATTTTTTCCAAAAAATTTTATTATAGTATCTTTGAAGTATAAGTTATTCATTAAAAAAAGAATCATCAAAATCGGTCTACATTTGGCAGAGATATAGGTAAGATAGATACTAAAATCAGTTGGCGTGGTACGGAGTTTATGCAATGTTTGATGATTTTCTTATAGATCCCATCATCAGAATTTAACCAAATTTATATGGGACCATTCTGAAAGTATTACCTTTCAAACAAAAAAATAATTATCGAAATCGGTCAACGCAGTAACGAATGATCGCTGAACATACATAAAAAAAAAAAAACCGGCCAAGTGCGAGTCGGACTCGCGCACCGAGGGTTCCGTACAAACCTACAAGGTTTACAAAGTTCGTTCATTACGACAATGATATTCAACTTGATAGCTCTACGCATTCATGAGGAAAAAAGTAATAAGTTTATATTTATTAAAAAATACATATTTTGTAATTTAACTAAAAATTTAAGGTTTTCGGAATTTTTCCTTTATGTGTGCTATAAAACGTTGCTTCATGCCAAATTTCAAGATTCTAGGTCGACTGGAAGTACCCTTTAGGTTTTGATTCCCTTGCGAGTACTTGCGAGTTTCAAAATATGCAGCTTAAATTGCTGTTTCTTTTGATTGCGTTGACATAGAAGTTTGATTTTGTTACAGCTTAAAGATATTATAGACCTGAGTATTTGGTATGAATTTCAATTTAATACCTCAACGCGTTTATGAGGAAATGGGTAGTAAGGTTAAAATTATTTAAAAAATATATATTATGTGATGTAACTAAAAATTTATGGTTTTCGTAATTTTTCCTTTATCTATGCTATAAGACATTGCTTCGTACCAAATTTCAAGATTCTGAGTTCACGGGAAGCACCCTGTAGGTTTTGATTCCCTTGCAAGTGTCGAAAATTTGCGGCATAAACGGCTGTACCTTTTGATTGCGTTGGCTTAGAAGTTTGATTTTTTCACAGCTTCAAGGGACAGTAGACCTGAGTAATTGATATAAATTTCAGCTTCATACCTCCACGCGTTCCTGAGAAAAAGGGTCTTGACAGACGGACGGACGGACGGACAGACGGACAACAAAGTGATCCTATAAGGGTTCCGTTTTTTCCTTTTGAGGTACGGAACCCTAATTTAAAAAAAAGATACCGACGAATTGAGAACCTCCTCCTTTTTTGAAGTCGGTTGAAAAAGAAAACTTTATTTGCATAAAACATGGTAGAAAATGGGGCAAGTGTTGATTAAATTGATCTCATGTTTAGCCATGTTATTATGGCATTAAAGTAAAAGATATTTAAACCTATTCTCAAGACTTTCAAATTGTATCTTCAAAATTAAAAAAAATAAAACCGACTTCAAAACACTAAAATGCTAAAAATAATCCTAACACTTAAGTACCTAATCAGTTACTTTTGGAGTCGGTGCCA
This sequence comes from Anania hortulata, assembly GCA_963576865.1. Classification (NCBI taxonomy): domain Eukaryota; kingdom Metazoa; phylum Arthropoda; class Insecta; order Lepidoptera; family Crambidae; genus Anania; species Anania hortulata. The sequence goes on from OY756409.1 coordinate 1,922,054, forward strand.
GCCGATGAGAGATTCAATGTTTTTGTTTGCACCGACTCCAAAAGTAACTGATTAGGTACTTAAGTGTTAGGATTATTTTTAGCATTTTAGTGTTTTGAAGTCGGTTTTATTTTTTTTAATAAAATTTACTTATTTCATCAATTTTTAGTGATAAATCCTAATCTAACTGCTGAACACCGATTTCATCCCCTATTTTCCTACCCTTAGGGGTGATTTTTATTTTGTAAACTTTTAGCATATTATCTTTGAAGTATAAGCTATTCAATAAAACAAAAATCATCAAAATCGGCTCATATTTGACGAAGATAGGTAACAAGAACCACAACCAAAATACTATCTGGGTATATATTTGTTGATTTTCTCAAAAAGTTCTAAATCAATTTCAATAAAATTTATATGGGACCACCTCTGAAGTATGATCTTCCAAACAAAAAAAGAATCATTAAAATCGATTTATAATTGGCGGAGTAATCGCGTAACAAATATACAAAAAAAAAAAAAAAAAAAAAACATACAGTCGAATTGAGAACCTCCTCGTTTTTTGAAGTCGGTTGATAAGCTGTATCAGTTTATAGGCCTTGCCAATCGACATTAAAATTAAAATCAACATCATTAAATTACTGCAATTTCTATAAGCCTAATTTCCTTTCTTTTACTGACTGAGGACTGGTACTTTTACACTAGCATCTTGAATATTTTTCAATGGTAGGTAGGTCATAATTATGGTAGGTAACAAAATATTTATTACGACTACTAGCTGTAAAAAAGAAAAACACTACTTTCACTCGTCTGATTGACTTCTCACGATCTTGTGCGATATCTTTATTTAAACTTTATTTCCAAGTAAGTACAAAACTGCGGACTTAATGTTATAAAACATTATCTAAAAGTTAACCTTGAGGCAACGCAAATAATATAGATTTAATCCTTTAATTATGATAGAGTAGACCTAAACACATTATTTAATCTAACAGAACATATAATCTAATAAAGGTATTTAATATACGGTACTGCAAAAGTTAAATTGTCTACCTTTGTCACCAGCGTTATGATACCAGCCTTCGCGCTACCCGGATAGTCTGGGTCTCTGGTCCTACTCAGCACGGGCTGTGTTGGGATCCTATTACCATTTTTTATATTTTTTTATATTGGACATCATCACATACATTGCTCTGATTCTATGGTAAGTAGCTTAAGCACTTGTGTTACAGAAATTAGAAACAACGACGGTACCACAACACCCAGACCCGAGACAATATAGAAAAGTATTTTTCTACATTGACCGACCGGGAATCCTCAGAGATGGCGACACCAAGTCCGGTATGCTCGCCTCTCGGCTTCGGAGGTCGTCAAACTCAAACGTCAAACGTCGTCAAACGCCCCACGTTGGGCGCCACTATTTATGTCAGGTTATATACCCTAAAATACCAAGTCTATACCATTGTAGTTGCATGCAGCGTCGCGGCTGCGACGCGGCAAAACATATCGGTTGGTCGTCGCCGCTCTTCTGGCGTAGTACGAAACCGCCGCACGTGTGCCACACTAAATACGACAGGTTACGTACTATGTGCTCTACGTTTTGTTACCGCTAGTTCGTCTTTGTTTAGAGCTTTTATTAAACGTTTCTGCGTTGACAAGACTAGTTGGTGACCCAGGCTTGATCTCTTACGAGTTACGAGAAGTTTACGTCTGTTTTCGAGAGTTTGAAGTTTGTGAAAGGTACATGAGTCCTCGTATACGTTAAATTGTTTATGTTGTCGGTAGTTTTAATGTTTAACAAATATACCTTGTATAGACTCTATGCCCTGCGTGTACGTTACGTATTGCGGACTCCAGATGACACTACAGTATTCGAGTATACTACGTACGTAAGCATAATATAGAACCTTTAAACAGTGTGTGTCTGAGAAGGGTTTGCTTGCGCGAAGAACGAAACCCAAGTTCTTATAGGCCTTGTTTATCACATGTGTTATGTGGTTGGAGAATGTTAGTTTAGAATCTAGGTAAATACCGAGATCTTTCGTCATAACGTCACGCTTCAATATGTCATTGTTTAAACTATATTCAAATGTTACATGTTTGTTTTTTGTCGTAATAGTTACCACTACACATTTATTTGTATTAATGTCAATTCTATTGTGCTTATAATAACAGTCAAGTCTGGTTAAGTCCTCCTGTAGTTTGAGACAGTCATCTGGTGATTTTATAGTCATGTAAATTTTGGTGTCATCAGCGTACATAAGAAATTTTGCATGTTTAAACATTGATCTATATCATTTAGATATGCAACATATAACAGCGGGCCAAGTATCGACCCTTGAGGAACACCCGAGGGAACTGTGACAAAAACAGACCTATGCCCTCCAATGACAACCATCTGACTTCGATTTCGTAAATAAGACTCTGTCCATCTCAGCAAACTACCACCAATACCAAGATCATAAAGCTTTTTTGCTTTCTTAGAAGTATGATGTGGTCTACGCGATCGAATGCCTTTTCGAAATCCGTGTACACAGAGTCAACTTGGCCACCACCGTCCATACCTCGCAGTACGGCATTAGTGAAAATTGCCAAGTTTGTGGTGGTGGAGCGACCCCTAATGAAACCATGCTGTTGCGACGGCACAGAGCGACAGACTACCGGATATACGTGATCATGAACAACTCTTTCTAAGATTTTACTCAAAGTATTTAATATTGATAAAGGGCGATAATTATTGATTAAAATTTTTGATCCTTTTTTATGTATAGGAACTATGAGTGCTATTTTCCATATGTTTGGGCAAATACCCTCTCGCAGGCTGCGGTTAAAGATATAGGTTAGAGGGGTAGCCAAAGACTCTGCACAGCATTTAAAGAATAAAGGTGGGTATAATAGATGCTTTAAAATTCTTAGGACGTAAGATCTGTTAACCTCAATGTTATTTAATGTACTGAGATTAGTGCCTTGGAATCGGAGCTGGATACCCATTCATTGGCTGGCAGAAATTTTTGTGAAAGAAGCTGCTGAAGGCCGCACAGATTTCCTCCTTACTATTTAGTGCAGCGCTCTCATAATTCATGGTATTGGGATAGTTTGATGTAGCTTTTCTTTTTGATTTCATATATTTCCAAAATAATTTTGGGTTCTTTTTATGTTTATTTCAGAATTATTTAAATACCATTTATAACCTGTTTTGTAGTTCTTTTTGCCTTCGTCTTAAAGTTGAGAAGGATAAGTAGTCAATAGGGTTTTTGTGACGTTTCCATTGTTTATGCGTCTTATTCTTTTCTTTGATTAACGCTTTAATGTACCACACAGGATATCGCATTGAACCAACTATAGAGACACGAGGAACGTGCTAAGATATTAACTTGCTAATTAAATCATTATTACAAACAATTTTTACTATCCGCATCATTTCAGACAAAGGGTACAATTTAGGCGGTCTTATCGCTAGAGAAGCAATCTCTTCAACAACAAGACAATCTTTAGGAATAGGACTGTTTTAAAAAGTTGAGAAGGGCATACTCAGACCGAAGCCAATTAGAAAAGTTATTTCTCTAAATTAACAACTGGAAATCGAACTTGGGACCCCTGCTTCTAAGTAAGACACTGCGCTATTATATAAATCTTATATATTTGATAAACCATGTCTATTATCTGGATCTTTGTTCTACTATCGACCAAACTGTCCAATATTTTTCCCGAAACTCCCTAAGATCAAAATTAACCCTTTCAGTGCCAATCTCGAATGACTCCGAATGCCGCACTTTCGTCACTACGTCAGACATCAAACACTTAAACAATAGACAACGAACAAAGGGGGGTATTAAACAACGTGGGGTGCTCAATATGGGAGTCGAACCCGCGACATCCATTAGGCATTATTGAAAATTTTAATATCAAAAATTGCCGCGGCTACGTGGCGTTTACATGGGACGATTTGGTTAAAATTTATTTCACATTGCTATTAAAGTTATTCATGAATACTGTAGAATATCTATAGCATCCAAGCGGTTTCATGAGACCGCATAACATGGAATTTACACTGTGTCTCATTTATGTATGCTTGACGAGCTACAAGCTAATTGTAAAAACATAATTTAAAAATCTTGCGATACAAAAAGAGAAAATTAAATGATTCAAAAAAGGAAGGCGTTTGAAGTTCACAAAAATATCTAAACAATATATTTTATAGGATTCAGAAACATGTTTTAAAAAAAACAATATTTACTTAACTCCAGGTGTTTTTGAGGTATGATTCGCATTTAAAACCCAAACTCGGAGATGATTTTCGTAACATTAGTAACCCGCTTGACAAGAGGAGAGGTTAGGAGAATGTTAAAGTGTTATTTTTTTTTAAATTTACTTCGGTTCAGGTGTTCTAGGAAAAGCTTCTGACAAAATTTACTGACGAGCACTTCGTTTGAGCCTGATCGTGTAAAGACCCAAAACTAGACCGCTCACAAGATATCATGATAATTTTTATTTCGCCAACGCTTTGTTTTGTTATTTCCGTTTTTCAATTCCTTTTATTTGTCGTCTCGATTTGAATGTAACTCGAGGAATGGTGGCCATTTTGATATCGCTTCATTTTAATCAATTTGCAAGACATTTAATATCTTTATTCGGAATGATATATCTTGAGATGAGTCTGGGGTGACAGAGAGAAAATTGTTTAGATCTTCGTTATATTAAATACTCTAACTTAAGCATTGATAACATCAAAACTTTTATCATTAGAATGTTTTTTTGTGTCATTGGTTTCTTACAAACATTTATCTCTATATAACACATGACTAGTATTTAAAAGAAGTGCATTTCAAAAAGAATATTTTTATTTATTTACAGTCATCATCATCATTATATTAGCTGATTACAGTTCACTGGTGGACAAGTCTCCCCCATCTTATCTCATCTTTCATCCAGCCACTGCTAGCCCTCTTCCTAAGATCGTCTGTCCATCGAGTTGTGGGGCGTCCTACACTAAGACTATGTTTGCCGAGACGGAGTCTCCACTTTCATCGGTTCTGCGATAAATGTGGCCTGCCCAAAGCTTGCTACATTTTTGGAATATGTCCATTACTTTGGTCTTCTGCCGGATGACCTCGTTTCGGATTTTATCCCTTATGACGAGATCCCAAGCATTGACCTTTCCATAGCTTGCTGAATTATATAATGTCAGTTATCAGAGATATTCATTTATTACAAAACATTAGTTCATTTCAAAGATTGTGGGTTTGAATCCCATCAGTAGCAGTACAAATATATTTGATTTAAAATGTTATATTTCTAATGTAATTTGATAAAAATATAACTATATTTCGGATCTCAATAATCTCATTAAAAACGCCAAAAGACAAAGTCGATAAATAACACAACTTCAACAACAACAACACAAATCTTCAAAACACCAATCAGACAAACAATGCCGTCAGTGTCAACCTCAAAACATTACCGTATTTGCGTCACAATCGAAACACGATTGCACTACAAACGCGCAGACAGACAGATAGAATTGTACGGAACCCCGGCAATTAGTTCCACGCTAGTTTCGATATGAAATACAGCCGTTCGGATCAACTAAGACATATAGATTAGGGAGGGACACACTGTCGATTGGGATAGCTGAAATTGAGGATTATATGTCATACAAAATTTTTGTGCTATGGAAACACTATCTATGCAAAATTATCGTGTTACCTATGCAAATGAATTAGGCTTAAAAAACTGATGGTTGGTCTGTTATCTTAATATTGTAATAACCCTTTTTTATCATATATAGGTATATTTATTGAGAGAGCCTAAACGCATTTCAAAATACCTCGTTTCGGATTTTACCGTATGTGTCACTTTGAAGTTGAAAGAGACAGAACTATGTTATAAGATAACTTCCAGTTATAACTGAATTTAAAATGATCTAAGAGTAAGCCTCAGAAGATTAATCGGTAATAATGTTCATGGGCGTCAAGAAGATATTTGTGAAACTGAAGGAGTGACTTTGGAAACTAGCTACAAGAAAAATTTTCTATTCGATTGTCCGTGTCTGTGTGTAAGCTGAATCTGCCCTATAACATATGCCAAATCCATGGTTCAACCATTTTGCATTCGGCTGCCGGCTCCCTTTTAAGTGACGTCAATATGCAACATCTAATCAGCTTCCATAACGACACAAACGCCAACCCTTCCACTGCCAAAGTTGGCCTTTCCAGCCAACACTTGAAAGTTTATTTTAGAAACGTTCCATTGAGACTATAATCTCTCATGACGTTTTACTTCAGATCCAATGTCAGGTTGTTCTGCTATGAAATATAGTTTCGCCTTCATTGAATCCGTGATAAATTGACGCGTAGGGAAGGTGGTTATTGAATAATAAGCACGGCTTGTTGATACCGTTTGTGGGATTTGCTCGTGTGACATGCCTTTTATGAATCGGAATTTGTAATTGTGGAAGGTGTGATTGATTCGGTTTTCGACTGGATTAGTGATTAATGTTATTGTCATTAATAATTAGCTGTGTTATGACTGGGTGAATGCTGTAACCAACATCTAGTACGTTGTTTATGATGTTGGAGATAAACTGATTAGTTACTTTTGTTATTACATTATACTAAAGACATTTTGAATTTCTAATAATATATTGTGAAAATAATTAACTTTTAAATTTTAATAACGTTAAGTATGAAATTCTATCAAATATCAGGGGCAAGTAAAGATTAATTTGATAAAAATGCCTAAGTTTATATTTAAAGTTTAAAAAATCAACAATTGGAGCTTATAATATGACGACCTCCGTAGCCGTGAGGCGAGCATACCGGACTTGGTGTCGCTATCTCTGAGGTCTCGGGTTCCCCGGTCGGTCAATGTAGGAAAACATATTTTCTACATTGTCTCTGGGTCTGGTCTGGGTGTTGTGGTACCATCGTTATTTCTGATTTCTGTAACACAAGTGCTTTGGCTACTTACCATAGGATCAGAGCAATGTATGTGATGCTGTCCAATATTTATTTATTTATTGTACTACGGTTACTAGAAAAAGAGACAGATAGATGTACTATAACACCTTAAAATAAAATAAATTGAAATTCGCGAATAGGCCGTTTAATGTCTACGTATAATGAAATAAAAGATTTAGGTAGAAATGTTTATGCTTATCACAAAACTATGTTTCAACACCCTTGCGGGATTCAAATCAGCGATGGATTTGTAGCATGTAGCGTGTACCACTAGACAGTCGTCATGTTACACGCTTCAAAAGCTCTTGACACTTATTTGATTCAGCGCTCAATTCCAATAAAACAAAAAAGAAATTGCCCGAAAAAACATAAAGGCTCTATTATTAGAAAATAAAAAGATTTTATTAAAGACGTGGAGACCCGAAACCAATATGAGGGCTATAAACAAATTATTCGCGATAGCACCGTTGTCAACCCCCAAAATGCAGCTATAAAAATACACACCCGGACATCCCAGCCAAAAACGGCCGACCGTAATAAAGAAATGCGATAAACCGACCAAAAAAACGGCAGTCATGAATTCATTGGTATGACATTTGGGGTTTCGTCGAATGGTCACGGTTATGGCACAGAAATTTTCCTCGAGACATATTTCCTGCTTATAGTTTTATGGGATCGGCCCCCATCTTTTATTGGTCGTCCGGATTCTTGTCAATCCTATTACGCTGGGCCGTTTTTGCCAGCCATTCGCTTTTTAGGGTTATGATGGATATTGAAAGTTCGGATTGTTTAATCTGTGGTCGTTTGGATCGTGTCAGCTCTTGATTAAAACTTCCCCCTTTTTATGGGATGAAATTGTTGTGGTTATTTTTGGTATTAATGGTAATTGCAACCTTCATTAGCATAATTGGAAATTTAACATTGCTTTTTACATTTTGATTCTTATGTATTGTTTTCTTAGTGATTAACTGTATTTGTAAGACTGTCCTGTCACTGACAAAATAATACTTAAAGTTCAGAATGTTGGGGATTCGGTGGAGGGTAGTCTAACGAAAAGCATGGTCGATCTATTTTAAAAGTTTTTATTTATCAAATTTGGTGTAGTTTGTGTTCTAATGTTTGGTAAAGTGATAAAAACCTGAAACTATTGAATTACGAATATCATTGTAATCAACGCCGCATCGAGTGTCATGTGACTTGTCCCGTGTTGTTACTTTAGACCTGATAGTGTCTTGAAACTTGCTTCTACGGGAAGAGTAAATCCCCAGCCTTTACTAAATCCACGAAAAGCAATAATACTAAACACCCGTTATTATTGTAAACGCTTTTCAAGAAAAACTCGATATTGGCAGAATCACTGCTCTTTTTATAAAGCGGGTCCGTAAAAAAAAGAAAAAATAACTGTTATGGTAGAACATTGAAATGTATGGATGTGAACGTTGTTAAACTAGCGGTTCTCCGCGCTAAAGTTTATTTATGTAACTATGCAAATTGTCACCGCTCTTGATTTTACCTACTCAGGGATTGAATTTCAAAAAATACTCGCTTAGTTATCAGAGAACTTCTAAGTTTCTAGGTCCAGCAGTTTTAGCTGCGCGTTGATCCATTAATCGATACGATGGCGATGATGGTCAATATTAAATAATATATATATAGTAGGCATGTATCTTTATATAGGTAGATATCATAGATATATAGATAGTTTTTAATAATATTTTGACTACCAGATACGCTGAGCTAAAACCTATCTAAAGACACAAACAACAATGTGTTCCTTACAGAGAGTGTAAAAAGGATTTCTTAGAAATTAACTTCTAATACGATGAGAGTATAACGGAGAGTTTTATAGAGAATTAGTTAGAGAGAAGTTATCGTGCAAAACTCATATAAATGTTTTGATAGAGCAATGAACTTGATTTAAGTTTTTGATATTAATTAGTACTTAGTTTGTATAACATTACGTTATTAGAATTACTGTCCCTCATACTTAAATTGTTTTCTGTGCCCAAAAGGGTACATGAATGATCTAGTCTTAGAGCTATCTCTTGAAACATTATAGTGTGCAAATGAATAAATGATGTCGACCTACGTAGCGGAGTGACGAGCATACCGGACTTGGTGTCGCTATTTCTGAGGTCCCGGATTCGATTCCTGGTCTGTCAAAAATTTACTTTTCTATATTGTCTCGGGTCTGGGTGTTGTAATACCGTCGTTGCTTCTGATTTCTGTAACATAAGTGCTTTGGCTACTTACCATAGGATTGGAGCAATGTACCAATGTGATGTTGTCCAATGTTTATATTTATTTATTTAATTAAAAGTTAATATAATTAGCTAATGTTGTTTTTACACTATATGTAACTAATACCAGTCGACATAGAAAACTTCTTAAAACATAATTTCGGTTATGGCAAATGGGATCATGCCATTGACATTAAAAAAATTGTGAATATAATTTTTCAAAAGTAAAATTGTCCTGTTAAGGTTCTAGGCTTAACAAAAATACTTGTAAAACGCCAACACCAGAAACCAAAACAAACATAGGTCCGAAACAGCTTTCCGGCCGGAAACATGCGACATCACCTGTTCATACAATCCGATAATAACACAAGATTATTATTAGACATGAATTATTGTCGCAATTAGACTAGGGAAATGGCGTCGGGCGTACAAAGCGGCAGACAGCCGGCGAATAAATCAATCACGCGCAACCCTGAGCGGATCTAGAGGACAGTGGAACAATGCTTTTTGACAATATTTTGCTTGCACTGAGAATGTAAGCAGTGGTCACTTCGATCTTTACACACGCGGAGAAAGGGTTAAAAAGTGTGAATAAGTTTGGTATTTTTTTGTAGGGGAGACCGGGACCGGGGAACTTTCATATGCAGGTTGACTAACTGTCAAAAACTTGTTTGAAATGTCACGTCATTCAACTAGGTTCGAAAAACCTGGTAACTCGGGAGCAGGGCTTAGAAACGCGTTTTTCGCGCGTAGTCGAATGATGCATCACTTTAGGTTAAGGCTTTGATAGTTAATCTTTGGTCCCCATCCTTACGTAGCTACTACTACACTATGAATAAAAAGGTTTTTTTAATTGGAAGTATTAAATCTACTGCTGACATAATAATTATGTATTATGCTTGCTAGAATATTGTCAAATAAATTACACACACATACATATAGTTTCCATGACAAACTAATATTAAACATTATACTTATCTACGTACAAAATGACATCATACCAACACACTCCCCTTCGGCAGATCCTAACTCCACTATCCACTAATGATCCATTTGACAGGTCGCATCTATCGGACTATAGACTATAGCAATTAATCATAACACTGGCATCCTGTGCAACATTATCAATAAGCCATCACCATCGATCTGCATTGTTCTGGGTTAATGACTAGATGATTATATGGGTGCGTATGTATGTTTGGATTGTGATATTCGCCAGACAATTCACCAATTGTCGTGTTATTTATGTAACAAATAAACATCTTTTTACGAGGTACCAGATTATGAATCATCATCATCATCATAACTTCAGCCATAGGACGTCCATTGCTCAACATAGGTCTCCAAAAATTAGGGTGGGTGATCCATGGGAGGCCATTTTATAGAATAAACTGTTATTATTCGTTTATTAACTGGATAAATACAACAAACAAATCCGCTGCCGCGGCTGTGGCCTTTAGTTCGATAGGTGTTAGTGTGAGTAAAAAGAATTGGTAATCACATTGCCATAACTACGAATTCTTAATAATTGGCTTTCGAAGGAGTATGGCTTTCATGGTCCCACCTTACTTCCAGATTGGCTGGTTGGTGCGGCCAGCATCCAGCGGCTTCCTGCGGCCTCACTAAGTCGTCTGCCTATCTTGTGGGTAGATATCCTACGCTGCGCTTGCCGGTACGTGGCCTCCATTATAGAACCTTTCTGAAACATCGGCCGTCAGTTCTACGTATATGCCCCGCCCACTGCCACTTCAGCTTGCTAATCCGTTGGGCTATGTCAGCGACTCTTGTTCGTTTACGGATCTCCTGATTTCTGATTCGATTTCGCAAAAATAAAAAACTAAGCATAGCCCTTTCCACAGCACGCTGTGTCAACCTGGAGCTCTCTTATAAGACCTGTAGTGAAAGGCTACGTTACTGAAGAGTTTTGAAGAAAAAAAACGTACCCAGGACCCATTGCATTAAAGCGAATCAGTGCGCCACTAAGCCGATCGGGTTATACAATTTAGTCTCATACTCGAAAAACATATTAGGTACAAGACATCCAATTTCAAAATGGAAAAATATTTTTTTTGTATAATTTACTAGCTTTTTCTAAGACTTTGTTATAAAACGGCTGGACCGATTGTGAAGGCACTTGCACTGGCAGATCGCTGATGATGTTACATGTAAGTCAGTTAAAAATATAAAGATCAGGAAATAAGGTTCGGCGCAAAAAATTTTTTTCAAAAAACTTTCAAATAAGGAAGTTTTTGAATTAATTTGAAGAACTAACGAAGTCGAGGGTAACAACTAGTATTTAGTGAGTTAGAACTAACGATACTAAATACCAACCTACGGTAAAACCAACGGTATTTAATATCGTTGTTTAGGACATCTACCTCAGTGCAGCTAAATCTGTTCCAAATTAGCTAATACCGCGCGACTGATATTGGAAGGGTGATGTATGACGTCATAAATCCATCCAGTGTACGGCGCGGATAGTCACGTGACAGACGCTACGACTTTGTGTGTGTTAATTTTAATACCTACTTGTTCCTTAAATCTATCTTCCATACAGGGTTACAGTGTTAATTGATCTACGTAAAAATTTTTTTTTTTCATTTTTAATTGTTCTGCCGTCGTAACGCAAAAGGGCAGGATTTCCTTTTTTTTAACTTAAAAAAATTAAGATTGAATGTATGCGCCTTTTTTTGTCTGATCCAAAATATATAATTAACATCCCCTTTTTCGTTACGACGGCAGTACTCGTAGTAGTACGGCCTACTCGTAGATAATTTACAATCGGTCCATGAAATTGCACCTTATTCCTCCCCATTCTACTAATTACTATACGCAGTCGTTTACTGTCCAGTCCATTCGCCTCTGGAATTCCTTACCATTAACAATCAGAAAATCCGAATCGATTGCTATTTTTAAAAATCGGCTTAAAGCACACTTTCTTTCGTCTTGACGCAAACTGACTTTATATTTTAGAATATTACTGGTCACTGTTAGTCTCGACATCTCCTCGCATATATCAAGTAGTATATATGTTTATTGTATTTATGATGTTTATTTATTTTATTTTTATTTTATTATTACTGTATGTATACGTCTATGCCATAAATTTATGCAATCCTATTTGTATCAGGTAAGAATTATAAGAACTCTGCAACACCTTCCCCTTTCTTTAATGGTTGTCCTCTACCTAAAGGTTGTCTGGAAGAGATCGCTATTAGCAATAAGACCGCCTAAATTATACATCTTTCTGTAAAAATCATGTGTATTATACTTGTATGGTGTGCAATAAAGAGTATCTATCTATCTATCTATCTATCTTATAAGTATGCATAAAGTCCTTTCAAGCTGTGTATTTATTTATTTGTATTGTTCTATACAGGTGTTCTATGTTTAGTTATACAAGAAAATAATTTTGTACATTTTCTAATGTCTGAAACATTAAAAAGAAAAAAAAACTTAAATAAGATTTATTTAACCAAAAAGTTTTGCAATTTAAAAGTAGATTTATAAAAAAAAGGGATAGTAAGATGTTTTTTAATAAAACACCTACTAACTAAATGAATTCTTCCTGATCTTAAAGCAAGTCTAGCTCAAACCCACATTCCACTAACAAAGTTATCGCGAACGACGACACACGACGGAGAAATAATTCATCGAACGAATACATAAATCAAACGCAATACACACTTGCAAACTATCTCAACCTACCCTCAGTTTGAGTCCACTCGATTTTGAACTTTATTACGTTAGATTAAGGTAGATTGACAGTGGAAGAGAGAGTTTTAGGAGTGCAAACGTACGTTGGTGGATTCCAAATTCAAATTGCCGCCTATCGCAGCCCGGTGATTGGTCAGGGCGCGCGTGGCTACGATATAAATAGTGCGGTTTGAGCTAGAGCTAAGTTAGTATGGAAAGTTTCTAGGCAAGCTTTTTTCGTCGTAGGATTTGAGATTGGTTTTTTGCCGTCTCAATGATAGCCCAATTTATATAGGCTTTTTTATTTATACGTTTTAGTAATTCTAGTTTGCCTTTTTTAATTGTAATTCGCTAATATAGCATTAACAATAATAGCAATAAATAGAATATAAATCGTAGCGAGCTGATTAATTGTTTATCAAATAGAATATAAAATCATAGCCAGATAATTAATATTAGTCAAAGCCAACAAGCCTTTACTTATCTTTAATTTATTTTTATGTTAAATTATGTTATGTAGTGTGAAACTGTAAGTAAGTAAGTGAAGGTAGTTTTTGAATACTGGTGACAATATGAAATTACTCTGAAACCAATATTGGATATTTTGTAAAAATGTTAATTTTGTATTTAAATATTGCATTTCTATATTATTCCCAAAGTAAATTATATAGATAAATATGAGCCAGAAATTGTTTATTTTTATTGAGACCATGACATTAAGTGTGTTGTCTAGCTTATATTTATTTCTGTAGATGCGTGCCATGGATTTTACCAATGGCTTCTACCAACACACCGACCCGAATTAATTTTAAAAAAGGTTTTCAGAATCAAAGTAGAACCAAAATCAAAAGAAATAATCAATGTTTTGAATTGCTTATCCTACCGTTTCATTTCTTCAACCGATATTAAACTTAAAGTCGAACAGGTAAAGCTTAATATCATTTGAAGAACTATTATTGTTTATTTCTAAAATAAGTGAAATGGTAGGTTTATGAGCCATTGAGTGTTAGAGATCACATTATCCCTACATTATAAAATTCTTTCCTTTTATCGTATCGAAAACAATTTTGTCGTTTGAATAGAAATATAAATATTAATTTGCCTTTAAACAGGGTGTACAGAATATTGACAATACACCACTACCTATCCAGCCTTCAAGAATAGTATGCTAATAAAAATATTTCAGTAGGAAGTACACATAAAATTTCAACACAAAGAAGAAACCTTACTTATAATCATACGGATGTCTATTTTTGACTATTAATTCAAAACAAAGTCTCTCTCCATGCTATGCTTGCACAGGCTGTGAAATATGCAGAAGGTTTGACGCGTGGAGCGGATAGCGCGCGTGTCGCTAGCGTCGCCGCAACGCGCTCTGCTGCTTTGTTTGCGCCAACATAGCAAGTATATGTAGAAGATACAGCTTAAGCCTAGAGTCGAGAGCACTTAGTCTGGTTTACACGAAAAATCTGGAACACTTTGAATACAGTTTGAGCAGATCAAATTTGAACTAAGTGCAAGGGCGAAGGTGTTACTTAACCTACTGTAAAGTTGATAGAAGCTGATTGGTGTAAAGTTTTATCTTATTAAATTTAACTATTGACATATTTCGTCATAAATTATGTATGACTAGAAAACCAATAAAACCAATAGGCCTAAATTAAGCTTTTCGGGACAATATTGTGGGCTAGTGCCGAGAAGAAGCAGCGTAAGAAACTCGGTCACTATTGTCAGCCTCTTTTTAAATAGTGTGATTACATTACAAGATAAAGTGATCCTGTGCGAACACGGCAGTATTTGATTCCATACATTTTTATCATTTAAATAGTAATTTACAGTGTAATAACCTTTTTTCATTAAAATCATCTTGACATGCGATTTAAATCCATACATAGGCAGTTCAGCAATTGACTGTGGTAATTTGTTAAAAAAGCGAATACATAGAGACCACTAAAAGTAAGGAACTAACATTCTTATTTTTTACGGGATGTCAGTCAGCGATTTTTTTACAGGCGTCTTCCAGGACCCAGACAAAAGCTTAATAAGAAATATTGACAACCTCCGTAGCTGAAAAGCGAGTATACCGGACTTGGTGTCTCTATCTCTGAGGTAGCGGGTTCGATTCCCGGTCAGTCAATGTAGAAAAAACAGTTTTCTATTTTGTTTCGGGTCTGTATATTGTGGTACCGTCGTTGTTTCTGATTTCTGTGACACGAGTGCTTTGGCTACGTACCATAGGATCTTATTTGTTTTTGAATTGATTGACGGCGAATCGAACCCGAAACTTTAACTCTCAATGCGAATAACCGCACCGCTGCCTAACAAGTCGTGAACAAAGTCGTGTGCCAAAATTGAAACTATTAGTTTCAATTTTGGCAATCTTATTCTAAAAGCGATCTCTTTAAGATAAATTTCGGATACTTAGGTATATTGTTACGTAATTCTTTATTTTTGACTAACTGTGCCCGCTGCCTTCGGCTGCGTCGAAAGCGGGTAGTGAATAATGTTATAAGCTTGTACTATACAAGATAACAGATAAACATACCTTAACATAGTTTTAAACATACATGACGTACCTATGCTGCTGATTACACAAACATTTGCCCCTTCAGCTATTCGAACCTGCAACCACCAGGGTTTGTAGGCTTTGTAGTTCGGGGCGCGAACCACTGCACTGAGACAGTCTTCAATAAGTTGAAAGAACATCTCTATAATTGAATAAAATTTTACCTCTTTGACGCAAATGTGACAGCTTTTTAAATGGCTTAACCCCTTCCGTGCCTCGAAAAATGTTTCTTATTGCTTTCCATTTTTTCCGGCCTTCCGTGTGTAAGTGGGATGCAAAGGGTAGGCTATTTTTTAATGGTTCATTTATTGGTTTCTTAAGAATACTGAATAGATTTCCCGTTAAGTAGGCACAAATTATCTTAATTTTTAATTCTGTCCGTCTTTTGATACCATCTTGATTTATCTCACCGAATGAAATTCAAACCCACAATACATCGCAACATCGAATACCACCGCTCCAGAGCTCAACTATTAGCGGTTAAATTAACTACGTACATAATAATACGTTAAAAGTTAAGTTTAACGCAAAACTGTGTGTGTTGAGTCTCTAATTTCATGTCAAAGTCAGTTTCTTGATATACCTACTTAGGATGATACTTGACGCGTGTGGTGCATACGAGAAATTAGGGTGCGATACTTAATAATCACTTCACAAAACATAACAATAGAACATAGGAATATTGAATTTTTTGTTCGTCTTGCAAGAGTGGCTAAATAACAAACACTTTTTATTTAGTGGATGCATTTTTTAAACACAAAAAAATATGTTGATGCATCAATTTGCTGTAAAGTATTGATTTTTGCAGATTGGGTAGCACTGATGTAGAATTTTTGCACTTTAAGTAGTTAACTAAATTATTATTTTTCTTATGACTATTTACATATTTGCATGTCGTATGTCGTACACCTATGACTAGATAGGTCTCAAGCAACTTGTAACAGTATTTCATCTACCAACTTTATAACTACCTATTTTAGCAAAATAAATTATTTTGATTTTGTTTTTTTTATTTAGTAAAACCTTTCGACTTCATACAAATGTGCATCTCTTGACGGATCTTAAACGCCAGCTCACCCAAGTTAGCATTTTTGCGCGTGGCTTGCTATTGGGGTGCATTTCTTTTTTCTACCAAATTATAAATAATATAGTTTTAATTCGTTCTATACAACAAAAGTTACACAGTCAGCACATACACACAAATAACTAAAAAAAAACTGTTAACAGACAACAACAAACACAGTAAATTAACAGGATGTAACAGGATTAAAGTACCTGTGTTTTATGTAAAAAAATAATAGTAACGGTGGTTTAAAAATATATATTATGAACGCAGGTTTATGTTCAATGTCCAATATTTTAAACATAAGTACCTCAGACTTACCTGACAATTGTTAAATTTAAATTTAGTTACAGACATTCAGTCTTTATAAACTGCTGCCAATCCGAAGTTGGATATTTTGTAGTTCGTCTAATAATCCAGTGAAACTATTAAATGAAACTTCTTTCACCCTAGCGATTATTTTTATTTAAACTTATTGTATCTTATCTTAGTTTATCTTAGTTTTAGTGTATTTTAGAGAACTCGCTCATCAATTGGTCGTATAGCGCACAGAGTAAGCCGATACACTCTTGCTCGCACTTCTCTTATCGCGCGCGCCACTTACACTAGTTTTAATTAGAGCATTTTGTGCCAGTCGAAAATTAATCACATTACACCGGAGGCGTCAGCCTTTGGATGGGGCGATGCGAGAGTAAGCAAGCCCTAGATATCTTGACGTAATTAATAAAATGACGTAACTATAAAAAGTAGGTACATCAAATAAAATAATTTATAATATACAGGGTGTAACGAAAAGGTGAAATAAAACTTTAAGGGGTAATTCTACTGCTAAATTACATCAACTTTTTCTAAGGGACCAACATCGAAATCTCAAAAAAAAATGACGTTTCCATACAAACTGATGCCAGCTGGTCGCGTTCTAATATGGGAAAGTGTTTTTTTCTTGCGAATTCGATGTTGGTCCCATAGAAAAAGTTGATGTAATTTAGCCGTAGAATAACCCCTTAAAGTTTTATTTCACCTTTTCGTTACACTCTGTATACCTAAATAAGCGCCAGAAAAAATATCAATTGTCATAATTTTAAAGTAAGGTAGATGTGGAAGACAACGGATTTGAATTTCTTAACCCCGTGGCATCTCCAACTACAATCAGACCCAAGTCAAATTAGAAATGTTTGTTTTCTAAAATTAAATTGTAAAGGACCGACACAATTGTTTTCGAAGGTATTCATCTATTTTAAAAAAAACAAGCATCTCAACAATTCACATTTCTGTGACAAATAATAATAGTTATCTTGTCAAGTCAATGTTTGAAAAAAAAAACAAAGCAAAAAATCTATTTATACATACCTATTTATGCGTACCTGAAATTAATTTAGTGCCCACTATAATATCACGACTTCCACTTGACAATATTTTGGGACTATTCGACTTAAAGAAACAACAAAATTGAGCGTTCCAACGAATATTTATGCATTATTTAATACGACAGCGCCAAAGTGGCAACACGAAAAAAAAAATGGATGCTCCATACACAATCATTCAGATAAACGACTATTTTGTGTGGAGAAGTGCGCTTCTTCTTCAAGTGCAGTTCATAAACTTTTGTCTTCCGTTTTCCCTATTAGTGCCATAGTAAACATCGATTATTTTAATTAGTAATAATATGATAAACCGATTTCTTCGTCTTACCAGTCTGTATATTTATGCATTGCATTGCATAAAAAATAGATACAGGGTTATTTGTAAAACATCAACAACCTCCTAGGGGCTGATTCTGGTGCTCAAATACAACAACTTTTTTATAGGACCACCATCGTATCTAAAAAAAACATGTCACTGCTTCATACAAACTGATGTCAGCTGGTCGGCGGCTTAGTATGGGGAAATGTTCTTTTTTTTGCGATTTCGATTCTGGTCCCATAGAAAAAGTTGTCGTATTTTAGCACCAGAATTAATCCCTGGGAGGTTGTTGATGTTTTCAAAATAACCCTGTATACTGGGTGTAACGAAAAGGTGAAATAAAACTTTAAAGGGTTATTCTCCGGCTAAATTACATCAACTTTTTCTACGGGACCAACATCAAAATCTCAGAAAAAATTGACGTTTCAATACAAACTGATGCCAGCAGGTCGCGTTTTAGTATGGAAAAGTGTTTTTTTTTGCGATTTCGATGTTGGTCCCATAGAAAAAGTTGATGTAATTTAGCCGTAGAATAACCCCTTAAAGTTTTATTTCACCTTTTCGTTACACCCTGTATAGGTAGGCGTTGAAATGACAACTATCTTGAAGGTTTTTAGAAGTTAGTTTATAACGGTATTGCATAACACCAACCATTCAAACAAGAACTAAAAGCACCCCCTATCGAAGGGGTGTCACATAATACATTTTCACCGCTTGCTTAATTGTTCGCAGTTCAAGTTTCTCAATATTAATACTTATACAAGTATCTTCCTGTTGCTATGTTTGACTGAACTATGGAGATAAGAGGATTCAGTTATTGGTCTATCACATCTCTCTATCATATAAAGCATCACTTTTGTTAGTTGTCAACCAAGATTTGATGAGAGGAGGCTCTTGTAACTTTTTGGTAGTGATTACCAAAGCAAAGAAACCTACGCTATGTCACATAGTCAAACGCTGTCACTATGTCACATTTATTACAAGCATCTCCGTGCTTCGAAAGGCAGTAAAGGTCGTCATAGTCATACGCTGTCACTATGTCACATTTATTACAAGCATCTCCGTGCGTCAGAAGGCAGTAAAGGTCGTAACGGCTTGATTACATCTGACAATAAGGTTTAGTCACTTTTTTTGTCCGACGGACCTATTGCTGGCAGCCATTGAGGGAGACTTTATAGCTAGCTAGCTTCACCGGGCAGTTTTAAAATGTAGCTGGCGTGATAAATAAATAAATAAATCTTTATTTTCTCATCACAAAAAAACACAATATTAGGTACAGATAATAATTTCCAATTATATGTATACATTTTTTTTTGTTTTTTGTGTGAGACTGATGCCTATGCTAGGTATATTAGTATACCTGTATTACAGGACATAAGGCTCCCACCACCTCGGAATACTTGAAAATGTATCTAGTTAAACTATGTTATGACAAAAGACAAAGAAAAAAAAATGTTTTAAAATGTAGTCTCGAATGGTTCATCTTGTCGATAACACTAAAAAGTAAATGTATTTTTGCTGACCAGTTGCTACTATGTAGAAGTATCAACTCGGTCAGTTGTAAAAATGTAAGCTGCTAAATCAACGAAATTAAAAGATACAGCGATTTATGTCGCATAGTAGTTTGATACTTGCAAACTGATCATCATCATTTCAGCCATAGACGTCCACTGCTGGCCACAGGCCTCCCCCAATGACTTTCATCGGGGGGATTGCCAATACTCGCCACGCTTGGCAGGCGGGTTGGCGAGCGCAGTTTTTTATAACATTGCGCACGCAGATGCTGCTGCCCGTCTCGTGCCACAGGAATTAGTCGCCTCTTACGACACGCCTCCTGTTGGCGGTGAGGAAGTGTATTCTTTACGGCCATCCCCACACGGCACAAACTTATCAAATGCTACTATTTTAAACTAGAATCATAAAATCTGACTGATATCAAAGTTTCACAGCACAAGTAAAGAAAAGTACCTTTTTATATTTGTAGTTGCATATTTTTTTTCAATTTCAAATTCAAGTTTTCAGTTGAAGTACTAAATGTAGGTAGACACTAGACATACATAATTGACTTTGTTCAAAATCTTTAGACCGAGAGAGGTACTTACACTTGTCCGGTTTTTTCTTGTTTCTTTTATCTTAATGTTAAATAGTTATAAAGCCTATTGCACACTATGCACATACAACCCCTTGACTAGACAATCACCCAACAAATACAAAGTCGAACCACCACCCGATACGAAATAATTGCCCCCCCCTCCTCTTTATAGCCTCAAGTGCAGTACTTAATAACAACTTAGCCACCCCCACCCGTCTGTCAAACATATGACAAGCGCAGATTCAGCTTTGTACTTGTCAAAAATATAGCAAACAAAAGATACGGCGCACAAATAAATGAAGTGAGCTGATGTATCTCGCGTGGTAGTGATGGGAATGAGTTATCAATTCGATGAATCCATTCTCATTGACCGCTGAGAATGGTCGAGGATCTGGGCCCGTGGCGTGTAATAGGAAGCTTTACATGTTCATAGACTTCATATGATGTAGATGAGGCGGAATTCTACAAAATACCATGTAATACTGTGCCCGGAGTGCCTTGTCGTTGTAAAAGTAACGGCACAAGTTAAACATTTTCACATAGGGATATTTTGTACAAAAAACATTGAGCTTTTGTTGACTGACTTATCGATAAACACAGTCATATCTGGGTTAAATTAAACCTGATAGCTTACTGCCCTCAGTTCCTCCTAACCTCAGGTATCCCACCACTAATCCGCAGTGGCCCGTGTGATAGATACGTCCAAACTAGTCTCATTTGGACGTATTAAACTTTCATCATTTTCCTTTACTTTTAACAAAGATGAATAAGGAAGGAACCTTTACTTAGAGAAGAAGAAATGTCATTATTAAGAAGTATACTCAAACATAAAAGATCTTTGAGCGAAAAAGCGCAGTCTACATCTAAAGAAAACAAATTTCATTAAAAAAGTCATCCACTAAATCCCAAACCTATCTCTAAATATGAAAAACTTAAAATACAGTGTTTATTATCGATATCCACCCCCAACAGCCCTACCCCAGCAATATGTGTAGGCAGACGATATAATATATGTGACGTATCGTACACTGACACTCGAGCATTCGCGGGAAGTATGCAAAGAAGTTGCCTCTACTCCGACCGAGCGGTCTTGACACTTGATAATGGGACATTATCAAGTGCCCCGAGGTATACACTGATTTGTTAGGAGTTGGA
Source organism: Anania hortulata (assembly GCA_963576865.1). Taxonomy (NCBI): domain Eukaryota; kingdom Metazoa; phylum Arthropoda; class Insecta; order Lepidoptera; family Crambidae; genus Anania; species Anania hortulata. The sequence continues at coordinate 1,943,487 of OY756409.1, forward strand.
TTTTGACAAATGAAAATGTAGGTTGATTATGATAGGCAGGGTTGAAATGTGACATTTGATTCGGTACAAAAGTTAGAGGTTTAAGTTAGTAAAACAATAATGTATGGTATCGTTATGTGAATTCAAACATTTCTCTTTAATATATTAAGAAAATTATTACTGAAAGCATGTGTAGTTGCACATTTGTACCTAATTAGAAAAATTAACAGCAGGTACATGTTCCAACGCAAACACGTCCGTCTACGGTTAATTAAATTGTATGGAAACGAAGTAAGAACGCTAATAGGATCGCAATTGTTAGCAAAAGATCTACTGTCACTATTTTTATTAATCACTTAACATACCCCCATTATGAAGTAGGTATTCAATTTTATGCAATTGAGATTGCGTTTTATTAAACATATAATTTTATTTTTTAAAAAATCCGACTTCAAAAAACTAAAAGTCAGTTTTTATTTTTTTAATAAAATGAACTTATTTCATCTATTTTAGTGATAAATCTTAATCAAAACAAATCTTACGAGTGCAAACATAATTTAACTGCTGAACACCGATTTCATTTCCCTTTTTTTTTACACCCTTAGGGTTGAAATTTTTTCCGCAAATTTTTATTATAGTATCTTTAAGTATAAGCTATTCATAAAAAAAAAATCATCAAAATCGGTCCACATTTGGCAAAGATATTAGGTAAGATAGATACTAAAATCAGTTGGCGTGGTACGGAGTTCATGCAATGTTGGATGATTTTCTTATACATCCCATTATCAGAATTTAACCAAATTAAATGGGACCATTCTGAAAGTATTACCTTTCAAACAAAAAAAATATTATCGAAATCGGTCAACGTAGTAACAAATGATCGCTAAACAAAAAAAAATAAAAAAGATTCCGACGAATTGAGAACCTCCTCATTTTTTGAAGTCGGTTGAAAATATAGATAGATAAAGATACTAGGTGTCGCTGCTTGCTGCACGTCCTAACGTCTGAGTTCTTGCTGAAAATTTGCATCGTTATGTAAAATTATAAAAATATTTAAATGTGTAAAAAAAGTTTTCCTTTTTGATACATTTATTTGATTTTTTAATCTTCTTTTCCTTTTTAATGTATTGTAATTTTACTTATTTGTGTCAAATAAACACTTCTTTTAAAACAACAGTCCAATGGCAAAATGTTTTTTGGCATAAAGCCAAATATATATCTGTTACTAGATTATTTAAAATTATTTTGTTTTTAAATGTATTTATTTTTGCACAGTTCAAATAAGTCACTTCAAACGTCAAGTATCAAAGCTTCTCGGTCGCTGTCCATATCGACAGTGGCTCCAACAATAATAGTTCCGTATCCCATTTGAATATTAGAACATCCATCCAGTGAAGATTTCTACAGGGTGTTCCGCCCGGCGGGTGGCGCTCACAAAAGGTTATTAACGTACGTGTTGCGGGAAATGGGGGAATTGGGTATTTGAGGAAATGGCTAAGTGGGTTTTTTATTGTACTGTTTTGTGGGTGGGAGTTTGGTTGATTTCTATTTATGAGTTAATATTTTATCAAAATTAAAATATGCATTTTTTGCTGTCAGTATACACAACTACTATTAAAAAGGACGTTTGTTTATCTAAGACCTTTGAAAATATGTAAACAATTTGAACTAGCCATATTTTTTACACGGCCAGTTATTATTGTTCATAATTTTGTCAAAGGTCAAAGCGAATTTGCATTTGAATTTGTTTGGTTTCATACATACGAAAAAACTTATTTTCGTGATTATTTTTGGGTCTATAAATTTATAACTTACAATCATTTTTGAAATTTGTAAATTAAGTAAATAAATAAATATTGGACAACATCACACATGTAATGTATCTCTGATCCTACGGTAAGTAGCCAAAGCGCTTGTGTAACAGAAATCAGAAACAAGGACGGTACCACAACACCCAGACCCGAGACAATATAGAAAAGTTATTTTTGGTACATTGACTGACCGGAAATCGAACCCAACCCAGAGATAGCGACACCTAGTCCGGTATGCTCACATGTCAGCTACATAAATAAATAATTATTTTCATCAAGGTTTAGTCAATCGGGTTTTATCATAGGTATCAATTTAAAATCGTCTTATTACGAATCACACATCCAATTTCATAAGGACGTTTCTCTTCTTGAAATACCAATTTCCCTCTTTGACAGTAACAAAAGATTTTCGCACACATTCGGCATTACTTCGAATTAATAAGTGGGGGGGAGGGTGTATTGTTTCGCTTATTGGCTTGAGCGGTATCTTCGTCGGATTTGCTATAAAATTATAATCCTCTGCGTATGTTTGGATTTTGTTTACGGGTTCTTATGCAATCAATCTTTGCTCTATATCAAACTGTTTGTACCACTGTTTTAATATCTTCAAATTCAAATTTAAATTTAAATTCAAATTCAAATGCGTTTATTGCCAATTATATATCTAAAATAAAATATCTATCTATCTAAATATCTTCAAAGAAAATTACTTACTAATTACATAAACTCAGAAAAGATTACAATAAGCTTGCATATATTTTACTAGTTGTTGCCTGCGACTTCGTTCGCGTGGTTTCTTCAAAACAGCTTGTTTTACATATTTTTTCTTATTGAAAAATATTTGCCAACTGAACAGCCACATCTAACGGTGAGAAGCGCCATTTATAATGACAGTTATCTTGAATCTCTCGAGCCCTACATTGTTCCAGGGTAAAAGGTAACCTATTTCTTATTCCAGGCTATAATCTATTTCTGTACCAAAATTTCATCTAGACCCAGTCAACTGTCAATAGTAAAAAAACTTCCTCTTTGTACAGGTTTTTTTTTTCATTTTCATGATCTATAGTCGCAAGAGTATAGTTATTCGTCATCATAATCATCATCATTTCAGCCATAGGACGTCCACTGCTAAACAAAGGCCTCCCCCAATGACATTGGGGGGATTGCCAATACTCGCCACGCTTGACAGGCAGGCTGGCGAGCGTAATTTTTTATAAGATTTCGCGCGCAGACGCTGCTGCCCGTCTCGTACTACAGGAATTAGTCGCCTCTTACGACACGTCTCCTGTTGGCGGTGGGAAAGTGTATTCTTTACGGCCGTCCCCACTCGGCACAACTCAGTCCCCACAGTTATTTTTAGTTTCAGGATAAATAAATTGGTGTTGTTGGAATATTTAAAAAAAAAAAAAAATTTTTATTATATACGTTTCATTCAGACAAGTTTACATAATTTGTTTTACCTACAATTAAAGTAGGTCAAGGTTTAATCTGGAAGTCAATGGTCCCCCATGTTCAGTATTGGACTGTTTTTGAGTTTTAATGACTGAAATGATGATGATGATGATGTAGCTCGACTCCCAAAATTTCATTAATATAAGTAGTTAGTTACCAGTGAAACTAATTAGGTGTGTTAAAAAGAAAACTCTCGGCTCGACTGGTCCTAACAACTATTGTTTTTAAAAAGTTTGCTAACAAAGCCATTTTAAGAGTACATCAAATATTGCTATGTACCATCAGAAAATATGTTTTCATATCCAAAAACAAACAATATCCCAGTCAAACATTCATACTGCAAACACACTAGATCACAATCTTTTATTACCAAAGCGATAGCTAAAATCTACCCCTTCTTCATCCTCTAAGTGCCTCGTATATCTTTGACTGAACGTTATTGTAAACATATTTCAGCCAATACGACTTGGTGTTGCCATATTTGAGCGTATTTATATTCATCCCCCATATTTTATAATGGTAAGAAACAATTCGGGGATTTTTCGATGTCGTTCGCTGATCATATATTATTTTTGTGAAGTTCTAAGTGTGAATAATACGCAAATGGAACGTACTGGAGAAATAAAAAAAATGTTTTACTGAAAAATAGCTGATCAAAGTTTTTTTGGATTTTAACCTATCAGGAAAAAATATATTTCTTTTTGGAGAACATGCATTCAGTTTACGTCAGCAATAACTAGGATAGCATAGTTGTTTTTTGTTATTTCAAATTCTGTGTCTCTTGAATTATTATATCATCATCATCATCTTCATCATCATCATCTTCATCATCATCATCATTTCAGCTATAAGATGTCCACTGCTGAACATAGGCCTCCCCCAATGATTCCCAGATTGACCAGTTAGATGCAGATTGCATCCAGCGGCTTATTGCAACTTTCACAGGTCGTCTGTCCTTGTAGGTGGACGTCCTACGCTGCGCTTACCAGTACCGTACAACATCACATTGCTTTGATCCTATGGTAAATAGCCAAACCACTTGTGTTACAGAAATCAGAAACAACGACGGTACTTACTTACAACAACAGCCAGACCCGAGACATTATAGAAAAGTATTTTTTATACATTAACCGACCGGGAATAGAACCCGGGTCCTCAGAGATAGCGACACCAAATCCGGCATTCTACGAAAGTCGTTATAGAGTAGTAGTAGTAAATAAAACAAACTTTTTATCTTAAGTTATAAGTGGCTTTATAGAAACTACAGATTAACCCAATTCTGTTCTAAAAATTAACCCATACACACAACGAAAACAGGTTTTTAGAATATGTTAATTCTTTTTTATTTAGTTCTTAGACAATCACAAATAAGTAATGGTATTTTGTACTATTGCAATGACATAATATCCCATATTGCATTCAAAGATACGTGCTACAGCATCTCACTGCAACCCTTACATAGTGTTTCTAAAAACTAAACACATCTCTCAGTGGTGAGTATCGCTCACAAAGGCTTTGTGCGTTCCGTATCAAACGTCTTGCGTGACAAATGGAACGGCTGAGCCATCGCCGCGTTGCAATATCCTCTTCCTGCGCTCAGCTGTGAATGTAGCCTTAGACGCTCCTAGAGTAGCACGTTAAAAGGCTTTAAAATAGGCCATTATCATCATAATGAGCCTATGTCACGTGTCTGCTAGACATTGGCCTCTTCCAATGAGCTCGAACATTGGTACACTTACAACACTTGTTGTGACCGCACCTTCAGAACTAAGTTTGGGATTGAAAAGTGAAATTCTGATGTCCACGGAAGATCAGCGTTAAGGTACCTTTGTGGTTTATTTTATTGCTGAGTGGAGACTATTTCTGAACCACAAATTTTGAGATGAAATTGTATTTTTTACTTTTCATTCATGTGTGGTTCCTGAATAAATTATTTTATTCTTATTCTTATTCTTAAATGAAATTAATCGAAAAATGGAAGAGAATGGAATGGGATGGGATGGAATATAATGGGATGGGATGGGATGGAATGGAATGGAATGAAATAACATGAAAATATTTTATTTGCTGAAAACATAGTAACTTATACATTGCGAGTGACATACGCGCGTATGACAAAAAGGCCATTGTTTAAAGGTGGAAATTTGATTGACACTATCGACAGATATTCTTTTGCATCCGCTGCCAGCAGCAGCATGTATCATTACTACTTCTTGTCAGTTAGCCGTTAGTTTAGTTTTAGTTTAGTTTTAGTTTAGTCTTAGTTTAGTCCGTTTAGTTTAGTCCGCCTACGTTGGCTTGTCAAGGCGCGGTCTCTCATTTTAGAACACGTAACCCATAGTTTATCGGTTCTATGGCAAAACAGTAATCCTGTATCAGGTAGGTAGTCACCGCTTCAGTATAGTAAAAGCTTAGCTTAGTTTGTTTTAAGTAGATTAAATATGAAAAGGTATTGTAATGATTTATAACGCAGACAAAAAAGTAAAACAATAGAGGTACACTACATAAAATGCAAGTCATTGCCAATTTTTAAATGCAATTTTGAATATAAATTTTGTTTATCCCCTCTAACACACTTCCAAGTCTGCGGAAGCACATTTCAGCACTGCGGGGGCTGTCTTCTCACTTCGAAAAATATATTTTATACTCGACGTTTTATATTGACAACGCGTTTGCAGACTTTATGAGACCCCTTTATTACTTTTTATGACGTTTGTCATATTTCCCTCGCAATGGGGTTAGATATTTAAATTCGCCGATTTATATTGTAATCGATGTGTTGATGAGGTTATTGCTCTTTTAAGCGTATGTTTGCTAATGTTTGGTATTTTCAATTTCTTGAGAATACCATTGACTTCCAGATTGGCCGATTGGAAGCGGCCTGCATCCAGAGTCTTCCTGCGACCTTTACCAGGTAGTCTGTCCACCTTGTGGGTACAGACACATAATATTCACGAACGAATACACTTTGAATTCAAAGGGTTGATTTTTAGTTTGGGTCGATTCAGAAAAGTTTTTTTTAAAAATTAGCTTGGATCTGGATGTACTGGGAGACGCCTCTGAAAAAAATAATAATCTGGCATCTCGTAATAAGATGGTAACTCATAACTTCAAGACCTTGACCGACCTATTATATAGTGTGTTGTCTGGCGTATAATTATGAAATGTTTGGTTTTTTTTTCCTAGATGAATACTCTTAACTGCACACCATAAAAAGCAATCTGTTGATGCTTACAGAATGAGGTAGAGATTCAGAGAATATTTTAGCTATGAGCGATATTTTCCAGACAAACATTGGTGCTCTACCTACTCAAAAAATGCCTATTGTATGATTATAAAAATATTCAATAAATTCCCGAACGACTTATAAGAATAGCCGTTAACTAAATTTAAAAATAAATAATTTATTTTGTTAAAGAAAAAGACCAACGGATTAGCAAGCTGAAGTTGCAGTGGGCGGGGCACATAGCACGTAGACGGCCGATGGGGCAAAAAGGTTCTAGAAAGGAGACCGCGTACCGGCAAGCGCAGCGTATGACCTCCACTCACAAGGTGGTCAGACGACCTGGTAAGGGTCGCAGGAAGACGCTGGATGCAGGCCGCTTCCAACCGGCCAATCTGGAAGTCAATGGGGGAGGCCTATGTTCAGCAGTGGACGTCCTATGGCTGAAATGATGATGATGATGATGAAAGAAAAAGATGTATTATACAATTTATATATTTTTTAATGATAAGATTTGACATTTGCAATATAATATATGTAGACATTGTAAACTATTTAGGTACGCTATATTTTTATTGTATTTTGAACTCTTTACCAAACGACCATGACATCTTTCTTCTTTCAAATTAATGGTTATTATAAGGTATGTGTCGTTGGCGATAGAATATGTTGGTAAAAATTATTTTAAGAACACTGTGTAACCTTATTCTGGCAAATAAATGATTTGATTGATTTGATTAGAACCTTCAGGCATGTAACAGCTATGGAGTAAGAGGAAGAGGAGAGAAAGGAGTGACTTGCATGAAAATAAAAAGTCTTGGATTCGATCCCAGGTTCAGATCACAGGTTGTGTTATTTGGCTTGGATCTGGGTGTTCTGGGAAATGCCTCTACAACAATTTCTGACATTCCGTAACCAGAATATTAATTTCTTCTGTGAAGCAATGACACTGGGTATGTTGTTTTACTTTAAACGATATTCAAATTAGGTATGCAACTCTAAAACCAGGATGCCAAGAAAACAGATATTATCTCCAACTTCAGAACGTGAGTCGTTATCAAACGCAAAGAATGATGTTTCGTAAGAAATCATAAAGGATTTAACAATTGGAATTACTGCCTACGTCTTTATACATTTGCGAAACAATGAATAAATTAGATTGTGGTTACATTTCTTAAACTTACTACATTTCTACTTGGTCTCATTTTTTTAGTTAATTTTCTTTTAGAGAGTTTGTCTACTACTCATCATCATCATCATCATCATTTCAGCCATAGAAGGTCCACTGCTGAACAAAGGCCTCCCCCAATGACTGATCGGGGGATTGCCAATACTCGCCACGCTTGGCAGGCGGGTTGGCGAGCGCAGTTTTTTATAAGATTTCGCACGAAGACGCTGCTGCCCGTCTCGTGCTACAGGAATTAGTCGCCTCTTACGACACGCCTCCTGTTGGCGGTGGGGAAGTGTATTCTTTACGGCCGTCCCCACACGGCACTACTCTCATATACAATACATTTTAATATAGGCTCTAACTAGAATTAAAAAATAAAACAATTAGGTAATAAAAATAGCCGACCGGTTTTTCCATAGACCCATGGTAAAAATTGGTCTGACCAGTAGACCGTATTTTAAGGGTTAACCAAAGTCATCGTAAGAACTGTTAAGCAGTGGATTATTTTAAGTGATTCACATCAAATGAACCGTTGATAAAACAGCAAGCAGTTTTGAATCAGGTGATTTACTTACAACCTGTCTATCCTTCTTCTTGCAATTTATATCAAGGAAAATACTTTTACTGAATTTGTTTTTAACTGCCTCTAGTGAGATTCGAACCCACATCTTTTATTTTTTTTTTGCATTTTTTTCCATTCTTAAATAGTGGTACCTACACTTGTCTAATTATTCTAAATATATCAAGTTTGTTAACTATACACTTCTCTGTACCTTTTAAAAATAATTAAAAAAGGATCGCTTTGCTTATGACAGTGCCATATTTCTTAGCCATTTGCAGTGGACATCAAACCTGTATCAAAAATCAAGATTATACGTAAAAGAACATGTGGAATAGCCATTTGTTTAACTACAAGATCCGTAAACCACTTTATTATATTATTTGTGATGCTAGAGTTCCGTATGTGTATTGAGCGAACACACTTACTGTTAATACTATCCCCATTACAGTTATCACTGGGGGTTTACTTTCAGCTGTGGACGTCCTATGGCTGAAATGATTTTTTAAATTTATTTATACTTTCATCATCATCTATACGGTCAATCCCGGTTGCGTCCAAAGCCATTGCTTTGGAGCCCAGGGTCCGCTTTCCTTGATTTGTTCCTCCACTTCACGCGGTCTTGAGCGTCTCTAGTTGTGAGATCATTGGCACGCATGTCAGCCCTCACAACGTCAAGCCAGCATTTCTTGGGTCTACCTCTTTTGCCAGGACCTGGCGGTGGCGGCATGGCCAGACATTTGTTTCCTACGTAGCTTGCCGGTTTCCGCAAAACATGGCCGTACCAGCGTAGGCGACTCTCCTGCAGTTTGTCTGCAATATCACGGACACGAAGGCTACCGCGGATGCGCGAGTTCCTCACGCGGTCCTATCTCTAAAATCCTAAATTTATTTATACTTTATTGCACATTTAAAAATAATTGTACAAATGGCGGACTTAATGCCAAGAAGCATTCTCTACCAGTCAAACAGAGAAATACAGGCAGTGCAGCAAGAAAAAAATATATACACGCTAACATTACATACTTAATAAATAGGTATAAATATATATGATTATCAATTATATACATAAACATACACATACAGAGCAAATGAAAGATGTATTATTATATTTAATGATGATAGTAATGATGATCCCAAAGTTGACCCAAAACAGTGGTAATGTAAAAATTGGGACGTATAAAAGTATTAATAGTTTGAAGACCGTCAGGTCTAGTCGTTCGCGCTATGAAGCCAGGAGGTTGCGGGTTTGAATCCCGCAAAGAACAAATATTTGTGTGATGAGCACGAGCATTTGAACTTTAGTCATGGATGTTTTTTAGATTAAAGTATGTTCATCTGTTATTTAGTCCATATTCGTGTGTTAATTAATTTATGAATGGTTTTAGTTTAGAAGTAAAAATGTTTCTGTTACATGCATTTTAAATTTAAGTAGCCACTTACACAAGGTATTAATTGAATAACATATAACTTTTAGGGCTGATTATGGTGCTTATTTAAAAAATTAGCTATTTCTATGGTACATCGTATCATGGCAGGAAAAGATCCCCACAGGCTACCGAAGACGCAAATGGTTTGACTTCATCAAGAATCAGACTGGCCTCTTTTAAATTAAATATTAAATTATATATTGGACAACATCACATAAATTGCTCTGATCCTATGATAAGTAACTGAAGCACTTGTGTTACAGAAATCAGAAACAATGACGGTACCACAACACCCAGACCCGAGACAATATAGAAACGTAATTTTTCTACATTGAACGACCGGGAATCGAACCCGGAACCTCAGAGATAGCGACACCAAGTCCGGTATGCTCGCCTCTGGGCTACGGAGGTCGTCAGGAGGGCCTCTGCCCTCATAATAGCACTGTACATATGATGACGATAAAGTTGTTTAACTAAAATTCTTATATTTTTTTCTGAGATGGTTTAGTTATTGTCCTTCTGAACCCCAAAGCTGTCCAGTTTTGTCAACAACGAGTTAGTCACTCATTGGCATTATTTTGTTTTACGAGCGCTTTCTATAGGAGAAAACACGTTATTGTCGGCTGAATATACAAGTTTGCCATTATGACCACTTGTGTTTAAGGCTTCGTATTGTGACTAACATTCTTGCTGTTTGGTCAACAACAACAAAGAATATGGCGGTGAAAAGACTGTAAAGAAGAAAGAAATGATGCCATATAGTAAACAAGAAAAATATTTCGTTTGGTATTTATCACAATTGAACAACAATATTTTTTAGAAAAACTGTCGTGGTAACATCAAAATGGTTTAAAGGCAGCCAAGACGCTTGTTTTTAGTGTAAACTATTGAGGGTCCCAGCCTATCTATACTCGTAATTGTAATACCATTATCATCATCATCATCATTTCAGCCATAGGACGTCATTTCCACCAGTGACTTCCAGATTGTCCGGTTGGAAGCGGCCCGCATCCAGCAGCTTCCTGCAACCATTACCAGATCGTCTGTCCACCGTGTAAGTGGACGTCCTACGCTGTGCTTACCGGTACGTGGCCTTCATTCCAGAACCTTTCTGCCCCATTGGCCGTCAGTTCTACGTGCTATGTGGCCCGCCTACTGCCACTTCAGCTTGCTAATCCGTTGGGCTATGTTCGTTTACGAATCTCCTCATTCCTGATTCGAAAGCACTTTTCAAATTGACCTATATATAATATTAAAAGTAAGCAAATACTATCAACATAATTTGAAATAGTTTCCTGGGTCAAATAAAGATTAATCTATTTAGTCCGTCAGTTAGATTATCAAAAATATTGGACCCATATTTTGTCTTTTGTCAATAAAACAATAAATGACGAAGATAAAGCGCATCAAAGTCACGCCTTGCTATAAAGTGTTGCAAGGCGTGACGTTAGGCGGAACCTTAACGGGCTATATCTTCATAATTTTTTGTTTGATTGAGAAAAAAAAAATACGTGTCGAAAATTTTCTGTTAATCCAACTGACGGACTAATTAGTCATTTTATAGAAACAAGCCCATTGTGTCGTTTATAATAAAACATAGTAGGTACATCTAGCACTTTGATGACACATCAAGCCATTGCCTCGCGCCGCGCAAATTACTTCATTTTACACGCGGCCCGATTAGCGCTATTAAAAAGCGGTCCGTACTAAATGGCCGTCAAGGTATACAATCATTTGTCCAACACTATTATAGTCCTAATTCGAAAAATTGTTAAAAAATATATTTTTTTAAAATCTTACTATGATTTACAAGAAATTTTAGGGACAATTTATAAATTATTATTCTTAACTTAATTGCCATCATAACATTGTAATCTTAATCATAAGTTTTTGTAAATTAAATTTGTGATTATTAATTTTATTTTGACATTATTTTGCAATTTAAATATTGAGAGTTAGCAATATGAAGCATGTGACATAAAAAATATATTATGTAATATCGTGAATTATGTTTCATTAAAATAATCAAATTCATTAATTAAATTCACTAATTGATGGAGGAATGGAGGTTATAATGTAACTATTTACCATTTTAATGCCAATGTTTATAATAATAATGCATACATTAATAAGTGATTAAATAAATATGAATGAATGAAATATTGATAGAAGTAATTATCACATAAGCATCATCATCATACTTCTTTAATATCGATTCGATCGATAATATTGCTTAGGTACTTTCAATGGTGTAGCAAGCCCCTTACATAAAAATATTAGTGCTAAAGTTAAGTTCGTTGTCGCGATTACATTGCGAGTTAACCGGGTTAAGCTAGACAGTTATGTTTGTTAAGTAAGGTTGAGTTGCTTCTAATAAAAGAACATTAAACTAGTAAAAACACTGTTATTAAGTATTACAATCATTCCTATGCTTAAATGTTAAATTACTATGCGTTAGAGAACAAGTGGCTAGCGTGTCAGTACGACATGACGATTCGCGACTCACGTAAAATGCTAACCAATACATTTAATTAGGCGTACTTACTGCTCAACTTTCCTTGTTATCCGTACAAATGGTATGTATTAAATAAGCTTTTAATTGTGCAACAGATATTCTAATAAAAACCAAAGTCACATGCAGCATTAAAACTATAGATAATTTTCCAACACCATCAGAAGCCACTAACGTACGATTCGCAAGTAGGAACCACTTGCGAGATCAAAGCGAGCTGATCGGCGCGCTCGCATGCATATGCACGAATATGCATGAGCGGAATAGGGTTACAGTACCAAACGATTTGTTTTTGCAAGCAGAGATAGGGGGGGGGGGGGGGTGGAAAGATCTAGAGATGTAGTGCAGCCAGTATGAAATGTTTGCGTTGAATTCAAGATATTTTTTCCCACTGTTCTGTGTTTACAGAATGGATAGATGAGAAAAGTGGATCGTGGTCTTTGGCGCTCTTTAGGCGCTTTGTCCAGCAGTGGACTCCAATAGGCTGTCATGATGATGATGATGAAATTGATATATTTTTAAACTCAAGGTTGCGCCCGAGAGATACTACTCAACTTTTGAAGGCGTTGGGTAGCACTGCCCTGTTCAATAGAAACTGCTACGCAATGTCAATTAAAATATATAATAAAATCCCTCTAGAAATAAGAAAATTGCCAACCAACCAGTTACTCAGACGCTTGCGTGGATGGCTAATTGAAAATTGTTTTTATAGCATTAAAGAATTTTTTGACATGAAATGATATTGATGGACCATTTATTTTATTTTATTTTATAAATTAATTAGTAAAGTCTTAATTGTTTATTTTCATTTAATTTTGTGACGGTACCTATATTAACTATGACTATTTATATGTGTAATTACCGTTACCATTGACATTTAATTTAATTTAATAATAATGTGTTAAAATTTTTGCATGCCACCATGATGGTAAAACATGAGTTCTTTTTCGTTTTATTGTATCATCTATGTACCTACCATGTTTTTGCAAATAAAGAATATTTCTATTTCTATTTCTATAAACCTTTTATTGCTATTAGGTGGGATTTAAAAAACATAGGAAAACATAGCAACGCGGAATAGTAACTGGCGTAATTACAATGCGCAAACTGGCAACGTCGCTTTTCTGTCTTGCTCGCACGGTGAGAATAGTGTCGGGACAATCAATATTTTGTATGAAATCTTAAAATTAAAATAATTTTTATTTTAAATGGGCCATGGCTACATGACTAAATAAAGCAAGCAGAATTAGGTAGGGTTTTGTTAATGGTTTAGCTGACCTGTTCGGGTGGATTACATAACCCAACTTACATCTTGCTGGATATGCCCTGACACCTGCATGAGAGAGCTTATAAGCGCTATATATAATCATATTTGCGTGTATATGTTATAGGCAATGTGTATAATGCAGGCATTCTATACAATGCCTAGGAAATGTATAGAATGCCGGGGTCGTCCAGGCAATGTATGAAATTATATTAAATGTTCAAACTATTTTACACTTTACCTAGGAAATGTATAGAATACCTAGGCATTGTATAGAATGCCGGTTGACGCATAGGTAATGTATGTAATCGATTTTTCTACTCTATGATCAATCAATATTGTTAATTAAATCTACTGGACTCCGGGAATTGAACTCAGATGACAGTATGGGCTTGACGACAATTCCCTTTTTTACTTATACCTTTTTGTTTTTGCTGGCACGGTTCACAAAGCTGCAAGTATAGCTCAATATCATGACGGGTTATATTCTTGTACCGCTGGCTAAGTTCTTTTAACATCCGGTCTCGTCCTCCATGACCAATATCCTTGCGTGCGTCGTGAATCACTTGAAATAAATCATCATCAGAGACGTAGTATAACAGCGTTTAGAGCATTTACAGGGAAGATCAACTTACGGGTTTGTCCAACAGTGATCACGTCGTAATGCTTCAGCAACCAATAATCACGCGGAGTTTTCTTGTCTAACGTTTTCGCTGTTCTTATTTCCTTCAACAATTGTGTGTAACGTAAATCATCAATGAACACTCGATTCTTTGTAGAAGCCGATTCTCTTTTAGTACGCAGTTCTAAGTAAAACCTTTCTTTCATTAGTAAGTACCGCTGATCTGTAGCCATTTTCCACTGAATAATCACACACACAATAAATGATCACACTCAATAATTCAGTTTAGAACCAATGCGTAAACTAAAAAAATACGTCTCCTTCCCGTGGTCGTTCGTTTTACACATTTCCTGATACGCTTCGGGCATTTTATACAATACCTAGGCAATGTATGAAATTAATCTTATTTTACACATTGCCTGAACGTTTTAGGCAATGTATACAATGCCTAGGCATTCTATACAATGCCGGATTATACACATTGCCTATAACATATATACAGAATGGCCAGAAAAGTGACGTACAAAAATTGTTTTTAGTTGCCACATGTTGAGAGGTATCTGAATCACCCCTATGTATGTTCTACGATTTTTCGTAGTTGTGATTCAGATACCTCTCAACACGAGACACATGAAAAAAAAATTGGATTAATGATGATATATAATAATCATAAAATGTTGAATAATAAAATCACTAGGGTCACTATAAGTAATCGTTTCATCACCATCATTTCAGCCATATGACGTCCACTGCTGAACATAGGCCTCTCTCAATGACTTCCAAAGTGGCCGGTTAGAAGCGGCCTGCATCATTTAACCATTAGCCATCAATAATTCAAGAAAAAGCTATTGAGTCAACCACAAAATCATTACCACCACTATTTAATTATCCAGCACATTCATGAAGTATGCAATAACAAAACAATAGCTTCAAGAACTTCCCTTTGATCACTGATTACTAATGACAATCACACTCGAATCAATCCCAACTAATCTGTCCCCCATAGTCGCTGTTTGATCTCGCCTAGTTTGACTTGCAGAGCAAATGTCGCAAGGGTGCACGGGGACAATGAAAAATCATTGGGACTGCTAATTAGGTTTTTCTCATTGCTTTACGAGTTCAAATAATGGTTGTGTGTATTTTTATTTCGGATGTTCATCTTTATTTATGTTTAACTAGCTGTCCCGGCGAACTTCGTCCCGCCCCTTAATAAAAAAATTTTCTTTAATTTTCCGTGTTTTTAAAGTTATTCTGCTATTCGGAGCGGAGACAAATTTAACAAATCAAAGATCATAAAATTCGGTCCAGCCGTTCTCGACTTATAAATGGTGTAACTAACCCGACTTTGTTATATATTATTATATAGATTAGATATTTGAGAGTTTATATACTGATTTTATTTTAAAAAAAAAAAAAACGTCAATTTATTTTTTGAGATTTTGATGTTGGTCCCATAGAAAAAGTTGATGTAATTTAGCCGTAGAATAACCCCTTAAAGTTTTATTTCACCTTTCGTTACACCCTGTAGAGTTTTCGCATCCGAAACAAGAGCAACTTGCTCGCAGACGCATGTCATAAGTTTTCATTTTTTAAATAACAATTTTAATACTAAAACCCAATCCAAATAAAGTGGGCACTCCATCACGAACCGATCAAAGCTAAATTATTAAAAAGCAACGATATTTGTTCACGTTTTAATTTCAAACTTTGTTAATCTAAGTAGAAAGAGTAACCACAAAGAACGGATCAAAACGATGAAAAATTATTGAAAGGGGAGACGCGAGGAGGGGGGAGGAGGGAGGCATCGACTGTTTTATTAATACCAAGCTACCTTTACACCCTATGACCACGGTTTGAAGACTTTAACTCGAGTGAGACTAAGTCGAAAGTCGAACGCAAATTGTTTTAGCGATTGATGGTTAAGTTGGCAAAATTCCTTATGGGGGTTCGTGTAATAATCGTGATTTTTTAATCAAATTTCATCTGAACAAGGGAAGAGGAGGCTATATTTTTTCATTATTTAATTTTCGGTCGCGGTTTTTTTGTACTCCTTCAAGGGACAACGTTTGAAGCGTTTTTTCGATGTTCAAACATGGATGGAAGTTACACCGTTTGCGGTTCATTTGAATGAATGAATGAATAAAAATTATCTGGCATGATTAAAAAGAGTATAATTTTAGATAAAATTTTACATGACTCATGTACCGAATAGGCCGCGTGGGGACGGCCGTAAAAACATCGCCAACTATCCTAAGAGGCGACTAATTTCTGTAGTACAAGTCGGGCAGCAGCGTCTGCGTGCGTAATTTTATAAAAAACTGCGCTGGTGGCCCTAAAATTATAAAGAAAATAATTTCTCTTCAGTGCAACCTTTTATTTAAATTAATAACCCGACAAGGCAGAGCGATAGTATACGCAAAGCTGATGACAGTGGATGATAAAGAAAATTAACCGAATCCGACTCGGTCCCGAGTAGTGTACAGAAAGATCCAGCAGTGAATTGACGTAGGCTTATTTTTTTAATTAATTTAGGATAACAAACAATTGTACAATTTCAAATACAAAATGTTTTACAACAATATTACTAATTGCACAATGTTAAAGTAGTTGCCTCTTAATTTTATACAAATCTATTGAGTTAAATAAAAAGGTATGTGGGTTTAATTTAACATAATTTAGGTATTAGTCTTAATTTTAATTTTATTAAGTTTAAGTTTCACTTGTCTCTTAAACGCCATTGGTCAAATCGACATCTAAGAGATACATGTTATAGGACTTCATTAGTCGATGAAGTGGGGCTCGTTTTCCAGCATTAGTATTACATATTTTGGGCTCAAATAAACAATGGGCTCGAGTGTCACGCAAGAGACCGGCTAGGGACGCGGTAGTACATTTGTTTTGTAAGATCATTGTAGTCCAGTTTACCTTTACAGATAATAAACAGCACTCCTTGGTCTAGGAGGAGTCTCCTAGCCTCGAGCGACATGAGTGAAAACTTACGTAGCAGTATATCGTAGGAGGACCTCGCGTGAAAACACTTATAATTAGTAGTCTTAAGAAATTTACGTTGCACGCTCCAGCTGATCGACATACTTCGCATAAAAGGGGTTCCAGATAACACTTGCGTATTCCAGTTGAGACCTGATTAGTGACTTATACAAAAGCAGAAATGTGGAAGCCTTTTTAAAGTTATTATAATGATATATAGACCAGTTTTTGAAAAGTTTTAATAAATCGTTAATTCTGTATAATTGTCTACAATATGGTGTGAGTGTCGGCCATATTAATAAAATTTAACCATTTATTTCACGGTTAATATGGCAGGTTGTTTGTTCGGGGGCCGACAGACGAATTTCTGATATCATTAGTAGATGAAGACATTACATTGTTATGGTTTGTTTGTTCGTGCTCTTTAAAGTTTCTAGTAGCTTATTATAAGCTCTAAAAGTCTTAGTCTTATTCTTAAACATTGTTTAGTTTAAACTTAAAAAATAACACTTCTGCTGTTTCGAGTTTATGGTTTGGCCCCAGTTTAAAATACAAGTTATTGAACCAAGATTGTCAAAGTGATAATTTTCACTGAAAATCAGCGTCGAGGCTTGCTTAAATAGCGGGACATGGCAAATGCTGGGTTCAATTGTGATGGGCGTCACGAGCAACACGCGCAGCGGCACTACTGTTACAGTGTCAGCTGAAATATTTGTGTTTTTAATTCTGTTTAGTCTACCATTTATTTACGTATCCTCAAAATTTTCTGTGTTAGTCTCTGTCTGTTTACAGTTTTTTCAACCGACTTCAAAAAAGGAGGAGGTTCTCAATTCGTTTTTTTTTTTTTTGTATGTATGTTACGCGATTACTCCGCCAATTATGAATCGATTTGAATGATTCTTTTTTTTTTTGATAGATCATACTTCAGAGGTGGTCCCATATAAATTTTATCGAAATTGATTTAGAACTTTTTGAGAAAATCAACAAATATATACCCAGATAATATTTTGGTTGTGGTTCTTGTTACCTATCTTCGACAATTATGAGCCGATTTTGATGATTTTTGTTTTATTGAATAGCTTATACTTCAAAGATGCTATGATAAAAGTTTACAAAATAAAATCACCCCTAAGGGTAGGAAAATAGGGGATGAAATCGGTGTTCAGCAGTTAGATTAGGATTTATCACTAAAAATAGATGAAATAAGTAAATTTTATTTAAAAAAATAAAACCGACATCAAAATACTAAAATGCTAAAAATAATCCTTACACTTAAGTACCTAATCAGTTACTTTTGGAGTCGGTGCCAGCCGATGAGAGATTCAATGTTTTTGTTTGCACCGACTCCAAAAGTAACTGATTAGGTACTTAAGTGTTAGGATTATTTTTAGCATTTTAGTATTTTGAAGTCGGTTTTACTTGTTTTAATATTTTTTTTTGTTTTTTGTGTATGTGCTGACTGTGTAGCTGTTGTTGTCGTGATGTCTATTGTCAATAAACATTTTTATTCTTATTCTAAAGTTATTATTATTATATGTTGTAATTTAGAAGTTATATTTACTTTTTTATCTGCCTCTTCGAGAAGCGGTGGTATTGTTCAATTGGCTAGAGCTGCAATTAATAAATAAATAACTATAAATCAATACTGGACAATATCAAATACATTTCTGTGATCCTATGGTAAGTAGCTCAAGCACTTGTATCACAGAAATCAGAAACAACGACGGTACCACAACACCTAGACCCGAGACAATATAGAAAAGTTATTTTTCTAGTTTGACCGACCAGGAATCGAACCCGAGACCTCGACTACTGAGAGCGTTGATTTAGATTCAATGTAATGTCTATTTATAACACAAATTCTTGATTGAAATTTTGTTTTTACAGATTGCATGCTAGTTATTATGTATCTAAGGTCGCCACCAACTTACCACATGAGGCAGTCGATTTTTTTTATTTGTTATTTTACAAGCTGTTGTGTTTCCGAATAAGTAAATATAACAAAACTCGCATTATAAAATTTTACAGGTTAGGGATAGAGTTGTAAATTGACGGTCATATGCTATAAGCGTCCGTCATTTATGATAAATGCTCGGTCACATTGGACATTTATTGTCACAATGGTACTTTTTTTTTAGGATAAATTAAAAAAAAGAAGAATTCCTTTAGAGTAAGTCTTGAATGTTAAGTATTTGACAATAAATACATACAATAAAACATGTCTTTGGATCTGGATTGAACTCAAAAAAAAAAACGCGCGTAACGATACGACGCTTTTTCGTGCAGAAAGATAAAATAATTTTAGAAATTTCATTTCGTTCTAGATTATCACTACTAAAGCCTGTCTTTCTTATAATAATACACTTATTTGTGACCATTTTTTTTTTCATAGCTTATCAATAGAATTGATTGTGACGTTAGTGACAATAAATGTCCAAAATGTCCGGTCACATTGAGAAAATGTCCAATTTGCTCGGTCATATTGGTTAGACATTTATAACGTGACGGATACTTTACAACTCTAGTTAGGGATAAATTAGGTAAGATATCCACAGCATCATGAGATGTAGCGCAACAAAGGATGCTTAAGTTTCTGCTCACGTAATTTTAAACTTTATTGTTATTTATTTACATTTGACACTATTTTGGGATCTCCTCATTTCTGATTCGATCTCGCAAAGAAACACTGAGCATAGCCCTTTCCGTAGCACACTGTGCGACCTTGATCTTTTCTTATGAGGCTTATAGTGAGAGGCCACGTTTCAGTTCCATATTTTACACAAATCAATCTGGAACTCATTAGGGAAGGCCTATGTTCCGCAGTGGACGTCCTATGGCTGAAATGAAGATGATGATGATGAGTATTTTGGGAATTAGGGTCAGTTTAATAAACTATGTATTAAAACAATGTAAAGTCCAAGCCTGTAGCAGGTTTTGCTCTCGCGATTTATAATTCATTTTTCCTTGGCGCAATTACAGATACATATTTTCGCATCCAACGATACTTACCCCCCAATTGGGAAGGAGGGCCTTGGACACTGTCCAGGTGTACATTAACTGTAATTTTGTTACTCCCCCAACCATAGATCTGCAATAATATAAGTGGCTGCAAGGCAGCGGGATATATTTTAGACTATTACTCGTATATCAGACGTGGTAAGGTAAGATACAATAATCGTGCATTACAACCTCACTATCATGTTTTTTATCAATTTATTACAGAAATCAAAATCTAACATGAACGTCCTATGGCTGAAATGATGATGACGATCTATTGATGGGTGGAGGGTAGATAGATTAATACAAATATGACCCAATGGAAGGAGTATATTACTTAAGTAAAAAATAACTTAAAACATGCACATGTTTAGCTTCTAGACTTAAGTAATGTCTTGTTTACACCGTTAAATATTTTCATATATTATAAAATGGAAATTCATTATTGACTGTAAGTTCTAGAATGTAAGACTGTGATTCTTCTTTGTATTATGAGCTGTGAATTTTGTAAAAAAAAACTTTAACTCGCATTACTATGCGGGTGAATGTCGGGTGTCTAACCGAAAGAAGGATTGATTGGGTGACGAGGATTGGGCTCAGTGGCATCCATAGATGAGCGATCCATAGTGGAGGTTTATGTCAATAATTTAGCAATAGATTCTTAATACATGCGAATTCGCTGATTTTGTATAGTGAAGGACTATCTCAGAAAAAGTTCTATTAATCCTTTCAATAACCTTAATAGACAATTTATCTCACAAAACAACAAAAACGATGAACTGCCCAGTACGCCAAACTGTAATCAACACTGTAAAACCAAAAGCTCCCATGAAAAGCTCAATAAACTCCATAAAAGAGCTTTACAGCCTAACTCATCCCGTATTCCCTTCGGGGCTGAAAGCGTAAAGTTCGAGCTATTGATAGGTTCCCGGCTTTGGGAGCTTTTTTAAAGCTTTGGTGTCTTTTTTGTGGCGGTGTCATCATAGGGAATGTGGCTCTACTTACGTTTTTTGACGATATTAAACTGAGATTTTTGTCACACAAATCCTAAGTTATTCATCATCATATTTTCAGCCATAGGACGTCCACTGCTGAATATAGGCCTTCCATAATGACTTCCAGATTGGCCGGTAGAAAGCGGCCTGCATGTTTTTGTTAAGGTTATTAAAATAATTATTTTACGTTATTATAGTAGAAACTAATTCATTTCACTAAATAACTAACTGAAATAGTATTTGGATGAAATTCTTAGATTTAATAATATTAAGTAAAAAAATATATTCATTAAACAAAAAAGATGACATCAAAAAAAAGTAAGAAATAGTATCAGACTGCAATGACTAACATTAAGGAAACATTGTAATATTACTAAATTTGAAACTTTAAAAAGCCAATTATTTAAGTAGAGCATCAACCATTACCGATCATTTTCCGAATATCTATTTATGGGTTTCAGCTATCGGGACGTGTAGCCTCCAGTGGGACCCTCGCTCTTGTATCTCCCCTTCGCACCTCTGACCGACCGTATATCTCTGTCCTCTACCACCATCCCATTGAAGGATATCGAATGTTCGACGCAACAGGTGGTATTGGCTTCAGGAATAGGGTTGGCAATATGATTCGATTTAAAAATAATACTTAGATTATTTTGTTTTCATAATTTATTGTAATTTTTAACGAAAAATCATAATACGATAAGGATGCACATTAATTGACTTGTGCGTAACTTTATAAAAGGAATAGATTTTGTGTATTTCCGTTACTAACCAAATATGTGGTGGTTTATTACTATTTTCAAAACGTATTTTTAGTTGGATGTCTCTTAAGTACTAGAGAAGCAATACTAATCTATACTAAACCCTATTTTGAATGTAAAAAAACAGTGACTTCTTGGCTAAAATTACTCAGTTATGATGACACAGAATCTTTACTTAATATCAAAGCGTAAGCGAACTGATATCGATTATATAAGTATTTTATGTTTATTTTACCTTTGTATTCTTATTTAAGTTAATTTGAGTCAACATATCTGCAGATTTTGGACCTTCCTTTCCCGAATCAAACTAAACAGTACACATTTTTTAATTTTTTCACTGTCACTTACTCCATGGGAAAATCTACACACATTATCTCTTATATTATATTTATTTACATGTACCCACTACCTACTTGGTCACAGAGCTAATGTATAGCGTTATTCTTTTTGTTTCATCCCAACACAATCCCAAGACTTGTTCTATGAATAAATAATTTTGAATTTTGAATTTTTTTTTGAATTGATCTGCAATTGTTTTCATTATTTAATGTGAGGACAGGTGAATGTCAAACTAAGATTAAAAGAGGCAGCAGGAAATTGTGGCTATGGCCTGATACATCCAGTACTGTACTTGTAAATGTACGTCATATGTTTTATCTTTGGGAATAAGAAACAATTTATAAAAGTTGGTATCCTAAATTTACCTAATCGCGAATTGAACCACAGGCCGCTGGCCACAGGCTGGCCACAGGCGCTGCTCTCTCTAATATAATATTATTTTACATGTATTGTGGATATATCGCAAATTTTTTGGACACCCATAATTGGCAGCCCTATGGAGTGATCGTTTTTCAGCACACGCCGCATCCCGGTACGGGCCGATCGCAGGTGGGTCCTTACCCGGGTTGTACAACATTGCCTTTCACACCTTTTTGTCGATTGAAAGTTTTATTCTTTTGGTAACAGTGAGTAAAGAGTTTTGTTGCCACTGGATTTGGTAATTTAGGCTAGTTTCCTGGGTCAAAAAAAGATTATTCTATTTAATTCGTCAGTTAGATTATCAAAAAATATTGGACCTATATTTTGTTTTTTGTCAATCAAACAAAACATGACTAAGATAAAGCGCATCAAAGTGAGCACGTGACGTCACGTCTTGCTAAAAAGTGTCGCAAGGCGTGACGTTACGCGGAACTTTATAATCCAACTGACGGACTAATTAGATTTTTTTAGGAAACTAGCCCATTGGCAGCCCTATGGAGTGATCGTTTTTCAGCACACGCCGCATCCCGGTACGGGCCGATCGCAGGTGGGTCCTTACCAGGGTGGGACACTTGTACAACATTGCCTTTCACACCTTTTTGCCGATTGAAAGTTTTATTCTTTTGGTAACAGTGAGTAAAGAGTATTGTTGCCACTGGATTTGGTAATTTAGGCTAGTTTCCTGGGTCCAAAAAAGATTATTCTATTTAGTCCGTCAGTTAAATTATCAAAAAATATTGGACCCATATTTTGTCTTTTGTCAATCAAACAAAAAATTACGAAGATAAAGCGCATCTGTGCATCTCAAGTGAGCACGTGACGCCTTGCTAAAAAGCGTCGCAAGGCGTGACGTTACGCGGAACTTTAACGGGCTATATCTTATCATTGTTTCTTTGATTGAGAAAAGAAAAAATACGTTTCCAATATTTTCTGTTAATCCAACTGACGGACTAATTAGACTTTTTTAGGAAACTAGCCCATTAATGAGTCTGGCCTCAATGAGTCCTTGAAGGATTAATTATAGATATAATTGATTGACTTACAGTTCTGTTTAGTGCTTTGACGACCATCTGGTTTCGTCGCACTCTCAGCTACATAGAGGCGGTTGCGGGTTTATTTCGCGGGCAATAGGGAGGGATGAATGACAGCACCTCAAACTACCACAAAACGTCAAATTTTTAAAATTGATATTTATCTCTTCGTCAAATAGGTTGACCTGCCGTTGACTGTACCTTTTATGAGCAGTGAAAACGCAATATCCTCACTGATTTTGTAAGGGACTACTAGAATAATTTGATTTTGAGTTTTATACTGTCAAAAGTATCAAATGTATTTTTTTTTCAATTGACATTTAGCAAGAACAACGAACAAACAGCCTGATTACCACCATTTCTACTAAAAAAAATTGTGTCGTGTGGGGACGGCCGTAAAGAATACACTTCCCCACCGCCAACAGGAGGCGTGTCGTAAGAGGCGACTAATACCTGTAGCACGAGATGGGCAGCAGCGTCTGCGTGCGAAATGTTATAAAAAAACTGCGCTCGCCAACCCGCCTGCCAAGCGTGGCGAGTATTGGCACCCCCCCAGTGATTTTCATTGGGGAGGCCTATTTTCAGCAGTGGACGTCCTATGGCTAGAATGATGATGATGACTACTAAAAAAGTAATACTTAACATTTAAGTAGCGTTTATGAATACAAGTATTTTAATTACAGCTTAAGGCTTAAATTGATACTATCAGCAGGTAATTATGAAAATATTCATTAAATTCAAAGCGATTAAAAATCTGTCGGCCGGCCACATCTGTCCTATAACCGATAAAAGGTGGATAAAACGGGTTCTCGAGAGGAGGCCACGCCTTGGCAAACGTAGGACCCCCAGCTCAATGGACCGACGATTTTGGAAGATGGTAATGGCTGAATGAAAAAAGCGGGAGGCCGTGCTCTTACGTCCAGCAGAACTGCAATAGGCTGAAATGATGATGATGATTAAAAATAGCTCTTTTCCAGCAATTATCATCGTTAAAATAATTAACAAAGGTTCTCCAAGTCATTACTCTTATGACCCGGGTTCGATTCTCAGTACTAGGTGTTGTGGTATTGTCGTTGTTTCTGATTTCTATAACACGTGCTTCGGTTACTTAGGTACCCTAATTAAAGCAATATTATGTGATGTTGTCCAATATTTATTTATTATTTATAAGACCCACTTAAACCGACAGCGAGCAATATCAACCTAATCCGATTAACCGCCAATTAATCAACCAAAACATTCTCAAACTATCTCAAATTCTCACCTTCAACCCGATTCGTAATTAATTCAAGACATCAACACTTACCCCCAAAGTTTGACCCCCGATACTAATGAATTATCCGGGGCCGATCGCGCGTGACCGCACGACCTTACAAGGGATGACCTTGGGGGTTGACCTTCAAGTTTCGACAACTTTGGGGATTGTATTTCTTCGATAAGTTTATTGTTTGTAGACGATATTCATTTGTAGTGGCGAATACTTTAATAATAGCTATGCAGTGTAACTTAAAGTGTGTGTGATTGTTTCATAGCTTCTCATCATCATCATTATTATCATAATTTCAGCCATAGGACGTCTACTGCTGAACGTTGGCCTGAACCGGCCATTCTGGAAGTTACTGGGGAACTTCCAGAATGGCCGGTTGGAAGAGGCCTGCAGCCTCATCCAGTGACTTCCAGTTGGAAGCGGCCTGCATCCAGCGCCTCCCTACAATCTTTATCGGGTCGTCTGTCTACCTTGTGGGTGGCCGTCCTACGCTGCCCCTGCCGGTACGTGGTCTCCATTTTAGAACCTTTCTGCCCCATCGGCCGTCAGTTCTACATGCTATGTAGGATTTATATAGTCATACTTTACTTTACGTGCCATCGGGTTATGTCAGCGACTTTTGTTCGTTTACGGGTCTCCTCATTCCTGATCACGATCACGCAAAGAAACACCGAGCATAGCCCTTTCCATAGCACGCTGTGTAACGCTACGATCAAATAATACATAATTCTTTATAAAGATTCCGACCAATTGAGAACCTCCTCTTTTTTTGAAGTGGGTTTAAATGCACATGCATAGATCAAAATCAATTATGAAAAAGCGAATCATCCAGAAAATAGTGCACATCTTAGATACACGACATGATGACCTCCGTAGCCAAGAGGCAAGCTTACCGGACTTGGTATTGCTATCTCTGTGATCCCGGGTTCGATTCCAGCTCGGTCAATGTAGATACATAACTTTTCTATGTTGCCTCGGGTCTGGTTGTTGTGGTACCGTCGTTGTTTCTGATTTCTGTAACACAAATGCTTTAGCTACTCACCATAGGATCAGAACATTGTAATGTTATGTTGTCCAATATTTAATTATGATTTATTATACAATTTTATTACAGTATTTCATCAAATCAATACTTATAAACTTTATTTTCGATCAAAACAAAGTCTAACCATTGCTATTAGGATCACAGTACTTATTGAATAAGCCTAATATCCTATCAAAAATTACACACATCGAGTTGAAGGTGTATTCATGTTATTAGGCGCGCATCGATACGCCGGAGCCAATCGGTGATAGGCGAGGTAATGTTGGACAGGTACAGTCAGAGTAGTAAACACAGTGCATTTTCATTGGTTGTGGAGCCCTTGGATTCTTCTGCAGGCTTCTGCTTCTTAATAATACAACTTTTACTATCGGACCAACATCAAACTCATAAAAAAAAGTTTCATACAATCTGATGTCAGCTGGTTAGCAGTTACGTTTCTGATTTTTGTATAAGTTGTTGTATGTGAATGTGACTTTTGCGGCTTAACAAACAAGGTTAATTATATAAATAAATAAATTGCTTTCACAATCACACCAATTAGGTAGCCCCGAACTATGGAAAGCTTGTAGGTACTATGGCGACTAGATACCGGATAAACCTACTTAAATACGTTTATAAGCATCCATGTCTTAGGTACAAGTGCTCGACGTGCTCATTACACACACATTGGCCACTTGCAGGATTTAAACCCGCAGCCGCTCGGCTATGTAGTCCAAAATGCAGAACACTACACCAGACGGTCGTCAATTAACCGTGTATAGAAGAACAGAAGCTAATTAATCTACTAAGTAGGTACTAAGCCAATGTAATGACTTAAATACAATACTTAAATGTTTTACATGGCAATTTGCAGAGGCAGCTTGTGTCGAGCTGTAAGTTAGTGGCAAAACGTCGGACCCCAACCGTCCGAAGGAAATCTTAATTATTTAGCTTCGCCTCTGGTACTTGGTTTAACTGGCCATCCAAGACTAACTGCAAGACCAGAAACTTTGCTCCAGGTTTGCCAAAACGCAAGGGTCCCGCTGACTGGTGCGTCTAAACGCAGTCGGTGCCAGTTCAGTGCTAACACTGAGAACTGGCACCAGCAAACTCATCTCTACAACCATAGCCGCTCCCACTAATATTGACCCTCGCATTCTTCTTTTAATATGGCTACTTATTTCATAAGCTTTTTGTATAATAAGAGTCAAGGAACCTTTGTTTTGAAAACTACACATTAAACAGGTTATGCTTAGACAACTTTTTGTAGTAAGTAACTTATTTTTAACATGAACTGTACCGTCAAGAATCGGGGTGCCCCAGGGTTCGGAAGTGAGGTCGGAATATGGATAGCAATTCATTTCAATATTATGCACAAAATTGCGATTATCTGTAGAATATCTAAAGGTGATGTTTACAAGAAATCGTTCTTAAACTAAGTACTTACTTTACCATAGTTATACTTAAAATTAATTTGACAATATGACCGGCATAATGGCGCGGTGATTCGTGTTAAATGCAAAAAATCCCAGGATCCGCTTCCAGTTCAGATCAGGTTCGGATAAGAAGAAAATATCTTGACAAGTTTTGTTACTAACCACCTACGGTATCGACTTACAATGTTATACAAAACAAATATCACACTTTTATAAAATTCTGTTTTGTACATAAAAAAGGTGGACTTAAATCCAAAATCTATCCCTACCAGTAAACCAGTGGAGAAACGGATAAGTCCAGACGGTAAACTGAAGGAATAAATAATAATCTATTTTTGTTAATCAAATATAACTTACAAATGAGCAAGTAATCAAAGCTCAAAAGCGTTGTCTGGCTCAGAACGGGTTGCTCACGTATCAGCCCTTTGAGCGACTGAGCAGAATACTGCCCTAAGGTAACATTATAGACCTTCAAGCTGGTTAGAGGTGACTTTTACCAGTAAACTGACTTTTTGAGAATCAAACAACGTTCTTTCGCTATTCAGGCGAGTGCTTTTCCATACAATAAATAAATAATAAATTATGTCAATAATCACACAAAAAATTAAGTCATAAACTAAACTAAGCTAGTGTTGATAGACTTAGACTAGTCTAAGTATGTCTAGACATACTTAATGATAATGTTATCTATGACTTAGGTACAAATTCTCCTGCTCATCACACAAAAACTTGCATCTTATGGGGTTTGAACCCACGCAACTGACTTCAAAGTCGGAACCGCAAAACATTAGACAAAGACGGTTGTCAACGACAAGGAAAACAAAGACGTAGGTTCGATTTCCACCTGAGGCAGTATTCTCAACTGATATATCACCTTTTTTATTGAAAGAACTACAAACAGGTTTACAATAAGCCTTTTCTAAAACATATAGGTACTTATACGAAAATCTTAAACAATTGTAAAGTTAACAGCGATTTGTACATTTCACGTAAATATTAGAATTAACATGCGGGACTCAAGGTATACTTATAAAAATGAAATTGATTTGTGGGTGATGTGGTTGTGGGTGAGTGTGCGTAGGTAAAATAGATATCAAGAAGTGTGTGTAAGATAGATTTTGTTAGTGTGTGTACATACGAATTAATATTAATTGTTAGTAAGTAATATTACAATTTCTCTAATGTAAGATGTGCACTGCATGTGAAGCTATCTACAGAATTAACCTTTGAATGCAAAACTAAACTAAAATAGGTTTTTTAAATGTCTTCGCCCGCTTTTTCTCGGGAAAAATAAAAATAAAATTATACCATTCTTGCCTGATAACAAGCGGAATTGCCATAGCACCTTACCGAATATTATGTGACAGTCTTGTGAGGAAAAATTCAATAGGAACTCATTCTACTCAGGACAGTTCGCTCTTCTGAAACCGGGAGAGGCTTCTGGCTTTTTCGTTTATCAATTTAAAATAATGTAATTTTTCTACTTCGTGATTATGACCATGGTGAATTGACGTTGGCATACATGGCTGCATGTGAGGCAGTTCTTAATGCTCGCCAAGTCGCCACTAATCCCAATTTTCGGCTATTATTTTTCATACGCTGCCAGCAGCTATGCGCATATTATTATCTGAGAGAGCCTGGTACTGCGTTTGGCAAGTCGTCGTCCTCACTCAAGCACCTGTTGACCCCATCAATTTCGGTTCTACTGTGTTGTCCAATCTGATCCTACATTATGTTCTGTGGATGATCTCTGGCTGAGATTGTAGAAGGTGGTGTGTGTTTGGCCTATTGTTGTAATTAACATTTAGCAATATTCAGGTCTAGAGTATTCTGTATCTCTTTACTCGTTTGATCCCACTATTATGCTAAGTGATGTGTGGCTAACTTCTTTGTCGGCAGGCGCGGACATCGGATAGTTCGCGCAACTTCGGAAGCATTTCGGGTGAGTACGATGATTTAGATACTAATTTGGGTTACCCTTTGTTTCAATTATGACAAAAAAATACAGAATTATGACAATCGTAATTGCAGGTACCTTCTTAGGACAAATACATGTTTTAGATTGATTAAATCTGTGGCTTAGATGACTGCAATAAATGTTTGATGGCCCAAAGCCACTAGTGGCACCTAAGAACGGCCAGTTACGGGCAACTTGAATCAGTAATTGTGAGATTTTTAAATGTTAACATTAATAAAAATATGTTATTACTCTCCAATTTGCCCAATGTTTTCAAGGATAAAAAACAGTTACTAATCGTTAAAAATATATTAAACAATAAAACCAAATAAAATACATTAAATAGGCAAATAGGCCTAAATTAAGTTATTTTTTTATTGCCTCTAAATACCGTCAAATACATCTTAATCATCGCAAATTTAATTTCAATTGCCTTTAGCAATGTGATCAGGGCTCATCAAAGAAGTAGTTGAAACTTGTTAAAATAATTACAGAGATAGCATTAAATACGTTGTCCTTAATGCGAGTAAAGTCTCAAATACCTGTACAAATCGCCTCTGGCTACGTGAACAGGGTTCGCCAAAGGAATAGTTGCATATTGCTTCACGTCTTATCCATGCTAATCTATTTTTGTTAATTTTGCTTTAATTGTATAGAATCGTTTGTTTATAGTCAGTTTGTCGTGAAATTTTGGACAAAATTTGAATTTTATTGTTGATTGTTGAAAAAAAAAGATTGTCAACCAGTTACAAAATTGAAATGAAATCAGTTATTTAAAGATTTAGTGACATTAAGAAAAGTAGTAATGGACATATCCTTAGCTACAACTTATCAACTATACTAAGATTAGGTCAAATTTAAATTACCCATTAGTCTAGTTAGGTTATATTGTAATATTCTTAAGGTTTAAAGTATAACCTTGGACAAATTATAAAAAAAAGAAATACCTAAAAAAAAAAATTTTTTTTTTTGTATAAATATGAAAATATATTAATTATTTAACTCATCTCTTTTTAGGTAAATGAAAGACTATGTGTTTAAGTAGAGAGAAAAATTACCATATTAGGTATGCCCCTGTGAATTTATACAGCGAATGAAAAATATAAGATTATCACTTAAAACAAAAAGAAAAGAATCAGTTCCCAATTACATTGAAATATCGACAATCTAATTGGCACAGTGGCGCGGTGTATCTTCTTGGCGCAACGCTACTTAAGTTTGATTCTCGGACGGGTCTATTCAGGAAAAAAACAATTCAAATTCTAAACTGGCTCACATCTGGGTGCTCTGGATTCGTAACCCGCTACTAATAGTATTTTAACAATGGGCATCGGCGTAGTGCGTCACGTCTTGACAATATTAAATAAATAAATTGTTTCCACAATCACACCAATTAGCTAGCCCCAAACTAAGCAAAGCTTGTACTATGGCGACTAGATAACGGATAAACATACTTAAATACATTTATATACATCCATGACTTAGGTACAAATGCACGTGTTCATCACACAAACATTTGCCCCTAGCGGGATTCGAACCCGCAACCGCTGGCTTTGTAGCCCGGAGCGCGAACCACTACACCAGACGGTCGTCAAAATGTAATGTTGCACTACAAACTGTTAGAATATAGACAGACAGCAAAATTCACGTTCTATCGTATCGAGTGTAGCTCAAAAGGATGATATGTAGTAGTACAATGCGTTAGAAATTGCGCGAGAGAGTGGATTTGCGAGTTGTGGGCCACTGCCCATCTAGGAGCAGAGACGTGAGGCATAATGTGGACAGGTTCTATGTACTTATGTAATTTAAAAAGATTGTGTGTATTTGGCCAATGGGCTGGACGCTGAGGGGGCGACACTAAATAAGGATTTCCTGTTGCGGGCCGGACGAAAGCGATAGAGTTGTCCATCCACCAAAAAGTGAGACTTCTTAACTTGGCCGTAACTTAAAACATGAAAGATACCACGACTTGCAGTTAGTTATCCTATCAAGGTCGCCAACAAGAAGCATGTTGGTCTCGACAGAAGTCGTGGTTCTATTGTAGTTCCTGGGTTATGATCCGGGAACAGACATGAATACTGAATGTAGCCAAATTATTAATTTTTGCAAAAAACTGTGACAAGTTCGAGGAGCTGGAAGCTAACGTTTATTACTGGAAAAGGCACCACTCATAAGAAGATGGTTCCTTTTTATTTTTTTTACATTAGTACTCATTGCCTTGAATTTTATGTTTAAGATTTTATACTACGTTTTTAAAAAAAAAATTAACCCTTACATTCAAGTCTTCTAGACTTTTCTAGACTTTGTCTAGACTTAAAACTTAGTTTACAAATGGTATATCAAACAAAAGAGTGTGTGGCGTATTTTTGTAATGACATGATTCAAGAAAAATTCACGGCACACTAACAACATCGTTGGTAAATTTTCATGTAAGTATTTATTAACGCCAAAGGTGAACTTAAGGTCATGTAATTTTTTTTACCAGTCTACAGATGCAGAAATGTGTTGCGGGTGATGCGCAAATCCACATAAATCTTTCGTCATATTCAAAACACTGCACTATTACAGGCCCGCACTCGGCACTATTGAATATCGGACAAAGCACGCTAATTGTTCTGCAGTGCGGCCCTGTTCGACGCCAGTACGACCCTGGAGTCTAATGATAGAGGCCTGCTAAATTGGCTGGAGCGTCGCTGTCAAACGTTTGCTGATTGTGTTCGCTTTATTATCGTTTGGTTTCGGTCATTTATGATTTGAAGATACATTTTACTATCGACCTGTCAATATAACAATTAATCATCATCGTCCTCATCATCATCATTTCAGCCATAGGACGTCCACTGCTGAACATAGACCTCCCCCAATGACTTTCATTGTGAGGGGGGGGATTGCCAATACTCGCCCCGCTTGGCAGGCGGGTTGGCGAGCGCAGTTTATCATAACATTTCACACACAGACGCTGCTGCCCGTCTCGTGCTACAGGAGTTAGTCGCCTTTTACGACACGCCTCCTGTTGGCGGTGGGATAGTATATTCTTTACGGCCGTCCCCACACGGCATAATTACACTTTCAATGTTGTCAATTGAAATATGCACGTTCAGTTATTTCTATTTTCTGGCTTAATTCTGTAGTTCCTAAAAACCTTTTTATTAACGAATAATAAAAATCAGCCAAACAGTTTACAATGGTACTCTTAACCTGTCAAGCATGTGTGAATGAGACACAATAGAAATTACATTGTTATGCGACCGCCGGCGGTCTATTAATCCTCAACGGGTAATAAAGAAACCATTTTTATTATTCATATAATTTCAAGAAGAATGACCTACTTTCTTCAAACTGTACTCTGTAAAAGCTATCATTACATCACTTCCTGTTTGCCAAAATCACTAATATTCAGTAGATACTACACAAGTCTATTCTACAAAATCTTATTAGCGCAAAATCTTATGCAAGCCTAATAAAACAAGCCAATAGGTCCAATACAGATGATAAAACATCAGCAACAAAGCTGGGGTGTGGTGGTACCCCTAAGGGGTGTGGGTGAGCCCCGGGTGAGCTCGAGGAATAAATGCGCCACATAAAGGCGGGAGTGCTACAGTACGTGAGCATTCTTAGCACCCCCGTGTGTGGGAATTGTACAGAGCCGATAAAACCTTTTTGAAAAGATTATAATAATTTGTTTCACAATTATATCAATTATCTTGTCCCAAATTAAGCAAAGCTTATATTATCATCATCAGGTAAGAATTTTAAGAACTCTGCAACACCTTCCCCTTTCTTTAATGGTTGTCCTCTACCTAAAGGTTGTCTGGAAGAGATCGCTATTAGCGATAAGACCGCCTAAATTGTACATCTTTCTGTAAAAATCATGTGTATTTTACTTGTATGGTGTGCAATAAAGAGTATCTATCTATCTATCTATGGCGACTAAATAACGGATAAACATACTTTTGGTAGGTAATTACAATAAATAAAGTTTTAAGTAGTGCTTCTTTTGTAAAGAAACGTATTCTGCTCAAAAAATATGCCGTGGCCCATAGTGTAATTGTAGAGATCAAGGTAAACCTATTAGTAGTATAAGGTGATTTTTTTTAAATTATGAGATTATGTCAAACAATAATTGGAGACCATGCCTTGGCAGTTGGCACACGTTGTGTGGACCGACCTTAGAAAAATGGATGGGATTTTATAATAAGTTTTACGCATGCCATTTAAATGATTATGTATTTTTGAACATTGTTTTGCAATTTCGTTAACTTATTTTTGTTTTTATGTCAGTTAGTTTTTTATTTTTAGCTTTATTTTTTTTATTTCTATGCATTAACTGAGTTTAAAAAACACACCTGATATCAAAACTAGAGGCTTATTATCATCATCATCATAAGCCTCTAGAAGTCCACTACTGGACATAGGCCTTACCTATAGAACGCGACAGCGACCGGCTCTGGGCCGTTTGCATCCAGTGGTAGCCCGCAACCTTGACAAGGTCTACAGTCTACCGCGAAGGAGGCCTGCCCACGCTGCGTATTCCAGTTCGTGGTCACCACGTGGAGAACCTTTCTTCCCCAACGGTTGTCAGTTCTGCAAGCGATGTGGCCTGCCCACTGCTACTTTAGCTTTGCAATTCTAAAAGCTATGTTGGTAACTTTTATAGCACGTTGGGTGACTATAAGCATGTATAAGAGGACAATTATCAAGGATGTCTCAGTGCCGTAAGTCATCACTGGTGACACGCCCTTCTCAAAGACTTTTGTCTTTCGAATGCTGCCCAACCGAGTTGAATTCATTGTGCCACCTCTCTGTCAAAGTTGGGCACCTAGACGGATCGACTGTCCTAGATAATATTATATTCGTCCACAACTTGGTATCATCCCCCAACAATCACTGGTACGGGTGCGACATGGATGTTTGACATGACCTTCGTCTTGTCCATATTCATTTTAAGACCTACCAGTTGGGAGACTCTACAGAGGTGGCCAAACATAATGCCAAGGTACGTGTGTACGAGTATATCGTCGGCAAAAAGAAGGTAAGTAATGTATTCGCCATTGATGTTGATGCCTAGAACTTAAAGAATTTATTGAGGCTTAATATTGTGATTAATAGCCAAGTTAAAAATGTTACAACAACTCTTTATAAATACCTTGTACCCGTCTACAATAGCGCCACCCCGCGTATCGCATTATATCATTTATAAACAAAATGTGTTAAAATAAATCGCGACGTCGGCAGAGCTTAAGCACACGCACATACCAATGAAATGTGGTGAAGTGTTGTTTGGTAAGGAAACAACATTTAAATAGTACTTGTAATACAATCTGATGCCGTGTTATTAGTTATTTTGAATCTGTAACAGTCTGATTTTTTTTTCATGTATAGTAGATATTGTATTTTAAATTAATAGTCAATTATTCACATTTTGGAAATCTTTAAGACTTATTTATACAAATAGACCCTTATGGGGCACTTTTATTCATCCAATTATTTTCCTAGAAATAGCTAATAAACGAGCTATTGTTGAGAAGAAGTAGTGCAAGAAGTCGTCACTATTGTCAGCCTCACTAGCAAAGCTGATAACCATTAAAGAATAAATGTCCTCGAGTGGCGACCACCATCTGGAAGACGCAGCGTGAGCAGTTCTCACGCTCGGTGGACTAACGATACAGCCAATCATTTAACAGCAATACTTGGACATGACAATTCTTGGAGGACTTATTAAATCTTATTTGGTCTTGGAATCCTATTGCAGAGTAAAGCCTTTTGTTTCCTGTATCCAAGGGACCCAGGTTTGATTCCCGATTTGAGTCAAGTCAGAAAATGAATTATCTATATTGCCTCGAACCTGAGTGCGCTAGAAGACGTTACTAGAAAATAAACTTTGTTAATTCGTGATACAAGAAAGTTAATTTATTTCTCGAAACTATGTCAATTTTCGTGTCAACTCACCCAATACTATACCAGACAACTGGTGCATATTTATTTGTTTATTTTTCCATGGATTGTTCAATAAAAAGCGTATTCCTTACCATTTTTAGTTTCTAATTGATCTGATTGAATAGAACCCAAAACATTTAGACAAGACAATCAATTCAATACAATACAATCTTCAATTTTAATTAAAGCCAGAACACATTTACAAAGACTCAATTTTCTCAAGACGCTGAGACTCTTATCGATCAACACACTCGCTAAAATACGCGTATATCACGCAGATGTATCGTGAATATGTATGTTAAGGTAAAAAATATAGAAGCTGAACAGCCAGGGCTTTTTAAAGACCTTTTACTGTCAACAACATGACCTAAAAATTACTGTGTTTTCATGTTTGTCTGTGCATTTGAATATAAGGTTTTGTTGGCTTTTCTATTTTTATTTTTATTTAAATAATAAATTGCTAACTAGAAGAAACATATTCACCAATCTTAGTGCTTTTATTTTTCTTAACATGATAATATTTACATTAACATGGTACTAGAAAGTTTTTGGTGTGTGATTTGTAAAAGCATAGTTAGTTTTTTTTAAATTTTATATCGTTTTAAAAACTGTAAATAAAAATATTACCAAATAAAACTGCCGTGCATTACTTATACCTATAGTCTGAAAAAGTATCCGGTTTTTATTTCAGTCACAGAAAATGCTGTCCGTGTGGCGGAATATGTATTGGTCACATAAAAACATTTGTTGCTATCGACTTGACAAAATTACATTTAAAATTTTTATATTCATCAAACTCGAAAAATGGTTTCTATAATGTTCCCGTTCACCGCGAATATGTATGTTATTTATTAGGTGAGAAATACTTTGATAAATCGCCGCCTCGCGGGGTACAAATGTACCCCCCTCGCTGGAAGGGGTTAAGATGAAGGGTAGTGATATTGTTGGTTTTTTCTGCTATTAGGTTCGAGATTTGTTCTTTTGAGAAAATAATATTAGTATATTTGCTCTTAACAGTTCTAGAATTCCTTACGACTTATACTTTCAACGGTATTATAGGTAATAAAAATATCAGTAGTAATTTGTCCCTTTGAAAATATAGCAATAATTTTACAAATGTCAAACTAATTAAGTATTATGATAATTATATTGGGAAGATGTAAGTAAACAACCCATAAAACTCTGGAATCGACTTCTTACCAATATTAGGAAATCTAAGTCCAAATTTACTTTTAAGAAAGCTCTACGCATTCACATTAAAAATCTAATAATTTATCTTTCATTTGCTCTGTGTACTATATTATGTATGTGTATGTATATGTATATATATAATTGATAATTATATATATTTATACTTATTTATTAAGTATGTAATGTTAGCGTATATTTTTTTTTCTTGCTGCACCGCCTGTATTTATCTGTTTGATCACTTATTGACTGGTAGAGAATGCTTCTTTGGCACTGAGTCCGCCATTTGTACAATTATTTTTAAATGTGCAATAAAGTATTAATAAATAAATAAATAAAACACGGCTAGTTTCGGTTGTTCATAATATGTCAAAGGTCTGACAGTACTTAAAATGTGCTTTCAAATTTATTCGGTTTGTACATACAAAGAGACCCAAATAAATTTAATTAGAAAGGTAAAATTCTAGCACAAACTTTTATCTACTCTATAATTTCAGTATTATACCAACTTATATTATGCAAAGAAAATTCAGAAATATTTCGCTTAAAGTTGTACCCCACCCATTGCAGGGTTAGAATCTTTGAAATCCGCCACTCAACTGTATTAAGTCCATTGAAGATTTATATGAACAAAAACGGCAAGAAATACTAGCAATACCATATCTGGCGTTATTTTGCATACCTTGGGGGACAAAAAAATATTTATTGCGTCATATCCAGCGTTACTTGACCTCCACTTAGAAATAAAAAAGTAGGAATTGAAGGCCGCTTTATGATGGTAGTTAGGGGCTTTTTGGTGAAGTATTATGTTATAAATCATAATATTGGAATATTTGCGCCGAAGGTAGGTACACTATAGGGTTATTGAAACCATGACAAATGATGCGGCGCAAAATATATTGAGTTCTGGATTACATTGGTTTAAGATAAAATATGGACACGCAAAGAAAGTAGTTTTTATGGTAACTTGTGAAACAAAAACGAAAATAGTTAAATATTTTTTATGGTGCTTCATAAATATCTGCAACGGCTAAAATGGGTAAAAGTATTGCTTATATAGATTACGATAGTGAAGGAATTACGTGCCCCGGATCGGTAATTAATTATTTGCGAAAAGACAGTAAATAAATGGTTACTTGCTTCAACTTGCATAACACACTTCGTCATCCACCCTTGACTTGGCCGCCGGGCGGTATAATGTGAAACGTTAGCATTTTTGGACAGGTGTGGACGGTTTGAGACAGAATAAAGCCTAATCTTTATTTAATATAATTTTTTTAATGAAAAAAAATTAATGAAGTTCTGGACATAAAATTTCTTTACTATCGTAATCTATATAAGCAATACTTTAACCCATTTCAGCCGTTGCAGATATTTTTACAGCACCTTATTTAACCTAAATTCTTTCTCGCAAAGAAACATATTTATGCATAGGCCTTTCCATAGCACGTTGTGCAACCTTGAGCTTTCATAAGACGCATATTACAGAAAGAGGCCACATTCCTGTTCCATATGTCATCACAGGTAACACACACTGGTTGTAGACTTTTTTGGACGATAAGACGTGTAGTTTCCCGAACACCGCCCAGCTGACTTGGATTCGACGATTGGCCTCCTTCTTAAAATTGGATCTATCCAACTGGATCACATGTCCCAGATGGACAAATTAATTGCCAACAATTTCGAGAGTAGAGCTCCCGACTGATACTGGGTAGAGCGCAACATGGGTATTCAACAATACTTTTGTTTTGTCCGTGTTCGTCCGAAGGCAAAGTCACAGGTGACACAGTCCGACGAAATAGCAAACTGAAGCAGCTGTGGGCGGGACACATGCATGTAGAACTGTCGACCGATGGGGCAGAAAGGTTTTAGAATGGAGGCCACGTAAGTACGAGAATGCGCAGCGTAGGACGTCCACCCACAAGGTGGGCAGACGAACGCAGAAAGCCGTTGGATGCAGGGCGCTTCTAATCGGTTAATCTGGAAGTCACTGCAAAGGTCATAGATCAAAAGTTGTTCTCCATGATCTTTAGAATATTTGTTGCCAAGGTTATTCTTCAGTTACGGGACACCTTGTATACTTAATGAATTATCTCCACTTCGATAGGCATTAACGATAAAAAGAAACGCAAAGAAATGCAGACAGTCTACAGTGGCTAAGCCAACGTCTACAAGACGAACGCCAATAATCTGTAACACACCTTACAGAGCAAACATAGGGCCCAAAGAGGTCATAAAATGGCGCTTTTGTATTTATGTTTTTATATATAAAATAGTCTAGTCCCGTCGTTTGGAATAGGTATATATTTTTTTTAAAGTAAGACTATTAAAACGAGTTTGACTTCTACAAATATAAGTTCATAATATAGGTAATAAACGAAACTTAATACACTAATTGGCATGTTCTCAAAGTAAGGAATTAACGTCTTTATATAAAAAAACACAAGGTAATAAAATTTTTTTGCCTGATAATTTTTAATTAATAACAATTTTACTTCTACATTCACTTTGATAAAGATTGAATAAGATTTTAGATTTCAATATGCAAGTTTAATACTAACCTTCCTAAGCGTTCCTCACTGAAACCATTACCTTTTTAAATCACGCAAAAATAAAGGTTAAGTCCATAATACGAGAGCAAGATTCATAGTAGTTACTCAACAAAAGTAAATAAATCATCGGTTTAATTTTAATTCATTTCTACAAAAGTATAATAACATCAGACGCTAACATAAGACCAAGGTTCAATAGATTAAAATATTTTTTATTTATTTATATATTATTTCTTTTTTTGTACTGTGAAATTCTCTCATAAAAGCGCCATTTTACGTCCCCGATTTCCCTAAGACAATCGACTCCCCAACCCATGTTTTCTTTGTTCGAGCCGTCTGCCAATATTTGTGCCAATTAACCGGCTGATTTCACACTTGCCGAATACTTGAGTTTGTCTTATTTCTGCAGATTCCCTTTGTTGAATCGGTGTTTTGTTAGTCTATCGGAAGATCTTGTTTGGATTATTGAAAGATTGGAAGGATTTATTTGAACAAAATGTGTAGAAAATGGGGTTGGGTATAACATAATGAATTCATATTTGTCGGCCACATTTTCATAGCTACAGATTGGAGCAGATTATGAGTTTATTTGTTGATTAAGAATAGTGACAGTTCAGTAGTCGAAGCCTCACATTCGTGTGTCAAGAAGAAGCGTGTTCGTATTTTAACATAGCCGACCAGAGAAACAGCTAAAGGCAGTGGGCGGGGCACATAGCACGTAGAACTGACGACCGATGGGGCAGAAAGGTTCTAAAATGGAGGCCGCGTGCCGGCAAGGCGGACAGACGACCTGGTATAGGTCGCGGGAAGACGCTGGATGCAGGCCGCTTTCAACCGGCCAATCTGGAAGTCAATGGGGAGGCCTATGTTCAGCAGTCGACGTCCTATGGCTGAAACGATGATGATGATGACCAGAGTAACAAAGACGATCTCCGTAGCTAAGGGGCGAGCACGGAGGACTTGGCGTCACCATCTCTGTTGCCCCGATCCCAGGTTCGATCCCCGGTCGGGTCGATGTAGAAAATGAACGTTTCTACATTATCTCTGGTCTAGGTGTTGTGGTACTATCGTTGTTTCTGATTTCTATTTATTTTATTATGAAAACTTACAATGATATTTTTACAGGTATTGACACTACTTAAAAACTGTACACCATTTCCATGTTTTCGCATATGTATAACAGAAAAAAAAAGCTCATTCATTTGTGTCTAGTACCTATTAAAAAGAGAAAGAATTGTGATTCTGTTACTAAGCAGTTTGCGAACCGTCAAACCAAGATTTTGATAATGTGTCTTTAAATTGATTCGGCTAGGTGTTAAACAAGTCAAGTTCAGGAAGGGTGACCAGTTTGTTTACCTCGTTTGCCGCTCGCACAAAAAATTTGTTATGTCTGTAGTTAGTACTGCATTGAGGAATATCTAAATAAACAGGCCGCCTAACTGTTCTGTTTGAAATTTAGAGATACATTTTTGAGAGCATATAACACATAACACACTATAACACAAGTGCTTTAGCTTCTTACCTTAGGATCAGAGAAATGTATGTGATGTTGTCCAATACTTATTTATTTCCTACGACACAAAAACAACAAACATCGTAAAGGTTGCAAGAAGCAGCTTCATGCAGGATGCTTCTAACCGGCTAACCTAGAAGTCATTGAAGACCTATGTTCAGCAGTGGACGTTCTATGGCTGATATAGTAATAATAATGATGAAAACAACGGAGTCTAACTAATAAACTTTCATTTTGCATCTTTGAAAGCTGAAAATAAGATTTATAAGGAGGGTAGCTACTGGGTTATATGTAGACGATAGTTTATGCATAATAAGTGATGTGGGTGTTACTCGACTGAAGGGCCCGAATCACGGGAAAGATTAAACATTCGCACTCGCACTATTAATCAGATCGCCGATTGCACTGAATAAACAGGATAGTGATAGGTTACTAAAATTTATCGATATCGATATTTTGCATTGATTTCATTCTGTATGAAACTTAAAACATAAGTGCATTTTACAGTCTAAACTTTATTGTTAAATTTTTTAAAACTAACTGTTTTAGGTATTTTTTTTATATCACACAAAAGCATAGTAACCTTCAATTTGATACTAAACCTAAAACATATAAAATCACTGCTATCTCTATCTATGTTAAAGAGCTTAATAATTTAGGCCTATTTGCAGAAATGAATTGGTTTTATTGATTGTTATTGTGTTAATTGTGTAAAAACTGCCGATTTACAGATTGATTATAGTATTTAAAATAGCACACAACGTGCGACATAAATGACACATGTAATTATAAAAGTGTATTTTATCCTAATATGATAGTAATAATCGCACCTTATTTTCATAAGTGTACATTTCTGAATAAAGGTTTTTACTTAAAAAGTGCCGAAGCCTACTAAGTCTAGGTAAACTTTCCTATAGCGTCTGATCGAAACAAACTTGACCCCATCACTACCCCAAACCCAAAGGGATCGCTGGAGCTGCTCGGTTAGTGTGAACTAAATGAATCATTAATAATGCAAAGTTAACGCACTTGTGATCCGGTCGCGTCCCTACACATCGATGTCGATAGTTAATCGCCACCCCGTATTAGTGATGTGTTTACGCCTCGAACACGGATCGGGTTACGTCTTACTTTAGTGGTTGGGAAAAGATTTATCGATATTTGAGTAATACAAACTTGAAGTCTCAAAAATTTGGGATTAGAAAATAACTAAGTATGTAAGATCTATCGGAACCTAGCATAATGTTTGTAGAAACAAACACTAAGACTGTGAGACTTTTGCTGTGCAACACGTTTTCAAAAAGGTATGATAACTGTTAAGTTGCAAGTTTTGAAGAAATTTATATTTTGAAAATGCCTTATTCTTGATTACCTTTAAAAAACAAAACCTATGAAATGTAAATTAATTAATTGATGTTAATTGTGTACCAAACACAAATTGTTACAATTCCGATGTAAGGAGTTAAGATCTTTAAGTTAAGAGGCATCTAAACTTTTTTTTTTGCTGAGTGTACCAGATTAGCATATTATTATTAGAGCTGACTCGATTTAGAAAAAAGACATTCCATATTGCCTTTTGTCTTGTGTTCGAATTAATCGAAGTGCAGTTAAACCGAAACACTATACCGAACTGGTCAATTGAGTAGTAGAGTAGTAGACATAAATATCGACATGTTGTCCTCTCAAAGATGTGTACAACACTACGATAGTGTTTTGTAAACACTTAATTATTTAAACACGATGTGTGATGTTAGATCGAACTGGTGGGATGTAGAAGGGATTATTGGCTCAGGAATTATTCATTACATGAAGCTATTGGCGTCTTAGACTTCAAATGTTTATCAAACAATGTGTCTTGTAAATGTCTTGTAAGCACACACCCGAGAGAGTGATGGTCTCAGTGGTCGAAGAATCGGAGTCTCACCTCAAACTCGTGGGTCGTGAGTTCGCATCCCACACTTAAATCTCGATCTATTAGCTAGCTGCTGCCCGCGACTTCGTCTGCGTAGGCTTAAGAAGGAAGCCAAAGATTAATAAATAATTACCCACGGAAATATTGAAATGAAATAAAAAATATTCTGACACGTATTTTTAATCAAGATCAATATATTTGATGGCCTGATGGTACGTTGATTCCTCTTGAACATAAGGGCACCGGGTTCGATTCTCAATTAGAGGTATCGTAACACAGTGATATGAATTCTTTACTTCAAGGTTATGACGATTGCAATTGCGTAAAAGCTGTTCACTTTAATAGGCAGAATTTTCTGTTAAAATGAAGGTTACCAAATCCTTATTATTTCGAGATTATGACGATTGCAATTCCGTATAAGCTGTTGACTTTAATAGGCAGAATATTCCTGTTGAAGTGATTCCCTCATCATCATCATCATCCGTCCCCACACGGCACATCACACATTGCTCTGATACAATGATGAGTAGCCAAAGCACTTGTGTTAAACAGAAATTAGAATTCTATCAGTTCGTCGTTCGTCAAACAATAAATAATTGATAAAAAAATACGAACTACTTTTAAATATTTACATGTTAAGTTGAACAAACAAACATCCAATTACAAAAATGGATTAGCCATGCACACAAAAAATCCTTTCTTAAAAATACAGACGGGAATTCCCTTGCTCACCCTGTATTATTACATCGAATACAAATTCCAACAAACGCTACCTATCCGATATCAATATATATATATATCTAAATGTAAACCTGTCAGTTCACCGTTCCCCAAGTATTCACGAACATTTCTAATAAATACCAACAATGCAAGGATATCAAATAGTGACCGGGCCTTCTTGACAGCGCCATTTTGAAAAGGGCTAGCTTGGACATGACGTTTGGGATGCAGGGTTGTCGGACGAACGTTTATCGGATTTTCCTTTTGGGGTTCCGTAAAAATGAAAATACCGTTCCACAACGCATTCAGATAGGCTCGAGATCGCGATGGCTGACGACGGCTCATCATTGAGGCGACTGAATAGAAGGTGTCAAGATCCTTAATTGCTGAAGGACGCCGTATGGTGTTAGAAGAGAATAATTTAAGAGAGGAAGATGTTTCTATTAAACACACACAAATAAAATATAATAACAGAGACGTCAAATGTATTAATTTTAAACAAAACAA
This sequence comes from Anania hortulata, assembly GCA_963576865.1. Lineage (NCBI taxonomy): Eukaryota > Metazoa > Arthropoda > Insecta > Lepidoptera > Crambidae > Anania > Anania hortulata. Next base: position 1,987,054 of record OY756409.1, read on the forward strand.
ATAAAGAAAGAAAAAGGTGGAGATAATTTGCATATCTTATCGTGTGTTTGTCACCTAACTCCTCCTAAACGGCTAGATCGATTTTTATGAAATTGTGTATGTATATTTCAATGGGTTCCTCCTTCTCTGGGAAAAAAAAATAAGGAGACATGTTCTGGCCCCCTAGGGGCCTATAATGTTATTATTGACGTTCATAAGTGGCAATTTTGTCCTAAATTGAATAAATGATTTTTGACTTTTGACTTTTGAATGGTTTAAAAACACAATTGGACCTGATAGGTGGCGCTGCAAATGGGGTTTTAGAATTTTTTTATCTTTGATAACTGATTTCGACAACAAACGTCTGTCGGGACAGCTAGTAAAAATGTTAAAGTGTCCAAGTAAAGAAAAAGGACCTTGCACACCCAGCAGTTCAAGAAAGTTCGTTTTTTGCATTTACCGAACCAGGATTCAAACCTGATCATCTTGAGACCTAAATCATGCGATAGAAATAGCATCAAAAGTTTTGGTTCATCAAAATTATTTACAAAAAACAGGTGTCCGCGTGTCCATTTTACTGTCGCTTAAGTATATTTTTATTTGGCAAATGGCGTTGCATGCAAGCTTTTAAAGAAACTAACATAATTTTTCGTTAATCGGAAAAAGTTGAGATATTATTTTGCTTATTATTAATTTACTTACATTTATAACAATAGCAAAATAAATGAATTCCCGATATTAGAGATGAAGCCTCATTACCCCATAATACGGAACTCTCAGTGTATGTGAGGATCCTGTATTTTTTCGCAAGGGAATGGGTAATTGATGGTTTTTTAACACGTTTGTGGCCAGTTTCAATTAAGTGAAACGTTTTGGGTGGATTGGTTACGGTTCGGTCAATTTAATGGTGTGCCGATTTTGAATGGTTAATTAATGAATAGAAAAGAGTCCTACAGAACATTGTACTTATTTACCTCTTTAGACAACGGTGAAATAATAATTAATACTTTATTATGTCTTGAATGTTGATTTTATAAAGTGCATTTTAATGAAATAAATTGAAACATTTTCTATTTTCTTGACATCACAAAAAATATAGCAATTCTGACACTAATTATAATGAAATGATATTGACATTGACTAATTTATAGTAATAACGTATACTAAGTAGCTATTATAAAAATGAAAGAACTGTTGACAGTAATTAAGTAGTTAATTTTATTATTTGAATTGTTAAAATATAATGTTAGTAACCTATTTCGTTGTATTAAATAATGTTGCATGCCTATAAGGTAAGATGTAGCTGACCCAAAACTATTTTTAGGATATCTGTATGTACCTACATTCTGCAATAAAAATATTTGAATTTGAATTTGGTTTTTTGGCCAATGTAAAAATTATATTTTTTTTAAGTGGTCTCTGACCTAAACATAACTTAAAAATCATTTAGCGGTAACCTTGCTATACAACTATGAAAGGATTTCAATTCCTTATATAAATACCGTGATAATATTTCTATAACATAAGTGCTTAAGCTACTTAAACAGGGTTACAATGCAAAGGGGTGCCAAATCTTCAGGAGTGGCTTAGAATCAGTAACTTGATCGAACAATGCAAAAACCAAGTTTTTTTTTACATTTAATTATTCGTATCCGCTGTTAAAAATAGCATGGATAATTTAACTCATTCATGAAATAATTGCATCGTATGTGCACTGCGTAAGGTCCTTGTTGGCTCGCCGTATCTACGCCTCCGATGAATGACCGCGCGGCTTTCGTAGTCTCTCTATTGACTTCATTTTAGGATATTTTGAACTATTTTTTTTTGTAACATAAGATTATTAAAAATAATAACGACTAAGACGCTTCTTTATATTGTTCCCTAGATCTTATTTTTTAAATTTGACACCCATTTGCAATGTAACCCTGTATATCATAAGCTACTTAGACTACTTACATCAGAACAATGTATGTGATGTTGTCCAAAATTTATATTTATTAATATATAATAGGTGGCTTAACTTTGGTAACACTACCAAAGCGCTCCCACCGCTAAGCTACAAGCACCGCTAGCTAGTTAAGTAAGCTTTAAAAAATAAAAAATATACTAATTTTCTATACACCGTTACACCGGACAACACTGTTTATTTTCAACAGTCGACATTTTTAACACTTCCAAAGCTCAATTTAAATCTCAAATTAATAAAATTCCTAATAACAGGGGACACACACACACACACACACACACACACACACACACACACACACACACACACACACACACACACACACACACACACACACACACACACACACACACACACACACACACACACACACACACACACACATTTGATGGATAGACTAGATAACTTGATGGCATTAATTTTGCATTTGAATGTAAGTACTATTGTAACGCTGTTGGTTTTCTCAATAAAATAAAATAAAAATAAAAATATATAATCCTAAAATTAAACTTTAAACATTATAATTATATATATAATTATATTTTTTAAAGTTTACTTAACTAGCTAGCGGTACTTGTAGCTTAGCGGTGGGAGCGCTTTGTTAGTGTTTTCAAAGTTAAGCCACCTATACCGCGGTTGTTATTGGATAGGTGACCATTCCAACCATATTTAGTGACATTTATCACAAACGTCTCCCGTACTTCGGTACGCAAATGGAGGTTAAAGGTTGGTCCCGGCTAATATCGCTTGCTACTAGTCGTGAAGCCCAGTCAGAGGCCTTAGGGCGGCAATAACATCTGACAGTAAGGTTAATTCACTGGCCTTACAACACCCTACAACCAATTCGCACTGGGCTCGCGTGGGAGAGTATGGCCCAAACCACCTCATAAGGTGAGGCCTGTGCCCTGCAGTGGGACGTATTTAAGCATACTTTACAAAATACTAAAGACTAAAAACTCCGATAATTTCAATAATTCTGTTTTGCCAGCCCTGACACGTCATCAGTAGATGACAATCGTTCAAAAACCGGACGTCTCCTTCGGCCGTCCAATATCCCCAGTGACTTTATCTTCGCGATCCTGTCTGTGTCGGGACAATCAATGGTTTGAGGTGACCTAAATATTACCCATTATTAATAGGGAGAGAAAGACCTGATAATTTAAAGATAGTTATTTGAATTGAGCTTATATTAAACTTATAACGTCATATTATATATCTATAAAAAAAAACAATTGCCGTGCATTAGTCTCCTGCAAACTCAACAACAGCTTAACCGATTTGGTTAATTAATTTTTTAATATGTACATAGGTGTCTGGAAAAAGGTTTGTATGAAAAACAAAATGGGGAAACTTTCGTATTAATTTTTAAATTCAGAAATAACTGAATACTTTACTACACAGGTGCAAAAGTCGTTTGACAACAAGACAAAAATCTGTCGAAACGGCTAGTACTGTCACAGAACATAATCCTCTGTACTAATATTATTCTGTGGTACCTATTTTAAACATGGTGTTATGAAAGTCCCCTTTTATTTACACGAAGAGTCACAAAAAATACAAGAATGTTAGTTATTTACTTCGTTCGAATCAATTCAGAAAAAGCATCATCATAATCAGCGTCTGAAAGTCTACATCTGCACAAAGTCTCTCCCATGGAACTTCAGTGAGCAGTGAGAGAACAATAATACGTCATCTGAAGCGAGCTGAACAGGGAATCGACCCCGGGACTTTTTGCGGTCAAGGTGAATTACCGCACCACTATGCCAATAAGGTTGTCACTGATCATTTCAGCCATAGGACGTCCACTGCTGAACATAGGCCTCCCCCAGTGATTTCCAGATTGGCTGCTTGGAAGCGGCCTGCATCCAGCGACTTCCTGCAACCTTTACCAGGTCGTCTGTCCACCTTGCGGGTGAACGTCCTACGCTGCGCTTACTCTGTCACTGAAATATCGGTTATTTTAAAAAATACTAAATAATACGTTATTCATAACATAAAACCGGAACATTCGAAATAAGATACACAATAGCATACCCAACAAAACCAAAACTTAACGTTTACAACAAATCACGTACATTTCGTCTCCTCCATTATCAAATATCCCATAAAATCAGGACATTACTGTTACAATAACAAATATCAACATTAACTATTGTCACTCCGACATAGTAATTCCATCGGGCGATCGCAACATAATATAAATAAGTACAGCAGGTCAACAGGTCTATCCATAAGCTTTTTAAAACAGCTAAGCTTAAAAATAAATAAATTAAAACTTATAAGTGCTTCAAAAATATCACACAAGACAGAGTAAAGCCTAATCTTTATTTGATATATTTTTTTTAATGAAAAATTTAATGATGTTCTGGACATAAAATTTCTTCACTATCGTAATCTATATAAGCAATAATTTTACCCATTTTAGCCGTTGCAGATATTTATGAAGCACCTTATATAGGACCTTAGGAAAATGGCTGACAGTGGATGGATGAAAATAGCAGGAGATCGTGTTCTTTGGTGCTCTTTGGGACAGGCTTACGTCCAGCAGTGAACTGCAATAATCTGACATGATGATGATGATAAGGTCCTAATTTATTAGTCTACGTCTTTCTAGGAGGTGATTCTACTGATCAAATACAACATCTTTTTATATGGGACTAACATCGAATTGACAAAAAGATGAAAGGGCCGTTGTTGCAGAAAGTACAGTTAGAAGATAATATAGCAGGTGCAAAGCAGGCCGGTTGTAAATATATAATTATTAAATCATCTTTTACTTCAGACCATTTTACTTCGAGTCAATGCGCTCTTGTCGTTTGAATAATTCATCATCATTTCAGCCATGGGACGTCCACTGCTGAACATAGGCTTCCCAGTGACTTCCAGATTGGCCGGTTGAAAGCGGCCCGCGTCCAGCGGCTTCTTTACCAGGTCGTCTCTCCACCTTGTAGGTGAACGTCCTACGCTGCGCTTGCCGGTACGTGGCCTCCATTCCAGAACCTTTTGAATAATTAATGCAGAAATAAAATGAATGTTTCCTCATCATTTTTCCCCACCACTGCTTAGGGACAAAATCAAATTCTACGAAGATAGAGCTCAGTGCAAAAGTGAGCTGTACATTCTATTATTATTAGTTTCGTCATACAAACACACAATTCAGTCATAATAAGTTTTCACACATCGAGTAATCCACGATAAGGCCTTCTGCCTCTCTCTGTATTATGGTCGCAAGCTATAATAAATTATCGTTACATTCCCTCATGCAAATCTGGGGACTGATGCCTTTGCCCAGAGTTATTTATGCCCAGATATTGTCAGATGTTGTGTGGTATTTTGAATGGGGTATATTTTTCCTATGACAAAAAGCATTAGCGTATATTGTGAAAATGTAGAGTAGAAATAATAACTCTTCTTTTAAGATAAGACTTTAGTAAGATCCATTCGTATTATATATTCCACCGCCAACAGGAGGCGTGTCGTAAGAGGCGATTAATTCCTATAGCACGAGACGGGCAGCAGCGTCTGCGTGCGAAATCTTATAAAAAACTACGCTCGCGACCCGCTTGCCAAGCGTGGCGAGTATTGGCAATCCCCCCCAATGAAAGTCATTGGGGGAGGCTTATGTTCAGCAGTGAAAGTCCTATGGCTGAAATGATGATGATGAAAATAAGGAATCAATTATAGTTTGTCTATTGCGGAATCGTTGTCTATTGTTTAGACATTGTTTAGGTGTCTATAGTTTTTTATATGGCATAAAAAATGTTATTTTTTTAATTTTCATATCTCAGCTAATGAACACATAATATAACACACAGGAAGTATCCACTTGATTGCTAATCTCAAAGTTAAAGAGCAATTTTCAATTCCTCACTAAAATGGAAAAGGGCGAAGGGTCCAATGAGATATGGACCCAATAAGTCAACATGTATTAACGCCGTACCCTTAGAGTTGCATGAATAATATATGGAGGAAATGTTCAGATTTGAGACGAAATGTTCGATGTTTGGCCCCTATATGTTATGACTCGTGATTACCAACTCGGACTGAGGAAGGGGTTTGGGGAGTTTGAATCTAGTTAGTTATATATTTCTGGTATCTATAGGATCAGTATCGAATCAGAAATGAGGAGATCCGTAAACGAACAAAATTCGCTGATATAGCCCAACGGATTAGCAAGCTGAAGTGGCAGTGGGTGGGGCACATAGTAAGCAGAACTGACGGCCGATGGGGCGGAAAGGTTTTGGAATGGAGACCACGTACCAGCAAGCGCAGTGTATAACGTCCACCCACAAGGTGGACAGACGACCTGGTAAAGTTTGCAGGAAGCCGATGGATGCATGCTGCTTCCAACCGGCCAATCTGGAAATATCTAAGGGAAGCCTATGTTAAGCAGTGGCCATCCTGTGGCAGAAATAATGATGATGATGATGATGTATAGGATGAATAGGGTTCTTGAATAGAGACCGTGCCATCGCAATAGTAGTGTAGGACCCCCAGCTCAATGGACCGACGACATTAAGATGATGGCTGGTAATGGCTGGATGAAAAAAGCGGGAGATCATACTCTTTGGCGCATTTTGGAGGAGGCTTACTCGTACGTCCAACAATTTACTGCAATAGGCTAACATGATGATGATAATAGGATGAATTTAAAACTCAATACAAATCTACCGAAAAAGTCATATGCACCTTTTTAAATGTAACAACTGTTTTTTTGTCAAATTATTCAACAACATCGATAACATCGATATGTTAAAAGAAAAGTGCTGTTACGATTTGTTTGCCTGAATATAGCAGATAGGTTACTTTTTATCCCGGAGAAATTAACGGTTCCCAAAGGGATGCCAGATAACTACTAAAAATAACTCAGTAAGGCTGACATAAACAACCACACATTCATCACAACACGCACACACACGCACATCCACGCGTGCACACACACAATCAAACACACACATCCGCGCAAGCATAATTATTATATCTCACTAAATTTCACTTTTTAAATTAAAATTGCACTAACTTTCTAAATTAAAGCCTGTCACTCGACCACCTCGCACACGAAAAACTTTTTCATAATACAGTCGTTAAACATGGTTCTTGCGATACTGGTATAACCTAGTGCGAGACCGCCATTAATCGTGTCTACAACCTAAATGTATTTTATTCAACTTTGTCAACCTTTGTGAAATCAAAATTCTTCTTCAAATCTTTGTAAACAAATTGTATGCGTTATAAACATTATCTTATCTTATCTTATCTTAACTGTCATTCTTACTGTTAGATGTCACTGTTCAGTAATGACAACTAGCAAAAAAAAATTAACGTTAACAATATGTAACACTAGCTATTGTCTTTAGTTCTTTAAGTGGTCTTTCGTGTAGACTTAATATGGTCTTACAAAGACGCGAACAAAGTCGCGGGCAACAGCTAGTTTGAAATAAAACATCATCCAAAACTCTCCCGCAACATAACCCCGAAACAAGGCGACATAAGATAATACACATTTACATACTGACATTTCGTCCCAATACCCGCAGGGTTAGTTTGTGAAAAGGATATCCAGTAAGCTTTGTCAATGACAAATCGTCTTCACCCCAACGAAGTTGGCATTTTGACAATAAATAAGATACATCAAGGCGATAGAGGTTTCTAGTTATAAATGGCTTGATGGACACAGTAGGACGGAAGGGTTCGGATTAGTCTAAGTCCAAATGTGATTGATTGTGGACCCTAAAGGGCGTTTGACGCATCAATTAGGTCGTGTTAGTACTGTTGTTATATTTAAGGGATGGATAACTTCCTTTGAGATCACAGTTTTTGTATAAATATAAAAATAAATATATTGGACAACATTACATACATTGATTTGGTCCTATGATAAGTAGCTTAAGCACTTGTGTTACAGAAATCAGAAACAACGACGGTACAACAACACCCAGACCTGAAATAAAAAAGTTATTTTTCCACATTGACCGACCAGGAATCGAACCCGGGACCGGGAGATAGCGACATCAAGTCATGCTCGTCTTTTGGCTACGGAGGTCGCCAATAGATCTCATAAAGACCTGATTTTTCTAGATAGAGTTTGACATTAAAACAACACTGCATACTTACGTTATCGATCGTGGTAAGGGTGAATAATTAGATTAAAAATCAATTATTGTCAATAAACACAAATGACCCTGAGAAGGCAAAAGCACAGAAAAAATACTACTTGGTATTAGCAATTAAGATAAGCAATGCACACAAATTTTTATTATATTTAGTATGAAAAGAAAAGTGCTGTCAACTCTTGCCCATACAAAAAAGTACAGTTACAGATAAAAAATGGCGGAAAATTATGTCGAACATTTCTACTCTATGTGCTCTGTGGATCGAACTACTGTCAGAGTGTTCGAAAATTTGTATTCTTAAGCAATGTCTATGAGAGAGTTGCTCTAGCTCTTAAAAAAAAAGAACTTTGTAAGCACAATATTTTTTAAACTCTTTATAAGTGTTCCTACTGATATTATATGAGTGGTGGAACTCTGTAATTAGCTAGAGTTGTATGTAGATGTTATTGTAGCATGAAAATTGTAAACAATGCTGTTGATTTTCCAAATAAATAACTAAAATAAAATAAAAAATAGCGCACATTATATGAACCTTAAATTCTTATAACCACATTTATTCTGTGGCGAAAGTGTTAAATTTCGGTGTTAGAGTAAAATAATGGTCCTTCAAGCCGGACTGAAACTATCAATTTTGAATAAAGAACGTTTCAACCGTCGTAAAGGACACAGGGGTCGATCGCACCCTTTCACCGCAGGCCCGACGTCATCGCAATGTTTATCATACACCATCGGCCAATTACAAGATCATTTTTCTTGCACAAATCCGCGTGACGCAGGCAAGGGATAACAAATGATGCCGGACGACGCTAGATAGCCTGGAAGTAGCCAGCGATAGTGCTGTTCAATAGGTATATCGATAATGAATTAAGTTTGCAGAAAGACAAAACAATTTGAAGCATCCTAATATTAGTAAACAGAACAAACGCAAGAAAGAACTAATGCTCCTAGCGAATAAAGGAACACTACTTTTTTATTTTATAAGTGTAGTATTTCTGTGTACGTGTTTTATAAATTTTCTAATGTGTGTTTGTTTTATAATAATAAAAACTTTACTTTTTTAAAAAATCGTAACAATAAAATTTATAATATCTCTATCTCTGGCCCCATGGTTGACAGAGAAATGGTTGGTAGAGAAAGCTATGCTGTGATCATCAGCCCTGCTCAAAACTGAAATAAATAATTGAGATCATTCCTTACCACCATTCAATTCCTATTTAGCTTAAATCATCAGGTAAAATCCAACTGGCGTAGGTCAGATAAGCAATGTAAAACCTCTGGGTTCAAAGAGGTTATTTAAGCGGAACTAATTCTTCGTTATGACATCGTTTTTTTCTTCTACTAAAATTGCTTCTGTTGCTATCAGTTGTATAAATAGAATTATAACTGTTTTAAAAAAGTGTATCTAATTGTAAGATATTAGTACTGGAGTCCGAATGTCTAACGAATTTTCATAAAACAATTCGATTGTCCCTGAATGTATCGACAGTTTAACATCACTACACAAACTAAGGGTTAGTAGCGATAGCTACGACTGATGGAAGTGGCCAGGGGTTACCAACGTTTGATACTTTGCATGCGTTGATTGATGACGTTAAGGTATAATATAAGGAAATGACAAAGGTTTGGTATCTCTGACAATCCTAGTTCAATTTCAGTGAGCTCAATCCACATTTAAAACATGGTACGTTTTTGCTAATACTCGTACATTATATGGGGCACACTAAAAGTTTTGCACTTCTAGCTAATCGGAACTATTTAAATTTCGAATGTTATATTTTTTTAAACGTTGCAACCTTCTTAGTAATAAAAAAAAACAATTGGCGGGAAATGATTTGTCAATTGTTTTTTATCACACATCAAAGTTCTACGTACGCAACGAAAATTGAATTAAGTCGAAAAGATTTTAGAGCGATGATTTTTTATGATTTTACAAGTTCTTTCTCTCCGCAAGACTGTGCCGCTCGTCTTCAAAATGCTTTTGGGAGAGAAGCACCTTGTTTGAGCACCGTGAGGCGATGGTTTGCTGAATTTGAGAGAGGTTTAGTTTCTTTACATGACGAATTTCGTGAAGGGCGGCCTTCAACTGCCGTCAACGTACGAGTAAATAATGTTGCTACTGTTAAGCGGCTAATTGAAGAAAACCCGGTATCATATCATCATGATGATAATATAGATAATTGATTACCCAGGGTGTTAGAAAAAGTTCGCGAAAGACGACCCAAAAGCCGCGTTCTCCTACATCATGACAACGCTTCTTCACACACCACGGCCAATAATACAAAGTCATTTTTAGCTTCCGAAAAAGTACAACTCGTCACCCATCCTGCGCATAGCCCTGACCTAGCACCCTGTCATTTCTGTATTTTCCCCAAAATCAAAGATTTGATGAGAGGTTTTACTTTTACCAACTCCGAAGAGGCAGTGATAGCGTTCAATAAGCACGTAGAAAACATGCCTTCAGATCTGTGGTCCTCCTGTTTTAAAAAATGGTTAGATCGCATGAAAAATTGTTTAAAATGTAAAGGAGAGCATTTTGAAAAGCAATAAACATAATATTTTGGTTATAACATGTTGTTTTTTTAAGTTACGCAAAACTTATAGTGTGACCTACGTATTTTATCTTTTGAAAAGTTATATCACTTGTTTTTAAAAGGTACTCCGTTTAACTTTTTGGCGACGAAGCGGTCACATATGTAATTATTAATTAATTAAATTAATACATAGTTTAGTAAAAAATTATGGAGAAGTTAGACTAAAGTATGCCTTTATACGTCCCACTGCAGGGCACAGGCCTCACCTCAACTATAAAGTGGTTTTATTAGCCAATACTCCACCACGCAGACCCAGTTCGGATTGGTTGGAAGTGGTAAGGCCAGTGACTTTACTGTCAGATGTTAAAGCCACCCTATTGCCTCACTGGGCTTCAAGACTAAGTAGCAAGCTATATTAGCCAGGACCAACTTTTAACAAGCTTCCGAAGCACGGAGATGCTTGTGATAAATATGGTTGGAATTGGTCACCCATCCAATCACAGCCGCGGTGTAGGTTGCTTAACTTTGGTTCGAGCTAACTAAGCACTGAGCTACAAGCACCTCAAGTTGATCATAATTACTTTTTAACTTTTGCGTTGCATGATTAATACAGACTTGAACTGAAATAAAGCGGATACGGGCCGCTTCCAACCGGCCAGTCTGGAAGTCACTAGGGGAGGCCTATGTTCAGCAGTGGACGTTCTATGGCTGAAACGATGATGATGATGATGATGAAAGTGGAAATAAACGTGATCACGTTTAGTAGTACAAGTTTTATTTTCCTGACGTTTTAACCGGGCTGCGCCGTGGTCAGAAGCTGACTGGCACAGCGACGACTTTACTCTGTATGAAAGGTAGATTCTTTAGTACCGTCATAATTTTAATGTCACGCCAAGTACCGTCGCACACTAACTTGATCGTTACAAATAGTATCACAATCAGACAACAACGTAGCGACATCTGTCCGGATTATCCGGACGACCAGGCCGCGTCCGGACGCGTCCGAACGGAGGCGCCGGTCAGCTGGACAATTGCATTGCACGGTGTAAAGGTGGGTGCACACTGTTGTTTTAGCCGCTGATAGATTGGGGTTTAGACTTGATGTCTGCGTCATCGTATTTTGTGTCAGGTTATTAAACGGACTGATTGGTGTAGTGGCGTGGGAATTCGCGTTTAACGCAAGGGATCTCGGGTTTGATTCCCGGGTTGGTTCAATTTAAAAAACGATATTTCCTAAATTGTTTTAGGTCTGGGTGTTCTAGCAAACGCGTCTGGAAAAATACATTGTCTCGTAACACAAGGATGTTAAGTCCCTAACCTCGAGGTCACGGCAGTCGAAATAGAAATAGAAACGTATATTTGACACACGCGAAAAAATATTACACAGCAACAAAACAATCAAGGGCATCTGGTGTGTCAAAAAGGTTTCCGCTTAGCATTTGTCGTGACAGCCACGGACTTATCAGGACGCTGATTTTCGGCGGGAAACGGGAACAGTTGGTACGTTGCCTGGCGATTATTTATTAATTACTAGCTGTTGCCCGCGACTTCGTTCGCGTGGTCTATAGTTTATTTATAAAAGATTTTCTGCGCAACTTTCTTATTTTCGCATTTATAATATAAGTAGAAAGTAGGATAGCTTTTAGCCCGCGACTTTGTCTGCGTTGATCTTACCCGGATAAAAAGTATTATATATGTTAATCCAGGCCATGGTCTATCTGTATGCCAAGTTTCATTAAAATCCATTTAGTAGTTTTTGCGTGAAAGACTAACAAACATCCATCCATACTCACAAACTTTCGCATTTATAATATTAGTAGAATTCTGTTAATTGCACTCCACACAAAATAAATTAAGCCTACAAGAAATCAATGAAATAATTAGAGCTACACAATTATACATTAAGTCTTATAGCTTGAAGTCATCTTCTCGTGGTCAGGTAACCCTCGTTGTATATTGAAATTTGACAACAGTGATTCAGTTTCAGCGAATTTGATCAGCCGCATTGAACCTATACACTTGTGGGGTAAAGATGTATAAAAACTCTTTTAATATGAAACTGCATTAAGAAAATAGACACATATTAATTTATATGAATTCCTGATAATAAAAATACAATGAGACACTTCTTTCAATCTCTTTCCGAAACTACAGTATGGATTTTGGTAAGGTTAGTGTAAGACTTAGTAATACCCGAGTAAAACAATAGGGCGCTTATAAAATCAATGTATTAAATATTAATTAAAACTTTAAAAGTAACAAAAGTCCTTAGGGTCATACAGAAAGCTACTGCCTTATTATATAACCTTAAAGCTTTATATAAATACTCTTTATAGGTGCAATAAAAATGGCTTACTTACGTTTATGAGTTTTCCAAATATGCGATTTGTATAAAACTGAATTTGTCCAGTGTGTAACACCCCTTACAACCTGTTCAAATCCAAACCAATGGATAGCCGATGCACTGAACTCAAACATTATTTAATCACACCGACAACTGAAATCGCACTCTTGTACAACACAATAAGAAGTATATTTGCAAAACAGGTCGTTAAATCGAACTCATATGGGGAGGTGTTCAGGCGTGATGTCACACGTGCGACAAATTAATGGAACAAATAAATATATCGAATGTTTGTTTACGAAATAAAAAATATACGTGGATGATTTAATTTTATTTTGGTTTCAACTAATTGGAATGAAAAGTCCTAGCTCACGCAACTCTTTTTTAAGCTTATCCGTACCTACTCTTTGGCTAATTAGTTTTAATTGGATATTCTTTTAACTATACTGTGTCCCTTGATAAAATGCAAAGCTATACTAAAAATTATCAACTGAAAGAATAGAAAAAAAGATCAACTGAAAGAATAGAAAAAAAGGTTTTTATTTAAAAATTTGGCTTTTTATTTTTCACTATTGACTCAATGTAACGTGGTCAAATTCCATTAGCAGGCTATTTAAAAAAAAACGTAACATAGTACAGTCAAGGGCAGGTAAACCTACCCAAAAAGTTAAAGGTCATGAACAGATTTTCAACTTTAAGTCCGACACGTAGAGATCAATATCAATTGAGAAAATTTGACGTTTTGTGGTAGGTTGACGAGCTAGATGAGAAGTTCGGAACCCTGTCCAGGCGAGTTCTACTCTCACTTGTCCGGTTTTTGAAAATTAAAATCCAATTACTAATAAACACTGTTGTTATCCGTACAAATCAAAAACAATTATTTTTAGAACTTAAATGAATAAAAAAACTTGGCATCCCGCATCTAAACTTCAACTAAAAACAAAGAAATAGTGAAGAAATAACTAGAGCCAAACTAATAGTGCACTTTTTGGCAAGTTTATGTGGATAGTCGATACGAATGCGATAAATAATAACTGGCGTAAATAAGTACAAAGAATTTGGCAGCCATTGTGGACAGCGACACGAATTGGGAATAGCTGGAAGTGTCACAAGACCTTACGGTAAGTTTAATAAAAAGCCAATGTCGGAACCTAGATCTATTGCTCAGCATTCAGAAGATCTGGGTTTTTTTTTAAATCTTTTGTTTATTAGGTTTATTTGTTTGAAATTTGAGTCTCGGCATAGGTAAGTTGTTTTTATTTTAAACTAGCTGACCCAGCGAACTTTGTTCCGCCAATTCATTTGACAGGTACGAACAGTTTGTATGGGAAAATAAAATTGTTGTTTTACTACTTTTAAACCTTCCCTGAACTTCCACAAATATTTCAAGATCAAAATTAGCCCAATCGGTCCAGCCATTCTCAAGTTTTAACGAGACAAACGAACAGCAATTTTATTTTTTATATATGGAAGATTAGAATTTCAAAACTATAACTTGATGAATGTTGCCATACACATTATCACAGTTTAATTTAATTCAACTAACACGTAGTTATAAATTAAATGAAATTGTTACAGTTTACTTATAACTAAATTGTAATGTATCTTTTGTTAATATTAGGAAAGAGCGGGGTCTCCAAACACAGGTATCATACTTAAATGGAGACTCCAGCCACTTGTCATGTACCTTTGTAAAAGATACTGAATAAAACATTTTCATTTTATTTTTTTCATTTTTACATTAGAAATGAATGCTAAGTTAGCAAAGACCTGTTTTTACTTTTCTCTCAATAGATACAATACGCTGGAGTGCTGCAACTGCAATAGCGACTACCCGTTTGTCTTTAGATGAAAAGACCTATAATTTCATAAAACAACAATCAAACTAAAAACCATCTAAGCAAAAATAAAAGCTCTTAAAAAACTGAAGGAAGTTAGTTCTACCCGCAATTTTGTTTGAGTTGCTTCAGAAGTGAGCCAATAAGTAATGAATAGACTGAAACATAAAAATAGGAGAAACATTATCCATGGTTTACGACATTGTGACGACCTTCATAGCCAAGAGGCGAGCATACCGGACTTGGTGTCGCTACCTCTTAGGTCACTGGTCAATAATATTATTATAATACCTGTCTGTCAATGATATGGTTCCGTCGTTGTTTCTGATTTCTGTAACAGCTACTTATCATAGGATCAGAGCAATGTATGTGATGTTGGTCATTTTTTTTATTTATTTAAACATTATCAATATCCTTTAGTGTGCCAAATTCCGCTTAGTTATATTCAGCGTACGCGTGATTGAGCAAAAACATATACAAACTTCGAAATCGTGATGCACGTGCCAAGTTGCCGATTGCAGATACAAGTAATTAATCCCAGAATGTTGCCTAAACGCAATGCAATGCTGTATCGACGCAGTCGCAAAATCGCCGATCGTGGATGCCAAAATTCGCAGGCTTTAAAAGCCACTTCCATTAACACTAGATCAGTGACCGGCCAGTTAGTTAGCGTAAAACTTGGACAATAATCGCTAATGGGCCGATGCGGAGCCCACAACTCATGTCTGTGTCCAGTTAGCGACGGGTCGGGACAATTCGGGTATAAAGTATCTACGTTATATACTTTTGATGCAATGTGTTTTATGAAATACCGATTTTGAGATAAGATTGGTGATTTTGAACATGTTTAACAAGTCAATTGTATATTCGGCTGTCTCTAAATGATAGATGTATGAAATATTAACAAATTTTATCAGTAGACTTCAAAATGATGATGATGATTATAGTAAAATAGATTGTTTAAGTGACTGTGTTACATCTGTGTGATAATTTGTTTTCAAATAAACATTTGAACACCACGGTTTTATTAGCTTTCTAACTAACTGTGTAATGAAATACTGGAAATCGATTTTATTCTATTTTTAAATGTCATATCTTCGGATCGATTTAAAGTCTTATCTTCGGACTGCTGCAGAAAGGCTCCATGAGTAGGTGGGGTGGGGGGGACAAGGAATAAGAACCCCAGACCATCAAAAAAGTAAACAATTTGACGATATCAAAGATTGGACAGGCCCCCTACCTCGACACTAAAGACCTAGCCAATGTCCGCATATGATTTCACACGCTGTCGTCCGAACGTTCGTATGGTGGCTCTATGTCATAGAGCCACCATCTACGAATCATCATCATCATAGAGTCTATGATGATGATGATTCATTTAAAACTTTTTTACTTAAAATCTGGATATGATTACAATCATTTAACACTAACAAGCTATTAAAATTTCATGATGTAGGTGAATAGTGAAACTTTTTAAGTTTTTGTTTTCGTTGGTGGGTTCGTTTGATTTGTTTTGTTAAGTTCCAAAAAATGAGTGTTTTTATAATTAATAATAAATAAATATAGGACGACATCACATACATTTGCACGTGTTTATATATTGCTGCTTCCAACCGGCCAATCTGGAAGTCACTGGGAGAGGCCAATGTTCAGCAGTGGACGTGATGATGATGATGATGAATAGAAATCAGAAACGAAAGAGCACTACACCCAGAGTAGAGACAATGTAAAAAAATTCGTGTTCAACATTGACCCTACCGGGAATCGAACCAGGGACCTCAGAGATGGTGACGCCAAATCCGGCGTGCTGTCCTCTCATCTACGGAGGTCAACATTAATTCATTCTATTGTCGATTAATCTTGTTTTCCAAATCTGTTAGTACATACATTATTAGCCTTAATTTCTAACAGGCCCTGCATGCCAGGAAACTTACCAACTTATCTGTTCCAGTAATTAAATAAATTAAAGGACAAAAGTCTGTCTAGCTTAAGGCGCGTCGCATGCGTCTTGCTTAGTTGCATTTCGCTAAGTCATGTGCGGATTTATAACTTGAGCGCTGCACGAGCCATCGACGGAACCCCGTACTCACTGGGACACTAGGAAATCTTGATAATGATTAAGTACTAGTCAATTTTATTTCGGATGGACCTATCGGTGACGGCCTTTAAGGAAGACCTAATTTAGCTACACCGGAGAGTTTTAGCGAGCGCTCAAGGCGCTCAGCCTAGGTCCCACTAGCATTTATTACCTAAGCCTAGATCTAGGGTTTTCCTTAGTTACGTCCAAGAGCCTTAATTTTGTCTCTAATTCTAAGCTGCTTCTTCTTTGTGTATTTATCATTGACTAGTCGTTCAGCGTGTTAAAAATATTTCTTGAGAACAATTTCTGAAATGGTCAATTCTAGAAACATGCTGTTCTAAATATGCTCGCATTTGTGTTTGCTGGACACTTGTGTAAAAAATTTTGCCTAACTTATGAGGTGGCAAGCGACAGGCTTCCTATTTCACATAGTTAATCAATTACCGATGTGGCAGGTGGGCGTAAGCCTATCACTGACGTCATGGTTATGTCACGTCGCGTTTCAAAAATCATAGAATGGAGACACCTCGGACTCGACTATCGCATACCAAAAAAAAAGTTCAGAGTATGCGCCATAGATTAAAAGAGTTAGTTTGGACTTTTGCCGTCATGTTTCCTAACCTGAGTCGTTTAAAGTTCACCATATGATTCTGACATTTGCGTATTGATAATTATTTTTGTTTTAACAATGTTACAGTAAAAATACATTAAAATAGTGCTTAAATCAACAAATGGAGTGTGTATCGATTTGATTTGATTGGATTTGCAGCATTTAAATAAATTCTGCTATTATACGTTGACATTTAAAATTCGCTGACATAGCCCAACGGATTAGCAAGCTGAAGTGGCACTGGGCGGGGCACATAGCACGTAGAACTGACGGCCGATGAGGTTCTAGAATGGAGGCCGCGTACCGGCAAGCGCAGCGTAGGACATCCACTCACAAGGTGGTCAGACGACCTGGTAAGGGTCGCAAGAAGACGCTGGAGGCAGGCCGCTTCCAACCGGCCAATCTGGAAGTCAATGGGGGAGGCCTACGTTCAGCAGTGGACGTCCTATGGCTGAATGATGATAATGATGATAGAAAATTACTTCTACACTATGACAATAGGTGCTGCCTCAAATTCTAAATAATTTTAACAAACTCCGCTTACAATCATTTTCAGCTCTGCTCTAATACCCCACCAGTTTGTGAAAGCTTTGCCAGAAAATCACTTATTCCCAGCCAAAATTTTCATGAAAGAAGCCAAGTGTGAGTGGTCTCCCGGTGATGCAATCCCGTTACTGAGGCCACCTCAGACAACATACTTTATCCGCACTCACAATTAGTTGCCGCGAGATGGCAGGTAAAACTATACCACAACGAAATGTGTGGAGTAGACAGTGTGAAAAAAAAATCGTGTAACGTTAAAGGCGTTACAAAATTAATAAAAGGAAAAAAATGCCGCAATATCTACTGTACATTTTATGACATGACACAAAATGTAAAATTTTGTTTATTGATTTTGAACCTAATATGTTTTTAGACGCGTATCGCCGCGTTATCAATTAATATTTAACCGCTTGTGCGCTGTATTTTTTTTTTCTTAGAGATTTTCCGGTCTATTATGGGCACGCGCAGGATTTTAATCGCGACGCCCCAACTACTGTGCAGAGGTTATATTTCCGATAGTGTCAATTCAAAAGCAACTTTTGAAATTTTGAAAATGATTTTAAACTGGCTGTAATAAGACTCCCTAAATGAAATAAAAAATCGTTTTAGATGCCTATTAATACAACGATGTTTTGACAGTAATTTATTACTTCGACTCCAAAATAATTGCTGTGTTAGATGTCTATTTATTTTTTCTCGTCGACTCCACGCCGCTCCTGTGCTTTAGCTAAAGTGTCTCAGCGCTGAAGTCGTTAGCAACAAACTCCACACATTTGTGTCACCGGATACAATCCCATTATAATTTTAAATTTTAAGCTCATCTATTTAGCTTTGAGGCCAATCTGTCGCAATCTTTGATGCGCTTTTGATAACGCAAGCTTTTTTTATTTTTTCTTGATGGGGTGAAGAAAAATTTGTAACTTTTTTGTTTCTTTTGTTTTTATTAAATTAGCTATGCCCGTACATTAGCAACGTAGCTTCGTTCGTAATACTTCACTTGTATTAAGTGAGAATATTATTGTTTTTACATTAAACATTTGACAACTGCGACACATGATAATTCGGGCATCTAGGTATACTAACTCCCGTGAAATTTTCTAGATCATTTGTCACAATTGAGTTGGAATCGGTGCAATAAATCATGCCGAACGCTTGTTCTGTGAAAAATAAAAACAAATCTATCTCACGGAAACCGTACAATTTTCTGGAATAAGAAGTAACAATGCTATTCTGTACTATAATCTATCTCTATGCAAATAAAATATGCTATTGAGTAACAAACATCTTTATAGGTTATAATCGTTTTGCATTTATTATAGGAGTAAGTTAAAAAATATATAAATTTAAACGTACCGGCAAGCGTAGCGTGGGACGTCCACTTACAAGGTGGACAGACGACCTGGTAAAGGTTGCAGGAAGCCGCTGTATGCGGGCCGCTTCCAACCGGCCAATCTGGAAGTCACTGGGGGAGGCCTATGTTCAGCAGTGGACGTCCCATGGCTGAATTGATGATAATGATGAAAAATTATATAATTATACCTACCCACAAGAATGGCAATTGACAACTAAGAAGCAGAAGCAGTATAAGTAAAAAAATATTAGTTAAATGCAGTTTAACCATTCTGAAACAAATACTGAAAAATAAAAAAAAACTTCTTATATACAGGATGTAACGAAAAGGTGAAATAAGACTTTAAGGGGTTATTCTACGGCTAAATTACATCAACTTTTTTTATGAGACCAACATCGAAATCGCAAAATCGAATGTAATTTAGCCGTAGAATAACCCCTTAAAGTTTTATTTCACCTTTTCGTTACACCCTGTATAAATAAAACAAAGTAGTTACATCATTTATAAGCCGAAAAGGCTGGACCGATTTTTATGATCTTTAATTTGTTGAATTTGTCTCCACCCCGGATAGCAGAATAACTATAAAACACGGAAAAATTCAAGAAAAAAAATGTATGAAGGGGCGGTACGAGGTTTGCCGGGAAAGCTAGTAATTAATAAAAGCTTTTAACTTTGTTAATCATGTACAAAAAAGTCCCCAATCAGTGTTGCTTTTTCAGAAATAAAAATATCATTAGGGTTTCTTTCTAAATTATGGAATAATATGGAGCGCGCAGGTGCGCCTTTGTGGATTTTTCATATTTAGGGTTCAGTTAAAAATCTTTTTTGAATCTTTTACATTGTTTCTGTTGAATCAATTATTAATACATATATTTTTTAGCTTAATTCACATAATAATTATGTAGTTTAAATGCGAGCATCATATCTCTATTTTTATCTTTAAAAAAAGTAAGAGATGCCTCTAGACGTCCCCCTGCAGGGCACAGGCCTCACCTCAACTATGAATTGGTTTTGACCATGGTCCACTACGCTGGCCTAGTGTGGATTGGTGGAGGATGTTGAAGGCCAGGCTTATTGTCAAATGTTATTGTACGAGCAAGCAACGTACATTTTAGTAAAATCATCATTTTACACTTTGACCTCATTTACCAATAATTAATATTTCACTCTAACAAATCAGTTCGCATTTAGCCATCAAGAGCGCCGCGCGTACTCACTCATTTTAACATAAGTTCATTTTGTACCAAGTTTTTATTCTCCAAATATAAGTCAGTTTTATCATAACCAGTTTTATCATTTATCATATTTGTTTCGGCTCACCCCGAACAGTTATGAAGCAACCCTTAGGCCTCTAGACTAGGCTTCACGACCGTATCAAACGATATTAGATATTAAAATGTGGGAATCTTTACAAATCTTGCTTTCTGTACATCTCAGCCAAATCAGTTGAGCCGTTCTCAATTGATGCACCGTCATAAATGTGACAATTGATTTTTTATATTAAAAATCATAACCTAATTTGGAGGTATAAAGCAAGAACATAATTATATTCGCGTGTTTGCCCCGCTTAAGAAGCCTAGCCTGGCACAAATGATTTTAGGCACACACATTCAGTTTTAAACTTCCTACCACTCACCAGGACTTTGCCGTAAATGTAGTAAACAACTAAAATCAGTGATGTTTAGGTAAAAACTTGTCAAGATTGAGTCGAACTTGCGCGTTAAGGTTTCTATACTCTTTGAGATCCATAGCGCAAGACGAAAATATGGCCGGGATTTTTTTAAATTTACTTTTGTAAGTAGGTACCGATTATATTTATTTATATTTTTTTGGAAGTATTTGTTATTCCTCCTAGGGTTATGAATTTTTTTTTCGACATTTGCGCCATCATACACTTTTTTTCTTTTCAATCATTTGTACCGGTCGCAGTCGGAACACGTTTGACCATTATCTGAGATGCGGGAACTCTAATTGTTACTAAGGAATTTCATTGCACGAGATAGAAACATCAAAATATTTAACAACAATATCATAATTGCAGTATCTTCTGATATAAGGTAAATAGCTTAAGCACTTGTGTTATATAAATCAGAAACAACGACGGTACCACAATACCTAAAACCGACCCGACATAGAAAAGTTTGTTTTCTACATTGATCCGACCGAGAATCGAACCCGTGACTTCAGAGACGGCGACGCCAACTCTGGCTTACCTCTTACGCTACGGAGGTCGTCAAAAAGATTTTTTTGTTACAAGTAACCTACTATTATAATAATAAGATCGCAGGTAATATACAGAACCACTGATTTTTCTTACGCAAACGCTTAACAGTTTTTTTTTTCGTAAGGTCATAACTTGCTGTTAATTCTGTTATTATTTTGCATTTTTGTGAACTCTGCAATCGTTAAAAGTGGGTTGGAGGGGGGGGGGTTCATTAGTACTCTTGTATCGTTTATTAATTGCAATGTTATTTTGGTATTTAATTTAAACACGATTTTAGTAGCGTCATTTGTAACTAACTAGAAGCATAACACGTAGAACTGACGGTAGATGGGGCAGCAAGGTTCTGGAATGGTGGCCAGGTACCGGCAAGCGCAACGTAGGACGTCCTACAAGGTGGACAGACGACCTGGTAAAGGTTGCAGGAAGCCGCTGGATGCGGACCGCTTTCAACCGGCCGATCTGGAAGTCACTGGGGGAGGCCTACTCGTATGTTCAGCAGTGGACGTCCTATGGCTGTAATGATGATGATGATGATGAGAAGGTAGAATAAATAAATGCTGTACAACATCACACATTCATCTTTCATCATTTCAGCAATAGGACGGCAATGCTGAACACAGGGATTGCCAATATTCATCAGGCTAGCCTGGAGGGTTGAAGCGCCGTTAAGATTTCGCACGCAGACGCTGCTGCCCGTCTCGTGCTACAGGAATTAGTCGCCTCTTACGGCACCCCTTCTGTTGGCGGTGAGAAAGTGTATTCTTTACGGCCTTCCCCACACGACACATCACACATTGCTCTGATACAATGATAAGTATCCATAGCACTTGTATTACAGAAATTAGAATTCTATCAGTTCGTCGTTCGTCAAACAATAAATAAATAAATTAAAAAATACGAACTACTTTTAAATATTTACATGTTGAACAAACAAACATCCAATTACAATGGATTAGCCATGCACACAAGAAATCCTTTCTTAAAAATACAGACGGGAATTCCTATTTTTAAAATGTCCATAGGAGGTATTATAAAAATACAAATGCTCAGGGTACATGCGGGACAAATGGCACAGAAGCACTAATTAAATGAGGAATATTTTAATAAGTTTACGCGCGGCTAAAGCAAATATTATGTCTGTCTGTACGCGTTGAATTTTAATATCATTATGGAACTGCGTTTTTAATTTTATAAAAGCAAGTCCTTTTGAACTTGGAAAATGCAGGTGTTATGGCTAAGTAAATGCGTTTTGTTGGTCTATTTTGATGTAGTTGTCGACGTTTTTTACAGCTTATGTCTGAAGAAATATGACTGTTTTAACCATTATAGTGACATAACGACAATTTGTCTAAAATATATTTTATGGTTTATGGACAGGAAGACAAACTTAAAAAACCAATATTTATTAATAGATTACGTGACAATTTACTGTATTGACACTTTTACATAATTAAATACTATTCTGTGATTGACGACCCGATTGGCGTAGTTGTGCATTGATTATTCGTGATCACAAAGGGTCCCAGGTTTGATTTTCGGTTTGGGTTAGTTCAGAAAAATAACTTTCCTTAACTGGCTTGAGACTGGGTATTCTAGGACACCTTTGGCATTAAAGTCATTGCCTAATTAGTATCTTGTGACACAAGGGTAAATACTTACTTCGGGATAATGATAATTGATGTTATCTGGCACATATTTATTTATTTTAATAATTTAAATTTAAATATTAAAACCTACTGAAATTATTAGAATAAAGTCAACGAACTTTACAAAATGTAAGAATTTTTTTTCGTTTAATAGAATTACAACTTCATTATCTAAAATTGTTCAAATGTTACGCACTTTTTATATTACATTCATATAAAAATTATCATTAACATTACAAAGCCAGGTTTATGCGTCTGTCAATTCAAATACGCCTTAAAATGTTTTCAAACCTTTTTGAAAGTCGAAGGCAAAATGCAATAAATTATCTTCGGTTATTTGCGAAGTACAACTTACCACAGAGATAAAACTTGCTTACGCCTATTATAATAAGAGTCAAATGTGTTTTCGGAAAACTGTATAACTAAACGAAAAGACGTCTGACTTCACCCTTTTTCCCCTCAATTTGTCCCGATCAGTAATTAACTCTTCAAAAGAGACTTTGGAAAATCTCCATCATTAATTTACTTATCGTCGCTATCGAAAAGAGGCTATTTCTCTTAATATAACTGTAATTGGTTTTTCAAGAGGGAATTTATAATTTAGTATTTATTATTTTATTTTGACGACCGTTTGGTGTAGTGGTTCGCGTTCCCGACTACAAAGCCAGCGGATGCGGATTCGAATACCGCAAAAGGCTAATGTTTGTGTGATGAGCACGAGCATTTGTACATGGATGTTTATAAAAGTTAACAAATGCTCTGGTTCTTTGGTTCTTTACTAGATAATAACAAATGCTCTGATTCTACTGTTTATGGATTACGGTGGTTAAGTAGGAATCACTCCAACGTAATTCGAAATCAAACGTGCTACATTCAGGATTATGGTAAGGCGTACCTAGGTACAACGGTACCGGTAACGGGTCACCGGTTTTCAATTTCTAGTCTAGACTACCGGCTACTGACTACCGAGTCGGTAGCCGGTAGATTCTAGATTAGAAATTGAAAAAAGTTATTATAAGCATGAGATATGCATGTAATTAATTTTTTTTTAAATATAGACAATTTAGCTTTTTGCTTTTTATTGATTTATAATAGTCATTTATTTAGTACTATTCCCTCTTTCGAGAACTTACACACGACCCTAAAATATAGCTTTGCCTTGCCACCGCTTGAGGAGTTCATATTGGCAAGTGATGAGAAGAAACGGCGCAACAAACTCAGTCACCATTGTCAGCCTTTTTTACAAGAAATACAGTTACACGACATGTAGTAAGTTTGAGCTAGGCAGTTTATAAGATCCATGCACTCTTGTCGTTTAAGTAATCTTTCACTTTATATTATCCGTTTTTCATCAGGATTTTTTAAATGTAGATTTTGATATCATTAACAAGTAGTTCAACAAGAGTCTGTGGTACTATTCACATAGAACCAATTGAATAATCCAAGTCAAAACGAAGCTACCACTGAGCTGTAAGAGCCTCCGCCATGCAGGTAATACCAAACCTTATTGCTGTTACTTCAAGTAAAATATAATAATATGTTAAATTTAACATTTGCCTTGATTTACATCTCTACACATCCTTAGTAAAAAACACTTTTATAAAACCAATAACTTCTCCCCGCCGATAAAAAAAACTTTCCTTTTTCTTTTAAACCCCATCGGTCTATACAGGAAGCCAGTGACAGATCGCCGGGGCGGAGAGGGTTAAGTGTCCATTTTTCCCCTATTTCCCCAATAACAAATCCGCAAACTGCCAAGGGCGGTCATAGATGGTGTTCCGATGTCTTTATCAACTCGCATCTTATGACAGTATGTTGTAAAATGTTTGATAAATTGAGCCGTTTTAGAGGTCGGTTCGTGATAAAAATGGCGATATTTATCAGCGATATACGGCATAGTTTGGTTTTTGTATATTTATATCAGTTCATGATAATATTTTAGTAGAATTTATGTCAAATTCTACCTCCATAATAAAGTATGTTTAACTATTTATTTTAGTTCCAGTCATAAGTTTACAAACAACACCTCAAGACAAAATAAGAAGAAACATAATTATTTACTAAGAATTTGACATTTATCATCCACAAGATGCGCACACATTATGACACAGTAACAAACAAGAAATTTAAATGAAAAAGAAACAGAATTATATTATATATAAATGTGGTTTCAAGCCTATCATCATTAAGCTCTGAACATTTCTTCTACTTTCACCGTTTAGCAAATTTAATTTCTGTATCAAATATTGATAAAGATTTTTTGTCTCTATTTCAAAACCTAGCGGCCTTCCAGAATCCTATCGGCTTTAACAAATACACTAAAGATAAAAAACTCGACCGCTAACAGAGCAAGTTCCGAACACGGATATTTATGGACAGAAGGGCTGGTTTATTGCGCGATGTTCCATTTTAACCCACTCGCCCCCGGCTATCCGCACTTTATATGGATTTAGTCACACCGAAGTGTAACTGATTTTTTCCTCCTTTATGTAGATTTGAGAAGTAGATTGCTCGCACATCGCTCGCGTTGTGTTGTTTAGACAGCTTGGTCAAGCAAAAAAGTAAAGTCTTGTATCACTGATAATAATTGAGCTAGTAGTAATGAGAGCAGAGGACTTATAGCATTCGAGTGTAAAACTGTAAATTTTCTGAATACGACTGATAGTTGCTGTACAACAAAGGGTCGTTAAATTCAGTTAAGTACATTTTACGAGTATTGAAGACGTTTTGTCCTTGCGTAATTAAATTTGCATTTTTTATCAATAAAAAAACTTGAGCATTTTTTTACTTATTGGATATATTATATACTACGCTATGTGTTAATCATAATTTTATTTTCTAACCTTATTTAAAATGTAACACAAAATATTTGTAGCTCTTAATTATATTTATTAAATTGCAATAGATGTAGTAACTAATAAGTAGGTTAATTTATAGAGTTACTTTATCTCTCTACGCGTCAAGTGGCCATTAACCCGACGTTGCAAAAAAATTCACAAAAAAGCCATTAAGAACTTGAGTTTTTTTTGTAAGGAATGCTTTAATATTTTTATCATAATATGCGTATAGATGAATAATGAAATAATTAAAAGCCAATCTCTCGATAGAATATTGTTTATTTGGTAGATAATGACCTTTTTTTCGAAAAATCGGGGAAATTTGAAGTCTGCTGGATTAATGTCGCTATTATATCGTGTAGTTAACTCTAAATACATTATGTAATACATAATAAAATAGGTTGTTTCATAAGGATTTCAAAGGTATACAATACAATGCCCTCAGTGTCGGCTAACCCGTTAAAGGTATGTGATAAGCAACACGCGCCGAAACTGCTGACGTAATAAACAAGATGTTATTTGACACTTCCGCCATGTCTGCCATATTGGCACGCAAATTTTTTGCCAAATCAAGGGTTATGTAAAAGTCAACATTTAACTTACATTCATAACGAAATTATTTGCAACGAAAACGAAAAGTAAACGATTTGATAGGCAAATATTTCGAACTTGATCCAAAGTGTTACAGAGTAAAAACAACCTCTGTATGTATTTTCAAAGTAACCAATACGTCACTGTGTAACAGTCATCCGTTTTTATTCGACGTTTGGAAAAATAACTTTATTTTTATCTGCGTATTTATTTCTTAAAGTAGGCCTCTGATAAGCACATCGTGTCGCGTGGTATTGTCTAGCATGGGTGAGTCTATGCTTGCTAAGTCACTGTGTGATATATCTTGCTGTGATTTGTGATATTCTGTTAATGTTTTCATGGGTAATAGTTTAGTAATCGATATAGTACAAGTAGCAAACAAGAACACAAGTTGCTTTATATTTATGAACATAGCAACTTTTTTTTAACCTTTATAATCCTACAGCTGAGCAAAGGTCTTCCCAGACTCATCAATAGATCTCTATCCATCGCCAATGACAACTAACGCCTCAGGTCAGGTCAGGTTAACCAAATCGTCGCACCATCTTTTCTTGGGTCTACCTCTTCGGCGACAGCCGTCTGTAGGTACCCATCGAGTGACGATTTGGGCCCACCTATTCGAATGCATCCTACACACATGCCATGCATGCACCATGCACTCTAATTTTAGCTTTGCTGTGTTCTCTTTTTTTTTCAAATGTAACATCGAATACCTATGTTATTCGAATCAAAGTACTTATCAGAATTACTATTTTAATCCAATAGATTGGCGTAACCAATTTATCTAGCCCCAGGTATAGTTTTTAGTATGGCAAATAAATTGATTAAGATATTATACGATTATAAACATATACCAAGACTGAGGTAAAGTGGGATTCAAACTCACAGATGACAGGAGAGTACGGGTTGATAGTCTAGATGATTAAATCTTTTTACTCAAAACACACAAAATTACGCCCTTCGTCCGACTAAAAACAAAGAAAGTCAATACCAAACAACCCAGTGAAAGCAAATACACACATGCCGATGTCGTCAAATAAATCTAAATGGTTCCAATAACGAATTCCCACTACGCAGTGGTCAATTTGTCCGAGGGTGGATCGGGCAAGGTTAACCCCTTCAATAGAGTCGGGATTTTTGTTACGTTTATTTTATCGGCAATAATATGTTTTTGTGAGGATTTTGGTGGTTTAAGTGTCGTGGGTATATTATTTTTCTATAGTTAACGGTTTTGCTTATTGTTGTGACTTGTTTTGGAAAGTAAAAACAAAGTTATTGCATTATTGCAATATTTAAACATATCCAAACAGACAAAAACAACAAAATATCTAGATACTCACAATTTTATATTAGATTTAATCATGTTTTATAATTTGCGTCAATCTACCAACCAAATTATATTTATTTCCTAGTTCATTTTATAATCCATTTACCAACATTCCTATAATGCATTCGTATCTACGACCAAAATTAAAAGTATTGTCATTCTTTTTTTTAGAACAAAGTATAATAGTGACTTGGATAAAGTAGAGTACCTATAAAAGTATTCAGGGTGTAAAGAAAAGCATCAAACAAATCTTAAGGGATGATTTAGTAGCTGTATGGTACATAACTGCCAGAGTTATCATCATCATCATTTCAGCTACAAGACGTCAACTGCTGAACATACACCTCCCCTTGTGATTTCCAGATTTGCCGGTTGGAAGCGGCCTGCATCCTTTCGTCGGGTCGTCCACCTTGTAGGTGGACATCCTTACGGCGACCTTAGTTATAGCTAAACGTTATTTACTAGCAAACTGATACAAGCCGATTATTATTTATCTACTTTCTTTCCCTAACCCCAAACCGCCTGCTGAATTTTTAACCCAAAACCCTTGTACATCCCATAAAAAATACGCACGGAGGCATTGAAAGATTGAGAGGGGAAAAACACTTACCTCCTCCCAATTTATGGGTAAATCTGACCCACGGGACGGTCGTGGCCGGCCTAACAATATTAGCCAAGTCGGAAACTTATAAGCCTCCTTGGGAAATGGTTGTTTTGTTCCCAAATTGATTGTGGAGGTCCGAGTGATTTTTTAGACGTGATAGGATGGTTAGGGTGAGTTGGGGTGAAGTGGTGATTGATACTTTAAAGTAATAAGACGGGGTGATAAAAGGTTAACATTTTTAAATAAAATGACGTGTTAATTCATTTGTGAGAAATATACGTATCCTCGCTTCTGTCGTGCTTTGTGTCAATTAAAGCGTGTCCACTTAACGTAATATTCTTTTTAGGTTAAGCTAGTTTATTTAAAATAATGTTTTTGAATGAAATTTTGTTTAATAATGTTTAGTTTTAGTTTAATTCATTTCATGTTAGTGTGTTCTAAATTAATGAATATGTTATAGTGCTTATAGGTTTTTATACAAAAATAAACTGATTTATCTCAAACTGCGCTGGTCTTAATCAGCGTGGCCAATCAGCTCAGTGCCAGTGCGGCAAATATTAGATTTGCCAAGTCGATTTCATTTTTCATTAATACGGCTTCAAGGGTCGGGGGCGATTGGAATTAGGATTTACTGGATGTGGCGTTATCTTGAGTTTGGAAACTTGAGCGTAGTTTACATAAAGCCTACTAAGAAAAAAGTATCCTAAGTTTCTTAATTCTGTGTTGTTGTCATGACTCTAGATATACTTATAGCAATAGATATACCTATTTCTAATAATATTTATATGATACATTTATTATTTTGGTCCGAGTTTATTTTTTTTGTAACAAGGCCTAATAAGGCAGGCAAGCATTTAATGTTTTTTTCATTCACTCAGAACCACCAAGAATATAACAATAACTTAAAAAAATACTTTAAATAAAATGATGTAAGTAATCTAAAAATAAATATTAACAACTCAAAAATAAAAATGTGTCTGTGAGGCAAGGAAACGAGGATACTGGCAGCGTTTCCTCGCTAAATGGCTAAACTAAGCCTTTGTGCGAGAAACAACTAGTCTTTTTATTTACTAAAATAAAAATTAACAAGGTTCGATTATAAGGGTACGTTTTTTTAGTTTCGCCATGATCACTCAACCGTCTGTATTTGGCAGTATTTTTTTCCGCTAGTTCATCATCATCATCATCATCATCATCATCATTTCAGCCATAGGACGTCCACTGCTGAAAATAGACCTCCCCCATTGACTTCCAGATTGGCCGGTTGAAAGCGGCCTGCATTTCAGCTAGTTACACCACCTTATTTGATTGTAATTTTATACTTTTAAAACTAACTACCTGTTGTATCAATTTTGATATTTCAGGAAAATCGTGTTCTAAGTATACTAAGCCCCTCATCACAAATCATCTGATCGCTTCCAGCTATCTTTACATCTTGTGAACCGCTCTCGATAGCCCAAGTTCCTATATAAAATTTCCCCTAGGATTCCTTACGGGGAAAAATACATTTTTTTCTTTACACAAGGCTCTGTTTAACCCCCAAATGGTGGCTAATTCAGCCGAGATGGCTGATAAATTATTGATGGTCCTTTTTCAATTTTTTGTTTGTCTTTTATGTTAATTTTTTCGTCTTTTAATCCCTCTGACATGATTATTTGATGAGAGATGGTATTGTTTCGAGTCGAGTATCTGACGGTTATTTTTTATACGTTTTATTGTTTCCAATATTTTTTGGCGTTTACAAATTAAATGTCAAAACGGTGACAAGGTCCTTTATAAGCTCTTACTCATCTCTTTTTTTTAAATTCCCCAATATAACTGTCGACTGTAACCCGTTTCTTGGCCTTGGGCAAAATAGGCAAAACTATTGATTTAAATTAATTATGATTCATAGGACAGTGAACCTGTTACAATTTGAACAGGAACAGACACATTTAATACATGGCCTTAAGTATAAGTGTGTTTTCTGAGTTTTTCTGTACAGGCCGGAGATGGTTGATTATAACTGTCAAAAATATGACAAATAAGAAACTTTTGCCTCTGATGACCGGTGACTGAGCGAGGGAAGCAAATGGTTCTTTAATATAAAAAGGTTTAATACTCGCCACGTTAGGCAGGCGGATTGGCGAGCGCAGTATTTTATAAGATTTTGCACGCAAACACTGCTGCCCGTCTCGTACCACAGGAATTTGTCGCCTTTTACGACACGCCTCCTATTTGCGGTGGGTAAGTGTATTCTTTACGGCCGTCCCCACACGGTACGGCAATGGTTCTTCGCACCTATTTGAATAACGAATTACTCTCAAATAGTTCGAGTTTTTTGACAGTTAGTCGACCTGCCAATAGATAATAAAGACAATCATTCCATAGATGTAAAAATTTTTACATCTAAAGTTTTTTGACCTGTGCCATACTCAAATGAAGTGTGTCACCGTGTGTGCGAAGCATGGAGCACATATCCTATAGATAGAGTAGTTAATGACATATGATTTGTACGACAAATTTTTCCGCCATTTTTTTAATCAGTATCTGTACTTTTTTGTATTGGCGAGAGTTGACAAAGCTTGTCATTTCATACTAAATGTAAGTGAAAAACCACTTACTAGTTTCGGAGAAAGATGGTTCGTATTGCTGCTCTGTAGGGTATCTGCTCGATGGTGCGAAGAAAGACTTGCAATAAACGAATTCAAAAATCGAATAGCTTGGGTACGATGTTACTTTATCTACGGCAGAAAGTAACATCGATGTATTTGGTACTCTCTCTCTCACAAGGTGAGAGACGGACTAAGCTTGTGGTACCATCTACCTATCATACTAGTTATAATGCTTTAAAGTAAAATATTGATACTGTTTTCACAAATGAAACAACAAATAAAACTTTACTTTCTTGGTTTATTTCATGTAAATCACCCTTTGCTCACTTGACCCTTTTTTCAGTTAGATGCTAGATGACGCTGTCTTTCATTTTTGGCGCCATGAACCAAGTGTAAAATCAATAATCACCATCAAGGTCAAAAGAACAACTTATTAAAATCACAAATGTTTACCTCAGAAGCATACCGGCGTAAGTTGTATATAGTCATTATGCAATATACGCCCCAATGCTTCTGAGCTGAAGAAATTACTTTAAACAACTAAAATACAGTCAAATAAATCATTTCATAACACATAAACAGAAACAAAGTTTTAAAGTAATAATTTCTTCACAATTTTACAATTATTAATATAATAATATTTCATTTAAATTAATTGTTAAATCTTCCTGCGACCTTTACCAGGTCGTCTGACCACCTTGTGAGTGGACGTCCTACGCTGCGCTTGCCGGTACGCGGCCTCCATTCTAGAACCTTCCACCACGCTGGATGCAGGCCGCTTCCAACCGGCCAATCTGGAAGTCAATTGGGGAGGCCTATGTTCAGCAGTGGACGTCCTATGGCTGAAATGATGATGATGATGATGAATTGTTAAATCAAATAATTTTACAAAGATAATACAATTTTAATAATTCAATAATCTATCAGTATGCTCAAATACGTCCAACAGCAGGGGGGACAGGTCGATTAAGCCATAGACCACTCGGGCCCAGTGTGGATTGGTGGAGGGGTGTTGTAAGGCCAGTGAATTAACCTTACTGTCAGATCTTATTAAGCCGCCCTAAGGCCTCTCACTAGGCATCACGACTAACATTTAACGTGCCTTCCAAATCACAGAGCTTGTGATAAATGTCACTAAATATGGTTGGATGGGTACCCATCCAATCACAACCGCGGCGTAGGTGGCTTAACTTTAGTAATCACTACCGAAGCGCTGCCGTCACTGAGCTAAGCACCTAGTAGTGTTGTAACGTTCTAGTATCGGGTATCTAGTGCCCGAGTGATCAACGCAGGAAACGGCGTCGTCGCGGCGCGCGCCCATGCCACAAAGACGCGGCGACAATGCGCGCGCGCGGCGTGACAATCGACGCGCGGTACAGGTTGTTGTCTTCCTCATTAGTAAAGGCACAGGTTGGGGATGACGACTGGGTCAAAAATGAAATTCGATTTTAATCCGACAATTAGACAAAAAATAATGGTCACTAATTTTTTATTTTGACAATCAACCAAAAAATTCAAAAGGTAAAGCGCGTCAAAGTTTGGGCGCTCGTGACGTCACTTCTAAATAAAAATTGTACCAAGACGTAACGTCATGCGACATTTCAAATCAATATTAAGTCTCTGTATTACACACACTCCGCTTTATTTATTACACTCATTCTCTGTATTACTAAAGTTATTAAAGTAAAATCTCCACAGACTGTTGTGTTATTCGTGTTGTTCTGCTCTTAACTTTTTCGCCACAAGTGAGAGTCCGCGAACGAATTTTTACGTATACCGCATATGACTGCCTATCTTGCGGACATTGCTAATTTAGTTCCCTGTACTCCGTCATCTGTCTATACAGTGACCTGCAGCGCCAAAATGGCGACAATCAAATAGGCTTGAATTTAATTTGACAGTAGCCAGTCCATATTTATTTTAGGTCAGTGATTAGACTTGAGAAATCGCCAGCCGCGGCAATCTCGCTTCGACCTGCGAGCGACTTCTGTTGTTATTTTTTATTTAAATTTGTAAACACAGAAACTTTGATTACCACTCAAAGAGTGATTATCAATAATTGTAAACTTCCTAAATAGCTAGTAAAAAAAAATATTTTAAAAATACGCTACACAACAATCATTTTCATGGTCTCGAATAAAGTCTTTTAGAAATGATTTTCTCATTTTTTAAACCAGCCTGTATATGTTTATCTACGCAAAGACAATCTAGCCGTCAGTCAATAGTCCGCACGCGCCGTATCGGGCATGCATCGCTTCTCCCATTCAACTCATACACGCTCATACAATAATGGACGCTATTGGGTTTCTTCGACGGCTCGTGATTATTTGGGTCACTGAAGACCGCAGGGGTACAGTGTTTTATTTGTTTAAAATTCAACTGTAAGTAGAATGCATCGCACTTAAAAGAATGCGTCAGTTGCAAAGTTGAAAAACCTACAAAGGGTGATGATTATTTATTTATTTATACTTAAGTTCACCGGACTTGGTGTCGCTATCTCTGAGGTTTCGGGTTTAATTCCCAGTCGGTCAATGTAGAAAAATAACTTTTATGCAGGGTTACAGGGAAAGTCGTACAGAATATTGAAGGACGTTATTATTCAGGTCATTTCTGATCGAATTGATCCTATAATAAGATATACGAAACCTAATCGTTATGGAGATATTGAATTTTAAAAATATTTTTTATAATCTTTTTTCTTTGGGCTTTATATCGATTTTTTTGCGATTGGAGCTACTAAGGCCCGGTTTTTTAATGTTTCCAGTTAGAAGACATGTCAATTAATAAAAATAATCAACAAAAACTGAACCTATTACTAACAGCTTCATAAAACTGCTCGACAACGGTTGAAATTGAAGAATTTTCACTAATTGCTTTTAACTTTGAAGACCTTTTAAAAAAAAATTATGGTATTTATCCTGCAAGTAATTTTAAAAACTTCTACGTTTTTTTAGCTATTTAAAAAGGTATAACACTTGCTATTAAACAGGCCAAACATTACAAAATATACAAAATAACAGTTAAGGTAGCAGAGGGTACATTTTTAGTTTAGGGTAAAAATAGCTAAAATGGTAAATAAAACAAAAAAATACAGTAATATTTTTATGATTCGTGTTCCATATGTCCGCCATTATTTCTTACATACATTCTCATTCTTTTTCTTAAATTATTGTTTACAACAGAAGTTCGCAGGTTCCTACCTCAAACTTAGCATTGCACCGTATGTGCGTAAGGTCCTTGTAGGCGCTTGTAGGGTAGACTTTATTTTCGGATATTTTCAAGTTTTTTTTTAATTAAAAATAATAACAATTAAGACGCTTCTTTATATTTATTTTTTAATTTTTTAAATTTGGGTGCCAATGCAATGTAATGGTTGCAATGTAACCCTGTATTTTTAAGATGTATTTTTTATTTGTGTAATTTATATAGCGTACCACGCACCTTGTATTCGAAAACTGAAGGCATTCAGCCACCAACTGCTCCAGCTGAAAATCAGCGCTGCAATTTCCTGTAGCACAAACAGCATAAAATTCAAGACTATCTTGATGACAAGAATGTATGGTCAGTCCAGCCTGCACTAAACTGATGTACCTACTGTATGATACTGATGTAAAATAAACAATTTTGATTTATATTTTTTGTGTGGCAGCCAGTGGTGACTGAGTTTGTTCCGGCGTTTCTTCTCAGCACTTGCCAGATTGTCTGTGTCTTGTCTCGGAACGCTAGTAGGGCCCAAAAAATAAGGAGACATGTTCTGGCCCCCTAAGGGTCTATAATGTTATTATTGACATTCATAAGTGGCAATTTTGTCATAAATTTAATAAATGATTTTTGACTTTTGACTTTTGACTCACTTAGCTTGGTGCCCATTGAACACAACATCGATACGCTGACCATCATTTTATATGTCATCTTATTGTTGTATTTTTTTTGTTAATTGTTGTAGGTTTTTTTATTCTCATATTTTTATTTATTTTTGTATCGTTGTGCGTGTCTTATAAAAAAAATCTCTCAAATCTCTTGTTGATCAAAATAAAATACGACCCCAATTGAATAGGTATTTTAAATATCGCTAGAGAATCACTCTCCCGGAAAAAATACTCCAAAACTTTACACTCATATCAGCCAATCTCTAGAATTAAACTGAAACACCCTGGAGCGAGACGCAAAAAAATCTCAATCAGTTGATTAGCTACTTTTTTCGGGGGTGACATTAAACACAGATTAATCGCCCCACTCCCGGGGGAGGGGGCAAAATTATACTCCGAATTAATCACAGCTTAAAAATTAGCCCTCTAGCGAGGATGCGTCGAGTGCGCCAGTGAACACTGACCTTTAGATTTGGGGTTAGTGTAGTAATGCGCTCTTAGTAATAAATATGACTACAGCTGTGCCCGCGACTACGCCTGCGAAGAATACGACTTGTCACCCTGTATTTTACGCCCTTAGGAGGTGAATTAAAAATAGTAGCTCAGGTTCCTTAGGAAACAATCCTAAAGAAACCTTTTTTGTGATAAAAAGTAGCCTATGTCATTCATCAATTCATCATCTGATCCTTAAATTACCAATCCAAAAAATATGTCGACCTTGCCCTGTAAAAAACAAAAATAAATCCATTCCACGGGAACCGTAATTTTTTTTTGAATAAAAAGTATGCTATTTGCTATTTCAGGCTATAATCTATTTCTGTGCCAAATTTCATGCAGATCCGTTCAGCCGTTCTGGAGTAATTGAGTAACAAACATTGATCCATCCTAACTTTTGCATAATATTAGCAAGAAATAGGTTTAAATTAGGACTACTAGCCAAATTATAAACGTACTTGACATATTAAGGTGGGTACTGACCAAGTGTTACAACAACAGTGAAATCTTTATAAAATAACACTAAAAAAAGCGGCCAAGTGCGAGTCGGACTCGCCCATGAAGGGTTCCGTAGCAGCAAGTAACATAATATAGAAGTTCTTGTAGTTCGTTGTAACTTTGATCGAGGTTTTAATAGTGTAAATTGCGGTTTACGATTTATGACGTATTAAAAAAAACTACTTACTAGATCTCGTTCAAACTAATTTTCGGTGGAAGTTTGCATCATATATTTTTTTTATCGTTCTCTTATTTTACAAGTTACAGGGGGGGGGGGACACATTTTACCACTTTGGAAGTGTCTCTCGCGCAAACTATTCAGTTTAGAAAAAATATGTATTATAAACCTTAATATCAATTTTTAAGACCTATCCATAGATTACACGTATGGGTTTGATAAAAAAAAATTGAAAAAAAGACTCTTGGCTACGGAACCCTAAAAACTTAATCTTCATACTAAATGTCCAATCAGCTGTTACGCTTTGTATGGGGAAACGATTTTTTCGATGTTGGTTCCATACAAAAAGTTGTTGTATTTTAGCTCAAGAATCAGCTCCTAAGATGTTTTGCGTATTTAGAGTTACACGGTGTATAATATGTGGTGACCATGTAGTCCTTCATTCACGGGACATCCTGTTAAAAAAATAGATTTACACTCAAATTAAACTATATCATTTCATATTTCATAGCTCCTGACATTCTGGTCGGTTCCGATCAAAAATTAGCTGAAGTGGGTTCACGTCCCGCGCGGCTGCTAACATTTTCGACATTCTATTTATGCATTTTTTTCGAACGTAATTCGCGAGATGGATTTTGGGGGGAAGATGAATCGGGAGGGGGGTAGGGTGTTATTATCCGTTTGTCGTCTTCGAATGTTTAATGAAATACGTCGGTTAGGATTAATGTTTACGATGTTTTTGTTGCAGCTTGCAAAATATTTTACGATTGTGTTAAATGTGTTAAATAATGGAAACTGAAAGTCAAAAATCATTTATTCAATTTGGGACAGAAATGAACTTTAATAAATATTGGACAACATCACATACATTGCTCTGATCCTGTGGTAAGTAGACAAAGCACTTGTGTTACAGAAATCAGAAACAACGACGGTACCACAACACCCAGACCCGAGACAATATAGAAAGTTATTTTTCTACATTGACCCGACCGGGAATCGAACCCGGAACCTCAGAGATAGCGACACCAAGTCCGGTATGCTCGCCTCTCGGCTACGGAGGTCATCGAACTTCTTTGCCACTTATGAACGTCAATAATAACACTATTGGTCCATATGGGGCCAGAACATGTCTCCTTATTTTTTGAGCGCTTTGAGGCAAGACACAGACAATCTGGCAAGTGCTGAGAAGAAACGCCGGAACAAACTCAGTCACCACTAGCTGCCACAAAAAAAAAATGTTTTGATAATTAGTAAATTTAAGCTAAATAAACATGCAAGCGATCGTTTAATAATGATGATAGCAAAACAACCAAAACTAATAGAAACACATCAAAAACTAATTAAAGATACTTTTTTGAAGACTGTTATTATAATGCCAAATAAGTCTCAAGTTAGACAAAAAATAACTGAGCATCGGCAAATTCAAAAGCCATAGAGAATTAAAAATTTAAATCCCTGGTTTTAAATACAAAAGCCCACTCAGCGAATTGGTCAATAATCGTTTCCTCATCAAAGAGGGAAATCCTAAAACAAAAGCGATTTTATGTAAGCAAAGATTTCAGTACGGAACATTAGCATTTATCCTGAAACGAACGGCCGAACGGACTAAATCGAGCATGAAAAAGAACATAAAAATTAACAAAAAAAACAATAGAATTAACATAGAAAACATCTGCGTCGAAATGACTGCCAGGATCCCTTACTATGGTAAGCGATTGGAAATGTCGACAGAGACTCGAATGCTTGTCACTGTCACTGCTCAAAATGGATTAGAAAAACATTATAGTAATGAATAGTTGTTGCCACAGTGTCCGCTTGCGTGCCACGTTATATTTTTTTCTTAGATATTTTCGAGGATATATTCGGTAAGTGTCACGCAAAGGAATAAGTATTACAATGTTCAATAAATTTAAAAGAATGATGTCAACTTAACTATTTTTATAGAAGATAAGTTATCTAACGAAATAACTTTACACATATAAAGTTTAGAATAACTCGGTGAATTCCCATTGATTTTGTAGCCAAAAGCACATTTTCCTGCTTATATACAATATACCAACATCGAAATCTCAAAAGAAATACTTAATTATCCATAAAAACTGATGTTAGATGGTCATCGGGTTAGTAGAAAGTATTTATTTGCGATTTCTATGTTAATCCCAAAAAAAATTGCAGAAGAATGTGAATTTTTCGGATTCACAACCAACGTAAATTTACCATGTAAAGTAATACGTAGATACGAAATGAGTTATATCCACAGTTTTCTTTTTGATATTGATTGAACAAACTTTTTTTATACAAAACATCGTTATTCTGAACGGTGAGTGAAGTTGAAACCAAAGAAAAATACTGCTAGATGAAATTCACAACAATAGTACGAGCTATTATCCTAAGACGCTCCAACCGCATTGATTCCTGCCTCTCACTCTCGCGGGGACGAATTTATCTGGCAAAAAGCAATAAACATTAAAAATAAAATGGCGAATCCACCCTCTGATCGTGTCATTAGGTTTCCCGTTCTCCGTCTCTCGATTTAAGAGGGCTTCTATATTTACATGTTTGTATATCGCCTTTGTTGTAAAAGTATGGCTAAAGTATAATCCGGTTAAAAAAAATACATCTTTGTTTTAAATGGACGATTTGCAGGGAGTGCCGCAAGGTTCAACATTAGGGCCGTCATTATTTCTTCAAATTCAATATTTGTAGTAACTGAAAAAACTTTCTAACTTGAAACTGATTAGTTTAATATCAGTTATAGATTAAAGTATGACAATACCAAAAATATACATATTAGTTGATAAATAAATGTCATTTAGAATGTAATACAATCTTATGACTTCATCATTTTCGGATAATTGTGTATCGATTTCGATTGGAACAAAATCTTTCTCATTTGCATTCTAATAGATTGCCTTTAATCTCTGTTAAAATTAAGGCTTTCAAATTACAACAAGCATAAACTGCGCTATAAAACACGGATGTCTTCAAACACCAGTACACACATGGATGAAACGTGTCCAAGTGGTGGAACGTGGCGTCAGAGGAGCCACCCCATTCTTAGGAAGGGGAGTTTTTAATTAGAACTGACAGATATTATGCCGTAAGATTTTACGATTCCATTACTGATTTTTTCCCAGCCTAATTGCGCGTTATATTGAGAAGTCTTTAATTCAATAGTAAGGCTAATTAATTAGAATTTTATGAGACTTTTTCTTTTGTTCTTAGAGAAAGAAATTTTTTAATTGATTTCTTGACGGCTTGACCGCTGTCTGAGTCTAACGACCGCTGGCTTAGTATTCTAGCCTACAAAAGCAGTCAGGGGTTCGAATCCCATAAAAAACAAATTTATGTGATAAGCAGGAACACTTCATAAAAGTCATAAAGGTAGATATAGATAGATACTCTGTATTGTACACCACACAAAAGGAAAATAAATACATTAAGAATAGCACAATTTAGGCAGCCTTATCGCTAGAAGCGATCTCTTCCAGACAACCTTCAGGTAAAGTACAGTAGGTAAGAAATTAATTTTTGTTCGTTATCTTGTCACCGAAATTCTGTATTAAAACTGTATTATTTGTAATTTTATTGGTATGGTGTGCTTTACATTATAGTATTAAATAGTATAAATAAGCTGGGAAACAGTTATTTATAATTCACTTAGGCGACTGTAGCTTTAAATTAAAATCATACTCGTCATCCTTAAAATAATATTCCATGTTTTATAAACAATGCTATTTTATATGTTGTGGTGCCGTCGTTGTTTTCGATTTCTGTAACACAAGTGCTTTGGCTACTTACCACAGAATCAGAGCAATGTATGTGATGTTGTCCAATATTTATTATTATTATTTATTTATATCTTTATCCACCTAGGTCATTAGCTCAATGGTATCAAATTAATGATTGCTTTGACACCAAGATTGCATAGATATCATCATCATCATCATATCAATCTATTGCAATCCACGACTAGACGTAAGCCTCCTAGAGCACTAAAGAGCACGATCTCCCGATTTTTTTAACCGACTTCAAAAAAAGGAGGAGGTTCTCAATTCGGTTGTTTTTTTAAATGTTTGTTACCTCAGAACTCTGCCATTAATGAACCGATTTGAAAAATTATTTTCTCAATTTGAAGGGTGCACCTCAAGATTGGTCCCATTTTTTTCAAAATTCAATTCTGATGATGGGATCTATGAGGAATTGAGGGAACTCCTTAAATATTATAGGTAAACATATAGCGATTTTAGTATATTTAACAACAAGTCAAGCATTTGCATTCAGAAAGTATCATTTGCTGAGGTGGAACTGATGAAGGATACCATAGTTGGCCACAATAGTCTTCCACGAGTAAGGTACGCATGCCCCACCCACGCGATAAGATATTTTCATTAAGACAGTTAAGCCTTGCCATAGTCAATAAATCAAATTTTAATAAATGATTCTGGTGAGAATGATACCATCAAACTGATCTGATAAAAAAGGCGGAAGGTAAGCACCGGAACTCTGTGATAAAACAATGTATCAAAGCCGTGTTTGGACTTATTTAAGTCGTCATGAGAAGCAATTTAGCTATAATTACATCACAAATCGCCATTTAGAATGTAAAAAAACACTAAAAAACAGACAAATAAAACAGATATTTATAAAAAATTGCCAGCCGTGGAATGTTTGAATGTGGTTGTTTGCACCGACTCCAAAAATTACTGTTTGGTATGATTGTTTAAAAGTTATTTTTAGCTTTTTAGTGTTTAATACGAGTGTGTCAACACACTCTATCATGCATGGTCTTGAAGTAAGGAAATACCATCCTTGTGGTAAGAGGTGCCAAACAATGAATTTTGCCAGGGGCATCTCCAAACACACCCTGAATAGAGCTAATTTAGAAAAGATTGTTTCCAAATTGACCCGAACCGGGAATTGAACCCGGACCATTTGCATTCGAAGCGAATTAATACACCACTACACCATCGGGTTGTCAAACCAGTTACCAGTTCCCACTGAATCTATTAATAGCAGTTCTAACACAACTTAAGATTATAACATGTTACCTTCCAAAAATATATTTGTAACTTATTTTCTAAATCCAATCAGCAAATTCCACCTTTGTCATAATTGCTACAATACCTTTCTCAAAGCAATATCACCTCAAGACAGAACACATGTGGCTATAAACCGAGCATTGATGTCAAAAACCTATCCGTGTGGCTGGCCAAGATAGCAGCAGTAATAACAGACAGAGACAACCGAATATTGTGAGTGGAGAGTTAGAGAAACTGGAAACGGTTGGAGAAATTATGAAATATCAAACGTAAATACATGTGAAAAGAACTCACAAATTCCAGCAAAAAATAAGATCTCTCTCTTTTTTGTAGTTAGTAGTAAGTTATTTATTGTTGTATATATACAGGGTGTAACGAAAAGGTGAAATAAAACTTTGAGGGGTTATTCTACGGCTAAATTACATCTACTTTGTCTATGGGACCAACATCGAAATCGCAAAATAAAAAAACACTTTCCCATACTAAAACGCGACCAGCTGGCATCAGTCTGTATGGAAACGTCAATTTTTTTTGAGATTTCGATGTTGGTCCCATAGAAAAAGTTGATGTAATTTAGCCGTAGAATAACCCCTTAAAGTTTTATTTCACCTTTTCGTTACACCCTGTTATTATTAAAAGGTTTTTTGTTAGTATGTACAAATACCTACCGATATTTTAACGTAGTCGTATTTCTAACTTACATTTTAAAAGAAATGTCTTTAAAAAAATATTTATTTTTCTTTATTAAAAAATTTTATGAAAAATTTCGTATCGAAACAAACATTACTTTTTTGTTATTTTGAGACAAGAAAGAGTTGACCGATTCTTTTTTTAATAATTAAAAATATTGGACGACATTACGTAGGTACATTATTCTGATCCTATGGTAAGTAACTAAAATACTTTTTCTTACAAAAATCAGCAACAACGATAGTTACACAATACCACGAGACAATATAGAAAAGGAAGTCGAACCCAGGGCCTCAAAGATCGTGACACCAAGTCCGGCATGCTCACCACGGTTACAGAGGTCTTCATAAAACTTTTTTTGTATCGGGAAAAACCTTTACGTGTAGTCACTTACGGTGGGAGATGACCAACATAACTTAGCCCACACACTTATCATTAGTTTAAAAAAAAATGCCGTATCTAGAAACCACAGACGATCCCAATATGTGTAATAACAGCACACGCTACATAAACTCCATCCTTACCCGCAA
This sequence comes from Anania hortulata, assembly GCA_963576865.1. NCBI lineage: Eukaryota > Metazoa > Arthropoda > Insecta > Lepidoptera > Crambidae > Anania > Anania hortulata. The sequence goes on from OY756409.1 coordinate 2,029,534, forward strand.
ACAAGGGAAAATCACCACTTCCCCTGAGGAAAACCACTCAATAAGACCCATAATAGCATGTTGCTGGATGCAGTAATTTCTAATAAGGTACCGCCACTTTTCCAATGGACCTAATGATGTGGACCGATGAGAATTGATGCTGGGTGTTGAGGGTTTGGTTATTAATTGGCTGGTGGAGTGAGGGAAGTTGTAAGGATATTGTGTTGCAATATCAAGATTATATATGAGTTCTGAAGTAGCAGGATTACTATATTGTTTGAAAACAGGCTTACAATAACTAACCAACCATGACTAAGTTTCTTGCGATGCTTAAAGAGGCATCGCAAACGATGGTCAGAGCTACTTCTTGAAGTACTACTTACTACTACTTCAAGAAGTAGCTCTGATCATAGTTTTAAAAATGGCTGACAATAGTAACTAAGTTTTGGCGTTGCTTCAAGAAGCATACCACTACTTTTTCAAGAAGTAGTTCTGATAATAATTGTTTAAGAATCGTTTCTCGGCTCTTACCTACAAACAGTCCCAAATAAGTAGTAAGGTAAACATTTGGATGCGTCATCTCTTGCACAAGTATTAATGAATGGTACACACGATTCTTGCGCTCAATAACATTCTACCCACAGTTAATGTCCGCCATCGATTACAAATCCCAAGCCAATAGCCAAGACAACACCGCCATCTTATTACGCTCCCCCACACGCTATAAAATGGCGGAGAATCCTTATTAATTTATGTGGGCACAGACAGTAATGATCGGGTGCCGATTACAGATATTGGGAAATATTGGGCAGTTCCCGAGGGAGGGGGGTGACGCAATGTTTGAGTGTTAATAGCTGTACGGGATGACTGTGTTTTTGGGAAAGTATTGCAAGTGAGTTAATGGACGTTTGAGCACTTAAGGATAGCTGGTATAAGTGTATTTAAACCAGAGTTTACAAATTGGTAGTAGGAAACAATATTCGATAATTAAAAACCACTTATAGGTCTTTGTTAACATATTGTAACATATTGTAGTAATAAGAAAAAAGAGCTTAACTAACACACGCCAAGCACACTAAGCACACTGATACAACACAGAATACAAACGCGCCAACAAAATACATAGTATTTGCCAGAACGAGAAGTTAAGTTTTAAATGCCTACTATGGTCATCATACAGTTGAAATGGTCAGTGAAAACATTTGCTTAATATTCAAGATATAGAAATATAAAGTCTATTTTATTACTTGATTTATTTTTAGGAGATTATTTTTGTGCTCAAATGCATCGTAGAACCAACGTCATAATTATACAGGGTTACATTGTAAGTGAACAATATAAAGAATCATCTTAGTCGTTATTATTTTTAATAATCGTATGTTACGAAAAACAAAACTTCAAAATATCCGAAAATAAAGTCAATAGAGATTATTCCGCCGCCGCGCGGTCATTCATTAGAGACGTAGGTACGGCGAGCCTACAAGGCCCTTACGCAGTGCGCATACAGTAAAATTTTTTTTGGAATGACTTAAATTATCCACGCGTACGAATTTAACCAGCGGATAGGAATAATCAAATGTGAAAAACTTTTTTTTGTTCTTTTTATAGTTCGATTAAGTTACTGATTCTGAGGCACTTCTAAAGATTTGGCACCGCAATGTAACCCTGTATAAAAAAGAGGTTAATTTTTGTAATCATTATCAAACCTATTACAGATAATCTGAGGGTCAATTCCCGTAATTTAACAATAGTCGCAATCCGGTGTCGATCCGCTCCCAGTAACATTACGATCCCAAACGGTATTCTCGTAATCCCAAAAAATTCAATTATTGTTCCTAATGCGACTGAAAATGGAAGAATCCAAATTAAGATATTTTCTTGCTCTGTTTTTAGTCTTATTGGGATAGTTTTAATAATTTTATTTCAAATTGAAAGTGTACGAGAATACTATTTGTGATAGTAATGTTACTGGGACCGGATCGACACCGGATTGCGACAATTGTCAAATTACGGGAATTGGGCCTCAGTTATTCACTTCCCTATAGTGTAAATTGTAATGTGTAATGAGTAAATTTTATTCGAAATTTCAGTATTTGTGTTATTATATTAAAATATAATAAATAAACTTGTTTTTTTTTGTTACTTATAAAATAAGACCTTATTATTTATTTATTAAAATAGTAAATGAATGAAAAGAAAGAAATGAAAAGTGAAAGTTATACGGGCAAGTACCTATGTAGTAACAAAATTAAAAAAATCTTCGAAAAAATATTGTGCTCGTTTCACTGATGATAAAAATCTTCTTAGTGAGATAAATAAATCCTTTTGCCTTCATTCAAAACCAATTTTCTTAATATAACATTAAAAACGGTAATCACACTAGATTTTTGCAACTTTTTGCGTATTCAATTAAAATAGTATGTTTTCAAAGAGAGCTGGGCGGAGCGAGCAAATCCCAGCCCGTTCCGAGCTAGAGATCTGTTAATGTGTATAGGAGGATTAGTATTTGGTTTTAGGTTAGGGGGAGGACACACTAGTAGTAAAAGGTAGGTAGTAAAAATAGCTGTTGGCTACAGAATGATATAAAGTAAACGCAGGCAAGAATATTCCCGCTACGTTAATATGTTATGTTACCTAGGGTAACGTTACCACTGGCATTCACTATGTATATATTTTTATTATTGATTATTTACGTTGCCATTTTTATCCTCTTTACAACTTGCAAATGATTAGGTACCAGCTATAGAAAGCAAAGCCAAATGGCACAAACCTATTCAGAGGGCTGACTTTGAAAGATCTGAAAAGGCATGGAAAGAAGATTTTAACCTAAGAGAAATTATGTTATAAGAACACGCACGCATACTATTTAAACTAAGTAGGCTAAGTATAAAAATGTAATTTGAATCAAAAATATATTTCGATAGAATCATAATGTGTTAATTTCTGAAGGTTATATAATTTAATAGCATTTTGGACTTTTTGTAAATTTAAGTTTATGTCCTTTAAACCCGTGATATCTCAAACTCAAATCAAATCACCTTTTCTGTACTCAATTCTTCAATGTCAATCAATTGCAATTAGTGCTTATTCAAGGCCTTAAAAATATGCTTCACGGAGATTTTTTCAACCAATTCTTAAATATATCTATTTTTGCTAAGTTCGTTACGCGATATTTTTGCCAAATGTGATTAAATTATGATTATATTTTAAAAAAGAGGTTCCATTGTTCACATCACAAATCAACACGTGGATTACCATTCAAGGGATATCGAAAGGTGTATTGTCTATTAATTAATAAATAAATAAATATTGGACAACATCATATAATTCATTATCATTCATCTGATCTTATAAAAAAAAAAAGCACCGAAACAAACATTACTTTTTTGGTATTTTGAGACAAAAAAGAGGTGACCGATTCTTTTTTAAATAATTAAAAATATTGGACAACATTACGTTGGATCATTAGTTCTGATCCTATGGTAAGTAGCCAAAGCACTTGTTTTATAGAAATCAGAAACAACGACAGTACCAGAACACCCAGACCCGAGGCAATATAGAAAAGTATTTTTTCTACACTGGCCGACCGGAAATCGAACCCGGGACCTCAGAGAGCGACACCAAGTCCAGTATGCTCGCCTTTCGGCTAAGGTGGTCGTATATAGTTTTTATTGAATACAGTTTACATACCCCAAGGCTCTATGTTAAATTTTAACTTTTTAATTTTTTTATCAAGGTTTTTTTATAAAAAAAGGTATTGGCCACTTTTGCCCAATCAAAAATCTCTCTAGTGTGTACTCAGCTCTACGTTTCCTCGTCCAGTCTGGAATATACGAGCATATTTTTCGTCTGAGGCTTATGGCTTTTAGATTATTCGCTATGCGGCCCGTATTTATATGCCGGGTATTTGTTTGTATCTAAGTTTTCCGTTTTATTTAGTACATTAGCGATGCGGAATATACTTTGAGGCTGTATACACTGGGAACTCGGGTTGTGAATACGATGGCTTATATCTTATGTTAAGTTGGTATGTTTAGTTCCTCATGCGATTCGTTTGTATTTTATTTTGATTTTATTCAAATTATTTAGATTTTTCAAAGTACTACACAAAATGTATATTCTTCTTTAATAATTAAAGCAAAAAAGATATTTAGATGGAAAAATTATCCCAGAATCGGGTTCATAAAATTGCATGGGTATGTGGTCTATGTCCAGCGGTGGACCGACGTGGGATGATTATGATGAATGACCTGCCTATTCAAGTTTAAGTGGTATCTTTGATATTTTTTAAAATAAAATTAAAAGCCTTAGTAATTTTAGTTAATTCGGTTTTTGAATGTTGAATATTTCAATTATAAACAATGCTATTTTATATGTTGTGGTGCCGTCGTTGTTTTCGATTTCTGTAACACAAGTGCTTTGGCTACTTACCACAGAATCAGAGCAATGTATGTGATGTTGTCCAATATTTATTATTATTATTTATTTATATCTTTATCCACCTAGGTCATTAGCTCAATGGTATCAAATTAATGATTGCTTTGACACCAAGATTGCATAGATATCATCATCATCATCATATCAATCTATTGCAATCCACGACTAGACGTAAGCCTCCTAGAGCACTAAAGAGCACGATCTCCCGATTTTTTTAACCGACTTCAAAAAAGGAGGAATTTCTCAATTCGTATTATTTTTTTGTATGTATGTTACGCGATTACTCCGCCAATTATGAATTGATTTTAATGATTCTTTTTTTGTTTGGTAGATCATACTTCAGAGGTGGTTCCATATAAATTTTATCGAAATTGATTTAGAACTTTTTGAGAAAATCAACAAATATATACCCAGATAATATTTTGGTTGTGGTTCTTGTTACCTATCTTCGACAAATATGAGCCGATTTTGATGATTTTTGTTTTATTAAATAGCTTATACTTCAAAGATGCTATGAAAAAAGTTAAGAGTAGGAAAATAGGGGATGAAATCGGTGTTCAGCAGTTAGATTAGGATTTATCACTAAAAATAAATGAAATAAGTATATTTTATTAAAAAATTAAATCCAACTTCAAAAAAATTTTGGAGTCGGTGCAAACAAAAACATTGAATCTCTCATCGGCTGGCACCGACGATGCAATCCGGTCACTCGTCATTGAGTCATTCACTCCCTTCTCAGTCATATCTCTCCTCACACAATCCATCCATCTCTTCTTAGGTCGTCCTCTACTTCTCCACCCATCAATACTCATATCCATAACTCTTCTCGTTACGTGCTCCTCTTCCCTTCTCATCACATGTCCATACCAAGACAAACGGTGTCCTTTCATCGTTTCTGCTACAGGTCCCACTTTCATACTTCCTCTCATATATTCATTCCTTATCTTGTCCATTCTCGTCACCCCACACATCCACCTTAACATTCTCATTTCTGCTGCATGCAATCGCTTTTCATCTACCTTCTTAATGGCCCAGTATTCAGAGCCATGTAGTAAAGCAGCTCATTGTTAATGTAAGTATTTCTTTAAATTGCCCAATCAATCAATATTGATATTGATCTGTGGTTAACATAGCTGGACATACATTTACTTCTTCATACGTGTATCTATAATTATAAATACCTACATAATGTGTAACTGTTTGTTTTTACCCAAATAAATAAAATAAAATAAATAAAAAACTTCTATCTAGTTCAATAGAACACGAATCGTTTAAAAGAATCATTTTTTGTGTTATTGAAAGATTTCTTCTGTTACGATGAGGACTTTACATATTTTTTGAGATTTCGACGTTAATTCTGTAGAAAAAGATTCCGTATTTTTTTTTTACTTATGCCATCCCACTGCTGTCTCATATTTTATTTATTCGTAATCATGAAGTCTACGGAGACGAAGTCACGGGGAGAGGCTAGTTATTTCATACTATAATGCACTTATAACTTATCCATTAAAACTAAGGCGTTTATGGAACCCAGAAGTCGAAAACAAAAATAACGTGTAACCAAACATAATCTTATTTATCGCAAGGGGATGTCCGACCTAAATGGGATTCGATGAGCAAAGGCGCACTTAACGCTTTTGATGTCCACCCTGTCCCCAACCTCCCTTTATTTGGGATGTGGGGGAGGACACGAGTATAAGCGATCGCGATTACAGCTAGTAACAAAAAAACTTTTTTAAGGGAGTCTATTTTAGTAAGAAGAATTAAATAAATATGCAAAAACACTCCAGCCATCGTGGTCTTAATCGAAGTAAGGAATTAACATACTTATGCTACAAGTACCAGACAGCAAGAGCGAATTGCAGCATCTTTAGATTCAGAGCCAATTTAGAAAAACTGTTTGCTTTATTGACTAGACTGGGAATCGTACCCCGGACCCTTGTGCTTTAAGAAGTCTGCACTATAATCAAAAGATAACTTCATAGTCCGCACTATAATTCTAGTGCTACCCTGCTCCAACGGGATGGTCTTAGAATATACTAATGGCAGATGTCTTATTTTCAGTTTTAATTAGTCTCATTTGTTGACATAAATATTTTTTAAATAGTAAAGACTTAAACGTAATGAAAAAGACTAAGTTTCCAAATTAAAACTTTAAATAACACGATAAACACTTTTCAAAACCCTATTTTATGCGAGTTCAGCTTAGAAAGTGTTTTGATTTGTAGTATATCACAATAACGCTAGGCCAAATTACCCGCTTATCGCTACCTCCTATAGCACTGTGACTCACCCCTAATACCACGTGTGGTAACTCAGAATTTTCCTTCTTTGATTATAAGTCCGCCATTAGACTTATTTTCCGCTAATATATGATTTAGAGGGCTCTAATGCCGTTAAAGATGTGCAGATGGGGGTGTTTATTAGATATGATATCTTTGGCGGCTTTTTAGATATGTATTTGTTTGTTTACAAGATAGGAAATATTAAGATCGAAAAGTATAAATAGTATAATGTAAAGATTAACAAAAAATAATTCTAGAGGGGCAAATACCAAGAAATTCTCTGACATAGCTCGTCAGACGCAAATGGAGTGACGACTTCGAAGATTAGACGGACCACTGCTACCGCGAATTTAAAGACCTGACGAGTGAACTTCCTCAATTTCGCAACAACATAATTTTTAGGTCACGTACTGGCAAGCACAGCGTAGGACGTCCACCTACAAGGTGGACAGACGACCTAGACCTGCATCCAGAGGTTTCCTGCAGTAAAGGTTGCAGGAAGCCTCTGGATACAGGCCGCTTCCCACCGGTCAATCTGGAAGTCACTAGGGGAGGCCTATGTTCAGCAGTGGACATCCTATGGCTGAAATGATGATGAATTATATACTTCCCATAAGGGTTAATTCTGGTACTCAAATACAATTATAACTTTTTGTATAGGACAAACATTAAAATCCCAAAAAATGTCTGATTAGCTGTCACTATGCCTACCTATGTTTGTGCTATTTTTTTTGTGTACCAAATAAAAATAATCTTATTATTATTCTATTTAAATAGAAAAAAGTGTCTTATTCGAGTACCAGAAATTAGTTTAGTGATCTGGCAGTCTTTATAAAAATCGTTTTTTTACTGCTCGTTATTTATTATAAATGTTTATCTAAAACAAACGTTGAGAACACACCTTTAGGTATTTAGCATAACATCGCACTTGACCCAAACAAAACAAACCTAAACAAGGAGTCGAACCCAAATCAAGATCGGCATTCCGGAGGCGGTGAAGAAATTGCACCCGTCACTCGTTCGGGAATCGAAGCCGGTGTTTAATTAAATTCAAATCAAATTATTCGCTAAGACGGCCGTCTTTTGGGAGCCCTCTAAATATACCACTAAGAGTTGATACAACTGGAGAGAGAAAATTATTAACCGTTTTAAAACTGACTTGCTTTCATCACTTAGCACTTTGTTCAATTCATAGTTGGGTTGGCTTGAGATTTATCAATTCTAGTAATTACGTGAAGCGATTGCTATCAAACCTCCGTTACCTTTAAGCACACCACATACTCTGGCGTGCGCGGGCCGCGCTTACCGTGCATTTAAGCACACCACACACACTGGCGTGTGCGGGCCGCGCTTACTATGCACGCCGACTGTCTATTGGCGCCCATTTTAACGTATGTTATTAGACCCGCCGTACTTCAGACCCAACCCTTTGCCATCTCGCTTACGCCTTTTGTGTGTGTTATGCTTTCCCGAACAATATCTTTTGTGGACCATGCCTACACATCCATCACATGTCTTCGGAAAGCATGTTAAAAGTTGGTACCGGCTAATATCGATTGATACTAGTCGATTACATCTGGCAGTTAGGTTGAAAGCAAAAGAAACCGGGTTCAAATTCAAATTTGTGTTTTTTTTACAAATTTTCTCTGATCTGAAAGATCTGGGTGTACTAGTAGACGCATGGGAAAACCTATTGTGTATCGAAACGCAATTCGAGCTTTAAAGCTCTCGTTTTGTTAGTACCAACTAGCAAGCTGGACCACCCTGAAGGAGGAATTCTGGCCCTAGGGTGTGGTCTACCTTCGCTTCCGTGGAAGAATACCGGTCAACACTACAGTAACGAAGCCTTTAAAAATAACCTTATATCTATTTTTTGAGCCGTTTAGGGCGGCCTTGAAGAATACACTTCCCCAACGCCAACAGCATTCCTGTAGCACGAGACGGGCAGCAGCGTCTGCGTGTGAAATAGTATAAAAAATTGCGTTCGCCAACCCATCTGCTAAGCGTGGCGAGTATTGGCAATCCCCCCCTTTTCGGGGAGGCCTGTGTTCAGCAATGGACGTCCTACGGTTGAAATGATGATGATGATCTAGTTTTTCATTATTGTATGTGTATTACAGACTGTAAGGTATATATTTATTATAATATGGGCCTTTCGTTATAATAAGTTAACACTGTATTGAATTTATTACCTTAAAAATACTAAACCTTAATTAATACCTTAAATATTATTATTATTACGTATAATTTATTATAATTAGTTCTTCGTTACACAAGAAATGAAAACTCTTTCCTTCGAGACCATGATAATCTGTATAATAATAATATGAATAGTGCATATTTGTATAAACTACGGTTCTATCAACTCTGTGTAGTTCCTTCTTCCAAATTCGGCGAGTGACTCCCAATCACCGGGTGTCACCCCGACACTACCGAACGCGGTTCGATTCGCGCCTGATCGAAGGATCTCTAAATTACAATATTAAATGGTTAGTTCCTTCGGAGAATTTGGGCTTTGAACTTTGTGATGGTGGGCTGGTTTTGGGAATATTGTAGGTACATTATTTATCAAGGATGGTCTTAGTCGAAAGTTTAAAATAAGTTAATCAGTACTAGTGTACCAAATAGCAGTAATAACTTGATTAGTGTTGCCACTCGATAGCCTACTACTAAAGTAGTACTTGACGACCTCCATAGCCGAGAGGCGAGCATACCGGAGTTGATGTCGCTATCTCTGAGGTTCCGGGTTCGATTCCCGTTTGGTCAATGTAGATAAATATTTTTTCTATATTGTCTCGGTTCTGGGTGTTGTGGTACCGTCGTTGTTTCTGATTTCTGTAACACAAGTGCTTAAGCTTCTTATCATAGGATCAGAGCAATGTATTTGATGTTGTCCAATATTTATTTATTGTTATTAATCATTTTTGTGTTAAACTTAAAAATACATATTTATATTATGGTGCAACACTATTGATACCATCGATAGTGTTGCTACGTATCAATAGTATTGGTATATTTAATCAATCGATAGTATCGATCATCATCACCATCATTTATACGGTCTATCCCGGTTGCGTCCAAAGCCATCGCTATAGAACCCAGGGTCTGATTTCCTTGATTTGCTCCTCCACTTCGAACGGTCTTGAGCGTCTCTAGTTGTGAGATCATTGGAATGCATGCATCATCATCATAATCAAGTCAGCCTATTGCAGTTCACTAATGGATGTAAGCCAATCCTACACCAAAGAGCGCCACAAATTCAAATTCAAATTCAAATCTTAATAATGACAACAAGACCCAATTTGTGTAACAACGATTTAGTGCGTTTGTCTAGAGCCCATACAAGCGGGCTGTCTGTCTGTAGTCACAGAGCTTTTTTCATCCAGCCATCTTCCCAAGGTCGTTGGTCCATCCAGCTGGCGTCCTACACTACATTTGCCAAGGCGCAATCTCCAATCGAGAACTCGTTTACTGCACCTTCCATCGGTTAAGCGACAGATGTGGCCAGTCCACTGCCACTTTATCATCATCATTTCAGCCATAGGACGTCCACTGCTGAACATAGGCCTCCCCCAGTGACTTCCAGATTGGCCGGTTGAAAGCGGCTCGCATCCAGCGGCTTCCTGCAACCTTTACCAGGTCGTCTGTCTACCTTGCAGGTGGACGTCCTACACTGCGCTTGCCGGTACGTGGCCTCCATTCCAGAACCTTTCTGCCCCATCGGCCGTCCACTGCCACTTTAGCTTGCTACATTTTAGGACTATATCCATAATATCGATAGAGTAACTAAATTTCAAATTTCAAGGTCAACTATCGATAGTCAAACTATCGATAGTTAGGCAACACTAAGCTCAATAGTTGGCGTCACATCACATTCGTAGGCCGTAAGGTCCAGCCTGGTTGTGCTATAAGACTCCCCTAGTGAAATTATCAGGTACCTCGTTACTTCGAGTTTTTGACAATTTAATAAACGACTAACTGTTGCCCGCGACTTCGTTCGCTAGGTCTTTAGCTTATTTATAAAGGATTTTCTGCGCAACTTACTTTTAAAAAAAAAGCATAATCTTCTACTGACAATAATTAACACAACAAGAAAAGAATCAGCGAAATTGTTCCTCCAGTTCACGCGTGATGCAATGACCAAGGGAAATAGAATTTTTTTATATATACAGGGTTACATTGTAAAGTGGTGCCAAATTTTAAAAATAACATCTAGGAAACAATATAAAGAAATGTCTTAATCGTTGTTATTTTTAATAATCCTATGTTAGGAAAAAAATAATCTAAAACAATAAATGAAATCCAAAGATAAATGAATATTTAAATGCCTAAAAATACTATTTATTTGATTATATTATTCAATATATTATTAAACTATTATCATATGATTTCTTAATGTATTGAAATTTTTTACAACTTCTTAAAATAAACAAATTGATCTAATTATGCATGGCGTTATCCTCTCTGCCCACAATACCTATCTTATTGTTGTGCCCTACATGGTCTATAATGAACTGTTTTATGTATCTATTTATAACACTCTTTTTATACTCAATATTAGTCAATAGAGAGATTACGAAAGCCGCGCGGTCATTTATCAGTGCACATACGCAGTGCACATACGGTGCAATTTTTTCATGAATTAGTTAAATTATCCACGCGTACGATTTTAACAGCGGATAGGAATAATAAAATGTGTTTTTTTATGCATAGGTTAATTAAGTTTCTAAGCCACTCTTAAAGATTTGGCACCCCTTTGCAATGTAACCCTGTATAGATTACCAATAGTAACTAGGCTTACGTACGCCTACTTATCAATCCTTAAATTTTCGTTGTTTTTTTTTTCATTTTTTTTATTAAAAATTCAGCCAAGAATTTTTAACTACTGAATTTTTAACTAAATAAACATTTAAACGGTTTCTTCTGAACTTTGCTGAAGAAAACGTACCTTCGGTTTACAAGTCTTATTTCCCATTTTCGTTTTAACAGAACTCAAGTTCGAAATCTCAGAAATTCGACGAAGTTATTATAAAACTCTCGTATGCAATGCTTTGGCATTGAAAACGACGGTAAGGAATTAATTGAGCTGAAACTAGGCAGTTTTCAAAGAAAGTTTACATCGCCGAAGTAAAAAAGACATTATAACGGTGGTGTAAGGTTTAATTTTGGGTAAGGGACTGATGTCTCAAAGAACGACGGTCCCATTACCAACTCCAGTAAACATTAACAAGTAGGTAAATATTAATTGTTGACACTTGATTGACACATATTAGACTCAATATGACTTTAACACTGACATTTTTTTTTCTTAATGTGGCTTGCATGATCGTAGCCAATGTCAAGTTACAAACATCATATTTTTTTTATATTTAAGTCCCACGTTCCAAAAAAATAAATCCTAAATCAGGACCATGATAATCATTGTGATGTCTGGTGCATACTTTTTACATACTACCTACTACAAAAATTATTAATTTTAAATAATTTTTGTAGTAGGTACTTACATACACGCGTACGAAATCTTATGTAAACCTAGGTAGCGTCAAATCTTTTTGAAAGTTGATATTAGGTCCCTGTCTGAATCCCGCTTTGGTAACAGCGCCAAATATACTCTTTTTGGTATCGCCTTTCACACTCGAGTCTCAAACTGTATACATTTTCGGTACATTTACATACTTTAAAATCTGGTATAAAACATTTGCTAATTGCCTCCCAGTAAGTATTGAAGAGCGGAGATACTTACTGATTTTTTAAACTGACTTTCTGTCGCACTTAAAGATGTCAATTAACAGTAGTGTTGATTAACATTTTTGTTCATTTACTTTATTATCACTTCACTAAGGACCAGTGTGTCTGAAATACACGCTTTGAATTTTGAATTTGAATTCATTCGTATCGACTTTAGAATCATAGATTTTTCTTAAGTAACCATTAAAGTCAAGTGACGTCTCTCTGTGCGGCAGTCAGCGCTGGTCCATTATTGCGGCATGTGACTATTTGTTAAACAAGTTAATTCGCAGCGTGGTCACGAGGTCAGGTAGTGCCTAGTGGACTGACGACCTAGTCAAGATTGCGAGAAGCTGCTGGATGAAATCGGCTCAGAACGCTTATGTCCAGTAGTGAACTTCTAGTAGCTGGTGATAATGATAACAAAGTAGAGCTCATGTCCTGTTTTTGTTCTGCGTACCATATATGGACGTTGGCCTCAAAATGGTCTGCGTATTTTGTTTAGCGGTTCTCTATTGGTTCTTCTTCTTCTTAGGAAGCTGTCTCCTGCGGAAGGTTGACGATCTTCATGGCAATCTCTACTTTGTCTACTGCTGCCCTGAAGGGACCTGAAGCCTAATTCTCGTATTTTAAAAGACGTTATCTCATTCAAGTTTTAATCCCGTCCTAGTAACATAAGTATCAAAAACGGTGTTCTAGTAAACTTATTCAAAGACGTAAAATTGTAAAAAACTCATGCGACTGTGAATAGGACAAAAAAAAATTTTTTCTCGTGTCTATTCTCTTCAATTGCATTTTTGAGTTAACTTGAATATCGTTTTTGATAGTAATGTTATTGGGAGCGGATCGACACTGGACTGCGACTAATGTAAAATTACGGGAATTGGGTCTCTGGTCATCATCATCATTTCAGCCATAGGACGTCCACTGCTGAACACAGGCCTCCCCCAATGACCTATCATCGAGGGGGAATTAAAATTAAATTAAATTTAAAAAATTTAAATGTTTTATTTCTTTAACACGTGTTGCTTTAACTACACCCTAAGGCCGGGACCTACCTAGTAAGTACATATAGTACCTGTAGCAGGAGGCCCCGCTCTTCCTTTGCTATATGATACAGTTATGTAAAAACAAAATACAATTTCCATTCGTATTTAAGCTTAGTTATATAGTATATTTTGAGGTATAGCTGAGTCTCACTGTGTGCGCGTTTGTGTTTGTGTATGTGTGTGTGAGTGTGTGTACGTGTGCGCGTGTGTTTGTGTGTGTATGTGTGCGTGTGTGTGTGTGATTGTAATGGTAATTCGTTCTAGTCAGCTTTCTATTGTAAAGAGCAACTATTGCGTAGCCCTACGATTAGTTATCTTGGGGTCGGTTAGATTAACCACTACTCAGCGTAAAGGTCTATTTAGCTGAAATAGTTAGCAGGTCCTCTGTCTCACAGTATCCAAGTGTTGCAAGCCCTTTAGTCAAGGTTTCAATTGCTAATACTCTCCACGCTTGGCAGGGTTGACGAGCGCAGTTTTTTATAAGATTTCGGACGAAGACGCTGCTGCCCGTCTCGTGCTACAGGAATTAGGCGGTGGGGAAGTGTATTCTTTACGGCCATCCCCACTCGGCCTCTGGTGCTAAGTCTGAATTATTGTCTAAAATTCTCAGGGTTATGGAGGTCCTATGGCTATAGTTTTGAATTTAGTTAAGCAAATTTAGTCTTGTCTCAAGGCTTGGAGGAAGATCTGTCTGTAAGCTCTTAACCAAGTTTAGCAACTTTTCGAATGAGTTTTTTTAATACTAATATATACCTTTAGTGCTCGAAATACATACTTTGTGTGTACTTAGTTCCTTTGTCGTTGTTAACCGAAACAATTTTTTATGGACAACTATCAACATGATTTAAACCTATTTAAATTGACCATTCTTCATCAAAATGACAAAGCCACGAAATCCCAACGTACACGTATGTAAAAACATTATAAATTGGATGTTGAACAAGGAACTTTCTTCGATAACAACTACAACTTTTACTTTGGAACCTATAAAAAAGAAAAATAGCACTTCTGTGGAATTTGGTCAAAAAGCACTTGGACTTGTATGGTAGTTTTGTGGTTTAAGAACTTTATTTTCTCATAAAGAATTACATTAATTCACTTACTGAGAAAAAAAACACTACATTCGGCAATATTTGCAGCTAACATTTAGCGCACAGACTAAACTTAAACACGGGTAGATTGATATAACAAGTCGGTAACATTGGAACGTCGTCGTCTATTGCTCATCTTACCTATTTTTCTTAACTTATCCATAAGTCCTTTAAAAAAAGTTGATTATATTCACTAGCAGAAAAACCTGTGGAAGTATATCCTAAGTTTAAACTACCACCCTGTATATTCGTGCAAGAGCAAATCTACATAATGAACGCTACAGGCTCTGGTAAAATAAGACCACATCGATAAAAGTATGTCTGAAATAGATGTAGCCGCATTAAGGAGTTAGCCTCCGGCACTGCTTCTTTTTAAATGAGGAGGAAAATTTTAATTTCCTATCGCGTACCGGGGTAGGGGTGGGATGAATGGGAAATATGTCGATCTCGATGTTACAGATAAGTTAATAGTAGGATCTACATATTTGTGCAATGGGAACAAAATGGATTTTCGTTTTAATTTTTAATTTCATATCAGGTAGGGTTTTTAGAAATGAATGCTTTTGACACGTTATTAGTGTTTACTTCATTTGAATGGACTTCTTCAGTCCTTTTACTAATGTTAATTTTAAATGTTAATTAATTTTATACTCTTAGATTAATTTTAAATAACAAAAAATATTGTTTTTTTTACTTAACAACTAACAGCAAAAAATTGGGGTGATGTATGTTGGACCCTGTTGTCTTTGTTAGGTATCATAAGCAAATGAGAATTATTTTTTACCTTCTTGTGTTACTAAATTGTAATTCATTTAATGAACAAAAGAAGCTGGTCACATGATTTCAGTAATAATAGGTACTTACACCTCCTTATTCCTAAAAATACAGACTAAGTTCAATCCGTTACTAAATTATGGTCAACTAATTTAAATTGTTTGTCACCATTATTGTCAAAAATATATAAAACAAATAGAGGTAGATCCCCACCATTCTACGTGCAATGTCTCCGTGTGAGTAAACATCAATTTGCCATCAATATAGGTAATTGAATAATAACAATGTGGAGCAAGTTTACTGAGCAATCAAGTGATGATGTCATAGGAACACTGTCCACTAGTATAACTGTGTCTACCTGAAAGATTAAAAATGGAAGCCATTTTATAAAATATGAACTTTTTTAGATCTAACTTTTATTTTTTGTGCTTTATTATTCTTTAATAAGCTAAATCTTTTTTTCGTTCGAGGTAACTCATGATAATAATAACTATCTACTTGTATAGCTTTAGAATGACAGAACATTTTACGTGGAACAAGGTAAAAATTTACACTACGTATGTTCACTGCAATACCTATTGAGCGAAGATATCCAGGTTTGTAAGTTGTAATAAAATTCTTGCTTTTCCTGTACCTAATTCAGTCAGAACCTTCTAAGGAGTGTTTCTACTGCTCAAATCCAATAACTCATTTATTTATACCATGGGACCAACAATACAATCTCAAAAAAGATAAATTTTCCCATACAATAACCACTATAGCATCTGGTTGGCTAGGACTTTAAAATAATGTCTTATCTGACTTATGCAGCTATATATCAAGCATCGAAAAATGTATTAAATTAGCTATTGTATTAGTGCGTGTTATCTATGTTTTTATATGAAGGAGAATAATTATTCACAACGAAAAGTTTTAAAAATTACAAAGTGTTGCGATAAAAGCTACGTGATACTATATGATACTAATGGCTTTACCAGTGGACACTATACCTAAAGTGAGAATCACGCCGTCGAACTCATAGATTGGAATCAAATTGATTGAACTGTGTTCTGCACTTCAATTCGTGCATACATAAATTATTGTCGCATTTTTGTGCTGTTGAATCATCTTCCATTGAGTTCCTTACATCATCTGACAATTCGCAGCCATTGATGACATGCCACTATTTGATCATTGAGGTAATAGTATCAACTGCTATTGACTCCAATATTGGTGGCAAATGATGGCCTATTTTATGTTTGAAGTCTCATTTTCATTGTACGCTTGTGAATATCATTGCTTCTTCATCATTAATTATTATTATATAAATCCAAGAAAGCACTTTTGGTAAGCGTGTATCAAATCATCATCATCATCATCATCATTTCAGCCATAGGATCATCATCATCATCATCATTTCGTCCACTGCTGAACATAGGCCTCCCCCAGTGACTTCCAGATTGGCCGGTTGAAAGCGGCCCGCATCCAGCGGCTTCCTGCAACCTTTACCAGGTCGTCTGTCCACCTTGTAGGTTGAAAGCATATATCTGTTTTGCAAAAAATATTATCCTGATGAAAATAATGCGGTAAAGGGTTTTAAGCTTGTTTTTAGACTTGCTGTGCATGTTCGTCTCAAAATACTACGTCATTTTTTAAACTGATTAAAAAGTAACAAAATTAATAACTAGACATGATTTACGGTGTTAGAAAAACTATCGATGAAATCCCGTCGCAACCCTACTTAACCTCCGTCGTTAAAAATATTGCTGTTTGAACGGCGAGTTCGCTTAGCGCTCTAATAAATTTGGAAAATTAAAGATTCATATCAGATTCGCTTCACTAGCTGATACCCTGGCCTCCCTCGATAATGTTATGCAAAGAGACAAAGTTAAATATGCACTCAGATAGAAGATAACCTTTTAGATGTTTGAAGTTTAACCAAATTTTTTGGTGGAAGGATTTTAGGAAACGAACGTTACAAACACGAGTTGTTAACACAAGACTTGTCGTGCCTTTATTTTGCACACATACATTCGTAAATCATGACATTGACAGACGTAAGGCATCGGGTTAACACAGGTTGGATGAAATGGCGACAGATCACAGCAACAACATGTGACCCACGGATGCCCTTAAAGCTAAAGGGAAAAATTTACAAAACCGTTCTAAGACCTGTTTTACTATATGGCTCTGAATGTTGGGTCGTTAAGAAGGTGGATGAAAAGCGATTGCATACAACAGAAATGAGAATGTTAAAGTGGATGTGTGGGGCGACGAGTATGGACAAGATAAGGAATATTAGAGGAAGTATGAATAAATTTATTCAAAATTTTGGAAAAATAAAAGCGTACCTACTGGCGTAGTAAAGCACTAATTTGTTTATTCATTTAAAATCGGATATAAATATACATGTTTCGTAACAAGTACTCAACATAAAACAGTATCAAACGCATACTGTATTACTCAAATCAACCCTCGTAACTTCGTTAGCGTTAATGAAAAATCGATTAAAAAATATCGCCTTAAGATAATTTTTCACCCCCGTCTCGTAGAATCGAATCCGCTGCCGGTTCATTCGATATTTATTTTTAATTAACAAAAAAGCAAGATGGCTAATTATTTTTTGCGCTTATCTAGCGATGATTTATACTGTAGCCCCGATTTTATTTCGTTTTTGAATTATTTTGTTTCTTCTTGCCTTTTTGGAATATGGGGAGTGTTTTGGTTGGATGTTAAACAGGATAGGTATGAAAAAATGTGTTTGCTTGAAGCGATAAATATTTGAAATTTTTATTACTGAAGACGTATTTATGGATTTACCAGAAAATTACTTATAAAAGGTTGAGTAAACGTAGTGTGGGAAGTCCCCCCGCTCGATGACCGACAACTTTAGGAAGATGGCTGGTAGTGGCTAGATGAAAAAATATTTTTGGTGCCCTTTAAGCCTTACGTCCAGCAGGTGACTTCAATACACATAGATAAATAAAATAATTACCTACCTTACATATCGCAAAAGACCAAACGTCGCGCGCTATCCAAACATCTCATTCACACAGTGTCCAAAACAGGATCCGAACCCGTAACATGTAAACACATCCATTAAAATTGACACAATGTCACGTCAGCTAATAGTTCCCGCCAGGGGGCGGCGCGTAATTAAAACGACAAAACAAAATGGCGGTCACTTCAGTTACAGTCAACATTCACACTATCCCAATGCGAGAATTAATTAAACAGTACCTCGTGATGATCGGATATAGTTTTACTAGATGTGACATCTAAAAAAAACATGTTACCGCTTGATCACCAAGCTTATAAAGTCACGCGTCTAAAAAGATGTATGCCTATTTAGTCAGTATAACAGGAATGGACTTCTAAAAGCTGATGAAGATGACAAATGAACAACGCTTGAACACGCTCGGACGTAGTGTGGTAACCGCCGAATATGAAAAAAAAGTCTTAGTATGAACTGAGGTTTATGCCCTGCAATAAGGCTTATTCATAGAATATAATTAACAGTTCTTGTCCACCCTTTCAGGATTATCTCGCTACTATTCGTTCTTATTCTAACTGCATCTTCTTTATGTGTGTTCACAATCACTAAATCAATAAGTAATGATTAATCACTGTGCTATTCAAACGTGGCTTGGCACATAGATATTGTAGGTAATAAAATGTAACCATAATACTGTTGCGTTCAGGGCCTTTATACCCATGGCCCGCAGCCGACACGGGCATTCAGTTGAGCTGCCCAGTCTACTGTACCAACAAAGTTTACCCACAATGTCTGTCTATGTACCAAAAAGTGGCATCCCAGACTGGGCTGCTACCCACGGTGGGTAGACACTGCGGGCCGTAATTAAATAAAAATAAATATTGGACAACATCACATACATAGCTCTGATCCGACCGACCGGGAATCGAACCCGGGATCTCAGAGATAGCTACACCTAGTCCGGTATATATAAATTGAGCGGCCCTGCCAATCGCACCGATAGTCAGCCAAAAAATCTGTCCATGTTCGAATCTGTCGCATCCAGGGCTGCTATATCCGCGGCCCACGGCTGGTAGACACTGTGGGCCATAAATTGAGCGGCCCTGTCAATTGCACCGGCCGCCAATAGTTGCGGTCGCACCAGACGCGCTTTTTGTTGTTACAACAACGTTTCGGCTTTTTCTGTCGTCCGTTTGTACGTAATGTTTTATGTATGAATGTTATTTTGCATTTTTCAATAAAATACATCATTTTCCGTTTGGCGTGGAATTACTTATATTATACTAAAAAAAAACATTTACCAGTTTGTGCCATAAATACAAAAACGGCAAAGTGCGAGTCAAATTCACGCACCGAGGGTTTTGTACCAACTTAGAGCTATGTAAATAATTCATCTTTAATAGAAATCAAGTCTCAAGATATTTACCGATTATCCGAGTTCGTTAAAACATTTTTTTATGTAACTAAAATTTTACGGTTTTTAAACTTAATTAATACGCAATTGAACATTAACGAATTTTTACTGGACTGGAAAACAAAATGGTACTCGTATAATAATAATACCTACATACTAATTCGTTTTTGAGCATTACCTATTTATGAACGTATTATTATGTAAAAAATGACAATGTTTTTTAAATTGACACTGGCTACGCACATGCAATGCCACAAAAGAAAAGAAAAAAATATTTTAATCATAATTTGTCAATCAAAAAAAATTGGTTAGGCATCTTCGTTTGGAATGTTATCAGTAATTTCGTCGAATTTCGCAAGGCCTCGGTAGCGCAGTAGGCAGCGCGTAAGTCTCATAATCTTAAGGTCGTGAGTTCGATCCTCACCCGGGGCAAGCTTTTTTTGCTTGATATCTTTTTTTTTAAATTAAATAATTTCAGATAATAGTATTTACTCATAGTAGTTTCAAATTCCACATTATTTTATCACCTTAAGAATTTAATAACAAAAATGTTCGTTATTAAAATAAAATCTTGTTAGTTTAGTCATTAAAATGTATCCTATTAAATATTATGTGGTTTAGTTAACAAAAAAGATTCTAAAAAAAAATCTACCTACTCGTTACTTTTTTTAAAATGTGTCCTTTGCTAAGCCAAGAGGGTTAGATCTATGTTCTTATAAAATCGTTAATTTTTTTTTCACATGAAGATATCACAATTTATGGTACACTTCAGATCCCTTTTAAGTTTTATATTGAAATGATGTATTTTTTCTTGTGTGTCGTTAATCAATAAAAGTTTGGTTCTATTTCTATTACTTCTGAAACAATAGTTGCTAGAAGCCGGTGGATGCGGGCCGCTTCCAATGTTCAGCAGTGGACAACCTATGGCTGAAATGATGATGATGAAGATGTTTATCCGCTTGTCAATGTCAGTCAGTCAGGCAGTCAGTTAGGCAGTTCTCAAACAACAACTATATTTTTATAGAACAAATATTAAAATGTCACAAAATAAATCATAATCGTAGCAGCTTGACATTGGACAGTTAGTATTATATAAATTTTTTTTTTTGTTATATCTGGGATTTTTTTTTACTTGCAAAAATGTTTTTAATCAAGATATATTATTTTCCCAGATTTAATAAATTAGCATTATTGTGGATGCAAAAAATAAAAAAGTTTAAAAATGTTAGTTTATTACAAAAAGTACTGTTACGATAAGTAATTTATCTTGTAATCTAAACACACTATTTAAGAAGAGGCTGACAATAGTGACCGAGTTTCTTACGCTGCTTCTTCTCGGCACTAGCCCACAATATTGTCCCGAAGCAGTGGTAGGGTAAAAAAATATATTGGGACGTGTAAAAGAGCGTAATTTAGGCCTATTTACAGAAATAAATTGGTTTTATTAGTTTTTTATAGCTAAAAAAATTTATGTTTGTTCATTTGTACCGTTTGCTTGCATTTCTAAACCATTTATCTGATTAGAATGAAACTTTAGATTAAGTACAATCTGGAAGTCATTAGTCAAAGCATATGTTCAGCAATGGACGTCATGGCTGAAATGATGTTGATGATAAAACTTCTGTAATTTCATGGACTTATTTTGTATTAACACTTTCAGTTCTGTCAGGCCTTGAACCGCCAAAATGTTCTCATCGGCGACGCGTCCGGAATTGTTCTCAATCGAATTATTTCGCTCCAAATCAATTGGTGACTCACGATAGATGTCATGTTAATGGGTGTGAGAAAGAACCGAGACACGAACTGGCCTAGTTTATGCTATATTTTAGACATGCTATGTTCCTGAATACCTAATTGCCGCAGTGGTGGTTCGCTTTGAGAGCAAGGGGTTCGATTTCCTACTTAATTCAGTGAACGAAATTTTCTGGATTTCATTTTTGGTCATCTATCTCGCCACTTACGAACTAAAACTGACGTATCCTACATCGCGATATTAAAGTTTAATCCGAGCGTATGAACATATACAAGAACCCGACAACAACCGTCGGGCAGTAGCCCACCAGACACAACACCCGTCTGGTCGGAGGATCTTCCCTTTTCAATGGTGGATGAGGAACTTTACACCCTGTTCCTCAGCCCTCCCAAAGATAGGTTCCCGGCAAAAATCTTTGTATCTAAAAACACAAGTATGTAACGACACGAAACCATAGTTAGTCAAACTTAAAGACCACGAGAAAGTCACGGTTAACAGCTATTACATTTGTTTTCACGTTAAAATAATTTTGCCATCTACACAGCGACATCTAACAATAAGAAGCGCCATCTATAATGACAGTTATCTTGCATCCCTCGGAAACCATACATTTTTCTGCAATGAAAAGTATTCTATCTTTTATTTTAGAGTAATATCTATTTCTGTGCCAAATTTCATCTATATCCGTTTAGCCGTTCTGGCGTGATTGAGTAACAAACATCCATCCATCGAAACTTTTGCATCTATTTATAACAAAGTCGGGTTAGTTACACCATTTATAAGTCAAGAATGGCTGAACCAATTTTTATTAACTTTGATTTGTTGAATTTGTCTCCGTCCCGAATAGCAGAATAAATATTTAATAATCGGAAAAATTCTAAAAAAAAAAGATACGAAGAGGCGGTACGAAGTTTGCCAGGACAACTAGTTTATAATATTAGGAAGATACTTCGCGAAGTAGTACTTATATAGGGTGACTGATAAAAAAAGGAAATCGCTTTAATGATATTCTACTTATTAGAATAGGTTTTTTTTTATAGAATAGGTCTTTTATTGCGGTAAATGTGGTACAAAAAGATGACACAAAGTATATGGCTGCTCACATTTAGCCAACAATGGCATGCAATAAGTGGAGAGAAGCGGTAGTCAATACAATTATACAAATAAAAACACAATAAAAACAATAAAAAAAGAAATTAGACAATATATCGATCATTAAATTATATAACAATTAATTAAATTCACATTTTACAATTAATAAATTCATTCACACTATAAAAACATTTCTCACTTAACAACTGATACAACAAATATTTAAATTTTTTTATGGGTAAATCTTTCATTGCATCTGGCAACTTATTAAACAATTTAATTGACATAAAATAACAATTCCTTTGGCAACCCTTCGTTAAACAATACCACTTAAATTACACAATTAAAATAAACCACTTTGACTATAGCACTAGTACCACGATGATAATGTATGGAATATCTTTTTTTTGCACTAGGCACCGTTATTGGGCAGAATATCATGTTAAAAAGATTTTCTCGAGTTACTCACCCTGTATAAGACAAGCGATGGACGCCAGACAATTCTTAGACTCAGAAATCTAATGTCCTTGAATGCGCAATCAGCAGCAGCATTTAATAGATAAAATAATACAAATGTTGGTGATAGGATGTTTTAAAAATAGTAACATTTAGAAGTCCAGCCCCGCTAGCATGACCACTAAAACACGATATGATATGCTATGATATGATATGATATGCTATGATATGATATGATATGCTATGATATGATATGCTATGATATGATATGATATGATATGATATGATATGCTATGATATGATATGATATGATATGATATGATATGATATAGTGATTTATCGACACAAACGATCAATAAAAAAATAAAATTAAAGGTATAGACGGCATGCTGATTTTTTATGATCCCTCTTTCGATAATAAATCAACATGGCGGCTATATCTATCATATTTGTAAAAAAAAACCGTTTGTGTCGATTAATCGCTATATCATATCATATCATATCGTGTTTTAGTGGTCATGCTAGGGGGGCAGAGGTAGCTACCCGAATTACCCCAATGCCGGTTCCACGACTTACTGTTTTTTTTTTAAATCTTGACAATAATATAAAAACCCACCAACTACATATACCTATAGTGCGAGATAAACCCACCGAGGTTTCCGTATAAACTTGTTGACTTAAATAGTTCGTGCACAGCGGGGAAAAATACCAGGTTAGTTAAAAAAAAAAGTTTTTGAGAGGATTTTAGACTTTTTCCATTATATGTACTATATGACATTGCATATTGCCAAATTTTATGATTCTCAGTCAACTGGTAGGACCCTATAGGTTTTAATTCCCTTGCGAGTATCAAGCGGCATAAAAAGCCTTATCTTTTGATTGCATTGACTTATAATTCTTTTTTTTTCGCAGTTTCAAGGTATTGCAGTTTTGAATTTTTATATTTATTTCAACAACAAATAAATAGAAAGAAAGAAAGAAAGAAATGACATTTATTATACATTGGACATCACACACAAATAGTACAAATGACATAAAAACAATATTTAAATTAAAACAAGAAATAGAAAAACAAGTAATAATAACAAAAAAAAAATAATTGAATAACGAGTAAACCAAGCACATAGTGGCACCACTATGTGCCTGTGATGTGGATAATGAGACCTCACTCAGCTTGAGGCCGCGACGCTGGTTTTCAGTAAATAAATAAACAATTTTCACAATCACACCAATTATCAAGCCCCAAACTAAGCAAAGCTTGTACTATGGCTACTAGATAACGGATAGACATACTTAAATACCTTCTTAAACATCCATGACTAAAGTACAAATGCTCATCCTCATCACACAGACATTTGCCCTTTGCGGGATTCGAACCCGTAACTACTGGCTTTGTAGTCTGGAGCGCTAACCACTAAACCAGACGGTCGTAGCATTTTACTAACCAAGGTCCTTCAACTTTACACTGAAACTAACATGCAAAGTGTATGACTTCATCCAATATAACATATTGATCCACCACTTTAACCTCCAATGCATCGATTCATTGAGAAAGCGTTCCAGTATGAAATGTCATCGCTAATATTAGACTCGTTCAATAACTCGACCAATGGGCTACAATCAAACCAGCTAATAATAGAAAATGCATGCGGTCAAAACGTGATGCCTTATTGATAGTATTGCTAAGGGATAGCAGCCAGTGAATGATTAAAACGCTGCGTTTATAAGACGCTAGATCACCTTTTGGCCAGTTGCTCTTACGAGTAGCACTCGCCACGGTCCAGTTGCGCCCGATGTACGGTCGGCCAAGAAAGTGCTCTACACCAGTTTTGTCAAAATTTAATCTGTAAGTTGAATAGCAATAAGGTTCAAGTCATGCACTTATTACCTTTTTAACAATAAAAGAGATGTGTCATTATAACGTATTATTGTTTGTTTTTGACGTAATATGATAAAAAGAGAATTAGTAGCTGTCGGAATATTTTTGCATGGGAAAATCCTATTGTTCTATGACGCGCGAATGATTTTCAACCTTAGGGTGATAGACTACTTTTTTGGCCGACTGTACCTGCTAGTTATACGATATAATGTCTTCTATATATAGTTCTGTCTGATGCACATTGTTTTTTCAGTCTTCCTCGTTTCCTCTTAGCAGTATTTTTTCTTCTATTAAGGTTTTGATAAAATCGTTTTGCCAAATTCGATATCTATATCGTCGTTCTCCCTATAGGATTAATTGGCTTAATAAATAATGTAGTTGAATGTCATGTGATGCAGAACTATATTTACAAATAATTCGCATGAGATAATTTTCAAAAACCAGAAAAGATGGATATTATAGGTTGGTACACTTGGTACAGGCACAATTTTTTTTAAATCCAAATTATTTTTATTTATTTGCAATAAAATGAAGGGAGAAGGATCTCCTACTTACTTGCGGAACCTAGTTGTACCTGTCTTTCTTTGTACTAAGTTCATAAGGTATAAACGTTTATAGCTCTCTGTATACGTTGATCCTGTTCAGTACAAAGCAGTTAATGTCTCATCTTGATTGTCCAGGTTCTGATTTAGACGCGTCTACCCGCCCTACTTTTAGTGTCAGTACTTACTGTCATACAATCTGGTAATACTTGTATTCTTAGAGTGATTTTATTTTGTTTTTCGCTTAAGTTTTTCGTAAAAAGTTATTACTTACTTTGTTTCTTTCTAAATATTGAAGCAATACGGTAGTGCCTTTGTTTCAAGTACAGTCTCAAACCTCAATGAAGTGATAATTATCTTTATTATCATGTTATCATTAAAACTAAAGCACTGGAAAATGTACTTGAAGTTTCGGAAAAATGCTATACCTACTACTTACCATTAAAATTATGTAACGTGTATCTCCAAATACGAATAACCTCTTAGGGGTTGATTATAGTGTTTAAATACAAATAATTTTATTTTTGGGACTAAAATCGAAAAGCTGAAGTGGCAGTGGGCAGGCCACATAGCACGTAAAACTAACGGCGGATGGGGTAGAAAGGTTCTAGAATGGAGGCCACGTAATGGCAAGCGCAGCGTAGATATCCACCCACAAGGTACGACCTGACGACCTGGTAAAGGTTGCAGGAAGCCGCTTGATGCAGGCCGCTTCCAACCGGCCAATCTGGAAGTCAATGGGGGAGGCCTATGTTCAGCAGTGGACGTCCTATGGCTGAAATGATGATGATGAACATGGAAAAACTGAAACTAAGAGGTGTTGCGTATTTGGTTACCTACATATTGTATACAACGTGTTCTTTTTGATTTCCCATACCTAAATTGAGGACCAGCTAAGACCGCCTCAGGGAACGGCATGTTAAAGATTATTTTTTATACTTTTCCGTGTTTTTATAGTTATTTTGCTATTCGGAGCGGAGACAAATTAATTAATTTAACATTAATATAACTTTTCTAACTACAACAAAGTGGGACTGAGACTGAGATTTCTGTTTTTTGACTAACACATTCTTTTACGTTATGGTATTGTTGGTTAAAGTTATGGGAAATCAAATAGAACACGGTATAATCCATCGCTTGCAAGGGCAATTTAAAGAAGTGTACTCGGATTTTTTCCTATCAAATAAATTGTTTTACCAAAATACTGATTTGCGATATTAATTTCAGTAATAAACGAGTATCTTCGCGTAGACACATTATTTTGAAACTCCCCAACTTTAAAATTTACGACTATCTGAATTCTATCTCCCGGTCAATACTTCCCCGTTATTGTCCAAGTTGGGTGGAGATAGCATTTTAATTTAAAATATCTAAAAAGTTATAGATTTATGATCGCCAGCCATTTTAATTACGAACTTTCGTGTTTTGAGATCGCGAAGTTTTTCAATGTTCATCGAAATTTATTTGCGATTGTATTGATTGAGGAAGTAGGGGAAATATGGAAATGCGGTAAAAGTTACAGATTTTTAGAAATGAAATATGTATTAGAAAAAAAAAATTATAAAATGAGATTATTTTAGTTTAGTAGCGGCAGCGTTTTGGTATTTGGTGACAATTGTAACAACAACAAAAAAAACACTCCCTTACAAATATAAACCTAATTGTTTTAATTTAACACCACGATTATTCTTGTGTTACTTTAATGATACTAGTTTAGAGGTAAGGGTCTCTAGTCGGAAGGTGGTGGGGTGACCCCCCAAATAATATGCGTGTTCGCTTTATACTTATTTATTAGCGCATGCGCGCGTCCAGTAAAAGGGCTACAGAATGACTGCCCGAGCTATCGAACATAATACAAAGTGTGTGCGTTGCACAAATGCAACTTAGCACCCTACACTAGATTCGTTGTTACATCTATACTTATCTATACTGGTAATATCTATACCAATATTATAAAGCCGAGGAGTTTGATTGTTTGTTTGGTTGAACGCGCTAATCTCAGGAACTCCTGGTTCAAATTAAAAAAAATATTTTTGTGTGTGATAGTCCATTTATCGAGAAAGGTTTAAGGTCAAGACACCACCACAGTATTTTTTTGTAATACTGTGACATCACGCTACGGCTACCAAGCCACAGAGTATACATAAGCAGTAGCAGTGGCAATGAAAACATATTCCTTTTGAGAGCTTCCGCTTCGTGCGCGTAAACGGGGTAAAGTTACGCAAAAATAATTGATGACAGAATTGTTCCCCTTTAAAAGGTTAAAGAAAAAGTCCGTGACAGCAGAATGTTTCTTTTAAGGTTGACTCACTAAAACCTTTTTTTTATGTTAATCAACTTTGTTCTAAAACAATGCATTATTTGGTGGTTGATAAAGAATTTAAGTGACAGGCTGAACTCTAAGCAGACAAAGCCGCGGGCGGAAGCTAGGCCTGTATAAAAAGTGTAATTTAGAATTAACAAAAATACAGTTTATGCTTGGTTATTCTTGTTTACATTGACGTTCATTAACAAGACATAATAATTCGAGTTAATACGCCCATCAAATATCCCACTAACTCCAAAGTCACCACCAAACTGCAAATGGGAAAACCAATTTCAAAAGGGCCTGCCATTTTTTCTCTTTTAATTTCCTACTTCTAATTAATAAGGAGAGAACGGAAGCTCATCGCATTGAAAGATAAGGCTGAGAACCGAATCCGCGACCCGCTGGAATAATTCCTTTATCGCCAGTTATAAATTAGGGAAAAAAGTTAAAAATGAGTTTGGGATTTTTTAAAATGAATGATGGAATGGAGTGAAGACTATCTTCTTGTGGAATAAGTTGAACTTTATTACAAGAACTTGCTTGGAAGTAACACAAAATTTGCTAGATAAAAGAAATATATAGAGTGAGTTCGATTGTATTCAGAGATACAGGACTAAAATTATCACAACACCTTCGAAATTATAAAAATATCGCAATCCTTAAAAAAAAAACATTTTTTCCTATTATTTCGTACTGCAGCGGTCAAGTGACCCGATTGGCGTAGTAGCGCCTTGTTCGGTCGGTCCCCTTTAAAATCAAAGGGGACCGAGTTCGGTTTCCGATTTAGGTTAATTTTGAAAACGACTTTTCTAATTAAATCTTGAGCCTTGTTTTGCTAGGAGAAGTCTTTCGTAAAATTCACTATCTGATATCTTAACACAAGGAGGTTAGTTCCTTACTTTAAAAGTATGGCAATTGGTGTGGTTTAGCGCAAAATGTATATTTACTTTTAACTGTATACATTTCTAAGTATCCTTATACTAGTTTCACCACTTGCTGATAAGTTCCAGTTATCCTATCTGGCACTTTTTTGACAGCTAATTGTATGGGTTATCTATCAAAACAAGTGCCAGATAGGTTATCCGTAACTTATCAGCAAGTGGTAAAACTGGCCCTAAGTATTAAACATTTTGCTAAAATAGGTAATGAGAATTCAGAATCTTTATAAAATAAAATAATGTTAGTTTTCAATTTAAATATTTTCTTAATACAAAACTACGAATTGTGAAAAATATTACTTTGGTGATTCACAAAGCTCAAAATAGTGTATGTGTATGTGTATGTATATGTTGATAATTAATATTGTTACCTGTTCGAAAATTCGCGAGTAATCTTTTCATAGTCAAACCATTAAGCAATATAAAACGGTTGTATCTCAGTGGTACAAGTCTTGCTTCACAACCGTGGATCTTGAGTTCGAATCCTAGCATTTTACGTCTAGTTTCGAAATTTATGTTTTTAAGGATTTAACCACTTGCTTGTAAGGGAAAACTTTTCCAAATTCTGATAATACTGGACGTATGGGCATAATCCAAATGGTTTTGTTTTTCTGCCTAAGGATTACAGATTTCTGATGGCAAAAACTAGAAAATCTGTCAGCAGCAGATTACTTAAATTATTTTTAGTATAGTTGAATAACTTTGTTGGTAATTAATAAGACTTTACAAAATGTGAAAATGTTATTCCTCTAAAAATCATATCTAGCGCCATCTTAAATATTGTTGTTGCACTTTCTAACAAACCCAATGATCAATAGCAACCCTTTGTGATCATATCTTAAACAATTTAGTTCGTTAATATTAGACTAGATGGCGCCACTAAGCCTTAAGGAAAGTAGTGACATCTACTGGATTCGTTTATATTTTAAATAAATCAATGATTTTATTAGTTTCATGTGTTCTATAAAGATGTCTCTGTGTATCAAGAATGAGAAGTATTATTGAAAAATATTTTACCTTATAAGGAAAACTAAACCCAACAATTACTTTGTTGTTCGTCTGTCAAGCAAGTCATCGGATAGATATGAATTATAAAAACCTAGGTTCATAATAACAGTCCCATAAAAACGTGAAAACTTCAAGCTTCTAAATTAGTCCAATAAGACGTATCAACAATTTCGCAAATTATTATTTTTTTGTGTTAATAGTCAGGATAAGGTTCTTAAGGAAAAATATTAAGAAAGTTGCACAGAAAATTCTTTATGTAAATTAAAGACCTAGCAAACGAACTCGCGGGCAATAGCTAGTTAAATAGCCATATTGTTGTCATATTATCTTTATGTATCTGCACATATACATACACAGACACACACACACATACACACATACTCACACACCCACACACAACGTGACCAGCATATTGTTCATAGTTTTATTTGCTTTTAAAGTTTAGTTATAAGTCTTTTTAAGTTTTATGGAGCACCTGTTATACTATCTCCGGTTTCCTACTTTCTTATTTTAAATCTGTGGAAATCTATAATTAGCTGTATATTTTAAGAAACTATTTAATGTATGACATGCAATATATCGCCGTTGATTTCATGAATATAAAGAAAAAAAAAGGTTGGGGAAGATTCCCCATCTTCCCCTAATGACTTCTAGATTGGCTGGTTGTAAGCGGCCTGTATCAATTGGCTTACTGCAATCTTTACCAGGCCGTCTGTCTATCTTGTGTGTGGATGTCCTACGCTACGCACGCTTGCCTCATCCGCCGTCAGTAATTCAACCATAGAAAAACGTGGTTCTACGTGCAACATGCCCTGCCCACTGTTACTTTAGCTTGCTAATCCATCGGGCTATGTCAGCGACGTTTACTGATCTTCTCGTTGCTGATTCGATCTCGCATATTTTTATCATCATTATCATCATTTCAGCCATAGGACGTCTGACTGCTGACGTGCTGAATTTAGGCCCCTAGTGAAATTTTAAACCAAAAAAGTCCCTTTTCTATTCCTAAAACGGACATTACTGATTTCAACATCACAATGATATTCCCATGGTATGATTTATAGTTTTCGAGCAGAATTTTTAGAAATTGCCATTATTTTTATTTGAAATATGAAACTACCTATGCATTTGATTCTATACCTGTCGCATTTCTGTTTAAACTCTACTTGGTGCCCATGACACAGGATTCTCCTAGGGCCCACAGTTAAAACACCATGCATTATTCAAGCCAAAAAACATACTATATCTGGCATTTCCAGACTGGGAACATTTATGTCATGTAAAATGTGTAAATCTGTTACGACATTTATTGAAAAAATATTTGTATTTGTATACCCAAAAACTACAACGAATTGTTTTTTTTTAAAGTTCTTCTCACATGTCTGAAATAGGTTCGTTCAATACTATCAATGGTATCTAATAAAATGTCGAAAATATCAGTTATGGACAATCTATAGTATCAGGCATCAGCACTAACGATAAAATTGCTTCGCAGTTCATGACGCTATCAAAATTTTGAAAATCAATAATATCTATAAATATCATTATACTTAGGTCAGAGCAGGGGAGCCAACCGGTGGATTGCAATCGTCTGTTCGATCGCTACTATTAGTCTAATATAGTAGTATAGTATTAAACAATATAAATACGTCGAACAGACTGCGCAGTGTACCTAATTACTGACTGCTGAGCGCATCATCTTGGATCATTTTTCAATCGCCGTTCCGTCGTGTTATTTATCCTCTCTTTTAAGCAGTATTGCTCTCTTTTGTAAATTAAGTAGTTACTAAGAATAATTTTCAGTTTTATATTTTTCGTCCTAATAAAATAAAAAATACAAAATCATTGTGTACTGAATTATGCTATTTCATTATGATTTCAAGAAGTATTGTAATTGGTAGATCGCACAGTGTGTCGACAGTGAACAGTAGATCTTGGGTCTAACCAAGATGGCCACCCCTGGATTAGAGTATATTTATATACTAGTGTATCACCATTGATGCCAATGATCTAACAACTAGAGACGCTCAAGACCGCGCAAAGTGGGGGAGTAAATCAAGGAAAGCGGACCCTGGGCTCCAAAGCAATGGCTTTGGACGCAACCGGGATTGACCGTACAGATGACGAAGAGTGTATCACCATTGGTGTCTATTATTAGCGTACTATCGACACCATTTTTGAAAAAAAAAAAGAATATCTATGTACTATCGTATGTTTAGTATTGATGTAAATAAAACCATTTAGTAGGTATAGTTAACGGCGGGTCAACCTACCTAAAAAGTTAAAGGTAATTGAACCGATTTTCAACTTTAAGTCCTGCCATATAGAGATCAATATCTATTGCGAATTGTTTTGACGTTTTGTGGTAGGTTGACGAGCTATTGTTTGTAATATCGATGAAGCAGCGGATTTTCTATTGAAATCCTCGATTTTTCGACAGCACTATGAGAAACGGATTCGCTCTGGACTTGTTTTTATTTAATAATACTTGTAGGAAAATTAATAACATAAAAGATGAGTCACTTTGCAAAATGTCTCCAATTCATGAATATTCATTCTTCCTTGATGTTGGAATTTTTAAGTCGTAAAATAAATACGCAGAATAGCTGAGAATTATGTTTTATTTTTCTAAATAAATATTACAAATCTTTAAAGCTCACATCACACTAGGCGCTTGGCGTACGCGTCCCTTAAATGAGTGTTAGGTCAGTTGGATGTGAAATTGTGAATGCAACACACGCAAAGGGCGCCGTGTTTTTATAGAGTGACATTTAACAGATAACGCAATAATACTTTTAACGTGATGACCTTTGAGACTTATTTTTGAAGCATTACAAACCTAATTTGCATACGAAATCTCAAGAATCGTAAACAAAATAATTATAAATTTGTAAAAGATTTCTGAGAAATGAAATTACTCAAGATGATAAGTAATTCAATACGTTCCTCATAACGGGTGATAGAGAAGCAAAACCACAATATATTTTCTTTAGATCAACAGTTTGAAAATTCGAAAAAATATCACTGCTGAGTAGTAACCACAAGATCAGCTGAGAAGGTGATTTTTTTTGTATTATCATGTTAGTAACAAAGTTTGTTGTATTTGCATCATCACCTGAGAGGCCTGTATCGTCATCAATCTACCTCTATAACACTTTAAAAATAGTCTACTGCAAATATAGGCGTGTGTGAATGCTATAAGGTGCACGTGTTGCCTTTAAAAGCCTATCGCCTATGATGGCGATTTTAGTAACGCTCACGTTTGGGCAGCGGCAAGCGCCAGTGTGGAGGAGGCCTAAATAACAATGCCACTAAAACGTGACATATATTTAGCTAAAATATAAATTAAACAAAATACACCTATTCATTTAAAAATTGAGCAATATAAATGCAATATTAAACATATTAAAAAAATATTTATTACTTATGAGTAAATATTGTGGTGTGTAAAAAAATAACATGCAGGTTAATTTACACAAGAAAAAAAAAACAATTTATACAAAAAATTATCAAAGTAAAAATGGTAACTTTTGTTAGAAAATCACATACGTAATCCATAATATCTTATTTTCACAACATTTACAACCAATTTTTTTCAAAATTTTAGTATTAATGTATCTCATTGATTCTATTCTAATAGTTAACTCAGGGGCTGATTCTACTGCTCAAATACAAGTATGTAAGGTGTCTTTGGATAGGTCGTTCAAAAATATTGTGGTTGTGTGAAAACCATTTTTTGTGTCGGTGGCAAACGGATCCCGTATTAAGCTTTGAAGTTCATTTTTTGGAAGATTCCCTCCTCATAGCTAAATGGTTATTGTTAGAAATATAAATAAATTCACAATGGTAGTTTATATGTGAAGTTAAGAAAACTATCACAGCTAGGTAGGCTTCACTAGTTCATGAGTAATCATCAACCAACTTATAAAATTTACTTGAAGAAGGAAAAAGGAGAATTTCGTACAAATTGCCACAACTATGGGACACTGGCCCGACACGCACTTGGCCAGTTTTTTCTTGCAATTTCGATGTTTTGTTTCATAGTACGAGTTGCAGTAGGTATTGGGTTATAGAATCACACCCTGAATGGTAGTTAGTTACTAATAGAATAGGACCTTGACTAATCTTACGAATTGTCATGTAGCACAGAATGAATAGTACTGGGTATTAGAAGTTGAGCTTCATACAGTGCGCGCTAGAGCAATGCACACATAAGGTATATAGTATATAGTACCATAGAAGGTCAAGCTTCTTCAAAAGCCAAATATAAAAAAATCGTACCTAGTTATTGCCGTTTGATACCAAAATTCCATGGACTTCCAATTCTATACACCTTTTAGAGTAGAAATGTCATATGATTTGTGAGACAAAAATATCCGCCATTTTTAATCTGTATCTGTACTGTTTTTGTACGAGCGAAATTTGACAGGAGTTGTCATTTTATACTTAATGTAAGTGAAAAATCACTAACTAACTAACACATTACCTAAAGATCGCTCACGGAAACGGAATCTCGAAACATTCAGGCTAGAACTTTTGTCAGAGTATCCTGAGATTTCTTGTCTGTGAACGGCACGAATATTGATGTGTGCGTTGCATTAATGCGCATTGTACGAAGCTTAACTTCTGATACCATGACATGTAAAACTTTTGTTGTCATTCTTATCAACCTACATTCACGGATGCAGGGAATACATTCTTAAAATTTTATTATGACAGATCTTTCTGATAAATGAATCATTTTGCTACCTAGTTATATTATAACAAACAATGATTATGACGACTGAATGTAACTTATCTTATCAAACGACATGCGGTCTAAAATATTGACAACAAATATTTAGGTATCAGTCAGTAATCGATAACAATTTTATACTCTATTAGTAAACACAGGCCGATAGGAAATATTGCGTGGCAGTGGTTTTCAAATGTCATGCAATGGCAAATTTGAAAAAAACAATAGCAGTCATATGAAAACATTAGCCATTTCACCTATTGCTGATGAGGATATTTACATATCATCTGAGAGAGAATAAAATAGACAAATATTTTACAACCATGCATCCATTTTAGTTTACAGAAAATAAAAGGAGTAACTAAAATATTACTCCTTTATGTTCAAATTCAATGTTACAGATAGGTATTTTAACTAAATACTTTCGATTTGCCCTAATAAGAGCTTAAACCATGGGCCCATAAAACAGAACTTTAACAGTATTTCGTTTGTTCTATATCTTCCTTCTTAGTCGTACACCTGGTGAAGCGGTCGGGGTCATGGATCGTCTGTTTGGTTCATGGCTTTTGTAAGACTTCTCCATCTCTCTCTATTCGGGTAAACTCAGTAAGGAAACGCTTTGTAGACGATTTAATGAGGTCTGTACATCTTGTTGGCCGGTCACCCGACCGGCCGCGAGAACGTTGACCTTCCACTTTACCATGTTCCAATGAGTTTTCGTTGCGGATGATATCTTTCACAATTTACAAAAGTCTTTATTTTATGCCAAGTTCTTTTAGAATGGAAACTTTGAATGAATGAAAAATCCTCATCAAGAGTGTTCAGCACCACATCTTAAGGGCATCAATCTCTTTACGATATTTTAATGGATCGTCCATGTATTAGTTCTATAAAGGAAAATAAGAAATATCATCAAACATAGTTCTGTACATACAGTTTAACGCAAAAAAGACACTGCTAAATGACGGTTTAAGGGTTTATGGTTGAAGACGTTTAAATACGATTGACCTATAAATTAAGAAACATATTCGAAAAAAGGTTTGTATTATATCTGACAATTATTTTAACACACATGTGACAGTGTTAGAACCAGAGGCCCAATTCCCGTAATTTGACAATAGTGGCAATCCGGTGTCGATCCGCTCCCAGTAACATTACGATCACAAACAGTATTCTCGTAAACTTTTAATTAGGCCTCTGATTTATAACATCCATAATAATTAACCTTGTTACAATTTTTGAAATAATATATTATAACTTAACGCTACATTTAAAGCTAAGGAGAATTTATGTATTTTGTCATGCGCAATTAATTATTGTTCATTGTGCATAATACTTGTGACAATTTCTAGCATAACGTTTCAGAAGCTTTGGTTTTAAGCCACTTATGGACCGTTTGCACCAGAGATCTATGGGAATCAATGATCGCCTATGATCATTATACATTGTTTAAACATTGCTTAAGGTTGTCGTTGTAAAATTATTTATATTTCTTATCATTTTCATTAAACACAGTTCCTTAGCCAGGTATCAACGTCATTTAATTTTACAATGTCCGCCATTTTGATTTCCACCATCTTGTTGTCACGAGTATTTCCCGCCATTTTGACTATTCTGTCTACCCCAGCTGCTGGTTGTTGACTTATTGGAGGGGAAGCTGGGTGCAACGCCTGTAGGTGATAACGGCGGGGTGGATGGCATGAGGTTGGTTGCTGGATGATACACCCTAGCTGACATGCTTGTCTCATCTGAAATAGAATAATAATACGTTTTAAAACTAAATTAAAAAGAAGACATGGATACTCGGGCTTTAGACGTAAGAATAATCAGCTACAATAACCACATACATAATAATATAAAATACAGTTACATAAATATAACCCTCAAGGTGGACAGACGACCTAGAAGGTTGCAGGAAGCCGTTTGATGCAGGCCGCTTCCAACCGGCTAATCTGGAACTCACTGGAGGAGGCCTATGTTCAGCAGTGGACGTCCTATGCCTGAAATGATGATAATGATGATAATTAGATAGGCACTGCTGCTGGTTTTTTACGAATGATGAAGCTGACTATAGTCGACTTATCACAATTAACTGAAATTGGTTGAATCGTGATCATCCACTAACCATAATCGATATTATGGACGGAAACGACGGAAACTCTCTCTGCTTAACCAATTCTCATATTAAGCATGCAGAAAGATTACAGCGTCTTGTCAATTGATTAAAAAATCCTGAGATTAAATAAAGGTTTTTTTAAATGTTATTTATAAAGGTAGGTGTTTTAAAAATAAGAAAAATTTGAGTGCATTTCGTTCTGTCGCAAAAGTAAAACAACTCAAATAAAAGGCGAAGATTTGTGAGTTGGTCATACAACAATCATAAGAATGTCGCTTTAAAACTATGTTTATATAATTTAAAAAGTATTTTCTATAATTAAACTAGAGACACACATTTAGAAGAGCTCACCTATAAAAATGAAGCCCCAAATATCGAAAAACATAGTTATCGATTGAAAGATGATGGAGGTGGCAGACTTGAAAGATCGAGAATCAACTTTGTGTCTAGACTCAAGATTGGTGTCATCTTTATAGTTTCAGCAGGTTAGTCATTGTTATGATGCATTTATCATCGTTAAATATTAGAGAAAAATACTAACTGCTTGAGAAAGACCGCCCGTAGTGGTTTTTGCTGTTGTAATCTTTTGTGGACGGCATCTTGTTTTCTGAAACAAAAAATAAACTTGTAAAGCTATATAATTTTAAAAATATAGAGTATATAAACATTCAAATTATTTTTATACAAACTAAATAAAAAATAATAATAGTACAGTAGTATTTAACATTTTCACCAGAAGTTGAATTTTTTAAATAGTTTTGTGCCTCATTAAATAGTTTATTACCTATACTTGTTGGCTTCATTAAAAAGACAAATAACATCATAATAATATAGTGTGATATTACTTCTACAAACATTAAGAACAACAGTGGCCCTAAGATTGATCCTTGAGGTATACCATAGGTAATTCTATTTTTTATACTTTGAAAATTATCCATTTCGTTGTTTAGAGTGGTATCATCGCTCATTATAATATCAAGAAAAGCCCAATGTTCCACTAATTTCTTGAAATACAAGATGAATTTGTAGTATTACACTTATTATGATGGTCTGTAGCATCAAAAATAACATTAATATTTACAAAAACGATTTCATTGTATATCTACAGTGTAAATTTGTAAGTGTTTTAACCATTATCTTAGGCGCGCATTTGCATTTGTAGTTCAAAGTTATGTAACTT
The DNA here is from genome assembly GCA_963576865.1 of Anania hortulata. NCBI lineage: Eukaryota > Metazoa > Arthropoda > Insecta > Lepidoptera > Crambidae > Anania > Anania hortulata. The sequence goes on from OY756409.1 coordinate 2,067,271, forward strand.
AATAATTCACGTGCTGTTATTATCTATTTTATCTATGTAGTAGTGACTATTTTCTGTAATTAAGTACCTAGTTAAGCATATTATTATAAAACTACGTCATACAAAACATACGTTCTTTAATGACACTTGACTTTCACTTATCAGATGTACCTATATCCTTTCTGAGTAATCCACAACCTTGAATAGTCTGGGATAGCTGAAAACAATAAGATAGTGTTTTGTACTGTAATTGTTTTGGTGTATTTTGGGATGTCCTAAATATTGGTGTTTTGACTCTTATCTTAGTTATATTTATCTTTTTTAGGGTTCCTTAATAAAGAGCATGTTCCTATTTAAGAAACTCTTATAGTTTTGCCGTATCATGTTCATATTACATATATATCATATACTCGCTTTATATCAGGTCAGGACAAAGAAATCAAAAATATGGTTAATTAAAATACATTTCCATAATATCTATAACGCCTTTTACAAAAAATCCGTGAAAAGGGGAGTGAAATTATTATAATTGATCAGTACGTCGTGTCATGTTCTGAGAAATATTATTGAATATCAAAAACATTCACTTGTTCATTTTCCTATGAGAGAACAGAAAGGGAAGAGAGGCTGACCTATATGGGTCAAATAGTTATGATAAAGTTTATTTAGTGTCGAACCAGGAAGCCAAGCAGATGAAATAGACAAAGTAGAAAAACACTCTAAGAGCATAGCTCTGTAGCATAATTGATTACAATTTGAAGTCGACTTATTTGTTAAAGATAGACAAACACGTGGTCCTTAGAATCTTAACGTGGTATATTTAAGTTCAACAATATAACGAATTTCAAAGTCAAACAATAACGAATGTTTTAACCGATGATGTAGAGTAGTTATAGTAGTGGAGACGATGACTTGGCAAGCGCAGCATAGGGCGCCCCTTAACAAGATACAGCGATGATGTAGAAAGCTGTTGGCAGTAGATGGAAACGAATAGACTCGGATCGTGGTGTGCATTGGGAGAGGTCTATTTCTATCAGTGGACTGACGTGGGCTGAAAAGGCTTTGAAAAGAGCACTAGATAGCGCTACCAGAGACGTCTCATTATCGAGGCGACTTCTGCCTCCTGCGTCCTGCCTCTGTCCAAAGTAGCTGTGCCCTACTGAGTCCGCGTTATTTAACTGCTGAAATTGTGAGATCTAACTGCTAGGTAGGTAATCAGTAAATTATTGAGTATGAGTATTGTCTAAGTGCTCGGGTGTGCCGAGGGGGACGGCCGTAAAGAATACACTTTCCCACCGCCAACAGGGGGCGTGTCGTAAGAGGGGGCTAATTCCTGTAGCATGAGACGGGCAGCAGCGTTTTCGTGCGAAATCTGATAAAAAACTGCGCTTGCCAACCCGCCTGCCAAGCGTGGCGAGTATTAGCAATAACCCCCTGATGATAGGTCATTGGAGGAGGATTATGTTAAGCAGTAGACGTCTTATGGCTGAAATGATGATGATGATTGTCTAAGTAGATATTTTCCCAATTTCAACCTTTAATGCCCCGACTAAGGCCTCTTTGGCTTTAAACTAGCTTAAACACGGTACACCAGCAGATAAACCGTTCTTGATAGAAAATCTACCATCGTCATCAACCCGAGTGACATAGTGGCAAATCTCAAATTCGATTACCGGTTCAGGGCCCTGATTCAGAACCCGTCGATAACGAATTGACAACCGTTAAATAACGTAACACTTAATCTAAATTTTATAGTATCATGTGGTTTTCTGATCGACAACTTACTATCTAGCGGTTCTGAATCGTCGGCCAGGTCAATTCAGAAAACGAACTTTTCTAAATTGGCTGTGAGTATGGGAGCGCTGGGAGATGCCCCTAACAAAATTCATGGTCTGATAGGCTGCTACCTCGTTACACAAGGACATAGATTTTTACTTGGAGACCATGACAATGAGTGTGTTGACTAGCGCATATTTATTATCACCCATGGGCTTTAGAAACACAACATGAGAAACACTGTTAAAATCATTTAACTACGTACATTAATCTGTTTTGCTCAATCAAGTTTTTACTTGTGAGAGTGTAACAGCGGAAAATACTTTAATAATATCGAACATAAAATACCCCCTATTCGATAGGAAACTACACCATTAATAATACAGAAACACCATGGCTATCAGCATCGAAAGCTATATCACAATATAGATACGATCAGTAGGTCTCTCCCGCAAATAAGCATATGGAACCAGTCACGTAGAGACGACGTGTAGGCAGACAATACAAAATATTTTTTTTTGTACAAAAAAGAATAAGAATATCAATGTATTTATTTGTCTTATAGCAGATTACAGGAAGAGAAAGAAGAAAGAAAATAGATGCTGGAGAATGCTATGGAGATGTGGTGATGGAGGAAAATGCTTAGAGTGTCGTGGACTGAGTTTCGCATAAATAGAAAAATCGGAAGAGCTCGGCATCAGGCAGCGCCTGATTTCTTTGATGCAATCTCATATTCTTGCATTCTTTGGACACGTTTCTAGGCGCGACAACCGTTCCATAGAACGCCTCGTATTTGGTAAGTTTATAAAATATAATACACAGAAAAAAAAACATAAAAACCTACACTCATACGTAATCATTATCAAATATTTTGTAGTTGCGACGAATGCAAAATTATTATCTAATGGTAGTGACTTTGCTAAACTTCGACAGCAAGATGTCCAGCGTTGAACGAATTGGTGATAGTAGATCATTGGCGATACCTTTGCACACAAAAACCCTTTTCAACGATACTAATGACGTCATAGTAAAAAAAGCGACCAAGTGTGTAACAAAATACGTGCAGTGAATGGTTCTGTAGTTCTTCTTCTCGATTCGATGGCAATTCTCTCAATTTTTTGATGACCAGTATTCCGCCACATGAACCGCACAATCGGTGGCGCGTAACAGGTCTTCATGTTTACAGCTGTCCAAACATGCGGGACATGATAGAAGGTGGCCCATGGTTTATTATATTTCCTGAGAGATGTAAGACAGATGTCGGTATAGATTATTTAATGTATATTCTGCCATACAGTTGTCTAAAAATGTTGAATTTGATAATAATACGCGCGAGTGAAGCAGCAGACACAGCTTGTTCAAAGAGAATTTAAATAAACATGCGCCAGTTAACACAACAACTGTCATGTAACTATGTAACTATGAGAATCAATTTCTTGAAATAAATATAATTTAATTTAATTTAATTTTTAATTTAATTATTGGCCAGGGGCGTTTCCCAGCATACCCAGACTTAATTTAGAAAATATCATTTTCTGAATTTACCCGAACTGGGAATCGAACTTGGGACCTGGCCCAGGATTCAGAACGTTTCGACAACGAATTGTCAACCGGTGAATCACGTGACACTGATGTAAAATCCTATAGTATCACGTGGTTTTCCGGTCGACAATTTGCTACCGAAAGGTGCTGAATCGAGGGTTGGGCCGCTTACGGTAAATTACAGCGCCACTTCACACCAATGGCACCGGGTTGGCAGGAATGAAATGAGAGTTTTATTATTACAAAGAAGGTCTGCTGAGTTACCCTAAATTGTGGTTATATCTCCTGATTACCCAATTATAGGGATCCAAGATACTTACAGATGATGTTATGCCAATAAAGTAGAGTTATTTGTCTTCATAACATCGCGATGGTTTATAGATTACTCGAGCAAGAGATATTTATAGGTAGAGAATGCTGTAAGCATTTTTATGTTGTTTTACAAAATACTTTATTTAGACATAAAATAAAATAACAGACCATGCGATACAATTGTAGGATGGACACAAGCTTAAGACACAACACTTTTTTAGGTTAAGTAAACACCTCTGGAAGCTTATAACACTGAGAATAATATTATTTGATTCCTATGTAGAATTATGCCAAAATATTTACTGTTACATTACCTATACATAAACTTTTTAGTCATAAGTTCATTTAATAAAGAATGTTTATCTAATCTAATAAATAACAAGCAATTCAATGCTAGACGAAGCGGAGGACAATAATTATAAGGGAGGTAAGTTTAAAAAGGCTTAAGTGACCGTTTAAGGCATTAAGTCCGCCATTTGTATAACTTAAATGTCTGTGCAATAAAGTTTAAATCAATAAATACATATTTGATTGAGAGAACTATCGAGTATCGGCTTGTTGAAAATGTCATACAAGTAAAGTAAGTTAGGTTACACTTGAAAGGAAGTCGACCAGGTAAAATCAAAATTAATGATATTTAAGATATAAGTAACTAGCATAATTATACATAATTGCGTAAACAAATTCATCCATTGTCTTCTTGTTTTTGAAGACAGTCAGGTGTAGGTGGTGGTTCGCGCTTCGGACTACAAAACCAGGCGGTTGCGGGTTTAAGAGCCATTTCACAAAATCGCGCCGTTTGTATGGAGCGCGCGCTTGTGCATCGAAAATTTAGATTTAGGGTAAGTTGTCAAAGCGTTTTTGTTCTAATTACCTGACTGTTTTTTTTAAAATGACATATTTTAAGTAAATAAATATTAAAGGTATTGTGACACAAACTTTTAATTGTAAATATGCTTAATTTAAAACAAAAAACCTTAGTAAACTAGCGCAATTTTTCGAAATAATTCACAAATTAGTTAATTTTATTTCGAGTTATTGTGATATGTATGATGTATGATGTGATAAATCTATATTCTCGTACATTAAACGTCGACAAAATTATATGTCAGATTTTTGACGTATTTATTCAGAAATAATAATAAATGTAATTAAAAATTTAGTTGCTTGAAGTTGACAAGGTAAACACTTTTCGTCAATCGAGGTGGCGGGTTTGATAATTTTATAAATAAAAATTGTGTTATTTGCAAATGTGCTACATTAAACGTCTAAACCAAAGATTAGGCTTGCTTTTGCATGTATTTAACATTCTTAAAATCTATCCTAAGGTCGCAAATTAGGCGCTGGAAATATTAGATTTTGCGCTAAAATGTGAAATGGCTCTTAAATCCCGCAAGGGGCAAATATTTGTGATAAGAGCACGAGCATTTGTACCTAAGTACTACTAACCATTTAAATATCTTTATCCGTTATCTAGTCGCTAGTCCAAGCATTGCTTAGTTTGTGTGATTGTGAAGAAAGAACTTCATACATTCTAGTATTTTAGCACCAGAATCAGCGCCTGAAAGTCAAATAAAGCTTACGCTTGTACCTGTGATTTGTATATTGTTTTTGTCAAGCGGGAAATCCCCACAATCAATTAAGTCTGATATTGTGGGGATTCCCCGCTTGACAAAAACTTTTTTTTATTCAAATTTTTACCCGAGCTGCTAAAATGTTAATCACCAGGTTTGGGTTCGTTACTTAAATACAATTTATTTTTAGGGTTCCGAACCTAAAAAACGCGTGGAGTCAAGCTAAAATTAATACCATAACTGGGTGTTGTGGTACCGTCGTGATTTCTGATTTCTGTAACACAAATGCTTAAGCTACTTATCATAGGATCAGAGTAATGTATTTATACCATATATGTACCAATGATGTTGTCCAATATTAATTTATTTGCAATGTTGGGACCAGGGAGTACAAATGAAAGATGTTCTTGCGTCGACCGATAGCATAATATTGTCTCAAATATACCTTACATCTATATACTAAGCCTTATGCTATGTAATAGGGTGAAGTGCGACACATACTACACCTCCCCCGTATAAAAAAAAAGAAAATGAAACACAGTACATATTTAATTATACTTTTAGTTATATAATCTTATTTATTTATTTAAACTTTATTGCACAAAATAAAATCTTCTAAGTTAACAAAATTTTTATTTATGACTGTTTAGCCTAAGGGTACAGACAATGGCCGTAGGTCAACCTACCCAAAAAGTTAAAGATCTGTAAGTACTTATCTTTGACCTAGAATCATGAATTTGGCAAGAAGCAATGTCTTATACTAAGTGGTTGAAAAAATCCGAAAATCATAAATAAGCTACATTGCAATGGGCTAGTTTCCTAAAAAATTCAAATTAGTCCATCAGTTAGATTAACAGAAAATATTGGACACGTATTTTTTCAGTTCTCAATCAAACAAAAAATGATGACGATATAGCCCGTTAAAGTTCCGCGTAACGTCACGCCTTGCGACACTTTTTAGCAAGCCGTGACGTCACGTGCTCACTTTGATGCGCTTTATTTTCGTCATTTTTTGTTTGATTGACAAAAGACAAAATATGGGTCCAATATTTTTTGATAATCTAACTAACGGACTAAATTTGACCCAGGAAACTAGCCCATTCTCGTGATGGACGAGCTATGTGAACGTTTGCAAGTACAAGTTTTTTTTTAAATTTTATGTTGGTCCTTAATAATATGCCATCACCAGATCCTAATTTAACATATTGGTGGACAGTATAGGCATATAGGCGTTATAAGAATACATTGATAGATAGATTCAGATAGGGATATGTATTTCGCGTACAAGCTACTCCATCCCTTATAAATTTATTAAGCAATTTTTCCGTTGAGCGGATCTAATGCTGTGTTTAGTATACAACGATATCGTATTGATGGCTGAAAACGACGTACGTATAGCTGCTATTCAATATCGTGTCTTATTGTTGAGTAGGAAGACTCAAAATCAACTGGGGCCAATACTAATAAAGTTAGCTTCGATATCTTCACACAGTGTTATCATATTTTGCCACATCCTTACGAAATGATATAAGAAGCACAACAGGCCAAACAAAATTGAACCTTATCTTAACAGTGAATGGTTTATTTTGATTTGAACATAATCTAGGGCTGTCACTTTTAATACTTTGACAAAGTAAAGTCAGAACAGATTTATTTCATCGCAAAAGAAAAAGGCAAAGGGGGTTATTTGTAGAATTGATTACCGCTTTTGATGCCTTTAGTCGGAGACTGAAAAGCATAGACAACTTCAGCAATAGACAACGCGATGTCGATAATTACCTCAAAATAACAGACCTCGTATATTTTTATGAAGTTATTATACATATAGAACTATTATATATATAATCATATTTTATAGTTTGTCATTTTCATTTAAAAGATAATACTTGTACCTACTACTGTTCAAAAACGACTATCTTATCTTTATGAGTCCATATTTATATCGCATAAAAATCCCTTTAATCACGATTCTGATGTTGCTCTCACAAAAAAATGATTGCATGTAGATATTATTTAAAATTTAAAATTTAAAAAAAATACTGTGAAATACTAGGGCTTGTGTAAACAACTTTGCCCAAGAAATACATTACCTATCTCAACTTATTTTTGTTAGAGTATGTTTGCTGTCCACGTTCATGTTAAGAAATACCTACCTTATACCTACTACACAAACAAAATTATTTTTTAATGCATAAGTAAATAGTTTTGCTTTATAAAAAAACTGTCTTCATGACCAGAAACAAACCTTTAAGGACTTGAAGGAATCAGCTTAGAGAAGAGTAGATAGATAGATAGATAGATAGATAGATAGATAGATAGATACTCTTTATTGTACACCACACAAAACAAACAAATCACAGGAAAGTAAATACTTAGTGAATAGCACAATTTAGGCGGTCTTATCGCTGGAATCGATCTCTTCCAGACAACCTTCAGGTAGAGGAAAGTAAAAATTTGTTTTTATTTATTTTTGATTAGGTCTGTTATTAGTGCCTTGTTGGGACGGCCGTAAAGAATACACTTCCCCACCGTCAACAGGAGATGAGTCGTAAGAGGCTACTAATTCCTGTAGCACGAGACGGGCAGCAGCGTCTTCGAGCGAAATATTATTAAAAACTGCGCTCGTCTACCCGCCTGCCAAGCGTGGCGAGTATTTGCAGTGCCCCCTGATGATAACTCATTGGGGGAGGCCTTTATTCAGCAGTGTGTGTCAGCAAGTCCTTTGGCTGACATGATGATGATGATGATAAGGTCTGTTATGCGATGTCTATGTGACAAAGTTGTCTTTGACTCCAAAGTCTCAGCGATCGGTCATAATTGAATCGGGAAGGGATGGCGATGCTTTGATTTTTCGTTTGAAGGATTAGTGGCGTACACAAAGGGATAACAGGTGATTTTTTGTACAGACTCAAGGTTTAAGGGATGCTAATCGATTTCAAAGGCTTTTTTGACTTGATAATACAAAAGGGTAGATTAATTTTACCGATACAGAAAAAAACGTACAATAAAATTTGCCCAGAGGAAGCTAGAAAGGAAACTCGTCGTGATTACGCTAAACCGCAAAACAAATGCCTGGCTTAGACAGCGATTGAGTGGCAAGTCTGATGTGGCAGTGGGTAGGACACATAGCCCGGAAACATTTCTCGTGGGGCAAAGCTGTTCTAGAATGTAGTCCTTGGGGCGACAAGATACATAGCGGCAGAGCACAAATACGATGGAAGGATGATGTCAAGAAAACTGCAGGGACCATCTGGATGGAAGTAGCGCAAGACCGGGTTAAATGGTGGTCACTCTACATTGTCAAATTTGAACAAGACAACGTCTGACGAGACAACTAGTACAGTCAAGCCCAAGTTAACCTACCCAAAAAGTGTAAGGTGGACATGTAGAGATCAATACTTGCTGAACTACCTATACATAAATTTAAATCGCATGTCAAGATGGTTTTAATGAAAAAAGGTTATTACACTGTAAATGACTATTTAATTGATAAAAATGTATGGAATTAAATACTGCCCTGCTCGCACAGGTACATATTATCTTGTAATGAAAACACACTATTTAAAAAGAGGCTGACAATAGTGACCCAGTTTCTTGCACTGCTTCTTCTCGGCGCTAGCCCACAATTGTCCCGAGGCAGTGGTAGGGTAAATAAATAATAATTGGGACGTGTAAAAGAGCTTTATTTAGGCCTATTCGCAAAAATAAATTGGTTTTATTGGTTTTGGTTTGTATTGGTTTTATCAATTGAGAAAATTTGACGGTAGGTTGACAAACTGTTGTCTGTGCATTGATAGTACCTAGCGTTTGACGTCCCAACCTTGGTCTATCACCCCGTAAGTATTGCGCTAAACTTGACTGGCTTCCAGCACGTTTTTTTTGTACATAAAATGTTATTATGTATAATTGTTCACCTGGCCTATTTTTCCTTTTTTTGTCAGTGAGTTTGCTAAGATTCCTTTTTTACTCTTTTTTCAAAGCTTTACTTAAAATCTTGGAAGTTAGTATAACCTACATTAAACTAAGATAATATAACATTTGAAAAAATACGCTTAGGTCTGAGATTTTTTATACGTAGTGAACAATCTTTGTTCTATGACTTATTCAAATTTGCATGAAGAATTATCGACTTCCCATACAAAATTACCAAACAGCATTATTGAAGTTGTATAGAAAAACTAAAAAATATGGATATTTTGAAAAGTCATAGCACAACAGTAGTTCACTAATTTCACTATGATGTACTTAAAGAATGTATGGTTACACAGTCATCCTTGAGTTAGGGGCCATCCTGTATAAGGCCCTAATACAATTTTTCTTTCTTTCTTGCAATCAGAGATTTTTTGTATGGTGTCCGTGTACTTACCATAAAGTTAACATAAACAATGATGCGACTCCACCTTACTTAGTTACTTATTAAGTCAACTCACCTGTATAATTATATTAATAAAATCCTTAACTAAAACAAATTTCGAATGCAAAATGCTGCTCACACAGTGGATTAAGACTTTGGACTCCCGCCTCCTCCTACTCCTCACACACACACACACACACACACACACACACACACACACACACACACACACACACACACACACACACACACACACACACACACACACACACACACACACACACACACACACACACACACACATATATTTAACTAGATAGCTGCTATAATTTGATTATTTGTGGATACCTTAAATTTTCTAACAACCTACTTCATAAATTTGTTTGCATTATCAAACTTATTTTTGTAATTTTGTAACTGTATATTCCTATACAATGCTATGAGAGAGCGGCCTCTTCTGGCACAAGTGTTCTCGCACTTAAAAGAAGATGGTCAACCTCTACTCTTGTAACCAAACTTTTGTTACATAATAAAGATTTTCATTTTCATTTACTTATTACATACAATACTATTTTACTCGGTAAGTTTTCATTGGTTGTGGAGTTCTAAATATCAGACTCTCAAAAAAAACACCTCCGTACAAACTGATGTCAGCTGGTCAACGGCTTAGTTCGGAGAAGTATGTTTTGCGATTTAAATACCCCATAGAGAATGTTAATGTATTGTGACTTTTGCGGCTCGAAAAGTAACGAATATTCATGTATATTATAGGAGTTGATACATCAAAACTTTACACGTTAGACATAGTTTAACATAATCATAGATCAACAAAAGCAGTTAGTTAACGTTTGGTTAACGTACAGCGGTGTATCGGAGCTGCAGTGTGAAGTTAGTCTGCACTGTACGAAATAATAATATGGACAAGTCAAACTATTTTATTTAAATTACTTAGCGCGTTAAAACCTAATTTTACCATTATTTGTTAGATACTGTTTCAGATGATAAAGAGTATTTCAATGTTCAGCCTCAGCTACAAATACAAATAATTCATTTCATCAAAAACCAGTTCAATACATATAATAGACAAGGGTTGACTTCTATTATGTGCAAAAAGCACCTGTGTCAGAAGAAGCTACTCTTCCATGACACATTCATACCTCAAAGGTAAAAGGCGAAGGTACATACATAGTAGAATTTCATTATTGTTTTTTTTTTATGATCTGTCTAAGGCCTAAGTTATACAATAAACCTTAAGAATATTACAATCTAGCCTAACTAGACTAATGAGTAATTTAATTTTGACCTAATCTAAGTATAGTTGATAAGTTATAGCTAAGAACGTGTCCATTAACACTTTTCTTATTGTCACTAATAATATTAAGGGGAAGACACATTGTTCACAAGTCTTTAAAAATAGCAGAGAGCTATACACACTATCACTGCACTAACTCAAAAGGTTTTGTTCTTTTAAGTCTTCTTAAAAGAACAAAAAAAAATCATTGTTGTGTTGTTTTCAATTAACTTCTTAACTTACTCTTCTTAGTTTCGATACAGCCATAATCAATAAAGTGCATGAACACATGGATATTTCTTCTTGTTCATCGAGTGAATTCGTAACAGTTTAATAACATTTTTATGTTTTAATTATATTTAATTAATCTTACTTTTATGTATCTTAGATTATGTTATCGATTAAGTATCACTCGTAATGATAATTGTAATTACAAAAATCAAAATGAGATGTAAAAGCTAAAAAACATATTTATGAAATATGTTAAATATTTTCGAGTCACGAACAAAATAACTAAAAAAACATTAAAAGCTCAAAATAAAATACTTGACAATGAAATCGCTATTAAGAGTTAGATAACATAACACTTACAACTAATTAGCTAGAACAATCAACATTTGCTATATTTTAACCCTTTGTTATAGCTTGGGATTACTGCACACTAACAAATTGGCATCTATTAGAATATCGGACGAGACGGTAGGTACATACTTGAGTATTACCAACCTACATTTATCCAAAATCCACAATGTCTGCCATATTTTATTGATTTATCTAATTTCTCAGAAACGGAGCAGTTGGTTCAGTATTTAGGTTAGTAAGCACGCTATAGAATATAACCCTATCTACACGCTTATCACCTATTTATTGCTTATCTAATATACTATCATCAGTTATCAACAATGAGTAAGTAACGTGTAAGCATTGACAATGAATTGTGAAGCCCCTTATATCATTTTTATTTATTTTTATTTGTAAATAACTGTAAATATTAATAAATAAGTTTTTTTTAAACCTTTTTAAGTAACGGAGACAATAAGGTCTGAATTGAAGTTGGTTTATGGGGGTACAATCCATCGGGTTTTTAACGAGTATTGCTTTTAATGAGACTTATATGAAAAACGCCTTGTATCCTTGAACTTATTATATTAGTGCCTCTTAATTATTAAATTAAATAAATTGTGAAAAACTACTGTAAACTAACAAACGATGCATTCGACAATATAACTATAGAGTTATTATTACGGTAAAGCGAATTTGAAAATGGTCAGGACATATGTTTTTTTTATTTAAGACTATTATACATAAACTGCAGAACTCAGAAACGCTCTTTTAAGTAAGTAATATGATATAAAGATATAAATACAATTATGCGAAGTAGCACACAAATCGTCATAGTCTCATAATAAGAAAATAATAACCTTGCAAGATGGGGAACAGAAAAAAATATAATTTTTATGTAAACTTACATAAAAAATCTTTAGTTTTCTAATTCCAATTCCACACATGGATGTGGCAGGCTGCCGAGAATTTTACAAGAAAATATCACATACGCATGTGAATCGTGAATTCATATAAATAAATAAATAAATCGTTTTTACAATCACACCAATTATCTAGCCCCAAACTAAGCAAAGCTTGTACTATGGCGACTAGATAAGGGTAAACATACAAAAATACTTTTTATAAACCTCCATGACTTTACAAATGCATTCATCTAGCAGTTTATATCATCAGCAAGCATGTCCACACTATACCTTTCATCCCATTGTTCACACACAGTGCAGCGTACCTATCTATTTATTTATGTATTTACTTCTCATCGGCGACCGCCATTTTGCTTATCGCACGAGGTATACGAGATGAAATGTGTGTTTGTTTGTTGTGTGTTGTGTGAAAGCTGTTGTGTATTGAGAGATAGTGTGAGTTTGACTTGGTTTTTAGAGTAGATTTATCTGAGCTATTGTGGAGTGCAGGTGTGCTTCTAAAGTAGGTGACACAAATGATTATGTAGTGCGTTATTGTCTAAATTGTTTTAGAAATGGCATTGTGAGGTTATTTTTCGATGAATAGCGATTTAAGATTGTTTATATTGAGCAACTTTGAATGTTTTTCGAGTGCCTTAGTTTGTTTGTGCCGTGTGCAATAAGAAAACTATATACCTCTGGCGTTAATACCGATAATAGATTATTTTTTATATCAATTATATTACCATGTACTTATGCAAATAAAGAATACTATTACTGTTACCATTTCTATTAGCCAAGCTGGCACATAATTGAAAAAACCTGTTTGTTTAAAAAAATAATACGTAGGTTTTCAACTAAAAGGGAATGGAGCAGTGGTTTGGATTTTATAAGGAAGTACGTGGGTTTAATACCCACACTGAGGTCGTGAGTCGATATTTTTTCGTGTAATATACATTATTTAGATTGATTGAAAACCTACTGAAAACCAGCGTCGTGGCCTACTCAGGCCGTGGCTTAAGCTGAGTGAGGTCCCATTATCCTGGCCATCACAGACTTGTGGCGTTTTTTATTTAAAATAATCGTTTTTTTTCATTATTATGGTTTATAAATGTCTTGTTTGTTGTTTTTTTATATTAAAACAACTTGCATTTGCTACTTGTTGGATCATAAATATTTATAACATTACCAGCACTTGTGAAACAACGTAATATCTAATTTGGATTTTATTGCGTTGCAAATCAATTGAGATTGCTAGTTTCTTTGTGATAACGTAATATTATCATCAAAAATATATTGATAAAGACGACTACCGTTGGCTTATTCGTTATTCATGCCAAAAAATATTGAGTCAAGACGGTAGAACTACTGTTTCTGTATATTTATAGAATCTTAATATCTAAATAATGATATTACATAAGCACGTACAGCCTGCCTAGCATGAGCACTAAAAACACGATATGATATGATATGATATAGCGAAATATTGACACCAACTGTAAAAAATATGATAGAAATAGCCGCATTGTTGAATCGCCGTCGCATATTAAGATCGCTGTTTTAATAAAAAAAATTAAATGGCGGCTAAATTTATCATATTTTTGAAGTTGGTGTCGATATTTCGCTATATCATATCATATCATATCGTGTTTCTAGTGCTCATGCTAGGCAGGCTGGGTTACATTGCAAAGGGGTGCCAAATCTTTAGGAGTGGCTCAGAATCAGTAATTTAATTGAACTATGCAAAGAACAAAACATTTCTTTTCACATTTAATTATTCCTATACGCTGTTCGCGTGAATAATTTAACTAATTCATGAAAAAATTGCATCGTATGTGCACTGCGTAAAGTCTTTGTTGGCTCGCCGTACCTACGCCTCTGATGAATGACCGCGCGGCTTTCGTAGTCTCTCTTTTGACTTTATTTTCGGATATTTTAAAGTTTTTTTTTCGTGACTATTAAATATTAAAACTAATATTGATTCCCTATATCTTATTTTTTTAATTTGGCACCCGTTTGCAATGTAACCCTGTATTTATAAATGAGAATCGTCAAATCGAATTTTGAGTAACTTAATTTATGCCAAACGGTTGCAAACATATTTTTTATTTTGTCAGTTTTTAGTGTAGTAGTAGTAGTGTGTTCCTAGTTCCCTCAATTCATAATGGATCCGATCATCACAATTAAATTTTAAAAAATGGGACTAATCTGGAAGTATTTTTAAATAGGTAAATATATATTTAAATCGGTTTATAAATGGCGAAGTTCTCAGGTAACAAACTTTAAAAAAAACAACCGAATTGAGAACCTCATCATTTTTTGAAGTTGGTTAAACATAAACTTCAAACGACGAAATAGCTCGAATTCGTCCAAAAAAATCTAATTTATCCCAACATTTGTCCCATTCCTAATCTAATGCTAAACTAAAAGCGGATTGTTAAGATCCTTAAGCCCGCCATTTTATCCCCTTCATTAGATAGGGACGAAAAAAATAATTTAATTTACCGATTGGCCCGGCCCCGGGACAATCGCTAATTACCCCCCAAATTCAACCCCCCAATGTAAGCCATACAAATTATCAAGAATGTTTTCTAATTTGCTAGAGCAGGCGAAAAAAATATACCAAATGAACTTATTTAGAGCGCTGGATTTAATAAAGATTTTTCACTGGTGCTCCACAGTTCGACTGGAACATTTTTAGGGTTTCGTGGGCGGTGACGAGAAACAGAAATATGAAAGGGAACGTTGCAAAACTCATTTAAATAAAGAATAGGAACCCACCTACACCAGAGACAGCCAATCGAAACCAGCGTTTGTCGTTTCGTAACTTTTTTTACAACTTTTTAGAACGGTACTATATACTTTGCGTATTCATTTCGTCTCTTCAAATTCTTTGGTAGAAATAATTACAAATCTTTGTATAAAAATCACAGTAACCGCTATTTTCGGAATAATGTCGAAGGTTTAGCGAAATATATATTTATTAGTTAAGGTTGTTAAGAAGTCTATGGTGTTTTGAATTTGACATTAATTCGATCATTTTCAAAACAAATATAAACAAGTTGTTTTGTTTCTTGGAGGTATATATACAGGGTTACATTGCAAAGGAGTGCCAAATTTAAAAAATAAGGTCTAGGGAATGATATAAAGAAGCGTCTTAATCGTTATTATTTTTAACAATAGTATGTAACGAAAAAAAAAACTTTTAAATATCGGAAAATAATGTCAGTAGATAGATTACGAAAGCCGCGCGGTCATTCATCAGAGGCGTAGGTGCGGCGAGCCTACAAAGATCTTGCGCAGTGCACATACGGTATATTTTTTTTTATGAATGAGTTAAATTATCCACGCGTACGATTTTTAACAGCGGATAACATAAAAAATAACTTTTCTATGTTATCTCGGGTCTGGGTGTTGTTGTACCGTCGTTGTTTCTGATTTCTGTGACACAAGTGCTTATATTATTATAGGATCAGAGCAATGTATGTGATGTTGTCCAATATTTATTTATTAATTCAGTGACTGATATATTCGTTCACACAGGTACGTTAGCTAGTTAGCTGTAGGTACCACACATTTAGATAAAGGTTTTAACACTATTTACCTCTAAAACTGAAAACAGTTACATACGGAACCCTCATTTAAAATGTCAAGCGCCCTTGCCGCATCTTTTTTATTTACGGCACCGTTTTTTCCTCTACGACTAATCCGCGCGATATTTCGCGTCGGGATTGAATTAGCGACAGACATACCTCGTTGTATATCTAAATAAGTATTATTTTATGTTTATTTTAGATCATATATTTTTATTTATTTTTATTTTATTGAGAAAACCAACAGCGTTACAATAGTACTTACATTCTACATAAATATTTTTAGTAAGGCCAATAACAGGTTTTCAAAATTAATCTATAAATTTTTTGCTTTTGCAAAATTAATGCTATCAAGTTACTTATCTAGTCTATCAATCAAATGTGTGTGTGTGTGTATGTGCGTATGAGTGTGCGTGTGTTGTGTGTGTGTGTGTGTGTGTGTGTGTGTGTGTGTGTGTGTGTGTGTGTGTGTGTGTGTGTGCGCGCGTGTGTGTATATGGATGTGTGTGTGTGCGCGTGTGCGTGTGTGTGTGTGTGTGTGTGTGTGTGTGTGTGTGTGTGTGCGTGTGTGTGTGTGTGTGTGTATGTGTGAGAGAGAGAGAGAGAGAGAGAGTTAGTGTAAAAGTGAACGCGCCTGCCTATCCCCTGCTATTCAGAATTTTATTAATTTGAGATTTTATGATTCAAGTTTTTTTTAAATCATCATCATTAATATCATTCAGCCATATGACATTCACTGCTGAACATAGGGCGCCCCAGTGACAGTGAGGTCATGAAAGTCATCATAATCATCATCATCATTTCAGCCACTGGACGTCCACTACTGAACATAGGCCTCCCCCATTGACTTCCAGATTGGAAGCCGGTTGGAAGCGGCCCACATCCAGCGTCTTCCTGCGACCTTTATCAGGTCGTCTGTCCATCTTGTGGGTGGACCTTCTACGCTGCGCTTACCGGTGTTACAGAAATCAGAAACAACGACGATAACACAACACCCAGACCCGAAAAAAAATATAGAAAAGTAATTTTTCTACATTGACCGACCGGGAATCGAACCTAGGACCTCAGAGACAGCGACACCAATTCCGGTATTCTCGCCTCTCGGCTTCGGAGGTCGTCAAAACATCAATTGTCATTGTTCCGAAGTAAGTAATTAACAATCTTGTGTTACGATGTACTCAATGAATTTTCCAGGGCATGTCTCAGCACATCCAGATATGATAGAAAAGTTTATTTTATTAATTTGCCCAAACCGGGAATCGAACTCGAGACCCTTTGCGTTCAAGGTAAATCGTCACGCCACTACACCAGTTGGGTCGCAAATCGGCTTATCCGATAACTCATTAAGCTGATTATCATTCATTACGTGTGCATTGGTTGGAATTTCCTGTTGCTACATTATGAATCACACGACTACACCCTTTGAATAAAATTGTGATAAAAGAAGCAAACTAATTACATAAATGATTAAATAACACTCTTTTGGCATTCGGGTAATACACCAAAAACTTTAACGCATCAGGCCCCCAACTTAAAACCCTTCGATAACAAATTAGCGAACGAAAAACCAAGTGACACTACAGGGTGTAACAAAAAGGTGAAATAAAACTTCAAGGGGTTATTCTACGGCTAAATTACATCAACCTTTTCTATGGACCAACATCGAAATCGTAAAAAAAAAACACTTTCCCATACTAAAACGCGACCAGCTGGCATCAGTTTGTATGGAAACGTCAATTTTTTTTTTGAGGTTTCGATGTTGGTCCTATAGAAAAAGTTGATGTAATTTAGCCGTAGAATAACCCCTTAAAGTTTTATTTCACCTTTTCGTTACACCATGTATAGGATTTAGAGTGTGCGCGCACAGGAGACTTGTCGCTGCGAATTTTTTGTTACTTATATGAAATCTTTGGATAACTCGAGATATCCAAGACATATCTAAGGATTTCATACGAGTGACAAAAAAGTCGCAGCGACAAAAGTCACCCGTGCGCGCAGGCTCATAACATTATAGTCACGTCATATACCGGTGGTGAATTCGCTATCGAAGGGTTCTGAATCGGGGGCCTATTGTCTAGATAGATAGATAGATAGATACTCTTTATTGCACACCATACAAGTAAAATACACAAATGATTTTTACAGAAAGATGTACAATTTAGGCGGTCTTATCGCTAATAGCGATCTCTTCCAGACAACCTTTAGGTAGAGAATAGAATGAGTTCCGAAATAATTGCTTTGCAAATATCCATCGAAAAGTAATGCAAGCTAACGTTTACTATTCGATAGATGTATGCTAAGCGAAAAAAATATACCAATATTTCTAAAATGGACCCCACGTACCGGCAAGCGCAGCGTAGGATGTCCACCTACAAGGTATACGGACGACCTGGTAAAGGTTGCAGGAAGCCGCTGGATGCAGGCCGCTTCCAACCGGCCAATCTGGAAGTCACTGGGGGAGGCCTATGTTCAGCAGTGGACGTCCTATGACTGAAATGATGATGATGATGATGATGAATATTTACGTTCACTCGGTCAAATGTAAAATCGATCAACTAAAGAATGGCCAAAAGTTTTATAGGTCTTGTGCCAAGCGGTCTAATCAATTTCGGCATCCAGTGGTGAACTCCGAATCTACTATTTAAATACAACAATTTTTACTGAGCAACCAATATCAAAATCGCATTAAAATTACTTCCCTCTATGTATCTATCTGATAAGCTGTTACTAGAAGAAAATACTTTTCATTCTTCTTTTCTTTTGCCATTAAGACTTTGAGTAAGTTAACTCGGATATTATTCTGTAATAGGTGTATATATTAGTACTTTTTATGTGTAATCTGTTTTTGTTAGTATGTATTAATATTTATTTATTTATTGGAAAAGATTCACCAGCAACATATCAGTACATTACAATTCAGAGTAACATATTACTCTGAATTGTAATGTTTACTGATATTACTGATATTAGCAACATATCAGTAAACATTACAATTCAGAGTAACATATTACTCTGAATTGTAATGTTTACTGATATGTTGCTGGTGAATCTTACATACCTTTTATGCATATTACTCGTAACATGTATAAAAGATATGTCTATAAAAGTAAATACAGCGTTTTTAACAATTTGCCGACTTCAAAACAATAAAATAAAATAAAACGGGAGTACTTTATGAACAAAAAGAAAAACATTAATTAAAGTTTAAAACGGGGAAAAGTCTAATCTGAATTTATACATTATTATTATTTGTACGCTCTAGTTCACGGGCCAAAAGTGACCCGGTCCTTTATAAGACTTGCGTGGGGATACTGATCCAACAAATAGAGGCCTTAAGCGCATATAATCAAACCTGAATGTGTATCACTGCTGGATCCAGTCTCTAACTACATCATGGGATGTAATCAGAGACTATACCCAGCATGTGTACAGGAACTATTGCAGCTAATGACAAGTTAATTAGGTCTATTGAAGGAAGATAGAGGGACTGGATTCTGGGTTATTGATGGAGACTACCGGTCACCTGCCTGGTTCATCAATCTCAGACTGAAAAATTGTCAGGTGGTGACTCGCCGGCAACTGAATGAGCCCCCCCTTTATTATTATTTTACGAAAAAGAATCGAATATTGCCACACACTTCTTTTTAAACGCCTGTTTGCATTTCTGAAAGATGTCGATTTCGCAATCTTTTAAGTTATTGTAAGTCCGCATACACCTGTACAGTGGGGCGCACTTACCAAGGTTAGTTTTACAGTAAGGTAAATTAGTGGTATTTGTCAAAGGGTGCCTTGGTAGCTTGGGGACAGTGATATTTATCTGTTGAAGCAAATTAGGACAAGTTAAGTTTCCGTGAATAAGTTTATGCAACGACAGTAAATCCAAAAGTTTACGCCGATCTTCCAGTAAACTCATTTTAAAATTAATAATAATATATACACTTTTGAAATGTCTATTACATAATTTAAAATAAATATTTGATACTGTACCAATCGGTACCAAACCATAGATGGGTATCTATGGTTTTACCACGTCCAAAGTTACTTGACTTCGTATGTTTATAATTATTAATGTTAATTGTTTTAGCAATAATCACGTCTCTGATTGCTTATTAGATAATAAACGTGATTTCAAAGCAAATGAATTTTTTTCCTCATCATCGAATACTGCAACGTTGCAAACGTGATTTTAACAATAAATTTAACATTCCATACATTTACCAAGAATTATTACGCCAATAACTTACAAAAACTGGCTCGTTTTGTTTAACCGTTGTCTATAGTCAATTCATAATGGTTTTAAACGCAAAGAGTTCGATGCCCGAGTCGGGTCAAATCAGAGAACAAAGTTTTCTAAATTTTCTTAATTCTGTATACTGGGAGACGCCCCTAGCAAACTCTATGGTCTATTATTTCTTGTAATACAGGAATCTTTGAGACCATGACAATAAGGTTCGTTCATCATCACCATAGCCATTACGTAGGTACATTATTTGTTTACAAAAAGATCATAAACTTATGTGAATATCAATAATCTTCTTCTTCATCTATACGGTCAATCCCGGTTGCGTCCGAAGCCATTGCTTTGGAGCCCGTAGTCCGCTGAATATCAACAATGCTACTAATATTATGAACATGAATGTTTGTATGTGTATTAAATCACGCTTTAACGGCTAAACAGAATTAGCTGAAATTTAATAGAAATTGATTGATCTAGTTTAACTTATTGGATAAACTTTTTTTTGTGTTTTTCGTTGGATGTTTTTAAATTACTCTTTTGCTTATTTGAAGTGAATCAATCTGCGGTAGATTATGTGCTGTTGGTGTGCCATAATAATAAATAAAAACATAGACGAAGTCGCGGGCACAAGGTAGTCAAAAACAATACAACTCTAAAACTGATACCGGGTGGACTAAATTACAACCATTAATACTTATCTACGAACATTTAAAAGTGCAAAATGCACCCTACACAAAAAACATAAATCCTGATTAACAAAAAGAGCTCAAAAGAAAAACAAAGGGCCAAATATTAAATTACTCGATATTTCATACCGATACTAATTTCGCTATCTTAACCCTTCGTCGACCGCGGAACGACAGAAAATATTGCAAGAAAAAAATGGGCCCAAGAAACCCGTCCGCTTAATTGACATTCTTTACGAGCGTCAGTCTTGGCCTGGGATATTTTTTAATTAGATATATTTTATGGGCTTTTTTTCGAAAGGGGAATAAAGGGTTAACATTTGTTTGAGGGGGTGGTGGGGTCAATATTAGCCTACCCGGGTAATCAGGCGGGGAAAAAATGGTCGATTAGACCCGTTGCGGACGTTAATTTAGGATCATTGGTGCAAAGGTGTGCGACAGAACCAAGGAGGGTGTCTTTGAAATTCCGAGCGGGTTTAAAAGAATTGGTAGGGTTGGGTACATGAGTATTAATTAATTTTGCATTTTATATTATCGTGTCGCGTAAATTAACTCAATGTTTAGCTCTACCCACGGAATCTGTAGGATACTCAGACCTATGTTAAAGTAGACGCCCATGTTGTTGTCCCAAAGCAGTGGTAGGGTAAAAAAATATTGGCACTTGTAAAATAGATTAATTTAGGCCTATTTGCAGAAGTAAAGTTTATTAGTTTTAAAGACGATGTAACTTTAAACTGTATGAAAATATAATCTTGTACAAATTTTTGTACTTCATTATGACTGATTTACAGATAATGTACATTTATGTCTTGTATATACCTTTAATGTTTTTGTGCAATAAGATAGATAGAAAGAAATTAAGTCTTAATCTATCTCTCTGTCTATGACGTCATACAAAAGTTTCTTCTTTTAATCGGCCAACTGTAATTATTTCGAGGTATTTTCACAATTAGGTATTTTACAATTAACCATTTTTGTATCTCACTGACAAGTTTTGTCGCGGTAACCATTAAAAGTGAGACTGGCTTTAGCCGGACTACAACAAAATATCGGAGTTTTAGTACACAAATAAATTGGGAATTATTTGTATGAGACTTGGTATACTACATATGAACAATTGACATTTATTTAGAGCCGTGCCTAAATAAGTCAAAAGTGTGTGTCAGTGTAAATTCAGCCTTACTACTCCTAACTTCCTAGTTGGATTTGGATGCCATTTATAACATATTTTCTTTAGAAACGTTACGTGTCGTACAATCGTAATAATTATCGAATTCGAAGTGACTCTTCAACAGAGTTAGATTATTGTTTTTGTGACCTAGATACTACCTAATTATAGTAACTGCAGAAAACAAAGAACAAAGATACTAAATATAAAGCGTAGCTCTACGTTTGCACAATACCACTGATACTAATTATCACCGAAATATCTCAATTGCCGATGATTAAGACGTATATCCCTCAAATAATTACTAAACATTGGCAATGACCTACTTAAGGGCTAGTTTGAGTCATTGGAACAATTATTTCTGAGAATGCAAACGCATTTTGAGGTACATCAATCCATTACAAAGTTATCCAGCAATTTTCAACTTAAAGTCGTACGCATAAAGTTTAATTTTAACTGAAAAAGTTTATGTTTTAGTTTGCTGAAGGGACTCTGGAATGTACCTTGTTAATACAGTGTTTAAACTTTGTACCCAACTATTCGATCCATATAATGTTTGAAAAAAGTTATCGATGCAGCGCTCGATTACTTTGTGCTGCCTATTTTTAAAAGATACTGTCTGGCCCAAGTATAGATACTCGTCAATGTGCTGCATTGTCTGCCCTTACACTACAATAATGTTTTAGGGCGTTGGTTATACCTTTGGTTTTTGACCTTGTTATCGTCAGTACAACCTCAAGACAGGCCCCCCACTTATGCAAGATGCACCCAATGGACCAAACTTGTCACACAATGGGTACTTAAAGACTATCGCCGAAAAGGTAGACTTAAAAAAAAGACAGTGTAAACTGTTGATTTGACTCGGCTTGCAGGAGACTGTGAAAATTTGGCGCTGAACAGATAATAGGTTAATAAAAATGTTTTTTTAAGAATGAGAGAGACTTGAAAACCAGTTGATTGGCGTTTTCTCCGTTTCTAATCGGGCCTTCGATTTAGAACCATTCGATAATGAATTGACAACCTTTAAATCACGTGACACAAATGTTAAATCCTATAGTGACATGTGTTTTTCCGGTCGGCTATTTGTTATCGAACGGTTCGGAATCGGGGGCTGAGAACCCATATGCTTTACTACGATCCTAGACAAGTCCAGTTGTTACATATAAAGCGATTACGATAAAACCTCCGTAACCACATCCAGTGTTGTCTAAATGTACAGGTTTCCTCAAGAGGTTTTCCCTCACCGCCGAGTTAGTGGTTAAAATTACAAAGATTCCGAAAATCTGGAATTGGTGCTGGCATTTAAACTCATGAGTCATAAAAGCATGATGACTTACGAATGTGTAGCGATATTGTGACCACTGCTCTACCAGCTATTACCTCTTTGTAATTATTTATACTACTCTCTAATAAAAATAATACCATTTTAACTTTTGTTTTTTTAGGGTTAGACTCAGATTCAAAATTAACCGGTTTACCGGTTCCGGTGCGGAAATAAGTAGGATCAATATTTTGAACCTAAATAATCTGGTTCATTATTACTTAATGTCCAACTCAAAAACCGTCAATCTACTGTTACACGTACGCATCTGACATAAAAACATACAACAAGGTTTTATATTGACATTAAGGTTTATAGACGACAGCTGGTGTAGTGGTTCTCGCTCCGGACTTCAAAGCCAGTGGTTGCGGGTTCGAATCCCGCAAGGGGCAAATGTTTGTGTGGTAAGTACAAGCATTTGTACTTAAGTTATGGATATTTATAAAGTATTTAAGTATGTTTATCCATTATCTAGTCGCCATAGTACAAGCTTTGTTTAGTTTGGGGCTAGCTAATTGGTGTGATTGTGAAACTATTTATTTATTTATTTATATATTGTAAAAAAAAGAAACAGCTTTATCGTGTTCAGTTGGTTACGGACATTTTAACCGATTAGTAAAAAAAAATATTATGGTACGTAACCAGTTTAGAGAAGTTCTAAGTATTGTATCATCGAACCGGTTCAAAAATTTTACCGGTTATAAAATTTTCAAGTGATTGAAAATAACTTTGAAAATAATTAATGTACAGAATAAGTTGTCTAACTATGTGTGTAAAAATTTTCAGCATTATTCCTAATGAATTATAGACTACGAATGTTAACCAATTTAAAACAAGTTTATATAAATGGCTTGTCTCACGTACTTTTTATGACATAAAGGATTTCTTAAATAATAAAAATTAATTTTATTTTATGACATGATTATGGATTATGATGTTTGATATTTAAAGAATTTTAATACTTAATTTATATTCTCAATTCATTAAATTTGCATGCCTTTGTAATCGGCTAAACATGACTAGTACTTAATTTTCTTTGTAACACCTGTATTTAATACTATGTTTAAGGCAAATAAATTTATTTAATTTTATGTTAATATAAAATATCAAATATAGCAGCTTAAAAGACTGGTTAGATCTTAAACAGTACTACTTCATCAACCTTATTTTTTCTTTTTAGAGTTTGACGTAAAAACAACACTGCTTAGATGCCAGGTAGGTAATATTGCAAACCACATAATATATTTAACTATTTAATTGTTGAAACACTGCATAAGAATTGGATGGTTTCTAATAAAGGATTTTCTAATTATTAACTAGCTGTTTAGTTTTAGTTCGCGGGCAACAGCAGTTTATTCTTAAAGGATTTTCTGCGCAACTTTCATTTTTTTTTCTTTTAAAAGAACCTTCTCCTGACAATAATTAACACAACAAAAAAAAAATTGCGAAATTGTTCCATCCGTTCACACGTGATGCGATGACCAAGGGAAATAAAGATTCATTTTTACATGTATAGATTAATTCATAATTAATTAATTAAGAGCAATGTGTGTAATGTTGTCAAAATTTTATTAATAATAATTGTTTCTGAAATTAATTAATTGAAGGTCATTTGATAAACTAATGATCTGTGTCATTAATAAAATAGGCCTGTCAATTACTTACTAGACCTATTACAACAGTGTTTGTGATAATTAAATTAATTATAAATCTGCCAATTAATTAAAAATATATATATTTGCTATTAAGATACACTAATAACCACAACCTATTTTTATTACTTAAATTCAACTATGAACTAGCATACAAATTATAACATGTATGTATCTGATAACCGACATTGACATTAAAAAAAATTATGTAACTATTTATTAGCATGTTAATAAATAATAATAATAAATAAATAAATATTGGACAAAATCACATACATTGCTCTGATCCTGTGGTAAGTAGCCAAAGCACTTGTGTTACAGAAATCAGAAACAACGACAGTACCACAACACCCAGACCCGAGGCAATATAGAAAAGTTATTTTTCTACATTGACCCGACAGAGAATCGAACCCGGAACCTCAGAGATAGCGACACCAAGTCCGGTATGCTCGCCTCTCGGCTACGGAGGTGTTAATGTACTTCTTCTTTGCGTGACGACATTATTTATGTAGGTATGTATGAATGATTGTACTGTAATAATGTATTTATGTGTAGTAACTGTATGACCTAAAGATGTAATAAATGAATATGAAAATATGTTTGACGAAAGCCGTAGCCGAGAGACGAGCATACCCGACTAGGTGTCGCTATCTCTGAGGTTCCGGGTTCGATTCCCGGTCGGTCAATGTAGAAAAATTACTTTTCTATATTGTCTCGGGTCTGTGTGTTGTGGTACCTTCGTTGTTTCTGATTTTTGTAACACAAGCGTTTAAGCTACTTATCATAGGATCAGAGCAATGTATGTGATGTTGTCCAATATTTGTTTATTTATATTTATATTAGTCAGTTGTATTAGACTAAAGCCACAAAATAATATTATTTCAAGTATTGAATACCTAGGTACTTAACATGTCATTACCGTTTATCTGAACTACAATTAACCATTGTCAACTAACAGGCATAATGACTCAGGTACATTAAAACTTATTGTATCGAAGTAGGTATATAACATCCTTATGTTACGCACAAGGTTCCAGACATTTTGTTGCGAGAGGCGTCTTACAACGCACACATACAAAACTCTGTTTTGATAACTATTATAAAAAAAAATGACACATATAGTAGACGACCTCTGTATTCGAGAGACGAGTACACCGAACTTGGCGTTGCCACCTCTGAGGTCCCGAGTTCGATTCTCGGTCGGGTCAATATTATGAAACGAACTTTTCTATTTTGCGACGGGTATGGGTGGATCGGGTCTGGATTTGATTAAAAAATGAGCTGGTACTGGTGCCAGTGCCAGTTTTACTGTTCCGTAACTCAAAGGGAAAAAAAAGCGGCCAAGTGCGAGTCGGACTCGCCCATGAAGGGTTCCGTAGCAGCAAGTAGCATAATGTAAAAGTTCTAAAGAGCTAATTAAGCAAATTTATATAATTTTATATTTGAGTTGATTGAATGAAAGGTAAATGGCGGTTTACGATTTATGACGTATTAAAAAAAAACTACTTACTAGATCTCGTTCAAACCAATTTTCGGTGAAAGTTTGTATAGTAATGTACATCATGTATTTTTTTAGTTTTATCATTCTTATTTTAGAAGTTACAGGGGGGACAGACATTTTACCACTTTGGAAGCGTCTCTCGCGCAAACTATTCAGTTTAGAAAAAAAAGATATTATAAACCTCAATATCATTTTTGGGGTTTATCATTAAGGGTTTATAAAAAAAAGTTGTTTTAGTTTCCAAGTATGGGGAACCTCAAAATTTGTTGTTTTTTTTTCTATTTTTGGTATGAAAATCTTAATGCAGTTCACAGAATACATCTGCTTACCAAGTTTCAACAGTATAGTTCTTATAGTTTCGGAAAAAAGTGGCTGTGACATACGGACGGACGACAAACATGACGAATCCATAAGGGTTCCGTTTTTTGCCATTTGGCTACGGAACCCTAAAAACGGAGCCGTTATAGCATCACTTTGTCGTCCGTCTGTCTGTCTGTCTGTGTGTCTGTCAAGACCCATTATCTCGGGAACGCGTGGAGGTATCAAGTAGAAATTAAAACCATATACTCAGGTCTACAGTCCCTCCGAAACTGTGAAAAAATAATTTTCTAAGTTAACGTTAAAAGAGATACGTCTTTTTATGCCGCAAACAACGTATATTTCGACTTTCTCAAGGGAATCAAAGTTTACGGTACTTTTCGTTGACCTAGAACTATAAAATTTGGCAAGTAATATGGTTTTATACTATAAGTATAGGGAAGAATCTGAACACTATACATCATCATCATTTCAGCCATAGGTCGTCCACTGCTGAACATAGGCCTCCCCCAGTGACTTCCAGATTGACCGATTGGAAGCGGCCCGCATCCAGCGGCTTCCTGCAACCTTTTCCAGGTCGCCTTTCCACTTTGTAGGTGGACGTCCTACGCTGCGCTTGCCGGTACGTGGCCTCCATTTTATAACTTTCTGCCCCATCGTCTGTGAGTTCTACGTACTATGTGCCCCGCCCACTGCCACTTCAGCTTGCTAATCCGTTGGGCTATGTCAGCGACTATTGTTTGGTTACGAATCTCCTCATTTCTGATTCTTTGCGAGAAAACTATACATTTGTAATAAAATTTTGTAATTATTCTCGAGTCCTGAACTATTTATTATGTAAATATAGTACGGAACCCTCGATGGGCGAGTCCGACTCGAACTTTTTTTATTTAGTTATGATATGATACACCTACGTATAATTTTACATTCGCACGGTACAACTGGTTAAAATTTATAACTAGGACTCTGATACTCGTAAGCGCCCACGCTTCACAACTGTTTTTTGTTAAACAAAATGAACTTTATTCTGTAAGCAATAAGAACTGTGAAGTAAGTGTGTTGACAATAGCTGACATAGTGACATAGAAGCGTGTTGGAATAACGGGTTTTTTGTCAGGTGTGACGACCTCGGTGTCAATAAACTAGCATTGAGATTTGGTTGAATAATAGCATTTCAATCCTGAAGAATCGGAAAGACATTAAAGAACAAAAATGGCTTATCAAGGACTAGGCCATTACAGCACCAGGACTTGTATTTTTGAAGCAATAGAATTGCAATTAATACAAAATCTTCGTTCTCACATACAATTTTCTAGATACGTAGACGATTTTTGCGATTTCTTCTGGCCCCGGATTTTTGCATTGTGAAGCCAATTGTTAGGCTACTATCAAAAAGACTTTTAATATCCTAGCAGTAGTTAGAATATCGGTGCAATCGATAGCATGAAATGTGGTAGCACTATGAATAGTGTAGATATCCATCGTGAGACTACCTATATATAAGTTCAGTTCTCACGATAGTATTGATAGCAAAGCCTTAGATACAGAAGTCAATATAATTGCTAGTACAGCAAAAGCGAACTAATTAAGGTTCGACTGTTGGAGTCATCAGCAGTATTATCATATTTTGTATCATCGATATTGATACCAAAACTATCGCAAATGAATTAGCGATAATTGGAATCGATACTTCTGTATCCAGTCGACCTCCGACTTCGAGTTATCAGTCTCATGATTTTGACACCAAACCACGTTTGCAAATTTTCGGGCTCTACAAAAGGACTTATTTACAACCATGCGACGCTTCAACCTTCATTTGACAGACACTGACTACCCTCTTCTTCTTCTTCATCTATACGATTAATCCCGGTTGCGTCCAAAGCCATTGCTTTGGAGCCCAGGGTCCGCTTTCCTTGATTTACTCCTCCACTTCGCATGGTCTTGAGCGACTAGTTGTGAGATCATTGGCACGCATGTCAGCCCTCACGACGTCAAGCCAGCATTTCTTGGGTCTACCCCTTTTGCCAGGACCTGGCGGTGGTGGCATGGCCAGACATTTGTTTCCGGACATTGCCTACCCTCTGCCGCCTATACCAATCACTTCAGCTTGCACATGCAAGTTACATAACTACATAACTAGTTACATAACTAGACCTATGTTGGTGTTAAGTTGGTTGCTCAGAGTCTTTCTGGAGAATTTTTTGCCACTGTAAGTGTTTATCATCTCTAGCATATCTCGTTCTATAGCTCATTAGGCAGCTTTCAATTATTGAAGAAAAAAAAATTAAAAGGCTGGTAATACTGTGTTAGGTATTACTCCCAGCTTCTACTAAGAAGGTAGTATCTTCTTAGAAATACGTTTTTTGTGACAATTCATGGCTGCCAGACTAACAGGATTGATAAGTGATAAATCAGATCAGATTGCAGACACAAAGACACCTTATATCCGGTTCATATCTGTAGAATGCGACCCTAGAAAGTCTAATCTTTTGCGAAACCCTTAGGTTACTAATACTTGTTTGTTTGTTTTGAAGGTAGTCTGAAGTGTAACGCCCTCATAAAATTTGTTGAATGATTGTTGAATAAGTGTTTATTATTTACTATAATATTATCACTGTTTATTCACAAAACAAACGTTTATATAAATAAGTCTTTGCGGTTTTTCATTATTTGTTACATAATTGACCTTTTGTTTACCGTACTGTATGTCTACTATTACAATACATAATTTTGTTCACGATTCACATAATTACTCAAAGAACCGAGGTAGAATTACTTATTTGTCCTAAATGTGATTAGTTAGCAATAGCCACTGGTCATTGTGACTCATTGAGTCACTATGCCGCTCTCTACCTGGCCGGGTGAATCATGGACGATTCTTTTGTTTAGGATAAAATGGATTTTACAGTAAGTTTCTGGAGTATTATAATTCTATCGCCCTTAAAAACTTTTTGTTTCATTGTAAAGAAACTAGTGTAAATTACAAATTAAGTTAAAAGCGTTTTCATTTTAGATTTTGTCATTCAAACCTAAAAGTCCAAACTCATCAAAATCATCATTTCGAATGAAGTTTAATACTTACAATCTAAATAGTGTCGAATAAAAAAAATCTATTCACTGTTACTACGGAATCGCTTTAATTTATACACTCTTTTCAGAAATTGACAACTTTATCATTGAATATACATCGTGAATCTTAAAAACTGTGGTCATACTGGTTTCCTTCCATTGAAGAAGATGACAATTAATGTACCTTTAATGGTAAAATAATCTAACATGGTTAAATAGAAATAGAAATAGAAATAGAAATATTGTTTATTTGCAAAACATGGTAGGTACATAGATGATACAATAAAACGAAAAAGAACTCATGTTTTACCATCATGGTGGCATGCAAAAAATTTAACACATTATTATTAAATTAAATTAAATGTCAATGGTAACGGTAATTACACATATAAATAGTCATAGTTAATATAGGTACCGTCACAAAATTAAATGAAAATAAACAATTAAGACTTTACTAATTAATTTATAAAATAAAATAAAATAAATGGTCCATCAATATCATTTCATGTCAAAAAATTCTTTAATGCTATAAAAACAATTTTCAATTAGCCATCCACGCAAGCGTCTGAGTAACTGGTTGGTTGGCAATTTTCTTATTTCTAGAGGGATTTTATTATATATTTTAATTGACATTGCGTAGCAGTTTCTATTGAACAGGGCAGTGCTACCCAACGCCTTCAAAAGTTGAGTAGTATCTCTCGGGCGCAACCTTGAGTTGACGGCACTATTTTGTTTGAAAAAAATGGAATGATTCCTTACAAATGTGCATACTTCTAAAATGTAATACCCTGTCAATGTAAGTATTCTAAGTTTGATAAATAAAGGGCGACATGTTTCAACCGGCCCTGCTCCACAAATTGCTCTTATACATTTTTTTTGCATAATGAATGCTTTTTGTATATCTGGCGAATTGCCCCACAATATAAGCCCGTACCTCAATAACGAAGTAACGGTTGACAGTTAATTTGCCATGGCAAAGGTTGCCTTAACACTGGCTTATTTAAAAAAATACTAATAACGTTTTGGGTTCATAAATAAAATAAAGCACGGCAGAACACTAATATTTTAGAGATATGAAAATGTTTGGCTCCTAGGTTCATTACCTTGATCATTTCTGAGTAAACGTGAAAGTATGTCAAAAACCACATTAATCATTTGAATCATCACAGATCATCGATCAATTTTGTACCAAAAGAAAGAGATTGTATTGAAATGTGAAAGTTTGTGTTATTATTTTTTATTCGCCATTATACCATTAATGAAATCAATTCTTTATTTTTATTTTAGCCAATTTACAACTAAATTTAAAGAACTAACTAATATTTACAAAATGTACACAAAAATAAAAAAAAAACAAAAAAGGTAAAAATAAAATTTTATAAATTTATTTTTTATTTGTTTCAAAACATGATATAAGGTGGAATTATCGCATGTCTTGCTATATTATTGTAGCATGTAAATTCAATAATTAGAAAAATAAATACTAAACTATTAAATTCACAGATATGAAAAAAAACTAACGAGGTTATCCGGCAGCAGACCAAAGTTATGGACATAGTCCAAAAATGTAGCAAGCTAAAGTGGCAGTGGGCCGGCCACATCTGTCGCAGAACCGATGAAAGGTGGAGTAAACGGGTTCTCGAGTGGAGACTGCACCTTGGCAAACGTAGTGTTGGACGCCCCCCGTCTTGATGGATCGACGACCTTAGGAAGATGGTTGGTAGTGGCTAGATGAGACAAACGGGAGATCGTGCTCTTTGGCGCTCTTAAGGGGCTTACATCCAGCAGTGGACAGCAATAGGCTGACATGATGATGATGATGATGATTTAATAATGTCAGCTTAGCACTAATGTTACATTAACAATAATTTACAAGCTTTAAATTAAGTCATATGAGTACGTAATAATGTCAATAATCAATGTCAAAATAATAATAAAACAAACAATCATTATTGTGTAAAGCTTAAGATCAATGTTTTCTTTGATGTTATAAACTTTTTTTATGAGCCACTTATAAAGTTTAGACTTGAATAAATTCAGGTCGAGATTATTTCTAAGTCCTTAGGAAGTTTATTAATATCTTATACACATCGCTACACATTTTTTCCTGTATTTAGATAATCTCGCCATGACCTTTTAACTCATCTTTTATAAGTTGAAGTTATAGCACGTTTACTTACTCAGTAAATAAATACTTAAATTGAAATGACGTTGTACCAAAAGTGAAGGTCATGAGTTCAAGAGCCGTTCGAGCTTTTGAAGGCCGAATTACTAAGTACAGTCTAAAAATGAGATCCAACTAAGAGCGATTTTCACTTAGATAACGTTAAATTGAATAAATTTACTATGATAATAATACTACAATTGATCAAAGCTGAGTTATAATAATAAGTTTATCTGTGATTGAACTGAACAATCCGTAAACAAACAAAAGTCGCTGACATAGCCTAACGGATTAGCAAGCTGAAGTGGCAGTGGGCGGGACACAAGCATATAGAACCAACGGCTGATGGGGCAGAAAAGTTCTAGAATGGAGGCCGCGTGCCGGCAAGCGCAGCGTAGGACGTCCACTCACAAGGTGGTCAGATGACCTGGTAAGGGTCGCAGGGAGACGCTGGATGCAGGCCGCTTCCAACCGGCCAATTTAGAAGTCAATGATCCCTCCCTATGTTGGCCTATGTTCAGCAGTGGACGTCCTATGGCTGATATGATGATGATGATGAACTGAACAATAAGTGCGTTTATGAATTCTTATAAGTATTTGCTGCATCTATCACTAATTACTTTTTTGCATAATTCGTCAAATTTTAATAACATGCATAAACAAATAAGTCGTTAAATCAATTAAGTAAAGGTCTTTGTTAAATTTACTAAGATGAACAGTAGTAATCATTGATCCTGTTGGATTAAATAAGATCTTAGTAAAAGCATGATTGCTTTTACTATCCATTTTATTCGATGTTTCTAACATCTTGACAAGGTCGTATAGAGTCAAGATACTTTGTCATAACATCTTGTTTTTTATTATATTTTGTATATGAGGGATAATAACAGCCTTTATACAGTTTGATTTACTTACATAAGATTGTTTACCAAGTAAGGCCAGTAATTGTTATCCACGAATTAAAAATAAAAAGTCGAAGTAATAATAATAATGTTAAGAGCAATCAAATGTTTTTAGAGTGTAGACTTAAACCATTAATACAAATTTTCAGAGCAATTTAGGTTTAAGGATAAGTTATTTATTATTTATTTATTTATTGCATTGCACATGACTTAGATGCTAAATACATATCATAGGTAAGTATATAACTCCAATATTCATATGCACAGAAACGTGGAAGAGAGAAAGGCAGATATTTTGTCGTGCAATAGTGTAATTATGTAGATATTTATTTTATTTCATTCATTTGTTCCTATACCTAAAGGATAATTAGGTAGTTACAAACAATTAGTTATAACGCAAAACTACATATACAAAATCTGTCTCCAGTAACTGAGAAAATGGTTAAGTATGAATGGTTTAAATCTACCAAAAAAAGGTTTTCTTACGGTAGACCATATAAATATACATAGTAAATAATTTCATCATAAAATATTCGAAATTGTTATGTTAGACCCACAGAGACACATCACCGGTCATTGACCCACGAGACAAGGTATAAAAAGATGTTTCGTAATATTTCGTCAATACTTCCTTAAAGGTACTTTGCATTCAACAATGTTTTATCTTTATGCCAATGGAATCACTTTGTAAGTTGTGATTGTACCTAACTTCATATATAGTTCTGATCTTATGGTAAGTAGCCAAAGTACTTGTATTACAAAAATCAGAAATAACGACGGTACCACAACACCCTGACAATATAAAAAAGTTAGTTCTCTACATTGACCCGACCAGAAATCGAATCATCTCTGAGGTCCCGACCTCAGAGATGGCGATGCTAAGTCTGTCAAGCTCGCTTTTTGGATATAGAGGTTATATATCGTGTTTAAGATATGTTGATGATACGAGAAGAGTAACTTTTGGAGACCTTTTAATTCTAACATGCCACATAACAGACATTATAGTTATAATAAAATACAATTCGCTTTTTTATGGCTCGGGTCTTTCTCAATATTCAATCATGTTATGTAGCAGCAAATAGCACAGCAATTTTGGACGGAGGCAGGACAATCTTTTCATAACGAAACTTTGTTAATTATTTATTGAAAATCGATAAAATTGTATCTTTCGGATATCAACGAAAACGACATGGTAAGGCGGTTTGCTAAACACAATTTCATCAAGGTCATCTGTAGAATTTAGACCAACTCCCAGAGCAGTCTTAGATGGCAGACTTCAAAGATTATCGACACTTAAATTATTACTTACTTACTAGATATTATTCTCATCATCATCATCATCATCATCAGTCGTTAGAAGTCTACTGCTAGAAATATATATATAAATATATAGAATAATATATAAATATATAGAACGCCAATTCAGCGGCTACCCGCAACCTTGACTAGGTCATCAGTTTACAATTTGGAACAATAAATTTACTTATCAAATTGCGATATATGATGACATTATTGCACACCACACAACAAAAGTACAGAAAATAATTTCAAAGCTGCAACTACAACAAATATGAAATCATTAAGCCATCAGTCTCCTACAATTTTGTTTATTTATTATAGATACTCTCACTAGTATCTTATAAAGAAAAAAAACTCTCACTAGTACTTATAAAGAAAGAAAGAAAGAAAGAAACGTTTATTCGACACACAAGAGAAAATAATATAATAATACACAAAACAATATAAATTAGATATTGTGTCGAAAAGGTGCCCGCTCAGCATTTGTCGTGACAGCAACATTATGTGACTTATAACATTATTTATAAATTTTAATGAGAAAAATAAGTATTTATTATAATTCTTATTAAAAACTGCGCAACTCAGGTGTATTTTGCTAGAAGCGATCTCTACCAGACAACTTTAAAGCAGAGGACAGTTAAATTAGAATAGAGAAAAGAAGATGGTAAAGAGTTTTATCATCAACATTTTAACCATAGGACATCCACTGCTGAACACAGGCCTCCCCCAATGACTTTCATTGGGGGGATTGCAGGGGCGTGCATCCCATATAGGCTATTATGCAGAGCCTACCTTCATAAAAAACCGACAGCTAACCATAATTATTAATTACGTATTCAACAATAAACAATAAATGTACTTATTCCTTACAAAAGCGCGCAACTTAAATCGTTTCTGTGCAATTTAACCAATGTTAGGCTGCCGCGAGATCGCCTACTGTTTCACGCAAATTTACTCAATTTTCACTCACAGCCTACCCCCATCTGAAACCAATGCACGCTCCTGGGGGATTGCCAATACTCGCCACGCTTGGCAGGCAGG
Organism: Anania hortulata; assembly: GCA_963576865.1. Classification (NCBI taxonomy): domain Eukaryota; kingdom Metazoa; phylum Arthropoda; class Insecta; order Lepidoptera; family Crambidae; genus Anania; species Anania hortulata. The sequence goes on from OY756409.1 coordinate 2,102,516, forward strand.
TTGGCAAGCGCAGTTTTTTATAACATTTCGCACGCAGACGCTGCTGCCCGACTCGTGCTACAGGAATTAGTCCCCTCTTATGGCTATTTAAAAAAATATATTAGAAAACACATTAAATCATTTATCATCATCGTCTATAGTCTTTGGAAGTCCACTGATAGCATAGGCTCTCTAGAACGCGACAGCGTGCGGTTCTGGGCCGTTTGCATCCAGAGCGACTTCCCACAACCATAATAATATTCCTTAAAATGTTTAAATACGAGCATAAAGAAATAAAAGAATACATTATTATTTATTAAAATCTCTGATATAAAGGGGCTGTTCTCATATCAACAAGTCTCGATACGTGTCGGTGGCATAACATGATATGATAAGGTTATCTATTAGATAAGGAGTTGGCAGGCTTGTGGTTAGCAATCCTTGAGAAGTTCAATAATAGGAGTGTAAATAAATAAAAGAGTATTTTGACGAGTAAATTATAATGAATTTGTAATAAGAATACGAGAGGCTGTGCCTAGAGTACTTAGTAATTCTTGACAGCTTTTGATGCGAAAGTGAACCCAGATTTGTATGGGAAATTACGGTTTGGTAATGTGCCGCCAGACAGCGCCACCGTGAAGTCTAGACTTCTCTTTATAGTCTGTCTGCCTGACTGTCAATCTGGCGGTGTTTTACAGAGATTCCATAAAATAAGAGCAACCTTGTAAGTAAAATATTAATAAAAATCACAGTTACTTATTGCTTTTTTGGCTATTTTGAACCAAGTCTTTATATCCTTCTTTCCACAGGTAAATAAGTTTTTGTTGGTTTTAAAACCGCATAGGATACACTCTTTTACTTATTTTCATGTTATCATTGTCGCTCTTCTGTAGACTCTGTTCAAAGGGTTCAGTTTTTCTACATAATCATTTAAGTTATTAGGTTCTAATAAAGTCTGTTAGAAAAACCTCGAGTATAAACGAGATCAACACAAGTATTATTGTTACTTAATAGGGGCCTTTTCTGCACACAATGTTATCAACTTTAGAACGATAAAAAGATTTATTTATTGTTTATTTATTCAAGTAAAACCACTTTTTAAATGACTTCAAAAAAAGGTTCGGCTGTATATATTTTTTTATGAATGTTTACCGATATTTACGCCAGTTATGAAATTATTTAAAAAAAAAATGTTTGAAATGATATACTCTAGAGGTGGTCCCATTTTCACCAAGTTAGGATCTGATAATAGAATCTCAGAGAAATCAAGGAAAATCCTTAAAAACTACCGACCAATAAAAAAATTAAAAACTAAAATAAAGTACGAATTTTATAAACAATAAACAAAATATGAAAGGTTGCATCAGTTCGATTACTATTTTTTTAAAGTAGAGAAGAGACATTTCGCCAAAATGAAACAAAAGATTGTTTATAGCTACGTGGTTTTTTGCGACTAGGTATTCAGTAACTAGTCAAATTACCTAACGAAAATTAAAACGAAACTAAAATACTAAATTTACTTAAATCCTTTTACGCAAAGCCTTGTTATTCGAACCAAAGAAGCTAAAGACGCGAAACGGTAAAAATCTGACTCAGCAAGTGAAAGTATTGCACACTATTGGAATTCCGTTTTAGTTGAACACAAGCTACAATCTTGTTAATGTAACTTATTACGACATAGTTTCCATCTAGTCAAATCGTAATGTACTGAAACATACACTATGACAATACTCAAATTTGAAGCTCTGTCAAAGACGTCAACTTGAAAATTGTGTACTTTCTTGCCCCAGAATTAGTAGAGGTAGTATGAAAGTGGCACTTGTACTCGTATCAGAATAGTTGAAAGGACACTTTTGTCTTGGTATTGAATGTGATGAGAAGGAAAGAGGGGCACGTAACGAGGAGAGTGATGGATATGAGTATTGATGGGTGGAGAAGTAGAGGACGATCTAAGAAGAGATGGATTATGTGAGCAGTGATATGACTCAGAAGGGAGTGAATGACTCGACGACGAGTGACCGGATTGCAGGCAAGAGGAAATCATACAGCGCCGTCTCCATATGACCTTGGAGCAGTGAAAGCGAATGATGACAAAAACCCCGATATTCTAACGGTCACATTTTTTGTCTTTGTTTGCTACTGAGTTACCGTTTGATATGTCTCATACAAACGTAAGTGATGATAAAGCCTAAGGTAGAAGACACTTACTAATGATTACTTTACAATACCGTGTTCTTTTTGATTACCCATAACGTTAACCAACAATGATCGAACGCAAAAGAATGTGCTTGTCAAAAACTGTGTTGGAATTATACAAGTTGAACAATTGTTTAAGAAGACAGAACAGTTCCTTTAATGTTAGAATGTTACGCTAATAGTAGCCTCAGTCAGTAGAAACAGTAAAAACGTTTTATTTTAAAATAAATGGCAAAAACAAAACGTTTTGAAACAATATTTTAACACGTCGTTCCTTGAGGTGGTATAAGCGAGGGCGCAAAGGTAGACACTTTTGTGTCATGTGTCAGACACAAGCTACCGATGAATATTTGATTTTTATAGAACCAGTATGAAATCATCCACTCTGTGCGCATACGTAAACATTTCTTGTGTCCAGTTGCTTCCACTTAACACATACTCATGACGATCAAAAAGTGTTCGGTGTAGGCCACTGGAAATTAAAAGTAACACGTTGCATATGTATTAAAATGACATGACGTCAGACATGAACAGAACCTTAACTAACGGAATTCAACGGTGAGGTAGTTGTGTAATGACCCAAGATTTGGTCAATAAACAAAAGAAGAAGAAGAAAAGAACTAAGCAATGCAGATGTTAAACTGACTTCAAAAAAGAATTTACAATCTGTCTTTTTAACTTAATTGGTGGTTGCATTAAAAATTGTGCGATAATCATTACTTAATATCAAAACGTTAAACATGTGTGTTGATAAGAAGTGGCTAAAAATAATAATAACACTAGGTTAAATAATAAGATAATATAACCCTCTAAAAATCGACCCTAGGTGGGAATTGTATATTTTCAGAAAGCTTGTAAGCCTCAATCAAAAGGTGAAAATGACATTTAACTATTCAAATTATACTTATTTGTTATCTTTCATCATTGCATAATGTACATAATACAATTCAATGTTTAGAGCATTGTGATTTATGCTCTATCGTATTGATTTTTAATCAATGATTTTTGACGCTATGTCAGACATGTGTCTATAATTTTAACGGTCACAATGATTTTGTGCTACAGTGAAAGGTAAATAAACAAAACGTTAACTTTAAGTATACTTTCGTTTGATATGGGTTAATAGGATTTAGTAATATAGAGTACAGGAACGTGTGACGTAAAAATTGTAGCGTAATTTTTAATGTTATTCATTTTAATTAATTATTTAGTTCCATTTTTAATCACCAGTAATAAGTCAATGACACTGGAGACAAAACTCTCCTGCTGCGATAAAAAAATAAAACAAACTTACAAAAAATGTTGATCAGGAACAAATCCAAAACTAGTTCTGTAAAAACAAAATGCGAACACATGCACTGGCCACAAAAAAGAATAATTAAAACTCAATAGAGAATTAAAATCTCGAATATGGTAGCGCGCATCGATGCGCAGGCGGCTCGCAACTGAAGGAACTCGCCATTTACCACCGTTTGGCAAACCATTGACAGCGGTTCGCCACTCAACTTACTTATTTTCAATCGTATTCTAAGGGCCATAAGGTCGCAGTTAATTTTCTAAGAGCTCGTTAGTACCTTGTCAAATTAAGCTAATGTCAGAATAACGAGGTCAGTGCCGTCCTTTTTTCTGTGTTGATGATAACTAGAAGTGATTTAGCGGAAGCGAGAGGGCTTTATACGGATGAGACAGAGAAAGAACGGGAATGGATAAAGAGAAACACGATGTCTGTGGTTAGGTATTTATTAAAGACTAACTGGTTGACAATATTCGCATCGGCTTTAGCTCTACATGATAAATTGGCAATCATATGCCCACTTTTTTGATAAAACTTATCAGAAATAATGCATATTTCATTTTTATTTTAAGAACAAACCTGACTGTATTTCTTTTGTTATACTCATTTCAAATGATTTATTTGTGATCTATAATATAATACAGAGTTGATTGTATTCAAATTTAAGTTCTACTTCAGGACTAAGTACCCCTCAGGCATACAAACATTTCCATGAATTAAAATACCTTTAGTAACAATTGAAATATCAATTTAAAAACGTACTCGTTAATAATGGCTATTGTTTGATTAAAAAACAAATTGATAAGTGGTAGTTAAAATAAGTCACAGTCATAATTAATTAGGTAATGATTCTTTATATAATCATGTTCTAGGGACTTCAAAATAGACACAATACTTATATCACATCATCACTTCAGCCATAGGACGAGGTCTGCTGAACAAATACCTCCCCAAATACTATAATTGTAAGTATTACATAATTCTCAGTTCCATATATGGTGGTGGTAGCATCATAATATTGTGTACTATGTATTTTTTTGTTTTGCCACTATATACTGTACACGTGTACCTATTATTGTCATACATAGGAACTACATGTAACTACATTACATAATTTGTGAATGGGCTAGTTTCCTAAAAAAATCGATTTAGTCCGTCAGTTGGATTGACAGAACAGAAAATATTTTTTTCTTTTCTCAACCAAACAAAAAATGATGAAGATGTAGCCTTACGACACTTTTTAGCTAGGCGTGTCGTCACGTGCTCACTTTGATGCGCTATATCTCCGTCATTTTTTGTTTGATTGACAAAAGACTAAATATGGGTCCAATATTTTTTGATAATCTAACTGACAGACTAAATAGAATAATCTTATTTTGACCCAGGAAACTGGCCTATTATGAGTATTACATAATTCTCAGTTACTTATATATGGTAGAGCATCACAATATTGTGTACAACATATATTTTTTGTTCTGCCATTATACACTGTACACGTGTACCTATTATTGCCAGCCATAGTAACTACTTGTAACTACATACATAATTTGTGAATTGGTTATACTCAACATTGTGGCTTAATAAATTGCAGGGATGTGGTCAGTGTATGACTATAGTTACCAAAATAGGTACATTCCACACAAGTATACACTTATATTATGTATTAGTTAAAATGCATCATGAACTTCTAAAACATTTTTTTGTCGCAAATATTATGTATTTTTTAAACTATTACTTAACTTACATGCATTGCTATTGTAATAGACTCTATAGTTTTAATTCTACTTCTAAATCAATTTAATACTAATTGTCGTATACGAGACCATATTTTTGAGATTTTCTAACATTATATATTTTTTTTGCATACAGCTTTATAAATGTTTTTTTTTTAATGATAACACATCTAGTGTCATAAGTTACATAAAACACTGAGCTTTTCATTACATTTTTTTACAGACAGATTGTCAAATGTTTATGCATCTATAATAAAATCTAGTTACATAAACATTTTTATATAACATTATTAGCTAGCAAATGATGTAAATTAAACTAACCGTAACTATAACCTCCCAAATTTCATAACATAATTGACTGAAAACCCTTAGGCATCTTGAAAAGCACAGAGATATTTAATGCACAAAAATATTGCACAAAACAAAACAAATCAAGTGATTACATATCAAAGACATTACATAATTGTTGGACTTATTACAAACTTAGAAATCAAAAAGTTTTTTTTGACAGAAATAACTCTTTAGATATAAATAATTATATTTAGATCTTTTAATATTTAAGACACTTTTTTGTTATTTGAAAAGCAGTGCCTTTTGAATACTGGTAGTAAATATTATTTTTTTCACATGCAAAATTTTTTTGACATTGACATTTTTTGCAATTACATGTACATTTTTCCAAAAAAGAAAGTAGCCAATCTGCCAAAAATATATGAATAGATCGATACTCTTTAATGCACAATTCAAAGAAGTTACAATTATTTTTACTGATAAGTGGAAACAACTTACCAGTTAAGATAGTTTCAGTGAATACCTTAACATCTTAACAAACTTTTCCTCTTTGGAAAGTATAGATTGATTTGATTTGTGACTCACTTGTCTAATCTGTCTATAATATTTATAATGAAAGTCGGGTTAGTTACACCATTTATAACTCGAGAACGGCTGGACCGATTTTTATGATCTTTGATTTGTTAAATTTGTCTCCGCCCCGAATAGCAGAATAACTATTAAAAAAACGGAAATATTCGCAAAAAAAACGTTTGTAGGGGCGGTACGAAGTTCGCCGGGACAGCTAGTATAATACGCCATGTTTACTTACATTATTTGTAAATCCAGAAAACACAGAGTTTATTCTATTTTATGTTGTAAGTCTAAACAAGTAATTTAAAAAATAAAATAAAGCTAAACAACAGAAACATAAGTACGAGATAACTTCTTGAAATCCCATCATAGCTGGCCATTTTGGATGTAGTATCGTTGAGGATTTTGTCTGGAAGCTTCCACAAATGTAGTTCAAGATCTGTAAAAAAGAATATTTGTAAGGGACTTATCATAGCAATGGCACAGAGCGCGTGCTATGAACGCAATCCAATAGTCTTTATACTATTTGATAAAAGACGGAATTGCGCCCAAAGCACGCGCTCTGTGCCATTGCTATAACAAATCCCTTAGACTATTCCCATCCACAATCTTCTTTTCTAAGCCGCCTCTCAGTAAATATAGTCCAAGCATCTTCTTTATGAGTCAATGGCATTAGCACAGAAGACCACATGTGGGTCTCAATATAACGACCATAGCCATCTGCCTGGCTTGAGGGGATAGCCAAACCAGAATTTGGCGACATCCATTCAATTTTTGGTCACCCCATTCAGACCCTATGTTATCAGCACAGAGGCTAATAGATGTTTCAAAGATGGAGGAAACTAGATTTTTCGTTACAGATTACAGGAACACCTATAAGAAGTACGTAACCTTCTCCACTCCGGTTCAGCTCGTACTTGTCAGTTATTTTACCCTCGCCTCATACGGGCCGCTACCAGCCACAAGCGGTGACGTTTGTGGCCGCCACTTTAAGTCTGGAAGCGGCTTCCAACCACTTGTGGCGGCATTTGTGGCTGTCACGTGTGGCCCGTGTGTAGCGAGGGTTAGATAGGGACAGTAATCTAAGTACCTGTGTCAATATTATCAGAACCCATCGGAGTTAATGATGGATTGAGCCGCTTTATAAAGTACTCGCTAATTTCATGTGACCCCATCTCTAATTGGGGCTGGTATGGTGGTGGTGGTCCAAGATCATCTGGCGGGAGTAGATTCGTGGCTTCTTGGAAGACACTTGCCCAGTTCACAGGACCTAAAGACAAAAAAATATCGGCTGGAGTGTAATGTTCTCGTAATGTCGTGGTCTTGTAAGGAATAAACAGTGAAGTGTTATGTTTTTGTAGATTCTACCAGACAACGATTACACTTATCAAGCTTAGATTCAAGATAAATTAGAAAAAGTCTTCATCTTAATTGAGTCAAACTGGGAATCAAACCCTTTGCATTAAGGCGAATCACAGGACATGTACGCCAATCGGGCCGTCTATCGAGTGTTATATTGTATATATATAATATTAAGTATTATATTGAAAATGAATAGACCACGTTAAATTAAAAAAGAATTGACAACAAAAAAAATTTAAAAACATACAGTCGAATTGAGAACCTCCTCCTTTTTTGAAGTCGGTTGAAAATTACTAAGGTTGCTCTGATTTTATTAAAACAAAGATCCCGACGATTTTTGAGAACATCCTCCTTTTTTGAAGTCGGTTAAAAGCAGATATTTTAGATAAAGACATCCTGATTGCGGCAAGATAGGAGGTGCTAGATTTAAAGTTTTATCTTAACAAGTCAAGCTTCCCCCTCTTGAGCCTCTTGCCTCGTTGCCTCAGTTGAATCCATAGTCTCTAGCTGGTTTTTAGCGAATAAATCCCATAATACTCTAATAGTTTAATGTTTTTGCGTAGATGCCTATTAATAAAAACCATAAACAATATTGACTTAGATTGCAACAAAATGTCAAAAGAGAATCAGGAAAGGGCATGTTAAGCCTTTATCTCCTGTCCCGCTATAGCCGAGAGAACACTACAACTATATTAGAGCATTGCATTTATGAAAAATATCGTTTGGAAATCTGACTACTTTGGAGTGGTCCGACTTTCATCCATTTCAAGACTTATAAAGTGCACACGCAATCTTAAGATGAGCCGTACGTTCAAATAATTCTGTACTAACGGTTATCAAGTTATTTGGACCTAATATTGAGGGTTGTGATGTCTGTAATTTCTGAACTACAAAAGCGATAACCTTGAAATGTTTGCGGGACAACCTTGAAATTACCACTCTTCTAATAAAATAATAATCAATGAAATCGGCAACTAAGTATACATTCTGACTTTCGTTCCCTCTCCCAAGAAAAACCGTGCTGAATTTCGCGATATAAAGTATCCATGTCCTACCTCGTAATATGAACTCAAATCATGCTAAGTTTCATTTGAATTCATTCAGTAGTTTCGGTGTGAAGCGCGGCCAAGATAAGAACAGACAGTCAAAAAAGAAAAAAAAAACACATTTCTGGCTTCTTGCCCTCCCAAAAAACTTAAAAATATTTAAAATCAATTAATAGAATTTGACCTGTTACTTGATTCTAGATGCTACGAGTATATTATGATAAGGATTATTAGTTTCTGCTTAGTTAAATAGTCGACTGGCAGAGAATGCCACATGGTATTAAGTTTACCTTTTGTACGATTTTTATTAGTGCACTAAAGTTTACATAAATAAATAAGATACAATATTATTATTAGCCATAATATTGTGTCTTTGGGATTCAAGTCCTTAATCTTTAAAATAGATTGTAATAAAATTTAAATAATAGGTATGTTTAGTTGCAACATACACAGTAAAATAAATTAGTTTAAATAAACGGTCAAAAGTGTAACAGCTGAATTAAAGCGAATAAAAATTTCCATAATAACAGAATAACAACCTTTAGACGAAACGTTAGACGGTGTAATTTTTTTAAACAAAAATGATAATGAGTAATCTTACTCTGCGGCCTTGAGTGATTTGCTCAAAAAGGAACGTCAGAAGCATTAGAGCGTTATTTATAACATTTCGAACATAACACAACAGATTTAAATTTATTAAAATACAACAAAACAAACAATAACATGTGCAAGCACAATATTCAAAGACACAGACATATATTACATAAATACATAATTATAAACCATTGATTTAAAATACGCATAATAAAATTAATTGTGAAATAATAAAAATAAATTATTTTGTTCAATCAGAAACAAGTCTAGTTTACAAAAAAATATATTGTCCATCCATTGTAATAATTTTGTGACAATTAGAAAACAAAATATTAAAAAGAATCTCAATAAAATAATCAATCTAACGCTTTTGGGTAGAAATACACGAGTAAGAGTATTTGTAAGAAACTTAATATAAAATATAAATAAATATTAAACATCACATAGGTAGGTACATTGCTCTGATCCTATGGTAAGTAGCCAAAGCACTTGTGTTACAGAAATCAGAAACAAGGACGGTACCACAACATCCAGACCCGAGTCAATAGAGAAAAGCCATATTTCTACCGACCAGGAATCGTACCCGGCACCTCAGATATATGCCTAACCGGCACGCTCGCCTCTCGGCTACGAAGGTCGTCAATATAATATTGTTTTGATTATACAAAAATATGTTTAAATATTTTATAGCAAATGAAAATATTTTATAACATTTCACTTTTATCATTGATGACATTGATTGATAGCAAATATATTTCAAGACAATTCTAAAACAGATAAAATAAAGATATATCAAAAAGTACCTACTACTTACTGAAAATCCGGGTTTCAAAGATATTAAGAGGCCGTGCACCTTTTTCAGTGTAAAATTGAAATACAGTTCTATGCTTGTGTGCGTCTATGATGCAGGATAAAGCGTCAACAATGTTGATGCTTTACAAGATAATATTGATAATTTATTAAGTAGTTAGTGGGCGTCCTACCTGTGTTTGAAAAACGATCGGTTTTGCGCGCTTGATTTCATAGTTAATTTTGACTTAGGTTTACTACCAAATTTTTTATTTTCTACGTAAAATCAAAATTATATTATTTAAAAAGTATACCTGAAGATAATTGTGTAGTGTTTAAATCTTATAATAGTTGTTCATAACGATAGAAAAATAAATGATATTTGAATCGAAATGTCTAAAATTGTATGTTATTTCAGCTTATTTTATTAACTGCTATATTTTGTAAGAAAGTAAAAGAAGTATTCAACCCATATGCAAGTAGATCTTATCTTCAATAAAATGTTAAATTTGAATTGTCAGGATAACTTGTAGTCTCTTGTAAACCGCTGTTCAACCGTAACTCGAACGTCATTTTTCTCAAATAAGGGTAGTTCTTTTGGTAATTTACCTTTGTTTTTGAAATGATATGAAAAATTCATTCATTCATACATTCATTCCCGCTCATCATCATGCAAGAATAAGAACTAATCTTTTAAAATCACGTGTTATTTTGTTTCAATTACTATTCACTGTTATTATTGAAATTATGAAAAGATTATTTGCTGCTCCATACAGTATGTAATACAACAGAGAGCGTTCCCTCCAGCCAGTTTAATCTACATCATTAATAGGTTAAAATTATAATAAAATTTTACAAAAATAAGCATTAAAAAAAACAAAAAAAAACTTAACGCGGAAAATTGGCAACATCGCTTTTCTATCTTGCTCTCACGGTGGGAAAGAGGCGTTTATGAAAATTAAAAACATTTTTATTTTAAATGGGAATATTTGTTTAGTATCTATGGGCTCTATACTATTACGTTAATGGGAACGCCTTTAGTTATTTCTATTATTTTTAAACAAGTAACTTCTTTAGAAATATCAAGATTGTCAACAATAATTTACAAGCAAAGAAAAACGAACGGAAAGTCGTCAAACAAAGGTTGATTAAAAATGTTAATGATTAAAGTTTAAAAAAAACTTACTGCTTTCCCAGTCAAGGCCGAAGCCTGTTTTTCTTGCCAACATTTTCTCTTCTTTGCTTATTACTTCTATCCATTAAAAAAAAAACAACACACGCGAGTATTTAGTCTGCGATTATAACGTATACGAGTTGATAGCTTCAGACCGCGATTGCAAATGGCGGCTGTCTTATCAATTCGTTATTTATAGGGATCCCCTTATCGTTTTCAATAAATTCAGTTTTAGTGAACACAGACGACGTTTATTGTGGGTAAGTACGTACGTGTGCATACGTGCACATTACTTTTGTGTGGGTAATAAGGTCATCGCGTACGTAGTGTAGCCCCCCAGCGCGATCGACTAACGAGCTTAGAAATTAGGCTGGCAGTGGCTAGGAAAAGAAAGCAGAAGATCATACTCCTTGGCGCTATTCAAGGGAGGTTAACGTTCAGCAGTGAACTGAAATAGGCCGAAACATAGGTGCTTACTCCGTCAGGAACAGGGCTGGGAATTAGTACTACTAGTATTTTCTAATGACGGTATCAGTTGCTTGGACAACACACCGGTAATATCGTTTGAGACCGGTAATAATAAAACAGATATTATTTAGATATATTCCGTGTATTATAATTGTGACACCTATATTTTAGGAACTTTAGAAGAAAATAACGGTATTATGGGTAATAATAATAAGGGTATTCATACGTGTATTTTCAAGACCTGACCAAGAACGCACACTGTCGCATAATACATGCATGTTACGTATATTCAGAAATGACTCAATCAATACACAAACAAACAAACTCAAAACAATAACGCCAAGGGCTAACTATGGAAAGAAAACGATACTATTTGAGGGAGCAAAGCTATTTAACGATTTGCGGAACGACTTGAAGGATTGTGTTTTTAATTTAAGTTTATAAATACTTTTAAAAACAAACTTAATCACAAATAGCAGCAGCTAGTACCGGTGCTCCCGCTAACATCCAAGCGGTCTCATGAGACCGTATAACAATAGAATTTCCATTGTGTCTCGTTTACGTATGCTTGATCAGATATGTAGTAAAACTATTGTTATTTATATCTGTATCTCATTTTAAGTGAATGTAAAATTTCTTATGAGAATAAAGTTCTTTAAACTTAATGAAGTAAGCCCCCTAAACACTACTACACACACACACACACACTACAATTGTAAGAATACTCGCATGATGCAATCGGACGATATTTGTTCATAATAAATACCTGCGTCGTACGACTGTTTCGATATCGCCATATAAGGCCACGGTGCCACGCCCCCGTCGACAAAAATATTGTGTACTGGTTGATGCCCGCGACTTCGTTCGCGTGGCCTATAGTTTATTCATAAAGGATTTTCTGCGCAACTTTCTTATTTTCGCATTTATAATATCAGTAGGAAGTATAGCTTTTAGCCCGCGACTTCGTCTGCGTTGACCTTACCCGGATAAAAAGTATCCTTTGTGTTAATCCAGCCTGCCTAGCATGAGCACTAAAACACGATATGATATGATATAGCGAAATATCGACACCAACTGTAAAAATATGATAAATATAGACGCCATGTTGAATCGCCGTCACATATTAAGATCGCTGTTTCGATATAAATTCAAAACGGCGGCTAAATCTATCATATTTTTAAAGTTGGTGTCGGTATATCGCTATATCATATCATATCATATCGTGTTTTGGTAGACATGCTAGGGGGGCAGGACCATAGGTCAGGGGTAGACCATAGGTCTATGGTATGCCAAGTTTCATTAAAATCCATTCGGTAGTTTTTGCGTGAAAGAGCAACAAACATCCATCCATACTCACAAACTTTCGCATTTATAATATTAGTAGGACTAGCTGTTGCCCGCGACTTCGTTCGCCTGGTCTTTGGTTTATTCATAAAGGATTTTCTGCGCAACTTTCTTAATTTTTTCTTTTATATAAGAACCTTCTCCTGACAATAATTAACACAAAAAATGTTCCATCAGTACACGCGTGATACAATGACCAAGGGAAATAGAGATTCATTTTTAACCCTTTGCCGGACACGTAAAATTTTCCCTATTGTTTTCCATTGTTTTTCCGGTCTGCCATTGGTTTTTCTGGGTCCAAGTTACCCAAAACAGGATTCGTTTCAGTTACTAATTTTCAAAATACCTAAATAAGTTTTTGGTCACACTGTAAATTAAAAAAACGAATGCCGTGGGTTAGCCTCGCAAAAACTCTAGAATGGCCTTAAAATACTCTTTCACCCTCACAGCTATAAGACTCTGAAATAGACTTCCCACCAATATTAGGAAATCTAGGTCCAAATTTACTTTTAAGAAGGCTCTACGCATTCACATTAAAAGTCGCTGATCTAATAATTTCTTATCATTTGCTCTGTGTACTATATTATGTATGTGTATGTATATGTATATAATTGATAATCATATATATTTATACCTATTTATAAGTATGTAATGTTAGCGTGTATATATATTTTTTCTTGCTGCACCTCCTGTGTTTCTCTGTTTGATCACTGGTTGACTGGTAGAGAATGCTTCTTGGCATTAAGTCCGCCATTTGTACAATTCAAAGTTAAAGTCAAAGTCAAAGTAAAAAATCATTTATTCAATTCAGGACAAAATTGCCACTTATGAACGTCAATAACAACATTATAGGCCCCTAGGGGGCCAGAACATGTCTCCTTATTTTTTGGGCCCTACTAGCGCTTCGAGACAAGACACAGACAATCTGGCAAGTGCTGAGAAGAAAATTATTTTTAAATGTGCAATAAAGTGTAAACAAATTCCGCCACAAAGATTCGTGCTCTTCTCAAAAAATGCTTATTTTATGACCATAAAAATATTTAATAAGTTGCCAAACGACCTAAAAGAATTGTCGTTTACTAAATTTAGGAATTTTTTTTTTTTTTTTTAATGGAAAAGATGTATTATAAAATTAATGATTTTTTCAATGATAAGATTTGACATTTGCAATGTAATACTATGTTGACATTGTAAACTATTTAAGTATTCTATTATTTTTTTTTTGTATTTTGAACTCAGTAACCAAGGACCATGACATCGTTCTTCTCTAAAATTAAAGTAAATTAATGGTTATTAAAAATGATGTAGAGATCTCTTTATCAAAATTTGCACGTCGCTGGCGATAGAATATGTTGGTAAATATTATTTTAAGAACACTGTGTAACCATAATCTGGCAAATAAATGATTTTATTTATATTTATATATATTTTATATATATTTAAATAAATAAAAATAAAAAAAATGTTTTTAAGGTTCCGTATCACAAAAGAAAAAGAACCCTTATAGGATCATTTTTTTGTCCATCTGTTTGTAAAAACCCATTATTTCGGGAACGCGTGCAGGTATGGATTTAAATTAAAACCATATATTCAATTCTACACTCCCTTGACACTGTAAAAAACTCGAACTTCTAAATTAAAGTAAAAAAAAGATACAGCCGTTAATGCCGCAAAAAACGTATATTTTGAAACTCTCAATGGAATTAAAAATTATAAGGTACTTCACGTTGACCTAGAACTAAATAGTTTGGCAATTTCGTCTTTTACTACAAGTACCTACAGGGAAAAATCTGAAACTATACATCATTATCATCATTTCAGCCATAGGACGTCCACTGCTGAACATAGGCCTCCCCCAGTGACTTCCAGATTGGCCGGTTGGAAGCGGCCCGCATCCAGCGGCTTCCTGCAACCTTTACCAGGTCGTCTGTCCACCTTGTAGGTGGGTCTTACGCTGCGACTATACATTTGTAATTAAATTCTGTAATTAATTTGTAATTCAACTGCGAGACTTTATTCTTGAACTATTTATAATATGTACCTACCAAGTACGGAACCCTCGGTGGGCGAGTCCGACTCGCACTTGTCCGTTCTTTCTGTACATAGGCTCCATAAAATCCAGAGGTAAGTGATAGGATTCAATCTTAATAACCATGGAAATAAGAATTGGTAAAGTTACAGTAAAATTGTTGTTGTTTTGTGCTTCTCATGGGCCCGGAGTCCGTTGGAGGGATTTGGGATTCTCTGGTGGTCCGATGTGCCGCTGCGTCACTCGCTGCACGTTCCAGCGTCGGAGGTTCCCGCCGAAAATCAGCGTCGTGATAAGTCCGTGGCTGTCACGACAAATGCTGAGCTTGCTTGCTTGTTTTGTGTATTTTTTTCTCTTGTGTGTCGAATAAACGTTTCTTTCTTTCTTTCTTTCTTTCTTTGGAGGTTTTTATTTGGAAACTTCTACCATAATAGTGTACATAGGTACTAAAGACCCATCTTTGAGCTAATGTATCATCATCATCATCATTTCAGCCATAGGACGTCCAATGCTGAACATTGGCCTCCCCCAGTGACTTCCAGATTGACCGGTTGGATGCGGCCCGCATCCAGCGGCTTCTTGCAACCTTTACCAGGTCATCTACCCACCTCGTAGGTAGACGTCCTACGCTGCCGGTACGTGGCCTCCAGTCCAGAACCTTTTTGCCTCATCGGCCGTCAGGTCTACGTGCTATGAGCCCTGCTCACTGCCACTTCAGCTTGCTAATCCAAAGACTATGTCAACGAATTTGTTTTTCGACAAAAGTTTATGAATATAATTATGTTTAGAGGATATTTGTCATCACGTGTGTGTGTTTGTGTGCGTACGTGTGTGCTTTTGCCTTGTGTTATCTTAATCGAAGGTTAGGTTAGGTTAGATATCAAAAATACAAGGTAACTTTCGCTAACCAGTGTATGTATACTTTTGTTAACTTTTCCATATTTAAATAAAAATATATTACCTTTCCATACAAAAAGAACAAAAACACTAGAAAAATGCATTATTTGAAAATCATAGAACAAAAAAGTAGTTTACTATGCTATAGAATAGACTATGTAGTTACAAGGTAATCCTTAAGTTACGGGACACCCTGTATTCATACGAGTATGTGGCTTGGATACTTTTTCAGTGTGTGGTATATGACACTTTTAGGAATATCATAACTTATTATATTTTGATCTTCAAAAGCCAAGTAATGGTTTTTTTTTTTTTAAATAACCGACTTCAAAAACACAAAAAAACTAAAAATAACTTTTAAGCAATCATACCAAACAGTTATTTTATGAGTCGGGCAAACAACCACATTCAAACACTCCACGGCTGGCACCGACTCCATAACTGTTTGGTATGATTGTTTAAAAGTTATTTTTAGCTTTTTAGTGTTTGTGAAGTCGGTTATTTTTTATAAAAATTTGTTTCATAAAAAAAATATTTTTATTTTTTTACATTCTTAATGGCGATCTGTGATGTAATTATAGCTAAAATGCTTCTTATGACGATTCAAATCAGTCCAAACATGGCTATGAAACAGTTTTATCACAGAGTTGGTACTTACCTTCCGCCTTCTTCATCAGATCAGTTTGATGGTATCATTCTCACCAGAATCATTTATTAAAGTTTGATTTGTCGACTATGACAAGGCTTAACTGTCTTAATGAAAATATCTTATCGCGTACCCACGCGTACCACGGCGTGCGTACCTTACTCGTGAAAGACTATTGTGGCTAACTATGGTCTCCTTCATCAGTTCCACCTCAGCAAATGATACTTTCTGAATGCAAATGCTTGATTTGTTGTTAAATATACTAAAATCGCTGTATGTCTACCTATAATATTTTTGGGATTTCCTCAATTCCTCATGGATCAATCCATCATCAAAATTGGATTTTGAAAAAAATGGGACCAATCTGGAGGTATACCCTTTCAATTGAAAAAAGTATTTTTCAAATCATTAATGGCAGAGTTCTGAAGTAGCAAACTTAAAAAAAAAACATACAACCGAATTGAGAACCTCCTACTTTTTTGAAGTCGGTTAATGATTGTATCGAGCTTCTATCTAGGGTCAAGATACAATTACCAGTTCGTGCCAACTCCAGGAGAAATCATCTCAGACTCTATGTCGATGCAAGTACTACAAATTATAGACGGAATTGTTATTTCAAAAGGGTATTCAAAAACTTTAACCGTAATTATTCAGAACATGTTGATCTATTTACGGCGAGACCCAATTATTTTAAGAATAAAATTAATACTGAATTTTTCGAAATGTAACTTGTCATTTCTTTAAGTGCATTACTACTTCATTTTGATGTGGCTTTAAATTTATTGTTTGTAATTCTGTTTTGTCTGTTATCCTTGCTTAACGCTGTTAAAGATATATGTAGTTTTTGGATTTTAGATTATACAATGTGTTAATTTCTTTGAGGGTATTGGTCCCATAGTAAAAGTTGTTCACAACCATGAGTAGAGCACTCCCTGAAGTTTCATCTAGTGTAAAATTAACACATTGTATACATTTCTATTCGTGAAAACTGTTCAAGGCATACTTGTTTCTTACTATTTTATTTATATTTGTTATACTAATGCTGTTTGTTTTCCATTTAGAAATAAATATTTATCTATTCGATCAATGCTTCATAATGTTATCATCATCCGTGTTTGGAAGTTCACCTCTTGATATACGCCTATAAAAAAACATTGCCATCTAGCTGCTTCTCGCTACATTGACTAGGTCGTCAGTCCACCGGATGAGAGGCCTGCTACGCTGCGTCATCCAGTTCGTTATCGCCATTAGGGAACCTCTTTTTCCTAACGGCTTTCAGTTCTGCGAGCGATGTGGCCTACACATTACCACTTTCTACATTGCAAAGAAATGCTAAGCATAGCATAGATTATGTGCCTTTTTATGTCATTGTAATTACTACTATTGTCACAGTAATTATACAGGATGTTCAAAAAATTACAAGAGGTTAAGAATCATGTCTAGAATATAGAAAAAATATTTGAATAAATCCATTTTAATTGAAATAACTTTGATCAGACATGAGTAGTTACGACCACCGTGCATTGCAACACGCTGTAATGAGTGATGATAAATAAAAATAAAATAATAAAAATATTTATTTCTCTCATCACAAACATGGCGGACAGTACAGAGATAATTAACATTTTATGTAAACAGATACAATGTCTGTGTGAGACTGATGCCTGAGCTAGGTAAAAGATACCCGTTTTACAGGTCATCAGGCACCCACTGCTTCGGATATCCCAGTTTCGCTAGAGAATGAGTGACAAGAACAGTTTAATACAATAAATATTTTGTATTCTTTAAAAATAGAATGCATTCCAAGATGTGTTCGTGTGTGTCTATGTGTGTGCTTGTAAGTGTGCATGTATTTTTGTAGGATTATCTCAGTGGCGTTGATGGATTTATGATTTTGATAAATTATACCCACAAGGTGAACAGACGACCAGGTAAAGGCCGCTGGAAGCCGCTGGATGCAAGTCGCTTCCAACCGGCCAATCTAGAAGTCATTGTGGGAGGTCTATGTTCAGCAGTCAAGTGGACGTCCTATGGCTAAAATGATGATGATGTTACTGTTTTTTTTTTGTAGTTATGACTAAAATAATTACAGTCAATAGAAGTACTTTCTTCTGTCAGCTAGACGTTCCTGATAATTTTTTTTTTTTAATGCAATGAATTTTTTAAAATATTTTTTTCTGGAATATTGTCTCGATTCTGTACCATAAGGCATTCCTTAAGTTACAAGTACCAAAATTTACGCTATTTTTAAATTAAACTTTTATTAAACAAAGAAAATAATTACGAACAACAAATACTGTTTGTCAAAATGTCGCAAATTATATACTTTGTTAAGAATTTCAGTTTAGGATCAAAGACATTTTTATTCTCATAAGAATTTACATAAATTCACTTGAATGAGAAAAACATTAAAAACAAATACACATTGATAGATAGTAGGTTCTTATGTGGTCACCGAGCGTGCCAGGTACAGTACACAATTTATAATATAGTAATAGTGAGGGTAGAAATTACGATTATAATAACAGAATTGATCATCGCGCAAACAAAACAAACGGAGCCGGCAAGCACAGTTTGAATAAGTAATATTTATTTTTATTTAAGTTTAGATTCAAACTTAATTCAACCCCAATGTGTATGTTTTGCGCATGGAGCACATAACCTATAGAATAGAAATGTCTGATTTGTTCGACAACATTTTCCGCCATTTTTTAATCTGTATCTGCGCTGCTTTTATATGGGCGAGCGTTGACAATAGTTGTCATTCCATACTAAATGTAAGTGAAAAATCACTTACTAGTTTCGGAGAAACATGGTTTGTATTGCTTCTCTATAGGGTATGTACTCGATGGTTTTGCGCCATCCATCAAAAACACTAACAAGAGGAAGGCTAATTCTGCTCAAAACTTACAAAAATGTATTTGCACTACACACATGCATCGTTTTAAACAGAAATACCAAGTAAATGTGTTTTCATTGTGCGTGTTTACATGATCATTAACAATAGCACATTAAGCTGTATTTACCGGACTGGCTGCCAAAATGAAATACTTTACTATCGCCATTGTAGCGTTGTACGCCACTGCTTAGGCGGAGTCATATAAAGACAGTATGCGTTTTCATTTATTCTTGGTACACTTGTGAGGTTTTCAATAGGCATTTAACCTCGTAAACCCGAATGGTTACTGTAAGAAACAAAAACTTCATAATCAGTAGAAAAGCAAGTTAAAATTAACGCAGGATGTGTATTTAAGTGAACACAAACTTCATCGCTATATTTGAGCTTAAAAACTCGCGTCAAACAAAAAAGTAATGTTATAGTCTATGGCAGCGGTCGTTCAATTTCATGTATCGGGGTGTTCTATTGGTTAAAAATGGATGGCAGATGTAAAATTGTCAATTTTACCGGCAAGATGGTGCGCACGAGAGGACGTGGTGAGTGAATTAGTAGTTGTTATTGTGTAAATATAGTACGATTGTGAAAATAATTACAACTGTGTAAGTTAAAAAACTGGTGAACATGCTGAAATCAAAATTTAGGAGACAAATAATCCGTATTTCTGCTATTATAGGGTATGTGCTTGATATATTGAAACTATAATTACTACAATAGTAAGTACCAGTAAAGTTTATGGCTCTCTTTATTTGGGAATATTAAAAAACAATTGTACAATTCTTAGGCTAAACAATTTTAAACCAATTTAAGTGCTTATAATAATATTTAAACATTATTTACTAAACTTAAGGTCAAAACTCGATAAAAAAAAAAACACTGTCTGCCATATAAAGCGTTAAATGTCCCAGTAGAAGATGAAGTTTCTTACTTCTCCTTTGAGCTCTTCGAGGAGTCATCCCTATCAGATTTTTTCTTCGAATCATCACATTTATCTTTGGAACTACCTCCCAATAGCCATTTAGCAAAACTACCCATTTCTGGAGGCTGAGAAACGACTCCAACCAAGTTTGATGATCCCATACCTGAAATACGTAAATGTTTATTTTAGTTTACTGTATTTCATTTGAGGTGATACGATAATGTTTTTTATGAGAAATGAAGTTTGGTTAACCTGACGAGGGATTGGGAGTTATTGGCGATAGATAGAGAGATAGATGGAAGAGTCTGGGGGAGACCTTTACCCAGCAGTGAGAGGTCTAAAAAAAGTTCTTTAAACATAGAGTCCCGGGAGCAACCCATAGTAGCTGCGCTTACGCCGCCCCGCTCTGAATTATCCATCTCAACACGTTTTAGCCCCGCACCATGGCGATTTGTCGGTTTTCCGTATACTCCGAAAAGTGATTTATTCAGAGCAGCAGCCACGATAGACTTGAGTTATATCCACTGGCCGCACGGCCAGAACCTGGTAACTCTAATCCACGCACTGTACACGCATTCATGGTAGAATTCGTTGGCCCATGTGACCTTGATGCGAGGCTTTGGCACCTAATGTGCGGGGGCACTTACTTGGACCTCCCGGCAGAAGATCCCATATGGCACTTATAATCCGGGAAGAAGTACTAGGAGTTTCTGGCTCAGCAGGAACAATTGGTTGAGTTGGTGGTGCTTCATCATCCGGAGGGACGAGATTCGTTGCTCCTTGGTAGACTCGTGCTTTTATATCAGGACCTAGAAGTACAGAAGTGAAAAACATTTTGATCGTTGCCATTACAGAGATTTTAAGAAAATATATAGTATGTAGGTATAATAGTGGGAAGTGCTTGTAGTTCAGTGGTGGCATCGCTATCAAAGCGCGAGGTGTTACCAAAACTACGCCACCTACGCCGCTGTTCTGAGTGGATAGGTGACCATTCCAACCATATTTATTGTCATTTCAAGCATCTTCGTGCTTCGGAAGGCATGTTAAAAGTTGGTCAGTTGTCATGTCACACATCACAGTCATGAAGCCAGGGTCACCGGCCTTACAACACCCTAATCGGACTGGGCCCGCTTGGTGGAGTATGGCCTAAACCACCTCATAGTTGAGGTGAGGCCTGTGCCCTACAGTAGGACGTATAAAGGCATAATTTTAGGTATATTAATTTAATAAATATTAGTAAAAATAAAAAACTTACTTCAAAACACTAAAAAGCTATTACCACATATTATAGTAGGTACCTAATACATACGGACATCGTTCGAGAGGTAGACCTCGAAAGCGATGGCGCGATGACTTAGACAATTTTCTCCAAGATTGGCAGGCCCTAACCACCGACAGGTATAAGTGGAGAGGTTTGGGGGGGTCTTTGCCCAGCGGTGGGACAGAAATGGCTAATTGAAAAAAATATATAGTACCTAATCAGTTACTTTTGAAGTCGGTGCAACGAAAACATTCAAACTCTGATCAGCTTGCAACGACTTCGAAAGTAACTGAATAGGTTCTTACGTGGTAATATTGTTTTTACTTTTTAGTGTTTTGAAGTCGTTTTTTTTATTAATAGGTATTTATTTATATCATCTATTTTTAGTAATAATTCCAAATCCAACCTTCAGTGATAAAAATTGTTCTGAATTTTTTTACTATAGTGTCTTTGAAGTATTAAAAGCGGTTTACATTTGTCAAAGATATTGGGTAATATAGATACAAGAATCACGAACCAAAACATTATCTGGGTATATTTTTGTTATTTTCTCAAAAACTGCTTAGTAAATTTCAATAAAATTAATATGAGACCATCTCTAAAGTATGATCTACCAAACAAAAAAGAATCATCAAAATCGATTCATAATTGGCGGAGTAATCGATACAAAAAAAAACATACAGTCGAATTAAGAACCTCCTCCTTTTTTGAAGTCGGTTGAAAATATTATAATACATGATACAATGTATGTAGTATGCAAGAACATCAATAGTTATGGTTCCGAAGTAAGAAGTTAACATCTTTGTGTTACAAGGTATAAGAGAATGATTTTTGCCTGAAGCCTCTCTCAACACATGCAGGCAAGACAAGGCCAATTTAAAAAATTTCGATTTTTGGAACGACTGAAACTGGACTCAAAGTCTCAAACCCGTTCATTTAAAGCGAATCACTGCGACGTTTTTTTAATTCTTAGTGGGTTTTTTTTTTATGGGAACTATGGGAATGGGACTGTCTTTGATGTAGTCTAAATAATTATAGTAAAAGTGCATCCCATGACGATTCCAATCAGCCCAAACACGACTCAGAGACATTGTTGTATTACAGAGTTCCAGTGCCTACCTACCTTACGACTTCATCATCAGACCTGTTCGATGGTACAATTATCATCAGAATCATTTATTTAAATTTGTTTTATCGACTATGACGAAGCTTAACTTTCTTAACTAAGAGTATCTTATCAATCGTGAAAATTAAGGTAAGTACTCATAATTCCGTTGGTCATATTATCTTTATCTTCGTTATCAGTTCCATATCACCAAATGACATTTTATAATGCAAATGCTTTACAAAATCGCTTTGTATATGCGTATAATATTTCAGAAGTTACTCGAGTCCTCATAGATAAATAAATACCTAAATAAATAAAAAAATTGATTCCACAATCTCACCAATTAGCAAGCCCCAAAATACGCAATGCTTGTACTATGGCGACTAGATAACGGATAAACAAACAAACTTAAACATATTTATAAACATCTATGACTTAGGTACAAATGCTAGTCCTCATCGCACAAACATTTGCACCATGCGGGATTTGAACCCGCAACCGGATACCATCATCATAGCTAGATTTTGATTAAAAAATGTGACCAATCTAGAAGTATAAAATATTTTTTACTAGCTGTTGCCTGCGACTTCGTTCGCGCGGTCATTAGTTTGTTTATAAAAAAAAAACCTACGCAACTTTCTTATTTTTTTATTTCAAAAGAACCTTCTCCTGACAATAATTAGCACAACAAAAAAAGGATTACCAAATTTGTTCCATCCGTTCACGCGTGATGCGATGACCAAGGGAATTAGAGATTCATTTTTATATATATAGATATAGGTATTAAGTATACAGGGTGTCCTAAAAAATAGTGTCAAGCCGAAGTCCAATGGTAGAGCATCACTAGGGCTATCCGGATCACCCCCATGTATGTTCCGCGATATTTGATAGTTTTCGAGTTATGACTCTTTTAAAATTTTGTTTTGAATTTTTGTGTTGGGGCACTTTTTTGGTCACTGTGGCGCGAATAGTTAAGGTACATGCCTGTTTTTTTTTTCTTTATTAGATTAATACTAGGACTAGCTGATTCAGAAGTATTTCCATCCATGACACTAATGTAACTTATTAAAATAAATTATTGAAACTAAAAAAGTTATAAATCCTGTATTTTTTCTAAACTTTGAAGCCCATTTAAAAAATAAAGTTACATAAAATTTTTCATTCAAACCTTTTTTTAAAACTTAACTATTCTATCAGCTATTTATCATAAAAATTTCATTGAGTTACTTTGACGGTATCATACTTAAATTAGAGTTCAAAGTAAACTATGTTTAAAACACAGTTTTTGTAAATTCTTAGAAATTTTTAATTAAAAACAAAACTATTACTACACAAGTAGCGAAAGTAATAAAATTATGCCTTAAAACCTTTTTGTAGTTTAAATTTCGTTTTTTTTTTACCTGCCCTACCCTGTATATACCTTCAATAAAAAGTTTTTTTTTAAATCGGTTCACAAATGGTAGAGTTCAGAGAAAACACACATCAAAAAAATAAAACGGAATTGAATACGTCCACCTATTTTTGAAGTGGGTTAAAATGCATTAAAAAACTATACATACTTGTACTCTCTTCTCGATACGATATACTTCTATTGGTTGACACAGGTAACACGAAAATTGCACAAAATAATAAATATATAAAATAAATACAGTACATTATTAATACTAAATTTATCACAGGCGTGTAAATATGAAGGAAAACTTAGAATTACTGAGTTGCCATTCTATTTATACAAACATTTAGATAACGGTTACTGAAGTCTTATCAAACCGCCATAATAATATTATAGGTATTATTAGCGTATGATGTTGCCGTTTGGTGAATTAAAAAAAAAAGATTGATTTACATTTTTATCATCATCATTATCATCGTTTCAGCCATAGGACGTCCACTGCTGAACATAGGCCTCCCACAGTGATTTTCAGATTGGCCGGTTGGAAGCGGCCTGCATCCAGCGGCTTCCTGCAACTCTTACCAGGTCGTCTGACACCTTGTTAGTGGACGTCGTACGCTGCGCTTGTCGGTACGTGGCCTCCATTGCAAAACCTTTCTGCCTTATCGGCCGTTAGTTCTGCATACTTTGTGCCCCGCCCACTGCCACTTTAGCTTGCTCATTCGTTGGACTACTCATATATCAGTAACTTTTGTTCGTTTGCGAATCATTATTTCTGATTCGATCTCGCAAAGAAATTTCATTTTCATTACATTTTCAAAGTATGGATTTATTGGAAATATGTTACGGCAATAATATTATTAAATATTATTGGTTAAATCAAACATTCTTAAATGCCGCAAAACCGACTGTGCATGTCAAACGTGTAACAATGTATTGTGCACGTTTTATTGGTGCATTGGTGCGGAATTATTGGTGCATGTGGAATACCTAGATTTATGGCGCACAGCTGTTAGTACAGTGAACAGTATGCCAACCTACCACCTAATCAATTACTATAAAACAATAGCCAATTAATTGACATGAATCTGGATAGTATCAGGGCGACCTTAGATTAATCCGCATGACGCAAATTTCGAAGCAACCATATTGGAGCCATATAGGGCTCCATACGACTGACAGTTTAATAGTGTTTATTATCAATTCGCTCCGAACCCATGACAATCTAGATGTAGCCATTGCTTTTATAAAATTTTCCTCTGTTTTGGGGAAAACTACTATTAAAAGCTACCATTTATAGTGGTGTGCGTGTGTCTGTGTGTAAACTATTGTGTTGCTTCAATTTTGTAATCGTCGTAGGTCCTGAACTACCATTCTAAGTGATATGGGTCATTATCCAAAGAGGGCGACACTTTCATTGGAAATTTAAGATAATTTAAATTAGAAGCTAAGGCTGCTACGGCTGACATAAAAAGGGGTGTAACAATCGCGACTCATTATTTGAGTCGCGAGCAATCAGACCACAAAAATAAAAAAGTAAGCAAAAAACCACCGTAACGAAGTGTACAAAACTTTAATCAGATATTCTCCTACTTAAATAACATATTGATGCATTGGTGTGGAATTATTGGTGCATGTGGAAAAGGTTTATGGTTATGTTTTCAGTAGTTAGTACAACAAAATGCCAAATTTCTTTGACCAATTTTAAAACTTAAAACTTAATATGTAGGGTTCAGTGTCGACTTAGACAGTGCTTTCTTTTTACATATACAGGGTTATTTGTAATAACAACCTCCTAGGGGTTGATTCTGGTGCTCAAATACAACAATTTTTTCCATGGGACCAACATCTGAAACAAAAATTTCACTAACTAAACCAACATAAATATCTAAAACAAAAATTTCACAAACTGATGTCAGTTGGTTTGCGGCTTATTATAAATAAATAAAATATTTTTATTTCAGGCAACAGGAACCCATAAAATTACAAATTGTGAGGAAGTGATTTTTTTTTTGCAATCTCAATGTTGGTCCCACAGGAAAAGTTATTGTTTAAGCACTAGAATAAGCCCCAGAGAGGTTGTTGATTTTTTAGGATATAAAAATACTGTATAGATAAATAAATAAAAGGGCACCTAGATAACGAATAAACATATAACATTACAATGTGACATCTATGACTGCTACAAATGATAGTGCTCATTACAGGAATACTTGCTTTATGGGATTCGAACCCGAGACCGCCTGCATTGTAGTTCGCATTGCAAACTACTAACCCAGACAGTTGTCAAAATAAATAAAATAGGAAGGCTTACACTATTACATGGTATTATAGCCGATGTCTTAATTATTCAAGAAGGCGGTATCAAACAAAAAATCATAAGCAATTTGAGTATTATTTAATTGTTGCTACAGCCAGTTCTTAACATTAACACATTTAACACATTTTAAAATATTTTGAGAGTTCTTAATAAAATAATCAAACATATTAAGCTAAACAACACTACCATCTCTTCTGTAATCTGAAAAAAAATTAGCATTTTAACGGCGTTCTTGTTACAGTGAGTTTCTTAAAAATATTATACTAAGGTATTTTATGGAATATGACTTATTTATTAGAGATTCTCTAGGACTTCGCTATAATCTCTTTATAAAATTTTATCGTCCCTATAGAAAATCTGCCGTGCCATGTGGGGACGGCCGTAAAGAATACACTTCCCCACCGTCAACAGCAGGCGTGTCGTAAGAGACGACTGATTCTTGTAGTAAGAGATGGGCAGCAGCGTCTACGTGCGAAATGCTATAAAAAACTGCGCTCGCCAACCCGACTGCCAAGCGTGGTGAGTATTGGCAATCCCCCCTGACGAAAGTCATTGGGGGAGGCCTGTGTTCAGCAGTGAACGTCTTATGGCTGAAATGATGATTATGTTGATAGAAAATCTAACCATGATAGAGTAATATTGGGGATAGCTTTCAGAAAGAATCCTTGGTTATTACAAGCTCTGCAGTTTAGGACATATCAAGAGCTATTTAATCGAATTTTGTGTTAAATTTTTTAGTCGTTTATGATGTGTTGTCTGCCAATCAGTCTGCTATTGTTCGTTTTTGCTTTAGTCTTTTTTTCTGTTTTCTTGTATTTCCTTAATACATTATTGGTATCCCTTTATTAACGTTTGAAGATCTCTATCATACAATGTTCTTCTTATCTCTTCCAATTTCTTCCTAGTCGAAGACCAACAATAAATGGCGTTGCTTTTTAAAGATCTCCCGACGATTTGTCTTTATTTTTGGTTTTAGTATCTTTCTTATCAGTTTTAGCCTTTGTTTCTACCATTATACCAGCAACCGCTACAGCTGATGGTTTGTCTCCTAACATCATCTTAGTGAACCAGCTTTTTTGAGTTGCTTGAGGACGCTGACTGACGAGCCCTGACATGCCCCCCAAACCCCCTACACTCCCTAGACCACCAAATCCTGATCCTGGAACAAGAGAAAACTACGATAAGCAATGTTGCATTGATTTTTTTAATGTCTCTCTTAGTGCACAATAGCGTTGTCAACAGAATAATGTTTTTTTTTTCAATAATAAATATTGGACAACGTCACATACTTTGATCTGATCCTAAGGTAAGTAGCCAAAGCACTTGTGATACAGTAATTAGAAACAACGATGACATAGACCCAAAACATTGTAAAAAAACACTTTTTCTTTACTAACTTGACCGGGAATCGAACCTGAGTCCTCAGATATGGCGAAACCAACGACGACATTCGGAATGCTCGAATCGCGGCTACAGAGGTCGACCTAGTGTTACGAGGTACCGGATAATGAATTTGCCAAAAGCGTCTTTCAGCACAGATGTGATGATCTGTGCCAAAAGCGTCTTGTAGCACAGATGTGATGATCTGTGCCAAAGGCGTTTTTAGCACAGATGTGATGATCTTTGCCAAAAGCGTCTTTTAGCACTGATATCATGATCTGAGTTAAAGGCGTCTTTTAGCACAGATGAGATGATCTGAGCCAAAATCTTTCAGCACAGATGTGATAATCTGTGCCAAAGGCGTCTTTCAGCTCAGATGTGATAATCTGTGCCATAGGCGTCTTTCAGCTAAGATGTAACGATCTGTGCCAAAGGCGTCTTTCAGCACAGGTGTGATGATCTGTGCCATAGCAGTCTATCAGCACAAGTGTGATGATCTGTGCCATTGGTGTCTTTCAGCACAGATCATTGATGTGTGTGATCAATAGGATCTTTATATTTTTGGGTATTTTTTACGTGTGGCTCTACTAGTACTTACCTCCTGGAAGTAAATTCAATATGGTATCTATAATCTGGGAAGAAGTGCTAGGAGGTTCTGGCTCAGCAGGCACCATTGGTTGAGGCGCTGCTTCATCCTCTGGAGGGAGGAGGTTTGATGCCCCTTGGAAGACTCTTGCACTAATTGCAGGACCTAGAAGTAGGTGTATTAGTTACGATTGGGTTGGTTAATAAACCCACCACTTTTATATGTTTAATACTACTCTGAACGGCATCGCACGCGTTGAATACTATTGTTTTCACAAGGTGAAAGTACAATAATCATCATCGTCATCAGCCTTTGGAAGTCTACTGCTGGACAAAGGCCCACAGAATTCTACAGCGAGTGGCTCTGGAGCGTTTGCATCCAGCGGCTTCCCAGTCTTCCCACAACCTTGACCTCGTAGTGAAGGCCTGCCGTGTACCTATACCTACCTATACCCTATATACCCAAGATCCATAAAGTAAGCATTTGTTTTCCAAATACTCACGTACCTAGTATGTACAGTGTTCATCTAGTCCACAATTATGTTTTGCAAATTCTCCAGTTCAAGTTTTTATTGAACCTGTTAAAACCCTTTCTGTCTGCCCATATGGTTGACTGGTAAAAAATGTTTTGACAGTATAAATCAATACCTCGCTTTCTTCTTCTGTCTTGAGTAATTTGTCACGCACACTAACACGACCTACATTTAACACGTAACTACAAATAAACTTCATACTTGTGTGTGGATGGCTGGCGAGAGTAAACTAATCAAATGTATTAGAACACATACTTGCGCTGTCTTCTCGAGAAGAAATACTCTTATTAGCAGACACAGGAAATATTAAATAGATTATTACTAAATAAATGCAATACATTATTTGTTACTATTTTCTCACTTACTAACTTGCGTTTATGAGGCAAAACTGATTACTGATACATACTAAATGTTACCGTTCCAATATATCGTTCTATTTAGATAACGTTTATTGGATGTCTTATCGAATCGCTTTAGCTTATCTTTATAACGTCCAACAAGCAAAAAATCGGTAAGGTGGGAGTCGGAGTACTGTCTAATAGTTACATAATATAAAAGTGTTTTATAGTTTATAAACTATGTTATCGATCTATATATAATAAAACAAAGCCGGGTTAGTAATACCATTTATAAGTCGAGAACGGCTAAACCGATTTTTATGATCTTTGATTTGGTAATTTGTCTCCGCCCCATATTGCAGAATAACTGTAAAAAAGACGGAAAAAATCATGAAAAACAGAAATGTATGAAGGGGCGGTACGAAGTTCGCTGGGACAACTAGTTATTAATATTTATCTTTGAAACCCTACATACGGTCAAGGCACAAATATTTAGGTAAAACGACTGATCAACCTACTACAAATTTAATTTCCTTAACTGATACGTATTTATCTAAAGTCGAACGTCGAAGGAAGCTTACGTCACAGCGAGTACACGTGCCTGAAGTTCGGCATAACCTGCTATATAAGGCTGGCAGCCCGCAACGCCAGTCAGTCATGTCCGCCCCTCGGACGAAAGCCCAAGCCGAGATCCGAGCCTACAGAGGCGCCCTTGAGGCCCAGTCCTTCCCCTTCGATCGGGCCCACTAGATTGGAGCCTGTATGGTCTGGTCTGCGCTCACAGACTAGTCTGTAGCGCAGCAGATGATTATGACGGTGCAACCACTAGTCGGGTTCACTTCTTGGCTGCGTGCCCTACCCGCTGGCCGGCCGGTGCTCTCTGTTCTGCTCGGTGAAGCTGTACAAGGCTTTATTACGACAGTATAGGTAAAAAAAAAATACTAGTCAGTCCGAGTCCAGTTCACCCCATGATCGGTCCCGCAACAAGGAGCCGTTACCGTTTAATGGTTGTAACAAGCTTTATTTACACACATACACACGCACATACACACACACACACACACATACACACACATATTATGCACATTGTTGATTGTATGGTAAAAGTTCACGTTCCCCTCTTTAACACGTATTGTATAAAATGTAACAAAATGTAAATCTAATACTGGCTGTCTGCTTTGTCACCAAGAAAACGTATTCTGTACTTAAGAGCTGTGGATTTTGTAAAAAATAAAATAAAATTTTTTTGCCCCAGGGCAAGTATTGTAAGAAATATTGACATAATTTAATATCATACCAAAAACTTTCTATTAAAATGCTAGTAACTATTGAGTATTACTTTTTTCTTGTCAAAACAAGGACCTTGTTTGTGCATACATATGCACTGCATGCTTCCGTTTAACTCCGTTTTTCTGTTTAACATTAAAGGTAGATTGCAAGGCCAATGTCATTCTAAAACAAATAATTAAGAAATAGATTATTGCAATCAGAAATGAACAACTCTTCAATGGAGGCTAGATAATCTTTAATTCTAAGATTTTCTGCTTTCATCTTGTAAAATAAATTTCATTTAAATAAAATAAACAGTTTAGTTTAATACTATTTCTGTTTACAATATTCATCATCCTTCTTTCTCGGTCTCTCGCTGATGATGATCCCGAGCGTATATAGTGTTTTTTCCACAAACTGTGATTATAGGCTGTGTGCATGCACAATGCATGTTTTCGCTCATCGCGCCTTCTTCATCGCGCCTGACCATCTCATGAGTGCCCTACCTCGAGCTCGTCTGCCTTCCATTTGGCCCAAGATAATTTGCTTTCTCCAGGCTATGCGTAAAATACCGCATAATGAGTCCGAAGAAACTGTGGGTATGCTTTCTGCATATAGTGGAAAGCCGCGTGTTGTGGTGACATTGAGTTATTTTAACTTGGACTCGTTAGTTCTTATATCAGTCCGGGGTATCCGGAATATTTTTGCGGAGTATCTTACTGCTATCGCGGTTTCTTAAGCTCTAAATTTCGACACCGTATATAAACATTGAAAATACCAAGAAGAACTAAAACAACCTTAGTTGTACGTCCTATACCTCTGTTTTCAAATGTAATCTAAGGTTGGTCATAGCACTTTTGACCATACCGGCTATTGAATTTCACCGGTGCAGCTACCATCACAAGTTATCGCGAATTCACAGACTTTTTCATATCCATCGAGTACATCGGTGTCTGGAAGTACTTGCTACTACTTGTACTTGGAAGTACTTCTTACTACTTTTTGCAAATTTGCACGAAAATCGTTAGCATAGATAGATAAAATGACAGCTCTATAATGTCTAAATTAATCCGCTCCGAACGCATTACAATCTAGATGTAGGCATTGCTGTTATCGATTTTTTCTTATGTTATAGTGGTGTGCGTGGGTCTGTGTGTAAACGTTTTTACACAAAACTGTTCAGTTGCTTTACTTTTGTAATCACCGTAGGTACGTACCGAATTATCATTCTATGTGTCACTATTCAAAGAGGGCGACACTCTCGTTGTAAATTCAAGAAAAAATTAAATCAGACGTAAAGATAGCAAGGACTGACATAAAAAACGGATGTTACGATCGCGACTGATTATTTGGTTAGCGAGCAATTAACCTATACCTCAAGAATAGTCTATTTTATGCCAAAAAAAACATCAGACCACGAAACGGAGTGTACAATACTTCAATCAGATATTCTCCTACTTAAATCGCGTTGGTGCATTGGTGCGAAATTATTGGTCCATGTGGAATAGGTATATAGTGCTCAGCAGTTAGTACATTAAACTGCATGTCAACAAAATACTAAACGGCATTGAACCTCATTGGCATAGCTAAAATTGCGAATACCTAAAATTACGTTATTTTGGTGTACATGAAACATACGTCAATCCACAGAGAAAATAATTACAAACAACGAAACTAACGAAATATCGTAAATTAATACTTTGTTTAGAATTTTAGTTTGATTATATAATATTACATATTCAATCTCCACACAAAAAAGTTCGGAGTCTTTTTCTTTACTGATTTTAAAACTTAAAATACAATTTAAGTAGTACGAAGCAGGGTTCAATATCGACTAAGTGATTTTATTTACAAAAAAAATGATTTCACTATAACACCAGCTGCCTAGAGCCAAACTGAGGATAAGTTGTACCAGAGCAAATAGATAACGAATAGACATAGAACAATGTGACATCTATGACTGTTACAAATAATAGTGCTTATTACAGGAATACTTGCTTTGTGGAATTCGAACCCAAGACCGCCTGCATTGTGGTTCGCATCGCAAACCACTAACCCAGTCGTGTAAATAAATAAATAAGGAAGGTTTAAGCTCTGACGTTGCATTAGAGCAAGATGTCTGTAATATTAAAAAAGGTAATATTAAACAAAAAGCAAGCAATTTGAGTATTATTTAATTCTTACCAAAGCTAGTTCTTAACACTATATAGATAGGTAAATCGTATTAAATGTTATTCACACATTTTAAAAAATGTTCAGAGGTCTTAAGACAATTATTAATAGATTCAAATAAATATATAAATTTACAAAAATAAGCAAAAAAAAAAACGAAACACCTGTTTAAAACCAAAATCGTAACGGAATAGTACGAGTAACTAACTGGCAACGTCGCTTTTCTGTCTTTCTCGCACGGAGAGAAAAGGGTCGAATGTTCTTTATTTTTTATTAACTTGTTTTTTTTAATTATATATGGACGCTATAGTATTATGGGTAAACGAGAACGCGTTTTGTTAGTTAACTCACTTTATAAGCTAAACAATATATCCTCTGTAATCTGGAAAAAGTAAGTATTTTAACGATGTTATTTTTTGTTCTAGAGTTTCACAAAAATATTACAGGCTGTTGGCATACTGAGTATTACACATGGTCTATTTCGAGGCATTTTACTTATATACTAGAGATTCTTATTCCATACAAAATTGTATCGTCCAGAACATCAAACCATGGTAGAGTAGTATTGGAGATAGCTTTCCGAAAAAAATCTTTGTTAGTACAACTTCTGCAGTTTTGGACCCATCAAGAACCATTTGGCCGAATTTTTATTTATGTTTTCAGTAATTTATGTTGTGTTGACTTTTGTTTTGTTTTCTTTATTTTAATGTGCTTCTTTTTATTCATTTTTGATATTTCTTATTTTATATATATCTCTCTCATATAGTTTTCTACCGTTATCTCTTCTAATTTTGTTCTCAGTCGTAGACCAATGGTAAACTGTTGCACTTTATAGTTCTCCTGAGGATTTGTCTCTCTTTTTAATTTTAGCATCTTCCTCATCAGTTTTAGCCTTTATTTCAACCTTTATGCTAGCACCCGCTTCAACTGATGGTTTGTCTTTAAGCACCCACTCAGTTGACCAGCTTTCAAATACTTGAGAAGGCTGTCCGAAGCCCTTTTCGCTCTCTAGACCACCTAATCCTGACCCTGGAATAAAAGAAAACTATGTCAAGCCATGTTTCAGTGATTTTCTTAATGTCTCTCACTGTGCACAACAGCGTTGTCAACAGATTAAAAAAAAAACTATTTAAAAGAAAGTCGGGTTAGTTACACCATTTATAAGTCGAGAACGGCTGGACCGATTTTTATAATCTTTGATTTGTTTCCGTCCCGAATAGCAGAATAACTATAAAAAACACGGAAAATTTCCCAAAAAAAATATATGAAGGGGCGGTACGAAGTTCGCCGGGACAGCTGGTATATTATACAAAATCACATACATTGCTCTGACCCTAAGGTAAGTAGCCAAAGCACTTGTGAAATAGAAATCAGAAACAACGACGGCACCAAACCACCCAGACCCGAGACAATATTTAAAAATTCGAACCTGGGACTTCAAAGAACTTGACACCAAGTTCAGCGTGCCCGCCTTGCGGCTACAGAGGTCGGCCTAGTATTACGAGGTACAACAGGACAATGAATTTTTCTAAACGCGTCTTTTAGCACAGATGTGATGATCTGTGCCAAAGGCGTGTTTCTACACAGGTGTGATAATCTGTACCAAAGGGGTCTTTTAGCAAAGGTGTGATGATCTGTGCCAAAGGAGTCTTTCAGCACAGGTGTGATGATCTGTGCCATAGGCATTTTTTAGCACAAATGATTACACACATCAATAAAATTTTCATTTTTTTTTTTACGTGTGCCTGTACTTCTACTTACCTCCTGGAACTACACTCCATATGGTTTCTGAAATCGGGGAAGAAACCATACAACGTTGTCGAAGTGCCAGCACATCAGGCACCATTGGTTGAGGCGCTGGTTCATCCTCTGGAGGGAGGAGATTCGATGCCCTTTCGTAGACTATTGCATTAATTGCAGGACCTAGAAGTAGGTGTATTAATTACGATTGGGTTGGTTAATAAGCCCACCACTTATTGCATATTTAATAAAGCTCTGAACGGCATTGCCCGCGTAGAATACAAGCAAATAAGGTCAAGGTACAAATCAACGCCTGTGCTTCAATAAGGCCTAACTTTTAAAAAAAGGTGTAAAGTCATGTCATACAGGCACACTACATCCGTATGACTCCGTACATAGTGTAGAAGCCCTCTACTCCCACTTTTTGTAGACTTCGCGAGCGTTCCTTGAGGAGAGTGCCAGTTTTCGTGGTTTCATCTTAAAATTTTCGTAATTTTAAGATTAGCTTAGTCCAAGTCCAGTCCCAGTAGTCCAGCATTAGTCTTAATATTTATTATTAAACGTCATTTTTGTACAATTATAATTTTTCTTGGACTTTTACTTAATTGTTCGTGTATTTTAATTTCATAATTTTTGATACACTAATTAATTATAAAATTTTAACCGTGAGCCGTATCCAATAGGACCTGCTAAACTTAATAAGGCTTTGCTGGCTTTTAACTAACAAAAATCACTAAAATAGTACATAATATTTATTTGTTATTTGTTTATTCTGTCAAATTTTTACAGGTTATTAATTTAATATATATTGGGACGTGTAAAAGAATTTAATTTAGGCCGGCCTATTTACAGAAATAAATTGGTTTTATTGGTTTTATTAACTTGAACTATTCTCATAGGCTGGATGCAGGTCGCTTCCAACCGGCCAAATCTGGAAGTCAATGGGGGAGGCCTATGTTCAGCAGTGGACGTCCTATAGCTGAAATGATGATGATTTTCTTAGACGCAATTTTTTTTGCGCGTTTGCATCCAGCAACTTCCCAGTCTTCAACTTGTGAAAACAATTTATGATTTTTTAAGTTTTATTAAATCTGTAGTTACAGGTCCCTTTCTGTCAGCCCACATTGTTGATTGGTAAAGAATGAAGAAGAAAGAAAACCTAGCTTTCTTTTTTTGTCTTGAGTAATTTTTCACGCACACTAACACGACCTATATTTAATACGTAACCACAAGTAAACTTCATACTTGTATGTGTATCGTTGGCGAGGGTAAGACTCACAGATCATAGAAAGAAATAAATATGAAATGAGGACGTGGCGCGTTTTGACATGACGTGTGTGGCATGACGACCTCCGTAGTCGAGAGGCGAGTATACCGGACTTGGTGTCGCTATCTCTGAGGTTCCGGGTTCGATTCCCGGTAGAAAAACTTTTCTATATTGTCTCGGGTCTGGGTGTTGTAGTACCGTCGTTGTTTCTGATTTCTGTAACACAAGTGCTTAGGCTACTTATCATAGGATCAGAGCAATGTATGTGATGTTGTCCTATATTTATTTATATTTATTAAAAATATAAATAAATACGTATAACAAAATAAGTTATTCTTGTTTTTATGTATTTTTGTTAATAAATTATTTTTTGGTACCTGTAATGTAAACCTTTTTATTTAATCATGCTGCCCTAATTAATATAATGCAATTCGAAGCTATTAGAGAAGCGTGAGGAAACCTTGTTTCAGAAGGAAATTCTCCCAGAAAAGCCTTACATGATAGGCGTAGAAAAAATTGGGCACATAAAATAACATCTCTTTTTTTTATAAACTCAAATGGCTCCAACTTATTCTCTACAAATAGTTTTTTTTTTGTTTTGGATAATGAAAGTTTTTCATACATAATTGTGCAACATATTTTTGCAAACGTATCGGCAATGTCACCAAAGGTTATCGACAGTGATTGTCCTGGACTAATTAACACATGCCAAAGGACTTATTGTGTAAGTGACTTAGTGATGACCGCTGTGATTGGTTTGGGTTGTTGTAGATTCGCCATAAAATGTATTTATCACACTTTTGTAAGTTCCATACAAACTCGCCACAAACATGAAAAAGTATGTGTAGACTAGCCACACATCTTCAATTTATACCATTTTTGTTAAAAGTACGGCTAGAAGGCAAAGTTTCTCTCTGTGATTTAACATCAAACAAACACTGTCTGGTACTCGGTTGCCGGTTGCCAGTCAAAATCATTACTCAAAAAATATATAAAAGGCACGTAACACGTAATGTTTGTTACTTATGAATACGTGGATGTAAGTATTTTTTTTTGTTAAAATAAATGTCAGTATAATCTAAATCAAAGCCAATAAGTTACCCTAAGCACATTACTATGATAATAGATCAGCTTTTGCAATCACCACGACAACATTCAGTTAACAAAATTCAGCCATCTATATAAGTTATAATGTATCTGTGATTTTTATAAGGACTTCAGTTCAATTGTTTAAAAAACCTGTGATTTTAAAAATAATAAATGTATGTTTTCTATTAAAAGTTAGATTTTTCTGCAGTCTGTACTGTGAAATCGACTGTGGGGATTTACAATACTCCAAAATATTTTTCTAAATAAAATAGGTGTAACGAGTCTACACATACTTTTTTGTGGCGAATCTACAACAATCATTGGTTTCATGTTTGTGTGCGCACCAATGAGCGTTGTGAATTGATTTAGTGTGATCCATATGCTTACAACAGTGTTCTAGTAGAGTACCTAACGCACACATAAATAATTTGGGGACACAGGATCGCTAAGGATTTACGAGTCACAATATTCTCTTTCTTTCTATGATCTATGGTAAAACCAATAAAATATATTAGAACACTTACTTGCGCTGTCTTCTCGAGAAGAAATACTCTTATTGGCAGACACAGAATGTATAAAAAGAGTACAAAATATTAAATAGATTATTAAATAAATGCAATACATGATTTGATCTTACTATTTTCTCACTCACTGACTTGCATTTAAGAAGCAAAACTGAACACATATCGTTTTTTTAAGATAATGTTTATTAATAGCTTTAGCTTATCTTTATAACTTCCAACAAGCCATTAAATTGGATAAGCGTTAGCCGGAGTGTAATACAGAGTATAAAAGTGGGTATGTTTTATATTTTTTTAAACTATGTTATTAATAATTATTATTGATATTTATCTTTGAAACCTACATACGATTGTCATCATCGTCATTTCAGCCATAGGAAGTCCACTGCTGAACATAGGCCTCCCCCATTGACTTCCAGATTGGCCGGTTGGAAGCGGCCTGCATCCAGCGGCTTCCTGCGACCCTTACCAGGTCATCTGATCACCTTGTGAGTGGACGTCCTACGCTGCACTTGCTGGTACGCGGCCTCCATTCTAGAACCTTTCTGCCCCATTGGCCGTCAGTTCTACGTGATAGGTTGTCAATGCACAATTATTTAGAAATAACTCATCTAAAATCTATCTAAAATCGAAGGTCGAATGTAACTAACGTCACAGCGGGTACACGTACCTGAAGTTTGGTAATACCCCTTATAAGGCCTTTGACGACCTCCGTAGCCGAGAGGCGAGCATACCGGACTTGGTGTCGCTATCTCTGAGGTCCCGGGTTCGATTTCCAGTCGGTCAATGTAGAAAAATAACTTTTCTGTATTGTTTCGAATCTTGGTGTTGTGGTACCGTCTATGTTTCTGATTTCTGTAACACAAGTGTTTAGGCTACTTACCATGGGATCAGAGCGATGTATGTGATGTTGATCAATATTTATATGGCGGGCAGCCCGCTACGCTAGCCAGTCCGAGTCCCATTCACTCCCAGATCGGTCCCGCAGAAAGGAGCCAGACAGCGGTCCGGCCTGTTTCGGCAGTACCGGTCCCGTCGGTGCCACTACTAGCGGGTTCGCCGCTTGGGGTGCCTTACGCACTCTACACTGGCCCGATCACACCCGCTAGTAATAGGACCCGACACGTCTACGAGAAGCCTTACACTCTGCCGGGTCAAACCGCTAGAAGTGCACGCCACAACTACCCGGTGAAGCAGCTTCAGCTGCAGGATGAGGCCTTTTGAGGCGATAACGATAGGTCTGTTCGTAAATAGAACGCTAGTCAGTCACTGCCGATCACGCACCCTAGGTTGGGAGGGCCCGACACACGAGCCTGAGGCTTCGCTACGTTGTACATGAGTCGCGGCAACCGCTAGTGGGGCGAGCCTAGGCTGAGCGCCTTCAGCGCTTGGCATCTAACCTGTGTAGCTAAACAAAGTCCTACCGACAGCGATAGATCCATCCAAAAAAAACCCTAGTTAGTTTACCCTCAAATTGGGCCCACTAGAAGGGAGGCCCTGAGGTTTTTCTCGAAATCCCGCTTCGTTTTGCCCTTTGTTGTTTAGTATTTTTTATGCTATGGACATGAAGCACAACCTTATAAAGTAGAAATGACATTTATTTTGTTGGACATAAATTCCGCAATTTTTTATTCTGTGACTGTACTGATTTAGTATGGGCAAGAGTTGTCAGGACTTGTCATTTCATATTAAATGTAGGTGAAAAAACACTTAATGCTACTTTTGGAGAAAAATGATTTGTATTGGTGCTCTATCGAGCACATACGATAGCCATTGATGGCATGGCTCATGCTGAGTATGGTCTACTTTTTATCTTTGCGTATTTTATTATTGTTACTTCAGTGTTTGTTGTTTTTTCTTATACTTAAGTGATTTCTGTGTCATTGTTTTTGTTTTCGCTGTGTTGTGTATGTGATTTCACTTTATTAAATAAATGTTTTTCTTTATTTCAATAAACATAAGATACAGCCATAATAACACGAATAGAAAGTTTCATTTCTATCCTAGGAAAAAAATATTTCTTACTAATAATCAGGGTGCAGGGTAGCTCCTACAGTATCCTGGAAATCATTGATGGCAGATTACAGGTTGGACCTATAATGTGGAATAAGCAAAAACTAACATAGCTTGTAAGATTTTGTGTAATACTTAACCTATTTGGATCTAGTTGTCTGATTAAATCAATAAATATTAATAGTAGCTGTCCGGGTGATGTTGTTGAATATTAATTTTTATTTATTTATTTATCATTACACTACGACCAATAGGAGTGGAGAATCAATGAAAAAGTTATTAAAACGGAAAAAGAAATCTTTTGAGAACTACCGTTGCGTGCGCTGCGTAACGGTTAAAGTTACACAAAAAAGATGCATGACGGAATTGTTTCGTGTGCCGTGTGGGGACGGCCGTAAAGAATACACTTCCTCACCGCCAACAGGAGGCGTGTTGTAAAAGGCGACTAATTCCTGTAGCACGAGACGGGGAGCAGCATCTGCGTGCGCTCACCAACCCGCCTGCCAAGCGAGGTTAGTATTGGCAATCCTATGATAGAACCTATGATAGATCCTATGACTTCCCAATGATAGAAGTCATTAGGGGAGGCCTATGTTCAACAGTGGACGACCGATGGCTGTTATGATGATGATGATGATGAACCTTTTTATGACTATCAAATTTGTTCTAAAATAATGCAGTTGTTGGTCGTTGATAGACTTTAAGTGACAGGCCGAGCTCAAGGAGGCTAGGCGTTATACCTCCTTAACCCTTAGATAGGTGAACTAGGCCTTTCGGAGCATAGCTACACATCCTTTTTGAGCTGAATGTACACCTAACTAAACTATTATCCAAAGTAATCAAATAAGTATGATGGCATTGTTTAAAAAAAATTTATTTATCACAGTATACAACAAATATAAAATAACAATAGCATCTAATTACAATTAGCATAATATCTCGTTAACTCAAGTAAACAGTGACGAGTAAATGAAATATTTCTTTTCAGTTTTACAAAAGTATAATTATAAATATAAACTTAGATTTTTATTTTTTACGTTATTTTAAAATATTTATACAATTTAAAGAGAGATAGTAAATATGCTTACAAGTAAGAGTTATTTATGAAATAAGAACTATATTTAATTACAAAACTAAAACTATACAAGTCAGGTTTTTAGTTTTTAGATTTTATTCAATTTTAAGCAAATAGGTCGTACGTAGGCACTCGAACAAAACGCAACCTCAAAAACACCTCAAATGAATAGTTAATTAATGAAGTTACAGATAAAATGTAGAAACATTTAAAATCATGACTCCTGTAACTCCTGTTACAAAACTGTAATTACATTTTTTTTGTCATTTTAACAATAATAATTTGAAAAATAGTAAAGAAAGAATTTAAAAATGTATACAGGATGTTACGAAAAGGAGCAATAAAACTTTAAGGGGTTATTCTGCGGCTAAAACATAACTACTTTTTATATGGAACCAACATCGACATCGCACAAAAAAAAACATTATCCCATACTAAAACGCGACCAGCTGGCATCAATTTGTATGGAAACGTCAATTTTTTTTTGAGATTTTGATGTTGGTCCCATAGAAAAAGTTGATGTAATTTAGCCGTAGAATAAAGTTTTATTGCTCCTTTTCGTTACACCCTGTATAAATGAAACTTGTCAAAACGAATCAAATAAGCCAAAATTCTAAGATTTTACTAGTATCCACAAATCCACCGAATCTCTTCAGCAAGCCTTCGAGATCAATTTTATTTGTGTCAAAGCAGATGACATATACAACAGAATATTAACGGGCAAAATGTGTTAAGTTATGAGTCTATGGCTTAGTGGTTACAAGAGACCCGCAAACTCTGTTATTCTGCTATAGCCTTTTATAAGTTTAACTAAACAAATTAAACTGTGAAAATATAAAAAAGTTACACTTACATCTAACTTACCGAAGGTTACACATAAAGTTCCAAATAGATACGACAGTTAGAAATAGGTTAAAATGGTGTTCCAACATTTAATTTGTCAAGCTCAAACAAGCTACTGACAGGCCACATGCGTAACAATTTTCCATTGTGTCACGTCTTGTTTCCGTGCTGATGAGTTAAATAATAATTAGAAGACGTGAAGTTAATAAAAATATGATTATTAGTGATAAACTTAGACTAGAATGATTACACGATTTGTTCAGAATGGCCATCTACTATCAAAAATTAACAAACAGTCTGTAAGTACGTGATCAGATGTATTTGCGTCAACCTCTATTCGTGTGCAGAAAAAATAAAACAGAGTTTAAGTAATATCTGACGACCAAATTGGCGTAGTGGAGAAAAATTCGCATTGCACACAATTTGAGTTTGAGTTTGAGTTTTTAATGGTTCCAGGTTCGATTATCGATTTGGGTCAATTGAGAAAGCGTTTTTTCTAAATTAACTCTTGTCTAAGTATGCTGGAACACGCCCCTGGCAAAATTCTTTGTTTGGTACTTCGTAACACAAGGATAATTTCTTACTTCGAGACCATGACAATCAGTGTGTTGTCTGGCTCATATATTGTTTTTTTATATTATTAAAGATCATGAAAAGTTCCCTGTTCTATACATATCTTACATCTTTTCCCCTTTTTCTATCACCTTTGGGCTTTATCATTTGCTTGCGCATAGCGACCAGTTGTTGATCGGGGTCTATTGGTAGCTGCGGTTGAATTGGCGGGTCAGGAGGTAACAGATTCGACGCCGGCTGGTACACAGATGCTTCTGTTTTGATTTCTGTAATAGGTAAAAAAATATTAAAGTTCTAAAAACATATGTTAATAACCTATTTTCACGGTTCGAGCGAATACAGGGCTCTTTTTTATTTTATTTGAGTCTTGGTGTGCTGCAAAAACTCCGTGGCTTGAACCTCGTAACACAAGTATGACATACAATTTTGGTTTTTAATGTCTGTTCATGAGCATTTTTTATAGTT
Organism: Anania hortulata; assembly: GCA_963576865.1. Taxonomy (NCBI): domain Eukaryota; kingdom Metazoa; phylum Arthropoda; class Insecta; order Lepidoptera; family Crambidae; genus Anania; species Anania hortulata. The sequence goes on from OY756409.1 coordinate 2,144,691, forward strand.
TTATGAATTTATTGTTTAAATAGTCAAATGATTAACATTATTAACTTAAAATAAAAAAAACTTTATAAAACTAAAAAAAAAATCTTTTGACAGCAAGAAACACTTGAAAAATTTCGACAGACTAGCTAACGTTCTCAGTTGAAAAGAGCAGTCGCCTGGATTAAAAGAGACATAGATAGGATTTTCACCAGAAGCGGATTTATTAAAATTGTTTTATTATTTTAGGGCTCCCTCATACCTGAATCTCTATCAGTTGTTTGAATTATAGCTAATGATATTAGTAGATATTAGTCATAGTAGTCATTTATTAAGTTATTATTTAATACGGCAGAGCCTTTCTACAGATTCTAATGTTATTCACGACCAAAAATATAGTTCTGCCCTATCACTGCTTCGAGACTACATATCAGCTGGTGATGATAATTTGCACAACAAATTCAGTCAGTTTTTACTTTTTACAGGAAATAGTTATAAGACATACAGTGCAAGCTAGGCAGATTATATCTATGCATTCTTCTTGTTTAAATAATTGCATACTTTGTAAAGTCCTATTTAAACAAGAATAAGAATAAAAATTAATTTATTTGTCTCAAAGCAGATTACAGATACAACAGAATAGTATAAAGCTTAATATTGAAATGTATTGTGAAACTTTTTGTCTTCTCCAATAAATGAAAAAAAAAAAAAAAAAATTGTATCACAAAATGGTCTCAGTGATTAATAATAAGGATTTTTATTGCGAATTTTGAATTAAGTTTAACTAACTTTTTTGTGACTGAGACATACTGTAACAGCTGTTTCGGAAAAAAAGCTTGTATCTCAATAAATGCTTCTGTGACTATTAATGTCAATATTAAGTCAAGGTTTTAAAAAAAATCGATAACTACAATAAACTCGCGGAACTTACATTGAAGTGATTTAGAGATTCTGGTGATCTCATCGTTCGGGTGATATTAACTGTCAGACTAGTGTTCGATAGCCCACTTTCGATAGTATCGATTGTGACAAGTGACTTGTCTCAAGACAACTTGTTTTAGACCCGATAGCATCCTGAAACCTGCTTCTATGGGAATAGTAACCTCCACTAAATCCAAAGAAAGCAATAAAAACTAAACACTCGTCAACTATATCAAGTCTTGACTATAATCATCATTAATACACTCGATTGCTAAATTACAGCAATAGTATTGATTAGGCCCAATACAATCGATAGTATGGCCCCTTAGAACGAATAAACTAACGATTGCTTAAATATAATGAAGTGCAATCGATAGTGTAACTGAACTTTTAGGTAAATTATCGATTGACTACCTATCGACAGTTTGGCAACACTATTTCAGACTAGAAACTATTTATATATTGATCTGTCAACCTAAAACAACCCATATGTAGCTGCGTAACAATCACATTTCCATTGTGTCACGTATCCGTGGCTTGATGGGTTAAATGTAGGACTCCAAGCGATGACGCATTTTTTAAATAAAAGGACCGACATTTGCACTTGACTGGAACTTAATTATGTTTGTTATTGTTGATGAATGCATCAGTAGACAATCTAGCATATCTTTTCGATAACGATACGAATGGGATTTTGGATCATGTAAAAACATGTTTAATCTAATCTACACACGCAACAAGACTAGACATTTTGTCAATAAAACAATTAATGTTATCCGAAAAATCCGGGCAAGTGTGAGTTAAACGAGCGGGGTAGAGGGTTCCGAAGTCCTTAGTTTATCATTTCAGCCATAGGACGTCCACTGCTAAACAGAAGCCTCCCCCAATGACCTATCATCGGGGGGATAGACAATACTCACCACGCTTAGCAGGCGGATTGGCGAGCGCAGTTTTTTTATAAGATTTCACACGCAGACGCTGCTGCCCATTTCGTGCTACAGGAATTAGTCCTCTTACGATACATCATTCTTCACGGTTGTCCCCACACGGCACAACAACTCCTTAGTTACCGGCGTCGATAAATAAGGACTTTTAGGCGCATATTTATTGGTCGATATATCGCATGCGGGGAGTTCCCGCATGCGATTTTATGCGTATTATAAGTCTTCGATAACGCGGTAAGCAGGCAAGGTAAACGCTGGTAATGTCGACAGTGACCCAATACTAGTCAGATAAAAAGGCTAGTATTTTTTTGGGCAACACCTCACTTAATGTTTTATATGGCAACATATTAATAATATTGTTACATACCTTCTAATATTATTAATGAGTAGTAAATTAGACAAAGTAATTCTGTCTTTCTATCTATCTGTCTGTCTGTGCTTCAACGCCTAAACTGCTGAACCGCTTTTGATCGTATTTGGTACAGAGATAGACTAGCGCTTTTAAAAGGACATAGGCTACTTTTGATAGTGAAAAATGAACCGATTTTAATAAAAATTTGTACGGAAAAAGCTTCAACCCTGTCCTTCATAGGTCACTATTTTTATTTCATCGCCTAAGCGAGTAAAGTAGGATGTACCATTAAATATATTACATATACCTATATAATATATAATAATGTACCAAACCATATACCACGCGAGCAAAGACGCAGGCAAAGCTAGTACTATTAGAAATATAAACGTATACACGTGTAGCAACAAATAATCTTTAAATCTTTTGCTATCGTAATCAGGAATGACAAAAAAATATAGGATATCTACATAATTAATGATATTTCAAACGATCCGAGTCCGCGCATTATAAAGGGTGTTCAGTTATGAAAGGACATTTCTAATTAAGGGGATAGTGACAATGTATACAATGTGTTTCTTCATATTTCCTATTGGGGATTTAAACTCAAGGAACGACATGGTGAAAGATTTTATCCGTGTATTGATTTCCCTATTATTTTTATTTTTTTATGGACCCAATCCCGCTTTATAAGAAGAGCATTGATTCTGTCAATGTCGAGTATTTTCTTGAATAGTGTTTACAATAAATACTTAACGAGTGTTTAGTATTTATTGCTTTTTATTGATTCATTGATTTATTGATTGCTTTTTATTGAAACCTGCTTCTACGGGAAGAGTAGCCTTCCCGTAGAAGCAGGTTTCAAGACGCTATCGGGTCTAGAGCAAGTTGTCTTGAGACAAGTCACTTGGCACTCGATGCGGCGTTGAATACAATGATATTTCAATAGTTTCAGATCTTTACCACTTTATCAAACATTAGAACACCAAACTTGCACTCTAAAGCTCTTTAAATGATAAATAAAACCATTAAAATAGAACGACCAACGACCATGCTTTTTGTTAGACCCGACCCGTTAGACATTACCCCCCACCGAATCCTTATTTTTTTTTAAAACTTGTAGCCTTATCATGATGTGCCAGTATTATTACACAAAGTGCGTAAGATTTAAGGTGCTCTGTAATGCTAGCTAACTAATATTTATTTTACTGATTATAAAGGTGTAGCTCCAACACAGTGTGACTGTGTCATTTTTTTCTTCGAAAAACACATTTTTTTACGGCTTAGCATTATCAGTTAAAATTATGGAAAATCAAAAAGAACATGTTTTTAAACTATAGTGCATTCTGAAACTTGATATCTCATCCAGATTACGAAACATCGTGGCTTCATACCCTAGCCCACAAAATTATAGGCTCATCCTCAAAGTACCTCAACCCTATTCAATACAAAAAAGAATCATCAAAATCGGTTTATATTTGACGAAGATATCGCAAAAAACCCAGTCGATTAAAGGATCTTATCTTGTTTCAAGTGGATTGAAAAAACATCAAACTTACCGGGTTTAAGTTTCCTTGTGGGCAATCCGTTTGGTGCATTCATGATTAAGAATTATTAAATCAAAACAAAGACTTATGAGAACTTCGATTGTCCAACTGGACCGAAATAATACGGGGCAGGGACAAGTATTCAGCTTCGATTTTGAAAACTACGATCCACTTCGGGTCGCTGAGCCAACGATTAAATAACGATTAAATGTATTTATTAAATTAGAATTCAAACAAAGACTACAAGCACTCAGTTTACTGTTTCGTTTGCAAGCTAACTAACACTGACAACATTTAATTATCGAAGTCTCTATTTATACCAGCACGATAAGCATCTAAATAATAAAGTTATGGCAAGTAGTAGTTAATCACAGTGAAAAATACCAGTCCCAGTCATTTGACCTTGTGTATTGTTCATGGGAAATAATAATTTTGTAATTGTAAGCGGAAAATTGCATTTTAAGGCAAAAAAACTATGGAGAACATACAGGGTGACAGGTATTTGTGTAAACTATACAGGGTTATTTGTAAAACATCAACAACCTTCTAGGGGGTGATTCTGGTGCTCATATACAACAACTTTTTCTATGGGACCAACATTGAAATCGAAAAAAAAAGTTCACTGCTCTATACAAACTGAGTCAGCTGGTCGGCGACTTAGTATGGGGAAGTGTTTTTTTGCAATTTCATTGTTGTATTTATGGTCCCTATAAAGTTGTTGTTATTTTACAAATAACCCTATATAGTGACATGTTACTATCGATTTAAAAAAAAACAAAAGTACTCTTTTAGCCGGATTTTGCGTAGTAGTGCGCTGAATCGCTTTGCACGATAAGGGTCTCGGGTTCAAATCTGAGTTGGAGTAAATTCAGAGAGCGAACTTTATAAATTACCTCAAGTATGGGTGCGCTTGAAGAAGCTTCTGCCAAAATTTAATAAATAATTAATTTTTGATTTCTTACAACAAGACTTTGACAATTACAAGACAGTTATCTAAAGCATTTATAGATTTTTTTTATTTTGAATAGTACGCGTATGGTTGAAGCGATGTAGGTTTTGTTAAAGGTAGGAAAGTACTTTAATCTGTAGTGACATCTATCTCGCCACATACGAACTAAACTGACGTATCCTGCATCGCGATATTAAAGTTATCCGAGCGATTGAAACATATATACAAGAACCCGACAACAACCGTGGGGCAGTAGCCCACCAGACATAACACCTGTCTGGTCGGAGGATCCTCCCTTTCCAAATGTGGATTAGGAACTTTACACCCTGTTCCTCTCAGCCCCCCAAAAATCATATAATAAGAGTTTTTATCATCATCATCATCATCATTTCAGCCGTAGGACGACCACTGCTGAACATATGCCTCCCCAAGTGACTTCCTTTGTACCACTCATTAGGGGGGGTGTATCACTTACAGCAAAATCAATATACTATCGTACATAAATTAGTATCCTTAGGACATCTATCATATTCATTCGTGTTAGCCTATTGCAGTCCTATCCTATCCTATAGCTATATTGTTTCCACAACCACACCAGTTAGTTAGCCCCAAACTAAGCAAAGCTTGTACTATGGTGACTAGATAACGGATAAACAAACATGAAACGTTTTATAACACCCATGACTTAGATATAAATGCTTGTGCTGATCACACAAACATTTCGGCAACCGCTGGCTTTGTAGTCCGGAGCGGAACCACTAAGTCAAAGTCAAAGTCAAAAATCATTTATTCAGTTTAGGACAGAAAACTGCCACTTATGAACGTCAATAATAACATTATTGGCCCACTACACCAGACGGTCCTCAAAGCAGCGGTTCTTAACTGGTGGTCCCTTGAAGCACCAGACAGAAGTAGACGGATGCAAAGCCATCTTAAAATTACAGATGGAAAAACCCTTTACTCATTCACATTTACTTTATATTACCTCCAAACAGTCGGTGGTCCTTGGTCGGTTCCTTTGACAAATGGTCCGTCATCACTAAAAGGTTAAGAACAACTGCTGTATATCCTATCATCATCATCATAATTTCAGCCAAGGACGACCACTGCTGAACATGGGCCTCCCCCAGTGAGTTCCAGATTGGCAGGTTGGAAGCGGCCTGCATCCAGCGGCTTCCTGCAACCTTTACCAGGTCGTCTGTCCACCTTGTGGGTAGACGTGGCCTCTATAGATTCTATAGGTAGAGCTTATAGTACTGAAAATGTATAAAATGATCAGCCCCGTAATGGCAGGCGTCATCATACCTTTAACATAGTTCTATTCTAGATAACCTAATGACTTAAGATTGTAAAATTGTAAATCAATTATGGTATAAAATATACGAAATTGTTTTGACGGAGATAAGGTGCAATCAAGACTAAGTTTAGTGATCTCATGACTTGTAGCGCCATCTATCAGTCTAATGATAATTGTTAACATTATCTTCAATATGGGCCTCACAAGAAAGCTCAAGGTCTTACAGCGTGCTATGGAAAGGGATATGCTTGGTGTTTCTTTGCGATATCGAATCAGGAACGAGGAGATCCGTAAACGAAAAAAGATGCTGACATAGCCTTACAGATTTGCAAGCTAAAGTGGCAACATAGCACGTAGAAACGGCTGAAGTGGCAGAAAGGTTTTGGAGGCCACATACCAGCAAGCGCAGCGTAGGATATGCACCCACAAGGTGGACAGATCCAGGTCCACCTTCTGGTGGGCAAAGGTTGCAAGAAGCCTGCATCCAGAGGCCGCTTTCAACCGGCCAATCTGGAAGTCACTGGGAGTGGCCTGTGTCCAGCAGTGGAAGTCCTACGGCTGAAATGATGATGATGAACATTATCTTGTGCATTTATATTCTCTAAACAAACCACTCTCGGGCCTAAGGCTTGGTGTGACTTTGGAGACCGTTGATACCGCAATGAAAACTATTCATTTCAATGTTTGTATTTTGTTGTTTCTATAAAAGATTTAGTTATTGGCATGAGGCCAAAGCTGTATAGACACTTACTCGTACATTACTTCGTTTGTTCACTATTTGATTGAATCAATGCTTATAAAGGAGAGAAATTTCTTCTTTTCCGACTAGAAAGACGGTTCTCTCGTAGAATTCGAGTGCTTTAATCTTCATTTCCTAGGGAACACTACAGAAGCTAATATAGGTGAACTGATGAGGTAATCTGCTCATAATTGGTTGTCTAACAATCTACAGGATGTCCCTTAAATAATTAATCAATGACGAAGGGAGGATTCCAAAACTTTCTGCCGCATCGGCCGTCAGTTCAATATAATATGTGGCCAGCCTAATTTAATGGAGACCACGTACCGGCGCAGTGTAGGACGTCCACCTGTAGACAGACGAGCTGTTAAAGCTTTCAGGAAGCCGTTGGATGCAAGCCGCTTTCAACTGGCCAATTCAGAAGTCACTAGAGGAGGCTTAACTATGTTCAGGAGTGGACGTCCTATGGCTGAAATGATGATGATGATGATGAAGAAAAATATTGCAAACAAAATTAGCTAAAATGTATTGATCTATTTGTAATAAAAACCATAGGTTACCGTTTAATTTGAACTCAAATGGAATCTTCCCTTCGTTCAGGATTCAGTATTTTTGTAAGAAGTTAATAAGTACGAACGACGTACGAGTAAGAACTAGTAAAATATTACATGTCAGAAAAAACGTTTCACAGCTCTTCGAACGGTTTGACTCAAACGTACTCTCGGGGAAATACCACTGCAGTTTACTAATGCGCGAAGGAACCACAGATATGACTAACTCGGTCAAATATAATTATCTCGCACGCACTCGAATTCCCCGCGATATTTTTACTTCGTTTTTTTCATGATGCTTCAGCCAGCGTAGCTTCGACACTATAAATCAAGTTTAAAGATTATTTCTAAGTAAAAACTTTTTCATTTTTATGCAAGCTGTACAAAAAAATAGAACACTCCTTAAAATCACGTGATCGGCTGGTGATATACAACAACATTTCCTATGGGAGCAACATCGAAATCGTGTTTTTTTTAGATGCTCCATACACTATCATCAAGGTATGCGAGTAAGTTTGTATAAATAAATAAATATAAATATTTGATAACATCACATACATGACATAGCTCTGATCCTGTGTGTGTGGAGCAGCTACAAAAAAAATCTCGCTTTCGATGTTACTCCCATAGATAAAGTTGTTGTGTATGACTTGCTGATCACGTGGTTTTAAGGAGTTTAATATGTACACCCTTTATATTTGTTCCCTTGGTACATAACATATTGGACAACATAACATACGTTGCTCTGATCCATATCATAAGTAGCTTGAGCACTTGTGCTACAGAAATCAAAAACAACGAGGGTACCACAACACCCAGACCCGAAACAATATAGAAAAGTTATATTTCTACATTGACCGTCTTGGAATCGAACTCGGAACCTCAGAGATAGCGACACCAAGTCCGGTATGCTTGCCTCTCGGCTACGGAGGTCGTCAATATATTATGTTCATCTAAATGAAAGACTCCACGTACCAGCAAGTGCAGCATAAGACGTCCACCCTCAATGGTCAGACGACCTAGTAAAGATTACAAGAAGCCGCTGGATGCAAGCCGCTTCCAACCGGCCAATCTGAAACTCATTGGGGAAGGTCTATGTTCAGTAATAGACGTTCTTAGTTTTGTGGCTATTGTTATATATATAATATATATCATTTCATAATGCTGATGATTAAATAATTATTTCTATATATATTTATTTAAATTTAAGTTCACACATGTTGTCTAGTTATATTAAGTTATAATAGAAATGAGATGTAGAATTACAAACATTCATCCGTCAAATAGTGTTCCCACAATACATTATGTCTAGTCAAGAAAGTTTTTACATATTTCCCAAATCGAACCTTTGCCTAACAAACTCAGTTTTACCTCCAAATAGAGTGAGCAAGGAGTGATTAACCCTCTCACCCTCTTTGCTCATTTTTTAATTCAAATTGGGTGTGAAATTGAGAGGCTACGTGACGACTTTATATTGGAGGGGAAGAGATTGATGGACCTCCTTATTTGATGAGAAATATAAGTTTACATTGTAAAGATTTTACCTACGACTTTTCAAGAGACGTGAAAGTTTTTCTTAAGGTAGGTGTTAACATGTGGGTGGTTTAAACGCGTTTTATAAAAACAATAAGTTATGTAAATTTTGAAGAAGTATATATTATATATAAACTATAAATTGTTACCCTTTCTGCCACAAGATTGCTATAATTTTACTCCAGACAATCTTAAAGATTGGTCTAAGTTCAAACTTAGCCGCTCTTTATTTATGTTACTTATATTACGATTTCTTCAATGAAAAATAATAAATCAGCCTTAGTATAAATTTATCTAAATTCAATCAAAATCGATTTAGTGACTTACACGACATTCATCACTCAAATACTGAATTACTCACGCTTATTACACAATGTTCCTTGTTCTTCAAACGAAGGTGTGTCATAAAAATACAGTAACTCCAAATTTAAAAATTTTTAGTGTAAACATTCTATTAAAAAGAAAATGAGAATTATTATTCCCCTCCCGATGCCCTGGTAGCAAAATGTAAACTTTGTTCAGCATTAGCACCTCAAAGTTGTTCGATAGAACAATTTTACCAATGATTGGTGCAAACTCATATTTGCATTTCACCCTCCTTTGGGTAAACTTTCGGTAAAGTAGACAAAAAATTTAGTTGGACTTCTTTAAAATGAAGACGCATATTTTGAATGTTTGTTATGGTTTGTTAAATTCAATATTAGTCTCTAATAGTAGGTAAGAGTAAAATTTGACAATAATGTAGTTGATTGGCTACTTATTTCAGCCTGTAATGATATTTTATTTTAAATAGACGGCGTGGTGAAATATAATTAAAAACATTTGTTTATATTGCTGAATATTATAAAATAGATTTGACAACCGCTCGGAAAAGAAGGGTTCTCGAGTGACCCTAAACTGGAAGACGCAGCGTAGGTCGCCTCACCCGTTGGACTGACGATTTAGTCACAATAGCGGGCAGCCGTTGCATGCAAACAGCCCGATAACGCTTGCCGTGTCCTCTTCAAGGTATTCCAAAATTGAATATTTTATTTGTTCATATTTCTTGACCTCAGAAGCATAAGGTCTAACGTGTGATTGAAAACCTTGCACACATAAGACCTTATGCTTATGAGGTCACCTTATGCTTCTGAGTACGAAATTTTACCATATAGTTTACTGACACCATTCAATTATTGAGGTATTAGGTACTTTAGTGAGCTTTCGAAGTGAGATAACTCAAGACCAAATTCGAGTGAACACACTTAATGTTATACGATTAATACCTAGGGTATTACTGTCAAGTAATGCAGACAGCTTGTTTAAATTAAATATTTTCAATAACCTCTTTTACCATCTTTCCCTGCACGATAGTGCAACTTTCTTCGACCAAACTTCTGATAGCCCTTTGAGTAAGTTCCCAACTTATCTCAAAGGGTCCACATACCTTGCACATAATATAATATGTGACATACACATACATTGTCCGGCAAACTTAAGACGAAGTTTCTGGCTTCCGCTCGGACTGCGCGATTATGACGCGCTGGCGAGTGTGGGAAACTTCCCCTTAAGGCTATTGTTTGGAACCAACATTTATGTGGGAATTTCAATATAAGTGACTGAGAAGTTCAGTGATAATGCAACGGGAATTACGGTGAGGTGTGAATCGGGTGGAAAATTACTCTAAAGTTATTTTTGTTAACTACAGCATAAGTTTTAATTTTATAAGCTAACTTTCTGTCAGAGAATGATTCTACAACTAAAATACTACAAGTTTTACCGAGAGACCAACATCGAAAATGCAACAAAACATAATTCAAAAATATTGGACTTTATTTCAGTTCTCTAAACCTAAGGTAAGCTAAAGCACTTGTGTTTCTGTAACCTCTATTATACTTTTGTGTTACCTTCAAACACTAGTGTTTAAGCTACTTACCTTTATCAATCAGAAACAACGACGGTACCACAATACCCAGACTCGAAACAATAAGTTTGCTTTTGTCACGTGACGGGAAATCGAACATGGAACCTCAGAGATGCGATGCCAAGTCCGGCGTTCTCGCCTCTTGGCTACGGAGGTCGTCAAACTACTGAACAGCCGATCAGTTATTATTATTGGTTGTCTTTTTCTCTCTCTTTATAACCATTCTATTACATCTGTATACCAAAGGGGGTCGACGGGGCAGAAAGGTTCTAGAATGGAGGCCACGTACCGTCAAGCGTAGGACGGGTACCTACAAGGTGGACAGACGACCTGGTATTTAAAGGTTGCAGGAAGCCGCTGGACGCATGCCGCTTCCAACTAGCCCATCTAGAAGTCACTGGGGGCCTATATTCAGTAGTAGACATCCTATGGCTGAAATGATGATGATGATGATGATAACTAAAGGGGGACTTCTTGTGGACTGCAAACAGTTTTCCTCAGTATTCACAGTTTACCTCTAACTTTTGAGTTTGCTTTTACTAAGGGGAGTTGTGTTTTTTTAAAATATGATTCACATCAACCTAAATAATTTTTATTTCCAACAAGGCTTAAAAATCGATTCAATGTGCCTATTTAGAACATCTGTGTACAAATATAGAAAGGAATAACCTATTGGTAATATATTTATTGAATTAAATAATTATTACTATTATTTGTCTACTGTCAGTCTTATACACAGTATACTCCACGAATTTAAGTTAAATATTAAAAAGATAATTTGACATAAATAGATAAGCTGTTATTTTAGTAAATATAGAAGATTAAACTAACACAAAATTAATTAACCTCTAAAAAATACGCCTAGCCTATAACAGTCATTGGAGAAAAGAAAAAACATATAAGTAACTATTTCGAAGCCCACTGCTGAACAAAAGCCTACCCCATAGAACGCTACAACGAGTGGCTCTGGGTTGTTTGCTTCCAGCGGCTTCCCGCTACCTTGACTAAGTCGTGAGTCCACCGGATTGTAGGCCTGTCCACGCTTTTATGTTTTAGGATAAACTGTAAGATCTTACACTAAGATGTATCTCAAAATAAAGCCATCACAAAGACACAAAGCGTAAATAAAACCCACTAAGCCAAAAAGCATTGATATTATAAACAATACCGTAGGTAGTGCATCGACACATCAAGGCGGAGTGCCGGCATAAAGACGGATGAGATCGCGGGTTGTCGTAAAAATCAAAGCACACGCGTAATTTTGTATTTCTTACTTAGCTGGTTTTACATGGCAACCCCCGAAATGAGAAATACTTAGTTTCCTGTTTTGGAACTGCACTATCGTATGATTAATTAGATAGAAATAAATCTTTTGTTTTTTAATTTGGTTTATTATCTATTGTTTTAATATTTCTTACTTTTATATTACATGGAAAGTGGAACATTGGTTATTGTACGCTAGTTGCACCATTTTATACACGTAATTTAAAAAAAATTAAGGAAAAAATAATTAACTTAAGATGCACTTAGAACTAACTAGTCAATTTTTGTACATGGAAACACACATTGGAATGAATTAACAAAAGATAAAACAGCACCATAATATCCAGACGTGTGAGTTTGCATCCAAACTCACAAGACCCACGTACGACACAAGACTCCTTCTGCACCACCGCACACTTTCCAACTCACGATTGACATATTATTGTCTCAAAATGTTCAACAGCAGTTCCCAGCTTAGTACCCATGGGGTTCCCAAGCTATGAAACCACAGTCACCATAAAACCACTAAGTGAAACCCCCCATAACAAACCCGTAACTTCGATGCATTTGGTGGGCAATAAAAAGGATATTTCGATTTTATTGACCGACTTAAAATAGGGGCTGATACTTTTCATAGTATTCTTTGGCACCTTGTGGATTATCTCGGATTATCTTACAGATTACGTATTTTAGTTAGTTACCTTATCCCAATTAAATTAAATTAAATTGTACCCAAAATAACAACTATTAGCTAGCCCCAAACTAAGCAAAGCTTGTACTATGGCGACTAGATAACAGATAAACATATTTAAATACTTTTATAAACATCCATGACTTAGGTACAAATGCTCGTGCTCTCACACAAACATTTGCCCCTTGTGGGATTCTAACCCACAACCGCTGGCTTTGTAGTCCGGAGCGCGAACCACTACACGGTCGTCACAATAGATCTACGTTGCGTGTCTTATCTTAGATTTTTCGACGGCGTTGGTTCGGAATAAAGTCAGGCTTGCTTTTCTCGGTAGTCGTGGACACACGTGCCAGTGGGACATGAATATTTTAAACTGTTTATTTATCTTGCTTCTTAAAAATTGTGTTAGTTGTTAACACAGTATTGTACACAGTAACACAGAACAGTAGTGCAGTGTAATGAATGATAGAGGTGGTTTCATTGATTTATACATGTTTGACATGTTTGTTAAAGTTGTAGTTGTTGTTTGCTGTTTTTTTTTTATTATTGTAAACTAATTCCATCGTGAAATTTGGTTGGTTAGTCTCATATTAAAATCGAATTCTGATGATGGTACCTCCATACTACGCTAACTGTTTTTTGTATAAAATGTTACCCAATAATTTAGACCAATGAGAACCAATTTTGATGATTCTTTTTTGTTTAATAGCATATAAGTACTTCAAAGATAGGTACTTTTATTAAAATTTTAAAGTATCACCCATAAGAGTGTAAAAATGGGGTTTAACACTCATCGGCTAGCACTGACTCCAAAAGTAACTGACTAGGTACTTAGGTGTTAAATATTTTCTGTTTTTTTGAAGTACTATAGCCCTAATTATTTTCTATTCTGGGCTGATCAGGGAAGTATTTTTATAAAAGGTCTCCTATAAAAAGAAGTTGCATCTGACCGATTTTGATTAGAAGTTGTAATTCTTTTCCAAAAGGGAGTTAACTAATATAATAAGACCTAAACCAGAATAATGTAAGAGGTAGGTGCCACCATAAACAACGGGTGGACAATTTGTCAACAATACTTTCACCTGGGGGGGAAGTTATGCCCCCATAAAAAGGGGGACTCGTCCGGATTGACCACAGTTTACTGCCCCCAAATAGGCATAGTAAAATTTTTACGTCTCTTTCCGACATTTGATAACTTACAGCTTCTTAGTGGTTAATGAATGGGAAAATCGTGGATGAATTATTCAATAGGGGATGCTACCCTAATGTGCGATGGAATATTGGTATTACTGAATCTAGATAGATCTTCAATGATATCTGAATTCTAGACTTAACTTTTAACAAGCAAATCTAAAAAAAATCACTGCTTCATACAAACTGTTGTTAGTTGGTCGGCGGCTGAGAAGTTTTTTTTTTTTGCAATTACAATGTATAGAAAATGTTGTTGTACCTATTTGAGCACCGGAATCAGCCCCCCAGGTGTTGTTGATGTTTTAACAATAACCCTGTATAAGTGGCGCTGTTAGCGCTTTGGCAGACAAAGAACATATTATTAAGCAATCCTCGGCGCGGTTGATACTAATACTCATTAATACATATTTTGACAAGTAATATAACCACACTATTGTTTATTGATTTTTCACTAAGCGGAAAAGAAATCGCCCAGATAGCGAAGAGGCTGGGGTTTGATTCTCAACTGAGGCGGTCGAATTTTTCTAGTGTTATTATTAGTGTTGTTATATGTATAATTAAGATTATTATTATTAGACCTTTATTTCAGCTAAATACACCCATATGGCAGACAAAAAATACATACAATATTAACAATACTCAAATTAATATAAAATTGATATAAATTTAAATTCAGATGTAATTTAAATTAAACTATTTAAAAATAAAGTAAAATAAAATTTAAAAGATTAAATTTGTAAAAATTTTTACTAACACTAAAAATAAAAATATTGTTTCCTGTTCACGCTCCGGTGCACAGATAGCCAGTATGTAAAAAAGTTATTTTTATAAAGGTCACTGCTGACCACAGACAGCATCTCGTTGGTCGAGTCCCGCACTCTTTGCCCGAACGAGGCTATACGAATACGCAGTACGGCCAAAAAGTCTGGAACGCCGGACTCCGCGAACATGGCAGAAGCGCTGCAACATCTCGGCAATCGCATCAAAATGCGAAACGCATTATTGTATTGTATTCTAAGTATCCCATAGAACTTCCTTGTATACTTCAGCCACAGTTGACAAGTACAAAAACATGTACAGAATGTTTTAAAGAGGGTTATCTTGACATCCCACTTTGCAAACCTTCGCGCCAACATGTTGCAAATAAATCTTAAATACAAATAGTGCTTGTTTTGGTTACATCATCATCATCATGTCAGCAGTTCACTGCTGGACGTAAGCCTGCCCCAAAGAGCCGCAAAGAGCACGATCTCCCGCTTTTTTCATCCATCCACTGCCAGCCATCTTCCTAAGGTCGTCGGTCCATGGTGCTGGAAGGCGTCCTACACTACGTTTACCAAGACGTGGTCCCCACCCGAAAACCCGTGGTTCCATCAGATAATGGTGATCCAAGTTGACACATTCTCATTTTTCAAAACTTCGACCAATCGCACATGTGACTTCATTAGGCGGGCTAGTCGCGCCCCGCGGCTCCGCTCGTAAAGTGGCCACAATCCCGCAATAAAGCATACAGCGCGCCCTTGCGAATGCCGGCTACGTGCTGCCGTATCTGTTATTTCGGGTAGACACTTGAAGGTATAGAAATCGCAAGCAAATAAGTTGAGTTGTTCAACAGTTGCTGAGTCTTACATATTTAAGCGTCCTCACAGTCCATTTGCTACTTCTGAAATACAAAAAAGAGTGCGTTAGAAAAAAATACCTAAGGAAAACTTACAGTAGGTATGTGCGACGGCGCTTTGTTATATTTTAATTCTAAATTATATGGAATAACTAAAACAATTAGTTATACCAATATGTGAAAAGAGTTTGAACTAGGACCACCCATTAAAAGAAAAACATTTAACCCTGAACTAACATCGTCATTTGTTGTTACACAATGAACAACTTGTTACACAATGGTTGTAAATTTGCCCCAAACGTAAAATGAAAATTAACATGTTTAAATTTTTTAAAGTTATTCACTTATTTTTGATGCATTGAAAATTGATATATTATCCTATCAAGTTTTAGTAAGAATAAGAAAATTTTGGAATTTAAAACTATGTTTAATAATTATAACAAAAACAAATTTATTTCGATTCTGACTATTAGCTTTATATTTTCATAAATGAAAATCTTTAAATTACAGTAGGAACAAAACTTTTTGTAGTAATCTAACGCAGTAGGGTTAGTTGCTAGAGAATCACTAAAAATCAAATTAAAGGTTAGGCCCACTCTAAATAATTTGGAACTCTATGTATCGGCTCTTACGCGTGCCTAGGTAAATATAAAGGTATAAAAGTGACGAATTCCGGCGGTTTGAAGGATATAGGAGCTGATGGAGCGGAGCGAGCGAATCTCTGCGGACGTGAGCGGAATGTTACGATCCGGGTCTATGGTCATCTTCCTTCTTTATGCCCAATTTTCTTCGGCTGAGAAATGTAAGGCGGCGTAAGTTAATTAAATGGGTTAGTTTTTAGAGAAAAATGTTCTTAGGTGTTGCACCTAAAGTGCTTATGAATAACCTATGTATTTTTACTAAGACCTACACACATTTTGTATCTAATAGGTTTTAAACCAAGATTTCAACAATTGAAATTTTGTTGAAATCTTGATTTAAGAGAGTTGTACTATTAGTTTTTAAATTTTATGTGATTATAGTTACATCAAACAATAAATAAAAAACACCAGTCAAGTGCGAGTCGGTTTCACTTTAAAAATCCCAAGCTATTTAAAAGAAATGCAACAGAACCCTCGGTCCACAAGTCCGACTCACATTTAGCTAGTATTTCACTTACAAATCCCATAACTAATAAAATATCCCTAATACATCTTCAACCTACGGTCAGTACTATCCCATTTTTCCATTCAAAATTCGATTGACCTCTCTTCATGTCCGTAACTTTCATCAAAAAGAATATAAAGAAATAACTCGAGATGGATACACGAAATCGAGTAGCAAATGCGAAATAATAAATTCCGGGCAAACATAACAAATTCAATATAAATAGTTGTGAGCCCTCCGCATCAAAAATCCCTCCTCCCGACTACATTTATCTGTATTACGTTTGGAGAGGGATATGTAAGAGTGAACCAAGAATCATGAAAAGAAATAAGACAATAGGAACCACCTTATGAAGATGGCTGGCAGTGGATGAATCGGAAGATCGTGCTCTTTGGGAGGCTTACGTCCAGCAGTGCACTGCAATAGGCTGACATGATGTTGTTGATAAATCAGAAATAAAAGACAAATATGATGCAAGTAGTTGTAATTGACTTCATCGGAAAATATTGGTCTGAATAGCTTGCGACCTTGGGATAGGTTAGAGGCTAGAACTCCCTAGTCAAGTTTAGACTTACTTCTTACTAATTTAGCGTTTTCGGTTTTGTGTATCGGGGGACAATTAACCACGATCCTAGAAAAGTCTAGTTAAGTCAATCAGACCTCTGTAACCCTAAGGCAGGGGACCCAAACCATTGTGGATCATGGCTGGCATGGAACATACCTAGTATTAAAATCTTAATCTGCAGGTATCCAAAAAAAGAAACTATCTAATATTATCGTTTTAATAAAAAAAAAATCGCAAAATCAATGTTTGTACCGTAGGAATCAGAGCTTTAACTATGATTAGATGACGGATAATTAGTTTTTTGTTTTTTTTGTAAATAATAATATTTATGTGGTTTAAAAAAATACTTTATTCATGACTCAAGAGACATGCTAGTTGCTCATCACACCAACACTTGCAAAATTCGAATCTGCGACTGCTTGACTTATCTAGAATGCTTACCACTAGACCAGATAGTCGAATTTGTTGTAATGAAATGAAATACTTCATATAACTACTATTTATTTATTTATTTATATACCTACCCCTATAGTTTTCACTATTAAAAAAATATGTTATTAAACTGGCTGGTTCTCTACAACATAGGGCTGACCCTAAAAGTAGCAAATCAATGTCACGCGGCCGCATCCGTCACGCGGCAAATGTGTGTTTGATGGGAACCCTACCTGAGGTTCTTCATTTCTACTAGAGATTTGAATGATGTTTTACGGAGGTAAAATATATTTTGTGACTTATCTGGAAAATATCTCATGCGTGATGGAACGTAGGGACGTTCTATACGCAAATATTGCGATTTTCATGTGCTTATCAAGTCTTAAGAGTCAATTTTTAACTTGTAACTGTCACGATGACAATGCTTAATTTGATATTATGAAACTAGCGTAAAAACCTTCGTATTTTAGCTCAATCGTTTTGTTGAGTCCTTAACACAAAAAAAACCGCCCAAGTGCGAGCCAGACTCGCACACCGAGGGTTCCGTATAAACCTGTAGGTACCTATATAAGTTAATCTTCAAACCAATTTTCGGTGGAAGTTTGCATGGTAACGTATATCATATATATTTTTTTAGTTTTATCATTTTCTTATTTTAGAAGTTACAGAGGGGGGCCTGCCCCTCTGTAACTGCAACGAAAGAAAGTGAAAGTTTAAGTAACGAAAGAAAACCCAAAGAAAGTTTTGTGTCATAATTTTATCTTACTTTTTTATCTGCTGATCCTACGTTATAAGTTATAACGCATAAGCGATGGAACTCTTTAATTGGCTAGAGCTATTATTTAGACCGAATGTAATGTTTAATTGTAACACAAGCTGTTGAGTTTCCAAATAAAAAAATAATAAAAAATATTATTAAGAATATTTGTCATATAAAATATGTCGGATACTTTATACTCCGCCACTGACTACATTATCTGCATTACCTCTAGGTTGACTGGTAGAGAATGTTATATAGCATTAAGTCCGCCAATTTTACTTACCTAAATAAAGTTTAAATAAATAAATATTATTGTTTTACACAGAATTTGAATATTTTCAAAAGGTACCTATATAATATATAATATATATATATATAAAGGTAAATATATAGACACTATTACACATTAGACATGGGACGCTACATAGGTAGATACGTCAAATTAATGGGTAAAATATAAGCGAACGGCAACGCTAGACAAAGCGATCGGAAGACGACTTTTATCGTTAATTAGACAGAACGAGTATTGAAAGAAAAACCATAAAACCAATGATATTATTCTGTGCGTCATATTATGTTATAATCGATGCAAAAATCTAAAGAAAAGGCAATACAAAAACACAAATCAAATCACGTTTGAAGCTCACGTTACCTTTAGACGACGAATTTAATTTAGATAACATCATTTGGAATAACAAACGGGACAACCAATTCCATATCACTTAGGGCAACACTCTTCTATAGGGAAGTTCAATTTCCATACACACGTAGAGTAAGGAGAACGGACAGTCTACTTATAACAGAAGTTAATGGATTTATTTTCTTGTTTTTATAATTTCCTTATTTAAAGAAAGAAAGAAAGTAAGAAAGAAGAAAGAAAGAAACGTTTATTCGACACACAAGAGAAAAAAAATACACAAAACAATATAAATAAGATGTGCCGAAAAGGTGCAGCAGCATTTGTCGTGACAGCCACGATTTCATGCACTGTCTTTACTTCTATGTTTGATAACTGCTTGACGAGGGAATCATTTTTACCATTAAATCCACTTTTTTTTAATGTGCATCATTATATAAACTTAGATTGAAGTTTTTTTTCTCTTGTTTTGTCTTACGAAGAAGTGATAAAAGATTTATGTCACTCTATTTTTTATATTTTATTTTTGCATTCACAATAATGCTAGTTATTAATTACCATGGCTTATACCAATCATAGTGCTACTAGATAATTGTAAAGGCTCACAGATTATTGTGAATTGAATTACTATACTAGTAAAAACTTTGGGATACAATTTCTATGTTTATGATTTCTTTTTACACCTAACAGCAAACGCAAAAATAAGCTTTTAGTAGTTTATATATCAGATAACCCCTTTCTATGCATGCATAGCATGAACCGGCTGGTAATCTCTTTTATAGCTGTTTACATTCATGTCTTTTGTTTCTACACCTAATAATAACTTTTAAACACGAGTTTTGTCGCCCCTTTTAGTGTCTTGAATTATCATCATCACCGTCAGCCTTTCTAAGTACGAGCTGGCTGGTATTTTTTGAGCTGTGTCCACATGTCTTTTGCCTCAGGCCCGCGACACTCGGCAGCGATCCGCCCAAATTGAGACCGAATGCCACAAATTACGTTTGATTTTATTTTACAATTTCTTTTCGATTGTATCGGCTTGAGAGTGACGTATGTGTCGTACGGGCCAAGGCAAAAGAAAAGGTAATAGCGAAGAAATAAGATTGATATTTCCATGTACAGATAGTAAGTATGGATTTTCTTGAGAAGTTGGAAACACACGGTTAACAATATGAATGTTTGTAAAATATTTTATAATTGCGTGTGAAATACGGTAAAATATAACTTATGTCACACCGAAATAATGTTCGCGTGTTAGCAATAAAACAGTTTGAACTAGATCTGTGTTATCAAAGACTTACTTATGTATACATATACAATTAACTTTAAAACCTAATGAAAATAAACTGTGTAATAATAATATGTTACACGACGTCGTCCACCTATGCCATTAATATCTTAAAATATCTAACTTATCGACAGATTATTGGATGTTTTTTATCAAAAGTAATTTTTAAAGATTCTTATTCCCTATCTAGGTCACTATTTAGTCAAGGACTTGCTCCACTTGACATCACCACTTCTAGTCAAGTATCCTGCCCACTTCTATATTAGTGTGGTGTCCAAAACTAACAAAAGTCGCTGACATGACAGTCAGATGAATTAGCAAGCTGGAGTGGCAGTGGGCGGAGAACATAGCACAAAAAACCGAAAGCCGATGAGGCAGAATGGTTCTAAAATGGAGGCCACGTACCAGCAAGCGCTGCGTAGGACTTCCACCCACAGACGGAAACGACGTGGTAAAGGTTGCAGAAAGAAGCTGGGTGCAGGACGCTTTTAACCAGCTAATCTGAAAGTCATGAGGGAGGCCTATGCTCAGCATTAAACGTCTTAATAAATTAAATTATGTTGTTATTTTTGAATGTACTGTTCACTTAGGACAACAAGAACTCTTGTTAGTCCTTCGATCTCATGAGACTCGAGGACCGGCGTTGTTTATTAGATATGACTTTTCTTTATAATATTTGCAATGGTGTCAGATTGTCCCGATCTCGCTACTAAGACGCTAACGTTCGAAACACCTCGCATACGGACTAGACACACTAAGCTTTTCTGCAGCTCGTTAACTCATACTAACTATGCCCAAAATTCAATAGTGAGTAGGATGCACCGCACTTATAGTAAAAACATTGCCTCATTAGACTTGTTTAGCACCTCCAAACAATCCTTCAGGAGGGAGGTTAGTGATTTATTGAGTGGGTAGGATAAACACACACGAGCACACACACACACACACACACACATTTATATTTCCCACACATTTACACTCATACACACCACTCATACTTTTTTCCATTAGTTCCTTTACCGTTGTTTTCAAAATTCTTTCTCCCATTGACTGTCGTTTTTTTAAAGTTTTAAATTAAAATATATAGAATCCATTATTGGCTGTAAGTTTTGTATAATTATGTGATTTGTAAAATTTTTAAGAGCTGTGGATACTGAATAAACATAAAATAAATAAAATTAATCAACTCATTTTTTTTCCCGTGTGTCCCCAAAACGTCACTCTAATGTTCGATTCGTGATGTCTGCGATCTTGGGAGGGATGTGCAGGCGCCTTAACGACGTGTGTTATTGATGTGTTCAGATA
This sequence comes from Anania hortulata, assembly GCA_963576865.1. NCBI lineage: Eukaryota > Metazoa > Arthropoda > Insecta > Lepidoptera > Crambidae > Anania > Anania hortulata. The sequence continues at coordinate 2,166,299 of OY756409.1, forward strand.
AACGAGTACGATTGTACCTCTAATGGTGTTGGTTTAACATAACGTTTGTGTATGGTAATCGAGATGTCGACTGCTATTTTGTGGTTATCGGGGTAGAAAAAGTAGATGGGAATGACAGTTCCATTACAAAATTAAACGTTTGATGGGTACAAGAATATGTAACCCAATGGCATTGCGCGTCGAATGGGTCAGCGTGAGCAGGCTACATACCCGATGGACTGACGACCTAGGCAAGGTTGCGGGAAGCCGCTGGATGCAAACGGCCCAGAGGCGCTTGCTGTTGCGTTCAATGAAGAAAAAAGAAGAAAAAACATTGATTATTCATTGGACATCACACACAAATATAACAAAAGACACAAATGACACAAAAACATTAAATTAAAACAAATAATAATAATAATCAAGACATTAATAAAACAGAATAAGAAAACAAGTATTTAAAATAAAAAACAAAGCGGTGCCACTATATGCCGGTGAAGTCCAGGATAATGGGACGTCACTTAGCTTGAGCCACGACGCTAGTTTTCGGTAGGCCCCGCCGAGTGAGGTATACGGAAAATGGGGGGGGGGGGGGTTCTATAGAGCTACGTCTAGCAGTTGACTTCCAAAGGCTGATGATAATGACGAAGAGAACCAAATTTAGTGCTTCACAAACTATTGTTTGTAATTACGGTTAGTAATTTCGACTAGCACGTGTTCAGAGCTGTGTGTGGCTTAGTGGCTGGAGTCTCGTCTCACACATTTGAACTTTTTATCATAGGTTCGTCAGTAAGTCACTAGACTTAACTAGATTGGTTTGTTCTTAAATGATTTAAAAACTTGTTTTTTTTTTACAATTACTTAAAAAATTTAAGTTTACAAAAATATATTTGAAATTGTCAGAATTTGCTCCATTCGAAATGTCATGTTCATTCGAAATGTCATCTTCTGTTGAAATGTTCATATAGTCTCACGAGTGATTTTGTAGCGGTTATGTTTTTCATCTGAAAGTTTGGCACCCTAAATATACAATAAAAAACTACTAGTATATTCAACCTAGGCATTGCAAAGGTACATACACAGTTACATTATATCCAGTCTGAAAATCCAGGAAATAACTAAATCTCACTCAGATAACTATGGAATAAATTCCAGCCAAAGCTCCCGTCTCGTAAAAGCAAGTTTCCGCAGCGGAAGTAACCCGAGTTCGAAATTCAAATTCGAAAAATACGCTCCTTTCCGCTTCCGGCGTTTGATTTCTCCCGTGATACGACGTTTCCTCTAGTGCAATATTTGTGATAGTCACTCGCGTTGATGACAGTGGATTTGATGTTATCTTCGACAATTTTTTAATTTGAAAATAAAGTTGTACTTAACCTTTTAAAAACTATACAATAATCATGCATAAAATACGGGCAATTTGACTAGACATATACTTAAAGTTAATATAAGTATTTATTAGACTAGACATATACATAAAGTTAATATAACCATAAAATATTTCACACTAATAAAATTTCATTCTATATATCACCTATGCCAATAGTTAAAATTGTCCTTATAATAGATGATAACGTCGTTTTCTCTTATCTGACTATTCAGGGTTCTGTCATACATCAATACAACTTTTAAAAAAAAAAATTGTTTATCCCGTATGCATTTCTAAACCATTCATTGGAATGCATAAACTGAGACTGAAACGTTATGTCGTTGTGTACACGCTGGACAAGATTTCTGAATTGAATTGAAGCCTAAATACAAAGCCGTGAGCAGCAGCTAGTAAATAACAAAATTGGTGTCAAATCTACTGTCCTTACTAGGAATACGTTCGCAAGGACGCGGCCTGGCATCGTTTGCCTACACACGCCTTTAACAACGAGACATTGGGTTTGAAAATTGCAAAATTATATCCTTCATAAATCTATGCTCTGAGCATACTTTGTTGGGGGACGGAGATGGGAATATCTGATAAGATGAAGCTAGAAAGAGAGAACAGATTGTTCAGTTATAGGGTGAGTAGTGTAATGATAGTTGCATAGTACAATGTAGTAGTGATTATCGTCGTGTGTCTTTGATTCTTATTAGATATCAAATATCCTATAGTAATGTAAAAATAAGATCAAATGAAAACAAATAGCCAAAACAGCAACCTTACATGAATTTAGCAGGATTAAAAATTCTCCAATGTCACAAAAATGAGACTAGCCCGGACGCTGGTTTTCTCCATCTTCCTCTACAGCGCGGAGGTATGGACGATTCGGGCAATGGAACGGAAGAAGATAGACGCTTTTGAGATGTGGTGTTGGCGAAGGATGCTCTGAATACTATGGGCAGCAAAGCAAACTAACTTGTCTATTCTGGAACGGCTCAATATTAAAACTAGACTCTCAGCAAGCTGTTACCAGCGCATCCTCGGCTACTTTGGTCATATTGTCAGTAGAGTTGTAAAGTGTCCGTCACGTTATAAATGTCTGACCAATATGACCGAGCAAATTGGACATTTTCTCAATGTGACCGGACATTTTGGACATTTATTGTCACTAACGTCACATTCAATTCTATTGACAAAATATGGGAAAAATTCATTTGGTCACAAATAAGTGCATTTTATAAGAGAGAGACAGGCTATAAAGAAATGAAATTTATAAAATCTTTCTGCACGAACAAGCTAAAAATTGACGTATCGTTACGCGCGAGTTGTTTTAAAGTTCAATCCAGATCCAATTACATGTTTTATTGGATATTTTTATTATCAAATACTTAACATTTAAGACTTACTTTAGTGGAATTCTTCTGTTTTTAATTTTTTGCTAAAAAAAAATGTGTGACCATCGTGACAATAAATGTCCAATGTGACCAAGCATTTATCATAAATGACGGACGCTTATAGCATATGAGCGTCAATTTACAACTCTAATTGTGAGTCGACGGCCAGATAACTTCGACAAGTTGGTTATGGTTGGCAAGGTGAAAGGAAAAGTCCACGCGGCCGATCACCAAGTTTATTATTTATATTTTATTGTATATTTATGTATATATTTTATTTATTAATTTAGTCGTTCGCATTCGGAAGTACGTGCCATTAAGCTGTTGCGGTTTTAAGTCCTGTTAATGAGTAATGTATTTATGTCTCCGTTATCAAGTCGTCATTGTTTAAGCACTGCTTAATTATTTAGATATTGGTGTTATTGTAGTTTATTTTTAAATTATTTACTATCTGTTGCCCGCGACTTCGTTCGTGTGGTCATGAATTCAATTTAGGAACGTATAGATGACAAATATTTTTGGTATTGTATGTAGATAAGAGACAATATGTTGGTTCTGCTAATGATAAGAAGATGTCTATTTTCAGAACTATTTTTTATGTATTACAAAACTGGACAGGTTCAAGTCAGTCTCGCATACGAAGTGTTTCGCATTCGCAATAGATTTTTTGAGATTTGGTCGAATTTAAAAGTTGTTGTAACAATCCTCTTCTAAGCAGTTTTGCGTTGCTTCGTTTACACATTGTATACCTACAGTATGTGCCTATTATCGCTGTTTACAACGTTCACCGAAATTTAATTTTAATGTGAAACCTAGATTACAATTTCGTTTTTTTGAAAATGTATTAAATTGTATTTTGTAGTAGTGCCATTAAATAAATAGAATAAAATAAGTAAGATTTTGTTATTTAAGTATGTATACTGTTATAGTCACAAGCAATAATATATATTGTGTATTTGTAACATATTCCATTGTAATAACATTCAAAGTCCAATAAAAATTTATTTTATGCTCTTGACTGTAGTGTCCACCCTCATCACTTTCACACTTTGGTAACCTATTGTCTGAATTAAACAACTAAAAAAACCGACTTCCGCAACACTAAAAAGCTAAAAATAATATTAACACATGAGTACCTTAACAGTTACTTTTGGAGTCGGTGCAACGAAAACATTCAAACTCTGATCAGCTTACACCGACTCCAAAGTAACTGATCAGGTACTTATGTGTAAATGAGAACCTCTGAAGTATGATCTACCAAACAAAATATAACAATCAAATTCATAATTGGCGGAGTAATCGCGTAACATACATACAAAAAAACGTACAGTCGAATTGAGAACCTCCTCCTTTTTGAAGTCGGTTGAAAATAGTCAATTTTTTATCTATTTTTTAATAATACGCTAATTAGATGAAAAAGAAAAGCGTTTCTAAATATTGAATAACCATTAATAAAAACACAATATCAAAAACCGTCTTCAAAAAGTGCGTACATTTCAATATCCCATCAACTAATCCCACCCCACGAGATTAAATGTTGCATGCATTAAAATTTATACTCGTTTCTCCCGCAATCTATTGATATCTCAATTTTATTGGGAGTTTGTGAGATGTACCATTTTTCTCCGTAATCGTTTCCGTGCCTTATGGTTTGTGAATTTTTATTTTTTACCCCATAATTTCGTGGGTGGTACAATGTTGCTTTGATATTGGGGTTCGGAATTGGATATTGAAGATCGTTTGTAAGCGATTAGGCTTTTTGTGTATTGGCAAAGACGTAATATGTAAGGTAGGAAAGAAGTATTTTTTTAAACAACAATTTTTTTTAAAGTTTTAAGGATTTATTTTTAAACAAAGCATAAAAGTTTATCAGCTTCATCATCATCATCATCAGCCTCTAGAAGTCTACTGCTGGACATAGGCCTCCCCTACAGAACTCCCCGTTTGCATTCAGCGGCTGCCCGCAACCTTGACAATATCTTCAGTCCACAGCGTGGGAGGTCTGCCCATGCTAAGTCTTCCATCTCGTGGTCGCCACTCGAGAACCTTTCTACCCCAACGGTCATCGGTTCTGCGAGCGATGTGGCCTGCCCACTCCCACTTTAGCTTTGCAATTCTAAAAGCTATGATGGTAACTTTGGTTCTTCTACCAGCTTGGTTATCAGCTTCCCATACAAAAATCATCAATTGGCTGTTTAGTAATTTTGTATAGAAAGTTGTACGGATTGTACAAACTCGTAGATAACGAAAAATTCAGAGGTTATCTGGGATTCTAACTCGTAATCTATGGATGAGGCTAAATTGCAAAAACCACTAAGCTATCGCCGCTCTATTCGTTTTATTTTAAAAGTAACAGGAATCGATCTAATTAAATAGAATAATAAGGTTTATTGGCTTCAACATGTTTCATGTCTACTTCTTCTTCTGATAGTGACCAGTGTCTCTTTTTAAGCTTAATTAAAGCCTGTGCTAGGAGACACCGCTCTTTCTTTAAAAGATAGTAGGAGGTACAGGTAGGTTATAATATAATAAATAATAAATAAATAAATATTGGACAACATCACATACATTGCTCTGATCCTGTGGTAAGTAGCCAAAGCACTTGTGTTACAGAAATCAGAATCAACGACGGTACCACAACACCCAGACCAGAGACAATATAGAAAAGTTATTTTTCTACATTGACCCGACCGGGAATCGAACCCGGAACCTCAGAGATAGCGAAACCAAGTCCGGTATGCTCGTCTCTCGGCTACGGAGGTCGTCAGTTATTTACAATATTTATTTATTTTCAAAATTAAATTAATATAATATTACGTGTATGGTATGTTTGTGCGGTGAGTATGATCTGTGTGTGAGTGGAATGTGTGTGTGGCGTGTCTATGGCGTATTCATGCGGTGTGTGTGTGTGGTCATTACAATTGTGCCCCAATTTCGTCATAATGGTTTGGTTCCAACCATTTAGCCAATAATTTCCTACAGTCATAGTACTGTTTATTAAATATCAATATGCCCATTTACTATGTTGTAAAGATGTACTGACCGTTTATTATATTTTTTCTTAGCAAATACAATATTGGTTCTAAAGGATTGTGCAACAAAGTTTTTTCTTTCTTCTATTCCTGTTGTTAGGGTACTAAGTTAAGGATTTGTGTTTTTAATACTAATAAAATATTATATGGCTTCCTAACTAATAAAAGGCCACTGATTTGATAAAGCCGTTAAGTTAAGAAGCGCATGTTTTTAAAATACATTTATTAGGCTGCGCTGGGCTCGTTCTACATCAATAAAACGAGATTTTGACGCACCACCTCAGACAGGTATGCAATATACCAAGATACATTGAGATATACATTTTAGTGAGAGGATTCCTATTCAAGTTCCGAGACCCAGAGACAGTTTTTGGCATCTTAGATATGTAAGTGTTTCAAAGATCCATATTAGTTTCCTAAGTCTTAGAATAACGTGTTCCAAATGTGGATACTAAGATAAACAGACAATATCAAATACTAGTTTGATCCAGTAAAACAAAAGATCAAACGTCACAAAACACAATTTCCCTCTTCCATTCAAATCTATCCTTCGAACACTTAACATGTTATTTTATTGCTTCATATCTTTTGGAGGATCGGCAACATTCGAGCCGGATTGAGCCAATTTGCCTCAAACAATCGCTTTGTCGTTTTTTATTCGATACATATCTATGGAGGGTGGAGATTGGATGTCCTTTTGAACGTTTTGAGAGTATTGGAAGTGTCAAGTTATTTGCAAATGTTTTATTTGTTTTCGTATCAGAGACCCTACTTTCTATCTCCTATATTTTTTGTTACGTTAAAAGTCTTATTTACTTACCTACTTAATTTTAACAAGTAATCTACATATAGTCAGTTTTTTTAAAAGACAAGAACGGCATACAAATTTGGCATCATCATCATTTCAGCCATAGGACGTCCACTGCTAAGCATAGGCCTCCCCCATTGACTTCCAGATTGGCCGGTTGGAAGCGGCCTTAGTGAAGTCTTATTCAAGATTAATGAGTGTTTTCGCTTCAGTATGTTGAAAAATTGGTAATAATGTTACATATTAAGAAAAACGGACTGTATCTGTTATTATAACCTTTTATGGAAGCAATATTGAAACAATGCTTTACGATACTAATCAAATTCAAATTCAAAACGTTTATTGCAGACGTGGTAAAAATTGAAATAAATACAATATCAAAAGTCCTTAACATGTTACCCTGGGAGGGCATATCAACATAATATAAGTAACTGTAATAGTTACATTTATATACAAACAATAACCATACAAAAAAACAATTTATGTAGATGGGATATACGAAATTAAGACTTCTCCTCGAAAAACTCCTGCAAGTTATAGTAACTCTTATTTATTAGTTATTCTTTTAAGGTTGAGTTGAATTTTTGTATATTTTCTAATTGTTTTATTAAATATTTTAGTACATATTTATATTTTTTAATTTTTTATTAAATTAAATTAAAATTCATTTATTTCGACCAACAAGGATCAGTTTGTTAGTTACAAAAGAGACTTAGCCTAATGTTAGTAAAACATAATAATACAACTACAAGTATAAATTATCCTTAACAACGCAGGTGTTGGCCACCACATGAACCATACTGCAGTGGTTCAAGTAATGATAGTCAAAATGCTCTAAGGATGCCGCTTGACTGGCCCGAACTCTTTGCACTAGGGATGTGCACAGTTTTCGCATGATGGTGTAAAAACAGTCAACCCCCGCCTCAGCGAACATTCCATTCATTCAACATTTTATGTGTGTAGGGATCATCCTCATCCTAATCGATCGAGCCATTTTAGAATTTTTGTCAGACTAACGCATATTGGTAGGATTGATTTTCAAATACAAGTAAATAGATAACAATAAATAAATGTACGGTGTTGATAAGAAGTTAATTTAACTAACCGTCAATATATTTGTTTTTTGTCTCAATTAAAGAGAAAAGAAGATAGTAAACATATTTTGTCTCTTACCTTAATGTAAATATAACAATTAGTGATAGAAAAGACTTGTGCCTTTAAGCCTCTTTTTTTGACTCGCAGCTTTATTGACAGGGCGTGAAGGCTAAATAGGTTTTAAGCCCCCGAGCTTCATTTAAAAAGGGCTTTTGCTGGTGATACAAAGACTCCAGCCTTTTAGCCTCTTTTTCAAAATATGTCGAGATTTGTAAAGATATGACAAAATAATAAATCATTCTATTAAAAATAATAATAACATATTCCTGATTTGAAAAATTATGATTAATTTTCGCATAACAATGTTTAACTGTGTTTTTTTAAATTTTATTTAATAATATCCATAATAAATGAAAATAAAACTTTAATTAATAATATCTGGTATTTCCATTAACCTGATCCTCAAAGCGACTATAGGCTTTTTTTACTAACAAGACTAGCTAGAACTCTAATTATAACTCCAGCTTTAAAAAAAGGCTCGAACTTTAAAAAAGCCTAGGCTTAAAAAAAGGCTTTTTTAGTGAGAAACTCTTAGTAGGCCTATTTTATGAGTGTCTCAAAAAAAGGACTTGAAGCTTTAAATGTAAGCCTAAAAGGCTCTAGTCTTTTCTATCACTAATTACAATAGACTAAACAATCAGCTGTTTATCTGTCGTGTACAGTCCCGCTCGCCAATCCGTCATCTAATACCACTCTGCGGTATAAAAAGCCAATAAATCACTAGTACTTATCCGTACTCGCCCTCGCAACCCTGTCGATGCTCGAATACGCGTGACAAATTCAACACTCGCATGCTTGACGTTGTTTTATTGTCGGTTTGGATCTGGTGTGGTCTAAAAGACCAAAATAAGTTTTTTTTTTAAATTGAAAATTATTTTGTAATTTCAAACGGATTGATCCCTCAAGCCTTTTAAAGAAATACTGTTACCTTATATTTCCAGATTCTTCTAAGGTTTTAAAAGGATTAATTTATAAATTATATAATTGTCTTAATATTTTATGTTGGGTTACATTTTTTTAAAGAAAATTACGCTTACAAGTCTGGTCGTTATTGATTACAAAACTTAAACGTCGCGCGCCGTGGCCCTGAGGGTGGGTGACATTAATTTGTTTCCTAAGCATCTCTGTGCTTTAAAGGCACATTGTAAATTTATCCCAGCTAATATCACTTGACTCTACTACGCCTTAGGGTAAGTGACTTTATGTCAGCTGACAGTAAGGTTTACAAGTAGTCACCTTCTTTACAATACCCCTATGAATACAAACACGAAATCTCGGATCACTCTGACAGCAGTTCGAGCCGATGCGTTCTGAGATCTCGTGTCCTTGAGCGATGTCTATGTATGCATTTCTCTAGCGCATATTATTTAAAGCCTAACTTCTGATACAGTATTGTTTATATTTTGACCACCTCCGTAGCTGATAGCTGAGTAGCATGTCGGACTTGTAGTCGCTATCTCTGAGGTACCAGGTTCGATGCCCGGTCGGTCAATGTATAAAATAATAATTCTATATTGTCTCGGGTCTGGGTTTTGTGGTACCGTCGTTATTTCTGATTTCTATAATACAAGTGCTTTCGCTACTTACCATAGGATTAGAGCAATGTATGTGATTCTGTGGTTAAGGTAAGGCATGCCCTACACTGTGGGCTCACTTTACTTTTTATGATTATGTTGGGGTTGTGTATGTTGCACGATTTTTGTAAATTTACAATAAAATATTAACTATTTATGTATACCAAAGTTAACGAATTTCAAAATTGAATGCCATTAAGTGCATAACTTGGACTACCATTTTCTTTTTCCGCATATCGAAGTTTAAACTTCTTTTTTCCGAGTAATATATTCCGGATGTGATCGAGAAAGATGTGCTTTCATTCAGTAATTTTTGGATGCGGTATTATCATAGTTTTTATTAAATATAAATTCTGAAATAAAACAACATACTTACTGTACCAACTTCTACATAATAGAAGCTACTTTCGCCAGCGTGCCTCATCATCATCATCATCATTTCAGCCATAGGACGTCCACTGCTGAACATAGGCCTCCCCCAGCGACTGCCAGATTGACCGGTTCAGCGGTTTCGTCAAACGTTTACCAGGTCGCCAGGAAGCGGTCTTAGATCGGACCTTGTGGGTGAACGTCCGAACTAATCTAAAACTACCATCTATCGTGGGTTCGAATCCCACCAGATTCAGTCGAAAAATATTTTCTAATAAAAATATTTTCCTTGATTAATTCAAACTTTTCAAGTATTACTATTTTTACACGTATTTAAAAACAACTAACATGTATGTAATAAATAAGTAAAAAGATTTAAAAAAAATAGGTGTCCAATTCTTTTTTTTGTTTTGTTTTAGAGGATTGTTGTAATAATGTACTTTATGGGTAGGTAAATGTAGGTAAATTATAAGTTTTGCGTTTTGTATGTTGCCGAGTTTACCTTCAAAGTGTGTTAGATTTAGAATTAAAAAGATAGTCTTAAGTTTTATTGTTGACTTATGTATACAAACGCTAATAAACCTAAATATGAATTGACGTTTGTTAGTCTCACAAAAACCCAAAAACGGCTGGACCGATTTTGCTAATTTTCATTTTGAAATATTTGTAGAAGACCAAAAAATGTTTGAAAAGTGAGAAAATGTAAAGAAATTGCAAGGAAAGTAGTAAAAACAACTATTTTATTATCCCATTACATGTTTGTACCTGTCTAACAGGTTGCGTTTAGAAATTAAGTAATTTTGCGACTACTTTCCAACAATTTTTATTGGCGGAACGAAGTTTGCCAGGTCAGTTGGTAAATAATAAAAAAACGTATAGTTGAGTAAATAAATGATTTGATTTGATTTGATTTGATTGACGTAAATTTTCTACACTAGCAAAGCATATCTACACTCTCTTACATCCCTCGCACGCGCGTTCTGGGATGATATAGTAGAAACGGCGGCTTTGCGTATTGAGACGTGAACGGATGAAATATCGGCGCGACTGTACGCCTCTGATCCAGTGATAAATATGTGCGAATGTGCCGGTCTTAGCGACCCCGGGTGGAGAATTTTAAAATGGTGTAGCGTTTCAGTGTTATTGGCATTGTCGAGTAATTTGTATGATAGGTTGTATTTTTAACACGCTTAAAAGCTTTACTTGTAACTATGTTTCTTTGACATAATTAATTTTTACCAACATGTTATACTTTTTGTCTTAATTCTTTTGACATAATATTACTTTTACATGCAATTTTAATCTAATGTTTTTATTAATAATAGTTTTTAATTACTATCCTAATAAAGACTACTATAATAATAAAGAATACACTTCCCCACCGCCAACAGGAGGCGTGTCGTAAGAGGCGACTAATTCCTGTAGCATGAGACGGGCAGCAGCGTCTTCGTGCGAAATCTTATAAAAAACTGCGCTCGTTAACCGCCTGTTAAGCGTGGCGAGTATTGGCAATGCCCCCCGATGATATATGAATTGGGGAGGCCTATGTTCAGCAGTGGACGTCTTATGGCTGAAATGATGATGATGATGAATCACTATTCTGATTAATTTTCGTAATTCAATAGTTTATTGATTTACATAATGCTTGATAATTGAGAAGTTCTGTCAATTTTCATTGATATTTGGAAATGTATGATGAAAGTTGGACTATTGCAGGAAGCCGCTGGATGCAGGCCGCTTCTGACCGGAAAATCTGGTAGTCATTGGGCCTATGTTCAGCAGTGGCCGCCACCTATACAAGGCTTTATATATTTTTACCATTCTCTTCATCGAGAATGGGCGTACCCGGAAATATCTCAACCAGGTCATGTAACCGGTCATGTAGCCGGTAACCGGCCTACGACCTTAGTTAATGTACTTAGATGACATTTTATTTCGAGTAATATACATAAAATACAAAATCGATTATCTCGTAAAATAAACAAGCTACGATTTTGGCTCCTTAATAACTATTGATCATTGTTTCTTTGTCTAATTTTTGACATACAATTTGAAAGTGGCCGCCACCTATACCAGGCTTCATATATTTTTGCCCATTCTCTTTTGTTCTAAAATAATGCATTATTTGGTCGTTGATAAGTGACAGACATAACTCTAGCAGATGAAAGCGCGGGAGTAAGCTAGACGAATAACAAAATGTAAAAAATCATTTCAATGGGCTAGTTTCCTAAAAAAATCTAATTAGTCGGTCAGTTGGATTAACAGAAAATATTGGACACGCATTTTTTCTTTTCTGAATCAAACAAAAAATGATGAAGATATAGCCCGTTAAAGTTCCGCGTAACGTCACGCCTTGCGACACTTTATAGCAAGACGTGACGTCACATGCTCACTTTGATGGGCTTTATCTTCGTCATTTTTTGTTTGATTGACAAAAGACAAAATATGGGTCTAATATTTTTTGATAATCTAACTGACGGACTAAATAGAATAATAATTTTTTCACCCAGGAAACTAGCCCATTCAAAAAAGTGTCAAAAAATTTCAAAACCTCAAAAAACGTTGCATTTACAAATAATACGCTCGAGCTCCTTAAAAGCGTTTGGTCAAAGGCCTTCTCGGCCATTAGGGTGGCTAAACAAACTGTGACACTGCCATAAAACCTCTCACAAAGGAAGCCTTCGAAGTTTACAATTTAGGGTTCCCTGGACCAGTAAAAAATCATTAATAAAATACATCAAATCGAACATACCGTGACTAATATAATATAAAACCTGGCTCTTATATTTCAATAAATTTTTATTTGGTCACAGGTAAGTTAAATGTTTTAACTGCTTTTAACTGCCACTTAAGTAAGGTAAGTCAATTTTTAATATTTGTATGTGTTTAGGTCATGAATTTCCTTTAGTATATACATTTAAGTAGGTACCTATGTTATCTAGTTGCCATTCTAAGCTCAGCTTAGTTTGAAGTTAGTTAATTGTTAAGAGTGTGACGATTATTTTAATAAATCAATTATTCAACCTGCCTTTACATGGATGTGCACAGTTAATCATGTCAGTAGGTACCCAATTCTCGACCTCAGAAGCATAACGTCTGATGTGTGCAAGGTTTTCAATCACATATCAGACCTTATGCTTCTGAGGTCAAGAATTATTATAGCGAAATCAATCTGTTGCGACGTAGCTGTAGATCACATTAACATCGAACAATAACTCGTATCTTACAAAGGAGTAAAACAAAAATTTAATTACTCATTGATAACTCTATAAAAATTAACTCAAAGTCTACGGAACCTATACACATTGTCTTTCTCGCTCTTACCCGCATTTTATGGTGGATAGCGTTCTGGTACTCCAGAGTTTTTAATATCAGCCGCATAATAAATAGGTTAACATTCGCCTTATGAAGGCAAAACCTATTAACGAACGGCAAATGTATCAGGGGGGAAATTCTGGTAAGTAGTAGAGAATTTCAAGCGAAACGCCTCGAATACTAACACTCACTGGAAGTAGATACGCAAAGTAGACGGTCTGCAATTACGACGTTTATGTCAAGTTAATTGTATTAGTTATAATTTAATTTAAAATATTTATGTACTCAGAGATAAGTCACAATATTTTTGGTTTGGTTTCCGGATATGGTTGTTTATGAAAATAAACTTGGCTAAAGAAATGTATGTCGCATTAAAAGTTATTTTGGCCAACCTTCAGAAAACTTCCCGGTCCATCCATCAAGTTTTTTTTTTTGGGAAAGAGGTTTTGTTTAATGAAAATGATATCCTTAAGGTCAGTCACCTTTAGATTACACAGAATGTAGGTAGACAGAGGATTTTCTATTTTGTGGTTTTTATTATTAAAGTTGCCATCTAGATATTTTCACTGGCATATATATGATTTGACTACGTATTTGTATTGTGTACTCCAGGAGACTCCACTGCAGGAGAGTCGCCTACGCTGGTACAGCCATGTTTTGCGGAAACCGGCAAGCTACGTAGGAAACAAATGTCTAGCCATGCCGCCACCGCCAGGCCCTGGCAAAAGGGGTAGACCCAAGAAATGCTGGCTTGACGATGTGAGGGCTGACATGCGTGCCAATGATCTCACAACTAGAGACGCTCAACACCGCGCGAAGTGGAGGAGCAAATCAAGGAAAGCGGACCCTGGGCTCCAAAGCAATGGCTTTGGACGCAACCGGGATTGACCGTATAGATAGATGATGATGACTCCATTATCGGCTTTAAAGTCAGCTCAAACTTAAATTACGGCTGTTCCAGTTCTATTAAATTATATAGGTACACGAATAAATCTACCAACGCCATAAACACTTCTATAACATTATTTTTTGCCCCACATTAATATCGCACGACACAAGAATTCTTCCCCAAATATTGTGTAAACAGGCAAGATCTCCGCGACAAAATAAAATATCTATTACTATTAAGGGTAATGATCACCGTCTTAAACATGACTTAATATCAGTTGGGAAAAAAATTTGCCTCATCAAAGCGACGCCGCTGTTTTTTTTCTGCGGAATTTATGATTTCTCTTTTATTAAGAGTCCTACGTTTACTCTGTGAGACTACACACCTCTCTAAAATGATATAAATAACGCTTTTCTTCAACAATGAGGATAACCTTCGAGTACGAGTGCTTAAATATAAGAAAAAACAGCAGTTTATTTTACTATTTTTTTCTGTTACAAAATATTTTATGTTTAGGTAATAATTAGCTTCTGAAGCAATATAAATTTATTTATTTATAATTTATTGCATAGACAAAATATAAGCAGTATGAATGACGGCCTTAATACCAACAGATTTCTCTACCAGCCAACTTAAATCAATTAAAGCCAACCAGAGATACTTACTCCAGTTTTTTTTATCCATGCATGGTTTAAAACATAGTACACAATGTACAAATAACCAAGCCAATAAACTAAATCGTTATTTATGTCCATAATTTTATTAAGATCTTAGTCTACGTTTCCGGTTGGCGTCTGTCAAGTAAAGTGCGTCGTCACTAGGGTCCTATACTTTTATTAGTTTCCTTCGTAAAAAACACACTATCACATTACAAAACATAATCAGTGTCAAGATAAACACCTCAAGCAACGGACTAACAGTGGAAAACAGTAAAATATTCACCAAAACAGAGAGATAAGTGCAAAAATCGGTCGGATATAGAAGAGGACGTTTTGTGAGAATACCCTCTGTTTTCAAAACTATTACTTCCGACAACTGACAGGTGGCAGTTTGACAGGCGACATTGACAGCTACCATAGACTAAATACTAGGGTGTATACACACTGAGGAACACCATTAAAGTAAAAAGTGTGACCAACTACTAAAATTTACATACTTTGGTAGAAAATGGAAAACCAGATGGAACTGCTTCTAGAAAAAATTAACGAAAACATAAACAGGAAAATGAATGAACTGAAGAAGGAATTCAAGTCGCATAATGATATATTAACTTCAAAAATGGCTTCTACCATCGAAGAAAAACTGGGCCCGCTAATTGAGGAAAATGTTAAACTAAACAATGAAGTGAAGACATTAAAGGAAAAAGTTTACAAACTAGAAAAAGAAACTAGGAAAAACAATGTCTTACTACACGGCATAGAAGAAACG
Source organism: Anania hortulata (assembly GCA_963576865.1). Classification (NCBI taxonomy): domain Eukaryota; kingdom Metazoa; phylum Arthropoda; class Insecta; order Lepidoptera; family Crambidae; genus Anania; species Anania hortulata. Next base: position 2,181,614 of record OY756409.1, read on the forward strand.
GAAAAAAATGGCGCTGAACTGCTAGAACTGGTAATGAATACTTTTAATGAGGCCAGTAAGGAAGGCAAAATGGAAAATTTCGACCGGTGGGAAATAAGCGAGTTTTACAGACTTGGAAAAATAGAAGATAAGAAGCGAAGACCTATTTTGGTCAAACTCACCCTAGTATGGAGAAAAACAGAAATTTTAAAACAAAACAAGTATTTCCCTAAAAATACATACGTGACGGAAGACTATCCGAAAGACATCTTAAAAATCAGGAAAGAACTAAAGGCCAAACAAAATGAAGAAGTTAAGAAAGGAAATATAGCTATCCTTCGATATGACAGGCTTATAATCAAAGAAAGTAGAAACAAGGACAATGCACTGTTCAGCGAAAACAACCACCCTGGAGATAGAGAAACTCCCGACTACAAGAGGAAAAGATCACCAACAAAATCACCCCTTGGAACACAAACTGAAGAAGGCGCAGCAGGGCCAAGCAAGATAAATAAAAATTACGATCTATTTCGCCCGAGAACACATTCAAACAAAATGTAAGAATAAAGGCACAAAAAACATCACCGGAAACTCAAACCCAAATCCAATATATTTTAACAATAAATACCAAACGAACATATTCCCCAAAACGGCTGGTCACCGTGGGGAGATCGACCAAAGCCCTCATAACACAATCAAACAATCTAAAGAACAAAAACTACTGTATGTTGCTACACTCAATACTCTCACACTGGGCACACCAGAAAAACTTATAGAACTTGAAATATCTTTAAATGAAATAAAATGGGACATTATAGGACTATGCGAGGTGCGAAGATTAGGTGAGTCTATAGAAGAATATCAGGATTATATATTATACCACAAAGGGGACACTCCCGGTTTGTACGGAGTGGGATTCATAATAAGAAAATATTTAGCTAACAGAATAGAAGAAATACGTGGAATTTCAGAGAGAATAGCAATGCTTAACATTAAACTACCTACTGCCAAAGGAAATGACGAACAATGGAGTATTATTCAAGTGTATTCTCCAACTGAACCACAGCCACATAAAACCGAAAATGTAGAAGATTTCTACGACCAACTCCAGGACACAATACAACAAGCACATAAAAATATTATATTAATGGGAGACTTTAATGGCAAAATCGGCACTAGGAAACCCGGAGAAGAACAAATCATAGGTAAATACGGATATGGAACACGAAGCGATAATGGAGACAGAATAATAAATTTTGCATTCCAAAACAATTTATGCATCATAAATAGCGTTTATAAAAAGAAACCAAACAAGAAGTGGACCTGGATATCACCTAATGGAGAACATAAAAATGAAATCGACTATATCATGACTAACAAACGCAACTACTTTACAAATATTCACATCTTAAATCAGCTAAACTTCTACACAGATCACAAAATGGTACGTGCGTCATTAGTTGTGAGTTCCACAAAAAACAAAAGGAGGTATATAACTGCACAATTACCACCTAGAATAATAAAACCAAACCTAAAACTACAGGACAGCTTGAAAGACGCACTAGAAAATGAAATAAAGTTCGATCAAACAGTACAAGAGAAATATGACACACTTATAGCCAACCTTATCAGCCAAACTACAAAAGCGAAACAAACTAGCTCAAAGTCAATCTCAGAAGAATGCAAACGACTGATAGAACAGAGAAGGGAGATGACAAAACAAAAGAAAGACAAACGCCTTAAAAAAGAGATAGCAAGCATAAGTAAAAAGATTAGTAAGTTGCTGAAGCAGGATAGAAAGCAGAAAAGAACAACTACATTAGCGAGGTACATAGAAAAAACGGGGGGTGTCAAAAAGGCATTCAAAGAGCTAACAGATAAAAAAGAATGGATACACATCCTGAAAGACAAAAATAACAAAGAGATAAGGAACAGACAAGACATAATTAAAATTGCATCTGAGTTCTACAGAGAGTTGTATAGGAGCAATCGGACACTAGAACAAGCAGAAGAAAGATATGAAGCGAAAGAAGAGGAACCACTAGCAGAAATACTACTTACAGAAACAATAAAAGCAACAGCATCACAGAAAAATGACAAATCACCCGGATCTGACCAAATTTCGAATGAACTCCTAAAAGCTACTTTGCCTGCTATTGGCCCTAAACTAACAGAACTTTTCAACCAAATTTTAGAGACGGAAAACATTCCATCAGACTGGACAAAGTCTATTATAGTGCTTTTACATAAAAAAGGAGACAAATTTGACATTGGAAACTATCGACCAATAAGTTTGATGTCAAACTTATATAAAATATTTTCAAAAATAATTCTATCAAGAGTAACGAAAACCTTAGAAGAGAACCAACCTAAAGAACAAGCGGGTTTTAGAAGCCACTTCTCAACTCTAGATCACATACATGTTTTAAAACAAACACTAGAGAAATATAATGAATTTAATCAAAAATACTACTTGGGATTCATAGACTACAACAAAGCCTTCGACTCACTTGAGCACAATGCAATTTGGACAGCGCTAGAAATACAAGGAGTCCACAACAAAATAATAAGAATTCTGAAAAATGTTTATGCGAAAAGCACAGCAGTGGTAAAACTCGATAGAACTGGCGAAGAATTCCGCATAGAAAGAGGCGTAAGACAGGGAGATCCAATTTCGCCTAAGATTTTTGCCGCTGTTCTCGAAATGATTTTCAGAAACTTGCAATGGGATAATAAAGGTTTAAATATTAACGGTCAAAAACTACACCACCTAAGGTTTGCCGACGACTTGGTCATTTTCTCATACAGTCCAAAAGAACTCGAATCCATGCTGCAACAACTAGCCAATGGAAGCATTAAACTAGGTCTATCTATGAACACAAAAAAGACTAAAGTAATGACTAATTCGGATGAAGTAACCATAGCTATCAATAATGCACCTATAGAATATGTTAAGGAATACATTTATCTTGGACAGCTGATATCCGTAAGCGAATGCATGACCAAAGAAGTAGAAAGAAGGGTGACAAACACTTGGCGGAGATATTGGTCATTGAAAGAAATAATGAAGAACAAAGACATACCACTTAAAGATAAAAGGAAGGTTTTCAATATGTGCATTCTGCCATGCATGGCTTACGGATGCCAAACATGGTCACTCACAGAGAAACACTGGAAAAAATTGCAAGTTTGCCAAAATTCTATGGAGAGAAGCGTTACTGGAACCAAGCTAAAGGATAAAATAAAGATGCAAGGAATAAGACAAAAAACACAATTCAAAAACATTTACAAAGTTGCAAGAACTCTAAAGTGGCGATGGTCGGGCCACATGGCCAGGGAAACCATTGAAAAATGGACTAAACTTGTAACCGAATGGTACCCTAGAGGCCAAAAGAGAGGCAGAGGCAGACCAATGAGGAGATGGGATGACGACATCGTGAAGGTGGCAGGGAAGCAGTGGATGAGAGTAGCGACAGACAGAGAGCAATGGAAGGGGTTGGAGGAGGCCTATGTCGAAGGGCAAGCTACAAAAAAAAAAAAAAAAAAACAAAAAAAAAAAAAAAAAAAAACAAAAAAAAAAAAACCTAGTATGTTAAAATAAAATAATGTAATTAAGTTTAAATGTAAATAGGTTTAATGAAAACTGTAATAGTCTTAAGAAAGTGGCAATAAAGGCTTATATTATTATCTACGTAGGACTCTTAAATTTTGCGGGCGACATTTCGCGTAATCGACGAAATGGGAATGGCGAATGAGTTTGGTGATAAGCGCTTTTGTGATGTATTGGGCGTTGATGTGTTTTGTTGATTTATTTCGTCGTCTGATTATCTTTTTAAAAATAAGCAAATACTTCCTAATCTTATATCGTACTGATTAAATTGACTATCATCATCATCATTTCAACCATATGACGCCCACTGCTAAACATTGGCCTCTTCCAATGATTTCCAGATTGGCCGGTTGGAAGCGACCTAAATGAAGCGGCTTCCTGCAACCTTTACCAAGTCGTCTGTCCACCTTGTGGGTGGACGTCATTCACTACTGATTGACTATAAAATCACCGTAGAAGCGGTGGTAGGGCAAAGCTAAATTTTTGGGATGCGTATAAGTGCCCATATACTGAATAAATGAGTGTTATGATATTATTGAGTAACATAAATCAATTCTGAGTCTTGTAATGATCAAAACTAAATGAAAAAGGTAGTATACTATGAGTTGGTACCCACAGAAGCGTTGGTAATCAACCGAATTTTATAAATGAAATAAAATGAAATTGTTTATTTCGGACACATGATATCCATATAAGTTGTTAGTATGACTTAATAGCTATGTTAGTAATTATAATATATATATATATATATATATATTACATGTATATCCTAACCTATCCATGCACATTGGGTGTTACGTGGATTGCCACCCAATGTGCAAGGATAGGGCCATCTGGTTTGCTAGCAATTACCTAATAATTAATTAATTAATTACTAATTACTATTTAAGTTGTGTCATCATCATCATTTCAGCCATAGGTGCTCCACTGCTGAACACAGGCCTCCCCCACTGACTTTCATCTGGGGGGATCGCCAATATTCGCCACGCTTGGTAGGCGGGTTGGGTTAAGTTGTGTACGCTTCAATTAATATAAAAAATGTAACCTCAAACATATCGCAACACAACATGAGAAATGATCCGAAATGAGATTCATACCAAACTAAACGCGGGGTGTATCAAATGGAAAAAATAATGACATAAGGGCGACCGCTAACGATGCTAGTTCTGAAACAACCGTTTGTCATCCGTCCGCGGGGCACCTATACATGCTTCAATAGTGTAATTTGGATAGTTTGCAAAAAAATGTTTTTTTTATTATTTTATCTTTTTACTAATCCTAAAGTGGCTACCAAGTGACCACCATTGGGGAAGAACGTTCCCCAACGATTGTGGCGACCATGAACTGGTCTAAGAGTCGCTGTTTGGGCAGGTCTCCCACCCGATGCACTGACGAACTTGTCAAGATTGCAGGCAGCCGCTGGATGCAAACGAGCCAGAGTTCTATAAGGAAAGCCTTTGTCTACTTGTGGATTTCTAATAGTGTACATACAAAAGACATTAAAACATAATTATTGATAATATGACGTTGATCAGTGTCACTGGAAACAAGGGTATTAAAGAATATGATGAGGCTTAACTAAATGCAGGCCGGTTCTAACCGGCCAATCTGGAAGTCATTGGGGGATGCCTATGTTTAGCAATGGACATCCTATGGCTGAAATGATGATAACAATAAAACTTAATTGCACATATAACAATATAGAACAGTAACACTAATAATGCTCAATCATGAGCTTACGCAAACGAGTCACAAATAAAATCTTATTACTAAGAACTATGTTAATAGGACCAATATGTCAATCTCGAAAAAAACAACTTCCTCACCGCCGAGATGATGGCAACGGTTGTTTGTCGGACGCTGTCAATAAGTCAATAATCTGCCCCTGTGGCAACCGGCCAGTTGCAGGAGGGCGCGAAGTAAAAATCATAGTGGCAGGAGCCGACACGACTAACATTTGATTAATAGAACAAAAGTTGTTCACTTGGGCTAGTTTCCTAAAAAAATCTAATTAGTCCGTCAGTTGGAATAACAGAAAATATTAGACACGTAATTTTTCTTTTCTCAATCAAACAAAAAATGATGAAGATATAGCCCGTTAAAGTTCCGCGTAACGTCACGCCTTGCGACACTTTTTAGCAAGGCGTGACGTCACGTGCTCACTTTGATGCGATGTATCTTCGTAATTTTTAGTTTGATTGAAAATATGGGTCTAATATTTTTTTAATATCTAACTGACGGACTAAATAGAATAATCTTTTTTTGATCCAGGAAACTAGCTTATTATATAGAATAGGTGATTACAATGTTATCTTTATAATAATATTTTTTTTGTACTGTTGTCCTCAGTCTGAAGTTTGTCTGGAAGATGTTATTGTTACGTGTTTCTGTAAAAATCAAGTGTAATTACTTTGCGTGATGTATAATAAAGAGTAAGTATCTATATATCTAGCCCCAAAAAGAGGTTGACTTTTAAAAAAATACTTTGTATTACAATTCATTTGTCTGCTGACGGTACAAGCGTGGAAAAAGTAGCAAAAGTTTGATCATTATCGAGAGCTTACCCAACGTCTTAATCGACGGGAAAACATCTCTGTTTATGCCGACCCTACACATGAGCCTCTACTAATGGCAGCCGATATGATAAAACAAAAATGGCGTCAATTTAAAATTGGTTATATATACAGGGTTACTATCAAATCGTGTACTTCCTTGCAAGTACGTAATCAGTTGATGATATTAGAAAGGTTTTACTTTTTACAAAGAAAAAACTGGTTCGTTTATCGCCCAAAATATTAATTTAGGTAGTATTTAGTTGTAGGTTAAGTTATTTTATTTAAATTGTTAATGTGTTAATTAAATAAAGGTATTATAAGTCTAGAAGATTCTACAAAAAAAAACTTCTTTCAAATGGTGACTGATTGAAGAGAAGAGATCCCTAGGACACTAACGAAAAACAACTGGTATCACAGACATGGATAAGTCAATGTTGATCACCTTCGTAGTTGGGAGGCGAGCATACCGGACTTGGTGTCGCCATCTCTGAGGTCCCGGGTTCGATTCCCGGTCGGTCAATGTAGAAAAATAGCTTTTTTATATTGTCTGGGGTCTAGGTGATGTGGCACCGTCGTTGTTTCTGATTTCTGTAACACAAATTCTTGGGCTACTATCCATAAGATCAGAGCAATGTATGTGATGTTGTCCAATATTTATTTATTTTATAATGCACTTATACGATACTACCTTCATGACACATCGTTAAATGAGACAGGACAGATCACGAATAAAATTAGTTATTAATTATATTAATATTATATAATTGTTTTAATAAATATTATATATTAATAAAAATAAAAATGGTGTCAGTGTTTACACAGAAAGTCGCATTCGAGATTCAAATCCCTGGTAGGGGCCTCGATAAACTCCATCATCTCTAGTAAATAATTTATAGAGCAAACTTTGTTATTGTTTTTCGTTATAATTGGTATCGCGACGACAAGGGACTTTTACGAAACTTTTTGGTAGAGCTTAGACGTGAATTTTTCTCGTTGGTACGTTACAAAAAGATTTTCAAATATAGGTATTTGTTTTTAGGGTTCCGTACCCAAAGGGTGCCAAATGGATTACTAAGGCGGTCCGTTTGTTTGTCACAATATGTTGCAATTTTATAATAAATCTTTAGTAAACAACCAACATCAAAATTATCAAAAACTTACCGTCGAACTAGTTTGAACTGGTTTTAGAAGTTATTTCTATGTATTTTTTTAATTAATGGTTGAATGTAATCCCGGTTTGTTCCAATAAAGCAATGTGTCTTTTGACTATGAAATGCCTAAAAAAGTTAAGCCTTAATTCATTCCCAAATGTTTTTTCCCTGTCAAAGTTACCCCGTGTGTGGGGTTTCTTTAACATGGCCTTAAATTAAGTATATTGTCACAGATACCTAAAGTATGGGTTACATTGACATCATTTTTTTTAAGCATAATTTATGCATATAACTTGAAAAATTATTCAAAAACAGTTCGGATTCAATGAAATACGTCACGTTTATTACAAAATTAACAAAAAATAATCTTAAATGCTATTATTTGAACATAATCACTCATTAGTTACTGTAGTAAAGCCTAGGTTCTGTTGAGATCACAATCAACTTTAAATCTTCGAGTTATTACCCTATAATAACAACTAAAATTCTTACATCGGAGGGACACGCGTGCGACGACTTCCCGCACCCCCGCCAACGCTAGCCGGGCTCAGCAGCAGATATTGAATCTATTTTTGTACTACAAAAGAAAGCTGTACGGGCAATTTACGACCTCAGACCCCGAGACTCGTTGAAGGAACTGTTCAAGGAAATTAATATACTAACAGTGGCTTCTCAATTCATTTATGAAAATATCATGTATATTCGCAAAAACCTGCATCTATTTCCTAAAAAGAGTGACATGCATAATATTAATGCCCGGAATAAAGATAAACTTGCCGTTCCAAATTTCAGACTGCATAAAGTGGGTAATTCGTTTATGGGAAAATGTATTCGCTTTTTTAACAAATTACCACAGTCCATTGCTGAACTGCCTATGTATGAATTTAAATCGCATGTCAAGATGATTTTAATAAAAAAAGGTTATTACACTGTAAATGACTATTTAAATGATAAAAATGTATGGAATTAAATACTGCCGTGCTCGCACAGGTTCATTTTATCTTGTAATTTGAAAACAGGCTGAAAATAGTGACCGAGTTTCTTGCGCTGCTTCTTCTCGGCACTAGCCCACAATATTGTTCCGAAGCAGTGGTAGGGTAAAAAAATATATTGGGACGTGTAAAAGAGCTTAATTTAGGCCTTTTTACAGAAATAAATTGGTTTTATTGGTCTTTTATTACTCCCTGCACCCTTGCTAAAGGCCATTTTCATCAATGCGAGCTGCATCGGCTCGTTGCGCATATGCATTGCATATTGGCATTGCATATTGGCACCATGTCAAAGTAGCCCCTAAAATTGTCAAAGTTACCGTTGAAGTTAAAGTAATCCTGTTTTACGGTAATATCATTATCATCATTTCAGCCAAAGAGCGTCCACTGCTGAACATTGGCCTCCCCTAATGGCTTCCAGATTGGCCGGTTGGAAGCAGCCTGTATCCTGCAACCTTTACCAGGTCTGTCCACCATGTGGGTGGACGTCCTACGCTGTGCATGCCGGAACGTGGCCTCCATTCTAGGATCTTTCTGCCCCATTGCACGTGCTATGTGCGTGTAATATATGTGTGTATGTACGTATAATAATATCATATAGTACCACTTAATAATATCCTTTTAAAACAAAGTTTAATAACAGCTGTTTGCTGTATTGGCCCAAATATAGCAATTAAGTAGTAAATAGCTTTCAAAGTAACCGCACCCTTTTAAAAAAAACTGATAAAATAGTTCCAATTAATAACCATTGATTCCCAAACCACACATTAACGGGTTAACCCCAAATCGTTTAACAACAGACGCAAATAGGCGAATCAATTTAACCCGCCCCTGCAGGTGTGTCGCTGTCAATTTTAATAAACGATGTGGGGCGCACCTGTGTAATTCCTGATTATGTTGTTTGATGGGGGTTGATTTTTCAACCCTTTTTCAATGACTTAGCAGTATTAGTACTCTTTGGTCAAAAGTCGTTAAAGTTATGGGACTTTAGGTGGATAGGTAATGCAGAAGGCTGAAGATCGTTTGAAATGGCGTGCTATGGAAAATACCTACACTCAGCATTGGGTAAAAACAGGTAAATAAGAAGAACAATATTTTTTTGTTACCAAAACAACATTATCCGATTCAACCCATAAACCACAATAGTTTTAAGTTTAATAACAATCTAAATACGAACTCAGAACGGGTTAAAACAACAAAACACTAATTTCCACGGGGTCGTTTGTACCAATCGGTCGAATTATCAGCTGTTAACCCTTACGATGAAGCAATTACCCATCGCGGCCACGCATAATGGGTTAAGTCAGTTGTTCTCAAACATTATCTATTGTAGGTCAAGGAAAGAGAGTGGTAACAGTATAAAAAACAAAGTTATAGTAATATATTTATTATAAGATACAAGTAACATGCGTTTTACTGACATTAATTTTTAACCTAATATTATTATTTTACACGGTGACTTTGCCAAAACATGTTGACACTTTAGAAAATGTAACAACAACCATAATGCATGATAATTATGTGATATGTTCCACACGTGTTTTAGTAAATAAATTTATCTTTATCTTTATCTTTATTGACCTTGTTAAAATATTATATTTGTACTTGTTTAATTTAGATGATTAAACAAAATAAACAAACATTAAAAATGTCATTTAACTTTTTAAACCTAGCATCGATTTTATTTGTCCTTATTTTGCGTATTATCAGTATTTTTTTTGGTATAATACATAAATTTAGTAATGAGAATGAAGATTGTCCCTTACGACGAACGAGTGTTTTTACTCATGTATTACTTCACTTCTGTAATCGGCGCACTTATTACTTACAGTTCCGATCTTATTACTTAATTTTAAAAACGTAAGCACCATTTTCTAAGTTATAGTTAATTATTAGTTACTGGTGATCGGACTTTTGTTTTGCAATCAATTAAAAAAAACAGACTCGGTACCATTTACAATGTTAATTCACAAAAAGTTTGAGAATCTGTGAGAAAAGATAACTATCGACTATGGCACGCGATAGGTCGCATTTGATATCGTTTATTGTGATCCTGGTGGAGTTAATGGTTATAGATTAACGACTTTTAATGGAATAGCTGATGATTTTGGGCGGGCAAGGGTTAACTGTGATTTGGGAACTAGCATTATTGGGACATAATAATAATGGTTTGTTTGATTTAAAACATAAATCAACTGTTTCATAAAAACAAAAAACAAAAATAGTCCAGTTTTAAGGTTTCTATCTAGGCCATACTTCACCAAATATACTTAGGTGGATTTGTGCACCACAGGATGACCTAGGTACGGGATTAAGACATCATTCAGACTGACAGCAGCTTAATAAGCTAGTTTCCTGGGTCAAAAAAAATGTATTCGACTTAGTCCGTCAGTTAGATTATCAAAAAATATTGGACTCATATTTTGTCTTTTGTCAAGAAAACAAAAAATGACGAAGATAAAGCGCATCGAAGTGAGCACGTGACGTCACGTCTTGCTAAAAAGTGTCGCAAGGCGTGACGTTACGTGGAACTTTAACGGGCTATATCTTCATCATTTTTGTTTGATTGAGAAAAGAAAAAATACGTGTCTTATATTTTCTGTTAATCCAACTGACGGACTAATTAGATTTTTTTAGGAAATTAGCCCATTATGTTTAATTCCGTGTTATTGTTCGGAATTAAAAATAGCCAATCCTGAGATACGCAAGAAAAATAGCGTTTTAATTTATATCTGAAATAAATATGGCTAAAATACTTAGACCCTTAGAATAGTATCGGTGCCGTACAAATACGAGTCAGTGTGGTTCATTTAAAATAGTAATAAAACATTTAAATCCTATTTGTCAAATGAAATGATGTTTATTGGTAAGCGCATCACTTAAGCACTGCTATACCGATTTCGAATTAGGAAGACCCTGAATAAGGTTTTAATGGATTTTTTTAACACTCCTAGAAAATTGGCGAATCTGGAAAAACTGAACTAAAAGGTAAATTCAATGGATTTTTGCTACTTTATGCGCAAATGTCGTTTGAATGTTGATAAGTAAGACGCTATTGTCCCGATTTTGAAAAAATTCGACTTTTTTGAATTGATAATACATAACGAATATAAAACCTACAGCCCTGTAATTCATAAGTAATAATGTTGAAGATAAGACAAAGGCGGTCGGGTCAGCTAGTATTTATAATTTTAAAAAAAAACAAAGAAAATTGTTGTTTTACACTCCGGGCCTCTACCAGGTCGTCTGTCCACCGGGGACATAGAAAGTCCTACGCTGCGCTTAACGGTACGTGCATGGTCTCCATTACAAAACCTTTCTGTCATCGGTCATCCCTTCCTGCCACCTTTACCAGGTCAACAAAGTTGTAAATTCCTTACTTCGAGACATTCGTAGCCGAGAGGCGAGCATACCGGATTTGGTGTCGCTATCTTTATGATCCCGGGCTCGATTCCCAGTCGCTCAAATTTAGAAAAATATTTTTTCTTTATTGTCACGGATCTAGGTGTTGTGGTACAGTGGTTATTTCGGATTTCTGTAACACAAGTGCTTAAAGCATCATAGGATCAAAGCAATGTATGTGATGTTGTCAAATATATATTTATTTACTTCGAGACCGTGATAGTAGTGTGTTGTCTCTGGTATTTATTCAAACTTGAAAGCTTATTTAATTTTCCATACATAATCTATTCCCACCAAATGAAGACAAAGGCGAGGAAGGCTCGTCACAAGTTCAGGTGGTAAATACGGTGACGTTAAATATTACAGAGTGCGTGAGGACCCCGGGGCTACATATTTCAACGCGTTCGACCTAACTATGACTTGCACTAACTAAGAATTGTTGGATGCGGTATGACTTCAGTCCACATAAGGTATTCGCGTGCACTAAAGCTTTTGGCACACAGCCGTCGGGGCGTGACGGCAACGGGACGGCGACGGAGCAGCAGCGCGGCATGCAAGTCTCACTGCGGGCGTGACGGTTTCGTTGACTTTCCTAATAATATCTTCGATTTTCCACTATCCATTAATAAACCACTAAAATGTTGAAAAAATATACAAAAGCAGAAACTCGAAGGAGAAGCCCCGTCGGATGTGTGCCCAAAGCTTAACTGGGTGTATCGGAGATAGAAATTAGATCTCGTGTTTTTTCGTAGTAGGTTTCAGATATAGTTAGAGATATATATATATACTTAATATGTCTTTTAGCCCGGATTGATACCTTCCTATAAGTAGACAGAGGACCAAGGTCATATATCTACGAGATTGATACTTATCAATCCAGGCCACCCATCTCTTTTGAGTTTTGACCTTATATGTATAATGTTTTTAAATGTTTTGTTGTTCAAGACTTGTATATGATGCCAAGTCAGGTTGAATGATAGTTGGAACAAATAATTTGTATTAGAATATATTTAATTTCCGATTTAAAATATGCGTTGGTTTTAAATGAAGGTACATTATTAACAATATAATAAAGACTTTTAGTCCCTTACCTTATGAAATATCACCAGTACTTGCCACATCCTAGCATCCATCCAACCCGTCTTCTTTACTCCATGTAACTGACCCAATAGTGGACACTTTTGGGCACTCTAATAAATATTTATTCGCTCATATTGTTTGGACCCGCCAAATTATAACGTAACCCCTTTAATTAGCTTTTAATTATACAATTTATATGTTTGCTTAGGATCGAGTATAGTAAAAATTGTTTGTATTAAGTTTCTGACCCTTAGATAATGTAGAAATTGTGTTTGTAATTCATTTTGAATGTGTTAATTAGACGTGGGCTTGTGTTTCATGTGGTCTGTGTTTTCTGATTTATTTTTAAATTATAAAAATGGTTTGTTAGTCTCACAAAAACTAAAGAACGGCTGGAACGATTTTAGTTTTGAAATGTTTGTAGAAGCCTAAGGATGGTTTGAAATGTAAGAAAATATAAAGAATTTGCAAGGAAAGTAGTAAACACAACTTTCTTATTTGGCCATACAAACTGTTCGTACCTGTCAAACAGGTTGCATGGTTCGGAAATCAATTTTGCGACTAATTGTAAAAAATATAACTAAAATGTTTGTACTGTCAAACAGGATACGTTCAGATATAAATTTTGAGACTAAACATAATATTTTATTAAAATCAGAGATTGATTTATTTATAGATTGTTTAATTTTTAATTCAGACAACTTTAACTGGCGGTTCAAAGTTCGACGGGTCAGCTAGTTCTTCATAAAATAATTTGTTTGACACCTGCCTGACTGATCTATGTTGCTCTTGCTCTGAAACTACTAAAGAGTTTATCCAATAAAACCACATTAGTACTGAACTATATTTTATTTAAGTGTATATTCGTCCTTATCATCTTGCCTCTATATACAATCCAAAAAATACTTACACTGCGCGAGTCAAACATATGACAACGCCACCTGTTGTTTGAACTTTAAACTTTTACAATGTCGTACTTAAACATAATGTTTATTTTGTTTATTTAATGCTACTTATAGTAAATCGATATCTACTAAGATAGCTGCTGTAGCCCAGTATATTTCACCTTACATTCGTGATATTTCTTGAATTTCCGCATTCTATACAGGGTTATTTGTAAAAAATCAACAATCTCCCAGGGGCTGATTCTGGTTTCAAATACAACATCTTTGTCTATAGGACCAAAATTTACTGCTCCACACAAACTGATATCAGCTGATGACGTCTTAGTATGGGGAATATTTTTTTTTGCGATTTCAATGCTGGTCCCATAGAAAAAGTTGTGGTCTTTGAGCACCAGAATCACCCTGTATATATATATTTATTTTTACCACTTGTATCGAGAGAAATAATTCTGGCACAATCGAATGATACCGGTCCCCTTTGAAGATAAGTCTTTGACTAAAGATTAACCAACAAAATAACGTATGTCACCATAATCAAACATCTAAAATTTTTTAACATTTCAAATTGGTTGGCTATTCTTTTATTGTCGTTATTTAAATTTAGTCTTTATTTTTATTACTAAGGGCATCCGTGGCCATGATCAGATGCCAGGGTGGTCAACGTTTACCCATTTTAACGTCATGGTTTAACCACTTCTGTCGAATAGCTAAATATTTTAACACTTCGCCATAAAATTATGCCGTAGTGGGTTGAACAAACACATAGAGCTAATATTTGTGGTGGGTCGCATTGCTGGAATGGTCCCGAATGTCAATAATGTTAGTGACCGTTGTGTACTGACTGTATCAAATGTGAAAGTTTACTGAACACGGATATAACATCAAATATAACTAGTGGAAGAAATCAGCAAGACCATAGATAAATAGATAGATAGATACTCTTTATTGTACACCATACAATTACAGAAGTTACAATTTGTGTTTACAGAATGATGCACAATTTTGGCGGTCTTATCGCTAAAAGCGATCTCTTCCAGACAACCTTCAGGATAGAACCATAGAGAGATAAATAATAACTAACTGTTGCCCGCGACTTCGTTCGCATAGTCTTTAGTTTATTCATAAAGCATTTTCTTTGCAACTTTCTTAAAAAAAATCGTAAAAACCTCCTTCAAAGTTATAAAAAGGTTTAAAAAAGATCAGTCAATCAGTGAAATCGTTCTCAAGTTATGGCGAGACCAAAGGAAATAGGGATTTACTTTTGTAGACATAGTTTTAATATTCTAACTCTATTCTAATCATCTAGCCCCAAACTATGGCGACTAGAAATAAATGAAATAATTTAATTTGTATAAAGCAAAGTAAAGATAGGATGGTATAACGGATACCATCATCATTTCTGCCATAGAACGTCGGACTAAACGTAGGCCTCCCCCAGGAACTTCCAGATTGGCAGCATGGAAGCGACCCGCATCCAGCGGCTTCCTTTTAGCAACCTTTACCAGGTCGTCTGTCTACCTTGTAGGTGGACGTCCTACGCTGCGCTTGCCGGTACGTGGTTTCCACTCCAGAACCTTTCTGCCCCAGCGGCCGTTAGTTCTACTTGTTATGTGCCCCGCCCACTGCCACTTCAGCATAAATACATCCATGACTTAATACAAATGCTATTAAAGTCCGTTATACCATTTAAAGTCTGTAGCGCGAACCACTAGTCCAGACAGTAAAAATACATTTAAAATTCTCAGTATTTAATAATATCTCAGTATTTTGTGCACTCTAGTGTGACGCATGTTTGACAACTTAGCTGAACCTATAACGTAATGACTTTAATGATATTTGATCAGTGGCAGAACCAAACTCAATGTGACATCTATCGAGATAAATGTGCACTTGCCAAACCTGCAGACACGGAATCATTTCAAGACAGGCAGGTTGTGCGTGCAATGTGATTGTAAGACCGATCCCACGGTATCAGTAAAACGCCTTCTCGTTCTCTTATACTTTGCATCAGGCCCCCGATTCAGAACCTTTCGGTAACAAATTGTCGACCGGAAAACCACGTGACACTGGTTTAACATTAGTGTCACGTGATTTCCCGGTTGACAAGTCGTTATTGAAACGTTCTGAATCGAGGGCCTGGTCAGAAAAGGATCATCGTTGTGTCCCCATTAAAGTTATGAGGCTATTTATTTTATGCTTAAACGCACAGTTCATAGAGATTTAGCTAGAAGAAAAAAAAACGAAGAAATCTACTTTTTTTTAGAAATTTTTAAACTGATCCGGTTGTAAAAAATCACTAAAAAATCGGAAACCTACCAAAAAAATCGTAAAACATACTTATGGGTGATTCAGATACCTCTCAACACGAGGGACCTAAACATTTTTTTGGAGGTCACTTTTCTGGCCATCCTGTATAGTAAAAAAGCACTTTATTTTTGTAAATTAAATAATTTGCTACTTACTAAACAAATTGGCAAGATTGGAAATGCCAAGAGTCGCATACCGCTTAAAGCTCACAGCTCAGTGGGTTTTAGCTTAACTAAAAAATTAAAAAGTTTTATTTATAATGTTTAATTGTTTTCCTTGCAATGTTGTTTTGGAATTGACTGTCATGACGTTGTAAGTGTTTTAATAAATAAATAAAATAAAATAAATAATAACCAGGATTGTCTATCCTAGAACTGTTAATAGTAAGAAGGCACTTCCAAACTCTTTACATCTGTGGATATTCACAAGGTCCCATGGCTATTTGCTATTAGCTATCAAAATATCCAAAACATAGGACGTACACTTTAAAAATATATATATTTATAGATTGTAGTAACCTACGCATTCTTTCGCAAAAACCTTTTTACATATATTTTTTTTTCAACTAAATAGTAACCTGTGCCGTATGGGGACGGCCGTAAAGAATACACTTCCCCACCGCCAACAGGAGGCGTGTCGAAAGAGGCGACTAATTCCTGTAGCACAAGACGGTCAGCAGCGTCTGAATGCGAAATCTTATAAAAAACTGCGTTCGCCAACCCGCCTGCCAAGTGTGGTGAGTATTAGCAAACACAAACCATGAAAGTCATTGGGGGAGGCCTATATTCAGCAGTGGACGTTCTGTGGCTGTAATAATGAAATAGTAACCAAATGAGCACGTAGAACTGACGGCTGATGGGGAAGGAGGATTCTAGGATAAATAAAGTAGAGAAAATAGGTCTTAGTGCTACTTTACAAACATATTATATGGAAATACTTTTTCGTTTTTCATTTTGTCTATTTGTGCCAAGGTAAAGTTCATGTCCAATACCTACCTTGCTATATTGTTCAGAATTCCGTATTTAAAATACAATTATTAGGCTCTATTACTAAGCATACCTAAAGTGTTACGTAAAATAAAATCGTCATCATGAACCCTTGACTCTCTACTTTCCAGTTAACACCCATTCACAAGATTGCTGGTTTTTTTCGGATTCAAAACAATAAATCCACGTTTCGTCTCCTGTGAAAATGTCATAAACAGCATTAGAATGTCCGTGGTTGTACTTCAGTAGCATCTGTGAGCACCATTCCACGCGAGCCCGCTTCTGCTCCGCTGTCAGTTCATGAGGGATCCAACGACAGCAAAGTTTCCGAACTTTCAATTCTTTGTGTAAAATTTTATGAATTTGGCTCATACCAATCCCCAATAGTCCTCGAAATGTCTCATAGGTAATCCACGTGTATTCTTCAATTAGCCGCTTAACAGTAGCCACATTATTTTCGTTGGCAGTAGTTGATGGCCGCCCTTCACGAAATTCGTCATGTAAAAAAACTCGACCTCTCTCAAATTCAGCAAACCATCGCCTCACGGTGCTCAAACAAGGCGCTTCTCTCCCAAAAGCATTTTGAAGACGAGCGGCACAGTCTTGCGGAGAGAGAGAGAACTTTTAAAATCATAAAAAATCATCGCTCTAAAATCTTTTCGACTTAATTCCATTTTCGTTGCGTACGTAGAACTTTGATGTGTGATAAAAAACCATTGACAAATCGTTTCCCGCTAATTGTTTTTTTTATTACAAAGAAGGTTGCAACGTTTAAAAAAATATAACATTCGAAATTTAAATAGTTCCGATTAGCTAGAAGTGCAAAACTTTTAGTGTGCCCCATGTACAACTAGAAAAACTTACGTAAAACGAAACACATCCTCGTGTTCACGTAAATATTTGCCTGTAGCAGAGATTGAACCCGGAACCGCTGTCTGCATCGACAGCGGTCCTTTGAAATTACACAAAACAAAATCTAGCCTACAAACGACTATCCAAAACAGAAACGCTGTATCTGCAACAAAAACATTTTCTCTCGAGAGTTTTTCTAATAAATCAATACGCCCTTATCGATGCCCTATCTCGCATCTTCAGCGTTATTGATGCGGCCGATAAATCAGCTGTTCTTTGGTTGGCACGCCCGAACACTCGAGTAATGGGGATTTATGCGGCGGCCGCGATGTGGGGCTGTACAGATTGAGTGACTTCGCGAATAACGGATTGGAACTGAATGGTTTTGGACTGTTTTTTGGGATCCGTATTTCAAATGTTTTCATACATTTGCACATCTATGCAAATGTCTGAAAAACAAATTACCAAGACTGATTCTGGAGGGAAAAATACCAGGAACATACTTTAGTTAAAATAGGTAGGTCTTACAGCACACAAATAAAGGATAATATCTAATAAAAAAATTGAATTTTCTTGAGATTATAGTTTTCAATTTGAAGCCAAGTAACACATAAAACCGTCAACCTCGGTGTTAATGTAACTGAAGCGAACCCTGAAGTTAATTTAATAATTAAAACCGGTCGTTCAGTATAAATAGTAAATGTCGTATTCAACTCAACTCACTAAGTTAACTGATCGACTTCATTTTGTGAATAAAAAATACAAACATCATATTTTATCAACGCATACAACTAGCGGCACCGATCTTGAGCGCTTGGCGAAAGATGCGCAAAAGACCATTACGATCAAGTAATTGACCAGTCGCGTGCCGCGCCTGCACCGCCGGCTGTGATCGGTTGCTTGCTGCACGCACACGCATCTTTGATACGATGATTGTCTCATAAGATGCGCAAAGCAATCCCCACTTTTTTGGCCAGCGCTCAAGATCCGTGCCGGGGATAGTACGAAGGAATCGTTTTTTTTTTTTTTTCATCAGAGAAAACGTGAGTCTCGTATTGTGAACAAGCACACTGGCTCGATGAAGCATTAGCGCGGTCGCATTTTACCTATCACTCGCATTTTCGATAGCTGGTAATGGTTGTTTGTACGCACATGTAGAATGCTGTAACTGCCAATGAAGTTCAAGGTTTAAACGAGATTATTACTTTCAAATCAGTGATGTCAAAAAACATAACCATTCTAATGTTTCTTGATTTGTAACAAAATGTTCGTACATGGCTTGTCAGCTTTAAGGCAGATATTTTTTTTATACAAGGTGTAACAGAATTAATGCACATCCTCTAACTAGAATTAGCCCCTAATTCTAGTGCTCAAATACCACAAATTTTTATGAAACCAACATCGAAATCTTAAAAAAAAAACCTTGTTGTTGGTCCTTTACAAAAAGATACTGTGTTTGAAGACTAGAATCAGGCCTTAAGAGGATGTGCATTACTTCTGTTACACCTTGTATTCCAATAAAAAATTAATCCATAAAATTTTAGTCTAAATATGACCTAATCCTACTTATCTTATCAGGCAGGCCGCGAGCTAGGTAGACTGATGACCTGGTGAGAGTGGCGGGGAATAAATGGATGCAGAGGGCCCAAGATCATTTGGAATGGCGAGCTATAGAGGATATCTACACTTAGCATTGGGTGGAGACAGGTTGAAGAAGATGAAGAAGAAGAAGACCTAATCTTAAAACAAATTAGAGGAAAATTCATCATCATCATTTAACACGTCTACTGCTGAACATGACATCCCCCAATGACTACCAGATTGTCCGGTAGAAAGCGGTTATTTTTAAATCTTACTTATTTTGAATTGCGAACAGAAAAATATATGACAATTAGTATTTTATGAAATTACTCTTGCATCTACCACATTTTCTCTCACATCAAGTACTTGTATTTTTCACATTATTTTTGTTTTGACTCCATCAGTCGGTGGTGCGAAAAATGTGCCAATATATATCTCTCAATTAGAAAGGACTAAGTGAAATACGGGCTTAGTAGCATTTGCGGCTTTCGGTTTTGACGCCATGTTGTTTTGTGACGTCATATTCGGTTGATCGAGATTTACGATGGGTCGCGTATTGAGGGTTGGAACTGGAATAAAGGAGTGGAAAGCATGTGTGTTTTAAAAGGGTACATTTGGAAAAAATATCGAGCTAACAACAAAGCTATTTTTGGATAATATCATACTTAATAGTGGTGCTTCTTCACGAGATAAGGTATTTTAGAAGCATTAGAAATGAATCTCGAATCCGAACACGAAAACAATTTGTGTTTAAAAATTCATTTCTATAGCTCACGATTTTACTCATTCTTAAATCACTCGAAATAAGTGTTGTTATTGAATTGAAATCTTGTAACTATTTCTGTTTCACGCAGAAAATATTAAGAAACGGAATGCAAAAACTCATTGATTTTAAAAAACGGTAGTGATGCGCATAAACCGAACGTAAATAAAAAGTTATTATGTCAAACATATGTCAATGTCATTCTTCCGTACCTTCTACCACAGGGCAATTACTTTTACTTTCACAGAATGAATTTTCAAAAATAGTAATTTTAGGAATTCGCATGCGAATCTTGCGATTTCGTATTCGGATTTGAATTCGCATAATTCAAAAATACATCTCCAGATCCGAAATGAGGATATCCGTAAGAAAAGCAAAAGTCGCATTAGTTCTTTGAATTGCAAAACTAAAGTGGCAAGTGGCTAAAGTGGTTGTGATCACCTCCGCAGCCGAGAGGCGAGCATACCGGACTTGGCGTCGCTATCTCTGAGGTCCCGGGTTCAATTCCTGGTTTGTCAATGTAGAAAAAAAAACCTTTCTATATTTTCTTGGGTCTGGGTGTTGTGGTGTTGTCGTTGTTTTTTATTTCTGTAACACAGGTGCTTTAGCTACTTAGCATAGGATCAGAGCAATGTATGTAATGTTGTCCGATATTTATATAATTATTATTTAATAATGTGCAGGCCACATCAACCTTTGAAAATAAAAGTGGCGACCACGCAGATGTCGTCAGCGATTTCGATGTTCGTCCCATAGAAAAAGTTTTTATATTTGAGCACCAGGATCAGACCCCAGGAGGTTGTTGATGTTCTACAAATAACCCTGTACATCGCTAAAGTCGATGCAAACTACAGGTAGATAGCTCTACACACTCGATAGTCCACCGGAGTCAATCGCACAGAAACAGCGGCCCGCCGGGGTAATCGCCCGTGACACCCTCGACTAGTTATAGCAATTGGAATTAGCCCCACTGTTGGGGCTTGTTTTAGAATGTATTGGTGTTAGTTCGATGTTTGCACAACTGTGTTGTAAACTTCGTTTAGTTTTAATGAAAATCCAAAAAAAGTATACATTTTGAGTAATTAATAAAACATTTTTATTACAAAACACAATTAGGGTCACTTTCACCACTGCTAATAAGTTCCAGATAACCTATCTAGCACTTGTTTGACAGCTTGTTGTATAGGTTATCTGTCAAAACAAGTGCCAGATCCGTAACTTATCAGCACGTGGTGAAACTGGTCCTTAATCTCTTTGACAAAAATTAAGCAGTTATTTCATCAGTGACGTACTATTTTAGTGGGGGCGAGAATAATTTTCAGTGAAAATCACTAACCAGATTCGGAGATAGAAAGATCTGAGACACCTGGGCTGGGCTGGCTGGATGGGCTTGTTCATATTAACTTACTAGAATGCCATCGAAATTAGATAATTTACTACACAATTATTTTGCTACAGGAACGCATACAAGACATAACAAACCTTTATTTTATCCTGTCAAGCATGTGTGAACGAGACACAATAGAAATTACATTGTTATGCGACCGCCGGCGTTCTTATAATCCTCAACGGGATAAACAAATAATTTATTGTGCAGTGTACTTATAGACTGAGAAAGTAGCGTCTAAAATTTATCGTTACTTAGTCTTCTTCTTCATCTATAGAGCCCAGGGTCCGCTTTCCTTGATTTACTCCTCCACTTCGCACGGTCTTGAGCGTCTCTAGTTGTGAGATTATTGGCACGCATGTGGCTGTCATCCAGCCAGCATTTCTTGGGTCTACCCCTTTTGCCAGGACCTGGCGGTGGCGGCATGGCCAGACATTTGTTTCCTACGTAGCTTTCCGGTTTCTGCAAAATATGGCCGTACCAGCGTAGGCGACTCCCCTGCAGTTTGTCTGCAATATCACGGACACGAAGGCTACCGCAGATGCGCGAGTTCCTCACACGTCCTTCTGCGTTACTCCGCACTTAGTCCGTTACTTAGTATTAAATAAAATTAAAGACATTATGTATAAATAAAAGTCAACTTGCCTAGTTTAGTCACTTGCCTTTTTTGCTACAGTTAAATGGTTTCGGTCTCCTAAGTTCCTATAAGTATTTGTTTCCACCCCGCATTACCTTATTCAATATGTTGGATTCCCCCGAGTAACTCGCGTCGATGGCGCCTTGACACGCCAAACGGGAATCAGTCGGCGATCTGACGTATCAATCACCTGGGTGAACTAATTCCTGGCTGGGAGTTCTTTATGAGTGGGTGAGGGCAAATGTATGTTGATTTGATACCGTTCACAATAATTCAATGAAAAAATTTTTTTTAGGGTTCCGTACCTCAAACCAACCGATCAATTTGTTGTCTGTCTGTCTGTCTGTCTATATGTCTGTCAAGACCATTTTTATCTCGGGAACGCGCGGAGGTATCGAGTTCAAATTAAAACCATGTACTCAGGACTGTTGGTCCCTTAATGCAGTGTTTTTTTAACTAAAGTAAAAAAAAGATACGTCTGTTTATGCCGATAAAAAAAGAATATTTTTGATGCTCTCAAATGAATCAAAATTTATAGGGTACTCTCCATTAACCTAAAACTATAAAAGGCAAGTAATATCGTCTTGAAGTACGAGTCCAGGGAAAAATCGGAGAACTATACATTTACGATTAAATTTTGTAATTATAATCATCATCATCATCATCATCATTTCAGCCATAGGACGTCCACTTCTGAACATAGGCCTCCCCCGATGACTTTCACTGGGGGGGATTGCCAATACTCGCCACGCTTGGCAGGCGGGTTGGCGAGCGCAGTTTTTCATAACATTTCACACACAGACGCTGCTGCCCGTCTCGTGCTACAGGAGTTAGTCGCCTTTTACGACACGCCTCCTGTTAGCGGTGGAAAGGTGTATCCTTTACGGCCGTCTCCACACGGTAATTATAATAATAAATAATAAATAAAATCGTTTATTTCGGACAACTTATACCCATATGGGTTAGTAACAATGAACTTAAAATCTGTGGTTAGTATTAAATATTATAAAAAAAATATTAATTTATATACTGCCACTGCCGGGAAAATGCTGAGCGAGATCCGCAGGGCGCGTAAGGTCCCGGAATCACTCTCTGCACAAAACATTTCCAAAGCTATATTATACTGCGAGACTGAATCCTGAACTGTTTATAATATTATTATGTACCTACAAAGTTGTACGGAACCCTCGGTGGGCAAGTCCGACTTCCATTTGTACGGTTTAATTCGGTTAATAATAAAAAGACATTGAATTTTTGATAATTTTCAACTCGTCGACCGACTGGTGTAGCAGTTCGCACTGTGGAATATAAATCCAGAGATCGGGGATTTGAATTCCGCAAAGTCCTGTGTATAGGTGTATAATAATCTATATATATAAAAGAAGAAACTGACTGACTGACTGACTGACATATCAACGCACAGCCCAAACCGCTGGTGCTAGAGATTCCAAATTTGGCATGTAGGTTTCTTATAAGGTCTAGGGGTGCACTAAGAAAGGGTTTTTCAAAATTCACCCTCTAAAGGGGTGAAATGGGGGCCCAAAGTTTGTATGGGGAAACAAGATTAGTTAGACTATTTTATTCGAAACTTCACAAGAGTATTCCTAACAATAAATGATTAAACACGTGTTTCAGGTTTTTTGCGAAATCCACCCCTAAAGGGGGTAAAAGGGGTGACAAAGTCTGAAAATCAACATGGGTATTGTTTCTATGGTTTATTGGGTCGCTGATTACGAAAACAACAACAATTTTAAAGTACAACGTTACGGACGTAAAATATCATCCCCCCTGTTGGGATGCAATGCGGTTGAATTGTCTAAATATCAATATAGGTGTCGATTTTATGGTTTTTTGAGATGTTAATTACGAAAATGACATCAATTTGGAAATTTAATATTGTGGACATACAAAATTCTGGAACTCAACCCTTAAGTAGGTGAAAAGGGGGAAAAATTTTTGTATTTCAGTTATCTATTTATATAAAATGGTAAACTGACAGGAGTATTCCTAACAATAAATGATTAAACACGTGTTTCAGGGTTTTTGCGAAATCCACCCCTAAAGGGGGTAAAAGGGGTAACAAAGTCTGACAATCAACATGGGTATTGTTTCTATGGTTTATCGGGTCGCTGATTACGAAAACAACAACAATTTTAAAGTACAACGTTACGGACGTGAAATATCATCCCCCTGTTGGGATGCAATGCGGTTGAAATGTCTAAATATCAATATGGGTGTCGATTTTATGGTTTTTTGGGATGTTAATTATGAAAATGACATCGATTTGGAAATTTAATATTGTGGACATAAAAAATTCTAGAATTCAACCCTTAAGTAGGTGAAAAGGGGAAAAAAATCTGGGGTCTACGGGGGCCAAAATTTTGTTTATTTTGAGCTAGGACGCACCGTTTTCGAGATATCAACGGCGCTGCGTACACGACGTAGCAGGGCGGGCCGGACAATTTCGCCGCAAACAATAGACCAAAGGGAAGCGTATACTGCAACGCACACGGCGGTCAATAAGACAGCGCCGCCAGTGCCCGCCCCGCACCGCGGCATGTCCGTGGATGCCCGCCGTGGATCGCACGAACCAGTATATACACATATATATTCACGTATATACACTAACGCAGACGGCGGCGCGGGCGGCTAGCTTAGTCTGCGCCGCGCGCTCTACTAGAATTGTTGTCCTGAACTGACCGTCGTGTAAGTTGAGTACGCGGCGCGGGCAGCCGCGGGCATCGATGAGCATGAGCAGACGCGGTCTTTATTGCTTCACGGTCAAAAAGACCGCACCACTGCGTTGTATGCGCAGCACCTTACTCCATTCTATATTAATTAATCTATATACATATATAAAAGGCAAAAGTGATTGACTGATGTATCAACGCTCAGCCCAAACCGCGGGTTCTAGAGATAGAGATAAATTTGACACATAGGTTTCTTTTCTAGGGGTCACTAAGAAAGGATTTATCAAAATTCATCCCCTAAAGGGGTGAAATGGTGGTCCAAAGTTTGTATGGGTAAACAAAATTAGTCAGACTCTATTATTCGAAACTTCACAGGAGTAAGTTCTCCTTACGATAAATAAGTAAGTATGTGTTTCAGATTTTTTGAAAAGTCAACCCCTAAAAAAGGGAAGGGGGCTGACAAAGTCTGAAAATCGACATGGGTATTGTTTCTATGGTTTATTGGGTCGCTGATTACGAAAACAACAACGATTTAAAAATTAAACGTTGTGGACGTGAAATTCCATCTCGGGGTATTGGGATGCGATGGGGTTGAAATGTCTATCAATATGGGTGTAGATTTTATGGTTTTTTGGAACTTTGATTTTAAAATTGAATATTGTGAACATGAAAATTCTTGAAATTATTTGTGCTAAATTGCAATTCAATCGGTCCAGTAATTTCGGAGCTAATCGGTTGTAACAGACGGACTGACAGGCAGCCACACGTGATCCCTACACAATGGTTCTATTTTTGCATTTGATGTATAGAACGAGACCCGCGTTATCCTAAAATTGATAAATCGCTATATTATATAATATCATATCGTGTTTTGATTATTAAAAAATACTGTCTATAAAGAAGGTTTGTAGTTTTTTTAAATTACTGAGTTTGACATTCATACTACACTTAAAATCAAATCTAACGCGAGCGAAGCCGCGGGCAAAAGCTAGTTGTTTAATAATTATCTAGCCCCAAACTAAGCAAAGCTTGTACTATAGCGACTAGATAACGGATAAACATACTTAAATACTTTTATAAACATCAATGACTTAGGTACAAATGTTGGGCTGATCACACAAACATTTGCCCATTGCGGGATTCGAACCCGCAACCGCTGGTACAAAGCCAGCGCGACCGGAGCGCGAACCACTACACCAGACGGTCGTCGATGGATAGATATCATTTAATGTATGTATATAAGTATGTATATAGGTACCTACCTCTTGGCTCAAGAATCTTATATAAAATGAAATGAAATGAAATTATACAACGCATACAACATTATATACAACGGTTCGGACTTACCAACAACTTCTTGTCCAGGGTAGCAGTGGATAAGGTGAAAATTACAACCTCTGGTAGGGGACGGCACCCTAAGAAGAGGTGTGTGTGTATCCATTATCTAGTTACCTTAATACAGCCTATGCTAAGGGCTAGATTAATTGGTGTGATTTTTGAAACAACATTCATCATCATCATCCTCATTTCAGCCATAAGACGTCCACTGCTGAACATAGGCCTCCCCCAGTGACTTTCAGATTGGCCGGTTGGAAGCGGCTCGCATCCAGCGGCTTCCTGCAACCTTTACCAGGTCGTCTGTCCACCTTGTGGGTGGACGTCCTACGCTGCGCTTGCCGCGGCGGCTTGAAACAACATTGTTATTATTATAATAAATATTTTTAAAGGCTTCTAAATCGATAAATTGTTAGTCAGTTGATAATGGTAGGGCGGGACGTCACTGCTTAATATTGCCATATAAATGTGAATTGCGTTTTGACATCTCACTTATGTCAATTGGATGTTATCAAAAACCAACCAATCCAACCAATCGTCTTTTAATGGACGTAAGGACATATTAGCAGGGATCGGAATAGGTAGACTGATTTGATGTACTTTGGTAGTGCTAGCATAATATGGATATGTCTTTTTTTTAAGAACTGATACAAAGAAATGCCGAAATCTGGGAGGCATGTCCATATTAACGTCAATGTTTGAGATCATTAACCCCAAATCAATCTACCTATTCCGATCACTGCATATTAGACACTAATGTCAAACCAAAAGCACGGTTGGATACTTACGGCAAAAAAAAGATTTTATGTCAAATTTCGTAAAATCTTTAAAAAAAAGACAATAAAATTTAAAAATATATTTATCACCGGTTCAATGGTTGAATTCGTATTCTTAAAATAGCTCTACCTATACACCTAAAATGTTTGGCTAAACCTTTTCCAAACACCCTGTATATACGTGGTCTAAAAATGGTCTAGTCTCCGAACGATCATGGTCAAGCACTCCCTAACTAGCAGCGCTCTGAGGAATAAGTGCTATTATTATTTTGGTTATAATTCCACCCATGTTTCTAGTCTGCCTGTCTCACCGCCAATCATCTGTACTCCCACTTGAGGAGAAATGGCAGCCGAGAGCATTCAATCTTTCAACCGACATAATTATCGTCAGATATCCTCTTAAAGGTGCGCCCATGATGTAAAATCGCTCTAGAAAGGCTATGGATAATTCAGTGCGCTCAAATTAAATTGTCAAATGTATATTATTAAAACAAAAGTTTGTTAGTTTACTTCTGCCATCTGACTTTGGTGAATTTCGGACGAAGTCGCTAACTCTTATCTAGTTTTGTTAACAGATAATACAGTTTACTACTGGACCAAAATTAAAATCGCCAAAAATTGTTTCCTAAATTCATACTTTTCATAGGCACGTCAACCTACCACAAAAAAAATCAAATTTTCTCATTCGAATATTGATCTCTACGTATCGGACATAAAGTTAAAAATCGGTCCAATGACCTTTAACTGTTTAGGTAGGTTGACCTGCCGTTAACTTCAATGATGATGTATTCGCATGTATCATATGATTTTCCTCCCACTCAGCTGACTGCTGACTTAGTCAAGGTCAACGACTTACAAATGGCTTGTATAACACATCTGTAAAACCTAGCACAGAAGCCAGGGATACCTATATTGTTATGTATTAGAGTTTTTATAGAAATAAAACAAAAAAAAATTGTTTTAATGCTCGTGGTCATTGCAAATACATTTGATAAGATAATATAATTTTTATTTACGTAAGTAAACATGTGTGAGATTTACAAAGCATTGGCCGACATATTTAATTGGTGTTAGTGTCATTAGTATCAACATTTGCCTTACGTGATTTGAACCGGCAACCGCTGTTTTTGTATTCCGGAGCGCGAACTACTACACCAGATGGTCGTCCTCAGTACCTAGCTACTAGCCCATATTGTGTTTTTTTTCTTATCCACAGATTTTTTTGATCCTAGCCACTTCCAGTGTCTCTAACTCGCCCCAGGTGGTGAGGTCTACCCCCTCCGTGGGTTGTCTCTTGAAAAAGTCTCAATAACTCGTCACGGCGGAACGCGAATGACATCGTTAGTAGGAGTGGCGTGAAGAAAAGGCACACTATCTACACGATGCTACGCGCTTCCTATCGGGAGATACAGGGTGGCAAAGAAATAGACCGTGCTTGAAAGAGAGTGTAACAAAAAATATCATCATTTCAGCCATAGGACGTCCACTGCTGAACATAGGCCGGTTGAAAGCGGCCTGAATCCAAATAGTTATATAAAGAATATTTTGTAATTTGAAACTAATGGGAAAAGGTACTTCTCGATGACACGATTGGCGTGTTGGCACGGTGATTAAACCTTACACGCGAAGGGTCTCAGGTTCGTTTCCCGCTTTGATCAAACGCTTTTGAAAAAATCATTGTCTCGTACCACAAGGACGTTAATTGTTTACATCAAAACTGTAACGATAAGTGAACTGCCACATATTAAAAAAACACAAAGCTATTCATAACATAACATACATACAAAACTTACCTACCATGATTTTTCTGTTAGCGCTTTGTGGCGCTAATCAGTTTCGCTTGACCATAATCCGACAAGTCTAATGAAATCCAAAATGTCCAGAGGACATGCTGGCGTGCTATCTGCCCACGAATTGAAAACTTAGACTACTGAGCTACCAATAATTAAATATTTTTGTTAGTTTGGTATAATATTTGGAACCTACTTATCCTGCAGTTTAGATAATGAATGGTGCGTACTTTTTTATGAGCAGGTATTTAATGTTTCTAAGGGCTGTTAGAGATTCCCACTAATCTCAGACTTACCAGTTACGAGCATTGATATATTTTTTAAACTGCAGTGTAATCTTTAAGTGCAGTTCAGTGCAAAGAAAAAGTGCAAGCCAATATCATTAGAAATATAAAATCACAAAGTTTTCAACCGACTTCAAAAAAAGAGGAGGTTCTCAATTCGACTGTATGTTGTTTTTTTTTGTATGTATGTTACGCGATTACTCCGCCAATTATGAATTTTAATGATTCTTTTTTGTTTGGTAGATCATACTTCAGAGGTGGTCCCATATAAATTTTATCGAAATTGATTTAGAACTTTTTGAGAAAATCAACAAATATATACCCAGATAAGATTTTGGTTGTGGTTCTTGTTACCTATCTTCGACAAATATGAGCCGATTTTGATGATTTTTGTTTTATTGAATAGCTTATACTTTAAAGATGCTATGATAAAAGTTTGCAAAATAAAAATCACCCCTAAGGGTAGGAAAATAGGGGATGAAATCGGTGTTCAGCAGTTAGATTAGGATTTATCACTGAAAATAGATGAAATAAGTAAATTTTATTTAAAAAAATAAAACCGACTTCAAAACACTAAAATGCTAAAAATAATCCTAACACTTAAGTACCTAATCAGTTACTTTTGGAGTCGGTGCCAGCCGATGAGAGATTCAATGTTTTTGTTTGCACCGTTTTACTTATAGGATGCAATTTTATCATCAACAGTCACTTCGACGTTTCTTGAGATACAAGTTTGTTGTCATTTTCCTAAAACCGTAAAAAAAAAAGTTTTTATTTGAAAAAAACATCCGAATTTAATATCTAAAAATAGTTTGGACTCACCCTGTATTCCTAAGTATTGGATAGATAATAACAGCATTTCGTATAAAAAGCTGGTTGTCATTTCGTGGACTTCCCGTCCGTTGTCCTTCGAATTTCACTTCTCATCCCCTATTTTAGGGTTGGTTATTCATTGACAAAGGCGATCTAGTCAAGCGTACCCACTAGACGTGATCATGCATCACTTGTTGAGAGTACGGAGGTATTTTAAATAGGTTCTGTGCCCCAATGTTGGGCTGTTCAAGATTTTAATAGGGAATCAATGTATAGTGCTTTGAGTGGTCGTTCGATATCTTAAAGTCGATAAACACGTCATGTTACATTGTGGATGCAATAAAGTATTGAGTATTCAGTAAATTAATCAATTTTGTAAATCTAGAAACTAGCTTCGCTTTTATGTTAGTTTTTATTTTAAAATTATAAGGAATTACGCAATTTTCCGTCAATTGTCGTGACGAGTTCTTCTTAAAAAATATGTATGTATATTCATGAAAATCCCTCTGCAGTTTTAGATAATACTTCTACTTATGATTACAAAATTCTGCCAACAATTTAATTTATTTCTTTGGCCTAACTTTAAATCCTTAATATTACTTACAAACACCCATTACTTTACTTACTTTGCTTGTGCTCATTAGACAAACATTAGCCTTTTACGGGAATCGAACCGCGACCGATAACTTCATATTTCAGAATGGAACTGTAATAGGATTATTAGGTAAAATACATAATTTCTAAATTCAAATCATTAAATTTATTTTTTTTATTTATTTTTTTACAAAATCCACAGCTCATAAGTACAGAATACATTTTCTTGGTGACAAAGCAGACAGCCAGTATTGGATTTACATTTTGTTACATTTACAAATTTTAAAGTTTTTATTGTATTTTTATATTTTGAAACTGTTCACCGCCTCCCCTTCTCAATTTTTATTCAACTGCCCTCTACCTGAAGATTGCCTGGAAAAGATCGCTTCTAGCGGTAGGACCGCCTGAAGTCTGCTATTCTAAATGTATTTTTTCCTGTGATTTGTTTCTTTTATATAGTGGACAATAAAGAGTAGCTATCTATGTATCTATCATAATGCGATTGGTATGAAAACTCGATTAAACAGCAACTAATAAAAACCGGTCAAATTTGAGACAGGCATGTGCTAAAAAACCATAATTAACAAAAAATACGGTGCTATGAATCCTCCTTGAGCAAATCCAACTTTCACTTGGACGATAAAAAAAAACTACTGCATTTGTTTCGATCGTTACCGATTTTTTTAAAGCCTTCGACTCGTCGTCTATGATATATGCATAGAATATTCTAGAATGAAAATAAAGCATATCAAGGTATTCCTTGGCGTGTCATACGCACGTCTGTGTCAAGGTTGGCATGGTCGCGGGTCGCGGGTCGCGAAGCACATTGCATGTGCACTACGCTCTTAGCAGGGTACTGCTTAGGGTACTAGAAGTGACATACAGATTTCTATGTTCTATTTTTTTATACCAATTATTTAGCTCTAAACTTAGCTAAGCTTGTACTATGGCAACTAGATAACTACCACAAAGGTGAGGTGAGGCCTGTTCCCTGCAGTGAGAAGTACACAGGGTGTTAGGTAAATGGTATATCAAGCCGAAACTATCTTATGTTAACATACTATGGTAAAGACAGGATATCATCATTTCTAAAATACAATTTTCATACAAATCGGATTCTGAGAATTATTAAGTTTTGTATGAAAAAAAATAAAAATAAAAAGATGATATAAATTTCTGACTAGTCCATATATGCATATTACTATAGCCTTTATATGCATTGGCTAGTTAACATGGGCTAGTTTCGGCTTGATATACCAATTACCAAACACCCTTTATAGGCATATTTTACATTTATAAACACCCATGATTTAGGTACAAACGCTCGTGTTCATCACACATACATACCCCTTGCGGTATTCGAACCTGACACCGTCTGGCATTGTAGTCCAGAAGGCGACCACTAGACCAGATGATTGAAATTTTTTAATCATTTAAACCTGTTTCTACTTCATATAATGCCTCTCAAATCATTAAAGGTTTGCTACTAGCTAGAAACTAAACATGATAATGTTTTTTGGGACACGTACATAATTTAATCAAAGTTACTCCAGTTGTCGCGACAAAAGTAGCCTATGTCTTTCTCAAAGGTCCGATCTTTATCTTTACCAATATTGGTTCCGCGGCTTAGACCGGATTCGACCAAGCTGGTGTAAGTTTTAACTTGAGAGTATACCACTGCTTAATCTAGAGTAAGCTGATTTTTCATTCTACCAACCACTAATCTATGAAAAATATTAAAACGGGCGATTTTGACAGTGTATAAATTAAACTGAGTAATAAGTAAATGTCAAAGTTGTCACTTGTCAAATCCACTCATGTCACCTCGAAACTCATGACATGTTGTTAACATCTAGCATTGACACTCTATTATCCTACAAAATTAAAATGTTGCGGCATTTCAAGTCAACCTAGAAGAAATGGATTACATGGATTTTGGTAGGTTTATCAATTCGTTGATCGTTCACTCTTGAACTACAGAATAACAATACCGAGTATAGTGTATTGCTCGAAAAACGTAATCGAAGTTATCCAAGGGTAAATTCAAGGTGTAAAATTATACCCGTAATAGTTATTCTGGTATAGCTTTGTGTTTGGTCGAATCGGCCCTTAGGCGTCAAAATGTAACAGACAGCCAGACAGATTTTTTTTCGCATTTATAATATTAAAAGTATGGATTAGTAATATTATTTATCAATTTTTTTAATGATCCTAAATGACAAGTAGCTTAAGCACTTGTGTTACAGAAACCAGAAACAACGACGGTACCACAACACCCAGACCCGAGACAATATAGAAAAGTTATTTTCCTACATTGACCGACCAGGAATCGAACCCGGAACCTCAGAGAGTCCGATATGCTCCCCTCTCGGCTACGGAGGTATACTACTATAGCTATCTTTTAAAATGTGCTTATATCGTTTTCTCCTGTCAACCTATGCATTATTTTACTATTGTGTCTGCGTTCTTATGAATACTTACCTACGTGCCAAGTCTGTTCCAGGCTTCCCATCTCTAGGTCTTCGAAGACAGTTGTCTGGCGTAATGGGGCGATAATGGTGAGGCTTCCGTGTCATAGTGACGGTAAATGACTACTTAGCCAGACTAGAATAGAACTACCTGCAGTCCGCGGCCTTTGTACGATTTATACCTCGCCGTATGAAATAGTGTAGCCAAGGAAAGGGTTAAAAACGTCTTACAAATTGCTATACACTTTTAAGTTTACTTAAATTAACCATGATAGCTATCTGCAATATAGCATGACCTGATATTATCATTATAGATGACCTCCATAGCTGTGAGGCGAGTACCGGACTTAGCGTCGCCATCTCTGAGGTCCCGGGTTCGATTATCGGTCGGGTCAATGTAGAAAATGAACTTCTATGTGATCTCGGATCTAGGTTTAGTGTTATCATCGTTGTTTCTGATTTTTATAACACAAGTGCTTAAGGCGACGGGTAAGGCAAGTGACCTTGAGCATTAAGCGTCAACTAATGTGACTTCTATTAAGTGCCTAAGATATTACAAATGCTTCTCGCAGACTAAACATCCATCCGTGCGCACCTGTGCAAATAGATTATCATTGCGAGCAAAATATCCGCTAATGGAAAAGTAGGCGCTAAGAGTAAAATTCATTAAGAAACCTTATAATTCTGAATTTGTTGACTATTTGAGAAAAACATACTTCACCCTAAAGGCACGAGTGTTATAAATAACTAAACCAACTTTGAAGCTAAACAAAAACGTTGAAAATATAAATGTGTACAAGACCGCGTTATTCGCGGTACTTTAAAATTTATTTTAGTGTTTATAAGAAAAAAATACTAGTATTTAGAAACATCAGGAAAAAATTCAACATATAAGTTACATGATATATTAATTTCCACATCCTATATCCAAAACTTGTCCAAAAACACCTCTTTTACTTAAGCTACTTTATCATAGACAATACAATAATATAATTAGCAACGGAACTTGGGCATATTTTATTCTAGTATTCTTTATGTCAATGAGGACAATATTTTTACAAAATATAACGTAGGAACTCTCTGTACCAATTTCTCTTCTATAGTTGTTCTCAGCCTAAAGATTTTCTGGAAGAGATCACTTTTAGCGACAAGATAGTTATCAAATACAAAACAAAGATTTTTTTAGAAGCCGTCTCCCAACGCTGACATACAGGAGCCAATTTAGAAAACGTCCACCCAGGTGGGCATACAACCTGATGAAGGTTGCTTAAAGCCGCTGGATGCTTCCAACCGGCCAATCTCAAAGTCATTGTTCAGCGTTCAGCGTCGCAATTCTGGGCAAAGCCTCCCCTAAACCTACTTGTCCCTTTCCTTGGTTAGGGCTTGCCAATCTTTGAGAAAATTGTCTAAGTCGCGCCATCGCTTTCGAGGTCTACCTCTCGAACGATGTCCGTCAGTAGGCAGCCAGTGCGTGATGACTTTAGCCTACTTTTTAGAATTCATCCTATGGACATGGACCGCCCATTCCCACTTCAACTTGTCAGCTTTTCTCCCACTATATCCTATGGCTGAAATGATGATTATTATTTATGGACCTCAAAAACAAACAAGGTTCTCTATCCCGCTAAATTTTAATTATAATTTCGAACTGCTGACTTTTATAATGGTATAAGATTAAGCTAATTTCTGCATCTTTCTGTAAACACAAATTGTAACTTCTTTGCATGGTGTACAATAAAGAGTATCTATCTATCTATCTATCTAATTGTATTTTTTATCAATACCATCTATAATATTTTTTTCCGCTAATGGGATTCCTTGTAAATCCACTGCAGTGACATTCAAAGAATTAGCTTTCCAACCGTCTGTATTCTGCACGCTCCAAAGAACAAATCAGCCTGTCATTCTGAATTCCCGAAAACAATTCCCGCGAATTTCGATAAACAGCGATCCATATTGTCTGTCTGTCCGTCCGTCTCCCGCAACATAGCGTGATGGTAGTTAGTAATTTTGCTTGAAACATAAAAGTGAAATAGCATTCGAAGTATCCACATGATAAAATGAAACGGTAGGTTCATAATGCTTTGTCTGCGCGTACCTAAAAAAATAACACGGGAGCTCGTTTGTACTTAAAATGATGTAATGCTTAAAATAAAATTATATACGCAAAGCTGCTGGCAGAGTTTGAAAAAAAATGCCAAGGATAAGAGTAGTATACAGGGTGTAACGAAAAGGTGAAATAAAACTTTAAGGGGTTATTCTACGGCTAAATTACATCAACTTTTTCTATGGGACCAACATCAAGATCTCAAAAAAAAAATTGACGTTTCCATACAAACTGATGCCAGCTGGTCGCGTTTTAGTATGGGAAAGTGTTTTTTTTTTGCGATTTCTATGTTGGTCCCATAGAAAAAGTTGATGTAATTTAGCCGTAGAATAACCCCTTAAAGTTTTATTTCACCTTTTCGTTACACCCTGTATAATACAATTTATTTATTTGCTTGCCTTCGAACAGGGTATACAGAAGATCGACAATAATAATGTATGATCACCTATCCAGTAATCAACAATAGCATGCAAATGCAAATATATTACTAGGTACAAATAGAAATCAGCATAAAATATTACACATTATGGATATATTACTTATACTTATCCTTGACTATTCATTATGGTTACAGGTGACTCAGTGGTACGCCACTGCCACGCCTCTCCTAATGCATTCATTATGCCCATGTCTAGTAATGGACTGAAGTGAGCTTGTCTGCAGACCTAATAATGATCTTATACACCAGCAGCGCCACCTCTTAATGCCGTGGTCATTTAGGCTCGGACTACATGCACCCGGAATTTTCAGAACTCCATACAAAACGGCTCTGGACAAGCCCGGATTCAATCCGTTTTGTATAGGGTTGTGAAAAATTCCGGGTGCATATAGTCAAAGCCTTATACAATAGGTTATCAACAAGGTTACTATTGTACAAAAAGAACTGAACATTAATGGAAATCAAGACTACTTTGTCTCCGTACACTGTGGCATTGCATTTCAGAATCAGATTTCAGACTTATAAAACATTGATTAGCTTTCACTGGGCATAGCTGAATCGATGCAAGTCAAGTACAGTATAATAAGGTCACGGTACAACCTTCCGTCGTCTTTAACGATGCAAGTGA
This sequence comes from Anania hortulata, assembly GCA_963576865.1. Lineage (NCBI taxonomy): Eukaryota > Metazoa > Arthropoda > Insecta > Lepidoptera > Crambidae > Anania > Anania hortulata. The sequence continues at coordinate 2,217,722 of OY756409.1, forward strand.
TTGTACACATACCGATGCCAAATCCATATTTTTAGAATTTTTAATATTATATGAATGGATCCATCATCATTTCAGCCATAAGACTTCAACTGCTGAACACAAGCCTCCAATTACTGTCATCGGGGGGGGATTGCCAATAATCGCCACGCTTGGCAGGCGGGTTGGCGAGCGCAGTTTTTTATAACATTTCGCACGCAGATGCTGCTGCCCGTCTCGTGCTACAGGAATTCGTCGCCTCTTACGACACTCTTCTGTTGGCGGTGGGAAAGTGTATTCTTTACGGGACGGCCGTCACACGGCACGGCGGTTGAATGGATTGCACAGATAACACTAAATGTGCAGTCATGGTACTGGTCTGAATTTCCAGTTTCCAGGGTTACGAAGAACTGATAGCCCTGGATCATAGTCAAGCATATATTATGTACACTGACTAAGAATGGAACTAAGCACATCATCTAGGTGTACTTACACATGCTCTTCCACCAAACCTTCATCAGGCCTGTCTTGAGGAGTCGTGTCATGTCAGCCTGTTGAAGTCCGCTATTGGACATAGGCCTCCCCCAGAGAGAGCACGATCTCTCACTTTTTTCATCGAGCCACTGCCAGCCCTCTTCATAAGGTCGTCAGTCCATCGAGCTAGGGGACCTTGATCTTGACCTTAAGGAGTAATGCTTAAAAATCCCTCCTGGTCCTGGTCAAAAATAAAAAAGTAAAGTAATTTTCCTTTGACGTCTCATTTCAAGGTACAGGTGCTACATATTAGGTATCATAATATATTATGAAGCCCAATATCTTTAGATGACCATAATCTTGAATACAAGCCAGATTATGATTATGGGAGGAAACCTTGGTTGCTGGACCAACTCTTACTCCTCCGACTTAGAAAGAGACAAAACGCTAGCTAAGAGGAAGACATGCATAAACAATGATAGATTTTGATCTTGAGTTGTCAGTTATTTTAAATTGAACCACAGATCACAGCTCAACACTAATGAAATCCCTAAAATGTTATTTATGCCAATATGAATATAAGAAAATGACATTTTTGGCAAGTTATTTTTACCTGCATGTCTACGATTTCCATGCCTGTGGCATTTCGACATGTGCATGTCAAAACCGACCTTAAAAAACTAATGATGTCAATTTCGGTGGTATACTTAGTTAGTTAGTTTAGCTGGGCTTTCTCCGCACTTAGCCTCATGATTGGGCCATTTTGCATGCTATAAGTCTTTCTTACTCACCATCTAAGACCTACCATCCTAGGTCGTCCCAGAAGGTCGACCTTTTCAGACTGCTGCAGGCTTCCGGGAGCGATCCTGGTGATTGGAGAATCCGTGCCCGTTGATCTGCCACGCTTCTGTCCTCCAATAGCACATGCTGTGGCGTTTCTTCTGCCTTCATGCATCCTCTGCATGTGGGGCTGTCTGTCACACCTATGTTAAACAGGTGTTTGTTAAGAGAACAATGGCCGGTTATAACACCTATAACCTTGCGAATTTTGTGCCTTGCTAGTCTGATGAGGTTGCGGGCAAGCTTATTTGATACCGCCGGAACTGCATTTTTCGTTTTTTTTTACCGTTATTTACTGGTATACATAGAAAGGTATTTTTTTTGTACTATTGACCAATTTCTATTGGTCAATAGTTTCTAAAATGTCCTCCATCATAGACGCACCACAATTTTTTACTTGAGGGCTACAAAACCTATTAGGTTTTTCTAGATAAAATTTGGTAGGTATTATGGTTATGATATCTCAAATCTGTACACCCACTGCCCTAAAACAAAAGTATTGAAGCGGTATCGGGGCGCGATCGACACGCGATCGTGACGATCGCGCCAGCATGCAATAAAATCGACTGCACCGCGGATGCCGGCAACAATTGATTTACTGCACCTTATGGAAAGGGGGCTAGAGTGTGGAGGTGGACTTTCAATTGAACCCTATCAACCTATACTTACTCACTGCTGAGTGCTGGGTATTAGCTTTTTTTTATCTGCGCCACTTCTCAGGGTCCTGTGCCAACCTTTCCCAATTCATCCCAGCCACTTGCATAATTTCATTGGATCAGCAGCATGGTTTGGTGTCACATTGAAGCATAAAATTTACATTTGATTTCTGTAACCATTTGACTCCATAGTTTAAGACCAAAGGCATCATAACTCTGTTTCACTGTTATCTGAATGATTCAGCTGCTAGATTTAAATCCAAATGAATTCCAAAAAAAACTGATCTAAAATTTTCACTTGTAATTTTATGTAGCATTTGATTGCAAGAACAACTTTAAAATGGTCACTTTTTGTCACTTAATGGCTATATATAGGCTCTAGCCGGTCAAGGAGAGCATTAACTAGACTATTTGGACAAGTACTGTTACAATTTTGTAAAAAGACATGCCAATAAAGCTTACAAAATTCACTAACCAAAGATAAACGGACTTTAAATAGAGATGGTTTATTATTACTTTTAGCAAATAAATATTGTGAAATACATTCTTCAATTTAAAAAGTGCGCTGTGCACCTACGTACCAAGCTGATATTCGGGATTCAAGTCCCGGCATGGGCGAGTTGTCTATTTTCATTTAAACCATCATCATAATCAGCCACGTCAGTCCACTGCTGGACATAGGCCCCTCCAAATGCACGCCACTGAGCCCGATCCTCGGCTATTCTTTTCCATCCACAGCCAGCAGTCTCGCGTATATCGTCACTCCACCTGGGCGCCATTTTTTGTTCAAATATTCCAAAAAAAGTCTTTCTCCACACTTTCATAGTTGAACAAAGCAAGAATTCTCGGAATGCTCGCGACAGTTGCATTCAGTTCTTATCTCGTATTGGAGTGTATATTTTTACTGATACAGCTGGGGTGACCTTAGTGCGATTTATGGCCTGGGGCACTTGGTTTATAGCTGCAAAATGCAGAATGAGAAATGGGGTATGATTATGGATCCGTGTCTGACCTTTTTAGGTTCTATTTGCTACTATCAATACGACTGCAGTCAGTTCTGATTTGATGACATTGTGATTGTCATAGTAATAAATAAGTCTGGCAGTTTTTGGAAGGAATTTTAAATATAGACTCGTTTTGATTGCTAGCAAAGCAAACATTAAACAAAATACGTACACCAAAAACAATTTTAATGTGATCTGCTTATCATCACAGGACTTTCAAATTACAATTTAACTTGTTTATTCTAATCGTTTTTTTAATTGAATTTTTTTTGTGATAAGTCTTGTAAATGTCGTAACGAGAAATCAATATTTAACAACTGATGGCTCAAACTGAAATCGGATTAATTTCAATTTTTGTTTAATCCAACAAAAACAAAGAAAAAAAATACATAAAAATAATTATAAATACTTAGCGTAAGTGATTGAAGTGAAGAAGTGAAGCACGTGTGATTGGATCACAACAAAAAAAGATAAAAAATACATGTAATTAAATTAAGGATATATCGTAAGCATAAACGCGACTTGTGGCTAATTTCAAAGTCGGTTGTAGATTCGAAAGAGTCCGAAGCAGAAATTGTCAACCCCCAAAGGAGTACAGAGGACGAACGCTCGGACGGTATTTATCTGCCGCCTTTATTGGGCCCGTTGGTCACTTCGGAATTCGCGCTATTTATTTATTGTACTGTGGCACTGGCAAGTACAGAAGTGTCTTGCATTTTTTTAACTATATAAAAGTGGTTAAAATCTTCAACACTCGATTCCCATCATGGACGAACTATTTATATATCTACCTACAAGTTTATACGACACCCTAGGTGGTGCGAGACGACACTGACTTCCTCAACAGTGGTCCCAAATTAGATTAAAAAAATATCCTTCTTCATTATTATCCTTCATTATTAATGTCCGCATGGGGCAAATGTCTGTGTGATGAGCACGAGCATTTGTACCTAAGTCACGGATGTTTATAAAAGTATTTAAGTATGTTTATCCGTTATCTAGTCGCCATAGTACAAGCTTTGCTTAGTTTGAGGCTAGATAATTAGTGTGATTGTGAAATCAATTTATTATTTTATTAAAATTAGATGCCTTGTGTTCGACCTTAAATCATTCTACTTCACTGAAAACTTATCACTAACAATAGATAAAATAAATTGTCATAATTATTATTTCACGTAAGGATAGAGATCTTAGCACTTTTGTGCCTGCTTGTACCGTGAAGTATATTAAACGTAGGAGGAGGCGGAGTGTCCGCCGACATTTGGTTTTTATACACCGATACTTTGTCGCATTCCCTGAGACTTTTGTATATTAGACTGTACATAGAGCTCGTAAACTATAGAGGCAGCAATTTTTTTTAGTCTCAATAAATTAAGATAAAGTAGATATTTTGTCATATTTAATAAAAACAAAGCGTCAGGATTTTTATTTCAATGGCCTCCGCCAGTGCAATCTACTTTTGTAAGTGTGTGTGCTTGCGTGTGTAAATGTCAATGATGGTTTAGTTTGATAGCTGTACCACAGAACAAAGATAGTAACAGAAATCGAACCGTTTTTGTCAATTGTTACTTTTTAACGAACATTGCATTATTTGATTTGAAAAATATGACAGTGTAAATGCATACATTACATGTTATGTTGTTGATTCAAAATTTACTTTGATATTTCCAACAATAGAGATACAATTCTGTCGGCTTATAAAAAATAAAACTAATAATATTGTCATGACAAGTCAAAATACTTCTAAACCTCTTGCTTATAACCAACTATCTTGTATGTAGTAAGGCGATATTATTCACTAAAATCAGACCATTCGTGTTAATCGCGCTCGAACTGTTTCAGCGTGTTCCGAGATTTTGTTTCCGTGAGTTATGTGTACGTGTGCGTTGCTCGAGCGCGCATTATAAGAAGCTTAACTTTTGATTCTCGATACCATTATTTATTCTGTGGCCATACTAAATACGGTTTTGCAATAACAGTAATACATACTGTCGTTGTCACATAAAATAATCCTAGAAAATCGGTCTGTCTATACGTTCGTCAGTCTGCATTCCACAGCAACCGTCCAACTAATAAGCCTACTCCAATAAATCTACCATAATGTCGTCCCACTGTTATTGATTCCGCTAATTTCGACTTCTCCTGTTTTCCTGTTTATCCAGGCTGGAATTCACTTAGCAGTTCAGATAAATAAATACCGGCCATAAACGAGTGATTTATACAAATGGAGTGAGCGGTAAAAAAAAAAGATTGAAAGGGTTCTATTAAAGTATCTAGTATGATTTTTTATGATTTAAAGTGTTTTTTCGGTTCTATCAAATCGTTTTAAAAAAAAATGGTTCTAGTTCTTATTTTTTTTAAATGACCATAACTTTTGATTTGAAAGTCCAACTTTGATTAATCTTTATTTGTCGGTTATACAGGGTGTAACGAAAAGGTGAAATAACACTTTAAGGGGTTATTCTACGGCTAAATTACATCAACTTTTTCTACGGGACCAACATCGAAATCTCAAAAAAAAAATTGACGTTTCCATAGAAAATGATGCCAGCTGGTCGCGTTTTAGTATGGGAAAGTGTTTTTTTTTTTGCGAACTCAATGTTGGTCCCATAGAAAAAGTTGATGTAATTTAGCCGTAGAATAACCCCTTAAAGTTTTATTTCACCTTTTCGTTACACTCTGTATAAGATATATTATTATAGATAAATATTAGCCATACAGCACATCAACTGTTACATGGTCTTGAAGTAAGGAATTAACATCCTTGTATTACCTACTGATTTGCCAGGGGCGTCTCCCAGCACACCATGACTCGAGTCAGATTAGAAAAGAACCCAGGACCCTTTGTGTTCAAGGCGAATTGTCGAGGAGCACCTACGTGGCAAAACATTATGATTAATTACAACTTTTCAGTTAAACGCTTTAATTTTTTGTGATTTACAACACATCATCATCATTTCAGCCATAGGACGTCCACTGCTGAACATAGGCCTCCCCCATTGACTTCCAGATTGACCGGTTGGAAGCGGCCTGCATCCAGCGTCTTCCTGCGACCTTTACCAGGTCGTCTGACCACCTCGTGAGTGGACGTCCTACGCTGCGCTTGCCGGTACGCGGCCTCCATTCTAGAACCTTTCTGCCCCATCGGCCATCAGTTCTACATGCTATGTGCCCCGCCTACTGCCACTTCAGCTTGCTAATCCGTTGGGCTATGTCAACGACTTTTGTTCGTTTACGGATCTCTTCATTTCTGATTCGATCTCGCAAGGAAACACCAAGCATAGCCCTTTCCATAGCACGCTGTGCGACCTTGAGCTTTCTTATGAGGCCCATAGTGAGAGGCCACGTTTCAGTTCCATATGTCATCACTGGTAACACACACTGGTTGTAGACTTTCGTCTTGAGGCACTGAGGTATTTTGGACGAGAAGACGTGGTGTAGTTTCCCGAACGCTGCCCAGCCGAGTTGGATTCGACGATTGACCTCCTTCTCAAAATTGGATTTACCCAACTGGATAACTAATTTACAACACATTTCTTAGCAAAAGTTCGACCTTTTATTATTTGTTTCATTATGAGGCTTGCACTATACTTAGATCAAGCTTGACTTAACTGTTCTATTGGCTCTTAATAAGAGATATACCATTATAATACAAACAGTGACATATTCACCCATAATTTCCTCCCAACAACACATTTAAAACGAAAACAATTTGGAAAATAAATACGGTCATCGAGAATAAACAATAAACATTTCGAATGGTCGAAACATACAGGGTGCGGCATAAAATCAACATTAATTCGTGTGCGCGACGTAGGTAACGACCACTTTATTGAACTGCCTGTATAATGCTTATAGAGGGCGGAGTTAATCGACTATAAAGCTACTGTGCAGCTTTCAATTGTGTCAATGGATGTGGATCGTGTTGTTTACACTTTATAGTACTAGCTTCTGCCTGCGACTTTGTCTGCGTACTTAGAACAGTCCAAAGAGGATAAAAAAAACAACACACACAAAACATACAAATGTTCACGTCTATAAACTTAGTAAGTATGATTAGTTTTCAAATATTTATCGTTCTACTTACGAAGGTGATAGATGCAAAACGAATCTGTATCACCATTATACCACTCAACTAGATCGTTAGGCTATAACCACATGACGTCCACTGCTTTACATACGCCTCTCCCAGTGACTTCCAGATTGGCCCGTTGGAAGCAGTCTATATCCAGCGGCTTCCTACGGGAAGCCGCACCGCACCGCACCGCACCTGGTAAAGGTCGTGACCTTTACCAGGTGGTCTGTCCACCGTGGTTGGTATTGCTATTTGGTTTCACATTTATCTATTTTATATTCTTAGAACTACAACTATTTGAGGGAATAACTAATAAGATTAGACTGCGAAGCTTTGCAAATTGCTTTTGCAAGCATTTTTGTCATATATGTTTATGTTACTGTTAAGTTAGGTGTATTTAAATAAATGAAAGTCGTTTATAATGTACATACTATGTTTATCTATATCGACGACCTCCGTAGCCGAAAGGCGAGTATACCGGTCTTGGTGTCGCTATCTCTGAGGTCCCGGGTTCGATTCCCGGTCGGTCAATGTAGAAAAAATTACTTTTCTATGTTGTCTCGGGTCTGGGTGTTGTGGTACCGTCGTTGTTTCTGATTTCTGTAACACAAGTGCTTAAGCTACAGAATCAGAGCAATGTATGTGATGTTGTCCAATATTTATATTAAAAAAATTAAGGCCACAACTGCTGAGACTTTCGCGGCTTCACCACAAATTCCAGATTTATATACATATTGGAACTTTATTGCAAAAGTAATTTTAATTGGTAATTTTTCGTAGCGATTTAAAACATTTGAGACATTATCATGATAATAAAATAAATTGATACCATCGTGCTGATCTGATGATGGAGTTATCTTTAATGACTTACTAGTAAAACCCTAGAGTGCCTTCGCGTGCCACTTACCCACGATAGACCGGGAAAACCATACAGAATTTTTTTAGTGGCATGCGAAGGGTTGCTCGTTTGGTTTGTTTCGACAAGTCCCATTCATATAGGTAAAGGCGTGTTTTTAATTTTTTTTTTTTTTTTTTTTAATTAGCCGTTTCTGTCCCACTGCTGGGCAAAGACCTCCAAAGTTTTTAATTTATAATGTTATTATTGAGTATAGTACTTTTTTAAACTTTATTTGGGACTACAAACAGTTACATTAACCCGTTAACATCCAAGCGGTCTCATGAGACCGCATAACAATAGAATTTCTGTTGTGTCTCGTTTCCGTATGCTTGATCAGTTGGCTTAATATCTAATTTATACTAAACAAATTACTTGTAATGTAACCAGCACTGTTGTCCACAGATAATATTAATCAAATTAAATGGCGGAGCATCGCAAAATTAATTAAGTTTTCATTTACAAAACTATTTGCACCCCAAGGTACGAATAACATCACAAATATTTTTTCTAAAGGTTCCTGCCATGTCACAAAAATATAGATATAAAAATCCAGGAAAAATTATAATGACAACAAATCAGTTAATCTTATTAGTTAAGTCATGATTGACGTTTTCATCATATTAACACAACCCCTTCCGACCAGTCAATCTGCATTCACAATAATTGAGAAGCGGTAAAGGCTGACAAATGAATTTAATATGAATTGATGTGATTTTCGTTCCGGTTTTTATTGTAGGAATAATTTGTTTGGCGTGATTTTAAAATATGACAAGTTTTCACCGATATTTACGGATTAATTGTGAATATGATTGGCACTTTAATGCCGTTTGACGACAGGCACAGGCCTACAAAGCCAGGCGGATACGATTTCGAATCCCGCAAGCGACAAAACAGAAACTTGCGTTTGAAAAATCGGCCCTTATAAACTTCCGAACAAACAAAATATTTTCGTAGTAGGACAAGACACTGTTTCGATTTGTGTGGCAGATTTTTTTTTGAGTTTTCGATGTAGTTGCCACAGAAAATTATTGTATTTAAGAACAAATTTCACTTTACTTAGCTTATAACTGACTGTTTCAAGAATTTTAGATTGCACTTGCGAAAAGTACTAAGAGGGTTTTTTATTTAGTCAATACAGGGTGAGTGGAGATGCTTGTTTATTTAGTAGTAATTAAAAATTAAAATTCATTATTTTTATTTTATTAAAACCATTGAGCAATTTATTTTACAATAGAGTTCTATTGTTAGCTGTGTACTATCGTCCAATACTCATTTCAGACCTTTCCTTAAAAAGAGGGAGTACTCTCATCGTCATCATAATTAGCCCACGTCAGTCCACTGCTGGACATAGGCCTCTCCCAACCACTGCCAGGAAACCTTGAGTATATCGTCGCTACACCTCGCTCCGTGGTCTCCACTAAAGAACACTAAATAATGATCTTAAAATAGGCCCACTACTCCGAACTTTGAACCTTGAACTCATTTAGCATAATGCTCACACAATGCTGATGGAAGGGACAGTTTATACGATTTTATAAACTCATCTCCACTCCTTTGATTTGTTTATAATTGTTTTTTTGTTTCTACTGTCCACTGCTAAACAAAGGCCTCCTCCATTGAGTGGTGCCGGTACGTCCAATAACCAGTGTTTGTTACCAGTGATGTGATGACATATGTAACTAAAACGTGGCCTCTCACTATATGTCTTATAAGAAAGCTCAAGTTCGCACAGCGTGCTATGGAAAGGGCTATGCTCGGTGTTTCCTAGCGAGATCGAATCAGGAATTAGGTGATCCGTTAATGAACACAAGTCGCCGATGCCGAGCCGATTGATTAGCAAGCTGAAGTGGCAGTGGGCGAGCACATAACACGTAGAACTGACGGCCGATGAGGTCAAAAGGTTCTAGCATCTTATACAAAGAACAAAATATGGCTGAAAGAAAGCAACATAAGTTGCCCAAATATCACTTTTACCACAAGCAAAAAAAGAGAAAATCCTCATTTATAAGGAAAACCTATGTTATCGGTACGCGATGAGCGCAATAAGGAAAACTCTGCCTGCCGAATAATAAAAACTAATAGATTTCCCCATTAACAGTTGTGGGCGATCGCCGATCCGGGGGACCATTAACACATGTCGGCAGATAGTACAGTGGCGAACAAAAAAAGTACATACTTGGAAATTGAACTTTGTTACAGGGTAGTAGGGTTGCGGAGTTGCAATAGTGTAAGTGTAGTTTCCGCAACTGTACAAGACATTGAGAACACGTGGGTCCTTTTATTGGTTGAGAACACTATCAATACCCAGCAGCTTGAGCAAACAACAATATAGAATTCACCTAAATACTTATAATTCTACTCCAAACTATACTCACCGAAAGAGTTTTAAATTCTTTAATATTTTTTTCGAAAGTCCTTCCCCATTTACTTTTATTTCTTAAAGTTGTTCGTCATAGTAACAAGATTTGTTTAGGGGCTAGACATAGGTGTGATAGTGAAAACAATATATTACTTTTTAACTCTCTCTCGCACTTAAATAGTACGTCACTGATCAAATAAGTAATGTAGTCCGACAAAATAAATTATATTTCTACTATATGTACTTAATGAGTAAAGCCAACAAAGTATGTTAAAAAGACAAATCTTATATTCTTAGAAACGAGCGCCATTATCAAAAATTATTCATAATTTTGGTCCTCTATAAAATTGAGGGTTCCATTAGGTACGGAACCCGGTTATGACGACACAGCGCAGCCGCTATCACGTCCCACGTGTATTACAAGCCTCAAGCGGTTTAAGTACACTCGGGCAGATAAATTATAAGGTGACATTTTTCTTCTGCTAAAGTATAACAACTATTATAGAATAGGCGACCAATATCGAAATCCCAAAAAAAGCACTCCCATACTAACTATCCCATTAGGTGTTGTAAGTTGTACGGTTTTTATTATTTTTTATTTAGATGGAGGTCCTTTAAAGTTGTTTTAAGTATATAAGCAGTAAAGGATGGAAGTAAACTAATAAAATAAGACCTTTTATTTATCTGTTTTTATTTTTGTTTTGTATCACATTTAAGTGTTTAATAAGTAATTCATAATCGTAATAATTTAATAATTTGGTGTAAATAGTCTGAAAATTTTATTAAATAACTCCTGGTAGGGCTTTAGATTATTTTCATAATATTAAGTTAAAAATTATAATAATAAAAGAATCAAATTAAACCAAGGAAAATAATTTTACTTGAAAATAATTTTAAACTGCCTCTGGTGGGATTCGTACCCACGAACTTTGGCTATCCAAGCGACTGCTCTTCCAACTGAGCTACGGAGGACTTAGTAATGTTAGCAAATTTCGTGGGTTCGAATCCCACTAGAGGCAGCTGAAAAATGTTTTCAAGTTAAATTATTTTCCTTGATATAATAAACTAGCATTATTGTAAATGTAAAAAATAAAAAAGTTAAAATTAAATTAAAATCAAAAATAATTAATCCATGTAAAAAATAAACATTACATAAGTGTCAAAATTACATGATAAATACAGCACAAAGATCACAAATTTAAAATAGTGATTTTAAACAAACTAATAATGTTTACTTGTTGCAATTGTACTTCGCTCACGGAAAATGATCAATGAAGTCAATATTTTAATTTTAATTCATTTCATTCATTCATTTTGGCTGTTTTACCTTCAATTTTGGCTTGTGTCTTTACCTGATGACATGTTATTTTTTTAAATATATCTATCTAATCAGCACACTAATAATATCTACCCACTACTGGGTTTATGCCTCAGTAAGTAGTAGAAATACTCTCACTTTTGACACTATTCTGTTACTGCTTTAGACACACATAAATTTTATTTTAAAAAAAGTTTTTTGTTCAAATTAATCATTACAAAAAAATATATCAATATACGAGTCCGAGTGTACCGCAGCCGGTCACAATGCAAACAAAAGGGCAATCCCAGCGCGCACAAATCTTAATCTTAGCATTCATTACAGCTACAAAATGGCGAACCTGAATTTATTCTAGGCAACCTCGGCCCGACGCGTTTTATGAACACCGGGTAGCTTCACTCGCTTTTAAATTATAATTTATGAGTGGAATTTTGTCTATTCATCTAATCAACGCATGATTACCCACTGGGCTTAAGCCTGTTTTTCCTGTTTTTGCCGTGTTACTTCTCACAGTCCTGTAGTAATTTTTCCCAGTTGGTCCCAGCACAGTATCGTCGGACCAAAGGACTGACGGTTTGCCTGTTGTTCTTCCTCTCTCTCTCTCTCTCTTGGACACCACTCTTACTGCTTGGATCCACCAGCTGTTACTCTTCTTGAAGAGTCACGCCTAACTCGACATAAGCTCGACTTTTTTTTCTTTTTTTAAAAAACAGTTCGGTGTGTTGCCTGGCTATATGCTATTTGATCATCTATCAGCCAATTTTTTTTTGATATATTTTTTTTAAAGATTTTTAATATACATTTTTTATTTCAATTTAAGTCATGAGTCATAATTATGTGACTTATAGAACAGGAATGTTAGTATTTTTATTAATATTTAATCGATTAGCGCTAATGCCATGAGAGTTCTATAGAAAGAGAGAAAATATATATTTTAAGGGATATAATGGGAGATGGAAGACTGCTCTTGGAATTTTCGTGCCGACGAATCTGAAATATAAAATCTATCCTAAAAATCGAACCCGTACCAACAAACTCTACACACACTTTTCTCTACAATCCCACACAATACACCTGAAACGGCGATCGCTCCGCCCTCTCGTAACGAAGGAGAATATTACTCGATCGCCCTGCGGCATTTTTAATTTTCCGTGAGATCACCTACCCTTGGAGTTTTCTTTTTTCCCAGTAATAAGGGAGACAGTGGCTTTAAGGGGTAATTTTATTGATTAACTTCGGTATTTTTGAGATAAGCATAATTTTTGTGGAGATTTTTTTGGTAGGAAAAATTGTACTTAGATAAGAGATGATTCAAGTATACATTTATGTAAAGTCCTTTCTTATGTAGCTAGTAAATGGTTTACAACTAACAAAGCAGGTTAAGTAAAAACATATATAATTGCTGATAAGTGATAATAATATTAAGGTCAATTTTGAAATTAAATTATGATTTATCATACAATAACATTGTTTTGCTTTCATTTTCAAAACATTGTCGTGAAGACAATGATTTGTAAGTTAATTACTTTCCATGTATACAATTACATATCAATTTATACAACATGTAATTAATTTATTTGTAATTTTACTTCCATTGACATTTATGACATATCTAAATAACAAATAGCGCTAGACATGTGTCAAGTAAGAAACTAACAATCTTGTGGTACAAGGTGCCAGACAAAGAATTGGCCATAGATCTACTAACAACACAAACCCAAGATAAATTAGAAAGAATCGGTTCTAAATTGACTCAAATTGGAAATTGAATCTGGGACAGGTTGTGCACAAAGGTTCGTTCGACATAAAACTTACAAGATAAGTACCAATCACCACAAAGGTTAAATAAATACACATCACTTGAATTCATTGATCATCATAGTGCCATCTTCTAACAAAGTTTGGAGAACAGTACGTGAAATCGTGGGCGGTCGCTGGCTAGGTCTTCGATTTCTCGGTTGCAGAGGCCCGTCCAATCTTTGATATCATCAAACCATTTTTGTCTATGACATCCTGGGGCTCTTTTTCCTAGTATTTTGCCCTTCAGAATCAGAATACATTGAAGTACCTTTGACCTAACCAACATCTCTTAAAGTAGTATTACTTCAACCTTGTTTTGATTTTTCTGTAAAAAGTTTGATGAATAAACATGCTTACCTATATATGTTTAAATACAGGATGTTAAAAAAGTACGGGCCAAAATATTGTGAGGCGATAAAGGGTGATTCAGAATCGACTCTAAAATATATTTTTGGTTCAATCAGAAACAAGACTAATAATCATATATAAAAAAATACATTGCCCATTTATTGTAATTAATATTAATTTTATAAAAAAAAATAAAAACCGACTTCAAAAAACTAAACCGCTAAAAATAATCTTAACACTTAAGTACCTAATCAGTTACTTTTGGAGTCGGTGCAAACGAAAACATTGATCTCTCATCGACTGACTTCTTACTTGACTTGGATCTTACGAGTGCAAACTTAATTTAGTTGCTGAACACTGGTTTCATTTCCTATTTTTTCACCCTTAGGGGTGACTTTTTTCCCAAAAATGTTTTATTATAGTATCTTTGAAGTATAAGCTATTCATTAAAAAAAGAATCATCAAAATCGGTCCACATTTGGCAAAGATATTAGGTAAGATAGATATTTAAATCAGTTGGCGTGGTACGTGGTATCCCATCATCAGAATTTAACCAAATTTATATGAGACCATTCTGAAAGTATTACCTTTCAAACATAAAATAATTATCGAAATCGGTCAATGTAGTAACGAATGATCGCTGAACAAACATAAAAAACAAAAAAAAAGATTCCGACGAATTGAGAACCTCCTCCTTTTTTGGAGTCGGTTAAAAATAATAACTGTGCTATTGTCGGTCATAACCGCCCAAGAGGCGAGAGGTTTTTGGTCTACATAAAAAATAATAAATTGTTTTGACAACCACACCAATAAGTTAGTTCCAAATGAGACAAAGCTTGTACTATGGCGACTAGATAGTGGATAAACATAGATAGATATATAGGTACTCTTTATTGTACACCATACAAAGAAGTTACAATTTGTGTTTACAGAAAGATGCACAATTTAGGCGGTCTTATCGCTAAAAGCGATCTCTTCCAGACAACCTTCAGGTAGAGGGCAGATAAGAAGGGCAAAGTGGTGCTGAGAGCTTGGTTTGAAATTTATGAAATTTATTTATAAACAACCATGACTAAGGTACAAGTGCCATTGCTCAAACCCCTTGCGCAACACACAAACATTTACCTCTTGCGGGATTTGAACCCATAACCATTCGGCTTAGTAGTCCAGAGAACGCACCACACCAGACGGATATTGGGTGTTTAATTACTCATTAGTTTTTTTTAAAAACAATCTCATCAAAATCGTCAATGCGCTCGTTACGGCGTATGACGGTCGATACATCAGATAGTTTTTTTTTACAAGATAAAAAAATATTTTTCCTGTGTTTTATACACGAGTCCTTTATTTACATACCAATTATCTAGCCCCACACTAGGCAAAGCATCTAATATGACAACCAGCTAACGGATAATCACACTTAAATACTTCTATATACATCTATCAATCCATTCATCCATCCATCCATGCCGTAAAGAATACACTTCCTCACCGCCAACAGGAGGCGTGTCGTAAGAGGCGACTAACTCCTGTAGCACGAGACGGGCAGCAGCATCTGCGTGCGAAATATTATAAAAACTGTGCTCGCCAACCCGCCTGCCAAGCGTGGCGAGTATTGGCAATCCCCCCGATGAAAGTCATTGGGGGAGGCCTGTGTTCAGCAGTGGACGTCTATGGCTGAAATAATGATGATGGTGATATACATCCATGACTTAGGTACAAAATACATATTATATAAGAATGCTCGTGCTTACTAAAATTTGGCAGGTTATTTTTCAACAACAGCTGTTCATGTAATTTTATTGTTTGTCGTTAAGTCATAATTAAAACAAGCGTTAAGTTCTACAATTGTCCCAAAAACTAAATCCTCTTCCACCGCAATTAAAGTGTTGCCAGATTACCCTTAATCTAAATTAGATGATGCCATCAATATCGTCATTACTGCGCCTTCGAAATGGCGGTCTCATCACGATGTTTATGACGTATAAAAATAATGTCCTGGTGTATTTTATGATTATAACTCATAATTATTATGAGCTGTAGCCTCCCTGCTTCTATTTGCGATAAATAAGGAAGTATGATGTTTGGATTCGAAGTATGAGATAAAGTTAGGGATGTATGATTTATTATGCTGTCTTATTTCTTTTTGTTGATGATAAAATTGATTATGAATATCAAAACAAACAGATTATGAATGCATATATAAGAAATATACAATAAATATAAATAAATATGCGTTAAACAATCTTAATCTTAAGTGATATTTAATAAACTTAGTTTTGTGGATTGAAATCCTTTGTGTCTTAAAATAAATTGGTTAAATGAGAAGAATATTATAGTTATTGATAATAAATACTATTGAATTTTACATGATGACTTTGTTTTATATTAGCCTATGTCGACCACTTAGTCTGCGTAGACTAGAATTATGCCAAAGAGGAATTAATAATAACTACGCGAAAACACAAAAATACAATTTCAATTGTTATCTTAAGTAGCCAAATTAATAAGTATGCTTAGGTCTTTATAAGTTATTTGCTGCCTGTATTGTTCCTAAATCTTTCTCGTGTAAGTTGAACAACATCAAATAGTTACAAAGCCGTTCCCTTGCACGTAATTGATTCTGGTGTCGTTGTTGTGTGGGGCCACAAAGCAGGCGTTATCCGACGGGCTCAATAAACGGCGGATGTGTTTACGAGCCCAACTAGCCTGTACGCGATCGCTACGAGTATTAGCTTCGGGGCGCGGATGTGAGAAATATTGCTTCAGGTGGATGCGGTATTTTAGGAATACGATTTTTTCGAGGCTTTAGCCCATTGAGTACTCATAATGGGGTGACAGACGCTGGTTGGGACAAATGTGCACTTGACGACCGTATAGTGTAGTGGTTCGCGCTTGCTACAAAGCCAGCGGTTGCAGGTTCGAATCCCGCAAGGGGCAAATGTTTGTGTGATGAGCACGAGCATTTGTATCTGAGTCATGGATGTTTATAGAAGTACTCGTATGTATGTTTATCCGTTATCTAGTCGCCATAGTACAAGCTTTGCTTAGTTTGGGGCTAGATAATTGGTGTGATTGTGAAAACAATTTATTATTATTATTTATTAGCAGAGATTGTCTGCGATACTCATATGGGGCGGAAAAAACACTGCCGAAGACTGTTGTCAGCCTCTTCTTAAATCATCATCATCATCATTTCAGCCACAGGACGTCCACTGCTGAACATACGCCTCCCCCAGTGACTTCCAGATAAGCCGGTTCGAAGCGGCCTGCATCCAGTAGCTTCCTGCAACCTATACCATGTTGTTTTTCCACCTTGTGGGTAGACATCTCTTCTCAAATAGTATGTTTAAATTACAAGATAAAATATATCTGTCCGAACATGGCAGTATTTAATTCCATAACATGTTTATCATTAAATAGCATTAACAGCGTAATTAGTAAGCTTGTTTTATGAAAATCATCTTGAAATAAGATTTAAATTTGTACAGGTAGGTCAGCTGACTGTGGTAATTTGTTAACAAATCGAATAATTTTTTTCATAATATTGAGGTAGCACTTCAAAAGTAGATCGCTTCAGGTGGGAATCAAACCCACGTTTTTTCGCAACCGGGTGATTCAAAGATTTTCAAATGTTTTTCGCAGTCTAACCTAGCATTTTGTCTTATCAATGTTGCGGTTATATGTACCAAAGTAGTACTACCTTCAATAGTTGTATAAATATGATAATCAAAAAAAATATTAAACGAATTTTAAAAATATATTTTTCAATGAGCATAATATAATTGTGTACTTGACCAGCGTGCACTAAATCGGAGCATCCTTTAAAGATCTTCTGGGCGCGCGCGCACATGCATAAGACGGCTGCTAAACGGGTATCTTTGTATACGTGCATACGCACACAAATGCCCAAGATAACCGGCCACCGGACTGTGTGAGATAGGTGCATATTATTAACGCAGGGTGTCGTTATCGCTGTGCGCGCGCGCTCAGTAACAATAGGATAGAACGTGTATCCAATTATTGCCGCATCCACAGCCCGCCCAATACTTTCGCACCTCCGAGCGATCAGTCGTATCTTCGTGGAGCACGTAAACACGGTTGCGATCGTAAAAGAAAATGCGTCCGACTGTACAGTGATCCTCAAATGTTACACAAATCAACTCGATTCTAAACCTTACAGTATTGACTTACAGATAGTGTGCTGTTAGTTGTTTTTGCGGTGGACTGTATGTCGCAAATTGCAGGCAATGTATCGATCACATGCGTGTTTTGGAGAACATTCTAGTTTTCTGATGTTTGTTTGATGGGTATAGGAGTAGTGTGGAACATTTGTTAATGATTTATGTACCTACTTATTGATAAGTCAGAATGAGTTTATTTTATTTATTTTTTAGGACAACCAACAAGAGAGACACAAATATTTTTACTTTTTTTGATTAATTGATTATTTTATTTTAATAAAATAATATTAATACATTATGAATCTACTCTGAATATCATTCTCCAAAAACACAAAAACAGTGTTAACTGTGAAAAGTTAAATCAATCTATAAAGGTGACAAGAACCAATTTCGTTGAGTAACCAGGTTTTTCAGATTTCAGTTCATTTCATTTCAATTCAGAAAAAATATTTTATAAATTGGCTCGTCTATGGGTGTGCTGAGAGACTCAGTTGAGAAAATTCATTGTCTGACCTCTTAACATAAGGTTGTTTATTTATTTATTTTTTATTTATTTATTGGAAAATAAACAAAGGTCATACATGTTTATTTCAGGATTTATATCTAACATTGTTAAAAAAAACAGACCTATAGTTTTCTTTATTTTTACAATTAAGTACATACCTAAATCAAGAGCCTTGTTTTGATTTTATGATACATATTATGAAGCTATAATATCATTGAGTACAAAAAGATCAGGAAACATAGTAAAACATTTTTAAATTTTTATAACATTTCAAATCTATTATCGGCAAAATAATCTTGAGGTAAAGTTATTCCTAGTATAAAACAAGTTTAACAATAAGACGGTTAGGCATCAAAGGCCTTCTTAATCGAACCTATTTTGCAGCAGAATATATCAATGTTGGACAGCTGGTCGCCATTGTTGTAAAGTTCGCAGGCACGCCTTATGAACATGTTCTTACAGTATAATGTTTTACATTTGGGGATACAAAACAAATCTTTCTTACGACATCGACGCTCCTGTCCACGGGGCACTGACTGATATTATATAATTCTAACTGCGAGGATACTTTAATGTGTTGTACCAGTAACCGCTACAAAAATAAATAAATATGTGCTATATCACCACCACAGCCTGTGCAGCACAATCACCCGCTTTTTTATCTAGCCACTACGAGCTATAAAAAGCCAGCGAACAAAAGTCGCTAACATAGCCTAGTGGCTTAGCATGTAGAACTGACGGCCAATGCGGCAGAGAGGGTCACGTACCGGCAAGCGCAGCGTAGGACGTCTATCCATAAGGTGGAAAGACGACCTGGTAAAGGTTGCAAGACTTGCAGGAAGCCGTTGGATGCAGGCTGCTTCTATCCTGCCAATCTGGAAATCATTGGGGCAGACCTGTGTTCAGCAATAGACGTCCAATGGCAAAAAAAGATATGATGATGATGATAACTGCCAGCCATCTTCTTAAGGTCGTGGGCCCATCGAGCTGGGAGGCATCCCACACTGAGTTTGTTGCGCCGTTTCTTCTCATCACCAGCCGATATGTAGTCACGAAGCGGTGGTAGGGTAAAGCTATATTTTGGGACGTGTATAAGTGCCCGGAACAGGGCCTATATACTGAATAAATGAGTATTCATGAGTACTCTTTTGCCGAGGCGTGGTCACAATTCAGGAACCTAACTCCACCTTTTATCAGTTCTGCGACAGACGTGGCCGGCCACTTTTGCTTTTCAAAAAATATTTACAAACTCAAAACGAAAATAACTTAGACGCTAACCCTAAAAGAGATAAAGAAAATATAAAATTAAAAGACCCTAAGATATTTACACATAATCTGATATTCTATTTATAGGAAAAAAAAGCCTATAAATAAAATATCTGATTGAGCTCGCTGTCTTTGGGAAAGGTGCCCAAAAGGCTGGCCACGTTGCCACGCTTAATGGCTAAGCTAATGCGTTGGCCCAAGTATTGGCCAGCCTTAGTATCGTGGGATGTCTCAGCTAATCGCTTAGACATCTCACGGTAGAGTTTGTGGGCACTTGGTCCCCACGGGCCCCCGTTAAACGTACGTTTCAACCCCAAATGGTTCAAATATGTATGCCCCACTAAGACTTTCATACTTGCGCCGTTTGAGGACCTCCGCAGAAGCTGCAGCTGAACCAGCCCTGTTGCCAGTCGAAGGAAGATGGGATGGCGCTAAAGTATCCACGCACGTGGCGTCCCACACTCTAGGCCTACCCATCTTCCAAGGAACGAGAGTCATGCCATCAGGACGTTTGCCATCGTCACGTACAAGGCCACTCGGTTCCAGAACGGCCGGATAAATAAACGTGATTTAATTAGTTACTGGCTAATTATAATGCCTTTAGCTTTTTAAATTTTTTGCTATGTCCATTACTTTAGTTTTTTATGCCGCAAGACCTTATGATATTTATCTTTAGATAAATCGAAAGGAGCCAAAGTTTTACTTGGATACTTCACAGCGAATATCCGCTGATCTTGACTAGAGGAGGAGGAGCGCGATAATATGAGCGGTGGTTGCGGCGCTAATTTATGCCGCGACACGAACTATAGCGTTTTAACTCCTTCTGAGGAGACGCCTATCAGCAAAACTGACTAAGTCGTAATTTTCAGTTTTGAAAGTGAGGACATTATTGCTATAATTGTATGTAGCATAAGAGGATTTTTACTTGAACTAAGTACCTATTATTTTATTAATTTCTGGCATAAATGGCTATTTTATTTTTATTAAGTACCTATTATTAGTAAACAAGGCTCGTCAATTTTCAGCAGCACTAAAATAGTACGTCTCTGATTTAATAATGGTGGAATTGTTTCTTTTGGATTAATGTAAATGTCATTGTTATTTTATAGAGTTCGCGATTGATGGTCTGTGTAAAATGGTATCATATAATAATATAAATAGACCAAATAATTTGTACTAGCATTCTTACTTTCATCCTCGACTAGAACATACGGGGTCACCATTTGCAAATTTGTATTAAATTTTGTGTAGACGCCCATTTTATTCCACTACATCCTTTACACATCGAAATTTTTAAAATTAATTATATAAAAAAAAAATTTTATTGATCAATCGGAAGATATAAAAACGTAAATTTAGACTTACGCTATTCTCCACATATGCCTTAGTGGCGATCCGGCTTAACCGAAGCCAAAAAGTGTACAGTCACGCCTCGAACCCCCTCCCCCGCTGTCCGGGCTAACTTCATAAGACTATGAATTTAAATACGTTAGCAGATGTCAAAGGGTCGCGCTGCATCCATTAGAGCCGGTAAAATGGCGCTGGATGCAAAAAAGATAACGACATGGTCAAATGTTCTTTAAAAAAAACATTAAAAACAGACACGATTATTGAGAAACTTTCAGCCTATATTTTAATGTCAATTTAAAAAAAAACACTTTAATATTGAAACAGAACTAGCTAGGATATAATAAGAATCAGTAGTAACTTCAAACGATATCTGACATAAGATAAGTCATGGTGTTGGCAATAAGTTAAAATAATATCTCATGTAAGCATGTTTAAAATAAAAACCATAGTATACTCTTTTTTTTAGCACAATTCATTATAGAGGTAACTCTATTAACGAATTAAACACTTCCAAACTTACATGAAAACAACACTGCCGACCACCTCAAGTGATCTTTGGGTTACCGGAGCAATAAATCTTCCATACAATAGAAGTAGCTTGATACTACTCAAGGGGGTGGACTCTAAAAAGTGAGTTAGTCAGGAAACGATATATGTCCTCGATGTTTTATAACATGATTGTTATAAAAAAATATTAAAATCATCAAAATGTTATATACTTACAATGTTACAAATCGATACGATAGCTAGAAGGACGTTAAACATGACTTTCAAGATTTAGTTACTTATATACAAGTTAGTTGTTTAAGTTTTAGTTAAGATAGAGAGATATGAACGATATGATTTTTATTTATCTCCTCAAAGCGTCATCTTAACGCTCATTTGACTTCGAAGTTTTCTTATCATGGACGGATTGTTGGCTCAGCGCGTAAAAATATTCGGAACGCGGTCTCTTTGCTAATGTTTGTTAATTGGAACCCTTCGACTTGACTCCATTTGGGATCCATTAATTGCGTCGTTATAAACTAAAATAATTAAAGTTTTAGTACATTTTGAATTAAGAAACTGTCACACAGCTGGTTTATCAGCATATTATGCGACATCATAAGAGATTTTTTTCTTTTTTTAAAACAGTGATAAGTAAGTAAGAAATTAATTTGTTTCACCCACAGCACACAAATTAAAATTTATTCAGTTAAATTGGTTTCAGGTAGTATACTGGTCATTTAGTTTAGTGAAAACATAAATGAATACGAGTATTTAACAACTAAACGCAAAAAAAGAACTTAATTGTTCTAGAAAGCTTATTTTGTCTGAGGCATCTAAAAAGTCAAAAAAAGTCATAAATTATTTATTCAGTTTAGGACAGAAAACTGCCACTTATGAACGTCAATAATAATATTATTGGTCCATATGGGGCAGAACATGTCTCCTTATTTTCTCTCTCTCTCCCTTATTTTATCTCCCAGCACCCAAACTCAAACCAATTTATAAAAATCCGTTTTCTGGATTGACCTTAACCGGGAACCGAAATCCTGTGCGTTCAAAGCGTAACACCGTTCCATTAAGCCAATCTAGTTGAAAAAATATTATTTTATAAAAAAATATGTGGTGTACGATGACGAAACCCAAATGCTCTGAAACAGTTATAGATAAATTATAAAAAAAGTACAAAACAAACACAGGTTTGATATAATTCCAATTGACAGGTTATCACAGTCCTGTAACAACACAACTATTCCCAACTCAAATGAAAACGACATCCATACGATCAGCCATAATTGCCGGCGGGTTGTACAACAGTGGTCATTTCCAATTACAGGGTGCTCGTAAAACGCCACCCTTCGATATAAAACAACCTGTATATTGGTACATCATGTATATTGGTTTGTACATCGGTTGTGGCTTTCAATTTGTGATGTTAACGGCTTGGCTAACGTTAATTTGTAGATTACGAGCACTGATATGTTAACGGTGCTAAAAATTAAGCAACAACACTTAAGAGGCTAACTACAGGGTTACATTGCAAAGGGGTGCCAAATTTAAAAAATAAGATCTAGGAAACAATTTAAAGAAGCGTCTGAATCGTTATTATTGTACATGATCGTATGTTACGAAAAAACTTACTTTGAAATATCCAAAAATAATCAACCGGCCAATCTGGAAGTCACCGGGGGAGGCCTATGTTCAGCAGTAGACGTCCTATGGCTGAAATGATGATGATGATGATGATCCGAAAATAAAGTCAATACAGAGACTACGAAAGCCGCGCGGTCATTCATCAGAGGCGTATGAACGGCGAGCCAACAAGCACATTACGCAGTGCACATACGGTGCAATTTTTTCATGAATGAGTTAAATTATCCACGCGTACGATTTTTAACAGAAGATAGGAATAATAAAATGTGAAAAAAAAAGGTTTTTGTTGTTTGCATAGTTCGGTTACTGATTCTGAGCCACTCCTAAAGATTTGGCACCCCTTTGTAATGTTATGCTACTTAAATACCACTTATAACTATCTTAAATCTATAAAAATGTGTTACTATTTTAAACTTATTCAGTTTAAAGTATTTTTTGTTGATTTGCCAGCAGAAAATGAAAAAGACACACTGTAAATCTTTATGCATTGTGAGAGGCGTTTGCCAAGTGGACTGACGTAAGCTGATTGCGATGATGATGGTGATGACTTGTATTTACCTTTAAAGGCTACATTACGAACTACAATGACCATACAAGCGATTTCATATAAATATAAACATTTATAATAATATATTATAAATATAAACATTTATAATAATATATTATAAATATAAACATTTATAATAATATATTATAAATATAAAATTCACTAGACAAACATACATGTCATGATCTCTTAACATCCTTGTGTGACGAGGTACCAGATGTATTTTGCTAGGAGTATGAGCAAACCCAAACCCGAGACAATGAAAAAAATAAAGAAATCCTTGTCTACATTGAATCGCAGTGCAACTAGCCATTGGGTCATCAAAGAAATGTGAATTCTACATTCTATACTGAAATTCTAAAGGTCGTCTTTATCAAAAGTTCGTCTAAATGGCGCGACCAATAATGAGCTAGTTTCCTAATAATAATCTAATTAGTCCGTCAGTTGGATTAACAGAAAATATTGGACACGTATTTTTTCTTTTCTCAATCAAACAAAAAACGATGAAGATATAGCCCGTTAAAGTTCCGCGTGACGTCACGCCTTGCGACACTTTTTAGGAGGGCGTGACGTCACGTGCTCACTTTGAAGCGCTTTATCTTCGTCATTTTTTGATCGATTGACAAAAGACAAAATATTTATGGGTCCAATATTTTTTGATAATCTAACTGACGGACTAAATAGAATAATCTTTTTCTGACCCTGGAAACTAGCCTATGTTAGTGCCTACATTGCAAGTAAGACGTATCAACTTCTACACACATGACACACATGATCTTTTAAGTGTCTCGAAAATATACGATTTTATTCTGGCAATTTACAAGCCGAAATTCTAAAGGTTCCGCCATTTATCGAAAGTTCGTCAAAATGGCGCGACCGATAAACTATCAGTGTTGTCCGGTGGAGGCCTGTTCAATTGCCCGTGAGATCGGCTAACCAAGCGGAAAACAGGCGACCCTCATGCCTTTTTCGTTAATACGACCAGTGGAAATGTGAACAACCACTTAAAGTTCGGAGTTGGGCACTTGGCACACTTTTGATTAGGGTCCATAGTTTAGGAAATGAATATTTTGTTGTCTGGGTAAATTGGACATACATGACTGCAACTCCAAGATGTTTCAGTGGAAGTAAAAAAGAAGTGGCAGTGGGCGGTTACATTTGCCACTTTAGTTTGCTAATTAATCGAGATATGTCAGCTACTTTTGTTGCTTAACTCATTAATACTCATTTATTAAGTATATAGGCCCTCTTCCGAGCACTTATACACGTCCCAAAATATAGCTTTACCCTACCACCGCTTCGGGACTACATATCGGCTGGTGATGAGAAGAAACGGCGCAACAAACTCAGTCACCTTTGTCAGCCTTTTTTACAGGAAATACAGTTACAAGACATGAAGTAAGTGCGAGCTAAGCAGGTTAAGTCCATGTACTCTTGTCGTTCAAATAATCGTCTACCTTATAATACCCTTTTTTCATAAGGTTTTTTTAATGTGAATTTTGAACTCATGTACAGGTAGTTCAACAAGAGTCTGTGGAACTTTATTAAAAAAAATTATACATTTCCCCAAGAATGAATTACCAACTTTGTGTAGTCTGAAGCTCGGAACGGCAAGTTTAACGGATCCTCATTTTTGTGTCGATCTTGCAAAGAAACACTGAGTGAGCATAGCCCCTTCTATAGCAGGCTGTGCAAGTTTGAGTTTTTTTATGATATTCATAGCTAAAAGGAAAAATCTGTATACATATAGCTATATATAGGATAGGCTGTCTGTCCGTATATCTGTCAAGACTTATTATCTCGGTAACGCTTGGTATCGAGTTAAAATTAAAACTTTACACAGGTCAACAGTCCCTTGAAGCTGCGAAAAAAACATACTTCTAAATACTTTGAAGTGTTTGTTCGTATTCGGTGTACCTACGGGTCCTACTCCTCGGATAATTAGTGAAATGCACAACACAGTTTAACACAATCCTTGTTCTAGTAATTTTTTAATAACAAACATAGGCACATACAAAGTAGGAAGCTATTTTTAGATCGCAGCTGGTACTCGTAGATAGTGGTATCGCGGGGCGAGCGGCGAGTAACATGCACTGTGCTTCGTGTCTCGATCCTCTCTGCGGTGATGCACTGAGGCCCAATTCCCGTAATTTGACAATAGTCGCAATCCGGTGTCGATACGCTCCCAGTAACATTACGATCACAAACAGAAAAAATGCTATTATAGTTCTTTATGCGACTGAAAATGGAAGACACAAATATAAATTATTTTTTGCTTTATTTTCAGTCGCCTTGAGATAGTTTTGATAATTTTACGTCAAATTAAAAGTTTACGAGAATACCGTTTGTGATCGTAATGTTACTGGGAGCGGATCGACACCGGATTGCGACTATTGTCAAATAACGGGAATTGGGCCTCTGATAAGCGTTCGGGCGCGTTCGGCGAGCGCGGATGCCCCGAACCGGCTCGATCTCAATCTTGCGTCAGCCAGCGGGTCGCTCGTACAGCGGTAGCTGCGTTGCGCGACGCGATGCGATGGCGATGCACGGATCTGTAGACTTTAGTTTTGTGATGTGATTTTTGTATATTAATTTATTAATAATTTTAGTGATGTGTGTTTATTTATAGTATTTATGATATTAAAATGTAGGGTTTATAAGTGAGTAATTTATATTTGTTTAGAGTAATATATGTTTGATAAATATTTTTGTATGTATATTAATATGAATAAATATTAGGTTGTACATTATATGAGTAAATATAATATTATGTGGGATCTCGCCACAACTTTAAAAAACAAAAAAACTTATAATTATATCTTGTAGGTATTTAAATGTGTTGTTATTTTGTACTGTCGTGTCAAGTGACATTAAAATTTTCTGTCTTTAAAAGGGCCAAGTCCAAACTCATCGTGGGCTTCGGAAGGGGTCAGCACTGCCCTTTACTGTTATTGGGGCTGCCGCTGATGTCTTCTGCCGTCTTCGGTTCCTCCCTAACTTAATTACAAGTACCTTGTTTGTGTTCGCATAGCAATACAAAGTAAACAAAATATACTTGAGTTGTTAAATGATCTATATTATTAAAATGAATCCCTATTTCTCTTGGCACGCCATAACTTGAGAACGACTTTACCGATTGTATCCATTTTTTTTCTTAAGTTTTTGAATACAAAGGTTCTCACGGAAAAAATAAAGAAAGATGCACAGTAAATCCTTTATGAATTAAGTAAAGACCACGCAGACAAAGTCTCAGGCAACAGCTAGTTTTAAACAAAAGTAAGCTCGTGCCGGCATCAAATTCTAGTAGGATAGATTGTAAATAACTAACATTTTAATAAAATAACATCTAATTTTTAATACAGGATTCCCTTGCTGTTGTTTTGCCATGGCCGTCCTCCTGTCTATCCGTATTTTCGTCTGTCCGCAACTTAGCTTAGAGACTCTTTGTACTAGATAACCTTAATTTCGCATAAGTATATTTAATCACGCCGTCAAAACGGTAGAATAAAATCATTTCAAAAATTATAGTACCTCCCTTACACCTAAGTAAAGACGATTTTTTGTCGTCTATCCCATTGTGTAGTGTCGTTGGATAGGTCGCTTAAAAATATTGTGGGTATACATATCAGATAAATAAATTTATAAACATCACGACTCAGTAAATGCTCGTGCTCATCACACAAACATTTGCTTCTTCGAACCCGCAACCTACTTGCGTTGCCTAAGCGCGAACCACTACATCAGACAGTCGTCAAATTGGATAATTCTTGGACTACGAACTTCGTAGTCAAACGTAGATCGAAATGCTACGAGCACAGGTAGTGTCGTAGCACTCCGAGTACTTGCGCTACGTACACTGTAGTGCAGACAACTGCACGTTAAGCTACCACAAAACGTAAAATTTTCTCAATTGATATTGAACTCTATACGTTGGATTTAAAGTTAAAAATCGGTTGCATGAATTAAAATTTTTGGGTAGGTGGAACTGCCGTTGTTTGTACATGAACCATTTGTATGGAAATTAAACGCGCCGTATTTTTTTTTTACATATAAAAGTTGATAATAAGCGCTTGAGCTGCTGCTGATCCATGATCAACATCTAAGGTAACTCGATCGAATTACACCTACTTTAGTTTAAAATGATTTATAAATAAAAGGAAAAAGAAAGAAAAGAAAACAATGTCTGAATCGAAAGGAAAGGGCTAGTAGGGCCCAAAAAATAAGGAGACATGTCCTCCCCCATATGGGCCAATAATGTTATTATTGACGTTCATAAGTGGCAGTTTTCTGTCCTAAACTGAATAATTATTTTTTTAAGGCTTCGTGACTGCGACTGCGAAGTGTTAATCTCTTTAAGTAAGGTTCAATTTGGCAATAGTGTATTTTGGTTTTTGGTCATGGGCATGGAACAACATCTCATCATTGCTCTGATTCTATGATAAGTAGCTTAAGCACTTGTGTTACAGAAATCAGAAACAACGACGGTACCACAACACCCAGACTCGAGTCAATATAGAAAAGTTTTTTTCCTACATTGACCGACCAGGAATCGAACCCGGGACCTCAGATATAGCGATATAGCGACACCAAGTCCGGTATACTCGCCTCTCGGCTACGGAGGTCGTCGAAATACTTATTTTTCAAACATCTAGACCTACCGGTTTATGCTATAGGTTGTCTGTGCCTGTCAATGAGTTAGTAATTCAGTTACGATAGTGTTAGGTACAGACAAGGGTAGGTCAACCTACAAAAAAAGTTAAGGTCATTGAATTGATTTTCAACTTTAAGTCCGACGCGTAGAGATCAATATCAATTGAGAAAATTTGACGTTTTGTGGTAGGTAGACGAGCTGTTGTCTGTACATAAGATAATTAAAATAGACATCCAAAAGATGTGATTTGTTAAATAGAAATCGAACCTGCCACCGCTGGTTTGCTACTGATTCAATTTGCGTACTAACCTCACCCATCAAAGGAAAATCAAAACAAGAAGAGATACGCGACAATATTTTAAACGCCGCGTGAAGTGTTTTCTTTCTAAAATAAAAGCCAGGGCCGGCGCCTGCGCACTGTGAATCACGCGCCATCGCCATCGCTCTCTTTATCGCGAGAAAAAATTGCCGCCCGGACAAGTTCCTGACCATAAATTCATTAGACAGTGCCGACATTTTTTTAAACTCACGTCCGAGTTAGCTTTGAAAGGTTTAGAGAGGACAGATGGAAAAAAATACCGAAAATACTTATAATATGTGACCTCTTCTGGGCACTCATTCACAACCCAACATATAACAACAGTAATGTAAGACAGTTTTGACAATAAATAATTATTTTATCATATCTTACCAAAATATAGCATTGTCCTTTAGCCAAAATGTCGAACGGGAAAAATAAATATAAACTATGTAAAAGTCGGTAATAAACTTTTCTAA
The DNA here is from genome assembly GCA_963576865.1 of Anania hortulata. Taxonomy (NCBI): domain Eukaryota; kingdom Metazoa; phylum Arthropoda; class Insecta; order Lepidoptera; family Crambidae; genus Anania; species Anania hortulata. The sequence continues at coordinate 2,246,889 of OY756409.1, forward strand.
ACTCCGGTTTTTGCGGTAAAAAAATTGAAAGTGTACTTTTTATTAACCGACTTCAAAAAAGGAGGAGGTTCTCAACTGTCGGAATCTTTTTTTTATGTATGTTCAGCGATGATTCGTTACTACGTTAACCGATTTCGATAATTATTTTTTTGTTTGAAAGGTAATACTTTTACGTTAAATTCTGATGATGGGATCTATAAGAAAATCATCAAACATTGCATGAACTCCGTACCACGCCAACTGATTTTAGTATCTATCTTACATAATATCTTTGCCAAATGTGGACCGATTTTGATGATTGTTTTTTTAATGAATAGCTTATACTTAAAAGATACTATAATAAAACATTTTCAGAAAAAAATTCACCGACTTCAAAAGTAACTGATTAGGTACTTAAGTATTAAGATTATTTTTAGCGTTTTAGTTTTTTGAAGTCGGTTTTTTTTAATAAAATTAACTTATCTACTCGTAGTTTAATGAAATAGTTTGAACATAAAACTTTACTATGCAATTTGTTGTGGTCAACTTTTATTGGCTATTTCAAATATCTTTCAAGTAATTAATCAAATTATGTATGTTGTTTTTGTCCTAAATATAAATAAAATAAAATATAATATAATAAGAGCTGAATTACAATTTAAGTAGTTTACGAGTTTCTTGTGTTGTCCTTTTTTTGTAACCCAATGGGCGCAGTAGTGCAGTGATTCGCCTTGAACGCAAAAGGTCTTAAGTTAGATTCCCGGTTCAGTTAAAATCAGAAAATGTTTAGCTGGGGTCTATGTTCAAGTGTGCTTGTCAAGGCTAAATTCATTATTTGGTACCCCGTAACAACAAGGATGTTAGTTTTCTACTTTGATGATCTCAAAATCTTTAATGTGATCTCTGGTAAAATGAATACATTCACAAAGTTACCTACCATAGCCACCGCCTACCGTATTTAGCATTGTGGAGAAGCAGTATTCAATATTTTCATCATGTTAAAAAAACATCGCATAAAAGTTAATTAATTCAATGGCCCTGTCTAACCGCCCCAACTCTATCTAGTCGCCGAGATGAGAGAGCGGTTAAAACCACCCACTATATCATAATTTATTTATTCTGATGACCTCCGAGTCCAGCCCTGTGCTAATATATATATTACGTTTTCAAAACACCCCTGCACCGTATTTTTATTCTCATTTACAATATGGCACCGCTTTATCTTCTGTTGTATGTCCTTTTTTTGCTTGTAATTAAAAATATTATAGGTATTTATTGCTGGAGGAGGCCATTTGGTGTGTTTATTTGGTACCCTAATCGTTCCATGTTTACATTAATTAGCGATACTTTAGCACTGTTCCACGGGTTTATGGCCGAAATAAATTTCCCGAAGCGAACGACGGGACTTAGTAATTGAGCATTTTTTTGGAATATTTAAGATATTTAATTTTTTTGCGGGAGTGGATGGCGGAATGTAGGTAATAATCCTTAATCACATGAAATAATTGCAATTCTTAATTATCTTGCGGGCTTTGTCGGTCAGTTCCGTTTTCAGAAGGATTACTAATCTTATTTAAAAAAAAAAACAGAGCATATCCTTTTCCTTATCTCGTTGAATGACTCCGTTGCATCGTAAGAGAGTGGCAATAGGCTGGTCATGTTTGCTGCAGAAGCGTTAGCCGATGGTACAAACAAGATAGGGCAATAATTACACGAATTTCAATTAAATTGTTATATAAATAAACGCATATCAAGATATTTAATATAATTTATATAATTTCCAAAAAACATTACGAAGGTCGTCTAGCTATATCTTATATAACAGCATATGTTATATAAAATATAGCTAGACGACCTTCGTAGCCGAGAGGTGAGCATACCGGACTTGGTGACGCTACCTGTGAGGTCCCGGGTTCGATTCCCGGTCGGTCAATGTATAAAAATAACTTCGGGTCTGGGTATTGTGGTACCGTCGTTGTTTCTGATTTCTGTAACACAAGTGTTTTGGCTACTTACCATAGGATCAGAGCAATGTATGTGATGTTGTCCAATATTTTTATTATTATTTATACAGGGTGTAACGAAAAGGTGAAATAAAACTTTAAGGGGTTATTCTACGGCTAAATTACATCAACTTTTTCTATGGGACCAACATCGAAATCTCAAAAAAAAATTGACGTTTCCATACAAACTGATGCCAGCTGGCCGCGTTTTAGTATGGGAAAGTGTTTTTTTTGCGAATTCGATGTTGGTCCCATAGAAAAAGTTGATGTAATTTAGCCGTAGAATAACTCCTTAAAGTTTTATTTCACCTTTTCGTCACACTCTGTATAAATAAAATCTATGGACTTGAGAACTGCCTGCTTGCACAGGTACATCATTTTCTTACAATCAGACTTTTAAAAAGATTTCAACAATAACTAGTAACAGAGTTTTTACTATGCTCCTTCTTCTACAATATTGTCCCAAAGCAGTGAAAGAGTCAAAAATATGAGACGTGTGTATACTTCAGGCCTATTTGCAGAAATAAATTGGTTTTACTGGTTAATTGGTTTTACTAACTGGTCAACAGAACAGGTTCGTTGACAAGTTGGCTCTTATAAATTCTGTGATATAACCGTAACTTTTCAACAACCCCATTTTGGTGTAGTTGCGCGTAAGTTTGCCTTAAACGCTAAGGATCCTTGTTCGATTGATTGGGTTAATTCAGAAAAACCTTTTTTAATTTGGCTAGAGGCTGGAAATGGTGTGCCTTGAAGTGACGGCCGTAAACAATACACTTCCCCACTGCCAACAGGAGGCGTGTTGTAAAAAGCGACTTATTCCTGTAGCACGAGACGGGCAGCAGCGTCTTCGTGCGAAATCTTTTAAAAAACTGCGCTCGCCAACCCGCCTGCCAAGCGTGGCGAGTATTAGCAATCCCCCCGATGATAGGTCATTGAGGGAGGCCTTTGTTAAGCAGTGGACGTCCTATGGCTGAAATGATGATGATGATGATGGGAGTGCGCGCAGTTGCCGTTGATTATATTTATTATCTAGTATCTCATAAATCGAAGATGTTAATTCCGTGCTTCCATTATATTTAGACCATTACAATCGTTGTGTTGTCTTTTAATTATCTTGATTCAAAAGTAAAATTTCTGACTTAAATCATACATTTTAACTAACTTTATTAAATAAGTGTGTTGAAACTCGATAGTACCATCACCGTGATACCTGTCGAGTTATCAAGCGAGTTATTATAAGTTAATGAACACTAACTGCGAGTTTGATCTTGTATCGTGAGTAAACAGCGAGTAGAACCGAAGGCGGCCGCTGGTCTGATTGCACCCAAAGGCTATTACTGACTACCTCGCACGCTGTTGTAGCGCAACCAAGCCGATTTGATACTTGATAGTTTTTTAAACTAAATTCCACTTACAATTAAATCTAGATTTATTTCTAGTTAAAAACATCATGATGTCAGCCTATCTTACTGCTGGACGTAAGCCAAAGAGCGCTAAAAGAGCACGATCTCCCTCTTTTTTCATCCAGCCACTACACTGATGCAATGACTGGCCATTTTTCTAAAGTGACGAGTTGGAGGGCGACCTACACTACGTTTGCCAAGGCTTGGTTTCCACTCGAGAACCCATTTACTGCATCTTACATCCCTTGTGTGACAGATGTGGCCGGCCCGCTGCCACTTTAGCTGGCAAAATTTTTGTTCGTAAATCTCAAGCATCGACCTTACCGTAGCTCGCCGAGTGCCGTGAAGTCGGTGGGCCAGCTTTACTGTTATGTTCGACGTTTTGGCTCCGTAGGTCATCACTGGTAGAATGCCCTGATTGAATACCTTGCTCTTTAGGCATTATGGCAGTGGCGACGGAAAGATAAAAATATCATTCTAACTTAAATAATATTTGTGCACTAACATGCTACTTAGTTACCAAAAATTACATTAAATTCAGACCAAGATACCTACAGCAGGATATCAAATAACTTATCCAGTTATTGCAACAATTCTGCAGTAGATAAAAAAATACTTAGGTAGTACAGTGAAAATATAAACTATTTGACAGATAATAAAAAAATACAGACAGTCTACCGTCAGCAGCTAGAACCTAAACTGATCTTCTAACCTTTTTTTCTTTTTTTCATCAAGGGTAAATAAATCTGTATTCACTTAGATCATAATCACACCACCAGCCCGGTAGCATGTCTACCAAAACACGATATGATATGATATGATATAGCGATATATCGACACCAATTTTAAAAATTTGATTAATTTAGCCGCCATTTTGTATTTATATCACAACAGCGAACCTAATATGTGACGGCGATTCAACATGGCGGCTATATCTATCATATTTTTACAGTTGGTGTCAATATTTCGCTATATCATATCTTATCATATCGTGTTTTAGTGCTCATGCTAGGCAGGCTGATACGCTTAAAACTATGTGATAACCTATGCAGTATCAAACAGTATCGGTCCAACTATAATGTAGGATGCAGACTCGTGACCCAAATGTTGTGATAGCTCCCAATAACAGCCCGGGGCAGTCAATTATTGCCGTTATTAATTAAATGGGGCTTACCTGACGCTCGCCCAACTCCTTAATATACACTGAAATTTGCAGTCTGCTAGAATGTCTATGCCAAAGTTAGTGCTTACACGAGCGAACGGTTCTTAACTATACTCTCTCTTTGACCTTAGAAGGTGCTGGATAAACTTAATAAGTTTATTAGTATTAATTACTAGCTTTAGATGGTGGCTTCGGCTGCGTAGACCACAGTATTCAGCCAAAAACTATCTAATAGATAATAGATAAGCATTTTGAACTGCATACATAAAAAAAAGAAAAAAAAGAAGAACAACCTGATACGGGCAATCATCAGTTGTTTCAACTGCCTGCCTGTTAATAAAAATAATAATAATAAAGTAAAGTAAAGAAGTACGGTCTCGTGAGCCAGAGACTACCCTATTATAAGTACTCGCCGGAGCCAGTACTCTAAAGTGACAGTATCCGGCTCTACTGGGACCGGCCCGTCATCACTGACAGGACTATTATTGCGAATAAGCCTGATATAGTGCTGATGGACCGGGCGCATTCGAAGGTGTTTTTATCCCTCATGACGAGAACCTTGTGAAGGCCGAGACCGAAAAGCAACGCAAGTACTTGGACCTAGTACACGAGGTTACCGAAATGTGGGAAGTGGCGTCCACTGAAATCATACCAATTGTTATATCGGCAAACGGGTTAATCCCAGTCACATTAGGTGTACACCTGAAAAGACTGGGATTTGTCGGCGGCGCGCTTCCAGCAAAGATGCAGAAGGCGGTGGTGCTTGATACCGCACGCATCGTCCGCCGATTTCTTTCTCTTTTGCCCTGATCCCGGCCAACTGTGCTATTGCCGGTCATTACCGCCCAAGAGGCGAGAGGTTTTTGGCCTAAAAAATAATAATAATCATAATGTTAGGCTAGATTAATATCTGTGTGTATTCAGCTAATTATTTGCAGCCGTTAAAGCGTAATTAAGTAGGTAACAAACATCAAAAAATATAAAAATCCACGTCTAAAATATTAGTAACATTTATGTTTTTTTTTTCGCATTTTATAGAAAAACTCGTTTTTTTTTTCTTCAAAGTTTATCCGACCCGACCGTGAATCGAAACCGAGACCTCAGAGATGGCGACACTGAATCCGGTAAGTTTGCCACTTAGCTACGGAGGTCGTCAAATATATATGGCAAGTGCTTATCTTATGAGAACGGAGATACAAATGACCTCGAAAATAATTGAAATGTATTTAAGTATGTCTGTCGTACTAAATTTCATTAAAATCGGTTCAGTTTTTATCCCAAAACGTAGTCTATTATCCTTGTCTGAGGTCCAATATATCTCTTTACTTAAAATCATCACACGTAACAGACAGAAGAGTTACTTTCGCATTATTCATATATAGTATGGAGTATGGATTTTCGATGTCCATCCTTCGGAAGGCACGTTAAAAGTTGGTCTCGGCTAATATCGCTTGATACTAGATGTAAAGCCTATTCAGAGGCCTTAAGGCGGTTTGATCAAATCTGACAGTAAGATTTAGCCACTGGCCTTACAACACTTCTCCACTAATCCGCACTGGGCTTACGTGACAGCGTATGGCCCAAACCACCTCATAGTTAGAGTTGTAAATTGACGTGCATATGCTAGCATACGTCATTTATAATAAATGCTTGGTCACATTGGACATTTATTGTCACGATGGTCACATATTTTTTGTTTTAGTAGAAATTAAAAAAAGAAGAATTCCACTAAAGTAAGTCTTAAATGTTAAGTATTTGACAATAAAAACATACAACAAAACATCGGATCTGGATTACGTAAGGTGCGATTTAGCAAATGAAATGTGGTGAAATTGGTTAACCTTAAATAAATAACAGTTTTTGCAGATTTTAGAAATTTCATTTCGTTATAGACTATTACTACTAAAGCCTCTCTCTTATAATAATGCACTTATTTGTGACCAAATGATTTTTTTTCATAGTTTGTCAATAGAAATGAATGTGTCGTTAGTGACAATAAATGTCCAAAATGTCCGGTCACATTGAAAAAATGGCCAATTTTCTCGGTCATATTGGTCAGACATTTATAATGTGACGGACACTTTACAACTCTACTCATAGTTGAAGTTACGCCTATGTCCTACAGTGGGACATACAGTCTGTAACGAAAAGGTGAAATAAAACTTTAAGGGGTTATTCTACGGCTAAATTACATCAACTTTTTCTATGGGACCAACATCAAAATCTCAAAAAAAAAATTGACGTTTCCATACAAACTGATGCCAGCTGGTCGCGTTTTAGTATGGGAAAGTGTTTTTTTTTTAATTAAAAAAGTTAAAGTTTTATTTCACCTTTTTGTTACACACTGTATCGGCATACTTTACTATAGCGGATAGAAAACTGTCTTATCTAATTCTGCTGAATGAACATTGTTCCTTCCAAATCCCTTTAAAAAATGACAAATGAATAATACAATTACCTAACCCTTCTACTCGATATTCCACAAGATAACCGAAGCAAGTGGGACAGAAAAGAGAAAGAACGTAATCTATGGGACCCGCATCCAGGCTGGGGTCATAATTGGAATAATAATCAGTGGGACCACTAAGGAATGATTTGAAATTTAAAATTTTGGGTTAAAAAAAATCGATAAAATTTTGGAAAAAACAAATGGGGGTTTTTTTTTGAGGAATGCAGAATTTTGAGCTCGTTTGACGGTTGAAAAATAATTTCGTGCCGATTGAGCCGTTTGGGAATGGACGACGCACACACAGACACAAATTACTTTAAAATTTTAAAACATACTTTCAAATCTTAACATAACTGTTTTTACTGTTTCGAAATGTTGAATTTTAATGGGCCTTCTTTAACGCTGACAAATGTACCTACTCTCTCTTCTTCCATTGCGTTAAGGATCACCAACTGAACCGTGAGACGATTAAAAATGTTATCTAAGAAAAATGGCGGCCAGTGAAATCGAGCCCGGGTAATATAATTACAAGCGAGCAGCGGAAGGGTTGGTTTTTACCCGGTAATATTTTAAAGTTCTGTTTGACTTGTGCGCGAAGGTGGCATTTTGTTTTGAGCCACATTAATTTTAAATAACGTTTTGTCTTTTATGTTCCGAATTGTTTGGTCTATTGATATTTTTTTATAAGTGGTTTATTGATTTTTATTTTTTCGGACGGATCTATCGTTAGCGGCCTTTGATGAAGGATCTGATTCGGCGAGCGCTAAAGGCACTCGGCCTAGGCCCTCCCCACTAGTGGCCTAGGTCCGGCCGAGTGTGAGACTTCGGACCTGTGGGCCCCCATACTTTGGGCGTGATCAGACCAGTGTCGAGAGACGTGTAACTCCAACTACGCAAAACCTCTTAGAAGCTGATTCTAGTTTAAGTATATCAATAAAATATAAATAAAAAGATTTACTATATTACCTTCACGGTAACGTGATATCATTTGTACGTAAAATATTTTTTTTCCGTGCTGATCCCTTAAAAAAAGTTCTTGTATTTGAGCACCAGAATCGACCCCTAAGAGGTTTTTCGTATTTGGAGTTGTAAAGAATACACAACTCCAAATATGCAAGGTAAGAGGCAATTTAATATGTACACTGACTGAATTGAGATGAAAAGTAAGTTTGCATGCTGTCATATACTGACATTGTCATGGCGATCGGTTTATCCTAGCAACGACATTTTGTAAATAATCAATGTGAAATAAACGTATTTTATTTAATAGAGAGGCAGTCTAACTGATAAGGTGATAAAAATCACACGCCGTCTTAGATATACCCCAGGCATCAACGGTCGATCTCCGTATGAGTTAATGTTTGGTCGGGAGGTTAGGACACAATTTCATACAATGTTTCAGAAACCGCCTGCATCTTTACCACATAACGCTAATTCTAATACTATACGGCAATTCGATCTAGGAGATAGAGTTCAGATCAGGAGTTACTCCAGTGCACACCGCAGATGGGAGTTCGCGACTGTGACGTGCCGCATGGGACGACTGCACTACGAAGTCCAGACAGACAGCGGCCTAACATGGACTCGACACCTGGACCAGACGCTAGCAGCGAACGGCATCCCTCAGCCAGAATAGCGGAGGAGGCGTGTCATATACTGACATTGTCATGGCGACCGGTTTATCCTAGCAACGACATTGTGTAAATAATCAATGTGAAATAAACTTATTTTATTTAATAAATCTTAATATTACACATGCTATATTTTATGGCTAAATAGGTCGTTGAACATATATTTTTTCTTCTATACCAGCTTTATTACCTGCCCTATTTATTGCAAATAAAGAAATTTGAATTTGAAGGCAAAGTAAGAACCTTATTTAATTTTTTGTTACCAGTAAAAATTACTATCAATTTCTTTCAAAAACTCAATACGCAAATACTGTTCACAGTATTAAGTTTAACGAATGCCCTTACCCAAAAAAGATTCATCCCCACAACAAGAATTACCGCTTAATTATAATTATTTTAATATGCAAATAATCATAATAAAATTCTGGAGCTTTCGTTGTTTTTGTTGGAAGGGCTTATTGGGTTATACTAAATTATATTTAGAACGAAAGGGCTAGCCAGTGCTGTCTGCCTGCTTATTATACTTTAATTTTTATTTATGCGGTTCGGGGACTGCATATATTAATTATACAGGGTGCACTCGATATAGGGTTGTTATTGTTAATTGAGTGGCTTTCCCTAATAAAGTCAAGGTAAGAGATTACAGCTATATTTTGTGCTTACAACCCTTGGATGTTAAAAGGTTTTGAGGCATTTACTATGAGATATTATTGTAGATGGTTTTTATTACTTATCGGTGCGATAATATGTATATAATAATGTCATTTGTTTCAATGTTTTTAAAGAGAAAAAAGTAAGGTCCCTGTCTTAATTCTCGGTCGGGTCATTTTACAAACAGTCTTACCCAAATTGCCTAGCTTCACTTTGTTTATTTATTTGTTTCACCAGCAATTGTTACAATCATACTTACCTATTTTACAGTCTTAAGTATCTAACCAAATGCACAATTAATTTAAGGTGAACACCGCATGCAAAATGTGTTATAAGTGTTGGAATGGCGATGTCAGAAAGAAAGTTGTGTACATATGTAATTCAAGGATGTGAACTCCTTGCTTCAAGTCTATGACCATATTATATGTATATATTTTTTATGGCTTCAATCAAACTGCATTAGAATAAGCTAAAATCGTTATCTTCGTTAATCGTTCTTAGTTTATTACTCGTTTCTCTAAGATTTTAAGTTTCAAACAATAAACACAAAAAGTCAATTGAAAATCGAAATGACGCTCACGACTAATAATGATTACTTCTTTATAGTTAATTTTAGATCGTCGATTTTAAAAAACATGCTAGGGATCCCCGAAAACTGGTACACCCCGAATGCGGGTAATTTTTCACATTTTCCCAGCGACCGGCCCCGGTCAAACACAAAGAAACCTTCAGAGTTATTAAGTAACGTTTCAAAGGATTTACAAATAGCCACCTCTAGGAAGAGACCCACATAAATTACATTAGAATATAAATTAATATGATCGCACTATGGAGAAAAAATTACAAAACCGATCTACATAATTTCATCTGTATTAAGGAATGATTAGAGTTGAAAATTGCTTGGTGTTAGCATTTAACAGTAAAACACCGTCGTCAGGTCCTTTTGATCATTTGAAGTTAATTAAGCTCATAGGTTGTTTGAATAAAAAAGTTGATTTTAAAAACCGAAATAAACATAATTTTGCTTTCAATACGTACGGTGTTCTTCTTTCATTGGCTAGTCTTTGTATTTGTAGCGGAATTCTTCCCTTTTTTTATTTAAAAAGCACTTAGGTAAATGATTTTTCGAATTTTTTTATTCCTTAAAAAACACAAACATTGAAAAAATACTTCACTACACAATCATAATAACTTAATCAAAATAGTTTTTTTTAAATGTTTGCATCTACGAAAATTTTATTTTGCAATAAATAACTTTACTATTACGTCATAATTAAAAAAAAAGGTTTTTCAGAATTTCCTACGAAAATGAACTAATATATTTATAAAATCGATTTATAACTCAAAAGTTTTAGCGTATTTTGAGATCAAAGATCGACCTTCGTAGCCAAGGGGCGAGTACACCGGACTTTATTTTATTGATTTATTGGATTACAAACATAAGTAACAGTGACTTAAATCTAAATATTTACATTAAGTGGCTTCTAAGTAACTGCATGCATTTATTGTGTGTTTAAAATATTATCTTAGGAGTTAATATTTAAATTATTTTCGTTAAGTATATATGTAGCTACTTAACATAGGATCAGAGCAATGTATGTGATGTTGTCCAATATTTACTTAATTTATTTAGGTACAATGAAATGGCGCCATACTATTATATACTGAAACATCATTTAAAAACGAAACAAAAATAACAATAGGCTAGTTTCCTAGGTCAAAAAAAAGATTATTCTATTTAGTCCGGCAATTAGATTATCAAAAAATATTGGCCACATATTTTGCCTTTTGTCAATCAAACAAAAAAAGACAAAGATAAAGCGCATCAAAGTTTGGGAGTGACGTCACGCCTTGCTTAAAAGTGTTGCAAGGCGTGACGTTATGCGGAACTTTAACGGGCTATATCTTCATCATTTTTTGTTTGATTGAGAAAAGAAAAAATACGTGTCCAATATTTTCTGTTAATCCAACTGACGGACTAATTAGATTTTTTTAGGAAACTAGCCCATTATATGCAATCTAAGGTACTGAGATCATTACATTTGAAAATTTTGAGGAATTTGGGAAGGCTTTCAAAGTGAACATCAAGTTCTGGTAACTTTTTAACGAGCCAAACGAACAAACGACTTAGCGTACATATTACACATTATAATTATATAATCTGCAAACCTTCAGAACAAAATCAAATAAGCTTTATTTGCGCAATCTTTCTTACCACCACGCCAACTTAATCTGATATATCCATCGACAAAAATGAGGTCAAAATCACGTCAACACTTTTTCTAAAAAAACATCCAACAAAATATTGACAGAAAGTATTCCCAACAACGCCGTAACAAGACGCAAACAAATCAGAGACGAATTCCCAAGACAACCGTTGCAAGGGTTGGAAGCGGACTCGACAATCAGATCATATAATAGATATATTTTGCCCACCAGGCCTCCGTAACATGATATACTGCGAATAAATCGGTCGTGACGACTCTCCAGGGCGTGTTTACCCATCGACACAGGCCGAAAAGACTCGAAGATTTTTTTCGGAATGTCGAAAGTTTGGCGGAATTGGAAGGGTTGAGTTGGGGGTGTTCGATTGTTTGCAAATACGATAAATAAATATTGGAAAACATCACATACATTGCTCTGATCCTATGATAAGTAGCCCAAGCACTTGTGTTATTGAAATAAGAAACAACGACGGCCACAACACCCATTCCCAGACCCGAGACAATATAGAAAATACGATAAATAACTACTACATTCTTTCCACAATTACACCAATCATCTTGTTCCAAGTAAGTAAATAAATGAATTTAAATTTGAATTTGAATTTGTACTATGGCGACTAGATAACAAGTAAGCATACATAAACTTCCATGACTTAGATACCTACAAATGCTTCGTGTTCACCACACAAACATTTGCCGATTCGAACTCGCAACCGTTTGGTTTTGTAGTCGGGAGCGCGAACCACTAAAACAGACAGACACATACAATACTCGTATCTTTTCAGTGTAAACATCAGTATAACCATTTCACACAAAGACAAATAAAACTACTAAAAAAAATAACTGGATTGCTATCGATGTCATAAAAAATGCCCATATTCTGAAGTCACTCGCTCGGGGCGTGAAACTACTCGCACGATAAAATATAAAATATGATCGGAGTATCTCCAGAGGATTCCGATGTCGATTGCCTTTTATGTATTCAGGGCAATAGTGGCTAATACACCCTCTTTGAAAAAATAGAAAAATATGAAGGTTTAAAGAGGTTGTGATGTTAAATTCTGCACAGTAAGTTGTTTTGTGACTTCTAATATTATTATAATCTGCATTAAAAATTACAATTAAATAGGACTAAATTTTCTTTTAGCGACGTGTAAAAAGAGAATATGATAAAATAAACTAAATTTATGTAATGTTCTTCATTACATCTGATAGGAGGGTAAGGTTAGGTTAGGTTAGGTTATATCCCTCCATCAAACCGCTTGGAGTATTACACAAAAAACCTTATTAGTTGAGACGAGGCCTGTACCCTGCAGTAGGACATACAAAGCCTTCATCATCATCATTTCAGCCATAGGACGTCCACTGCTGAACCCTCCCCCATTCTTCGACTTCGTATTTCCAAATCCAAACTACAAAGCCTTACTTTACTTTTTTTATTCAAAAGCTAGCCTTTTGTGAGTAATAATTGTGTAGCCACCCATTTTTATTTCCCACAGCTTTGAACAACAACGATTTATCGATAAAGACTTTGTTGTCAAAAGAAAAAAAATCTGTATCATCGTTTATCAAAAACTATGTCAAGTAAAACAATGACCTTTTTTTTATCCTGTGGGTAATGTTACATTCACTCGATTACAATTAATATCTAGGCCTCACCTAGATAATTAATAGTATTTAATTGCAATCATTTGCAGCTAAGGAAATAAACTAAACTGCAATAATGTTTATTTGATAATGTGTGATTTGTATTATAGAAAGCGATTTTGTTGAGCGTTGTTATTAAATTTTTTATAAACTATCATTGCATCTCATATATTATGTGCTTGCGTTGAGTTAAACACACATGTATTGCAAATAAAAAAATATTTGTTTTCAAGGATCCAATGTTTTTAAGTAGGTAAGTACATATTTTAAAAGACTTCGAACTTTTTGTATTGAGCCTGGCATACCTCAAGTTGCAAGCAACCTTAAATAACGTTATTTTGGTGTACACCTATGAAACATACGTTAATCGAAAGAAAAAAAAATTACAAACTACAAATACTCTTTGATAAATTATCGTGAATGAATATTTTCAGTTTAAACCAGTAATTTCATTTATATTTACATATTCAAATTGAAATTCTGAGCAAACTATACCATTTACGACATTTTGTCAAAAAGTATTTGTTATTTGTAATTATTTTCTCTATCGATTGGCGTATGTTTCATAGGTGTACACCAAAATAACGTAATTTCAAATTTAGGTACTTATGCCAATTAGGTTCGATACCTTTTATAATTTTAATTTAATTGTAAGTTTATTTAAGTTTCAGCATTAATATATACCAATCTTATAAGTAATAAACACAATTATTACATGCAAAACTACATAAACATTTTTAATTGTGAGACAAAAATGTTGAGACGAAGTGTAAATGTCGTACACAAAAGAATGCGACAATCTCGAGTTTAATTACTACGTCATAAATTAACTACCTATGGGGATAATTATCACTTCTTTAAAACGCGTACATACAACGACTACCATGGCATAATGCATGCTATTACTATGGCTGTACATTTGAAATATACAGGGCTATTTGTAAAACATCAAAAACATCCTAGAGGCTGAGTTATTATGGTGTTCAAATACAAGACCTTTTTTTATGGGACCACCATTGAAATCGCAAAAAAAAACATTTCCCCATACTAAGCCGCCAGCAGCTCGCATCAGTTTGTATGGAGCAGTGAATTTGTTTTTTAGATTTAAATGTTGGTCCCAAAAAAATGTTGTTGTATGTGAGCACCAGAATCAGCCCCTAGGAGGTTGTTGTTTTACAAATAGCCCTGTATAAGGTGAACGATTAAATAAATATATAAATATTGTACAAAATCACATGCATTGCTCTGTAAGTAGCCAAAGCACTTGTGTTACAGACATCAAAAACAACGACAACACAACACCCAGACCCAAGACAATACAGAAAAGTATTTTTTCTACATTGACTGACCGGGAATCGAATGGATCTCGGATAGAGATAGCAATCCCAAGGATGGTATATTCGCCTCTCGGCTAAGAAGGTCATCGTCGTGGCTCGACACGCATTTGCCAGTTTTTTAGGGTCTCGTACCCAAAGGCTAAAAACGGGACCCTATTACTAAGACTCTTCTGTCAGTCTGACTGTCTGTCTGTCTGTCACCAGGTTGTATCTCATGAATCGTGATAGCTAGACAATTGAAAATTACACAGATGATATATTTCTGTTGCCGCTATAACAACAAATATTAATAAGTATATTTTATTTTAAAAAAATAAAACCGACTTCAAAACACTAAAATGCTAAAAATAATCCTAACACTTAAGTACCTAATCAGTTACTTTTGGAGTCGGTGCCAGCCGATGAGAGATTCAATGTTTTTGTTTGCATTCATAATTGGCGGAGTAATCGCGTAACATACATACAAAAAAAAAAACAGTCGAATTGAGAACCTCCTCCTTTTTTGAAGTCGGTTGAAAAAAGGAGAAAATAAACATTTAAGGCGGTCTCCCATCGTATTTTTTTTTTTGTCGATTTTTGCTCTATATTAATAACGGCAACAGGTAGGACCCTTTATATTCACAGAATATTTAGATATATATTTACTTCAAAACGAAATAAGTAATTAAGTTAAAATAAAATAAATGATGTTTTTTTTAAAATAATTCAGTGTATTTCTGTTGCCTCCTCTATTACAATATAGTGTAATAATGAATAGATAATGGTACGGAACCCTTCTTGCTCGAGTCCGACTCGGACTTGGCCGGTTTTTACTTTTAACAGTTAGGTAGGTACTTAGCGGCGTTTCTTCTCAGCACTGGCCAGATTGTCTGTGTCTTGTCTCGAAGCGCTAGTAGGGCCCAAAAAATAAGGAGACATGTTCTGCCCCATATGGGCCAATGATGTTATTATTGACGTTCATAAGTGGCAGTTTTCTGCCCTAAACTGAATAAATGATTTTTGACTTTTTTGACTTTTTTAGCCTTTGTTGTGCGGCAATGATTCCAATGAAATCACAAACACCGGGATTTACTTGATTACTTTAAAAACCGTTGCAACATAGCGTAGACAAAATACCTATCACTCTCTTTTCGCCATCACAATCGGCTAAAACAATAGTCCATACGTGAACGAGCAGCGCCCGTGGCTCCGACAATAATACGTGACGCATAAATCCTTGGAATGGAGCAATTCCAGATTCCAGAGAATTGGAAAAAGGACCGCCTGGAAGGACGGGTCGATACGTGTCGTGAGAACTATGCTATAGTAGTTTGTAAGTTTGATACTGGATGTTTTAGCTGCAATTTTATGTTGTACTAGCTTCCGCCCGCGACTTTGTCTGCGTACAGTTCGGTCGGTCGGTCGGTCGGTACTCAAAGTCTTTATTAGGAGGATTTAAAGGAGGAGGTTCTCAATTCGGTTGTATATATATTTTTTGTAATGTTTGTTACCTCAGAACTCCGCCATTAATGAACCGATATGAAACAATCTTTTTTTAATTGAAAGGGTATACCTTCAGATTGGTGATTGATCAAAATTCAATTTTGATGATCGGATCCATAAGGAATTGAGGGAACTCCTAAAATATTATTGGTATACATATAGCGATTTTAGTATATTTAACAACAAGTCAAGCATTTGAATTCAGAAAGTATCATTCGCTAAGGTGGAACTGATGAAGGAGACCATAGTTGGCCACAATAATCTTCCACGAGTAAGGTACGCACGCCCCACACGCGATAAGATATTTTCATCATTAAGACAGTTAAGCCTTGCCATAGTCGACAAATCAAATTTTAATAAATGATTCTGGTGAGAATGATACCATCAAACTGATCTGATGAAGAAGGCGGAAGGTAAGCACCGGAACTCTGTGATAAAACAATGTATCAAACCGTGTTTGGACTTATTTGAATCGTCATTAGAAGCAATTTAGCTATAATGAGATCACAGATCGCTAGTTAGTATGGAATTCTATGAAAATATAGCAATTTGACACTGACAGTTCAGAGTTTTTTCACATTTCTGCCAGATTGCGTGCTGCGATCGATTTGACGGCCCCCACCACCTACTTTGCACATAGCGAATAGATGAAGAAGAAAAGCCCTCTTAGAATTTAGCAATCGTTTACCTACTTACTACACAAACAAATAAACGAATAGTGCATTTGTCCGTCGATTTTATGCGCTAAAATAATATAAACTATTATTTATTTTTAAGTAAAAACGTTATAATTCGCGATATGGGTCACATTACGTGTTGTGTTATAAAGTGTAGAAACAATGGGAGAAACAGTTCGTGCATGTTTTATTCGTTTCTAATATCAAGATGGAAATTGGAGCAACGACATAAATGCATAGCTGTTATGAAGAGAAAAAAGTTTGTAGGGAGTTTGTGTCACAAATGTTTTTCTTATGATCACAGCTCTTATTAAGTAGCTTTGTCCGTTGGTTCTAAGCTCTTTAACGTCTCTCACATGCTGTGCTAATTTTTTTTTTTTCCCTTTTTGCACAGTTTGAGGTTGAAAAGTTATATCATGTTGTATTGCTCCAAATCCCGTTCGTATTACAACATTCATATTTAGTTCAAGTAAGAAAATCACTTATTAGAATATGCACAAACTTTTACGATATTTTCATCTAATTTCGAAGAAAAACAACCCGAAAATCATTCTCAAACCATCCAGTTGCCATAATTTGAAAGATCTTAAGTCCACAATAATTTTGGTCACTAGGGGCGCTGTCATCGCGCACACAGCGATATCCATTGCTCTGGAGCCCAGGGTCCGCTTTCTTTGATTGACTCCTCCACTTCGCGCGGTCTTGAGCGTCTCTAGTTGTGAGATCATTGGCACGCATGTGCCTCACGACGTCAAGCCAGCATTTCTTGGGTCTACCCCTTTTGCCAGTGCCAGGCGGTGGCGGCATGGCCAGACATTTGTTTCCTACGTAGCTTGCCGGTTTCCGCAAAACATGACCGTACCAGCGTAGGGGACTCTCCTGCAAATTCAAAGAGGGTTTTATATAAGCTAATTTACCATCCGCCACAATTTCCCTATCTCGTATATATTACGCACCAGCATTTAATACCAAAAATACAATACAACACTTTCTCCCCTCTTCTTGTGACACCGGTAATTTCCCCTAAATACTGGAAAAAATAATTCCCACACATGCATCAAACTGTCTCTTGCGCGGATCGTGACATATTTATGACTGTTTTTTACCTTTACAGTTAGGGGTCAGCAGAAAAATAAAAAAACGAACTTACCTTCACAAACCAGGAAATCCACATCAAAATTTTTTCTTCTAGAAGGCTTTGTGCAGACATTTTAAGGACTAACTCTTTCTTCTATCTCCAATAAACTTGCTAGCCTAAACGGTATGTATTTATGTATCTAGATGTACTTATTTTAATGTATTTATATTAAGTGTGTATATATTTTCAACCGACTTCAAAAGGGAGGAGGTTCTCAATTCGTCGGTATCTTTTTTTTTTTTTTTTATGTATTTTCAGCGATCATTCGTTACTGCGTTGACCGATTTCGATAATTATTTTTTTTGTTTGAAAGGTAATACTTTCAGAATGGTCCCATATAAATTTGGTTAAATTCTGATGATGGGATCTATAAGAAAATCATCAAACAAAAGATTTTAGTATCTATCTTACCTATATCTCTGCCAAATGTGGACCGATTTTGATGATTCTTTTTTTAATGAATAGCTTATACTTCAAAGATACTATAATAAAACATTTTTGGAAAAAATTTCACCCCTAAGGGTGGAAAAATAGGAAATGAAATCGTTATTCAGCAGTTAAATTATGTTTGCACTCGTAAGATTTGTTTTGATTAGGATTTATCACTAAAATGAATGAAATAAGTTAATTTTATAAAAAAAATAAAAACCGACTTCAAAAAACTAAAACGCTAAAAATAATCTTAACACTTAAGTACCTAATCAGTTACTTTTGGAGTCGGTGCCAGTCAATGAAAGCAATATTTTCGTTTGCACCGACTCCAAAAGTAACTGATTAGGTACTTAAGTGTTAAGATTATTTTTAGCGTTTTAGTTTTTTGAAGTCGGTTTTTATTTTTTTTATAATAGTAACAGGTCTCATTAAGTAGGTATTTGTTCATTTAATTATATTATTATGCTCGTACTTCCGAGTCGGATATTTGTGGGTATACAATCCAAGACATTAATGAATCAACCCTGGGTTACTAACAGTTATAAACACTTGAAGAACTTCGCCAACATTATTATGTCCTCCGTAGCTCAGTTGTAAAAGCAGTTTCCTGGATAGCAAAAGGGCGTTCGAATCCCACCTAAGGCAGTTGAAAAATGATTTCAAGTGAAAATATTATTCTTGAAATATCTATCTATATTATACTTCAAGACCGCGCGAAATGGAAGAGTAAATCAAGGAAAGCGGACCCTGGGCTCCAAAGCAATAGCTTTGGACGCAACCGGGATTGACCGTATAGATGATGAAGAAGAAGAAGATATCTATCTATATTATTACAATTTATAATAGACCGTAACCACACCTTTAGCTTTTTGTATTAGCATAAGAATGAGTTTCCCATTACATAGTTTCTTATGATGTAATTTGTTACGTTTTAAGTTAGTGCAATAATGTTTTAAATAAATCTTAAGTAATACTCACATGTCAAAATTTATCTCAGCCAAAACGCAGCTTTTCAACACATAGTAACGGAAATTGATACTTTTTAACGGAACCCTTTCCCACTCCTCCAATTCGCCCTTCCCGTATCGTTATTTATGTGGTGGCCATAAATACGTCTTCACCTACTCGGCTGCCGGTGATAAATAATTGTGAGTAAGAATACTTTTAATAGCAAATGTTTTGTGGGCACGACTGTACATAGTATACATAAGTGGTGGGATGTATAATATGTTAATTTGTAAACGGTATAACATACTAATTACAAACAGTCTGATTTAGTAATAAAAAATGTCTTGGTTAAGTCAGGTTTTAAGAAAAGCCAAATTTTAAATGAAAGATTTATTAGACAGTAACTCGTGACAATTATTGTGTTGTGATAATGTACTAAAAAGATCGAATTTTTGTTATTTCCTTTGTTTTGATACCCTACTCAGTAGGTTAGGTAAATTTTATACTTTTATTAACTTATAAATATTTCGAGCCAATAATCCGCCATTCTTTTGCAAACACCTATCTAAGGATACTTGGGTATTTAAGACGAATATAACGATACTTTTACTGGCGAACTCCATGCAGCCGTTTGGAAGATACGAGGTAATAAAGATATTTACAAAAATATAATAAAGATATTTTAAAATATAGCTTTGCCCTATCTACCGCTTGAGAAATACATTCATTGGCTGGTGATGAGAATAAATAGCGCAAGAAACTCAGTCACCTTTGTCAGCCTTTAATTTATTTATTTACAGAAAACACTTTGAGTAACAAGACATTTAGTTAGTACGATATAGGTGAAAAAGTTCATGTGCGGTTGTAGTTCAAATAATCGTTAACGTTCCGTTAAGTAACAATTGAGTACTCCTGCCTTTATTAACAGATAATCTGGCACAAGGCTTATGCTTAGCGTCGACTTTATGGTATGATTTAAAAGTTAGTAAGTTAGTATTTTTACTCAATCGTCTACAAAAATGTTGATAAATTTTAAATTCATTAAAAAAATATCAAAATTTGTTTCTCAAAATAATCCTACACTCTCATTAAAAACTCAATTTGCGTGTACCGCGACACACACCAAGCTTTTTTAATTACTCGTCTTGAAAGTCAATTACCAGCCACTTACTAAGAGTGAACCTCAAACAACAAATATAATTTTAATTCAGGAGACTCACACAGGGCCTCATTAAGGTCGTAATAAACAATAACGTTGTATTACTGGTAGATATTAAATAACTCAATTCGTTTCTAATTTGCCGACAATTGTTTCCGACAAAGGCATCGCACGAACGAGTGCTCGCGAGTATGAAGGAAGTCGGCAGCTAGGGGGTTTAGGGATGAGACATAAAAGATATCGATAAAATACTGTAATGCTACAATCAGAAATAGAAAATCCTAGTCCCTCTTTCTTTTGGTGAGTATCTTTAAAGTCGACTAAACACTTAACATCTTCAATGGCGTTCGCCAACCCGCTTGTTATGAGAATCATGTATGGCAAACCGCTAGTGAGATATCTGCTGAACTCGGTCAACCCAGTGTTGAGCGGAAACACTTGAGCGAGGTTAATGGAAACGATCTATGTTCAGCAGCTGAATCATTGACTCTGAAAGAAGCCAACTGAGAGGGAGAGAAGATGATATGCAGCTCCTACACTTTTCAGAATTTAGCAACATCGCTGACAGAACAGTGCACAGAATTTTCAAATTTTTGGAGGAGGAGGAGATTAACGAACAGCTTACTATGATGGCGACGTCAATGGTAAACGTCCTAAAGGTCTCAGTCTATTAAAATACTCTGATCATATCCGCTCTTTCTTTACAGAAAGTTACATTTCAATATGAAGTACCTAACTCAGATGTGTCATGTTTTTCATTCATGGTATTATTTTATTCTCATTTTAAAAATATTTTGTAACGTATTAGCTATCCTACAAGTCAACAAAACATAGCTAACGTGTAAATATTATTTTTTCTAGAAACAAATGGATATAAATTAAATTAAGTTTGTAACTACGCTACGTTTTTCTCCATAAATGTTTTCTATTTAAACTTTTTTGAAAATTTATCACAATTACTCGTATGAGGCCGTCCAATAACGAATATATTTTTCCACAATCATCTCGTATGGTGTGCAAAAAAGAGTATCTATCGATATCGATGTCAGTCGATCCCATCACTAACCCAACAAAGCAAACGCCATTGCCAGTGGCGCTGTCGGGGCGGTGCGCCGATGCGTTCATAATATTTCATTTATTCATAATAAATTATAATCACGTATACTCCTGCGACTCTGCTGTGCTGGTAGGTGACGCAGCCTCTGCGGTGAACGGCACCAATTAGTTGTCTGAGAAAATTTTAGAAGATGAGATACTAAATTAAGTTAACCCTGAAATGAAATATACGGTTTGTTAAATAAAAGTGTCTCCTTCTGGCACTTAAAAGATAGACTCCACTTTCACTTTAGTCACTTTTGTTGATCCGTACCTCAAAAGAAAAAGACGGAACGCTTATAGGATCACTTTGATGTCCGTCTGTCTGTCCGTATGTTTGTCAAGACCCTTTATCTCGGGAACGCGTAAAGGTTTTGAATTGAAATAATAACTATACTCAGGTCTACAGTCCTTTGAAGCTGTGAAAAATCAAAATTCTAAGTTAACGTTAAAAAAAAAACGGCCAAGTGCGAGTCGGACTCGCGCACCGAGGGTTCCGTACAGACCTGTAGGTACCTATAAGTATAAGTAAAAGTTCACGCATCACGACAATCGAGTCATAGATGGTATTTTTATTGCAAAATGAAATCCATAACATGACGAAAGGTAAATTGCGGTTTACGATTTATGACGTATTAAAAAAAAAAACTTACTAAATCTCGTTTAAACCAATTTTCGGTGGAAGTTTGCATGGTAATGGACATCATATATATTTTTTTGGTTTAACATTCTCTTATTTTAGAAGTTACAGGGCAGACACACATTTTACCACTTTAGAAGTGTCTCTCGCGCAAACTATTCAGTTTAGAAAAAAAATATATTAGAAACCTTAATATCATTTTTAAGACGTATCCATAGATCCCCCCCCCCCCACAAGTATGAGTTTGATGAAAAAAATTTTTTGAGTTTCAGTTCTAAGTACGGGGAACCCCCCAAAAGTTTTTTTTTTCTATTTTTGTATAAAATCTTAATTTACTTACTTTCAAAGTTTTAATAGTTAGTCTTTATAGTTTCGGAAAAAAGTGGTTGTGACATATGGACGGACAGACAGACAGACATGACGAATCCGTAATAAGGGTTCCGTTTTTTGCCATTTCCGTAGCCACGGAACCCTAAAAAGATAGGGCCGGTTATGCCGCAAATCAAAATTTATAGGGTACTTTCCGTTGATCTAGAACTATGAATTTAGGCAAGTAATATCGCCATATTACTACAAGTACAAGTTTAAAGGGCTATGCTCGGTGTTTCTTTGCGAGATCGAATCAGGAATGAGGAGATTCGTAAACGAACAAAAGTCGCTGACATAGCCCAACGGATAAGCAAGCTGAAGTGGCAGTGGGCGGGGCTCATAGCACGTAGAACTGACGGCCGATGGGGCAGAAAGGTTCTGGAATGGAGGCCACGTACCGGCAAGCGCAGCGTAGGACGTCCACCTACAAGGTGGACAGACGACTTGGTAAAGGTTGCAGGAAGCCGCTGGATGCGGGCCGCTTCCAACCGGCCAATCTGGAAGTCACTGGGGGAGGCCTATGTTCAGCAGTGGACGTCCTATGGCTCAAATGATGATGAATGATAATAATATTTGGCCCTCGCCTCTTGTGCTTGCCTTAACTGGCCGGCCAAGAGTGGAGTTGCAAGAGCAGAACCTGTGCTCCAGGTTGGAAGTGTAAAATATCATAACGCCGGAGGCCCGTTGACTGGTGCGTTTAGCACTGGGATCTTGCACCTCGCAGACTCACTTAGCTACAACCTTAGCCGTTCACAACGATGTTGCTACCCTCGCTACCTTCTGGTGGCTTTTATAGGGTGGCCATTTAGCGAGCGGCGAGTCACCGGCTGCCCTGATTATCAAGATGAGACATTTGATATGGCAGGCGTCCTGTTGTCTCATCAATATCCCGGCAACCAGTCCATTAAGTTCCTTTCCATAGACCCGGTATAGTTTCCACCTTTTCTGCAATAGTCCTTGCACCTAGCGGGTGCTGTCTTTGGCTGTATCTTCTCAATAGTACAGGCAGAGATAGTATCCGCTAGGTGTACATATCGCAACTCATTATCGTATCTCAAAGGGGCCTCTTCGTGTTGGATCTGTATCCCCACGAACGCTTTCCAAAAGGACCGGCCTTCGTGCCGTGATTTCCCGTAGGATAATAATAATAATATATTATTTATTTATTTCTTTAGAATAGTATGTATGATAATAGGTATGATGACTACAAGTACAGGTAAAAATTTGAAAACTCTATATTTGTAATTAAAATTTGTTAATAATTTGTAATGAAACTGCGGAACTGACTCGATTCCTGAACTACAGGGTTACATTGCAAAGGGGTGCCAAATCTTTAGGAGTGGCTCAGAATCGGTAACTCAACGACGACACACACACAACGATATATGCAAAAGACAAAAGATTTTTTTTTTTTAATTTAGTTATTCCTATCCGCTGTTAAAAATCATACGCGTGGATAACTTACTCGTTCATGAAATTGATTTTTTTGATTGATTGGTCACGATTCGATTGATTTGATTTTATCCTAAGATCCAATAAATTAGTTCGACCCTTCCTGGAAGCAATCGCGCCTATTATAGATTGATTGATGCAATAATATTTATTTTATTATTTATTTATTCCTTCCGGGCTTACTTACTAGTACCTACTACATGTCCAAAAAATAGTATAGCGTTCCCCATACTACCGCTTTAAAGACCAAATTAATATTGAATCGGCATCGGCATAGTCATCTTATCTCATAGTCATGGGACGGCCATATAGAATACACTTCTTCACCACCAATAGGAGGCGTGTCGTAAGAGGCGACTAATTCCTGTAGCACGAGACGGCCAGAAGCGTCTTCGTGCGTCACCTGCCAAGCGTGGCGAGTATTGGAGATCCCCCCCCCCCCCCACCCGATGATAGGTCATTGGGGGAGGCCTATATTCAGCAGTGGACGATGGCTGAAATAATGATGATGACACTTACATGACATAGTGATTGCGAGCTAGGCAGGTAGGCAGGTAAAGTCTAGGCATTCTTGTAATTTTAATCAATGTTTAACAATTAAATATACAACGTGTAACCCTAAATACGCAAAACCTCTTACCCCCTACTAAGGCAGAGGCTATTTAAAAACCACATAATTAAAATGAATTTACTGAAAAACCCTTCTAATTTTTGAGATGAAATAAATATTATTTTATTACTAGAATGTCTACCTTTCATTTCGTATCTTCATTTTATTTTTCTGTTTATGATTTTGTGGTAAATAATGTCTCAACATATGTGGTAAATATATGCACTCTGCCCGTCAAGAGTAGCAAGTTACAGTAACAGTTTCCATTATACCTACTTATCTAGGATATTTTGCTACGCAGCACAGGCCTGTTATACGCTGATTTTTGAGTATTTTTAGAAGAGCTAAGATAAGATAAGATAAGATTTTATTCATAATATCAATTTTACTATCGTTGTATTACGAGTATGTTACACTTTAATGTGAAATATAATCTCCACGGTACATGGATAAGTAGGTACTGCAAACTATTTGCATTTGAAGCGCTTACTCCGCCATTCAAAAGGTGGACGCGTGTCGAAAGTCGGTAAGCTAAAATTCAAAATCAATGAAGTGGTGGAATGGAAACAAACTGTCAGATAACACAAATCAACGAAACAGGCAGAGTGCAAATTTCAACCAAATGTTTTTTTTTTATAAATTTGATTTTTTTTTGCTGGTATTGTATTCTACAATGCTTTGCGAACATGAAACTGTATTCAAATTTTACGTAGCACATCTAGATGCATGGGGCCCGTGTAAGGGTTAAGAGCTGATTTTCTTCTCTTCTTCTATAATAGTGCTCAAACAAAACAACTTTTTGTATGGGACCAACATCGAAATCACAAAAAAAAAATGTTTCCCCATACAAAGCGTAACAGCTGATTGGACATTTAGTTTGAAGATGAATTTACTGATGGTCTCATACTAAATGTTGCTGTACTTGAGCACCAGAATCAGAACCTAAGAGGTTTTGCGTATTTAGAGTTACACGGTGTATACCTATTTGAATTATAGTAAAATAAAATATAAGAATTCATGAAAACAAAGTTTTTTGTATCACTCATAGCTCTGCATCAGTGAATTGATTTCGACCCCAAGATAAATGTCAATTATCGAAGGGGTGATGCTTTAAATTCGACTTTCAGTTTAAGCTAATAATAAGTTCACTTGATTATATTAAGCAGCCTATAATTAAGACATCACTTTGCAATGTAACCTTTAACCTTATATGTGTAAATCATGTATTAAGTGTGTGTTTTGTTGGTTGTCCTAAATAAATAAATTATAGATGTCTTAATAAATCCTAAAATAAAAAAGGTATGTAACAAACTTAACTAATTTAATTTTCAATGGAAGAATGTTAGTAGTGTGTTATTTTAAAGAAATTGTGTCTTGCTATTTTTCGAGAACGGTATCAACACTCCAATTACTAGCGAAGACAGATAACGTAAATATGCCATTCTAGCATTTGCATAAACAAAGTTTGTGAAGAAGATTGTCCACCCTCGACATTTTGATATTAAGTTTTGTGTTTAATTCTAATCTATTCTAAATGCTAACCTACTCTAAATGCAAAACTACTAACATAGCAAGAATATTAACTATAAGATAACTTAATATAATGTAATGTAATGTATAATATAATGTAATGTAATCTATAATATAATGTATAATGTAATGTAATGTATAATGTAATGTAATGTATATGATAATCTATACTAATATTATAAAGCTAAAGAGTTGGTTTGTTTGGTTTAACGCGCTAATCTCAGGAATTACTGATTCAAATAGATTAAAAATATTGTGCTTAATTAATTAATTCGGTTTAACTTCTTGAATTAACATTTGCCAAAAGCATCGTCGTCGCACTCTATGGTTTTTAGCACTTATTGTTTTGAAGTAGGGATATCAAGACATTCTTGTAGTATCTTTGACTTTAGCTTCGCCGGTCCAACCAACTTTCAGTCACCCTTTTTATCCGGGAATTGTTTTAATTTTAAGTTACCAAAGCTGACCTTGGAATTCCTGCCAATCAATTTTTTATATTAATTCAAATAAGTTTGGTAACTTTTTTGTTATCAGTCACTTGTCGAAGGGCGCTTTATCTTTTGTACCTTTTGGGCTTTTTCGATAACTTTTGTTTGCCTTTGAAGAACCTTATTTCTGTTTTTTTACCAATATGAACCTTTAAATTATATCTTTCAATTTGAAACAGACATGCCGACTTCCACACTTTAACTTTACAAATAATTAATCGACTCAGAATTTAAATCTCAAAAGTCACCAGTCCCAACTCCCAGTCAAGTTCTATCCACTTTTCCCCAAGATCCCCTTCCTGCGGATGTCGCCGTAACTCTGAGCATTGTCCCCGGCCTCCTCAAGGAGCCGCGAGTTGGTACATCCCATTGTCCTCTATGATATATAGTCCGGGACTACTCCTTTGGAGTTGGTATTCGGCGATTTTTGCGAGTAATACAATGTTTATGACTTCCTGTGAAACTTCGATTAGACATTGCGGTGAGCATAGGGTTGGCACTTACAAAATAACTTGTTAAACAATATTTTATTGTTAAAAAAAACATTAAGTTATAGTCTAAGATCCTAAGAAAAACTCATTTTAAATGGTGAATGCAATTTAACAAGACTAATCATTAATAAAAATCTCAATTCATAGTATTTCTCTAATTTACTAGGCAATTGTATGTAATTTTGTAATATTTTGATCTCGTCTCTGATTCGACACTGGCGAATGTGTGGCCATAAAAAAAAAATTAAAAAAAGAAAATATATAAAAGAATTCGATTTTTATTTTAGGCCTTACAAGCTAACAGGATTTTTTCTAAAATTACTAAACTAACATTTTCTGTATGTTTCAAAATCCCTAAGTACAAACTTACGTAAAAAACATAATAGCGTTGTCAAAAATTCCTTGTCTACTAACGTCATGGCTCAAGGATGTCAATTCCTTATTTTAAGAGACAATTTATATTGATGACATGTGTCAACCCTATTCGGTACTCGACGGAATAAAGTAACAATCGTCGGTCGTAAATTAAGAAAGTATGTTAGAAGATGTTAATGTCTCTTTGGGAAACTTTAAAGAATACATATTTTGGGTGTGAATTTCGAAAACAACGTTGTTTATTGCATAGCTTTATTTTTTTACTATTTTAATGTATTATTTTAAAACCATATTACCAAGTTGGTCACAAGATGACAGATTCCCAGGTATAACAATTAAAAATGTTTTCATAATTATCATTATGTTAATTTATTACGTCATTAAGGTGTTACGTAAAACTATTGTGATCATAATTATGGACCTTGTAAGTCTGTTGTATTTTTTATTGTATTACTAAAAAAAATTTTTTTTATTTTAAAATTGCAATCGTCTATAAAATCTATTTAAAAAACTTCTAATTAGTGTGCTGTGCTTCTGAAAATTAATACTACATTTTACTTTACAAGGTTATCACAAACTTGATTTATGTTCACCGTCCCCGCTGTAAAACTCATAGCGCCATCTAGCGGGGAGTAGAAAGACAACCATTTGCTCGTCTTCTGCAACTTTTCTTTACAGCAAATTTTATTACCAGTAAAATGTGGTACCTTCCTTATAGTTAATGCAATGGTAAAATAATTATTTTACCGCGTATTTTTGTTACGAACCGTCGTAGTTGCAAGCGTCTACAGACTTTGCTACAAATGCTACGACAACTACGATATCGCTACGATGCGGCTACGAACTACAAAGCATCGTATAAGAAACTGACAACAAAATAATTATTATTTTTCTTATTTACAACATTTTTTATTATTTTCAGTTTCATTAAAATGTTCCTTTTGTATGGTAATGTTTCTCGATACACACATCATTATAAGCAGTTAATAAGAAGTTGTGCGATACTGGTATGATAATTATTTTGTATATATTTTTTTTTAATTAAGGCAGTCTATTTTGTGACACCTTTAAGCAGTTGGTAGCGTATGGAATATAAAAGCTATGGATCGGGATTAGTGACGTGGATTGGAAAAGGCCACCGTTCAAGAATAGACAAAGACCAAACAGAAATTTACAGACTTATGATTATATATTAGAGAGGATGTCCCAAAATGTTTGGAACCTGGGTCAGGTCAGGTACAGTATACCAAAAAATATATATATGTAAGGAACAATTTTAAAGTACTTATCAATTTATTTTAAAATTGCTTAGTTTTTATGGAAGAAACAAAAACTTTAACCATTAAATTGCAACACACAACAAATAACACATCTTGAAATTGAACACAAGGAACAATCTAGGAATTCGGTGGCGGGTAGTCAAACGAAAAGCATAGTCGATCTGTTTAAATGGTTCAGGCCAGTCTGCCTAGCATAAGCACCAAAACACGATATGGTATAATATGATATAGCGAAATATCGACTCCAATTGTAAAAATTTGATAGATATAGCCGCCATTTTAAATTTTTATCGAAACAGTGATCATAATATGTGATGTCACCGGCACGGCGATTCAATATGGCGGCTATACGAGTATCTATCAGATTTTTACAGTTGGTGTTGATATATCGCTATATCATATCATATTATATCGTGTTTTGGTACGCATGCTAGACAGGCAGGTCGAAGGTATGCCTTTTTGTCTGATCCGGAATATTTACGAGTACCTTTATATCTCGATTTCACAAAAAATATAGTTGTACCTTTTATTCTTACGACGGCCGCATTAGTCACTGAGCCTTGTGAGAGACTAAAAGGCGGATTAATTACATCTAACAGTAATGTTAGTGTCATTTGCTTTAGAGCCTTTGCCCTTCTACCGATCCTCACTGGGCACACGTGGTGGAGTTTAATGCCTAAACCACCTCATAGCTAGGGTAAGGTTTGTGCCCTGCAGTGTACTTATTACTTCAAGTAATTTATAATTTATCAAAATGACCAAGATACTTACGCCTACGTACTGCTCTATTTGCACTAAAATACAACTAATATACCTGTAAAACTTACATTATATTTCGCGTAAATGTCTAAAAATATCAAAAGAAAATAACAAACTATGTCTGCATGTACAATGTAATATTTCATACCTCACTCTACAGGGTTACATTGCAAAGGGGTGCCAAATCTTCAGGAGTGGCTCAGAATCAGTAAACTTAATCGAACTATGCAAAAAACTTTTTTTTCTTACATTTAATTATTTCTATCCGTTGTTAATAATCATACGCGTGGATAATTTAACTCATTCATGAAAAAAATGCACCGTATGTGTACTGGGTAAGGTCCTTGTTGGCTCGCCGAACCTATGCCTCTGATAAATGGCCGCGCAACTTTCGTAGTCTCGTTATTGACTTTATTTTCGGATATTTTAAAGTTTTTTTAATATTATTAAAAACAGTAACAATTAAGACGCTTCTTCATAATGTTCCCTAGATCTTATTTTTTAAATTTGGCACCCATTTGCAATGTAACCCTATATTATAATGTATATCTGGCCTGAAGGAGAAAATACTATAATTTAGCTGACTAAAGGCTAAAAAACTTAATAGCCAAGTAAAAACAAGCAAAACTGAAGTCAAAAACTAAGCTAACTTTCCTCTCCGGTTGTTTCCCCTTAACACAATTAATGAAGTTGAAAATATAAATAATAATAAAATGTCTCCGCGGCTTAAAATGAAAGCCGTGTACACTATAATGGGTTAAGGAAGTGATATTTATTGCAACATTGCCACCTCATTACGAAATTAGTGCTCTTTGTGGATTTTAGATCTCTTTTGAGAAAGGATTTTATGGTATGATGATATGGATTTTGATGATATGGCTTAGGACGCAACCTTGATTGACCGTATAGATGAAGAAGGAGAGTTTTCATTCGACGAAAAAAAACACGTGATTGTATAACTGGCAGTTTGGCCATTACAGTGATAAGCGAAATTTAAAAATAAGCTTTTCATTTGTTTATGCATAGATTCTTACTTTTTTTTTCGCTGATTGTAAGCGAACAATTAAAAAAGATGCCGACGAATTGAGAACCTCCTCCTTTTTTGAAGTCGATTGAAAACAAGCAAAGCAGTTGCCAAAAACCAAACGAGATATAATATACAGTACAGGGTGTAGTCCTAAGTGAATTGTACCGAAAAGTAAGATAGCCACATGATTGGGTTACGATTTGATTTAGCTACCTACTTACCGCCAGACAATACAGTAACTGCCATGGTGTCGAAGTAAGAAATTAAAATGATATTTGCCAAGTAGGTCTCCTAGCACACCCAACCACGAGACAATTTAAAAAAGCTTGTTTTCTGAATTTACCCGCACTCTTTGTGTTCAGTTTGTTTGTTAGGAATCGAACAACAAACCTTTGTGTTCTAAGCAAAACACTGTGTTACTACACCATTCTCGTCAAAAACAATGTTTTTAACTATAATTTTGTTTGTTGGTTAATCACAAATGTCAAATTCCAGGTTTCTAACCATTAAACTGCGTTTCCAATGGCCTTCACATACATACAGATTGACGACGGGACTGACGAGATAATGAGGGGTAAGATTCAAATTAAATCGCTTTTTCGCGATATTATCAGTGATCGGAAAAGGTAGATTGATTTGATGTACTTTGGTAGTGCTAGCATAATATGGATATGTCTTTTTTTTAAAACTGATACAAAGAAATTCCGAAATCCGGGAGCCATGTCCATATTAACATAAATGTTTGAGTTCATTAACCCCAAATCAATCTACCTATTCCGATCACTGGATATTATAACATCACATATTATTATATGCAATTTTATAATTTTTTTCCATGTATTATTCAACCTGCATGCAGAGGTGCAATTATTAAAAATAACATTTTAAGAAACTGAATATAATATGGTGCGCTGGATGCAGGCCGCTTCCAATCGGCCAATCTGGAAGTCAATGGAGAAGGCCTATATGTTTAGCAGTGGACGTCCCCTATGGCTGAAATAGTGATGATGAAATACAATATAAAATGTCACACTATTCCTGTAACAGGAATCCTGTTTAATCCTACCTACCTTAAAAATCAATAAAATTAACGAAAATCAGTCTTTACAGTTGGGTTATTCGAAGACGAATAAAGGTGTGCATGTAAATGACACTAGCTTTTGTCTTTAACTTCGTCAGAGCAATTTCGAAAATTAAGTCGAAGAAGAACGAATAATCATCACACAGAATCACATAAACTGAACCAAAATCCAATCTCCTTTACTAATAAAAAATCACGACTAATGTTATTAAAAGCGAACAAAAAAATTGAAAGAAATTGTATGTACAGTAGGAAATTGTTTGAATGGTTATAAAGGTGACTGCAAATAAGACAAGAAATAAGAAAAAACGACGACATTGACCCCGGGAATTGAACCTAACGTATGGACGCCAAGTCCATACGTTAGGTATGTGATAATAAGTGGGTGTTCTAAAGTTTCTGTGTCGTCTTAAAAGAGGACAGTCAAGTGACCACGCCCAGCTCCACCTATCGGGATCGTATCGGTTCGATTCTGCGCAGTACAGCGATTGGATTTTCAGGTGAAACGTAAAATACATTACATTTTCAGTTTCATGTTCAACTGGTGCTTGGATAAAATGGTTCCTTAATCTTTTTCTGGTAATGGAAAAATTTCGAAATTTCACGGAGCCCGCGACCTTCTACCAGCTCTTGTTGTTTGCGATAAAACTTTACAATTGTAAAAAATAAAAGGTAAAAAAACCCTGAATAGGTTTTATAAGTCGTTTATCTCTTTTACTTGTGACCTCTAAGTGTAGTGGTTCGTACATGGACTACAAAGCGGTCGCGGGTTCGAATTCCCAAGGGAAATGTGTTTGTATGATATGAGCACGTGCATTTCTACCCGAGTCATGGATGTTATCTAATGTATTTATGTAATATGTTTATCCGTTATTTAGTAGAAATAGTACCTACAAGCTTTGCTAAGATTGTAACCAGATAATTAGTGTCATTTTTAGAAGAATTTATTAATTATTTCTTACTTAATAAATATAGACAAGTTTGATCAAGGAATAAAACCTAATTGATTGCGGAATGTATTTTTTTTACACCATTTTTAGCACACTTCTACGAGTAATATGCCATTTATTTTCAATAGTTTTGCATAGCTTGTGATTATTGCGACAAAATTATGGATGCACATAATGTCATCTGTGGGTCAGATACAAACGCCGTGTTCATCACAGAAAATACATGCCGCCCCCCCTGCGAGATTCGAACCCGCGACCGCTCTGGCTTTAAAGTCTGAAGCGTGAACTGTACGAAGCGTCAAACATTTATAGTTCTATTTATAATGCCTAACTGGGGGGCCAAAAAACCATGAACTCTGGAACAGTGTTGTTCAAACATCAAACTCAATCTAGAAAAAATAAAACAAGGTCGAAGTAAAACTGATTATAGTATAGTTTAGAACTCCCGAACCTTATTTCTAAACACAATACTTCTTAAAGTCAAAAATCTTCGATCATAAAAAACCGAAGGCCCAATTACTCGTCCGAACGCCCACATCAGACACACTCCCACACACCATCGATAGGCGTGTATCAATATCTATCAATATAACCGATAACCACGCCCCACGTGAGAAAAAAAACTCGACTCGAACGCGCATGTCCGATCGCCGATCGGTTAGCTGCTTCGAGAGAGGGTACAGCGTGACCTTTGCCGACGGCATTGGGATTTACGACTGTCCGCGCGACACTGCACCCGCTACGTGCAGGCTTTTTCATATATTAGCGCAGTCAATTACGGGAATGCTGTTATATTTATTACTCTGTTTAGTTTATGATTAATATCTATTACAAGAATATTAAAATTAGACAGGCGATAAAATTATTTAAGACAAAGGTTCTTGTCAAAGACAAGAACCTTTGTCTTAAATAATAATAAATAAGATGGTAGTTTTTAGTGCGTTTCTGGAAGGTTACAAAAGTAGTTAGCATAAAGCAAACGAATAACACTACAATTATTGGATATAGCACGACTAAAGTTTGCCATGAAATAACTGATGAAATATGATTGTGATGATACTATAGAATAGAATAGAATTTTAATGTTAAAATTACAAATTATCTGATTGCAGTATTCCTTCCTTATCTATGTAACTATGTATTTAGTTTTGTAACCTCAAAGAATTTAATGTTATTTCAATATGTTTTAGTACCAAGTTAAATGCTAAAACAAATTAATAGAATAACTAATTGTTATAGTATAATTTTTAAATTATACAGAAAGTAATACTAGGTTTTTTTTAAGACAAGCAGATTTTGGTACGGCACATACATATGAAATAAATATTAAATGAATATGATAATCTTCCAACAATCACACTAATTACTAGCCCCAAACTAAGCAAATCTTGCATTATGGCGATAGATAACCGACGATATCTATAAATATCCATGGCTAAGGTACAAAAATGCTGGTGGTCATCACTCCAATAGAGGGGCTAACACTTGCTAGATTCGAACCTGCAACCGCCCGGCTTTGTAGTCAGGAACGCGAAACACTAACTCAGACGGTGTTAAATCGTCAAAAGAAATTAAATACGAATTAAACTCAGTTGGATTTAGTCTCGGCCCAACCTCAAAAATCTTTATTCAAAACTGACCACCCACAAGAAGACTTTCTTTTAAATTCCAAATTCGAATTGCCTTTGTCTGATAGGCCAGTAACCGGTCACGGCCGTTACGGCGCAGTTATTGGTTATCGATTGGTTTCCAATCAGCCAATCGGAGAGAGCCGGCCCGACACGCCTGCTCACACACGCCTACTGAGGATCTTTTACTGAAGATATTTCTAAGTATATTTGAGTCGTGTGAAGCCCATAATTGTAAAGGTGTGTCAGTGAAGTGAAGTCGTTTGAGCTGCATAAGTCACTAAGATGTGACGTCATTACTTTAATACAAGAAACATTAACCATAGTTTTAATATTTATATTTTTACATAAAATAACTCGAGTTGTCTTTGAACAAAGACAATGTTTCTACTGTATTCTGAGTTTCTATTCATCATGATTTCAATTATTTTATTGCTAACCAAACATAACGTCGTCAGTAAAGTCTAAATGATCAATACCACAGCCATTTGTCTTATCAAGTCTCATTATTAATGATATTTCCCCAAAGTGCAAAAGATAATGAAATTTTTTCATTAAAAATTAAGCATTCAGAAGTACATAACAATGGCGGCCAACAATAGTCGTCGAGTGGATCGGACAAACTAATTATTTGCCTCCATCGTCCGTTTTTATCTATATTTTCTTCTCGCTTAAAGGATAAAAATAATTACAAGATAAAAGATATTTCCTCCAGCGGGGAGGTTTTTTTCTGTTGTCCCTCGTTTTTTCGAAGCGTTTTTTCGTTTCTCGGCGATCCGTCTCGTGCTTATTGTCATCGGTCGACGTTTGAAATGGGGGGATAAGATTGTGTTTTATAGCTTATTATTAGTTAATATTAATCTAATGTAATATAATATCTAAACTTAAAAGTTAAAGTGACAGTAGGCACATAGCAAGCACATAGAACTGACGGCCGATGGGGCAGAAATGTCCTAAAACGGAGGTCCGGTACCGGCGACCGTAGCACGAAGCGCTAAAAGAAAGATTAGAACTAATTTGGAATGAAAAAGTTTTGCAGCCATAGGATCTCCTCTGTTAAACCTCTCTTTTCACTGCCAGATTGGCCGGTTGGAAACGGCCTGCATTCAGCGGCTTCCTGGTAAAAAAAAGTATTAAGTTTCAATTTAGTAAAAATAGCATAACAAATGAACATCTTTCTCCACTCTGTCGTGCAAAAAAATCTCCTACTCACTTTTTTTGCTTACATATCTCAAAAATAAGCACCGATTAGCACGCAAAGAGTTCGATTTCCTGTTCGGGTCAGTTAAAAAGTATCTGGTGAGTTTTCTAGCACTCCTGGATGTGCTAGGAGACGCTAGCAAAACTAACTGTCCGAGAAATCGTAACACCACTATTTACAACTGGTGTTGTCTGATACGAATACTGCAACTTCCCCATAGAAGCTTCTTATGTTTCCTATCATCGAGTCACATCAAGTACCCCAACATCATTTCTCACCTATAGTAAATCGTCAAGCTCAAACCAACCACATGTGGCCACGTAACAATAAACTTTCGATTGTGTCTTGTTTCCGTGGCCTGACGGATCTCTTTGTCTCCTTTATCATATAATCATTATCATTATAACGATCCCACATTAGTCCAATGCTGAACTGCAGCCTCTCCCAGACTAACTACCCTTTATATTATGTTTGACCACCTTGTTAGAGGGCGCCCTATGCTTCGCTTGCCAAGTCTCTGTCTCCACTCAAGAACACGTCTACCCCAAATCGATTCTAAGGCAAATGTGACCAGCCCGCTACCACTCCCACATGCTTATCCTTTGAGCTATATCGTAATATACAAAACAGTATATTTGTATAAGACTAGTCCACCCTTAGTCCAACGGGGTGTTTTAATTCAATTCTTGGTCCATACTAATTAACCCGAGTTCTTCGCGAGTAATAATAAGGGCCAAATGAACGTAGAGACAACTCTTTTGCGTGCTCCGTTTATAAATAAACACATCTACCACTTTGTTCTTTGTTATACCAACGTATATTTAAGTACGTCTGAAATTTTTTAAACCTAAGTTAATTAAGTATTTATCAGTTGAATAAGTTATCTTACTACTTGAAAACCCAATCCCAATACTACAACAATAGTAACATTACTATATATTTGTGATAGATCATTTTGCGTACCTGCTATCTTGATCATATTAACAATTTACCAATTTAGAATTAGCTCTTGCTTTAGAAATAATACTACGCATACTATGAGCAAGTTTAGCATTTTATCAGGTTTTGCAGCTTTATTTTATCCGTTTCAAAGCTCTCTCAAATCCACAATTAGCGGACAAAACACCTAATTACAGCTCACGCTTGACTGCCACATACGGGCTCCCCTAATTAACACTAAAAAACGCCTAAAACAAACACTAACTTGTAATCCCGGCGAATGGCACCTGCCCGCATCAAAGTTCGAACGCAACCCTTTGGTCGTAATGACCCAACCCCACCGGTCATCTTAATCAACCCTTCAAAGGACAATCGGCCGACTTGACCCCCGGGGGTTAGGCCGAAATGGCCGAACTAATTATTGTTATACACCATTATTAGTGAGTTTTCGGCCGGTCAATATTTTATGTTTTCATTTGTCGGGTAACTTGTGTTTGATATTGTGTTAATATTGGGATAAGTTGGGAGGCGGGTGCGGGTGTTATTGCTTTTGGTTTCACCAATTTTGATGACTTCTCTGGAATAATTAGAGTTGTAATCAGGTTCCCAAATGTACTGCTTCTCAATTTTCTTTGAGAGAAGTGTGGCAGCATTAGGCAATATGGAAACATTAAATAACATTAAGCAACTTTTTATACATATTTTTTGTGTTGGATATTGCTTACTAACACTAGGAAACGTTGTGCAACTTAAAGTACCTGCGGTTTGGATGAAAAATAACTAAACAACAAATTGTTAAACAATCAAAATCCTCGCACAACATAACCCCTATTTAAAAACCCCCACTTATCGTTAGGCCGGTAATCGTCGAATGTTAATCTCAAGACGTGAGGGAGCGAGTGACCCTTTCGGTTTAGTGTCCGGCCCTGGTGATATCTTTACGATATCCGGCCCGGTCTGATGGACCGACTTTGGGCAGGGACGGGTTTAGGATTGGGAAAATAAACCAACTATGTAACTTATTTTTATAATGTCGTAGTTTAAAACGTCTTAGGTTAGATGTTTTTTAGAGCAACTTTTAATAATTAAATTTCATGACAATCTAGTCATCATCATTTCAGCCAAAAGACGTCCACTGCTGAACATAGGCCTCCCCCAGTGACTTCCAGATTGGCCGGTTGAAAGCGGCCCGCATCCAGCGGTTTCCTGCAACCTTTACCAGGTCGTCTGTCCTTGTAGGTGGACAGACGACTTGCCGGTACGTGGCGTCCATTCTAGAACCTTTCTGTCCCATCGGCCGTCAGTTCTACGTGCTATGTGCCCCGCCCACTGCCACTTTAGCTTGCTTATCCGTTGGGCTATGTCACAATCAAGTACTTATACTTTATGGAAGTATTTAATGTCACTTAAGGACAATTTGAATTGGAACGAAAAATTTAACAAATTTAAGGCTTTATAATGTACCTACGTGTATTTCAGTTGGTTATGTACGTGTATCTCAGAGTGTGGAATGGAATTTGGTGAATTTGAATTTGCTCCAACTGTCAAGATCTTAGAGTAAAAGGGGACAGTAGCTTACACGGAATTAGACCTTGTCTAACCAGATCAGGCCCCCGATTCAGAACGTTTCAATAATGAGTTGTCAACCGGTGAATCACGTGACACCAATGTTAAATCCTATAGTGTCACGTGGTTTTCCAATCGACAATTTGTTTTCAAAAAGTTCTGAATTGGGGGCCTGAACCAGACCATGGTTTTTCATTATGTCCTCATAGTTCACGAATAATTTGTGTTCATTACAAAAAATGCGAAAACATACATTATCTCTAAGTCCATCCCTGCAAATCCAATGGGCCGGACATGGGCGAATTTAATTGCGATTCTGCGAAGTGCGCAATAGAGGGCCGAAACTGTTTGACGCGGATAGTGTGTTCACCGCTTTATTGGCCAACGGAGTATTGTGGATGCGACTTTACTTTTAACTTGTGTATCATTCTAGTGTATGTTTCTTACCTGAATACAAAATACTGTATTTAAATTAAGGTCTATTAGACCAATAATCTTACAAAACGCCTTAGGGTTAGGAAATATAAATTAAATTAAATTAAAATTCATTTATTTCAGGCTTAGCCCATAAAGTTGTTAGTAACAATTATCTTAACCTATCATGTTAGTAAATATGTTTTAAAAAGAAAAGTGAAAATAAAATAAAAAACCAATTTGAAATCAAATAAAGTTTGTTTGTATGTATAAAGCCCCACATTAAGGATTAGTGTACTAGTTTAACTGTCGGCTTTACATACTTTTACTAATGAATAAACGTTGACTAAGATGGAACAAAAATCTAACTCTTATTAAAAACAGGTGTTAAAATATTTACAAAAAAATGGCGATTTTAGACCTAAGTCCGTTATACCTACTTTATGTCCAATTTATAAATTCATATCCACATAATTACTACCATCGGCCGTGTTCGGAACATAACGTACAAATCAAGATCTGGCCCATTAGCGTGGGGTTGTAGGTTCGATGCCGTGGCAACAAGTTTTATTGGCTGACCTCTGATAGCCTACCATGCTTGCCAATTATTTACGCATCTTGACAACCTGTAGTATACTAAACAATAAAATTATAAATAAATGTAAATAAAATAATAATAATATTAAAAACATTTATTTCTCTTCAATCTTGGAGTAAGACACTGGCGTATTAACCAGCATGTAGGAAGCATGTAATACAGAACGCCAGTGCTCATCAAAAAATAAAATTAAAACAAAATGAAAAAAGAATAAACTATTGTGTGTGTGTGTGTGTGTGTGTGCGTGTGTGAATGTTTTTATGTGTGTGACATGGAATCAAAGTAATGAATTAGCATCCTTTTGTTACGAAGTGCCAGGCGACGCGAGCCAACTAGTAGTTTCCTAAATTGACTCACCAGGGAATAGTTGCACTTAAGGCGAAGTGCCTCGAACAGATCTTCAAATGGAATATTGACGTGGAAAATCAATTTTGCTGTAAGTAAGCAGGCAAAATACCGAAATAATAATAATATCATTTATTTCAGGCATTTTAATTATTACAGATGACATTATAATATAAAAATACCTTATAGACTAGCATACATACAATAATACAAGTTAAGATTAATTTATTTGTTTTTATGGCTTCGTACTCGGAGCCTTAAGTACTTACTTACTACTATTACTTCTACCACTTATTACTACTTACTTAAGTACTTCGTATTCGTAAATAGGGTATTTAATACCAATGGATTTAGAAAAAACGAAATCGGATGATCTACGTCTCGCGTCTCTACGATCAAAATAAATCACATACAGCGACGAAAACAGCTGTTTCTTTTTATCGCCCACCCACCCAAAATTTTATCATTTGACATATTGGTACCTACATTGCTAATTGGTATATATCAGATATATCACCTAGAAAGATGAGTTATTTAATAATGATATAATCATCCTATGAAACTATCAAGTCAAATGAGCCTTAAAATTATTTTATACAGAATATCGTTCCCGTTATCTCAATGCGAAATAAAAACAACGCTCAGATATCCAGATCATTAAATGTATTCATTAAAAAGTCGGCCAATTCAAAGACACCATTGTGATCAAACATTAAACCGCCAGAAAAAATGTTCATCTCGATAAAAATTCAATTTTGCACCACCGTTCCTTGAGGAGATCTTTGTCAATTCCACCGATAGACAAGAAAGGGTTAAGATGGCTGCCGATAAACAAAAAAGGCGAAAAAAAGTTAATTTAAACTTGAAGCGAGGAAACGAAGTCGGGGTCCGGAAAATTTTTGATATATCCGGAAATATACAGAGCTGTGGTGTGTCAGTTGAGGGTTAGGTGTGACAAGTTTGGGCACCAACTACTTTAGGAAATACATAGTTGTTTACTAATAGTTATCGATGACTTTATTAATGCCTTGCCACTTCCAACTGGTGAGTAGCTACAGTACATTGCATCAAGTTGCCAAGCTCGCATCTCGCTAGTCGGGTATTTATTTTCTTTCAGTGTCTAGACGTCTTCCTGTACGGGGTGGAAACTTGGTGTCTCAGGAAAAAGGAACGCAACAAGATCCATGCCTTTGAAATGTGGTGCTGGAAAAAGCTGCTGCGCATTCCTTGGACAGCTATGAGAACCAATGCGCCTGCTGACTACGTGCCAGGAAAGGATCCGGAGTTTCTTTGGGCACATAATGCGATCACCATTGCACAGCCTGGAGAAACTCATCATTCTCGGACAAATGGAGGGAAAGCGCGCTAGAGGAAGAGCGCGCTAGAGGAAGAGCGCCAGCTAGATGGGTGGACCAACTCAAAGAGGTGACTGGAGGCCAAATACGGGGAGCGGTACATATGGCACAGAGCCGGACCGAGTGGAGAAGATTGGCATACAGTCACGATACTCAGCATTGAGGGAAAGACCAGAAATAAGGTGTCTAGACGCCAAACGCTAAGCAATAAATCCAACAAAAAGCGGCCTTATAAGTTCAAAATGATAGATTTTTAAATATCCAGAATTGACGACTCAAATACCGGAGTCACGTGGTTTTTTGTCTAGAGAGTGTTTTTATATAAATAAATTTTAGGAAATATTGATTTTTAAATTGGCTAGCCTAGCGTTTAGGTGTTCTGGGAGTTGCTCCTACCAAAAATCTTTATGTAGGTAGTACCTCGATAAGCTAGTATGTCACTTCTTTTGAGTCAACTTATTGTTGACTTATGATGATGTTTATTTATTTCATCATTTCAGCCATGGACGTCCACTGCTGAACACAGCCCTCCCCCAATGACTTCCCCGATGAAAGCCAATACTCGCCACGCTTATTTATTTATTATTATTTTTTTCAAGATTTATAGAAAATGGGTTAGTAACGTTTTATTTCAGTCAATATAATTTCATTGATGTCTGCCCCAAAAGACATTATTAATTTTTGTCTTCTGGGGTAGACAATTTTATCTAATGTACTCAATACTTGAGGTAAGTTTCATATTACTTTGCCATGTATATATTTTATGACACAAGATAAAACTGTACAGTTATAAATTAACTTTTTTACGTTTGTATTTCTTAGCTTACAGTAAACATTTATTTAAAAAATCACCATTTCTGATTACCAACTCTATGCAAATACCAATGATGCCTTAACAAACGAAAAAAGAAATCAGCGAAGACAATACAACAAGGGACATTCTTCTAGTTAACTCCCCATTATAATTTACTCCTGATTGGGATCAAGTTGAAATTAAGAAAAAATAAAGGGACAAAGGGCGAGCTGATTGTCTTTTTTATCTCACGGCTTGATTCTACAAACAATCCCTTTCTGATCCCTTTGTGTGCGAACGGGTTGAAATTGGCCTGAGGATCGATGGGAGGAATCTTAATAAAGTAGCGGAGATTTTATTTTTACTTAAAAAGTATATAAATAGACGAGACATCGAACGGGTTAACTTTTTTCGTGCTGTTAAGATTTTTCGCTATACAGTACGCCAGAGATACCTACAATTTTGTCCTATAAATATCTGGCTAAGATTTCTGTTGAAAGAGAAGAAAGGTGCGATTTGGGCACCCTTCTTGATGACGTTTAGTTGGATGATAATATTTGGTCACCATATTACAAACTTTGCTAATGGAGTTGTAATTGGTGTGGTTGTTAAAACAATTTATATATTTTATTTCATTTTCACACGTAAAATTTTAATACCATTGCTTCGGACAATTGTGTGATAGTGATGAAAAGAAGCAGCAAGCACCTCGGTCACTATAGTTGTTGGCATATTTTTAAATTAGTATGTTTATAAGAAAATAACTACTGGAGCGAACGGAGTTCAAACTTCAAACATTTATGTTTTTTATAACAATCATTAACAGTTATTCATCCACAAAATCTCAACCTGCATAGTTATTCTACTATTAGTAGTGATATAGTAGTTTCATTATTGATAATTATTTTTAATTTTTACGTTTTTATGTCTGTCGTTCCACATTACGACTTGAAGCGCAATCCAACTAATCTGTAAAATTAAATGAATGTTGCGCTAAAAATAGTACTATCTTTAACAAAACACCAACTCATCCCTAATTGACTGTTCATATTAAATGCTCTTATCTAGTCCAAGAGCCAGGACATAAGTATGTCAGAGATTTATTGACAACGTAGTTTAGTAATAAAACAAAAAAAATCTGTGAATATTTAATGTCTTTTTTATATAGATAGGTAGAAATTTGATTCATTGCACAAAAAATGTATTAGAAGAATTACATAAGAGACATAAATGATCGTCTTACTCGCGTTTAGTTTGTAAAATTTAGGTTTAAATCAGATACTAAGTATATAGGTACCAGACCTAACCAATATTGTCACGAAGTAAGGGATCAACATTCTTGTGACACGATATACCTACCAAACAATGATTTTTGCCATGAGCATCGCACAACACATCCAGAGCAAACACAGTATTGTGAATTGACCCGAGCTAGGAATCGAACAGATTTTTAGTCGTTCGTTTGATCAATCTAATTTTAAGCGACTCTACCTGAAAAATCAGAAGTCTTAAAATTTAGTTTATGGGTAGTGCAAGACAAGAAAACTAAAACACAATATATTACGTAAAACTGTCTATTATGTTGAATGAGATAAAAATAAAAAAGG
Source organism: Anania hortulata (assembly GCA_963576865.1). Classification (NCBI taxonomy): domain Eukaryota; kingdom Metazoa; phylum Arthropoda; class Insecta; order Lepidoptera; family Crambidae; genus Anania; species Anania hortulata. The sequence goes on from OY756409.1 coordinate 2,289,808, forward strand.
ATAGCATAAACTTTACACCGTACCTTTTTTAACAGATTGTAAAGTTATAAGATATTTATTCGTGACTTACTGATTTGAGTGTCAAACTATAAATTCTACAAGAGAATCGTGTCGAGATGAGTCGGTCTCCGTGACTACAATAGTACCGGTACAAAAACTCCGGATGGGGCTTCAATTAGCAGTAGAGGGCGCCACTGGGCCGCGCTAATTAATGCTCGCGACAATACCACACGGATATTTTTATCTGCCATACTTTTCTGAACTCCAGATATTGTTGTTAGATTCAGTACGGGGTGAGTTGTTGAAAAATTCGCGTTTTAGGGTTACATTTTTGCTGCAATTTTTCTGTGTTTGATTAAGATAAATATAAAAGATTTAAAGTTTTAGGTTTGTTTTTTTTGTGCATATCTGAAAAAATGCACGAAATACTATTATATGGATAGGTCTACCTATAACACATTTTCTGCCTAGAACTGGTTTTTGCAGTTTCTCTTAGATTCTCCCTAGGTCTCTCTCCATTAGGCAGTATGAAAATAATATATCATTTTTTCAGGCATCAATTAATCACACATAACATGCATTACATTACAGATTAATATAAATATCTATATATAAAAATGAATCTCTATTTCTCTTGATCATCGCATCACGAATGATACAATTTCGCCAATTCTTTTTTTGTTTTTTTAATTATTGTCAGAAGAAGGTTCTTATGTAAGAAAAAAATAACAATGTTGCGCGGAAAACTATAGACCACTGAAACGAAACCGCGGGCAACAGCTAGTATTCTATCAAAGTTATTATTATTGTATTATTGGGACTTCGTACTCAAAGGGTGTCGGCAATCTTCCACGAAAGCGACGATAAACCACACCTTTGACCAGAATTCCTCTATCAAAAAGACGTCCAATTGGCATGGCCTATTTATTACCCTTGCTTACTTCATCTATACAGTCAATCCCGGTTGCGTCCAAAGACCTTTCTATTATCCTTACTAGTCCTTACTTATAAAAAAAAACAAGATATGGTTACGCTTATATATTTATAGATTGCGATATGTAGGTTAGCTTGCTTTAATGACCTTTCCTGCCACTAGTACCTCATAGGCGCTTGCGTAGGTATTTATGTAGTTAGGAAATTTATGTAGGTATTCTTATTAAATAGAAGTTCACATCAAAAAAATTACAACTGAACAGTGACATCTAGGTTAGTTAGCACAATTTATATTGGTTTCTATTAAACGCAAAGGTTGTATGAATGGATGTTTGAGCAAAAACTACTTAACAGATTTAGATAAAATTTTACATACAGATAGATCATATGATTTCTTAATTACTTTAATTCTTTACAACTTCTTAAAATAAACAAATTGATCTAATTATGCATGGCGTCTCATCTTATTGTTGTGCCCTCCAGGGTCCATAATGATCTATTTTATATATCTAATTATAACACCTGTGTAACATTATAGAATGCAATAAATATATTGAAAATATATATATATATATTGATCATGGCCTGTATAACCACAAAGAATACTTTTTATCCAGATAAAGTCAACGCTGACGAAGTCGCGGGCAAACCTTTAAACTAAATAGCCGATAAGCTGAGATTTCGATTTTGGTCTACGAGTAATATAAAAAGTTATTGTAAATATTGAGCACCAGAAGCCCTAAGAGGTTTTGCGTTATTTCAACAACACCTTGTATAAATGCCCCAGAGTCCATACAGAACAAATGAGTATAAATAAGGAATGTTCTCGCTGGCATGAGATCTGTGTATAATTATATTATGTATAAGTATGTATGTATATATTTTATGTATGTATATACCGTATATAGCTATCTATGTATGTATATAGTATGTACAACTGTACATAATCATCTAGTTTGTTTTAGTTTTGTATGGTTTAATTAAACACAATTTGTTTTTTTTTTGCACCGCCTATACCATCTCTGTATGGCCCCATGGTTGACTGGTAGAGAATGCTTTTGGCATTAAGTCCGCCATTTGTACAACTTTTTTTAAATGTCTGTGCAATAAAGTTTAAATAAATAAATAAATATTAGTAAGGTACCATGGAAGGACACTATAACAAATAAACTGTTTGTATTCTATTATTTACTACATAATTGACGACCGTCTGGTGTAGTGGTCCGCGTTCCGGACTACAAAGCCAGCGGTTGCCAGTTCGAATCCCGCACGGGGCTAATGTTTGTGTGATGAGCACGAGCATTTGTATCTTTGTCTTAGTCTTATGGATGTTTATATAAAAGTATTTGTGTATGTTATCCGTTATATAGTCGCTATAGCAAATACTGTACCTTTCCTATTTTGTGGCTAAATAATTAGCGTGATTGTGAGAACAATGTATTTATTATAATTTAATGAAACAAATCTGACGCCATGTTTGGCTTTGAGTTAGTGTGAGTAAAACGAATTTAATTGTCATTACTTTGAAATAAATACATTTTTTTCATAATTGGCCTTTGAAGGAGCCAAGGATCGAAACCGGTTAATATTTATTTCAGAATTTATAAGACCCATTTCTAATATTTGATAGTAGTTGTAAAGATTTGACCGTAAAACTAAATTTGCCATAGCTTTTAAGTCGGTCTCTATGGTCCACAGTTCCACACATTTTATATCAAGGCTTTGAAGCAAGATTCAGGTCAATGCATCAGTAAAAGCAGGAGCTAATTTCGGAAAACTGTCGAAGCAGGCAATCAGCCCCCCCAATTCGGGGTTATCGCTAAAAACGCCAATCCGCGTCCGTGAGACGTCACTATTCGGCCGCAGACGCCTTATCCGCGCGATTTGAATAATTTTTACATTTAAAATCATTCGCAACGACAACATCCAAAGGGTAACCACTCTGAATCGCGACCATTGCGAAGAGATAAGGAGAAGTCTCGAATTGGGGACCTAAGGCAGGAGAGGCAGCGGGTAATATTACATATACCAAATCAGGTTTCCATATACTTTTTTTTTAAAAACTCTTTATTTATACATGGTATTCATACATCTGAAAAAGTAGAAAATTAAGTGATTACTTTGATTATTAATATTTTTATATGTAAATGTTGTGCTCGTGTTGTACCAAATGTCGCACAATTAAGGAGTATATTATGGGCATAAATGTATATTTATATGTATATATATTAATTATACAAACGTAGTATAGGACGCCCCCCAGCTCGATGGACCAACGACCTCAGGAAGATGGCTGGCTGTGGATGGGTGAAAAAACCAGGAGGTCGTGCTCTTTGGTACTCTGTGGGGGAGGCTTACGAACAGCAGTGCACTGCAATAGGCTGACATGATGCTGATGATGATTAATTATACTGCTGTTAATTACATTATAAGTAAATTAAATAATATGAATATGCGTTCAGTAGTTCAGCACGCCCTGATCGCGTAACAAACTCAAGGTCTAATTCCTGGTTTACAACAAAACCCTAAACAGATAGCAAATAGACATTAGACCACACACCAATTGTCATGGTCTCGAATTAACATTAACACGTTTTTCCGGGTGCGTCTTTCAGCACACCTAAACGAAAAGCTATTCAAAACGTTAGTTTTCTAAATCATCTTCTCGTGTCGATGCCAAGGCAATGCTCTCAAACTTTTGATGACCAGTATGACCAGTATGACCAGATGACCAGTATGACCAGATGACCAGTCCGCCACGCGAATGGCACTGACGGTGGTGCTCAACAGGCCTTCGCGTGTGCAGCTGTCCACGCAGTACATGATAGAAGGTGGCCTATGGTTCGGGGGGAAGCACCGCCGACACACTTGCTGTTGGTGCCGTCAATGTAGCAGCACTTTATTAAAGTCAAAGTCAAAGTCAAAAATTATTTATTCAGTTTAGGGCAGAAAACTGCCACCTATGAACGTCAATAATAACATTATTGGCCCATATGGGGTAGAACATGTCTCCTTATTTTTTGGGCCCTACTAGCGCTTCGAGACAAGACACAGACAATCTGGCAAGTGCTGAGAAGAAACGCCGGAACAAACTCAAACCAAAACAAACTCATTAGATTTTCGTTACAACGGCCGACCTGTGTTCGCAGCCTGTTCAAGGCTTTCCAGGTCGGCCACGGAAGGACTTTGCCTGGTGGGAGGCTCTCTGACAGTGGGAGTAGCGGTGCGGGGTATCTCTCTTTCTACCCTGTGATTCTGGATTAAATTGAACCGAACGAGAATTGAACCTCTGCGCCAATCAAGTCGTCAAGAATATGCAATTCGATTTCTTTCCAAAATTCCGCTGCCGCTCATGACTCGCTCTGCATCCCAAATAAATTCCGAGTGATTCTTTTAATACGGATTTTAAGCAGATTTTCTGTGGAATAAGTAAAAACGAATCCGTCAGTCCGCTAAAGGTTTAAGTCGGTTTTGTGAATATTTATAAGTTTTTCTATTATTTTATTAAGCTTTACGGGACTTCGTGGCTTTTAATTTAATGGTTCTATAGATTTTAATTTAAATCTCGTTTCTTGTTATTCAAATACTACTTTGAATTTGAATGCATAAAGTGTTTTGGTGCAGAATTATATTTATTTAGTTGCGCAATAGAAAATAGAATACAAACAAACACAGCCCGTATAGAAGTCATGTCCTTGAAAGTACCTACACAATAACGACAATTTCAATATTATTTTTGTTTTACGAATACTTGTAGGCTTACAAAATGGATCTAAGGAACTTACAAGTTTCTAATAAATTTTAAAAGGCCAGTAGAAAATCGGAGGCCGCTACTTACTATAAAACAATAAAATCAAAATTTATTAATAAATCGTTATTGCACAAGCAATGCGTATTTTTTGGAAATTAGAAAATATCTTTTTCCTGTTTTCTGTTTAGGATGATTTATTGGCAAATACTTATTGATACTTGTAGTTTTATTTAATTTAATTATAGAACATAGCTGCCTCTTATTATGTATTTGTGTTTTAAACGTCTGCAATCACCAACTAAATGTCCAAATTGTCCTATTAAACTAACAAAAAACTAAAACTGTTTATTAAAAATTAAAAAATATCCGTGTGGCATGGCTAAACTAAGCCTTTGAGCGAGGAACAATACATAAATTTTATTTTCCGAAATTGAAATTTGTGTCTTATTGTAAAACAAGTTTTGTGTTTCTCAAGACAAACAATCTCTTAGTACCAAAATGTAAACTGTTTTTCGTTTCTTTAAAGTCAAATTAAATTGTAAGATTATTTGCTGGCATACAGATAATATACTTAAATCGCACGCGCATTGTTGCGTCCGTCCATTAGTGGTAAAAAACATATAAGTAGCAGCCACTTGATACGAATGAGACATCAAGTTCAATAAGTAGTTTGATGATATAAAAATTAATTAAGAGTGTTAATTTCTTAGCTAAGTTAAAGTCTTATTCGCACGGAACTTTAAAAAAAAGAATATATAACGAGATAGTTAGTATTTCTGTAATGAAACCCGTATTACTATGTTGTGTCATAAGCTCGTGAGCGAAGCCAATATCAGTTATAGTGCTAATTGCAATACCCCCCCCCCCCCCCTTTCCCCCCAGAGCCTAGCTGCACTATTTAGCTGAATAGTCGATGCCGCCCTCGCCGGGACTCCGCTGAAAAGCTTTTAATATCAAATGAACCGAAAATTGGTACGTGTCAAACAGCATTATTAGCAGAAACTATATAGAGCTGAAGTAATACTGTTGTAATAGTTTTAGTACTTTTTTGCTGCCCCTATTTGCAGTGGTCATGCAATTTAACTTGATCGCAAAGGGTCTGTATTCAATTCCACGATGACCGGTTTAGAAAAAGTTTTGTTCTTTTGTTTTGGGTCTAAGCGTGCTTACCACGTGTTGCTTTCTGGTACCTGGTTATACTCCTCTTCTTCATCTATACGGTCAATCCCGGTTGCGTCCAAAGCCATTGCTTTGGAGCCCAGGGTCCGCTTTCCTTGATTTACTCCTCCACTTCGCGCGGTCTTGAGCGTCTCTAGTTGTGAGATCATCGGCACGCATGTCAGCCCTCACAACGTCAAGCCTTTCTTGGGTCTACCCCTTTTGCCAGGACCTGGCGGTGGCGGCATGGCCAGACATTTGTTTCCTACGTAGCTTGCCGGTTTCCGCAAAACATGGCCGTACCAGCGTAGGCGACTCTCCTGCAGTTTGTCTGCAATATCACGGACACGAAGGCTACCGCGGATGCGCGAGTTCCTCACGCGGTCCTTACGCGTGACTCCGCACATCCACCGCAGCATATTCATCTCCGTGACACGCAGCTCCTGCTTGTGTCGCTCAAGTAGCGGCCATGCTTCGCTGCCATATAAAAGGACAGGCCTAATGATGGACTTATAGATCTGTCCTTTAAGCTTAACCGGCATTCTGGGGTCACAAATGACACCAGTCACCTCTCGCCATTTGGCCCACGCAGCAGCAATGCGTGCTTTGACGTCGCAATCAATATCTCCTGGTACCTGGTTATACAAAGATGCTAATTTGACACCAAGATGTTTGATCTCCTGGCAAACGGATGAATGGTTTCAGAATGATACTAGACAAACAAACATTTATTATAGATATTATATACGTTCAATTTATTTATTATAGATTTAAAATAAACTAGCAACAGACTTCGATAATCTATTGTGGTTGGAATTTTTAACGTTTCAGTGATCCGACATCACGTCACTCGTCACCATAACAAAGTTTTCTTGTTTGTCTAGTTTTACGTTACACGTATTACAACTTATGGAAGGTAGGTATTATCATCTCTATATTTATCACCAGAATCATTCGCCAGCTCCATCCAAGTGCTGAATAATTATCATACTTGTAGGCGCGTAATTAGGTATTATGTGATGTGATGAGTTTCGTTCAACGGACTGCGGCTCTGTCTTCATTAGCAGCACCGCATAAGGTCACTATAACGTTAGTTTGGTATAGCGACGCAACGGAATTGAGGTCGACAGGTGGGCCCATTTAATTTAGCTTCCAATGAGTTAGGCCACTAAAACATGTTGGCGCAGCATATGTAGTGGAAATACGTTTGAATGCAATGTTAGCTGGTACGAGTACATAATACCTTATTTGGAGATTCATCGAAGACCCTCCCCAACTCAGTGTCGTGATATGGAAGGAGAGATACTCCTTACCGTGGTTTCTACCATCAGATATCCTTCTAATAGGCAAATACCAATCGTGGCCATCCTGGAAAGAAATGTTTCAACGGGATTTGAAAGTGCGAACTCAGGACGGCCTCTGTAAGGATAACCTGAAAAAGTGGGGATACACTCCAGTGTCCAGGGGAAAACACCGCATTTCCATTTGGAAATTTCCAACAAATGGAAATGCGGTGTTTTCCCCTAAACCATGGGATATATATTCTTTCATGTCTCATGTGTACTGACTGCTTCACAAGCAAAGCCTGTTACGCAGCCATGATAATGCGGTTTTTGTGCCGGAATACTGGTCATCAATTTTTTTAACTAGAACTACCAAAGATTTACATTTAATTTACTTAAATTGAGGTGTCAACACTGGTTTTGAGAGTAACGTCTGAGTTTGATCCTCACATGACTAAAATGGTTATTAATAATGCTTCGACGGATGAAAAGCTTGATAATCTCAGCAGACACTTACAGCTGAACATCTAATTGATTCCCAAGGATTGATAGTCAATCCTGTACCCAATGACTCCTATCTTTAGCAGTAAGTCCTTTGATCTGATATTGAAGTTTTCCCACTCATTTCGTACCAGTCCATGGTCTGGTCTGGTCATACCTCTTAGACAAAATGCCCAAAAAATGTTTTCAAGCAATATTCAAGAAATAGAGCAGAAGTGTATTCGAATTCCGCTTTGACTTGACACATTTTTAGGACAGTTTGTTTATTTAATTGTCCTGTAACTGTTCCTACGACAAAGGCTGGTAAATATGTCTGAGTTTCACACCTCGCTCATTCTCATCACCAGCCAATATTACAGTGGTGCTATCACCACTCTAGTCTATGCCCTGTGGAAATTATATATTGTGTGACGTGTATAGAGCGCCCCAAAGGCCTACACAAAAAGAAATAAGTATTAAAGAATCTTTGCTTTCAATTTAATCTCATTTGGCCTAACGTTGGGCATTAGGATACTTTGTAAAACGAGTGAGATATAAACTTACCACCATTCTACCAACAATCGTAGAAAACTTTGGCACAATAAGTTCTACACCTAATTAACTCAAAAACGCTTCCACGATTTCAATTATAATTACTTTGCGTAACGAGCCCCCGTAATGCGTTACGCAGTTTTGAAAATTTGATAACTTTATCCAAATTGGTAGGTCGTACAGCACGTTAGGGAAATCTCAGGCAGCCATTATAGTCACGAGGAGATGCGTTGACAGTGCTAATGTCGCCGAAGCCGCACCTTGCCTGACATAGAGCGTAGAAGGAAACTGACTTGACATTTTCGTTTTTACAGCCTCTTAAGGACATTGTATATTATAAATATATCTCTCTCAACACCCGCCACCAAATCGTAGGTTAGGCTCAGCTACATATTTTATAGCAGTGGACGAAATATTTACCTTCAATCAGTTTACCGGGTAGTTCGTTTACCATATTTCAAACTAAGTATACTTTTCTTTAGCAATCTTGTTCAATTTGATAGGTAAAAATATTGCTAACTGTTTATGTTGCACATAGTAGTATAAACTTGCATTTGGATCAGTACCTATTTATTAATACTTTCTGTTTTGCGTAAAGTGGCCACAGTTAACCATAATAATAAAAAATGTACCCATTTACAGAGACAATGAACTCAAAATATTTCTACAAAAATAGCTTTACATAATGTACTACAGAACGTTTTTCTTACTAATTTACCTACTTACTTTTCTTCGATTCGACTAAGCGGGAGTAAGTTTTTACTCGAGAGTAAACCACTGCTTAATCTAGAGTAAGATGATTTTGCATTTTACCAACCACTAGTCTAAGAATAAGTTAAATAAATACGATAAGTATTTAAACGGGTGATTTTGTCAGAGTAAAAGATTAAACTAAGAATAGGTTAATGTTAGTTGTCACTTGTCAAATCTACTCTTGTAACTGACAAGTTGTCAACATCTAGCATTGACAATCTATTATACTACAAAATTAAAATGTTGTGGCATTTCAAACCTACCTAGAAAAAATGGATTTTAGTAGGTTTATCAATTCATTGTTCATTCACTCTTGAACTATAAAATAACAATACCAAGTATAGTTTATTGCTCTAAAAGGTTGGAAAAACGTCAAATAAGTTATCTAAGGGTAAATTCAAGGAGTAAAATTATACCCGTAATAGTTATCCTAGTATAACTTTGTGATTGGTCGGCCTTTTTTATTAAATTCGTCGCGACATTAGCGCGTGCGCTCATTAAAAGCGTCTCCCGTTATTCAAATTGCCACATCCAAAACTTCATTCATCCCAGTCCGCCGTAGCAAAGAGCCGTCCGGAGTTGAGGTTCAGGAGTGCCCTTAAGTGACAACTTGCAGATGGATTTTTGCTGTAGCCCTTAATTAGGCGATGCTATCGGGTGGATCCGTGTCACCCAAGTTTCCACGTTTGGGAGGCTTAAATTCATTAGTGGTGGACAAAAATAGGTAAGTAGGTTCTTAAACTAGTAATGAGAAAGTTTGTTTGGCTTTAGCTTTGACGACCTGATTGCTGAGTGCCATGGTGGTTTGTCTTGAACGTACAGGGTCCCGGGTTCGATCTACAGCTTGAGTCACTATGTTTTGTTCAAAACTTTACTTTCTCTTCAAATACATCGCTGCCTAATGGTTAAGGAAAACAGAAAACGAATGGTCAGTTCAGTTGTTGACTGAAAATTAAAAAGGCAATGACAGACCACTTAATTGAAATTGCCATTAAAGTTTAGGTCTAATGTGTAGTTCATTATACAGGGTTGTCTAACTTAAGGATAGCCTTGAACTAAGTTTAAAAATAAGGATATAATTTTTAAAATTATTAATACCTAAATATATTTTAAAATCGGCTGTGTGGTAATTTTGTATGGGAAGTAGATAAATTTACATGCATATTTGCAAGTCATAGAACAAAAGTTTTTCACTATGATGTACCGTACCTATAGAATAGTGATCGCAACGTTATTCTTAAGTTACGGGACATTCTGTATATTGATCACAACTGTCAGCCACAAGGAGCTCGACTTAGAAGTAAAATGTGACGACATATAATTCTTTCATAACGAAAAGCATTAAATTTTGAATTTGGAGAAGGTAAACGACAAATTCAAATAATGCCCTTTAATTTTAAAATCTCTTTAAATTTCAAAAAAAGTATTGTGGTGAAATATAGAAAATAATATATTTAAAAAAATGATGGACAGCGTCACACACATTACTCAGATCCTAATGTAAGTAGCCAACGCACTTATGTTATAGAAATCAGAAACAACGACGGTACCACAACACCCAGACCCGACACATCATAAAAAAAGTTCGTTTTCTACGTTGAAAAGATCGAACCCGGGACCTCAGAGGTGGTGATGTCAAGTCCACCTACTCGCCTTTCGGCTACGGAGGTCGAATCTTTTATGTCATAAAAACTTTTATACAACATGATACACGACTGTAACATTTTTTTAATAAAACATCAATAAAAATAAAATCAAATAAAAAATTAAAGTTAACTACAGAGACAGCAATCTAATTATTTCGTTAACTCAAACTTTAAGAGACCTTCACAACATAACTCTCACTTAAACAAATAAAAAGCGGTACTAACAAAAAGTTGTATGAAAAACGTCCCATTAAAATTGTGAATTATTTGTGTTTATAAATAACATTTATTCGCACCTTGTGTTGGAGTTTCGAACATTAATAGCTGACGCCTTCCCGAGTCGCTGGATTAATAAAATGTGACTGTCTTACTTCTTAATTAATAGCACTTTCTAAAGAAAACAATATCATTTTATTAGCATAGCTGTTGGGGAGACTGCACACGTGAAAACGCGCCTTTTTTACGGACTCAATCCCACTCTATATGTAGAGCAGTGATTCTGCAAATGTCAAGTATTTTTATCTTGATAAAGTGGACTCAATAAATAACGAGTCATCATCATCATCATCATTTCAGCCATAGGACGTCCCTGCTGTACAAAGGCCTCCCCCAATGACTTACCATCAGGGGGGATTGCCAATACTCACCACGCGTTTGCAAGCGGATTGGCGAGCGTAGTTTTGTTATCAGATTTCGCACAAAGACGCTGCTGCCCGTCTCATGCTACAGGAATTAGTCGCCTCATACGACACGCCTCCTGTTGACGGTTGACGGTGGGAAAGTGTATTCTTTACGGCCGTCCCCAGACGAAATTACGAGTGTTTAGTATTTATTGCTTTTCATGGATTCAGTGAAGGCTACTTTTCCCGTAGAAGCAGGTTTCAAGACGCCATCGGGTTTAAAGCAAGTTGTCTGCAAGACAAATCACTTGATACTCGATGCGCATTGAATACAATGATATTTCAATAATTCCAGATTTTCATCACTTCATCAAAAATTAGAACACAAAATACACCAAACTTATTGTACTCTAAAGCTCTTTAAATGATAAATAAAAAACTGTTGTGGAATGTAATAGGCTGGCATGATGATGATGATTTACAAATATTGATTTTTATTTATAAGCGCTCTTAATATTTGTAAGAAAAAAAGGCTTATGACATTTTCTTTTTTGTGATAAAAATATTTTGCTGATACAATTTTATGTAGTTTACTAGTACCTATAGTACAGGCTCGGCCTAGTTTAGGTACTAGTATATTGTGTACCAATTTAAGTTCTAAGTCTTAGTGGTTAATTTCACCGCTTGCCGCCTGCACCGACACGTGCTATTGTGACCCGTTCAGTGCTACACTTAAGCGCTCGTTTCCTACGACGCGCTGACCGTTGCACTGTACTGCGCGGTCGCGCGAGTGATATCTCGGTCGGTGTTGAAGGTAGCAAGCGAATAACCCTCTTTGTTAAGTATTTTGTTGTGAAAAAATTATAATAGTAGCATTTCATGTTTCTTTAATTTGTTAAAGTAGGTATACAAGATGTAACTCATTTCTATTACCAATAAAAATTATATTAAAATTATATATGTGACAAATACCTGCCATCTCTTTTCCCAACAATCCTACAAGGCCCCTTATCCTAGCCCTAAATAAACTCACCGATGACAAGTTACACCAAACTTCTCGAATTACGCAGTTAACGCCGTTTTTGCCCAAAGTTTTTTGCCCAGCGCTGGGCGGATTGATACATGAAGCTATTAAGAACACTTGGGCGTATTGTTGTTGTTTTTGATTGCCTGGCCTAACTTTTATCATAGTAATTTATTCAACATTCTTCTGTCTAAATTATTATGATTTACTTCACTATGTTTTCTATCCTTAGCGACATTAAATAAACAAATAAATAATAAATCAATATTGGACAACATCACATACATTCAATCCTAAGGTAAGTAGGTAACGCACTTGTGTTTTAGAAATCAGAAACAACGACGGTACCACAACACCCAGACCCAAGACAATATAGAAAAGTTATTTTCCGACCGGTAATCGAACCCGGGACCTCTGAGATAGCGACACTAAGTCCGGTATTCTCGCCTCTCGGCTACGAAGGTCGTCAAACTATTGAAGATAAAAGGAATATTGTTTGAAACTATTATTACACTGCGCTTTACGGGACTGACGTAAATTGCCTAGAACGCAAACGGGTTCGATTCCCGGTTCCCCCGTCAGATCCAAAAACGATCTTTTTAAAATTGGCTTAACCAATTATTTGTAGTGGGAAGTAGATATAACAGGCAAATCATTACTAGGAATCATATGTGACTCCCATGAGTAACAGGAATGGTTTTAAAGTTTTCTTCAACTTCAACTTGTGTCAACTTGAGATTGGCCAAAACAAGTAATATATTTTTGGGAAATTGTATTAATTTTTTCAATAATATAGCTTACAATGTTATCGAACTTCCTATTATTAATAAATTTAAGTCACATGTCAAAACTACACTAATGTCTAAGGGGTATTATAAAATTCAAGACTATCTTGATGACAAGAATGTATGGTCAGTCCAGCCTGCACTAAACTGATGTACCTACCTGTTTGTTTTGATTCATATTTTTTTGTGGCAGCTAGTGGTGACTGAGTTTGTTCCGGCGTTTCTTCTCAGAACTTGCCAGATTGTCTGTATCTTGTCTCGAAGCGCTGGTAGGGCCCAAAAAATAAGGAGACATGTTCTGGTTCTGGATTTTTGACTTTGACTTTGACTTAGTCTTAAATTTTTTTTTTGCATTTTTCAAGTTAAGAGTAATGTTTTTTTGTGGAATAAATACTCGTAAATGTTCTAAATTAGTAAAGTTTATTTATTTTTTAATAAACAATACGAAAATTACCTATACAGAAAATACCCTGGCATTCCTTACTTGTCATAATCTAAAAAGACATCCCTAAGAATTTAAGTAACATGAAAAGTTCGAACCTCAATGTTTGTTTGCGATTTCACCCCAAACTAATAACGCGTTTATCACCATAATTCATCCCCCTGCTAATTCCTCCCCTTAGCACCTGCCCATTGCATAACTTTACATTCTTTATCGTTATGACAAATTTAGCATTTTATAACGCTACTGATAAACAATAGGGGAGATGGCTGTAAAAAGATGTCTTTTTTAAGAAACGTTCTCGACTGCCACTTATATTTTTGTATTAAGATATAAACAGTAGTCTAGCGGTGAGGGAAATATCATGAGAAAACCAGCACATTAAGATAGCAACAGGTGTGTACGGGATCCAAAAATAGTTTGGTTCTCCTACTAAAGGGTTATGAAGATCTGTAGGCAATTGATCCAGATGTAAAAACAAGACTTGCTGCATCTAGAATTATAGTCAACCCACTCCCAGATACGAGTTTGACTCACCCCTAGATCAGGCCCGCTAGAAAGGAGCCTAACAGCGGTCTGGTCTGTTTCGGCATCCTGGTCCCGTCGGCGCCATCACCAGCGGGTTCGCCGCTTGGTAGGGTTCCTTACGCACTTGACACTGGCCCGATCACGGCCGCTAGTATGGGGCCCGACACGTACTAGTCTGAGGTCTTACACTCGGACGGATGTATAGCAGACAGATAGCGACCGATGTTTGTCGCTGACTAATCCATGAAACTGTGCCTCCAGAATAGCGACAGATCACTCCCGTCGTGGAACGTCCAGTTTCTGGATCACCTCCGTGATCGGCGTCGCTAAATCCTTCTAGGATTCCAGGCTTGAGACCAGCTTTATAGTATATCCCATGTGAAATGGTACCTTTGATGTAGCGCAAGATACGTTTTACCTTGAGCCAATCTGTCTTTGCAGGTTTCTCCAACTTTCTTGAGACAACTCCGATGGCATATGCAATGTCAGGTCGAGTACCAACCATTAAGTATGCCAGAGCACCAACAGCTTCTCTATATGGGAAACAGGAATCTTCCGTTTCTTCTTTCCCTTCTTGAAGAGTCTCTCTCTCAATCGGTGTGGAAACGGGATTGCAGTCACTCATTTGAAAGCGGTCTAATACCTTTTTCGCGTATGCCTCTTGGTTGATGAAGATGGAGCCATCCTTTTCTCGATGGATTTGAAGACCAAGATAATATGTCGCAGGTTTCGTCGTTATGCGCAGTCTCTTCTTCAAATCTTCTAAGAAAGCGTTGGCCGTGTCTTCATCAGTGGCAGCTACTAATCCGTCATCGACGTACAACGTGATCAGTAGTTTGTTTCCGTTTATTTCTTTTGAATATAAGCAGTGATCAGCTTCGGACTGTTTAAAGCTCATATCCAATAGGATCTCTTGAAAGCAAGAGTTCCAGCACCTTGGTGCTTGTTTAAGTCCGTACAGGCTACGGTTAAGCTTGAAAACAGTGGACGTAGACGTTCCTTCCGTGAGGTTGCACCCTTCTGGCGGTTGAACGTATATTTCTTCCTCGAGCTTTCCGTTCAGAAAGGCTGTGCAGACGTCGAATTGGACCAGATGCAAGTTTTCCTGCGCACTAACGCTGAGTAGTGCTCGTACAGTAGCTAGGCGTGCCACAGGACTGAAGGTCTGGTCATAGTCTACTCCTTTCCTTTGTCTGTACCCTTTTACGACAAGTCGAGCCTTGTATTTGTCGATCGTACCATCTGAATTTCGTTTGATTCTTAAAACCCATTTGCAGGGAAGTGCTTTTCGTCCTTTTGGCAGTACACACGGCGTCCAA
Source organism: Anania hortulata (assembly GCA_963576865.1). Lineage (NCBI taxonomy): Eukaryota > Metazoa > Arthropoda > Insecta > Lepidoptera > Crambidae > Anania > Anania hortulata. Next base: position 2,305,082 of record OY756409.1, read on the forward strand.
ACGTTCAGGTCTTCGAAAGATTTCAATTCGCTATCCATTGCCCTTTGCCATTCTTCGCGATCGTCCCTTTTCATAGCGTCTGCGAAATTATTTGGGAATGTTTCAGTGATACAGACGTAATCTCTTAGTCTCTCAGGACGTCGAATCAGTGAGCGATCTCTAAGATTATAGCCGGTTGGCGGTGGTTCAGCGTCATAAAATTCTTCTGGAACTGTCGTTTCGTCTTCATGATCATGGTCTTCGTGGAGGACTTGATCCGATTCTTCTCCCTCGAGAACGTGATAATGGTCGTTAGAGATTGTTTCGGTAGTTGTATCTCCCTCGTGAACGTGTGTTTGCACTGGAGTTGCAACTTCTCTTTCTAAGTTCGTGTTTGGCGTTATGGTAATCGGGTATTCTCTTGTCTCAACTTCTGTTTTAGGAATTTCACTATTACAGATGGGAAGAGGTTTCTTATCGAAGATTACGTCACGAGAGCGGACGAGCGTCGAGTGTTTTCCGTCTGTGACCCAGATACGGTAGCAATCTTCGTCGTACCCGATAAGTCGACCTTTTATCGCCTTTTTGTCGAATTTTCTACGCTTTTGCTTTGGGATATGGAAGTATGCGGTTGAGCCTATTATTCGGAGATGTTTAACAATAGGTTTCTTTCCATACCAAAGTTCATGCGGAGATTTATCTAAACTTGTGGGACCTGTTCTGTTTAGTATGTATGCCGCGGTATTAATTAGCTCTGCCCATAACACTTGCGGTAATGGCTCATGAGCGTACATCATTGATCTTGCTGTCTCAACTAGGGTTCTGTTCTCCCTTTCGCTTACTCCGTTTTGTTCCGGTGTATACGGGGTGACGAGTCGCTGTACTATTCCATGAGTGTCTAAATCACTTTTTATGGACGCGTTGTCAAATTCACCGCCATTGTCACTTAGAAGACATTTTATGGTGTGTCCGACTGTTTTAGTTTGAGCGATCATCAAAACTAACTTGTCTTTGACCTCGGATTTCTTGCGTATGAAGTACACCATACGGTAGCCGGTAAAGTCGTCTTTAAACAAAACGTAGTACTGATAGTTTAAGAAGCTAGGTTGAAACGGTCCACAAACGTCAGTGTGTACGATTTCTCCGGGCGCGGTAGCTCGGATTCTTGTACCGAATTTAAGTCGATGCGCCTTTCCAAAGATGCAGCCTTCACAGGTCTCTTTATCCATCGGCAGGTTTAGACCTAGTTCTCGTTGGATCGTCGCTCTTACGTGTCTTTTATTTTGGTGAGCGAGTCTCTCGTGGTACAGTTGCATCGTTGCTGTAGTTGCAAAGACTTCGGGTGGTGTTTCTGGCAGTACGGATTTTACTTCCAGTCGATATAAGCCACCTTGTTTTTGTCTCTTCCCTATTAAGGATACTTTCCCGTTGACAATGACGTTGCATTCAGTTGTCCTGGATGAAAAGGTGCTATTTGGGACTCGGTCGTGAAGTGCGAGTACGGAGAAGAGGTTCTTGCTTATAGCCGGAACGTACCAGACGTCTTGCAGGCTGATGTCGATTTGTTTCCCGTTAACATATCCTCTGAGCTGTACTGTACCTTTGCCTTTGGCACGGACTTCATTACCAGCGGCCGTTGTAACAGTGTAGTTCTCATTGAAATGTTCGTAGGTTTGGAAAATATCAGCTCTGTTGGTGACGTGGCTTGTTGCGCCATTATCAATGTACCAGTTCTCGTTGTCCCGTGAAACTGTGAAGATTTTGTTGTCTTCTAAAGACATGAGTAACAAGTTAGCGGTTTTTGAAGTAGAAGGCGTTGCTGTCTGGGTCGGATTTTGGCTCTTAGGAGGTCTACCGTCACGGATCCATTTTTGACAGTTGCGTACTCTGTGGCCAATACCTAGGCAGTAGTTGCATTTAAGCTTCTTGTCCTTCTTCTTCTCCGTATTCGAAACCAGGGCTTCCGATTGATGCGAGGGTGCGTTGTTACCTTGCATTGCCCTTTCAAATGCGCAGAGATGACTGGTTAGGTTTTCTACGGTACGGTTGGATTTGGGCAGGAGGAGCCAACTACTCCTGAAGCTGAAGTATGAATCGTCAAGCGTGTCCAGTATTTTACAAACAAGTAGCAGTTCAGGTAGCTCTTGGTTACTGTCCTTTTTGAGTTCTTGATTCAGTTCAGTCCAGATGTTCTTTAATTTTGACATGTGGGTGGCTATGTCGTCTGCTTGATCCTTCTTAAAGCTGAAGAAACTCATACACAGGTTGTAGGTTTTGTCCTCATCTGTTCCGTCGAACAGCCTGTGGAGCTCTAACCAGACATCACGTACTTTAGTGAACCGCATAACTTTTCGAAGTGTGTCTTCTTGCATATTGGTGGTAAGTATTAGGATAGCACTGGCATCAGCTTTATCAAACTTATCTTTTTTTTGTTGATAAGCCGCCAATTCAGCATCGCCGCATCCGGTAGGTGGACGAGTGGGTTCCTGGAACGATCCTTCAACTACTTCTAGGGCCGACGGTACGGTGCGTAGTAAGCATAAGGCTTTGTACTTCCAGGTGTCCCAGTTTTTTCCATCTAGGAGGCCGATCTGAAGCTTTCCTGTGATACCTTCCATTTTCGTAGTGCGGGTCCGTAACCTGATATAATTTAAAGATCTTACCAGTCCAGTATCTTTAAATCGCAGAGCACATGCAGTTACGAAATAATATACCTACTACTAACACACTTTTACGAATTATAATTATTTGCGCGAGGTTTTAGATTATAATTATCGAAATCACAGTTTTTCTTGTTTTTTACTTCACGAACCGTCAGACGTTGTTTTTTGACACATATTGTCACTGCTGTCTATGTATAATGTTTTCTTTTTTGTTAAGAAGTTTTTATGTCTGTTAACTTCAACAGGCTGAGCGCCTTTAGCAACACGCCACAATAGTCCAGTATAGCTGAAAGGGCCTTCTTCTTCATAGGCGGAATAAACCTGTCTTAAAAATTAACGGGATAAGACTTGATGCTTTAAGATTTGCGTTTTTTGCTCTTCTGGCGTCCAAAGCGCAAACTTACTCTTTCGAAAAAAGATGGAAGACTTCAGCGCAGCACCGAGCTCGTATTTTATATTCTATTTCATTCAACTCATAATTCAAAAATAATTTTAACTGTAAGTATTGCTTTATCATCATTAACTTTTGGAAGTCCATTCTGCAACCTTGACTAGGTCGTCAGTCCACCGGGTGGGAGACCTGCCCACGTTGCATCTACCAATTTATGGTCGCCACTCGAGAACTATTCTTTCCCAATGGTCGTCAGCTCTGCAAACGATGTGGCCTACCCATTGCCACTTCAGCTTTGCAATTTTATTAGAAGGGCTATGTCTGCTTGAGATGTATTGCTTATTTTATCTTAAATTAGCAGTCACAAGACTTTCCAATTAAAACTTACTCGGAAATTCGAAATAAAAGCGACTTTTGGACACCTTTTGACGTGACCATACTTTGTAACAGACATATTTCAGTAATGCAAATAAAATCAAACTTGTGCCGTCCTACCCTACAACTACCTAGCTTTATTAACATAAAATAACACTTAAAATTCCAGTCCGCCCCTCCTGAACTTTATTAGGAGATATCTTTGTGATAACTTCGCAAAATATAAATAAAATGACAATAGAATAATTACATAACAAACACGGGGGGTTAACCCTTTCAGACGTTTTTAAATAGGAAACAAAAGTGCATTTGCATAGCGGAGACGTTAATGTGTGGTTAACGAGTGCACAAGTTTTTGTTTATTTCAAATAACGGAATGACTTATAATCTCACTGATATTAAAAGGTTTAAAGACTGCATGGATGTTTGTTACTCAATAAGTAATAACGCTGTTATGAAAACATGAACTAGCTGAAAGGAGATCGGCAAAAACACGTCTGTTTTCATCTCCAAAACAGGCTTAGCGTTTCTTGAAGTAAAATATATTTTTCAGTGTTTTAATTTAGTCTATTAAATTATGTAACTGTATGATATACTTTGCAGTTGAGTAATAATGTTTTTACTACATTAACCTCATAAACAAACATTATAAACATAACATAGTGTAAAATGCGACATGCGCTTGAATAAAATGCATCAATACATTGTACCACTTAATATGCCAATTTTGTAAAAATCCTTTTACAAATTGACCCTAGACAAGAACCGATCTCTTTGCATTTGAAGAAGATCACCGAGTTACTACATCAATTGGATTATTACCTGAAAGCTTTAATTCTATTTTACTGTACCTCCAATATTTTGGCATTGTTTCAAGCGCCAAGATTATCTACCTTGGAAAGAACTAAATCGTAAAATCATTATAGCCCTGTATTAATGTAGAGAATTACATAGCTGATTACTGTTAACAATACTACAATATGTTAACAACAAATATTTGACTCAGTTCTTACCTCTCTCACCATTTCCATTAAACAACCGTTTACAGCGCTAACTATAAGCAAACCTCTCATTTATTTATCAAAGATTTCTTTTTGCATTCGCAATACGATTTGCAATAGTGAGTGGGAGGGCGGTATGAATACGAGCTATTAGGCGGTGTGTACACTGACCGCGAGACGTTTCTTTCAATGCTCTGACCGCGGAGTCAATAGGACATCATTACAGCCCGCTCGCCATGCTCCCTTCACTTTAATACCGCTTACTCTCATAGATAACAGTCTCTTAAAAGCGGACGGGAACTTCAACGGGGAAAGACAGGCCAACAGACCATATGGCCGAAGACTAACATGGTGCCATGGTCGGACCTGCTGGTAATGACCCTGGAAGTGCAGTTCTTTGATGCATTCACACGGGCGCAAGATCGTATTGACTGGAGACGGCTCATCATCGAGGCGACTAAATAGACGGAGTCACGATCCTCAACCGCTGAGGGTCCGACTATAGAAGAGGACTGATGATGAGAGAGTTGAAGCTTGGGATCGTAGTACGGTTCACATATAGGTCGTAAGTTTATTTACTGCACGAAGGAAGAGTCATTTTTATTTTGACAAGGGTAGACACACTGACAGACAAGACATCTTAGACAGGTTATGATGGTTAATTCAAATCAACAGGCTTAATCTGACAGTCCGTCATCATTATAGCCTTTAGAAATTAAATTAAAAATTAAAATTAAATTAGAAATTAAATTAAAAAAATTAAAAGGTTTTAGATTTTATAGCTTCCGCGGTGCGTGCGTGCGAACGTTTTCGTCGCGCGGTAACTTCATAGACGCCGACCGACCATGTGATTGCTTTTATAGCGAAATGCATTCTATTGTTTTAGCAACACATCCTAAATCAGAACTCCTGGCTAGAGAAAGCGAGGGCCAAATCAAATGTTGTCATGTAAGTTAGATCAAACTAAGAATTAGCCATAAGAAAGTTTTTGTGTAGTCTGATCGCAGCCCAAGTACGCGTCTTCCAGTTCGTGGTAGCCCAAAAACCTCTATTCCCCAACGGTTGTCATTTCTGCGATGTAATCTGATAGCCAATGTCATGTGAATGATGTTCTTGATCACAGAACAGGTATGACACGCTACGTGGTCTTGAAGAGTCTTGAAGACTTGGTTGAAAAAAAGTAAATCCTTTACTGGCTGCACGTTTAATTAAAGTTTTTGTGTTAATTTTATTTGTAAGTGCGTTTTTTGACAGGTCTCAGTCAGGTCTCAGTTTTGTAGATATTATGAATGTGTATTTTTTTTAAAATTCATAATTTACCTTCAATATCAATTTAATATTTGCACGTCTGCTTGCAGGCAAAATACTATTACTTACCAAATATAATAAGACCTTAGTGTACAACTGTATTCTTGCAAATAAATATTTGATTTTATTTCAAGAATTATACTACAGAACACAGCTAAGCTGTTTGATGTAGAATCTATGAACTTAGTTTGAGAAAGTAGACTAGCTGATTCAAACGCAGCATCTTCCAGTCGTATGTTGGTCAACACTTATGCAGCTGAATACCCCCGGGATGACCACTGACGCAAACATTGCGGACATCTACCATCGATGTCGTGTTTGGTCAAGGTGCAAAGAAATGGTATATCTTCAAAACAAACAGCTATTAAAGGGTCCACTTGATGTGTTCCACTTCCCAATTTAAAATTTTTGTGTACCTAAAAGCGAACAATTGCTATCAGTATATGCATCAGTAACTTTTAGATGTAGAAGTATGTTTAAATAAATATGCGCCGAAAACACACTTATTGATATAATTCGATCTCGAATTTATAGAATTAACAACCTTTTGTTACGAGATATCAGACAAATATTTTGCTACGCATGATAGAAGACTTCCTTGGCAGACCCGAGACCCGACCCATTTATATAAGTTTGTTTTCTGAATTGACCTGAACTGGGAATCAAAATTGAAGGTAAAGAGTCTCGCCCTTGGCGCTATGGGGTAGACATGTACTGAATTGAAAACTACGACTTGGCAAACGCAGCGTAGGACGCTCTCCTATAAAGTGGAGCGACGTTATGCGATGGAGTGGCGAGCATTGAGATAGGCATATTAATGAACTGATGTATGATGATGATGAACCTTACTCCAATAGTGGCTCAGCAAGCTATGGAGAGAGCGATTCTCTGGATTTCTCTGAACAATAAAATCAGAAATAAGGTCATTCGACAGAGAACTAAAGTAATCGAAATAGCTCAAAGGCGTTATGCAAGCTGAAGTGGTGGTCTAGGCTGGTTTCATTAGCCGTAGAACCGATAACCGATGGAGTAGGTGTTCTTGTGTGGACTTGGAAACGCAGTGTAGGTTGCCCTCTGACAAGGTGAAGCGACGATATATGCAAAGCAGCTGACAGCGGTTGGAAAAGAAAAGACGTAGATCGGACTTGTGGCGTGATTAGGGCTGATTGTGAATGATGAATCCTACGTATTGAGACGTCCACTGCCAATATTGTTTCCTAGCATACGAAGCTCTTACAGTATGTTTATCTTAAACAATGAGTTTTCGATGTCATTCCGAGATGTATGGCGGCTGTAATATCAGGGCGTGTTGACTCCAACTTCGCATATTGAACAAGTTTCTATGAGCTCCTCCAATGAGCGCCTCGGAGCGGGGACGCAGTGTGTGCTCTGCTCAGCTGAAGTTACATAATTAATGTTCGATTGACCACTAGTAAAATCTAAGGCCCTTATTAATAAAAACATTGGCTAAAATAAAATCATGACTAAAAATTTGCAATTTAAGTATAATGTAGATACGTCACTATTATCAAGATATGTCAATTTGACAACGTTCCAAATTGTGTAAGTAGATTAACCTTATTGTAAAGTTACTCCGAGGATAAAAAGAGGTTATAAATAATACGGATAGAATATAAATTAGACAGATACTATTCACAAACTGAAGACTGAGGTGATTCCATTCCCTAAACATAAAAAGTTGGAGAGCAGTTTTTGTGTCTTTCGAATCGATCGCAAAATGAATATTATATAAATTGAAGAGAATAGCAGTGAAAATCAAATACGAAATCTGCAAATTAATTAATAAATTAACTTGATGGGCGGCTAGACCTATCTTGACGGAATAAAAGGCCAAAAGGTACGTCAAAAGGCATACAAATAATTAGTACAAATGTATCAAGTTTTAAAATAGTTTAACTTCACCTAACTCCATTATTTCCATAGGTACCTACCTCTCTCGTGATCCCTAAACCACACAAAGGCGCTACCACTAATTAATCCTAAACCCAAATATGTAGAAAGTTCCAAGTGCGGCCCTGGATTGATTAGTGCAAATCAAACAATAACCCTCGAAGTGGCCCTGCTTGGGACAGCCAAGTTGCTCCTTTTGGGATGATGGATAGGGTGACAATCTTCACCGTGATAAAATAATTTTATAATTAAGAAGATTTTTGTTAAACTATTGTACCTAACTATTATAATTTTCCATCAAGCACGCAGACACAACTTCAATTAGTGGTAAAGACCAGGTAAACTGATAAGCGTATTGTACACTAATGAATACTTGCAGAGATCAGACTTGGCCGTTTAGAAGTTTTTAAATATAGCAACTGTGAATCTTTAACGCGCAGACCTCAAATTATTAGACTGGTTTTCTTTGACTTGTTCTAGACTAGACAAAATCGGCGATACCAGATAGACGGTACGGTGGCAGACCCCATCTGAGATGTCTAGATGACCTAGACTTGTATCTAAAGAACTGGAAAGAGCGATTGCCCTGCAAACCAGGGTGATTGAGTAATCGTGGGCTAAACTTATTATTCCTGTAAAGGAAAAGACCTGAAAGTAGTATATGTCGTGTCGTAAGAGCTTTTAAAACATAAACAAAGTAAGGATTATTTCGCCTTCGTCCAGCTCGCATTGGCAAATTGTGTAGGCAATGATTTATTAATTACCTACATGCTAAATGCATGTTGATGTTATTAGCCGTCGATAATCTTATACCAACATTTGGCCACCCTACTCACATAAAAAGGTCTTAGTTAGCTGGTTGGTAAGAAGTACTTAGTCAGTTCTTTTTTTGTTGTCTTAGTTTGCTTTGTCGCATTATTCGCCGAAAATCAGCGTCGTAATTTTGTCACGACAAATGCTGAACAAGACAAGGTTCCCTTTTTGACACATTAGTTCCTTACGCCTTTTTTCTCTATTGTTGTTTATTTTCTTTAGAGTGAAATAAACAAATTCTATTCTCAATTCTATTTTATTCTATTAAATTTTACACTAAGCTCTCCGCACCACTTTCCCCTTTCTTCTTATCTGTCCTCTACCTGAAGGTTGTCTGGAAGAGATTTCCGATTTCCGCTTTTAGCGATAAGACCGCCTAAATTGTGCATCTTTCTGTAAACACAAATTGTAACTTCTTTGTATGGTGTACGATAAAGAGTATCTATCTATCTATCTATTCACAGTCTCTGTTAGTTCTAAATTCATGGCTGCCCTACTAAGACGCGACCAAAGGTGGCAGTGTATTTGCACCGCGAGTTACTGACCTGTATTGACTCAGCCGATCTAAGCGGTTAGTTTCCAGTTATTACGCAAACAAGCATAATGATGTGTGCATGTGGTGCGTAATTAACAATAGGAATTTATCTTTGGATCAAAGGACGGGCCAGGTTGAGGTCCTTAAATACAGGAACTACAATTTGAAGATGGAAATTGTCTTCAATTGTTTCTGAGTAGGAATATTCTAATGATAAATATGCAGACAAGGGTGCAGGACTTTGAAAATAAGCGTAAAGCAAATCTCGACGCCAAGCGCGATGAGATAAAGGCTCGTCCACCTGTGACCATTATAATTATACTAATAGTATCCTCATATAGCTCGTAGAACTGACGGCCGATGAAGCAGAATGAATCTAGAATGTAGGCCACGTACCGGCAAGCACAGCATAGGAGTTCTACCCACAAGTTGAACAGACGACCTGGTAAAGGTTGCAGGAAGCCGTTGGATGCAGGCCGCTTCCAACCGAATAATCTGGAAGTCAATGGGGAAGGTATATGTTTAATAGTGGACGTCTATGGCTGAAATGATAATGAAGATCCTCATGAGCAGTCAGTTCACTCGCACCTTTATCACCGAAAATGGTTTTTGTAACCATAGAGCAGAACTGACCAACAAGACTCCTAAGATACATGGCAGTCGCTGTGACCGAAACTACATTCAGGAGGTCAGGAGAATTATCATAATCATCATCAAAAAATATGCGCTAGAGAACACACCAATTGCTATTGCCTCTAGGATCTATGACGAATTTAAATCCTTGTGTTACGAGGTACTAGACAATGAGTTTTGCCATGGGCATCAGAGCACACCCAGACCCGAGCCATTTTAAATATATAGTTTTTTGTATTAACCCAAACCGCGAATTGAACCCGGGACCCATTGCGTTCAGACGAATCCAAGCGCCACTACGGCAACCGAGTAATGAAAAGAATCCCCCTTTCCAAATACTTAGCCATCTTTGAAACTTGATGCATAAAATTAGTTGCAAATGTTAGGTTCTAGATTTAAAAATAAATTGGTCTGCCAAGTCTATTGAAACCAATAAAAACCAGTAAAACCAATTTATTTCAGCAAATATTATTCTGATTGGAACCTGAATTCACCAGGAGTATCTTTCAGTACACTCAGACTGAAGCCAATTTAGATAAAATCATATTCAAAACCAGAACCGGCATTTGTACCCCATTCCGTTTAAAGCGATTCGCGGGCTATTACACCAATCAAGTCGACAGTAAAGTAATGACTGACATTGATTGAATACTTCCCATATCGTCATGATCATGCTAACCTGTCATTAAAACTCCACGTCCTCATATTTATCAATAACACCATTAAATATATTCACAATAAAACTCTCCCCATAATGAAACAATCAGACTAATATTGGTTGTCAACGATTCGTGCTGCCTATCACAATCGTTAAAACGGAACCGCGGCCGCACATTATTCGATGGATACGCCCAAATTTTCCATCAAACATATGACGCTGTTTGAGCTATGGACGACCAGCGATTTTGAAGTAAATATTTTGCCTGAACTATTGTATGACTATAGCTACAATTCTGCTGCTCAGCTCTGGTTCGCCTTAATGGAATTTCACCATAAGAGCCACGCTACTTCAAGCAAGCTCAGCTGCGCCTCAACAGAGTTAGGTAATGGATAAACCTGCTCAGCTCAGCTCCGCCTCAACAGAGTTAGATACCGGATAAAACTGCTCAGCTCAGCTTTGCCTCAACAGAGTAAGATAGCGGATAAAACTGCTCCGCTCAGCTCCGCCTCAATGGAGTTTCACCATTAGAGCCACGCTACTTCCTATAACCTAGTCCCCCCATGTCACACGCCACGACCGCACCTACTATAGACTGACGCAATATGCAAATATACAACATAAAGGTAATATATCGTGATAACGCGGGGTAATTAATAAAATATGCCTCACCGTTATTAGTGGGCGCGGAATCCGCTAGACGTGATTGTTTTAGCTTGATTTGTGTGTGGGTGTGTTCGTATTTGTTTTGATGACCTTAATTATTTTTTACACTTAATTTTTAGTGGTTTGGGATTCGCAAAAATCTAGTTATCTTGCCCAAACACAACTACATTTTCTACGGGACCAACATGGAAAGCTAAACATAATTTACTTTCATAAACAAATCATAACAGCTGATGGTAGTTTTTGTAAGGGGAAGTGTATTTTTTGTTTTTTGAGATTTTGTTAGTGTTCCTATAAAAAAGGGGTTGCATTTTAACAGGAGACGAAACAAAAATAGGACTGGTAACTAGGACTAATGATGAGGGTTGTGATAGCCTCGATGGAGTATCTTATCGAGGACTATCTTCACCATCTGCTTAGTTGCAAAGTGTGAAGCATCAAAGCTGGATGGAAATTCAGATTAATAAAACAAAAACAGCCACCACACCCATTTCAGGCCACACCTGCTTTTGTTTAACTTACAATCATAAAACATTTAGTCCAATATCAAAATTCGTCACGCAAATTCCAAACATACAAAACTAAACAACTTATAACACATTAAAATCAACGATTACGAGTGTTTAAATAAAATAGGAAGATACAGTAAACTCACTCCTTGAGCACGTACCTAGTACATGTACCTAGTACAGTATTTCTATTCAGCCCACCAAACTTCCTCAAAATGACAAATTCTCTCAAGCTATTTTTACTATCATCATCATCATCACTTCAGCCACAGGACGTCTACTGCTTCCCCAGTGACTTCCAGATTGGCCAGTTGGTTTTTACTATACCAAATTTCATCATAAGATATCCTGATAACTGATGAGTTCACTGAAATTTAAGCCTAGGGGATCCTGGTAACCTACTGTAAAACGTGTTACCTGTCATGCACGTGGTATGTGATACACTCAAATAAAAACTGCGCAAGAGACTGCAGAGTGGTGGCAGAAAGCGGGTTGCTGGTAAAAAATAAAAGCAGAGTGAAAAAAAAAGAAAAATCGCCAGTGTGATAGAACTCTTAACTGCAAACTTCTATAAATGCGCTGACTTTTACTGCACGTGTAATAATTTTAGATAATCCAGAGAACAATGGAATGGAGAACCTCCTATATCTACCGATTTACATGCAGTACGCGGTGTATCGCATTTTTTTATATAGAAAAATAATAATATTTAAACAGAAGAATCACCCCCTTAAAAGAAATTTAACTACTAAAATAGGTCCTCATACTTCTATTAAATTTGACACACTTTTATGCATGGATGTCCGTTTTTTTACTGACGAACATAAAATTTAAAGCCTGCCTCCTTTGAATGGAGAAAATATGTTTGGCAAATTAAAAACACATTTTGCATACAAAGCAAGCTTTTTTTTCTTTAGTTTTTTTGCTTATACGTTGAGTGGGTCTACTGTCACATAATTCCTACTGTGGTATTTATGAGGGACAAACGACTTTTATTAATAACATTGGATGTCGCATGTATAGTAACAATTAACAAACAAATTCGGTCCGTGACATTCCGTCCATTTGATTTAACGATTTTCACTAAAGAAATAACTACAACAAAACTATACTTTTCCTTATTATTGTAAGAGAAATTAGCATTGTGTTTCTTGAAATTATATTTTCTAGAACGACTTAATGGTCGCGTACAAATTGCTGATCGTTAAATTTAGTAAATAACGAACTATGTAGTTGATTAAGTATTTTTGTTAGGGCTCTTTGATCACAACTTTTTGTGTCTACAGGTAATTAGTTTACAGGGCTATCTCGCAAGGTAGTGCCAAATCAGGGGTGGTGACTCAGAATAACTTAATCTATCTACGTAAAGAGCAAAACTATTTTTTTTCCTATCTGCTTTAAAAATAGAACTCGTAAAAAAATTACGATTAGTCGATTAAGTTGCTCCGTATGTGCACTACTTTAGGTCCTTGTCGGAGCGGGCGGTCACCTGTCATCATCATCATTATCATTTCAGCCACAGAACGTCCACTGCTGAACATAGGGCTCCCCCAGTGAATTCTAAAATGGCCGGTTGGAAGCGACCTGCATCCAGCGGCTTCCTGCAACCTTTACCAGGGCGCCTGGACAGACAAGGTGGACACCTTGTGGGTAGACGTCCTACGGTGCGTTTGCCGGTATGTGGCCTCCATTCTAGAACATTTCTGCCCCATCGGCCGTCGGTTGCTATGTGCCCCGCCCACTGCCACATCAGCTTGCTAAAACGTTGGGATTATCAGCCACTTTTGTTCGTTTTAGAGATCACAGCCCCCTTAGCTTATATCGATCATATTTTTACAGTTGGTGTCGATAAATCGCTATATCATATCATTTCTTATCGTGTTTGGTCATGCTAGGGGGAAAGGTCACCTGTGATCTCGAATAAATGACGTCGCGTTTTTTTTTTTCGGAAATTTTAAAGTATATTTATTCCAATAATACGAAGATTAATTACGATAAAGCAGTATTTTTATATCATTAGCAATTTTAAAAATCAGGTTTTTTTTTTAAATTTGGCAATTGGTAACCCTATTTAGGGGGTTTTGCGTATTTTTAGTAACACGTTGTACAGTCATCATCAAAAGTAGCTTTTTATCTAATTTTTCAAAAGAATTAACGATCGCCTGTTGTAGTGGTTCACGCTCCGGACTACAAAGCCAGCAGTTAAGGTTCGAATACCGCAAGGGACATAAGTTTGTGTGATGAGCACGAGCATTTGTGCTTTAGTCATGGATGTTTATAAAGTTAATTTTAACTATACCACCTCGAAGTTTACCTTAAGTAAAGTAAATTATGCCTATATACGTCCCAATGCAGGGCACAGGCCTCACCTCAACTATGAGGTGGTCCAGGCCACAACACCACGCGGGCCCAGTGCGGATTGGTGGAGGGGTGTTGTAAGGCCAGTGACTTATCCTTACTGTCAGGTGTTATTAAGCCGCCCTAAGGCCTCTGACTCGGCTTCACGGCTAGTATCAAGCGATATTAGCCAGGACCAACTTTTAACGTGCCTTCCGAACCACGGAGATGTATGGTCACCCATCCAATCACAACCGCGGCGTAGGTGGCTTAACATTGGTAACTACTACCAAAACGCTGCCGCCACTGAGCCACAAGCACAAGTTTACCTTAGTGGGAATTTATTTTTAAAAAAATGCATAGTAAGATTTATCACTTTCTTTTTTTACGATTTTGACATCGGTCCATAGTACACGATATTTCATTTGAGCATTTGAACCCCCCCCCCCCCCCCCCAAGAAAGTTAACCAATATAACAGGATAGAAACCTAATCCAAAAACTCATTAAAATATAAGTAAGTGGCGTGTAATTAAGTCACAACACAATATTATTACGTCACGCTACTCAATAAACCTAAAATATTACGATATATGATAACACTCGTATTTAATACGAATATTTCGTTTTCATTACTACGTGGAGGTCAATCGGGAGTGGTCAGACCATTCGTAGTGATAACAATAAGTAGATCACTTCGTATTCATCGCTCTTACTTTATCGACGCACTTGACTGGTGAAACCCAATCGCCCAGTTTTAAACCAAGTTCTAAAGTTCTAAACCAAGTAAAAAATAACTCACAATCATGAATTTAATAGGATAAAAGGATATAGTTTCATAATTCAGATGTTTTGTAACGACGTGACATCAACCCAACCATCGAAAATGATCTGTTTTGTCTACAAATCCCAATCTAATTAAAGGCTTGTCGTGATGACAGTCATTGATTCCAAATTTGCGTTTTCAGTAAGAACAGATTTCATTTTATTCAATAACTATTATTTAGGTACAGCCTTTAAAATTTCTGATTGCAAGGGTTTTAATGGGCTAGTTTCCTAAAAAAATCTAATTAGTCCGTCAGTTAGATTAACAGAAAATAGTGAACACATATTTTTTCTTTTCTCAATCAAACAAAGAATGATGAAGATATAGCCCGTTAAAGTTCCGCGTAACGTCACGCCTTGCGACACTTTTTAGCCAGGGCGTGACGTCACGTGCTCACTTTGATGCGCTTTATCTTCGTCATTTTTTGTTTGATTGAGAAAAGACAAAATATGGGTCCAATATTTTTTGATAATCCATCTAACAGACTAAATAGAATAATCTTTTTTTGACCCAGGAAACTAGCCTATTACATTACCATTAATTCAATAAGTCATTAAACAGGTTTGATCTACTTTGTTTTTTTTTTGTAATAAGTTATGTATCTTTTGACGACCTCCGTAGCCGACAGGTGAGTATACCGGACTTGGTGTCACTATCTCTGAGGTCACGGGTTCGATTCCAGGTCGGTCAATGTATAAGAATAACTTTTCTATATTGTCTCGGGTCTGAGTGTTGTGGTACCGTCGTTGTTTCTGACTGTAACACAAGTGCTTAAGCTACTTATCATAGGATCAGAGCAATGTATGTGATGTTGTCCGATATTTATTTAATTCTATTAACATACGCTACACAGAAAATTTTACTGTGAAATCTAAGTGTAACACTTCGAGCGACATGTTTCATGTAATCAACTTACACATATCAAATATACATTTAAATCTATTATGAAAATGAAAAATTCGCCCCACAGTGACTTCACAGATACATATCAGAACAATTACAACGATTCTTGACCGCTCCTATGAATGTTTTGATTTTATATGTTAGTAACAGGCGAACGGCAATGATATGACGTTTGTAGATTGTTTTGTAAGTGATTAAAGAGTTTTATCGTGATAACGGGCAAAAAGGGTTAAACAGTGTTTTAATTGTTTGATAGTACAACTAGCTGTCCCGGCGAACTTCGTGCCGCCATACATTTTTATATTTTTTTGTGTTTTAATAGTTATTCTGCTATTTGGGGCGGAAACAAATTCAACAAATCAAAGATCATAAAAATCGGAAAATTCACATTTTATAAAATTTATGGCAGTACAAATTTCGCCAAGACAGCTAGTCTTCTTTCTATCTATATATATAAAATAAAGTCGGGTTAGTTACACCATTTATAAGTCAAGAAAGACTAGTCAAGAAAAGTCAAGAAAGACTTATAAATGGTGTAACTAACCCGACTTTATTTTATATATATAGATAGAAAGAAGACTAGCTGTCTTGGCGAAATTTGTACTGCCATAAATTTTATAAAATGTGAATTTTCCGATTTTTAATAGTTATTCTGCTATTCGGGACGGATACAAATTCAAAAAACCAAAGATCATAAAACTACGGGTGTAACTAACCCGACTTTGTTTTATATATAGATGTATACTTAGGAGGATATTTGTAACACTATTTTATGCCAATAAACATTTCAAACATTTCATTTCATAGATGGTAGATGTATGATAGAGTAAAACACTAGGAGTATAGGAAACATGAACATTGAACGATCGCTTAATCTGAGTATAAATGAGTTATTGCAAAAAATACACCTTTGTGTTTTTTTAAACTAATTTAATTTAATTTTTTGAATTTTTTTTATTAGGTCTACCAACAACTGTTACATTATGTAATAACTTTTAAACAGGGGTAATTTTAAGCTAAATGCACAGCTAATTATAAGATTAAACGAACTTACCTTAAGTGAAGTTCAATCTTAATTATACGCAGCTGATTGTTTGAGATATATTTACGAGTACCGATGTTCTACAACAGCGTCGGGTCACAATAAAGATAAATACATGAAACTTAAGTAATTTAGTTTAATCTAATAATTATAAAGTTGGTACCTAAACTAAGCAATAGTTTTGCCTGTATCTTAGGTATCTATTAATACTCGTAAAAGTAGGTTAGTGCTTATTCAACATTAAAATATTTACATAGAAACGATTACTAACTATACAACAATAAATAAGTAGATCAAGATCTACTTATTTAGCACTTTCCACCTTAGTCTTAATAATTATGTAATAACTTACAATAAGTCGGTTTTGACATAGTTTCTAAAATGAATCGGTATTTAAGTACATAGGATGATACAAATGGAGCGAATACATGTTTAGAATTATCGTGATTTCTTTATAATATAAGTGAATATGATAATATATATGTATATATAATGCACATTTGTGAGTTGGATCCACGACACATATGAATTCATATTGAATTAGACTTATGTTTTTAAGAAAATCCTGGTGTCAGAGTTATTCATTGTGTGCTGGGTTATACGTTCTATGCCGCGCTTTGGTCTCCCTCATAGTCAATTGTGCTTACGTATCTAGCCTCAGCGATTTTTCTTGCAGGGCATTGCTCGTCTCCGGTTTTATGGTGGCCAGGTTTGTTAAATCGCCGGCACGTAGCACAGTTTGCTGGTTCTAGTTGCTTTGGGCAATCTTTAATTAAATGGCCAACACAGCCGCAGTGCCCACACGTAGATTCGGTGTCACGACAATATTTCGCTGAATGTCCATATTGTTGACACTTGTAGCATCTAGTAATAAGAGTGTAGTCTCTAACTGGGCATGAAGTCCAATTAATAAATACCCTTTCCTTCTCAATAAGAATTTTTCTAAGGTTTGGAGGCAATTCCAGTACAAAATTACAGTAAGGCGCGTCTTTTTTGCCAGATTTGTGGCTCAGCTTAATAGAGTTTAAAAACATTTCACGTTCAATGTGCTGGTACTTGCCTGAAATATTTTGCTCATATAAACATTCAAAGACTTCCTTATCCGAGGTATTGTTTGGTACTCCTAATAATATCACTTTAGGCTTACGTTTAGTAGTTTCTTCAACTTTTAGCCCTGAAGTTTTGAGCTGTTCTGCCTTCTTTAATTTGTCAAGGTCATCCCTTCCTTCAGCGCTAATTATTATGCCTCCACCTTTAGTTTTCCTTATCCCTCGTATATGAAGTTTGAGTTCTTCAGGCTTAATAATGGTCTGAATAAGCTTCTTAGTATCTTCACTAGACTTATCTTTGTCAGCTGGGTAAATAGCAATACTTTTAGTGCATGGAGGAAGTATTGTAGAGCTTCTGCTTGTTCTAACCACGTCCGCAAAAGATGTGTTCGGTGGTTGGATCTTAGGAGCAGAGAGGACACATTCCTTCAACTCTTCGAACTGATCTTCGATTTGTTTGGTGGTCTCCTTTTGGTCAGTCAAGTTATTTATTAATGTTTGTGCTGCAATATATTTTTGTTTCAAGGATTGATACTGTACAGCCAGCTGAGATACACCTCCCATTACATTTCTGCTGACGTTGCTTATTTTCAGCTTCTGCTCAGTATTAAGTTTTCCTTCGCTGGATGTGCTGCAGATTTCGTTCAGGCATTGTTCAATAGACGAAAGCCATTTTTGAATTTCTTGCGTCGAAACTGCTTCAATAGTCGATGTCGTGGGGGTCGGTTCTCTTTCAGGAGGTCTTCTCTGCGGTGGTGGCGGGCTACGGCTAGTCATGGAACTTCGGTTGAAAGGACTATCCATTGTTGAGTCAATATTCAAAACAGAAAAACACTAAACTCAGGTAAGTATGTCTGCATGACTAACATGCGCTGACACAGTTTTCACACGGACGTTATGTTGACACAGATAATAATTCAATGTTTTAAAGCTGGAAAAGAAAAAACATTTATCCCTGCAAATGGCAACATTTGTTGGTAATGTCATTACGTTTAAAGACAGCCTTATGAGCAACCCTGTAATATACTGGGATAATACAAAGTATTAGTGGGTGGGTTTTTGGGACTGTCATATCTCAAACAATCAGCTGCGTATAATTAAGATTGAACTTCACTTAAGGTAAGTTCGTTTAATCTTATAATTATACTTGCTGATTGTTTGAGATATATTTACGAGTAGATGTTTGAAGTTCGGTTGCGAATAAGTTGCTTATTAGTTTAGAAAATGCCAAAAAACATTTTGAAAACTAAGTACAATCCGGAGACGTTTGATGGCAAATCAAAACAAAAAAAGGTACTTTTATTTAATCATATCTTTTAAGTTTAGTGCTAAGGCTGAGTAACTAATGAATTCACGTAGAATGTCTGAAATTCTGAATGCGTCAAGAGTAAAATTACGTTCCATTTAGGTCTCACATAATATACTGCACAAGCCAGGCCACAAAATAATAACTAGTCTATTACGATAGTGTTACATCACACTTTTTTTTTTTTTTTTTTGTAAATATATTTTTATTTTATTATCTGATTATAACAACAATGTCCATTGTTAGCAAATTCCATAATTGAGTGATTAAACATCGAAAACAATTGTTCCTGAAGACCGGTTGTAAGACAAATATGTTGTTATAAGTACTGTAAATACTTATTTCAATAGTGTTCTAACAAAAAAAAAAACAAATAAAAAGATTAAAATGAATATAACGAAAGGAGTATATTATAAATAAAAAAAAAGCAGGTGCGCAATCATAATATCTTAGCGTATGATTACAATTAATATTTTTACTAAAGGTGGCAATAATGATTAAAAATATTTATACTTTAAATGATAAAAGTCTTTGACTGCCACAAACTAGACACAATAGAAAATCTATTGTTTGCGGCTCCGCGTAGCGCTCAACGTGTTAACAATCAATTATTATATTCTTTTATTTTTTATCTCAGCTAAGGCCGGTAATCTATAGAATCAGTACGGGAAATTCCAAGTAACTGACCTATGTAATTAAGTTGGCATATTTGTTATTGTTGAGGGTTCATCCTGTAAAAAGTTTTTTTTTTTTTTTTTTTAATTGGTTAAAAACATTAATCGTTATGCATTATGCAACTTTTAATCTAGTCACTTAATGAATGGGTGACCGTGGTCAAACAACTTCAAGTTTAATCACTTTAGTCACTTATTGGATCAACCTCAGGTTTGGTCACTAAATGGATGGGTGACCGGGGTTCTAGAAACCTCAATTTTGGTCACAGCTGTACGGATGACCATAGTTAAGATACATCCTTATTGCTACCGAATGTTAATATTATGGAAATAATATTGCATAATTTGGTTGAAAATATCGATTGAATTCAATACGGTAGCTTATGCTTTATATTTAGCAAGATAGAGCGTATAATCGGATCATAAAACCAAATATTTTATCAGTTGATAATATTGTAAACTAACAGAAAAAAATGTTCTTTAACAGACTCAGTTATAGCTTTATTTGAATGCAGCAATGTAGGCATAATTTTAATAAATGTAACATTAAGTTATAATGTGAAAGAATGTGTTAATTTTTTTAATTTTTTTTTTTTTTTTTTTTAATTTTTTTTTTTTTTTTTATTATTATTTTTTTTTTTTTTTTTTTTTTTTTTTATTTGCTATGGTAGAAAATATTATTGAATACGTTAAATGTATTTATCAGTTCGACATCTGTTTTAGCTCTATATTGCCCATCTCTTATTTTTATTGACTGTTATTGGGCAGTCAACGGGTTAAGTGTTTACCAACAGGGAATGGTTCTATCTGAGACATGTTTCTACATGTACAGGTTAATTATGGTATCTACTAAAATGTCTGGTTACTAGGCTTTGTTTTTGGAATTTACTTCCATATTTTTTATTTATACCTAATTGATTTAAATTAAGTTTTCTACATGAATTAATTATTTGAAGTACAATTATTCTTAATGTATTATTTTCCATCACACATTATTGTCAAGATTGTCATCTTCTTTAGTAATTAGTAATTACAAGAATACTTTGTTCAGAAATGTAGTTTCAATATGTCATATTTAAGGAAGTTCAAGCCCTGACATTATGTAATTTTTATCAGGACAACAGGTATTAGACTGTTCCTGTTTTAGTGACTTAAATGAAATAAAAGTAATCTCTAAGATTATATTTAAGGTAAAGGATTATTGGTATATCACAATAAGTACATATGTAGGGGTACCTACTATGTTCTTATTGTGAATTTATCTATTCTTAATTTTGAGAAATGTCTGTCTTAATGGTAATTTAAAAGGGATATTTCAATTTTAAGAAATTGAATAGGTATAATGATTTTGTTAGTTTATGATCAGAACTTTTGTGATTAGAAGCAGTTCCTTAGCATGTGATAGGGGTCACAGCGTTATTTTATTTTATTATCATAAATATATAAAAAACAAAAGATCTATTGAAATTACTAAATTAGTATTAGGTAAATGATCATCACATAGCCTTTATGTTAATTCAGCGGTTACAGAAGTCTACCTTAATAAGGTTTTATTACATTAATTTTTTATAGTCCTCAATTAATCATAACAAGATATTCAGAAGAAGGTCAGCCAAAGAAAAGATGGTTCCACACATATAGCTTGGGCTTGACTGGAAAAAGACTCAGCACAAAAGGCTTAATAAACAATAAATAAATAGTTATATACATATTACTAATCTTACAGACTTTTGTCCATCTTATACTTATTTCATATCGTTATGATGGAGGACTGAACAAATCAAGCGTTCCCAATAGTTTTAAAATGTATCTTATTTTGAATAATGGTACTTATGTAAGTACATATTTATAAATAGGTATTCTTAGTACATTACATTGTTTACCACAATGAAGTAAAGGAAAGGAATCTGGAATATCTAGGTTATTATTTAATTAAATAATGTAAGCCTAATATTTTAAGGGTTTTTATGGTACTTCCATAACACCTTTACTTTTCAATTTGTTTGTGGCATTAACTTTGGATTAGGGTTAATAAATTGTAACCTTAAGGATTTCTATGCAAAAAATTTTAGACATGAAGTATAAGCAGATAAGATGGCATCTGATTTGTCACAAGCTGGATTTTATAAACGTTGTCTTGTCAAAATCCTTGTTTCACTGCAATTTTGCAGGACTATTTATTTCTTCCAAGAATGGGCATTGTTCAAAAAAAATAACCTATAGTTTTTATATATTTTTTAGAAAATATAGTGTATTTTAGGAGACCTATTTGAATATTTCTAAATTTTGCAGCTTAGTTTTTCTGGAATATATTTTTGAAATTCTAAAGTGAGTTATGGGCTATGACGTCATCATTGGCGCGATAAAGTGTAATACGTTTGACTGTGACATTTACTAGAAGAAAAAAAAGTGTTGATCTGTCAACGTCAGATAAGTGTCAAAATCGCGCCTCGGTCTAACTTTAAAATTACAACTTTCGTGTTCATTGTTTGTTTATTTGCTAGTTTAAAGCGTATAACGTATTTATAGTACTTTCACGTTATACCTCCTCACGCCTCATATAAAATGACCGATTTTTTCGTTAAAGCCGACTCCCGTAACTTACCCAAGGTTGAAAGTGTGATGCTATATGAATACATTGCTACTAGCGGTAAGCATAATGTGGCTGAAATAAGAGGAGCTAAAATACTTATGTAAGTACCTACTATGTTAGTATTGTAGATAATACACATCAAGTCAAATTAGTTATTTGGCACTCCTTAAAAATAAAGAAGGGAGGACTACAATACTTTGTTAATGATCCGATCAGTTGAAATTTTTAGATTAACATAAACTAGATGTCTCAAATTTAACAAAATATTTAAAATAGTTATTTCTTGTTTCAGGTCTTCTCGAGATTCTTACTTGAATACTGCTATTGGATATGTTGAAGTGAAGAGGACTAGCAGTGAATGTACAGTTAGGGCAAAAGTTGTTCCTGAACACAGAGTCGGTAATAAGTTGTACACTGTCACCTGCAACATTAATGAAAAAGATGACATCATCATTGATTCTGTTTGTGAGGATTGTGCAGCTGCCGCAGGTTTTAACTTTATTGTATATTGTAATTTGTTAATGAATGGTAAATGTTCTATAATGATATATCTTATTTGTATTGTTTCTTACAGGTGGTTGCAAGCACTCACTGCTTCTTCTTTT
Organism: Anania hortulata; assembly: GCA_963576865.1. Classification (NCBI taxonomy): domain Eukaryota; kingdom Metazoa; phylum Arthropoda; class Insecta; order Lepidoptera; family Crambidae; genus Anania; species Anania hortulata. Next base: position 2,327,857 of record OY756409.1, read on the forward strand.
CTGGCTAGAAAAAAAGAGCTCTGAACCATCATCAACAGCAGTTACTTGCTATTGGAGCAAACCATCATTATCCAGTGCTCGTACACTACATGTTTCAAGCAAAGACATATTTGCTAATGCAAAAAAACCTAAACTAGAGCCCAAAGACCCTGCCATTCTATTGGAGTTTCAAGAAGAGTGTGCAAGAAGAAAAATAAAAAATTCATTAATAGTGAATTTTGATGAAAATACAAAAAATGATTCAAAAAACATTTTTGACCTCATGCTTACTTTTATTGAAGAAAACAATTTACATAGTCCTGCAAATTTTCAATTATATCTAAAAACTGTTTTTAGCCAGGAAGTAATAGAAGATATAGCTAAAATGACTGAGAGTCAAACTGACAGCAAATACTGGCACAGTGTACGTCAGGGAAGATTGACAGCTTCCAAGTTGCATGAAGCTGCTAATTGCAAAACTGATGGCTCGTTGGTGGAGCAAATATTAGGAGGCTACAAAATTCCAGAAACCAAAGCCATTCAACGTGGAAAAAAATTAGAGGAAAGAGTTTTAAAAGAAGTTGCACAGAAGCTGAATGTGGACATTAAAAAATCTGGGTTTGTACTCATTAATGGCATATTAGGAGCATCTCCAGATGGCATAGGTGATGATTTTGTCGTGGAGGTTAAATGTCCAGCTTCCGAAAAAGCTGTGTCAACATATATTAAAAACAATCACATTCAAGAAAAATTTAAAGCACAAATACAATGTCAAATGCTTGCTTGTAGAAAAAAAAGAGGCATATTCTGTGTTGCAGATCCCTGTTTTGAAACCTCAAAAAATGTACATATTTTGTGGGAAGATTTTGATGAAAAATATATTCAAAGTGTCATTGAAAAGGCAGAAGGTTTCTGGGTGAATTACATATTTCCCAAATTGTTAGGAAGTGCAAAATCAAACTAAAAATAAAAACTTTTAAATTTTAACAATTTTTTATTATTTCTCCTTGCAAATTAATAAGTCCACACGATATAATTACAACTTCATCTAAAAATGGCACGTACTTGTAGTTTACAACGGAGTGTGGTTTCAGTAGAGCGAATTCCCTTACACGTCTGATCACTCTTTCGACATGAACTCTTAAACTAGCTATTACCTTGCTCTTAATAGTTTCACCTAATGATGGCCTTATCCCTGCATATACACTTGGTGGTCTCAGAAGTGTTATTCCATGTGAGTTTAAAAGTGATTCTATTTCTTTAAAGCCTCTATCAGCTAAAATCACAGCATTAGGCTGTAGATTATCCACTAACGAACTTTTCTCTAAAATAGCTTTATCAGATATTCTTCCCCCAAAACCTTTAGAAACAAAACTAATAAGGCCATTGGGAGTACAGCCTATTAAATATTTTACAGTATTGCAATTTTTATACTGCGACCAGGTCTGAGCTTGTTTCAGGGGATCTGATGGTTTAGCAATCTGTATTTCAAAGCAGTCTATAATCATTTGTACACTAGAGTACCTTATTTTAAATACTAAAGGCAGATTCTTCTTAATTTGTTTTGGTTGTGGACAAAATATAATATTTTGAAAAAAACTTGCTAATACTTCAATCCCTCTAAAGATCATTGATGATAGTTTTGTTCTAGATAGTTCAAGTTGATCACTTATTCTTTCAAGAGAATCATTTTGTTTTATTTTGAATAAAGTTGCAATAACACAAATACAGTCAATATTAGTTGTACTTTTCTTAACAATATAATCTATAAACCACAGGTATTGTTTAGGTAACCCTAAATACATCTTGGGTTTTTTAAAAATTAATTCTAACATTCTATTTCTATTTAGTGTTTCTTTTTTGCACTTTTCTATTGTTGTTTCTTCAGTTCCTGATGTATAACTAAACAGGGAATTCGTTGCTGGAGTAGCTGAAGAAAGTTCTTGTGAAGAATGTATTTCAAGTGTAGCAGAAGTACTGACTTGTTTCCTGGTTTTATAATTTGTACTTTTGTCTATCATAGTAACTTTGCACTGTGTTCCAACATGTACCTGTTGAAAAAATATAGTTGTACATAACTGTATCAGCTATCTTACTTTTATATTAATTTAGAAATACAGAAAAGTACAAACATTAAAAATGGTCTGTAAAAGTACCTGTATGGGTGTTTCAAAAGCTGTAGATGTACTTGGAATGACACCAAGTTTTCTCTTTTTTGCAGATATTTGAATGCTTTCCATTGGACATTCTAATAATAATTTGCTTAACTCAGTATCCTGTGGTAGTGGAATCTGAATCAAAGAGAAAAAGTTGGTTTCATGAAGTTTGTTAAAAACATTACCCTCCTTCTGGGTCAGTCGGGTAAAAAAGAAGAAATAGAAAAAATTTACATACATTTTCTGGTTCTGTTGCTATCATTGTAATATTACGCAGTATTGCAGTGGATTTAAAGATAGGCTCCTGGTTCATTAGTTTATACTTATGGTAGTTTTTCAAATCTTCATATGGCTGCAAATTAAATTTATAAGAATTCAGTTCAAAATACTTTTTTCAAATTAAAGTCAGTTAAAATAGAATTACACTGCACACGCGTTGCTTGCAATACTTACATTAATGTGATCTTCACAACAATACATTGTATAAACTTTATGATATTCCACATTTACTTCGCGGCACCATTTTTCCCGCAAGTCTTCTCTAATGCGAACAAACATTTTATTTGGGCAATTAGTCGAACTATTTTTACAACTAGGAACAAAGCAATATCTGTTTTCCATGTTTAACTTATAAATGTTTAATGTTTGGGTTTGTGAAACTGGGAAATTGATTATACGGTATTTTGTTGAGGTTATGTTTTGACAGTGAATGTCAAGGATAGTAGTAGTAGTTTTTTTTACATGATGCAAAGGAATCATGTACCAATAATGCCGTTGATGACGTCACATAGAGGTCAAATTAAGGACAAACAAACTTTTACTGAAATATCATACAATACAAAGTATTTTCGAAATTCGTCTAGACAAACACAGTCATTAAGCCTATTCCTCGAAATGGTTTTTGAATTACAATATTTTTTGAAATATGAACAATGCCCATTGCATAAGTGCAATAATACCTTTAAATACTAATTAATTAGTAAAAGATTGGGTTAGTTATATAATTTCTTGATAAATTATTCAGTAGTGCAACTTCATTATCTGACTTTGGTAAAAACCAAGAAAGGGTTATTTTGGAGTTTTGAACCAAACAATGGATTCATTAGCGCAATGGCTAAGACTTTATAATAGAGATTTGTGATTTATAAGATGGCCAGTAAAGTAATCCATAGCTTTGATAAGTAAGTATCTGTATCTCTATTGTAACCTTCTTTCTTGAGGTAAAGGGCTTTTCACAATAATTCCGGTTTGAATTTTCTATCTCCATCCAATCCCTTAGGAACTAGTTAAAACCATCTATGTTTATTTGTAATAGTATTTATCAGATATTAGCACTATTGTCTGACAATAGTAATATTATAGTGTTGTGTTGATTTTGTACAATTGGTTTTTCAATTTTATATAGTATTGTTTCATACTATCATCACATCAGCTTACAGTGCAAGATTTCAAATAATTTGTTTGATTTTTCATTTGTTATGTATGTAATATAACACTAATTGCATAGCAATAGGTTAGTTAATATAACAAGTGAGCCTGCTTGTTTGTCCATAATTTGTTTTTATTCTCTTAGTATATTAGCGCTTGTTTAATAATGAGTGAGCCTGCCCATTTCTATATACTGTCTATTTGCTTAGTAACAGTAGGACTTGGTGTTTAAAAATGAGTGATCCTGCTCATTTGTCCATACTATTTGTTGTCTCATGATAGTAGCGCTAGTTGATTGAAATTGAGTGAGTATGCTTGTCTGTCCATACTATTCTATCCACTTGGTGGTAGCGTTAGACATCTAATATTTTTGTGTACTTGTTCAAATTTAATTTTCATGGTATTGCAACATATACTGTCATACTGTCTTCCCGCTTTGTGAAAGCGCTTAATGTCAGGTCATTAGTGCACCGGCTCAATTTTCAGTTTTCCTGATATTGCAACATACTGTCTATCCGCACTGTGATAGCGCTAGATGGCAATTAATTGGTGCACTGGATCAATTTCCATTTTCATGGTATAGCAACATACTGTCTATCCGATAAGTGATAGAGCTAGATGTCAAATAATGGGTGCATTGGCTCAATTTTCATGGTATTGTCTATTGCCCATTATGTATATACTACCCAGGCGTTTGAAGTTTATTTCAGTAGGTAATTTGTAAAGTTTTCTCAACACCCAGCCATTGCGTTTCCACTTCAATTTCATTGATATAGACTGAAGCCTGAGGAGGCTGCTTCAATATTTTCTATGTGAGTCTCCATACTTGTGTCATGGTTTCTTCATCTTGCTGTTTTCTAATTTTCTTAAGTTTTCCTTATTTTCATAAATTGTATATTTACTAGGTATCTTCAGTTTTGGGGCGAACTGGAGCTTAATCTTGATAGCTCTGTATTTCATTTTCAACTTCTATTAAGTTTTTTAGAAGAAAAAGTAACAAGATTATAATTTAAAAATGACTTTTAGGTTAGATTCTATCAATCAATTATACGTTAGGTACATAAGTAATTCCTTCATAGGAGAATATCTATAATTCACAAAAGGAAGTAAAGTATTTGATTGTACATACCTGTAACTGGAACTAATGAATACTTAAGTTGATTCCATTAATATAGCGTTAAAAAACAAACCATAACCGCGCCTGATTATGGCGCTCATCCCTTGTTGATTTTTGGCTGAAATTCACTATAAACCTTATTGTAAACACAATCCACATAGAGAACTGTATAATAGCATTCTAAACACTAACTTTTAAGCTACAAATAGAGTAAATAATAGTTATTTTACACATTTTATTGCAAGGACTACGTGCCCGCGCTGTCACAAACAATCGTAATGACATTACCAACAAATGTTGCCATTTGCAGGGATAAATGTTTTTTCTTTTCCAGCTTTAAAACATTGTGACCCGACGCTGTTGTAGAACATCGGTACTCGTAAATATATCTCAAACAATCAGCAAGTATAATTACTGGTAAACACCACATGCACAATTGGTAAGAGATCAAAAAAATACACTTTACACAAAAAGACAAAAAAAACAAAAACTACTAATAGCTAACCAACTATTTAAAACTAACCACCTACTTTGTATTGATTAGTGTTAATTTTACGATTCATGCTTTTAATGTCGACAGATAGTCGTCCCAAACAAGTATCCGAAATGTACTTCGATCAAGCAGAACCTTACGATAACTTGGCTATTGACCGATTTGATTAGATATTTGTCGATTTATAATAATTTAAATTCACAATAACCGTTTCGTCGATCAACTCGAGATATTTCATACCGAATTGAAATTGACATATTGATCGATTGAAGTAGTTTATTGTTATTGAGTTTTGTTAGTGCCTATTTTTTTTATAAATTACTAGCTGTTGCCCGCGTCTTCGATCGCGTGACATTAATTTGCAACTTTCTATTTTTTTCGGAAGAACCTTCTCCTGACAATAATTACTTACCACAACAAAAAAAGAATTAGCGAAATTGTTCTATCCGTTCACGCGTTATGCGAAGACCAATAGCTCTAAATCTGACATTCGATTGAGAACGATATTAATCCTTTTCGGTTAAATTACCGAAGGATTCTAAATCGCAGCACCGATTCTAAAATGTCAACCCTCCAGACATGTCATGTATGGCATGTGTATTTCCTTGAGCCCGGAGCATTAATTTTTAACCCCTATTATGAGCCTCAAAGCGAATGACATGCGACGAAAAAATCACTTGACGTTCGTCTTTTTGAATATTTTATATCTCATTAAACCTTTCTGCAATATTATTGGATATCCAAACATTGAATATTATCCCTTATTCTGGTAAAAATAAGGTCCAAAAAGACGGTAAAATAAGCTGGTGTGTGCCTCGTATGGATTTCGGTCCACGTATCATAGCTTTCAATACTGAAAAGGTTTTCTTGTAGGATAATTTGTGTTCTGAATTTTTGTGTTTATATTTACTGAGGGGGATATAAGGAATACATAATTAGTTTTTTGGTATGTCTTAAGGCGTAATTGTAACTTTGTTGTTTATCAGTATGTTTGAATAAGATAAATAAATTGGTTCCAGATAAAAAAATAAATTCAATTTTTTTCACAAGTACATCAATTATTTATCTAGCCCCAAACCAAGCAAAGTTTGTACTATGGCGACTAGATGACGGATAAACATACTAAAATACTTTTATAAACGTGCATGACAACAAGACAGAAAGGAATCAACATTATTGTGTTACTAAGTACAGAAGTGAATTTAGCAAGGGCAACTGCCAGCACACCCAGACTTACTAATCTTGGTTATTAATAAAAGTTTGTATGTCTGTTACCTACTTAATTACTCATTAACGACTGAACGGAATTACTTAGTTTAAATTGGCAAACACATAGATATTAAAATCAAAATCAAAAATCAAAAATGATAGTTTTATCTAACGACGACCGTCTGGTGTAGTGGTTCGCGCTCCGGAGTACAAAGCTTGGCGGTTGCGGGTTCAAAGGGCAAATTTTTGTGTGATGAGCACGAGCATTTGTACCTAAGTTATGGATGTTTGTAAATGTATTTAAGTATAAGTATAGTCTATCCATTATATAGTTGCCTTATTACAAGCTTTGTTTAGTTTGGGGCTAGATAATTGGTGTGATTGTTAGATGAATTTATCTTGTTTATCTCGTTTTTAAGTTTTGACGTTGAATTATTATTTATTACTTAATTCTGAAGGCTAAGCAGAAGTAGTTAGCTACATGATGCAGAATCATGTTTAGAAATAAGTCTATTCTATAAATTGAAGCGAATCGCGAATTAAACTCAATCAGGTATTTGCTTATCAGATAATTACTATGAACCCAGAATACATTATCCTTGGGAATGACCTGGAGACATATTTTTAAATAATTAGAAATTAATCTAAATTTCGAACACGAAAACAATTCGTGTATAAAATCAACCTCACGATTTTACGTATTTTTGAATCACTCAAACTAATTGTTGCTATTAAATTGAAATCCTGTATCTAATTTCGTTTTACGCAGAACATATAAAATGCAAAAACCTATTGATTTTAATAACCGGTAATAAATAGCTCATTTTTACCTAACGTAAATAAAAAGTTAACACGTCAAATCTCTGTCAACCATTCGTTTATCTTTATCAATGTCATTCTTCAGTACTTTCTAGTAGAATATGAAAAACAAGTAGGGAATAACAGTCGTAGCAGGATTCATAAAATAAATTTAGTGATTTTCGGCGTCTTCTGGTAGACTAATAGAAATAACAAAAAAAAAATTAATCTTAAGAAAAATATAGGGTTTCACCTCATTTTAAGCCGAGGTTGACACATGGCTAAATTCTTGCTCCTGTTCTTTACACATAGCTGGCTGCGACAATATCCATCACCATCATCATAATCATTTCAGCCATAGGGCGTCCACTCACTGCTGAATAAAGGCCTCCCCCAGTGACTTCCAGATTAGCCAGTAATATCAATATGAAACTGCATATCTCCTCATCACTAAAATATAGTATTTAAAGCATCTGCATTTACGTAAGATAGATGTAAACGCAAAGCAACACAAGGCCGTAAAAATTTTGGAAAAGGTACCAACGATAAAGCATTGTCGACAATATTCTGCCGCTAGCTTTCGTATCTTTTCCAGCTCTTTACAGTTCACGAGATCCCCAAATAAAATACATATTCCTTCCATTTTTCAAACCTCTAATACTCGCTGCATGGATAACTCATTGAGGGTAATCCGGCGCATACAGTTGCAAAAACGACGGAACTATTATGTATTAGCAATGTCCATAGTGATAGTGAATGAGTGATGAGGTAAAGTCGTTGTTTCTGATTTCTATAACCTAAGTGCTTTGGTTACTTACCATAGGATGAGAGCACTGTATGTGATGTTGTTTAATTTTTATATATTTTCATTTTATTTACTTATTTATCTGAATAGATTTGGTATGAGGATATTTAAATATGAAGTCACTTAAATGCCTTATATCGAAGTCTAATGTCTTTAGATTACAAATTTAATTAAACGAAGTATATTATGTACCTAAATATGTATTGTTTTTAAAGTACCTAATGGAGCAGCAAATTATAGGTACATACAAAATAAATAATGTTTGTTTAGATACATTTACAGTAAGTAGGTATTCCTAAAGTGGCATATTCCCGATTGTAGCTATTTTTTTTTTGTCACTAATACTAATTAATAATTCTAACTGCGCAAGTACTTTTTGCTCAACTTCATCTTTTTTTTTTCCAAATATGTACAACACAGTGTAAAAACAGTCTTAACAGGCACATCAATATGGATAGTAATAGGAGGAGGTATTGCAAATTTATGTTATGCACCACCATCATCTTAGAATATGATTAGCAGACATTTTTTGAAGGGCTAATTTACACTAAGGATAATTCTGAGTTAATAATTTTCAAAGCGATTTTTATATACCTGGTCGCGATCTCCTCACGTAATTCAGGTCCTGGTCTTCGGGAGCGCTCGTCTCGGCATCGGTCGTTCATTTTTGATGAGGAATCTTTTGATAGCTCCCTCCATGCCCCCTGTAGCTCCGATAATGCGCGTGACATACTGACATATAGTTCAGGCAGCATGGGTTCAAAACTTGAATCCGCGTTAATGCGAAATGAGGTAGAGTAAAAAGGGGATTTAGCGAGTTGTGCTAGGTTGATGCAAGGTTTTTTTTTTTTAGTTTTACCTATTTTTGTAAGAATTTAAACACTAATGAAGAATTAATAGCCTTCAAAAAGTTCTTTGTTATTCAAAATCATTAAGACACTTTCCTAATCAGAAACAGTTTTCCTTCTGGTTCTGGTTTAATAAAAAAATAATATCAACAATCACACGAATAGCCCAACCTTAAGTGAGCAGAGCAGGCATACTCAAAAATATTTATTTGATATCCATGACTTACGTACAAAACGCTCTGTGATGATACAGTTACACCCTTGTGAGATTTAAACCCACTCAAACCGCTAATAATAATTTGAGATAACGTTCTTAATTAAAGTGGAACTATATTCCAATCTATCTACTATATGGTCAAATGCGAACAATATTTATAGTTTTTATTATTACATGCAGCTCTACAGATTTATTTTAAAAGTTTCATGTAATGGAAAATGTTAAAAAGTTACCATTCCAAAATGTGCTTCTGTTTGCCATTCTCCCGCTCAGTGTGTCAGATGCAAAAACCCGTACGGCAGCGGTTTGTATTGAAATTTTTGAATATGCCAACACTCGAGGATCCGCTGTGGAGTGTATCCGAAAATTTCGGCGTAATTATACAGACAGGCGTGGCTTTAGTTAGCGATAGTGCGATTTGATATGGCATATTCATTATTTGTACATTCCCACAACAAATTTCCTGAAAAGAATAAGGTATTAGATATTACACATTTTAGTTTGGCATAGGTATAAATTATTTAAATTTTTATAAGAAGATAAAATGAAGCACAATCGGTCGTAAGGTTCTTTATTTTATTTTATTTTTTACAAAATCCACAGCTCTTAAGTACAGAATACATTCTCTTGGTGACAAAGCAGACAGCCAGTATTCTTTATATAAATGATGCCAAAAACATATAAAAATGTAAGTTAATAAAAAAAAAATTGTCTTACTACTTACTTACTTAAAAAAGAATTCAATCCGATTTGAAGTTTGTTTCAAGCAATTGTATTCTTGACAATTTAAAATCTTAAAACCATAAATGAACAATCCTGCAATATACACACAATAAAAAATCTTTTGTTATCGACAATCAGCGACTCGCTCAATAATAGCTGAGATGGCTGAGGATCAATGACGACTTAAATAATATAGTCAAATCAAATAATTTTATTATTTAAAATGTAGGTAACAATAATATGGCATACATTGGAGTGAAGAACAAAGACATTTAGCATCGATGGCTTAAAATTAAAATGTCATAATCGTAAGTGTCGTCGGGACTATCCTAGATTTATCTTAATTTAAATAAAAAAATAAGTAATTTAAGTATAGTTAGATACTGTTGAATGTTGAGTACCTACATTATAATATTTACCAGACATCAAACAATCACAAAACACAAGGTATAGTACGTATGCACGTTTTCAAAACCCCAAGTGTACTGCACTCTGCACACACAGCCTCTCCCGTCAGGTTAAACCTCGCGTTTCTTTTGCGGCTGTCAGTTCTTCAGCTAATTCTGAGCCCGGGAGTATCGGGCAATTGCAATTATCATCCACTTCCGAATATGGAAGTGGAAAGAAACAATTTGAAATGGAATCGTAGTTTTAAATTTGGAAACGATTTAAACGATGGAGAAAACAATGTTTATGTAGATGATTTTATCAGTCTGTAAGAGAAGACATTATTTGGATTTTCTAAACTAAAGATTAAGAATAATAAGGCGTAACAGAGTCAAGACTTGGTTTCAACTTTCTTGACTTCAAGGTTGTTCAAATTTAGTCTTTTGTATACCTACTAATTAGATGTATGAAAGTTATCTGTAAATAAGTACTGGCTATTTTTAATCATATCTTTAGAAAAACATTGTGTTTGGTTTTATGAAACTTAAACTAAAAGTGTGGCGCAAGAAACTCCCAAAATGATAATATTACAATATCAAACACATTGATAAAGTACGCACATTTACATTTTTTAAATTATGTAGAACACAACCCTAATAGACAGTGTAAAATCCAACAAGAAATAAACCTTATGCCTTTCGACTTAAAAATTCACATCGATGCAACATACTGGCAACGTTACTATCAACACAAACCTTCTTTGACCGAAAAAAAAATATAAACTGTCAAAGAGAAAACGGCGCGAAAGTGGGCTCTAAAGTTTGACAGCGAAGGTTTTGGGGTTATGTTTTAGCGGCAACACTTCGAGGCGTATTTAAAATTCAAAGAAACAATATCGGGTGTGCATATTCTATCCTATCCGCAGACGTCAGGATACTTTACGAGCGCGCTGGGAAATACGACAGTTTCTCGTTTTTGAAAACGGGCGGAACAAAAAGTTGGCGTTGAGAATTTATTATACGGGTGCGGACGCCATTTTTTAATTTTTTTTTTTTTTTTATTTGGGTTTTACGGCTCTGGGTTCCAGCCCTTTTAAGCCAATCGTTGTTTTCATACAAAGAGTTAAAAGTTTAAACAGTTCATTTTTAGATAAAAATTATCCGCTTGGAAGTGTGAATATGTTCAATGTTTTTCATAATTATTGTTCAATCATTTCACTGAAATTCACTTTTTCACCGAACGAATCACAGAGTACCGAGAGATGATACTATGAATTTGTAGAGAGCCTTGAAGAATTTGGGATCACTAAGAAGTACGTGCAGATTCTGAGGCACAGCCTTACACACTTCTTGAAGGTCGTTGATCATTACAAGTCTTTGTATGCCGAAGCTTCTACATTTCATAATTATGTGTTCTAAATCAGCTGCTGGTTCTTCATTACAATGTGGGCATTCGGCACTCGATATCAGGTTAAGTCTCTTCAGGTGAGTGGGAGTGTGACAATGGCCAAATCTTAGCCTATTGATGATGGTTATATATTGTCTATTATCAATATAATCATTCTTGCGATGGTACCAAGGTTTGGCGGGCGGGCTTCCTTGGATCTTTGCATACCATTTTCCCTTTTCTGCACTTTTAATAGTCCAATACTCATGCCACAACTTTTTCAGATCCTTGCTGATCAGTGCTTGGTAGTCAGTATGAGGAATTTTCATCAAAGCAGAATGATCGATATCAAAGCCATTTCTCGCAGCGCAATCCACTATTTCATTCCCGCTGATGCCACGATGCGATGGTACCCACAAGAAGTGAATATTTTTACTGGTAAGTCTTATTATATCATACATTAGTTTTTTTATATCATAGATTAAATAATTTAAGCTAAACTTTTGTGATTTGCATTCTAAGGCTAGAAGTACACTTTTAGAGTCAGTCAAAATAATGATATCTGTTCGTGTTTTAGAACTAATTACATGTCTTAGGGCTAAAAGTATAGCATAGCTTTCAGCTGTGAAGATACTACTGCGACAATCAATTTTATAGCTTTTGACTAAGCGAAGTTGAGGATCATAGAATGCTGAATTTACACTATTGTCTGATTTCGAACCATCAGTATACAGTTTGTAATAGGGCTTACTGTTTAATAATTGGTCTAATTCAGTTTGATTATTTACTTTATCCCATATAATATTAAAATGTTTGCTGATAAGAACCTCGAAACTCACTTTATAAAGTGGCCATGGCTTATCTATATACATATTTAAGCAAAGATTATGTATGTACATAGCAATTCTAAGTAGTTCAGGTGTGTGCCCAGATATTAGTTCAGAACCTGATATCTGCGTAGGAGGAGTTGAACTTATTTCAAATGATTGGGGTGGTAATATTTTATGCATTACAGATTTGTTATCAGAAGAAATAAGTTTAAGACAAAAATTGTAGGCCAGTTGTATGCGTCTTACAATTAGTGGAGGAATACATGATTCACACTGCATAGCATTGATGGGAGTTGAGCACATAGCTCCTGTAATTATTCTAAGTGCTTTATTCTGGATGACATCTAATTTTTTTAACAAAGTTACACTACAATTCATGTATGCCAAAGAGCTGTAATCAAAGTGACTGCGAACAAGACTTTTGTAAAGCATGGATAGTATTTTAGGGTCTGAGCCCCAGTTTACACCAGCTAGTGAGCGCAAAATGTTTAAAGCCTTAGTTGAATTTTTAATGAGTAGATTTATGTGATCTGCAAATGAAAGTTTTTTGTCCAGGCACACTCCTAAAAACTTTTTCTCTTGAATCCAGGGAAGAGGATTGTTATTATAATAAATTTGAGAGTCACAATCATCATATTTTTTGGAAAATAACATAGCACCACTTTTATTAGGACTGATGTCAAGTTTTAGTTTGTTGCCATAAAAGTGATGGATCTCAGCTAAGGCTATATTTAAACTATGTACAGCAATATTTACATTCTTAGTTACAGTATAAATTAACAAGTCATCAGCAAATTGAAGAAACTTTACATCAGTCTGTTTTAAATATTGATTTATTTGACTAGTATACAAATTGTATAGCAATGGGGAGATAGTAGCTCCCTGCATTGTTCCTTTATAAACATGCTTCGGTCCATGAAGAATATTATTGAATTTAACATACATTGTTCTATTATATAAAAAATTAAAAATCCATTTACAGACATGACCTGGTACACCAATGTCGCTCAAGATGCTAATAAGAATTGAGGGATTCACATTATCAAAAGCACCTTTCACATCAAGAAAGACACAAGTTGTTGCAGAATGACAGTGGAAAGATTTCTTAATATCAGAGATCAATGATGTAAAGCTTTCTGAAGCACTTCGACCTTTCCTAAATCCATATTGTTCATTAGGTAAGATGTTATTTGATTCGACATAGTGATCTAATCGAATTTTTAACATGCATTCAAATATTTTACCAATACAGGATGTTAAAGAAATGGGACGGTATGAGTTACTGTCATCAGCAGGTTTATCTGGTTTTAAAATAGGAATGACACATTGAGTTTTCCACGACTCTGGAATGACCTGTTCTTGCCAAAGTAGATTATATACTTGTAATAAAAGTTTTTTAGCATTAATATGGAGGCGACGAATGAGTTCATATGGAATCTCATCTAATCCAGGGGTTGTGTTCTTACGTAATTGCAAGGCTGTGACAAATTCTTCCCAAGTGAAAGGTTGAGAGAGAAATGTTGCTTTTGTATCACCATTTTGAGAAAAATACTGTGTTAATAATGAGTTGTTTATATCTTTTTCAGGAGGAGATGAAGGGGCATACTTGTTGAAGAAAGATGGAATCCATTCATCATTCTTTGGCAATTTCTGAATAGACAAGCGTTTAAACTTCTTCATGTAGTTCCATACTGTGCTAACAGGAGTGTATCTATTAAAAGATTCACATAGAGACTTCCAACTAATTTTCTTTTTTTCATTTAAAGTTTTCTTTTTGATGGCATCCAATTTCTTGTAGTTAACATAATTGTCAATACTTGGATTACGTCTATAAAAATTTAAGGCTTGTTTACTTTCTTTTACTACGCTACTGCAGTCATTATCCCACCATGGTACTGGTTTTTTAATTAAATGAGGAGTAGTTTTAACAATTTTAGGTACGGACATGTCTCTAATATTAGTTAAATGATTGTAAAAATTATTGTATGTTAACATAGGATCAGAAGTGTCAAAGTTAACACAATCAGACATTTTTTCTGTTTCAAAATGGAATTTAGACCAATCAGCCTTACTATAAACATACCTATGTACCGGATCACCAATTTGATATTTATCTACAGATGTCTGAATGTCAGTTATAGTGGGATAATGATAACTTCCCATAGGATCGTCGTGAACCTTCCAATCACATAATGGAGCCACTGATGGACTGATACAAGTTATATCAATTGCCGAAGGATTATGAACAGACCTACCTACTGTGGTTGGCGCACCTGAGTTGAGGATGCAAAGGTCACAGTCGTCCAAGATGTTATAAACTTCATTGCCACGACTATTGCAGGAAGCGCACCCAAATGCTATGTGGTGCGCATTAACGTCACCACAAAGCATAAGTGGTTTCGGTAATCTTTGAATTAACTGTTTAAGTTTATTGGCTTTAAAGCGAGGACGACCTTCTTTAGGTGGAGGACAATATATACATAAGATACATAAGTTTCCCATCTTCGTCTGGAGATTTATAGCGACAGATTGCAAAAAGTCATAGTATGGAACATCTATGATGGTGTATTTAAAAACGTCCTTTATCAGGATGGCTACCCCACCCCGACCTTCCTTTTCTCTACCTATTTGATTTATTATATTGTAATTTGGAATAAAATAATTATTGTAATTTTTAAGCCATGTTTCATTTAATAAACAAATGTCAATGTCGTTTTCACATAAAAAGTTACTGAGCAACGGTTTTTTATTTATAACACCTTCGACGTTGTAATGTGCAATCCTTAAAAAACTTTTATCCATCTAGAGAACTTCCTCTGAAAATTTTTATAAGTATCTCTTGTATCACAGTATTAGTGATTTCCCTATTTTCGTTGCCGATAGCGACCAAGGCGCCGACCAATCCTTTACGGATGTAATCATTCGACAAAATTTCTTCAATTAACTTATGATTAGGAATCTTTTCCTTATGTTCCGTATTACTTACAGAAGCAGTTGAGACCGGGGGGGTGGGAGTTTGTGTAGCGGAGACAGCTTGTGTCTTCCTTGGTGGCAAAGGCTTTAAGTTTGACTTTGGTGCCGGCAGTGTTGGAAAATCATTTTTGTAATTTTTTGTAATGATTGCACTATTTGAAGTATTTGAGCTCGATATAATATTTGCGTAAGTCAATTTATTTTTCTTTTCCTCGATTTTTTTGTTTTTAATTGGACAGTCGCGTGAAATTGCTAGGTGAGCTCCCTGACAATTAATACACTTAGCAACTTTGTTTGAGGTGCATTCGCTAAAGTGATGCTCCTCTGAGCAAATAGAGCATTTTTGAGAGGATTTACATATTTTTGCACCATGGTTAAACTTAAAGCATTTGAAGCACTGTAATAACGGTGCGTTATATTGAAATACACGGAATCTGAACAGGTCCAAGTATACATAGTCCGGTAATGACGTTGATAGGAATGTTACACTTACAGTTTGAAAGGGTTTAATTTGACCGTTTTCTCTCTTTGTGAATCTACGTACACCTATTACTTCAAATGAAGAGGAAAGCTTTTTGAAAAGCTCCTCATTACTGACGCTTGTGGGTACAAAACGGAGCACGCCGACCGTCTCCACTGCTGTTGCCGGGATGTATGCTTTCAGTTGATGTTTGGACAGGAAGGTGTCGTGCTTTAAGAAGTTGTTAGCATTGCTGGACTGAGAAAAGGTAACGCAGATCTTATTTGCATTTATTCTCTTTATATTGCTGATTCCTTTTATATCGTTTTTAAATAGGTTTGTTGTCACTATCGGGTTGTTGTTTCCAATTTTCTCATTCTCTTTGGTGCTCTCTACAAAGACGCAAAAATCCCCACTCACCGAATTTTCAGGAAATAGCCTTTTGTAGCCTTGTTTTACATAGGGTTTGTAGAAATCATCTTCCGTTGATGTAGTATCTGGATTTCGATTTGGAGTTTTTCTTTTTTCTGTTCCCCCAGGCGGGTCCTCGCCGTCCCCGTCCGGCATAGTTATTAATTGCTTAACTTTACAACTTTTAGTGCAAGAATAAGCAATTTGACAACAAAATAAATAATTAATTGAAAATTGCTTTGAAATTCGCGCCTAGTGCGTTCAAAAGCCCGCCAAAAAGTCCCCATTTTTTAATCACGCGTGAGTGTTGCCAGCGCAACTAGCAGGTAATTTATTGTGATTATGTTGAACAGTTTTATTTTGTGTAGTTCTTTGTATTTTACATTTCAACAACATTAACTATGTAGTGGACATCGCATAATCCTTTACAAGGTTTTTATAATTTGAGAACTTCTTTGGATACTTTATTTACAATCACAAATAAATCAAGTTAATCAACTTAATGTTTACCTATTAAACACATAATTTTTAATCTACTCGTTCAGTTTCATTAACTAATGAAAGACTTAAACAAATATTTATGTTTGTAATACTTTTTTAAGCCTTTTTCAAAGAACTACTGGATTGAAATATGTATTTAATGTGTGTTTCCATAAACATGTTGTTTCTTAATCTTACACTTGTACAAATTTGAATTGCTTCTATAAAAGCGCACCTAATCACAACGACACAAACGCCCAATATTTGAAGTATCGGACAAAAAGACCCCAAATATTTGAGGTATCGGACAAAAAAGACCCCAAAATAGCCTCGAGGGCGTTGTCTACCCATTATATAGTTGCCTTATTACAAGCTTTGTTTAGTTTGGGGCTAGATAATTGGTGTGATTGTTAGATGAATTTATCTTGTTTATCTCGTTTTTAAGTTTTGACGTTGAATTATTATTTATTACTTAATTCTGAAGGCTAAGCAGAAGTAGTTAGCTACATGATGCAGAATCATGTTTGGAAATAAGTCTATTCTATAAATTGAAGCGAATCGCGAATTAAACTCAATCAGGTATTTGCTTATCAGATAATTACTATGAACCCAGAATACATTATCCTTGGGAATGACCTGGAGACATATTTTTAAATAATTAGAAATTAATCTAAATTTCGAACACGAAAACAATTCGTGTATAAAATCAACCTCACGATTTTACGTATTTTTGAATCACTCAAACTAATTGTTGCTATTAAATTGAAATCCTGTATCTAATTTTGTTTTACGCAGAACATATAAAATGCAAAAACCTATTGATTTTAATAACCGGTATAAATAGCTCATTTTTACCTAAGGTAAATAAAAAGTTAACACGTCAAATCTCTGTCAACCATTCGTTTATCTTTATCAATGTCATTCTTCAGTACTTTCTAGTAGAATATGAAAAACAAGTAGGGAATAACAGTCGTAGCAGGATTCATAAAATAAATTTAGTGATTTTCGGCGTCTTCTGGTAGACTAATAGAAATAACAAAAAAAAATCCTAAGAAAAGTATAGGGTTTCACCTCATTTTAAGCCGAGGTTGACACATGGCTAAATTCTTGCTCCTGTTCTTTACACATAGCTGGCTGCGACAATATCCATCACCATCATCATAATCATTTCAGCCACAGGGCGTCCACTCACTGCTGAATAAAGGCCCCCCTAGTGACTTCCAGATTAGCCAGTAATATCAATATGAAACTGCATATCTCCTCATCACTAAAATATAGTATTTAAAGCATCTGCATTTACATAAGATAGATGTAAACGCAAAGCAACACAAGTCCGTAAAAAATTTAGAAAAGGTACCAACGATAAAGCATTGTCGACAATATTCTGCCGCTAGCATTCGTATCTTTTCCAGCTCTTTACAGTTCACGAGATCCCCAAATAAAATACATATTCCTTCCATTTTTCAAACCTCTAATACTCGCTGCATGGATAACTCATTGAGGGTAATCCGGCGCATACAGTTGCAAAAACGACGGAACTATTATGTATTAGCAATGTCCATAGTGATAGTGAATGAGTGATGAGGTAAATTCGTTGTTTCTGATTTCTATAACCCAAGTGCTTTGGTTACTTACCATAGGATGAGAGCACTGTATGTGATGTTGTTTAATTTTTTTATATTTAATTTTATTTATTTATTTATCTGAATAGATTTGGTATGAGGATATTTAAATATGAAGTCACTTAAATGCCTTATATCGAAGTCTTTAGATTACAAAATTTAATTAAACGAAGTATATGTACCTAAATATGTATTGTTTTTAAAGTAACGAAGCAGCAAATGATAGGTACAAACAAAATACAAAATAAATAAGATTTGTTTAGATACATTTACAGTAATTATACCTAAAGTGGCATATTCCCGATTGTAGCTATTTTTTGTATTTTTTTTTTGTCACTAATACTAATTAATAATTCTAACTGCGCAAGTACTTTTTGCTCAACTTCATCTTTTTTTTTTCCAAATATGTACAACACAGTGTAAAAACAGTCTTAACAGGCACATCAATATGGATAGTAATAGGAGGAGGTATTGCAAATTTATGTTATGCACCACCATCATCTTAGAATATGATTAGCAGACATTTTTTGAAGGGCTAATTTACACTAAGGATAATTCTGAGTTAATAATTTTCAAAGCGATTTTTATATACCTGGTCGCGATCTCCTCACGTAATTCAGGTCCTGGTCTTCGGGAGCGCTCGTCTCGGCATCGGTCGTTCATTTTTGATGAGGAATCTTTTGATAGCTCCCTCCATGCCCCCTCTAGCTCCGATAATGCGCGTGACACACTGACATATAGTTTAGGCAGCATGGGTCCAAAACTTGAATCCGCGTTAATGCGAAATGAAGTAGAGTAAAAAGGGGATTTAGCGAGCTGTGCTAGGTTGATGCAAGGTTTTTTTTTTAGTTTTAACTGTTTTTGTAAGAATTCCTTCTAAAAATTCTTTGTTTCATTCAAAATCATTAAGACACTTTCCTAATCAAAAATAGTTTTGCTTCTGGTTCTGATATAATATCAACAATCACACGAATAGCCTAACCTTAAGTAAGCAGAGCAGACATACTCAAAATATTTATTTGATTTCCATGACTTACGTACAAAACGCTCTGTGATGATACAGTAATATTCTTGTGAGATTTAAACCCACTCAAACCACTAATAATAATTTGAGATAACGTTCTTAATTAAATTGGAACTCTATTCCAATCTATCTACTATATGGTCAAATGCGAACAATATTTATAGTTTTTATTATTACATGCAGCTCTACAGACTTATTTTAAAAGTTTAATGTAATGAAAAATGTTAAAAAGTTACCATTCCAAAATGTGCTCCTGTTTGCCATTCTCTCGCCCAGTGTGTCAGATGCAAAAACCCGTACGGCAGCGGTTTGTATTGAAATTTTTGAATATGCCAACACTCGAGGATCCGCTGTGGAGTGTATCCGAAAATTTCGGCGTAATTATACAGACAGGCGTGGCTTTAGTTAGCGATAGTGCTCTGCCTCTGGATATGTCTGAGATTTTACATGGCATATTCATTATTTGTACATTCCCACAACAAATTTCCTGAAAAGAATAAGGTATTAGATATTACACATTTTAGTTTGGCATAGGTATAAATTATTTATATTTTTATAAGAAGATAAAATGAGGCACAATTAGTGATGGGCAGTGGATAAATACTCAAATAGTAAATACTCGGATATTTATCCAAAATGGATAAATACTCGTTTTTATCCATTTTTATCTGATATTTACTCAAAATCACGGATAAAAATCTTTTCCGCTGTATCCACACACAACTTTTGTTTTTCTGTTTTACATTTAACGAATGGTTAGTATTACGTGTCCGAATACAATGTTACAGTTACAGATCCGCGAGAGTTAGAAATAGTTATTTGATAATGCAAGGCTGCAAAGTTGGTTTTTGGTGCGAGTACCTACTTGTATTAAAACCTGAGCAAGCGAATGAATCTAGGATTGTTGTTCAAATACAGAATCCTGAGCGTAGCGAGGGTTTCAAAGGTACGAGATGCAAATAACTTTGCTGCCGAGTGAAACACACAATTTTTCACCTCACCACAGCAAAGAAAAGGTGCAAAAAATAGCTTAGTTATTAAATTAGTGTTTATTCATTTGAATTTATTTAGTCTAGTGCTGCTACCTGTGGCTGACCAGTGCAATTCTTCTTCTTCTTCATCTGTACGGACAATCCCGGTTGCGTCCAAAGCCGTTGCTTTGGAGCCCAGGGTCCGCTTTCCTTGATTTACTCCTTCACTTAGCACGGTCTTGAGCGTCTCTAGTCGTGAGATCATTGGCACGCATGTCAGCCCTCACGACGTCAAGCCAGTATTTTTTGGGTCTACCTCTTTTGCCAGGATGTAGCGGTGGCGACATGGCCAGACATTTGTTTCGTACATAGCTTGCCGGTTTCCACAAAACATGGCCGTACCAGCGTAGGCGACTCTCCTGCAGTTTGTCTGCAATATCACGGACACGAAGGCTACCGCGGATGCGCGAGTTCCTCACGCGGTCCTTCCGCGTGACTATCCTCCGCACATCCACCGCAGCATATTCATCTCTGTGACACGCAGCTCCTGCTTGTGTCGCTCAAGTAGCGGCCACGCTTCGCTGCCATATGAAAGGACAGGCCTAATGATGGACTTAAAGATCTGTCCTTTCTGCTTAACCGGCATTATGGGGTCACAAATGACACCAGTCACCTCTCGCCATTTGGCCCACGCAGCAGTAATGCGTGCTTTGACGTCGCAATCGATGTCTCCCAACGCGTGAAGTACAGATCTAAGGTATTTAAACTGATCCGTACGCTCGACTTTGTCTCCGCCTATGCGGACGGACGTTGGATCTGTAGAATTACAGGCCAGTACTCGGTCTTCGCCACATTGAGTTTCAGACCACCGCTCTCAAGCGATTGCTTCCACTCTTTCACCCGTCTCACCAGCCTTCTTATAAAATGCACCATGGTGCAAAATTAAAAGTTTATTAGGTTTCTTATGTTAGCCCGCGTCATTGCTTTGAGTTCCCCCCGTGAGTCGTCCGTCAGTCAGTAGTAAGCTTCGTGGGTGTGTATTTTTTCACATAACTTTTTAAGTCCTATTATCGGAAGTCCGAAAATGTTTCTCATACCATTTTACATCATAATGATCACTCTTCATAAAAATATTTAACACTAATGATCGAAACTCATAATCATCAGAATTAATCATGGAAGATCATTAATTTAATTTATGTACATTACAACACGCCTCATGTTGGCGGTGGGGAAGTGAATTCTTTACGGCCGTCCCCACACGGCACCGAACACGAGCACCTGTATCACGAGACGGGCAGCAGCATCTGCGTGCGAAATCCTATAAAAAACTGCGCTTACCAACCCGCCTGCCAAGCGTGGTGAGTATTGGCAATCCCCCCCAATGATAGAAATCATTGGGGGAGGCCTATGTTCAGCAGTGGACGACCGATGGCTGTTATGATGATGATGATGATGTACACATTTAGTTGCATTCAAATACCATAAAATGATGAAATAACATGCTAAGCATTAGATAGCTGTTCTTTTGGCTATTATTCATTATTTATAGTTTAAAAACGCAGAAATACATATTTTATCTTGAAATTACTTATTACCTACATTCTAATTTCGAAATTTACGTTAAATAGAAATAAAAATGTTTAAAGAGTATTTATCCACCTTTTTGGATAAATACTCGAGTAAAAATGGATATTTATAAGTATTTATCCATTTTCAGTATTTATCCGGATAAAAACCCATCACTAGGCACAATCGGTCGTAAGGTTCTTTATTTTATTTAATTTTTTACAAAATCCACAGCTCTTAAGTGTACTTAGTGAATAAATTTTCTTGGTGACAAAGCAGACAGCCAGTATTCTTTATATAAATGATGCCAAAAACATATAAAAATGTAAGTTAATTAAAAAAAATATTAGTCTTATTTCTATTATATTATAAATATATTATATAAATATATTATATATATATATATATATATATATATATATATATATATATATATATATATTCTCTACTTACTTACATAAAAAAGAATTCAATCCGATTTGAAGTTTGTTTCAAGCAAAATTGTATTCTTGACAATTTAAAATCTTAAAACCATAAATGAACAATCCTGCAATATACACACAATAAAAAATCTTTTGTTATCGACAATCAGCGACTCGCTCAATAATAGCTGAGATGACTGAGGATCAATGTCAACTTAAATAATAAAGTCAAATCAAATAATTTTATTTTTGAAAATGTGGGTAACAATAATATGGCTTACAATTTTGTAAATATAAAAATTAAAATGTCATAATCGTAAGTGTCGTCGGGACTATCCTAGATTTATCTTAATTTAAATCCAAAAATAAGTAATTTAAGTATAGTTAGATACTATTGAATGTTGAGTACCTACATGATAATATTTACCAGACATCAAACAATCACAAAACACAAGGCATAGTACATGCGCGTTTTCAAAACCCCAAGTGTACTGCACTCTGCACACACAGCCTCTCCCGTCAGGTTAAACCTCGCGTTTCTTTTGCGGCTGTCAGTTCTTCAGCTAATTCTGAGCCCGGGAGTATCGGGCAATTGCAATTATCATCCACTTCCGAATATGGAAGTGGAAAGAAACAATTTGAAATGGAATCGTAGTTTTAAATTTGGAAACGATTTAAACGATGGAGAAAACAATGTTTATGTAGATGATTTTATCAGTCTGAAAGAGAAGACAATATTTGGATTTTCTAAACTAAAGATTAAGAATAATAAGGCGTAACAGAGTCAAGACTTGGTTTCAACTTTCTTGACTTCAAGGTTGTTCAAATTTAGTCTTTTGTATACCTACTAATTAGATGGATGAAAGTTATCTGTAAATAAGTACTGGCTATTTTTAATCATATCTTTAGAAAAACATTGTATTTGTTTTTATGAAACTTAAACTAAAAGTGTGGCGCAAGAAACTCCCAAAATGATAATATTACAATATCAAACACATTGATAAAGCACGCACATTTACATATTTTAAATTATTTAGAACACAACCCTAATAGACAGTGTAAAATCCAACAAGAAATAAACCTTATGCCTTTCGACTTAAAAATTCACATCGATGCAACATACTGGCAACGTTACTATCAACACAAACCTTCTTCGACCGAAAAAAAAATATAAACTGTCAAAGAGAAAACGGCGCGAAAGTGGGCTCTAAAGTTTGACAGCGAAGGTTTTGGGGTTATGTTTTAGCGGCAACACTTCGAGGCGTATTTAAAATTCAAAGAAACAATATCGGGTGTGCATATTCTATCCTATCCGCAGACGTCAGGATACTTTACGAGCGCGCTGGGAAATACGACAGTTTCTCGTTTTTGAAAACGGGCGGAACAAAAAGTTGGCGTTGAGAATTTATTATACGGGTGCGGACGCCATTTTTTAATCACGCGTGAGTGTTGCCAGCGCAACTAGCAGGTAATTTATTGTGATTATGTTGAACAGGTCTATTTTGTGTAGTTCTTTGTATTTTACATTTTAACAACATTATCTATGTAATGGACATCGCATAATCCTTTACAAGGTTTTTCTAATTTGAGAACTTCTTTGGATACTTTATTTACAATCACAAATAAATCAAAAGTGAATCAACTTATTAAACACATAATTTTTAATCTAAGTAGAGGTGACAGACTGATTTAGGTACGTAATCCTTTCAGTTTAATTAACTAATGAAAGACTTTAACAAATATTTATGTTTGTAATACTTTTTTAAGCCTCTTTCAAAGAACTACTGGATTTAAATATGTATTTAATGTGTGTTTCCATAAACATGTTGTTTCTTAATCTTACACTTGTACAAATTTGAATTGCTTCAATAAAAGCGTACCTAATCACAACGACACAAACGCCCAATATTTGAAGTATCGGACAAAAATACCCCAAATATTTGAGGTATCGGACAAAAAAGACCCCAAAATAGCCCCGAGGGCGTTGTAACAATCTGACCCCTTGTCCGCATGTTTTACATTGGAATTAGGGATGCAACAGACTACGGTAACCCTATTTCAAACTATCCTAAATATCCGAATCGGAGAGTGTTCCTTTTCGTATACCAAACCAAAATTTTTCACATTAAATTCAAATATTATTATTCTTATTACTATTATTCTACAGTGACGAATCTATTAACAATAAATAGTAGTGTTTTGCTAAAGTCTTTAACATCATTTTCGTAGGTTTTATTAAAATCAAAATATTTATTTGCTAGGTAAATTAAATATCAATTATTAAGTATTTCTGGTGTATTTTATTTACCTAATCATCAAATTTTAATAGCAGATGTTAAACTATGTGAAGATCTGCAACATCACTGCTCTAGTCCTCTGTTTAGATCTATGTCCTGAACAAAAATAGTATCGTTTTTGTTTTCAAATTTTTAATTTCATAATCATTATCAGCCCAAATCAGACCGTGTCCTTGCATCAATGGACTGCTGATGCAAGCCTTTTTTAATGCAAGCCACCAAGCTCAATCCTCGGCTAGTCTTTTCCTAGAGGCTCTCTACTCTGCGTTTGCCAAGTCGTAGCCTCCATTCTAGAATATGTCTTCCCCATCGGTTATCGGTTCTAGAAATCCATATCCGTACAATATAATATTATATCCCCAACAACACTAATTGAAATCGTATTCAATAAGTGCCAAGGGCTGCGTCAAGAGCTGTCCAAACGACCCACGGTCATGTTTACACGCAAAGAAATCTGTTTATTGAATAAGTCGAGCTCTGGAGAAACGATGGGGTTGTTCCGATTGGGATCTTGAAGACCCCTTTAAGATGTTATTCGCTATTGAATAATTTACTGTTCATTTTTTACACAAGAAGGAACACAGTTTCAAGTACACGGCAGGCGTCTTTTTTTTCATTCTAATTAATAAGCACTCGTAAAGCAGAAACAAATTGAACAAAAACATTTATTTCTTATGAAGGTAATCGACTTAAAAAACAAATGTTACATATATGCAAGTAATTTAGTATGTAACAAAAGCTAGTGTGTGTTTTGTTTGTCCACAGTTAGTAAACTGAAGGCACTAAAATTAACTGTAGGTAATGAATTAGACAATGATCTAACTAGGTAGTGTGATATTCAAACATTTTTATCTGTTAATTAACATTTGAAACTGATGAACTTATAAATCGTTTTTCTAGATACTTTTTCCCATTCATTGGTAATTAATAATCGAGTATGCTTGACCTCATGGTCAATAGAATCATTTTTAAAAGAACAAGGCTAGATTTACATGGCTTACATTTAGAGCAATTTATATTTGGATAGCGGACCCTGGGCTCCAAAGCAATGGCTTTGGACGCAACCGGGACTGACCTGACTATAGATGAAGAAGAAGACATTTAGAGCGATTTCGGTCAGACCCTTAGACATGGAAACCAGAACATTTTGGCCCATCGCAAAACATCACTGCTGCACTTACTGCTAATAATCCTGGCAAGACATGTGAACCTTTTTTAATGTAACATCTTTATACCATGTTCACGCAAATAAAATATTATGATTATGATTATGATTACTACAAAAAAGATAGACTAGGTTTAAACACTGCCTAAAGATTATTCAACCAATCAAAAAGTATGGTAACATAACCGAGACATATGTGATGTGTCATTATTCCAAATTGTATGGCTATTCTTTAAACATAGTTTAAGCTACGTAAGTTTTCACTCATGTCGCTCGAGGCTAGGAGACTTCTCCTAGACCAAGGAGTGCTGTTTAATATCTGTAAAGGTAAACTGGACTGCAATGATCTTATAATATGGTCCCTAGCCGGTCTCAACGCTTGCGTGACACTCGAGCCCATTGTTTTTTTGAGCCCAAATTATGTAATACTAATGCTGGAAAACGAACCCCACTTCATCGACTAATGAAACATGTATCTCTTAGGTGTCGATTTGTTTAGGCTTACACCAATGGCGTTTAAGAGACAAGTGAAACTTAATGAAATTAAAATTCTACTACTTAATGAAATTAAAATTAAGACCAATACCTAAATTATATTAAATTAAACCCACATACCTGTTTATTTAACTCGATAGATTTGTATAAAATTTAAAAGCAACAACTTTAACATATGTAAGAAGGTGATAACGGTGCTGATTGTGCAATTAGTGAAATTGTTGTAAAACATTTTTTATTTGAAATTGTACAATTTATTGTAATCCTAAATAAATAAAAAATTAAATAAAATAAAACATGGTTTAAACCTAGTCTATCTTTATTGTAGTAAGGCTACAAATGTTTATGAAACTGAATTCTATGTTTCTTTTTAAACTGAGAAACAGGTAACTTCGGTTAGACATTCCTAATATCGGCATAATACAACGCGTCTCATTAACCAATCACAGCAATTGTTTCCAATTAACAAAAAAAACTTAATAACCTTCAGATCATACAAATATTAAACAAACGAATCAAACACGATTACTTAAAAAATCAACACTTCAATTCTTTCATGATCTTCTCCAAACGCTACATTCAACACTCCTCGACTGAAATTGAATGGGAGCATAGACTAAACTGCGCCATAGACTCGCGCCATAGACAACCGCCTATTGTCTATAGCTACATGAGTCGAGAGGGATCTCTTAATGATTGCTCTCCCATACAAAACTTCGCGAGTAAGTGGTTGAATGACAAATTAAAAAGTGGAAATAGTGGAGGGTTTTCGTGTTTTTGATAGATCGTTTTGCGTGACTTTGCGCTTCATACTTATTAAAATGAACGTACAACGCTATTTTGATTTGGCTTTCACGTTCAAATTCAAATGTAAATTCAAAATCATTTACTGAGCGTTAGTTATTTGTGATGATAAAATATTTAGTCTGAATACTTATAGTCCTACTCCTCGATGGACCGACGACCTTAGGAAGATGGCTGGCAGTGGCTGGATGAAAAAAGCAGAAACATCGTGCTTTGTTGTTCTGTGGGGTAGGCTTACGTCCAGTAATTGACTGCAATAGGCTGACATAATGATAATGATGATAGGCTTCCCCCAGATTCTGCATAATTCCCTATCCTGAGCTATTCTTCTCTACCAGTGGTACCAGTAGTCATCTTTGGACTATATTTATTTAAAGAACATGGACAGATAGACAGGGTAATAATAGTGATAGGGTCCCATCATTGGTTACTGTTGGGTACTACTAGAACATGGACATATAGACAGAGTAATAATAGTGATAGGGTCCCATCATTGGGTACTAATGGGACCCTATGGGTACAGAACCCTATAAGCAATGCAACCAAACCACATAGATAACCCCGACACATCGCGCCGACCTTATTAGAAAAACTTTATCGGAACTCGACCTTTTCACCAACTCTTCTCCCATTCCCAATTCACTATATAGCTCTTATGATCTTAGTTATAAGGGTTAGATCGTGAGTTAGTTAGTGCAGCTGTAAGTTTGTCAGTTTGTAGTTAATATTGACTCGTCAACAGTGGATTTTGTTGGAAACTTTTCTCATTTTGAATCCAGTCGGACAGACAGGACTCGCGCTAGTAGGCTTCCATTAATTCATGGTTTGTGTTAGATATGGATAGGTGTTGAGTTTAGTTAGTCTATTTCTGCTGTCTATTTTTAATCGGTTTTTTAAAGAAACACGTTCCTCATTGACGCGAACATATATTTTTTCGTTTTGGTAATGTATGACTTATTATTGAGATTTCCCATTTTGCTGATTCCTGTTTTGTCAGATGGTGCATAGTTATTATTATTTTTTATTTAGTTTGAACTTGTAGTTGCGTTATAAATCGATTTTTCGTGATATCATGACGACTTTAACTAGACTAAAAATAGGGCAAAATAAACTAAAAAAAAAGTGATGTGTGAGTGATCAAAGTTAAACGATACTTTGATTCCCCTCTTTTCTTTAACGGAAATCAAAAGTAAGGAATACAACGAAAATGTTTTTATATATTTGGGGTGACTTTGACACAGAAAAACTAGGGTATTTTATATAATAATCAACGTCATTTAAAAACTTTAAAGTTTTCAGAATATTACTGTTTAGATGCCAAGATGCCAAGTAGATTCATAAGCGACTGACTAAGCAAGCATTGACAACCAATGCTGCCAACTGAAAAAATATGTACTATAGGTTGCGTTCAGAAACTGTACAATTTGAGTTTTACTACGAAATTAAGTTTTTATCAAAGTAACCCCAGCATTCAGAGTAACTCCATTCTAAATCGAGATAGAAATCCCCAAACTAAATAGCCTATCAGCTGTTGTACTGAGTTTATATAGGATACCGTATCTTTTCTGGGAATTTCACCTCAAATAAAAACACCTCTAAAATAATATATGTTTAGTACAGTCTTACCTCATCTATGTTCAACCTAATCGAACACTCTACAAACGTATGCTACCTCACTTTGTTTTCATTGACACAGCCTTGTCCTCAGGGAAATGCATCTGGATGCAGGATGAATACTTCATTTAGCCTTACGGCCACATTTCTCCCACTTCCCGTAACAAACAGCGGTGGCCAGGGTTGATTTTTATTCATTTGCTGCCGGCCCCGGCCCCGGGTGAAGACATATCGGTGCCTTGGATTCTGGTATTGCATTAAGGAGTGCTAGTTCGTTTTCAAGCGACGATTGCTATAAAACATACTAAATGGGTGTTCATTTTAGATAGAATTCACGATACAGAAATTTGGACCAGGTAAAATTCATTAATATTAGTAAGATAGGTAGTCTTTATTGCATACCACACAAAACAAACAGTATAGAGAAACAATACATTTAGAATGGTACAATTTAGGCGGTCTTATCGCTAGAAGCGATCTCTGCTAGACAACCTTCAGGTAGAGGAAAGTTTAAAAAAAAGTTGAAATAATAATTCATTTTTTATATGACAACCCGAATGGTGTGGTTAATGGAGTCAATTTAGAAATCGAAATTTTACAAATTGTCTCAAGTCTGGGTGTGCTAGAATACGCCCCTGGCAAAATACATTGTCTGGTACCTTATACCACAAGGATGTGGGCTGACAATGGGCTAGTTTCCTAAAAAAATCTAATTAGTCCGTCAGTTGGATTAACAGAAAATATTGGACACGTATTTTTTCTTTTCTCAATCAAAGAAAAAATGATGAAGATATAGCCCGCTAAAGTTTCGCGTAACGTCACGCCTTGCGACACTTTTTAGCAAGGCGTGACGTCACGTGCTCACTTTGATGAGCTTTATCTCCGTCATTTATTGTTTGATTGACAAAAGACAAAATATGGGTCCAATATTTTTTGATAATCTAACTAACGGACTAAATGGAATAATATTTTTTTGACCCAGGAAACTAGCCTATTGACGTGTTATCTGCCGCATATATATTTATATTTATATATGCCCAAATACATTCAGAATAACATTAATTATAAATATTGGACAACATCACATACATTGTTCTGATCCTTAGGTAAGTATCTAAAGCTCATGTGTTATATAAACTAAAACAACGACTGTACCACAACACCTAGACCCGGGACAACTTATAGAAGATCGTTTTCTACATTGACTCGATCGAGAATCGAATCCGGGACCTCAGAAATGGCGACACCAAGTCCGGTGTAACTACACTGGGTGTAGCCATGGCCAAAAAGGGTTAGGGGTCTTAGGGTTTTTTTAAAATATTTACGGCACTATCAATGGGCATATTTTTAGAGCTAGTGGTATATTAATAGTTTTCATATTATTGGTGTATTTTGGTGCAATGGGTATTTGTCTGACTCCTGCTAATGGATACAGGAAACAGATCAAATATATCATTTCATGTGTTATTTAATTGTTTTAGTCTGTGGATTATTGTGTTTGTGAGGCTTATGAATGTCTTTAGTGACTCTTTTTGGCTGATTATATCGTTAGGGAAGATGCATCTTTAAGGGTAACAGAGGTCCAATGGTAATCGCTTAAGATTATCATGGTGAAGCCTATGCCAACTACTAGACTAAGAACCTAGGAATGCAAAAAAGCGTAGGAAGAAGAATTGTGTTTTTTTCTTTCATACCAGCTCATTCACGTAGCTCTTTGCTCTTTTAAGACAAACCAAAATGGCGGAACAAAACAATAGACACATTACCACAATCTCAAGACAAAGACCGGATCCATTGGCTACGATTAGACGGCATACGTCTAGTTTGATTAATTAAAACAACAATAGTCGAACTACCCGCGGCTTTGGCCGCTTAGCTGCTAATTCTAACCCGAATAGGTAAGTCTTTGTCCGCGGATCACGGTGGGAACAATAACTGGTAGGGTCGCCAGGTCTAATATGGACTGACGAGACGAAGTGATGACGAATGTGTCGTAAAAAAGGCGCAATAGTCTTGCTATAAGTAAATTTTATAAAAAAAAAAATGACTTCAAAACACTAAAATACTAAAAATAATCCTAACACTTAAGTACCTAATCACTTAATTTTGGAGTCGGTGCCAGCCGATGAGAGATTCAATGTTTTTGTTTGCACCGACTCCAAAATTAAGTGATTAGGTACTTAAGTGTTAGGATTATTTTTAGCATTTTAGTGTTTTGAAGTCGGTTTTATTTTTTTTTATAAAATTTACTTATTTCATCTATTTTAGTGATAAATCCTAATCTAACTGCTGAACACTGATTTTATCCCCTATTTTCTTACCCTTAGGGGTGATTTTTATTTTGCAAACTTTTATCATAGCATCTTTGAAGTATAAGCTATTCAATAAAACAAAAATCATCAATATCGGCTCATATTTGTCGAAGATAGGTAACAAGAACCACAACCAAAATATTATCTGGGTATATATTTGTTGATTTTCTCAAAAAGTTCTACATCAATTTCGATAAAATGTATATGGGACCACCTCTGAAGTATGATCTACCAAACAAAAAAGAATCATTAATTTCGATTCATAATTGGCGGAGTAATCGCGTAACAAACATACAAAAACAAAAAAAAAACATACAGTCGAATTGAGAACGTCCTCCTTTTTTGAAGTCGGTTGAAAAGAGAACATATCCTTTCGAAGTTTAAGGTGTTTGTAGCTTAGTTGTGGCAGTGTTTTTGAAAGTGGTTAAGCAACACACGCAGCGGTTTTGAGTGGATAGGTGTCATATTATGTGATGACATTTATTATAAACTAGCTGACCCAGCGAACTTCGTTCCGCCAGTTTGTTTGACAGGTACGAACAGTTTGTATAGGAAAATAAAATAGTTGTTTTACTACTTTCCTTGCAACTTTTTAATATTTTCTGACCTTTTAAACCTTCCCTGAACTTCCACAAATATTTCAAGATCAAAATTAGCCAAGTCGGTCCAGCCATTCTCGAGTTTTAGCGAGACGAACGAACAGCAATTCATTTTTATTTAAATAGACTAGCTGTTCCGGCAAACTTCGTACCGCCCGCGCCTTTTTTCTGATATTTTGGTAGTTATTCTGCTATATTTCGAAAACAAATCCAACAAACCAAAAAAGCGGCCAAGTGCAAGTCGGACTCGCCTATTAAGGGTTCCGTAGCAGCAAGTAACATAATATTATAGTTCTTGTAGTTCGTTGTAACTTTGATCGATGTTTTAATAGTGTAAATTGCGGTTTACGATTTATGACGTATAAAAAAAACTACACACTAGATCTCGTTCAAACCAATTTTCGGTGGAAGTTTGCATGGTGATGGTAACATCAAATATTTATAACAAAATATATTTTTTTTAGTTTTATCATTGTCTTTACAAGAGGAACACACATTTTACCACTTTGGAAGTTTCTCTCGCGCAAACTATTCAGTTTAGAAAAAAATGAAATTAGAAACCTCAATATAATTTTTGAAGACCTATCCATAGATAACCCACACGTATCGGTTTGATGAAAAAAATTTTTTTGAGTTTCAGTTCTAAGTATGGGGAACCCCAAAATTTTTTGCTTATTTTCTATTTTTATGTGAAAATCTTAATGCGGTTTACATAATACATCTACTTACCAAGTTTCAACAGTATAGTTCTTATAGTTTCGGAAAAAAGTGGCTGTGACATACGGACGAACAGACAGACATACAGACAGACATGACGAATCCATAAGGGTTCCATTTTTGCCATTCGGCTACAGAAACCTAAAAATCATAAAAATCGGTCCAGCTGTTCTCTACTTATAAATGGTGTCACTAACCCGACTTTGTTTATTATTTATAGAAGAAGTTAATCATAATTAACATAAATAACATCAAAATTAGTTTTTTCTGGCTAATATCGCTTAATACTCGTATTCATTGTTAATGCTTACACCTATCATACTTATACATAACACTCAATATATTATAAAGCGACTGACTGCTACATCTGACAGTATGGTTAGACACTTGCCAACCGCACCAATTCTCTTTTAACCCGTGTGATAAAGTAAGTATGCCTTTAACCATCATTTTATGTAGCAAAGAAAAGCATGTTACATAAAATAAAGGAGATTTTACTTGTCCTTGATATCAGTTAGTAGACAATAACATGTTTTGGGCACTATGACGTTTTATTTTTGTTGTCCAGCTTAGCTTACTTGACTTAGTACTAATAAAAAACACTTTATCTCCGTGTTGGTTCGGACGCTTGGTGTCCCTAACGGTAAGGCATTATTACATCTTATTGTTGTGGCGTGATGCCCCCTGACCGACTGTAACCCATATATTCATCCCATTATGCGATCTTGAATAACGCCCGGTGGTGTTATGTGAGGTGACACACTGCTAGTAAGGATCGAGCATTTTTATGAACATTGTAAATCTTGGTGCAGTTTTGTAAGTAATATTTTTTTGTTCGTATTTATAATAAGCTACCCAATGAATTAAAAATCCTCGCTATTAATTCATTTAAAAGTAGGCTCTATAGATGGCTTAATGAGCAAAGCTTTTATGAGCTGAAAGATTTCTTCTCCCTTAAATTATAATGACATAATTTACTGACATTTTTGACATACTTAGTTCATATTACTGACATTAATAGTACCTAATTCATAATTATAATTGATATTTATTCTGTAGCTTACTCAATGCTTGCATGCTACTTTTAAGTGGCAAAACATGAAAACATAAACATAATTGTAATAACCTTTTTACCGTGTTTTTCAGCAAATAAACGATTTCTATTTCTATTTCTAGTATTTACTTTTTACTACATAATACTTTGTTTGTCTACGTGTAGACATTAAATACAGCACACAGGAATGTTAAAGTGAAGGCGGCGAAACTCGTGCACGTAAATGGTTCGCCTTTTGCATGGTACTCGTATTACATTCTTCGGAAATATGAATAGCACTGCACAAAATACAGGTGTTAGATCGATACATCGTAGCCCAAAGTTTAGTTTAAAAATCTTTTTTAATATTAGCAAAGTAAGTAATATTTTTTAAATGACCAGAAGAATGAAAAGATCTACAAGACACGACAATTGGTAGAATGATGTGACGGATAGATTCCGTTTTCGGTTCCGAGTTTTTCTCGTCATGTTCATTAGAAGAGCTCTTTTCTATAACAATCATAAAATAATAAAGACTAGTGAAGTATAAGTGAAGTATAAGTGAAGTATAAACTTCACTTACTGGTGAAGTGTCTTGCAGTGCTAATCATTCTTCTGGTCATTCATAAGATATTACTTGCTTTGCTATTATTAATATTCGTCGTAACACTCTTTCGTTTCGTTCGACCGAGTTTGTCGCACTTTCAATCCGTATTCCCAAGTTCAATTCGACAATTAAGATTCCTCGGCTCATTGTAATTACACCTATGCGGGTTTCTTAATGAAGTTAAAGGGAATTAATTATTTTAGGGCGCATAAATTTAATCTAGGCCGGCCTTTACTTATGACGAGGCCGTAAGTTGATTATGTTTATCTATGGCTGAAGATCTTGGACAATAGGAGTTGTGTCTCGATATGGGATGGATGTGGAGGAACCTTATTTGATGGCGAAGTTAAATTTGTTTGTAAAATAGAAATATGGTGACGCATATCTTTGGTGACACATGCTACAAATAAATAAATATTGGACAAAATCACAAGCATTGCTCTGATCCTATGATAAGTAGCTTAAGCACTTGTGTTACAGAAATCAGAAACAATGACGGTACCACAACACTCAGACCCGAAACAATATAGAATAGTTATTTTTCTACATTGACCGAACGGGAATCGAACCCGGAACCACAGAGATAGCGACACCAAGGCAGGTATGCTCGCCTCTCGGCCACGGAGGTCGTCAATCTAAATACTTATTAAAGTGAAGGAGTTGTCCGAAAATGTTTTTTTTTTTTCATCAATGAAAATTATAACTACGAATACATTTTAGTTAGTAAGAGCCACCAAACAGTAACATTTATTACTGAATCAAATAATTCAAAGCGAATAAAAATATCTAAACTCTCTATGGTTCGCACTGACATTAAAATTAACTGATTAAGGGCCGATTCGACCAAACACAAAGCTATACCAGAATAACTATTACGGGTATAATTTTACACCTTGAATTTACCCTTGGATAACTTCGATTACGTTTTTCAAGCAATACACTATACTCGGTATTGTTATTCTGTAGTTCAAGAATGAAAGATCAACGAATTGATAAACCTACCAAAATCCATGTAATCCATTTCTTCTAGGCTGACTTGAAATGCCACAACATTTTAATTTTGTAGGATAATAGAGTAGAATAGTCAATTTTGACAACATGTCAGTTTCGAGGTGACAGGAGTGGATTTGACAAGTGACAACTTTGACATTTACTTAATCTCAGTTTAATTTATACACTGTCAAAATCGCCCGTATTAATATTTTTCATAGATTAGTGGTTGGTAGAATGAAAAATCAGCTTACTCTACATTAAGCAGTGGTATACTCTCAAGTTCAAACTTACACCAGCTTGGTCGAATCCGGTCTTAGAATGTTTTAGTAAATGTTATTTTTCGCTTTTTAGTTTGTTTTTGAATTCAGGTTTTAATTTTTATAAAACTTTTTTTAAAACTTTAACCAATTGCACACTCACCTCATCTATCTAATCATATAAAACAAAGTCGGGTTAGTTACACGATTTATAAGTCGAGAACGACTGGACCGATTTTTGTGATCTTTGGTTTGTTAAATTTGTCTCCTCCCCGAATAGCAGAAAACTTATTAAACATTTTATTTTTTTTAAAGTATGAAGAGGCGGTACGATGTTCGCCGGGACAGCTAGTATGTAATAAATAATACAATATATATAAATGTATATTACTTGAAGCGATGATATACGTAAAGCTGCTTGCAATAGATGGAAAAGAACTATCGAGGATCGGGCTTAGTAGCTTGCATTGGGAGAGGCCTCTGTCCAGCAATGGACTGACGTAGGCTGATTATAATGATGATGAATGATGACATTCAGCTCTTTTCTCAATCAATATTGAAACTCTACTTAAACTTTAAGTAAATCGGTCAAAGAAATTACACATTATAGTAAGTAGTTTGAAAAACTAGTAAACCTGTACTAAACATGGTCCGGGCGACAAAAATAAATAAATTAGAATACATTTTTAACCCTACACTTGTAATCGATCAAATCCCGCACAATCCCAGCAATTTTTAATCCCCGGCCGCAAGTAGAAACGTATTGTTCAGAGTACCACGGAGCCGCGGGAATATTTCACTTTGATTCGGAATGGTATCACGTAATTTCATCTCCCTGAGCACACTGCTTTCTTATAAATAAACCAGTGTATAGGCAGCGATAAATTACGCTTTCCGAGATTTTCGTACGTGTATCGCGTTGTATAATTTAATTCTTGTTTGTTTAAAGCGACCGGGATTGGCTATGGCGTTGAATGAGTACACGGTAGTGGGATTGGGATGTTGTTTACGGATTGGCTTGTTTTTCGTTAACAGCTTTGGGGGATCGATTATTTACACAGACAGGAAGATAAGATGTAATACTATGCTACCATAATAAATAAGGCCTTAATTGTAGAGTTTTATAAGTATGTATTTTTATCCTGCAGCCGCAGAGGCGTCTTAACATGTCCCGGATCCCTGGAGCATACAAGAATTGGGAGCCCTATTGTATAGTAAAAATAAATAGATTTTTCGACATGTTATTAAACAATCAAAACTTAATCTATACATATAATATAATATTAATTCAACTTTCCTCTACCTGAAGGTGGTCTGGAAGAGATCGCTTCCAGCGATAAGACCGCCTAAATTGTGCTATTCACTAAGTATTTACTTTCCTGTGATTTGTTTGTTTTGTGTGGTGTACAATAAAGAGTATCTATCTATCTATAATAAAACTAGCAGGTCCAGTTCTGTACGGTAAATAATATTATGTTTTTTTTTGTAAGTACTTTGGGGCCCCGTCACGCTGGGGGCTCTGGGCACGGGCCCCGTGTGCCCTTATGGTAAAGACGGAACTGCGTGTATGTAGGTACTTTCTTTTATGTATGTATTTAGGTAAGTTATATGTACTTACGATATTAATTTATTTTAATGATTTTGAATTTTATACCATATTTATTAATGTTCTTTATTTTATTTTATATTTATTCAGTATTTTTAATTCCAGTAATAATTGTATTTTTATAATTCAATGAATGAATGGGTGTAATTTGCCTGAATAAACATGTAATAATAAATTATTTATTAATTCGGAAAACGATCTGTTCTAAATTAGCTCGTGCCTAGGTGTACTGGGAGTTGCCTTGTTTTCTGGGTCTGGGTGTTGTGCTACTTTCGTTTTTTGTGACTTTTATAACACAAGAGCTTTAGTTACTTACCTTAGATCAAAGCAATGTATGTGATGTTGTCCAACGTTTAATGATTAATTAATTAGATAGAGGCGGTCGATTTTTGTCAAGTACTAAGTTTATGCCTGGATACCAAGTTAATGTCTTAGGTTCAAAGTTCAGTTCAGTTGAAAAACTTATTTTTTATCGACATTTATCTTGGATGCAAAACCTAGCATCATTTTGAATCCGAAAATAAAAATTGAAATGCTAATCTGTTTGACATTGAACCAAATATCAAAGGCGATTTAGTAAAGTTTATATAAGGTCTAACCGAAATAGTGTATAATGTTTTCAGAGTTAAAAGAAAACATAATAAGGTTCTTCGTTATAAAAAAAATAAACAAAATATTTTTTATTAATTCACTTATACTTACTCGTATTTATTGTTGTAATGATTTTTTACGTTTATCGGCATTCGTCAATAAATGAAAATCGTAGTAAAATCAGTGACAGAACGGGGTGAATGTTATCTTACAACCAACCATAATTTGAGGATGACGTTATGCGTAAAAACAATAATATATATAAAAAGTCAAAAGTAAAGTAAGTATGTGTTAGGTATATTTTTTATTTTCATAAACAAGATCCTTATGACCTCTAAAAATATTGAGCACTATTTCGGTTAGACCTTACATGATACTGCAGAGGTTTCGGGCAGTCGATAAAGCAGCCGTATCTCGAGCCGAGTTGTGTGCTCGTAAATTCGCGCTCGTGTGCTCGAGCCGCTTATTTACTGGTTCTTCAGGGTACGTTTTTGGTATCTAAACTTTGAACTTACGCGCCTTAATATTTCAATCGTTAAGTGCAGTATTTCTGCGGAAAAATACAGTTTAAGTAGTCGGGCCTTAATACCTACAGGTCTTATACATGATTATGTTTTGTGCATGCCTACTACTAAAGGTATAATACTGTTGATACTATCTTGTAAGGTCTTTGTGACATACCAGCACCCGTACTGTACACAGTTTTAAGCAAATAAATTATTTCTATTTCTATTTCTATTTGTATTTCTATTTCTATTTGTATTTCTTATTTACTTACATGCTTCGTCTGATAAATGATTACTTTAACTTTAATCATCATCATCATCATTATTTCAGCCATAGGACGTCCACTACTGCTGTACACGAGCCTCCCCGAATAACTTCCAGATTGTCCGGTACGAAGCGGCCTGCATTTAATGCAGGGAATTTTCAAATATGGGTCTAAGTTAGTTGACCCCAATAGCCTAGTGACGTAATAGCCAGTATAACTTAGGACTTTATAAAAACCTAGAAGGATTCCTAAAAAACCTCAGCTACTTAAATTGGCAAAATACTGATTTCTAAAGCCTAACTTGCAATGACACTCATTGGTAACAGAAGTGATTTAGGTAAGTAATTAAGCAAGCTTGATTAAAGAGTTGAGTAAACTAAAATACTCGTTTAGTCAGGTGACTAAGCGAGTAATGCGTATGATTCAAAGTGGACAGTAAATTATGCCTATACGTCCCACACTCCTCGCCAGAGGAGTCTTTACTTATGGTGCAGGGTGTGCGTTGCACACGGGCGCAGCGGTCCTAGGTACCCATTCCATTTAGACCACGCGCTTACATGGGCTAGAAACGCCTCCGGGCCTCATCTCAACTATAAGGTGATTTAGGCCATCACCAATCACCACGCGGGCCTAGTGCGGATTGGTCTTCATTAATCCGCTAATCACTAGTCGCTTAGTCACTTATACTGTTAGATATAAGCAAGCCTCTGGCTAAGCTTTTCGAATAGTATCAAGCGATATTAGCCGGGACCAACTTTTAACGTGACTTCAGAAGCAAGTGCTGCCGCCTGCTGCCACTGGGCTGCAAGCGTACTACTAAGTGAAGAGAGCTTAATACAAATTATTATTATTGTGTGTGTCCCCCAAGGAATTACCTATAAATTCCTTAGTGTGTCCTGAGAATTGCTATTTTGAAAATGTTTCTATTTTTTCGGAAACGTCTCAATCCGCGGAGGTTTCCATCAAACAGCGTGATCAATGTCAAAACAGCGCAGCCTGAATAAAATATAAGGCGGAGTACAGAAGCTCGCGATATAATGCTATTGATAAATTCGCCAGCGTCTCACATGATATTACGGGCGGCGATACACCCCCGATGTATTATTATGCCGGGCAGGTCGCGGAGTATGAATTGCGCAGGGTTGCCACCTGTCTGAAGTGGGTCCAAGATTTTTGAAAAGAGAACGAAAACGCATTTTTCTGTCACGATCTTCATTCAGGTTTATTCTGTATCCCTAGTTAGTGACAAAAGACGAATTAAACAATGAGGTCCTAATTTATAAGTTAACTTCATTCTAGGTTGTGATTCTGATGTCTTTTCTATGGGACCAATATTTCCATACACTTCTCCATAAAAATTGTGTCAGCTGGTCGGCGGGGGTTTAGTAGAAGGGAGATTTTTTTGCGATTTCTATGGTTCGTTAGAATACGTTATTTTAAGAGCAATAGAACCACCCCCTAAAAGAATGTAAAGTTATAAAAAGGGCCTTATATTGTTTACTTTATGAAAAATCTAAATGATTGGTCTTCGTTTTCCATGTGTTGACGGTATTTTTTTTATTGTGGTGATGGAATATCCTTAGACTGGTACTATATTTGGCAGAATTTTAGTTTAACTTCTTATATTTTTATAGTCTGTCACTAGTCTTTTTTTAAAAAAAGAAAGAGAAAGGGGAACTAAGAATAAGGTTTAGGGAAAAGCCTGCAGGGAATCATAATCTCCCAATAATGGGTAATTATTGTCTATGATAGGACCGGGTTTTAGATAAAAACATTTATAGTTATTCAAAGACGTCTATGCGAAAACAAACTTGCATTTTTACTTTATTAAATTAAATTTTACTTTTACTCATTTTGCCAGCCCTAGCCTAGATCCTTTAGGGACGCCACCGATGACTTGTCATTAATAACGACAGCGGAAATGTATCAAAAGGTGACGCGTGTCCCTCCGTCTGTCCCAGCCTTATTTATGATGCGACAAACAATATTTATTTTGTCCCATAGATACCTTACACCATTAGTGGTGCGTATTGTTTTTGCGAGTCGAGAATGAGTTTGGTTTTTGTCCTTTGTGAAAATGTAAGTATCTTTTGTTTTTTTATAAAAACGAATTTAACAGCCTTATCAAATTAAAGATAAATAAATGAATAACGGTTTTGGAGTTTTTAGACTAAATTGTTACTTTAACCAATAATAATAATAATAAATAAATAAATATTGGACAACATCACATACATTGCTCTGATCCTATGATAAGTAGCATAAGCACTTGTGTTACAGAAATCAGAAACAACGACGGCACCACAACACCCAGACCTGAGCCAAAGTTATTTTCCTACATTGACCGACCGGGAATCGAACCCGGGACCTCAAAAGTAGCGACACCAAGTCCGGTATGCCCGCCTCTAGGCTACTGAGGTCGTCAAGTCAAGTCGTAAGCTTAAACACGCTTTAGATTTTTTCTCTGCAATTCATAGCTTTAAGAAATAGGGTAAAAACACCAATGATGGTTGCTTTGTCTTTTTCTTTTGTGTCTTCTTGTCTCACGCATTCTGTCATAAAAACGAATACAAAACGTTCACGATCGTACTGAAATTGATAGAGTTTTAATTCCTTTTATTCACTTTCCGATCCTTATCCTCCTCACGTGTCGCGTACAATGGTCATTACATGACCGAATACTAATTACTTCCTTCTACCTAGCACTATGTCCCGGTCCTACTTAGGGTATCGACTATAAACCTGGAAGCATTGAGTCTAGTTATTACATTAAGAATGATTGCTATCAGACCTTCATAGACTGTAAAGAGAATAAACCCAATTTGGACTTTGGCTAACCACCAGTTAACCTGAATGTGTAGGTTTTCCTCACGATGATTTCCCTCAACGCCAAGTAATTGATTAATCCTTAACATAGATTCCGAAAAATACGTGCTTGGATGAAGCAAGACTGCGTACTGAGCTAACACCACTCTCACAGGACAGGATTACTACGTTATAATACAAGTACTTAGCATATATTGTGTGTGTATACTTCTCTATACTAATATTATAGAGCTGAGGAGTTTGTTTGTTTGGTTGAGCACGCTAATCTCAAGAACTACTGATTTGAATTTATAAATTATATTTGTGTTCTATAGTCCATTTATTGAGTAAGGTTATAGGCTATGAACCGCTATACCGCTATAAAACGCTTAAATTCACAGCAGCAGAGCATCAATGAAATTTTTTGCAAAAACAGGAGAAACTTTTTTTTAGCTTTAGCATTAGGTATATGGGGGTGTGAGGAGGGGCAGGGTGTAAAGTTCCTCATCCCCCATTGAAAAGGGAGGATCCTCCGACCAGACGGGTGTTGTGTCTGGTGGGCTACTGCCCGACGGTTGTTGTCGGGTTCTTGTATATATGTTTCAATCGCTCCGATAACTTTAATATCGCGATGTAGGATACGTCAGTTTAGTTCGTATGTGGCGAGATAGATGTCGCTACATCACTCCCCTCCGAGACCGGAGGTCGATAGCAGGTTGAGTCATCCATTGTGATGCTTGCCGGGCCAGTGGAATGTTCCAGTGAGTCGGAACTAGATGCCGCATAGTTCACGGTGAGTCGGAACTGTCTGCGGTGATGCCCCAGTGAGTCGGGGTGATGCTGCAAGTGCTCCAGTGAGTCGGAGTGGTGCAGTGTTGCGTAGTGGCTGGCTGCTGCGTCGACCAGGAGAGAAGTGCGTCTCTGCTTGCTGACCGGCCGAAGTGCAGTGTGCTGTGCCAAGGTCGCTGAGAAGGCTGTGGGTGATGACCAGGAATGCGCGTCCGCTGCATGCTGGTGGTCTTACCCGAAGTAACCGTGGATGCTGGCTGGCTGTAGGACTCGCTGCTCGAAAGCTTGAGGAAGTGATGATGACGTCACGATGTCACATGTCTTTGGGAAGGCTGCGCTGACGTTCGTGCTCGGGGTCACCAGTTTGGGGGGTGGGAGGAGGGGCAGGGTGTAAAGTTCCTCATCCCCCATTGAAAAGGGAGGATCCTCCGACCAGACGGGTGTTGTGTCTGGTGGGCTACTGCCCGACGGTTGTTGTCGGGTTCTTGTATATATGTTTCAATCGCTCCGATAACTTTAATATCGCGATGTAGGATACGTCAGTTTAGTTCGTATGTGGCGAGATAGATGTCGCTACAGGTACCTGCGTTAAAATGAAATTACGCTCAAATCATTTATGACGGAATTGTTTCCTTGTTAAAGTTTAAAAAAGTCCAAGACAGCACAATATTAGATATATGTCTATTTTTTAAAATTAACTCACTATAATCTTTTTATGGTAATATTTTTTTTTCTAAAATAATGCAATATAAGTTCGTTGGTAAAGACTTTAGGTGAACAGACACCGAACTCCAGGCGGGAGAAGCCGCGGACGAAAGCTAGTTTCTTATAAAAAACGCTCGCATTAACTTCTTCTCTAAATTCCACACAAACTCCCTGACACGGGAAAATAATACATAGCCGGTGAAACTATTGTAACAGTAATTGGGGTAGATGTCTCGCGAGGATCCGTGCCGTGACGGGTGACGTATGGCGATATTGTGTAAATTGTGCCCATATCTGGTACGCGACAGACATTGGTACGTTCACCTTGCGTTGAACGATAAATAATGATGATGAGAATAGGCTAGTTTCCTTGGTCAAAAAAAGATTATTCTATTTAGTCCGTCAGTTAGATTATTAAAAAATATTGGACCCATATTTTGTCTTTTGTCAATCAAACAAAAAATGACGTAGGTAAAGCGCATCAAAGTGAGCATGTGACGTCACGCCTTGCTAAAAAGTGTCACAAAGCGTGACGGTACGCGGAACTTAAACAAAAAATGATGAAGATATAGCCTATATTATCTTCATATTTTTTTGTTTGATTGAGAAAAGAATAAATACATGTCCAATATTTTCTGTTAATCCAACTAACTGTTTATTTTTATTCGGATTTAATAAACTTAAAAGTAGTTCGGAAGATTTAAAACTTTGCATAACAAATAATAAGGCTAAATCGCACCATGAATTAATGTCACGCACTGAGTTCCGTTAATCGCGTTTTTTTCTGATTTCGACTGGACTTGTTTTTAATCAACTTCAAAAAAGGAGGTTCTTAATTCACTAGAATCTTTTTTTTAAATTTATTTGTTATGTATCTAAGTATGACATGCGGTCATCCAAAAAACTACATCTTCAATTTCCTCCCCATTCTACTAATTACTATACGCAGTCGTTTACTGTCCAGTCCATTCGCCTCTGGAATTCCTTACCATTAACAATCAGAAAATCCGAATCGATTGCTATTTTTAAAAATCGGCTTAAAGCACACTTTCTTTCTTCTTGACACAAACTGCCTTTATATCTTAAAATATTACTGGTCACTGTTAGTTTCGACATCTCCTCGCATATATCAAGTAGTATGTATGTTTATTGTATGTATGTATAATTATTGTTATGTATTTATTTTATTTTATTTTTATTTATTTATTACTGTATGTTTACGTTTATGCCATAAATTTATGCAATTCTATTTGTATCAGGTAAGAATTTTAAGAACTCTGCAACACCTTCCCCTTTCTTTAATGGTTGTCCTCTACCTAAAGGTTGTCTGGAAGAGATCGCTATTAGCGATAAGACCGCCTAAATTGTACATCTTTCTGTAAAAATCATGTGTATTTTACTTGTATGGTGTGCAATAAAGAGTATCTATCTATCTATCTAAGTACATCATAGGCACTGGGTCTAATACTAAGAAATGTGGTGATAGCATTTTTTATGACATCACTACAAATGAACTTTTTTGTTAAATTTGTTTCTTACGCTGTAAGACAGTTTCTTTAGCAATTTTCAGGTTAAGTTAATAGGTCAACGAGATGTATGTAGAACTTTTGATGAGCTAAATCGTGGATGTTAAAATACTTATACATTGTGTAACTCTAAATGCGTAAAACCTTAACCTCAACCTGAAAAATGTGTTGCCTTTTTGTATGGCACCAACAGTGAAATCTTTAAAAAAAAACTTCATCTTCATACTAAATGTCCAATCAGCTGTCACGCTTTGTATGGAGAAACCTTTTTTTTTCGATTTCGATGTTGGTCTTATACAAAAAGTTGTTTTGTTTGAGCACTGGAATCAGCTCTCAAGAGCTTTTAGGTATTTTGAGTGTATAGTAAATAGGCGAAGGTGTATTTTTATAGCATTAAGCCTATAATTTTTGCTAATCTCTGCTAAACCGTCAAATACCTATTTATCTCACACAACTTCCCTATAACTCTAAACTACATATCCTTTCTTCAACCAACACCTGTACAGACCTACAAAACAACGTTCCCACGCCCACACTCATAAAGACGTATGCCTAAATTCAAGCACCCAAATCCGGCATCTTCCTTACCTAAACAAAACCAATACAGCCGCCTATAAATCCAAGAGAACGTCCGAAACACTTCAAGTGTCTTAACCACACGGTACGTATATCCATATGTTAGCCAAGAAAGGGTTAAGCAAATGC
Source organism: Anania hortulata (assembly GCA_963576865.1). NCBI lineage: Eukaryota > Metazoa > Arthropoda > Insecta > Lepidoptera > Crambidae > Anania > Anania hortulata. Next base: position 2,372,557 of record OY756409.1, read on the forward strand.
TACCTGTGCCCCCCAACCCCCCTCGGGTGGATTTACACCCCTCATTTGTTTGCGATGACCCCCGAGCACTATCTTGCGAACGCTGTGTCTTGCTATCGTCTTGGGTTTAGGCTGGGCTTACATTATTATCTGTGTTTTTTAAGGTATTTTGAAACCGTTATTTAGATTTGATTTTGCTGGATTACTGCTTACTTACGTTACGCAGACACTGCAACTCCTGTTTAACCAAGATCTGTGATGACCTCAATAAAACCCAACCTACAATGATTACTTATCTGGTTAGTATTCAGTTTAGTTTAGTTGGTCTCCAAAAATATACTTTTTTTTCTAATTTTCATTGTTTAATATAAGAAGAGCATAGAACAAGACATTTTTTGTACTGATTTAATATTGTGTATTCGCTATGTGCAAAGTGGGTGGTGGGGGCCGTCAAATCGATCGCAGCACGCAATATAGCATAAATGTGAAAAAACTCTAGACTGTCATGTGTCAAATTGCTATTTTCCATAGAATTCCTTAATAACGTTATTAAGTATTTTTAAATGAAAACGTTAAAATTCGCGATATGGGTCATACGTGTTCTGTTATAACGTGTAGAAACAATGGAAAAACAGTTCGTACATGTTTTATTCGTTTCCAACACCAAGACGGAAATTGGAGCAAAGAAATAAATGGATAGCTGCAGATGTGAAAAGAAAAAAGTTTGTAGGGAGTTTGTGTCACAGACGTTTGTCTTATGATCACAGCTCTTATTAAGTAGCTTTGCCCGTTGGTTCTAAGCTCTTTAACGTCTCTCACATGCTGTGCTAATACTTTTTTTTTTCCTTTTTGCACAGTCTGAGGTTGGAAACTTATATCATGTTGTATCGATTCAAATCCCGTAGGTATTCTCAAATTCATGTTTTAGCTTAAGTAAGAAAACAATTTTAGATATTTTCATCTAATTTCGAAGAAAAACAATCCGAAAATCAATCTCAAACCATCCAGTTGTCATAATTTGAGAGACTCAAGTCCACAATAATTGTGGTCACTAGAGGCGCTGTCATCGCGCACACAGCGAATACTCTATTTTCGTTGAAATTATTCTTCTATGCTAAGTATTTCTTTAATATTACGTTGCATAGAAAAATCTAGATCTACAAAAGACGAAATAATCCAAAAGACATTTTCGGATAATAATTCAAGCAAAGATATTGAACGAATAAGCAGCGCTTAAAATCTTAAGGTTTAGTTTATTATTCCTCAAACTTCTACAGTTTACCTACTTACCTACCTTAATTTGAAACTGACCTACTTAAATTTGAAACAATATTCTAATAACTAATTTCCTTTCTTACCTTCTCATTTTTCTTCAAAGTATCTAAAATTAAAGCCTTACATACAACATAACTAAAATTACGCCAAACTTCGTCCCCTCGGGAGCAATGTAACCGCATCCTAAAAGTGACGCGTTAACGTACAAGTATCGCATGGCCGTTTTAATATTAAGCCCGTTCGCGATATTTACGTTGGGTATTAGCGCCCGGCCCATTACTGGTGCACTTACCCTAACGCTTTTTACTAAAGATTGGAAGCTTCCTTAAGCGATGTAACGCGATGGCACTTCAAGTTTCGTTCATATTTATAACAAGATCTTATGATGGAGTTTACTGAATATTAGCTGTTTTCTAAATAAACTAGTAGGTAGGTAGGTAGTAGGTACTTACCTTCAATGTTACCTAATTTTTGTCGCCTTGACCACACCATGATACACGTTTGTATACATATCTATGTAGGTACTTACTATTGACCTTCAGTCGATGGAACTTAGGAAAGGAATGTGAAAGATTTTATGTTTAAATATTCGTTTCGATGTTTGTTACTCAATCACGCTTTAACGGCTGAATGGAATTAGGTCCGTCCGCATAGGCGGAGACAAGGTCGAGGGCACGGATTAGTAAACCTGAGATCTGTACTTCACGCGTCATGTGACATCGATTGCGACGTCAAGGCACGCAATAATAAGTATAAGTATTGGACAACATCATTTACATTGCTCTGATCCTAATTGTACCTCGTATTAGTACCTCGTGGGCCAAATGGCAATTGGTGACTGGTGTCATTTGTAATCTCATAATGCCAGTTAAACTGAAATGACAGATCTATAAGTTCATCATTAGTCCTGTCTTTTCATATGGCACTAAATCGAGGCTGCTATTTGAGCGACACAAGCAGGAGGTACGTGTCACGTGAATATGCTGCGGTGGATGTGCAGTGTCACGCGGAAAGACCACGTAAGGCACTCCAGCATCCACGACAGCCTTCATCATGTCCGGGATACTGCGGACAAACTGCAGGAGAGTCGCATACGCTGGTACCGCCATGTTTTTTGGAAACCAGCAAGCTACGTGGGAAACAAATGTTTGGCCATGGCGCCATCGGCAGGTCCTGACAGAAGGAAGTGATGGCCCATGAAGTGATGGCCTGACAGCGTGAGAGCTAACATGCAACTAGGGATATGCAAAACCGTGCAAAGTGGAGGAGAAAAACCAGGAAAGCGGACCCTGGGCTCTGAAGTGATGGCTATGGAAGCAACCAGAGTTTACCGTATAGATGATGATGACTTCCGGTGTTATGATTATATTCATCCCTTAGGCTTAGGTAGTCTGGACTTCCAAAGGCAGAAAAAGTCGAGGACAGACGGTAGTTTTATAAATAAAAATCTTAACTCATTATTAACATCGATTCTTTAATAAATTTTTGCATAGAGCCTCGGGTCAACCGTGGTTGGCTTATTTCGGCCGATACAGACACATGGTCGGCCGTTTTTCCCCTGTCCACCCTACGGACGACGGCCAAAGCCGAGATTCGAGCCTACAGAGGCGCCCTTGAGGCCTGAGTCCGACTCACCCCCAGATCGGGTCCGTTAGAAAGGAGCCCAACAGCGGTCCGGCCTGTTTCGGCAGTCCCGGTGCCGTCGGCGCCACCACTAACAGGTTCGCCGCTTGGTAAGGTGCCTTATGAACTCAACATTGGCCCGATTACGCCCGCTAATATGGGGCCCGACACGTACAAGTCACACTCGCTCGGGTCACGGTGACCGATAGTGGGGCGGACCTAGGCTGTGCGCCCTCAGCGCACGTCACAACTGCCCGGTGAAGCTAACGAAGCCTGCCTCAAAGGCAATCAGCGATAGGTCCGACCAAAAAAAATAAAAAAACGAGTGGACACGTGATGCCGGAACGTCAGGGGGGGAGCAAGTGATCGTCGTTTTAAATCCAGAGCCACCTCTACACTCTTAGCCGCCAACAACAATGTTGCCCCTCAGTCCGTCTTGCATGACCCATGACGCCAGGCACACAGTTGTCGGCGAGTCACCACCTGCCAATTTTTTCAGTTTGAAACTATGAACCAGGCAGGTGACCGGTAGTTTCCATCCATAGCCCAGAACCTAGTCCCTCTATCTTCCTTCAATAAACCCAATTAATTTGTCATTAGCTGTAATAGTTTCTGTACACGTGCTGGGTATAATCTCTGATTACATTCCATGATGTAGTCAGAGATTGGAAGACTTAAGTACTTGTGCTTAAAACGGCCTCTTCGTGTTGAATCTGTATCCCCAAGCATTACGCAATGCGCAATATATACGCAAGCCTTAAAGGACCGGGTCACTTTTCAGCCGGTGAACTTCTAAAGAGCATACATAATAATAAATAAATAGTAATAAATAGTTTCGTTTTTGAATTGACCCGAACCAGAAATCGAACACGGTATTTTTACGTTCAAGGCAATCCCCGCTACTGCGCCAATTGGGTTGCCTCTGGTAGTACTTGAGTAATTAACGTCAACATTTATGGTCCTGGTCAAAGTAAATTTTTGTACTTATAAATTCAAATTATGGATCTAAAAGTACAAAATTAAAATATATACGATGTGATATGATGCCAAAATACCTACCCAGTCCAGCAGAGATTATAAAAATAAATTATGTAAGTATTTAATTAGTACAAACCAAACAAATGAAATACCCTCCCAGCTTTGCATAAACGAAACGCTGTTTGCGCTGACAAATAAATCGAATGCATTTCATTCATCCCATAGCGCTAAGGTCGCAATGAAAGGTAAGGAAAAAGATACTTTATTCCCTAGGCACAAGGCGTTCTTGTCATTAGTTCTGAAGATGTCCGCGCGCACGTATTTTGGCGCGATTATTACTGACAATGAGTCCAGTGTGTCACTGTCAATATCTCGAGTTGTATTAAATTTGTATAAGCAAAACAATAGATTTTAACTGAATTACACCATGGATTCCCGTTTGTACGAAACTAAATTGGCCAACCATAAGATATTTAAGGCCTTGAAGGACGGTTTGAGTGAAAATCCCAGTGGTAAATTGCGTAACCTAATCGAATTAAACGACGATGTATTATACGTTTGGAGTCCGGTTGAAAATTGTGTTTTGTGCTTGAATATAAAGTATTTGGAGGAACATGGAGACGATACCCCATATCAGGTAAAATGTTTCAAAGGTTTATCATAAGATGCGACTGTTTTGGTATCTTACGCCGGCATGCCAATGTTATCAATGTTTGAGGTTATGTTGACATTTTGAGTACCGTGAATACTTCTATTAGAAATTTTTATTCGGAAAGTTTAATTTAGCATAATTTATTTTTGACTGGCACTACAATGTAAAGATTAATCAATAAAGGAGGATAAGGAGTAAGCAACAATTTTAGGAATAATTTCGCAAACTGTTTCTCCAAACTTTAGTCATTATTCAGATTCTAGAATGTAGTACAATTTCTCTTTTAGCTACACTTTTACCGTGTAGGTTGTCCCTATAATGTTGTAGCTACACTAAGCAAACATTAGCAAAATCACTCGATTTCATTTGCAAATTTGGGAATGTTCGAACGCATTTCGTGTCAATAAAAATTCAAATAATCAAAACATTTATCAAAGTAAATCAATCTTTCATGTGGACAAGCTAATAAAAGGTATTTTTTTAAACAAGGCTGATACATTTCTAAACTCTAGTAATTACACAAATCTGGAATTCTCATAAAAATTTTCCTAACTCATGTGCCAAATTTAGAAGTGTAGCTACAGTGTAATAAGGCTTCTGCTTTGTATAAAGATTTGGTACTTTCTTTTTTTGTAATTCGTCATTTATTACATAGTACCAAGGATCGAAACTGGTTAATATTTATGTCGGAATATATAAGACCAGGGGCGTGCATCCCATATAGGCTATTATGCAGAGCCTACCTTCATAAAAAGCCGACAGAACAGCTAACCATAATTATTAATTACGTATTCACCAATAAATATTCTGTAACCATTTTGTCGTCTACCTGTACTTATTCCTTACTAAAGCGCGCAACTTAGATCGTTTCTGTGCAATTAAACAATGTTAGGCTGCCGCGAGATCGCCTACTGTTTCACGCAAACTTACTCAATTTTCACTCACAGCCTACCCCCATCTGAAACCAATGCACGCCCCTGTATAAGACCCATTTGTAATATTTGATAGTAGTTGTAGAGATATTACCATAAACTAAATTTGACATAGCTTTTAAGTTGGTAGTTGGAGTATGTGATAATAAATTTAGTGAAAACCTTTATTATTCCGGTTAAAGTTATTATAGGTAGTACAATAACCGGTTTCCGATCCCTGAGTACACACAGTTGCATAATATATTTGAATTAAAACTCAGCCGAATAACAGAACATTTAAACAATAATATTAAATGTAATACTAATATGTATTTATCATAATTTTCTCTCTCACAGTGGTATATGGTACTTAGTATGCACACAGACAAAATTTCAAAATTTAAGGAGTATTAGTTAATAAAATAATAATATAAAACATGCGAATGTTCAGATTCTAGGCTTAAGTAATGTCTTGTTTGCACCATGTTAACGCAATTTTATAAATATTCTCTTTTATTATAAAATGTAAATTCATTATTGGTTGTAAGTTCTAAAATGTAAGACTTTGATTCTTTTTTGTATTTAAAAATATTTTTTTATGGGATATGTCATCACTAAAGGTACAGAGCAGATTAATAAAAATCATTTATTTCTGTGAAGGTATTGAATTAGCTGCTGATTTAGTACACTCATCATTTTCATAGCCCTTAAGTTTAAATTGTATCTAGGTATATCACTATGAACTACCTATATCACTATACAGTATGTCCGATAACTCAAGGATACCCTACTACATATTCTATACATCACAGTGAACAACTTTTGTTCTTTGACTAAGAATTTTTATTTTAGTTTTTTTTTAATTGGACAACATCACATACATTGCTCTGGTCATATAATAAGTAGCTTAAGCACTTGTGTTACAGAAATCAGAAACAACGACGGTACCACAACACTCAGACGCGAGACAATATAGAAAAGTTATTTTTCTACATTAACTGACCAGGAATCGAACCCGGGATCTCAGAGATAACGACAACAAGTCCGGTATGCTCGCCTCTCGTCTACTACGAATATAAATTAATATTTTTGTTAAGTAATTGTGTATGGAAAGTTGTTCACTATAATATGTAGAATATGTGGCACAAGGTTGTCATTGAGTTACAGGGCACCCTGTATTAGTGTTGAACTTAAAATATTTTTTTTAGATGCAAATGTAGTAGGTTGGGTTGGTTGGGGCAAAGCAGCATAACTACCATTTTTTCATTCTAACTAAATATTTTTTGTTATTGTTACAGGTAAATAACTATGGAATTAGCATGGAATTATTCATGTTAATAATCATTGTTAGGGTCGTAAGGTGGATTCTGAGGTATGTTTGCTTATTTATTCATGTATCATATACAGGAATTTTTTTTATCACCATCCAAATTTTTTCTAGGCACTCGGAATCCTTCATAGAACCTATTAATAAATGATAATTGGTATGTCAAGTTTTCACCATAAAATATTTTTCCCAATATAATTTTCAATTTTATGTGGTTACTGCTTAACGTAAACATTACGCTAGATACATGAATGAGGCGCTAGGGCAGCGGCGCGCGGGCAGCGTAACGGGGTTGGTATGACGACGGCCTCGTGTCGGCATCGGTGGCGCGCCGGCCGGTGTCAACAAACACACAAATCAGTCGCCCGCGCAACCCCGTGACGTATGTTTCCTTATTACCGCGTTTCCGCGTCCCGCGCGCTGCGTACTGTCGCTAAAATATGAAGGGAAAGTCAACAACTTAAGGATCGTAAAAACATCAATGAAAAGCGGGGGCGAGGAGAGGCGTCGACGCTGGCGCGTAGAATAGTTTGCGTGCCGTGTCGATACTAGACAATTTCCAGGTGCTTTATCTCAACATTTTTGTACTGGGTGTTGTGGTACCAATCGGTGTTTCTGAATATCTGTAACAGGTGCTTTAGCTACTTTTACACTAGGATCAGAGCAATGTATTTATTTATTTATTTAAACTTTATTGCACAAAATAAAATCGTACAAAAGGTATGTGATGTTGTCCAATATTAATTTATTTATATTTTTTTTATTAAGGGAAACAATTAGGTAGGTACCTAAAGAAAATATAAATATGTTTAAATCAAAATTATATAAGTGGCTTCTAGATAAGAGAATTTATGACATAAAAGTTTTTATTGACTGTAGATTTTAATAACTAATTATTAAAAATTTTTTTTTGACATTTTTGCTGTTATTACTTTAATTTTTATTGACATATAATTTCTAATTCATGTTATGAATATTATTGTAAGTAATTTGTTTATTGTTGACTTAATTATTAAAATTTTGCATGCTATTTTTGATAGCGAGACATGAGTGCTCATCTGAACTGTATCATCCTTGTATACCATGTTTTACGCAAATAAAGTTTTTGATTTGATTTGATTTGAAGAAACACTAAAGCACTCACTTTTTTAAATAACAGAACATTCAGTAGCTCTAACGGCGAATTACAACTTGAATTTAGAAATAACGAGTTAATGTGTGGTAAGTACTATTTATTACATTACGTCGAACATAGTGTCGAGCAGTCGCAGGAACGTTAAATTACATGAAAATGATTTTTTCAATCTGATTTGCATGTGCTGGGAGACCCAGATCCAATTGCGCCCCTCTCGCTCGCCCTTATCACAAAAACATTCGCCTTTTGCGGGAATCGAACCCGCGCAACCACATGGCTTTGTAGTCCGGAGCGCTAACCACCAGGACAGACGGTCGTCAATTCTTCCTACCCTTATGTTAACTCCTTACCTTAAAACCATGATAATAATTGTCGTGTTTGTCTGGTTATTGTGTTGTCGTTTCAGATTGCGTAATATTACGATTTAAAGTGCAACTTTTTGTTTTTTGATATTTGCCAGAAAAGTGGTTGGTTTTATTAAGATATGTGAAAAAAATCACGCCCTAGGTATAACAAAGTTAAAAGGAACACTATCTCAGCTAAGTAGGCTTTACAAGTGGCCGGGTTAACTTTTAAAATGTACTTGGAGAAGAAAATTACTTAGATGATGTGGTTAATTATGTGAAACACGAAGCAAATACCGCCAATAATATATATACCGCAAATAATAATATGACGGGAAAATAGGGTTCCATTTAATTTAGGCATGTATTTAACGCTGCGACTAATAAATCTGATTTAAGGTTTATAAAATAATTAAAGTGGATAGCAAATATAATAGGTTGGCAGCAACGGTGGAGTACAGTATTATGTAAAAACTGGCAGCATTAAAAAGTCATTTTAAGCTTTAATTTAATTTAAACTGGCATCGAGTTTTTCTTTTGGCAATTGAATTTATGGTTGAGCGGAAACTCGGAAGCAACTAAAAAGTACAAAATAGGCATTCATAAATTGTAAAGTAGAGATTTCTATTAAAATGATTTTAGGTAGTATTTAATAGGATTGAGATCTAATTAACATAATATGTGGTGTGACATGTAAGCTGCAAATAAAGTAAAAAATGGCATGCAATTTAAATATTGTAAGTTTTATTTCTTGACTTATTTATTATTTATAAGGGAGAAAAATTAAAAGGCATTAAGGTTATCAATAATCAATCTTTATTTATTTGTTTATTGCTACGTAATTGTTACAAAGTTATACCTAGGTAGGTATATCTATACTAAAATTCACTGGATAATTAGGGCCGGCTTCGATTTGGTGGGGCGCCCACGCTTTCTTTTTTGTCCTATTGGAATCATTTTTGCCTCCAAAGGCGGAGTTGTTAGTTTTAACCTTATGGCAAGACCCAGTATATGTTTACAGGTGTATATTTTGAAAATTGTGGACAGTTACATGTGCCTTGCTTCCAATCTGCCCTGGGTAGTACAATTTTCCAAAATAAAAAGTTTTTTTCTTTATACTCATCAAAAGTCTGCCATGTGTCACTACGTGATATTCCCGTAGACGTAACTTTTTTATTAGGGACTAAATATACATTATTTATTTATATATTTTTATTTATTCTTTATTGCACAGAACTAAAAATAAGTGGTACAAATGGCGGACTTAATGCCAAAAGCATTCTCTACCATTCAACCATGGGGCTAGACAGAGATGGTACAGGCGGTGCAACAAAACAGTAATTAGTGTTAGAAAAAAAATCTTGCAACATAAACAGAGACTAGATTAATACATACATATAAAAAATACATAGATATCAAAACGCTATACTTACATACATAAAATAAATACATATACAAATACATGCACATAATATTATTGTACACAGATCATATGCCAGCGAGATTAATTTCAAAATAAAGAAGGAAAGAGAGGAAGAGACAGTTACTCCTTAAAATAGCTGCGCAAAGCCATTTTGAAGCAAAATTTTGAACTGGATTTTTTGATTTTGGAGGGGAGTTCGTTCCAGAGCCGTACAGACGTCAGGGTGAATGAGTTGGACATAAAACCAGAAGTGTGACGTGAAGTATATAACCGGAGAGTGTCGTTGGAACGAAGGTTTCTATCATGAGAAGTATGAAGAAATGAAAATTTATCTTTTAGATAAGATGGAGATTTGGGGTCAAAAAGTACAGAGAAAAGGACGCAGAGCGTCCAAACACTCCTACGATGCCTAATGGGGAGCCAGCCAAGCTGAGATCGAAATTTGGAGATGTGGTCATACTTACATAGGCCGAAGATAAAGCGGATGCAGTTGTTGAGTAGGCCAACTTATTAAGAAGATCTTGGGAGACATTGGAATAACATACATCACCGTAGTCGATAATAGGCAGGACCAGAGACTGCACTAGCAAAATCTTCGTACAGGAGGGAAGAAAGTGCTTGATCGATAGAGTGCACGCAGAGTGCCAGATACCTTTCTGCAAACCTCCTTAACATGCGGGGACCAGCTCAATGTATTTTCGATGAAGAGTCCTAAATTTTTATCATACGGAGAATATTTTACGACGACTCCATCAAAGACAATAGGCGAAATGGTCGTCATGTCGAGTTTACGGAGCTGTCTTGGGCTACCAACGATAATTGCCTGACACTTGCTAGGGTTCACTTTGACTCCAAATTTACTGGACCAGTCGCTGATAGCACGCAGGTCGTTATTGAGCTGGTCAATGACACTATCGATTTCAGTAGAGTTTGCCTGAGAGTATGAGCCGCCGTTTTCATTATATTATGATTTCCAAAACTAAAAAAGGATTCCCTGATATTTATTTATAGTATTCGATTTAATATTACAGCTGCTCGTTAATCAGAGCCAGAAAGTGTTTTTTTAGATGGAAGTCTACAGTAGCCATAATATATTATTTGCTATCCGACTGTTAATATTAGTCGCCATGTCATTATTTTTAGTACCCCACCTATAATTTCAATCGCCATATGTAAAAAAATACTCCCAAGAAGTCGCAGCCGTTATTTAGTTTTTTATAATACTTTGCAATTGCTGGCTATCCAATATAATTGAAGCCAAATTATTTAAACATTGCCCAGTTATTTTTGTAGATGCCAATAGGTTATACCCCATTAATTTTTCATTCGCCTCAATAATAATAAGCTTTTAATTTATACGCATTTAACGGCAGGACTCGTTACAACTGCACGCAAGACGAATAAAATAATCAAATCCCAATATGTTGTGCTGCCCAAACCTTGGCTTTCAAGGATCATAAAACGTCTTAATCCAATTAACACAAAGCCAATTCCCATCAATCTTGAAACAATGGACACGGTACACCATTGGAAAGAGCTCTCGATTTACTCCATCCCCATTAATCTCACTTGAACGTAACCACAGAATTAATTATCCTCTGACCATACGATTTAATGGGCTTCCTGAGGGACCCTGAGGTTTCCGATTAAATCACTACTTCTCATTGGCCGATTTATAGTGACCACTAGAGCCCCGGATGTAAGGGGGTCTGGAAGAGGTCCGAAAGGGTGGGGGAGGTGATGTGATCCCATGTCTTAATTATTATCGCTTTGTCGTCTTATTATGGTTCCTAAAACCTCCTGTTCTGAAACATTCCACATTAGAAAAGAAAACTTTGTTAAGTAAGTATGTAAGGAAACTGCCGGTTGGTTTTTGCCTTTGTTTTTGTAAAAAACATGGTCAATTCTTTAAAAATACCAGCCAAGTGGTAGTGGGGCTTGCGCATCAAGGGCACTCTTGACCGCAAACGGAAAAACCATCAATCTAAGAATACTCAGGCAAATTTTTGTCTAGCTTACCATAACTCGATTAAGATTCTGATCTTGTCTGCCCGAGGTATAATGCCCATAAAAAATAGACTTGGAGTTTAGCAAAACGAAGATATTGAGGTAATCAGTAATCATTTATTCATATGCACACCATCATGTTACAAGAGATGGAATATAAGGCTTAAAGCTAAATCATTTATGGACCCTGTTGGGCACAACAAACAATTTAGGTATCATGAGGCGAGGACACAGTTATTCTAATAAGGTAATGTTAATTACACAAAAAACTAAAAAAATTACAAAACTTAAATGGTTTTTGTTAAGCGCAACAATAATCCAACATCGATATTGTATAGTTTCTTTCTAGGTTTTCCTTTAGTTAATGCCATAGTAAGTCACCAGCGGTTGGCCCGCCCGGATTCATCCGGCTGAATTTATCACATCGCGGCCCGGGTCCCTCGCCCGGGCCGATTGTTAATCTGAACTTAGGTGTACTTTTCACCTTGCGAGCCAAGGCGCTCCTAAATTTGAACGAATGTGCCACTTACAGGCTGATCTTGCTATAGTTTGACCACTGGGGTTAATTGAGGTGAGAGTGGACGATTGGAATTGGAACCCGTTTGAGGTTTAATTTATTGGCTGCAATTTTGAAATGAGAGTTTGTTCGTGATGATAACTTAAAGACGAATTTCGAAAAAACAAATAAGTTGCATTGCCTTTTTTATTGCCGGCGTTAAAGAATAGTGGCCAGAATTAGACTTGGTAGTTTGCATTGGCAATATGGCAACGTCAACGCTCAGCCATTGCACGACGACTGTCTGGTCTAGTGGTTCGCGCTCCGGACTACAAAGCCAGCGGTTTCGAATCCCGCAAGGTGCAAACGTATGTGTGATGAGCACGAGCATTTGTACCTTAGTCATGGAGGTTTATAAAAGTATTTAAATATGTTTATCCTTTATCTAGCTGCCATAGTACAAGATTTACTTAATTTTGGGATAGTTAATTGGAAAAAGTGTGATTGTGAAAAAACAACAATTACATGCTTTCTATTGAACAGGCAGCGTGGGCAGGCCTTCCAGCTGGTTGACCGCCGACCTAGCTGTCAAGGTTGCAGAGTCGCTGTATGCAAACAGCCTATAGCCGGTCGTATGACGTTCTATGGGAGAGGCCTATGTCTACCAGATTCCCAAAAACTGATGATGGTGATTTTCCACCGTGACCGCAATGGCACTAAATGTGAAGACAAAAATGTATGGAGACATGAACGCGTTTCTCATCCGCCAGTGAAGGACACGACAGGGCTTTTAAACTTTTTGCATTCCGCTGCCTTCGCTGTTAACGGTGCCGGTGCCGTTGCCGTTTTCGTGCCATCTTAAAGAAAAGCAGTCGTATAATAACGTTAGCTAAGCTGAGCTCATTTGAAAATGAATTTCACGTCAGACACTTGAATCTAGATTTAATTTTAGTATAAGAACAAGTTTAGATGACATGTTTAAAATGAAGTCTATATTTACCTTAGTTAAATTAACGCAAATTCAAACAAAAGCATATTAATCTCATCATCTCATTCGCACTACGCCAAAACAAACTCCGCTCCATGATTCTAGAATCTAATTTATCAAAACTAGAGAAACCCCGCAAAGGCTCGCGTTTAAACCGTAATCTGTGTGTCTGCCAATTAACCTGGACCACCTCGGCACATAAATGTAAAGCAAATATTGTCACAATTACCAGATAGCATCAACCTGTAAACACGTAGCCGAAGATTGGTGCCCTTCGGCGGGTGTCTCAAGCGAGGCCTTGCCGGCCGTTTGGGGTTTGGTGCAAGTGAAAAGAGTAATATCAGTATATAGTATCAAGGGCAAATAGCTGTTACACGCTAATTGCTAACGCTGACAGTTTTAATAGACGATTTTCTTAATTTCTTATAGAAAAGGTTTTGATTCCTTTTGCACTAATAGACTAGTCACTTCCTAGGTCAAAAAAAGATTATTCTATTTAGTCCGTCATTTAGATTATCAAAAAATATTGGACCCATATTTTGTAACGTCACGCCTTGCGACACTTTTTAGCAAGGCGTGACGTACCTCCCAAACTTGGATGCGCTTTATCTTCGTCATTTTTATGTTTGATTTTGAGAAAAGACAAAATACGTGTCTAATATTTTCTATTAATCCTACTGACGGACTAATTAATTTTTTTTAGGAAACTTTGCCTTTATATATAGTGTCTGTCTGTGTTCCCATTGCCACCAATATGTGGATAAGCACTTGCATCTAGGATTATGGTATCTATGATTTATCCTTCGCACTGCCTACTTCTCGCAAAATCTGATATCATTCACTTAAGTCAGTTTTAAATGAGTCTGGATCAAACTGTTTGGATGTGTCTGCAGGTATGCTAGTACTACCTGTTCCTATCTGTAATGATTATCTGATAATGCTGACAATGGTGATATTTTTTTTACCATTTAACCTCTAATATTCTACACTTATCTCACCATTTGCAAGTCCCATGTCATCAGTTTATTTGCATTTGCAAACTTCATGCAACGGTCATGGCACCCATATATATGTATTATCTATTCTGTGCCCGCCTTTACTTTATCTCTGTAGCAAGAGGAAATAGTTAAGATGACTCTGATATATATTCTAACCTTATTAAAGATCTCAGTAATTGCGTATTTTTTCCCCATATCGTGTTTTATGATCTATCATAATCGTTGATGCTGCTTATTTTGATCCCATTGCAGGGTATTATTCCTCCACCATAGACCCTATACTACAGTCATGTGCCCGCTCCTAGTGGTTAGGTACTTTTCCAAAATCGCTACCCGCTTGTACTCCAAAACTAGCTCTTTAAGACGTTTTCCTCGGAGCCTTAAGATCGTTTTATTACCAACCCGGATGGACTTCTGGGATGGATGGTGGGGAATGTAAATTTACTGTACGGAACCGGACGCGAGGAGGTGAGCATCGGATTGTTTTGTTTTTGGTTGTACGGCATTAAGGAGGGCTGCATGTCACACCGATATTTGTGCTTCCACTAGTTTGTGTAAAAAAAAAAATTAATGAAAAAAAAGTTGTCAAATCAAATCATTTATTTCATAAAATATGGTTACAATCGAAATTGCATTTGAGCTATATGACCTTAAATTGTCACTGTCGTTTGGCATGTTACGTTGTGGTTTTACGCCTTTTTTTAAAGCTCACGCTCATTCCGATTGGATTCAACTCGCTTTTTTTTTTTCTTAAACATTATTGTCTAAGTGTAGCTCATCGTTGTTAAAAAATAACAACAGATTTTTACAGAATGTAAGTATTATCATTGCCATTCATCATCATCATCATCATCATCATTTCAGCCATAGGACGTCCACTGCTAAACATAGGCCTCCCCCATTGACTTCCAGATTGGCCGGTTGGAAGCGGCCTGCATCCAACGTCTTGCCATTGAATAATAAAAATTTGTTTATTGCCTAACTGTACAATATGTAACATGGAAAAAACAATTTAACATTTGATTGAGCCGATTAACATAAATATTGCAGTTTTTTTAAGTTAATTTTATGAATTTAATGATTATACATTTAAAAAATAACCATCTTATCATTTCAACAATCGTATACATAAATCAAAACTTGTAAATTGATTTCCTTTCATAAACTAGCAGACTATTTTCGATTCGTAGACCCAGTAATTGCGTTACTGACCTGTGTGACGGTCCGCCTTTATTACCGGTCCCCCGAAAGCACTCCCAATCGAAACGAAACTTTAATTCCACCACACGGGGTCCAAATTCACTCCATCCCCATTTCGGGGGGTTTCTTAAGACGATCGCGTGTTCGCGGGCATTTCATGCCTTTGTTTGGACGTGTTAGATCGATGTACCTAATGTATGTGGATCGAAACGCACTGCCTCTGGGTTTAATTTGCCGCCTGTCCATTTGTTACGATTGTTCGTGTATTTATTGTGGCATGTAGATTGGCTCAACTTGGTTTGGCTATGTGTCTTAGAAGTTGGGTGATTGGATTTAAGTTATCGCCTCCCGTTTAGACGTGTCGCGCTAATTACATGGTAGCTAAGGAGAATATTAGTTTACTATCGGCTGTAGAATCCGTTTTTAGTCATGAAAAAATAAGTTTTATAGAATTAATTAAGTTTGCAGAATGCATCCGGACAGGTGGGCCCAAATCGTCACCCGATGGGTACCTATAGACGGCGGTCGCCGAAGAGGTAGACCCAAAAAAAGATGGTGTGACGACTTGGTTAACTTAACGAGGAATTGGGAGTCATTGGCGATAGATAGAGATTGATGGAAGAGTCTGGGGGAGACCTTTGCCCAGCAGTGGGATTGAACAGGTTGTAAAAAAAAAAAAATTCTTTATAATATGTTCAATAAAAGCAGGTGGACTTCTAGAAACGAATCCTTATCATTGACGAGGTTTTAAAACAATTTTTCTGTTGCATTACGTAAGTAGACGATATTTTCAGAAGATTTTCTCTTCACATAAAGTTTTTTTTGAGAAAATACCAGCAGTTTCTTCTAGAGTCTAACTAAAGCTTGTTGCTGCATCCTGCAAGAGATCAAAATGTTACTATAATGTTACAACATTTGAAGTTAACGTTGAAAAATTGTGCATAACAGAACTTCGTTATTAATAACCTCGCCTTGTCTTGTAACTATCGTCTTAGTTAGACTCCTTAATTAAAATTATACACGGTAGCCGCAACATGAAGCCATAATAGAGATAGTGTTAGAAGGTTCACTACTTTTTGCTGTTTTCTAAGTCCTCTTATCGTCTAGTTAGCCAAGTCTGAGACAGCGCTGCCAAATCTCTACTTCTGACGAAAATGGTTGCAGAAATAATTAATGTTTTTGTTTCCGTAGGTACCGATACTCATCAACAACAAAAAGCGTTAAGCTATAATGGCGATGGTACGCGACATCTAGCACAGTATAAAATGCTCCTATATCTATGGCGAATCCCTTTACCGAAACCTTTGTACTCTAACTCTTTCGTATACGCAATAGTGTATTTAGACCTATTGGGATCTTTTTAATCATCTCTCTTCTCTGCTTGCTCTTTAGAAGAGTGCTGAAGATTTCCTCCAACAATCTCAGCGAGTGTCAAGTTCGGAAGTATTTAATAAATATTGGACAACATCATAAAGTTACATTGCTCTGATCCTATGATAAGTAGCTGAAGCACTTTTGTTACAGATGTTTTAATGTATTGGTTATGTAATTCTTTCTTTCTTTTCTTTTATTAGCCGTTTCTGTCCCACTGCTGGGCAAATATACCTATTAAACCATAAAAAGATGTAAATGTGTTCCATAGCCAAGCCAAGTGATATTGATTAGAAGAAGCGTTATTCACTCGTGCTTCAAGAAACTTAGGGTTAGGTATAAGCTTAGAAACGTGACGTAGGCAGGGAATTCCATTACTTGTCTGTGCCCAAAATAAATGAATTTGAAATAACTTAAGTTCTGACGGCAAAAATATCATCCACGTAGTGACGGCTAACTAATAAAGATCTTAAAAACATTAAAGTATGTACAAGTACAAGTCTCCAAGAGACAGGTTTTTACCTAGTTTAGATACTACCAGTAAAATTAAGTTGTTTAACTTTTCTGAAGGAAATGATTTTATTATTTTATTATTATGTATTTATGTAAATCAAACACAACCAGACGATTTGCCCTGACGTACGTACTAAGCCAACTGCGTCATTCTCTATTGTGAAACTTAATAACAACGCTATCAAACTTCTTCCGCACATCGCACGTCTATTCTCTTGTATCGATAGTTGGTCCTTCGTCGCCGGATTAGTGGCCCAAAAGGATTTGGCCTAAGGCAAATTTGCCCTTATTTGGGGTACCCGATTGAGCGCCTTTGGGACAGGTAAGGGGCTTCCTTTTAATTAATAATGCCTTGAGTGTGCGAGGATCTTACGTAATCGATGGGTAAGGATTTGATTTTGGAAAATAGGTTTATGTTTTCTGTACTGCTTACAGCAAAACAACTGCAAAGAAACGTTATACGTAAAACAATAGGCTATTTGACTGTTTTCTGAAATATAACCATATTTCAGAAAACAGTCAGATAGCCTATTGTATTACATATAACGTTATTGTTGGTAATATTCAAATAAAGCGTCAAAAATTTAATTCCAATATTCTAAACTACGAATAATAAAAAATAGTAAGTATTTCAATCTTTCCTTTTTGTAAAAGCTGCAAAAACGCCATGATGTACTGTTACGTGACGTCACAAGCCTTTTAATATCCATTGAGTTATAAAGTACTAGAACAGGTTTGTTAAAAAACCTTCCTCGGCGGTCACACTACTTATACGTTGTGCGTGCGTAGCGCAAAATCTCGCTTTGGGATGTCAGTTCTAGTAAAAAGTTACTCAAGGTTGACGTACGTCGTACATGTCATTGTGGTCGGCGTTTTTAACAATTTAAAATAATACAAAAATAAAACATTCAAAAATATATATTTTTACAGTAATCACTATTTTCAATTATTATCGATATGTTTTGGCTCCATATGGTGCAAACTATCATACTTAACAGGGTACAATAAAAATGACCTATTCTAATTGTTGACACGCATTCCTTTAATAATATTTTTTCTATAGTTTATTTATTTATTTATACTTTATTGCACAAGTAAGTACAATTGGTGGACTTAATGCTATAAAACATTCTCTACCAGTCAACCTTGAGGTAATGCAGATAATGTAGTCAGTAATGTAATAGTTTCTTGATGGTTGACTTATTAATTTCTTTGCAAAGAGTAAAATGTTACTTAATCCTTTACTTTATAACTTGAGCTTAAACTACTATCCCTTCTTCCTAGTCTCGTTAATTTTATTGACGACCCTTTGCTCTAGTACTACAAAGCCAGGTTCGAATCCCGCAAGGGGCGAATGTTTGTGTGATTAGCACGAGCATTTGTATCTATGTCATGGATGTTTATAAACGTATTGAAGTATGTTTATCCGTTATCTAGTTGCCATAGTACAAGCTTTGCTTAGTTTTGGGATAGTTAAATTGGTGTGATTGTTAGGATATTTTTTTCTTTATTTAATTTTTTTTATACATTTTTATATTATTATTTTTTTTTACACAACAACAACAAATAAAATTGCTATTAGAAAAACTTGCAAAACTAATTAAGTTGAAAATCCCATTGCAGAATTTAGCTAATTGTAGCTCTATAATAATTAATAAATAAAAATATCTTATAATCTAAAGTTCTCAACCCGCCGTACCATGGAAAATAAAATGAAAAACATTAAATTACAATATGATGTTTTCAAACAGTTGATAATAGGTCCTTTGTAAAAAATCAATAACCGATTTTGAGACTCTTTCTGCAGTTTAGATTTTAAAATCACATAAATTGTATAACTATAAATATTGGTTCTGTTTCTAAGATAATGAAAGTATGACAGAAATAAGAAACGACGACGGTGTCAATATAGAAGAGTTCTTTTTTTACATTGACATGGAATCGAACCCGGGACCTCAGAGATGGCGACGCCAAATCCGGCGTGCTCGCCTCACGGCAAAAAGTATGCATATTCAAAATAAGTAGACTTGTAATTTGAATGTTTGTTAGCGACAGAGCAACCAAGTCCAAACTGCAATTGAAAGCCCAAACTAATATAAGCTACCATCAGCTAACACGAAGATATAACCGTCTACGACCATCAAACTATTCACTTAACCCATCGACGAATATTACACACAATGGTCTTAATAACATCGCAAGATAAACAAGTCCCTCCGAGACAATATATCTCGTCCCTCTCGTAACGAACCAGCCGTATTAGCTGCACATTGCTGACGTCATAAGTTATTAGTATCTCAGGAGTATTGTCTGATACGCCAATAGTCGGATACATTTGCGAAAGGGTACGTGTATCTTTAGGGATTTAGTTAAGATAGGTTCATACTACCAACGAAACGATATAACTTTCTTTCCACGCATTGTTGTATAAAGCATTTGCTAAGGGTTGATTTCGAAGAATTCGAGTAGTTTAACCCGTTCCCTGTCTAAAGGGTAGACACAATATGCAAAACTATTGTTATGAATCATATGTAAGTCATCGGATTGGTTAATTAATTAATTAATAAAAATGCCCCAGACATTATTGTTTATTTATTTTTTTATTTTACACAAAATCCACAGCCCTTAAATAACAAAGTTACAAATATACATAAACATACGGCTAATAACGAATTTCCATTTTAGAGTTCGATACATTTTAATATTGCCCGAAGTTAACATCACTAATCTTAATTATTACAGAATAAAGCAATAATTATCTATGTACCGCACGTATGCATATGTGTGTGTGGGTGTGTTCGTGTGTGTCACCAATTGTCATGGTGTTTGGTGTCGAAGTATTGGATTAACATACTTGTGTTACGAGGTTTCGAACAATGATTTTGCCCAGCACACCCAAACCAGAGCCAATTTAGAAAGTTCGTTTTCTGAATTGACGTTAAAATCTGGCCAAAAAAAATTATTTAAAAATAGGGTCTCTGTCTGTTGTCAGTCTGATTTCTAGAAGATTCGCGCTCCGGACGCCAAAGTCATGCGGTTGCAGCAGGTTCGAATCCCGCTAAGGGCAAATGTTCGTATGATGTGCACGAGCATTTGTACCCGAGTAAGGAATGTTTATAAATGTATTTAAATGTTGATTTTTTGACTAGTCGCCATAGTACAAGCTTTGCTTAGTTTGGTGCTAGATATTCGGAGTGATTTTTGGAACAAAATAAGCTGTCAAAAATGTAACTATAACCTAATTCCTCACCGGTACTTAGTATCTATTTCAGTTATGCACGAGCCAAAATTGCATATCCCATACCGCATCCTCCTTTCCACAGTTTAAGACGTCTAAGATGGACGCCCACTCCCACCCCCTCAGGTACACGGATAGCTCTAACATACCAAGTGAAGGTACCTCAGAAGGTACATAGTATTAGCTTGCGGCAGCTAATTTACTCGTCATGTTAACCGATGCAAGTTAGATCGACTGCGGTCAGCGTCTTAATGAGTTAAATATTCTTGATTGAGGATTGTACTCCTTATTTCACACCGCACACAATATCCTTCAGACTTTCACAATTTGATACACACTACAACATTCGATATTAGTTAGATCGACTGCGGTCAGCGTCTTAATGAGTTAAATATTCTTGATTGAGGATTGTACTTATTATTTTACATTTAGGTAATTAGATACTCCTTATTTCATACCGCACACAATATACTTCAGACTTTCACAATTTGATACACACTACAACAACTTTTCAAGTACCTGTATGTACTTAGGTAGTTAAAAATAAAGATTAAAATCATCTGGGCCCTCAAGTTACCAATAAAGTATATCAAGTTTCAATGTTCAAAAGAAAATTAAATGTGTTAATGTTTTTTTAAATGTTAATGATAAGTAAAAAAAACTTGGGCTAATATTTTGCAGTAGACATTTATAGGCTAAACTGGTGTTAAATTTAGACAAAACACAGTTTAGTAATCAATAAATGCTATGAGAATAAAAGAAAAGTACAAACATAAAATATTATATTTCACTGAAATCGAACGTAAGAAAGAGACAACATTTTAAGTCTTAAAAAACTTCTTACATAATCCGCAGTATTCTTTAAAATAAACAGAAACATTTTCTTTCATCAAACAGCCGGCGTTCAAATTACAATTTATTTAAACCGCACACTTTTTCATCAAGTGCGCTAGAATCGCGTTCAGTTCGCCGCGTTGCACTTGCAAATCCAAAATGGCGTCATGTAAAACGTACATCGCGACAGAATACTTGAGACTCGTTCTTTTCCCGCCTCCGAGTGTCGTTGGTGGCATTAAATCTTAATAAAACCCGTCATGCATTGCGATGGAGCCCTTTGATTTCTCAGTTGGCAAACCGCGTCTCATATCAAAGAAAATCACAACTCTTTTCATTGCGCGCCGATAGAATGTTCACAAAGACCACCTTAATTGATCCCCCTCATTCCTCCCTACTACTTTTGAAATGGCGATGCGGGTGAACATTGTTCCCTGGCTCGGGTTCTGTTATATGATTATTTTAATGTTTTACGCTGTTCGAGTAATCGTATGTAATAATGATCTCTACCTTCGGTGTGTAAATTTTGTAGAAATTAATTAAAGCTCATACGATTATGTTACTAGAGATTCGTCAATATATTTAAGAGTCAGTACTGTCGAAAGGCGTGTTAAAGAGTAACGGTTATACGTTCAGTGTAAATCTTACATAACCTACGTTTTGCGACTAACTCATCAGGTACAATACAATTTAAATTATCTGTTTCACGAAAACGACATAACATGTTAAATTTCAACTAAACTCATAATCAACTAAGCTTTTTGTTATTCAAAGCATTCGATCATTTTTTCGGTAACTAACACTGAGGTCCACTTGCGGTATATTCTTAAGTATCTCAATCTGGATGAAAACATCAATTGTGACAGACACGTAATGGTATTTTATTCCAGGTTTCAGTAAAATCTCGATTTAAGGTTCTGCAAGTGGACCTTGAGTGATATCTCATTATTTATACGATCTCAACCATCAGAGCGATTAACGTCCGTATGACACACACAAGCAACATCCAAACCAGCTTTACTAGAACGCAAACATAGTTTGAATTCCACGTACCGAACCCCAAAACCGTCTAAAGGGGAGATGAGGAATGCAATCCAAGGGGCCTGAATAGAGTGGACACTGTACCTCAATTTACTAATACAAATAGCGCGACTTGGCCCTCGGCTACCGTCGACGCTTTCAAAGAACCTATTGTACGCAACCCCGAATCGCGGTCTCGATTATTGGAAAGAAAACACTCATCTATATTTTAAATAATGATCAGGGGGACAATCGCGCGCCTTGATGGATTGTGCAGTATACATCCAATGGCCTTTGTAAGGTTGTCACCTTTGTGAATTTTCGATAAGGAATAATTGGTGTACACGACGTCCCGGGTTTTTGTTGGCTCATTATTTCAGGATGACAGATTGGCGGACATTTGTCTTCCGTTTTGATGGGCGACAGACCCGCGCTAGTTCATTATAGGCAGAAAGATCAGTGGAGGAATATTTATGAGTTTATTTTTTAGGCAAACTGGAGTTTTTGAATAAGTTCTTACAATTCACGAAGAATCGTGACGTTTTCTTGTGATCAAATATATGTACATGTGGAGTGGTGTTGACGTGGTCGTGTGACAATTTAAGTGAGATGTTGTTAATTTAAACATCTATCAGCTTACTGCTTTATATTTTTAAGAATGTTTCAGAGCATATAGCACAATCATAGGCTACTTCCGAATTCTAAAAGGTCCCTAGCGACTGTATCTAGGTCCTCAAAGCTCCGAGGGCAATTACCCAGATCCCGGACAACAGAGCACAATGGCCCCTCGAGGGCGGCGTAACGAGTCCGCCGCTGTAGCGGCTCGTAATGATGGGTGGCCTTCATTAGCTACGACACCTTTACAACGAGCAATGGACGGTAATGAGCGAGATACCTATCGAAGTGAGACAATGTGTGTTGAAACAACTTTTCACTCAAAACAGGTAGGTCAAGGAGGTTTATTGTTTCTTGGCCTAAAGTGCTCTTACCAATGTTGACATTTGTCGATGTCATGTCATCTCACTGTCTCTATTAACCATATAGTTATTCTTACTGAAATACAGGTAAAGGCGTCACACTAATGCGCATCTTATCATTTTTGACTTTGGCACTACTTTGGATTAGCTTTTACGTTTTATCGAATATTTCTCCACAGAGCCTCGCTACTGCTAGATGAATTCTTTTATATCTATCTACAGCAATTAAAACATTATTGTCTGTCTCGTCACCTAAAGTTTCTAATATATTCTCAAACGCGTTGCCCCCGTAATAAACTGCGACCGATGTCATGGCGTGTTTATAATAGATTTAATGGCGTCCCACATTTGCTTATTGTTCGCGAAGACGCTCCACGTCGTCCCTTGAACAGGTAATGATGTAATTTATCGCCACTAAACTCCGCTGAAGATGCCAGGACAAAGAGTCTAATAGTCTTGCGGTGGATGCCGGGGCTCCTATTAATGGGCAATAATTTGATAGTTGGATAGTTAGAGAATTGCAAGATGATAGATAATGCCTAAGACCTCTTAAGACGTCATTTACATGAAGCTTTACTTCAAGAGAGTGTGTTTATGTGGGATAAATACCATTTTATCGCTCAGAAATGTGTCATTGTTTTAATTAAACCGTTGCGTTTACGTTTGTGTTACTCGTATTACAAGGTTTAATAATATTTAATAGGAAAATACACAAATAAGTATTGACATTTTATTTTATTTACTAATTGCAATGGGATCACTACTTATCTTTTGTTATTTTTTCCTAATAGAGTTCGTTAATAAATATAACGTAGCTCAAAAATCGAGAATTAATTCGCAGTTCACATAACTGAAATGTGACAAGTTATTTCCGAGTTGCAGACAGAATAGGTTTCGAGACTTAATAAAATCAAAATGTAACACGAAGGGGTGGGGAGAGGAGTGACGTCTACAAGTGCCCACCATCTTGAAGTCAACAATGGGCTCACGACTTGGTCTTTGCGTTGCACCGTTATTAAAATCTCGTGAAACAATCGACTCGAAAGCGCACTTCCGTAGGCTGTGTACAGACTACAAGGACTCAGTTTCGACAGTCTAATAACACCAATAGAACCTTTTTTACGCCCTCTTGATTACCCCTAATTAAATTGTATGAAACTTTTTATGATTATAATAATGGATCAAAGTATGACCCCTGTGCAACATTTGCTAAATATGCCTCACGAAAGTCACGAATATGTGAAGTAGTAACACAAATGGTCATGTCTGAATTTTCATACCCGAACATAAACGTTTCTATTGACAAAGGAAGGTTGGGAAAAGTTGGGAAGAAAATCTAATTGAACACTTATAGTTTTTTGTCAAACGCCTAGTAGAATTTTTGTTTAAATATGAACATGCAGTCAATGCATGGAATTAATACTAAGGCCATGCCGATGGAGGCTCCGAACGATCATTAAGGGATAATTATCATGCCACTTCACAGGAAACTGAAGGGTTCCCCACTCGGAAATCTGATTCTTTCTGTTTTTCGCGACGGAAGCTTGGAATTTTCGAAATAACGTTTTTGAATTGAATTTGAAGTTGCAGTAATTTGAAATAATTTTTGTAACCACTAGCGAAGAGGGGATACAAGTATTACTCTTAAACGGTTAAATTATTCCTACATTTTAAGTATGCGGAAAATGTATATACATTTTCCAAGATATTGGAAACAGAGTCAAGAGTTTTTAAGCTGACTGAAGTTAATTTATTTCACTTTGCTCGAAGTCTGAAAGCGAAATATCGCAAAAAAGCTATCGCGAGCGATTCAGGACTGTGCTAGTTCTCTAACATAATTAAAACCTCCCGATTGCCACCCCCAACGATTTAAATGAGTCTGTGCTTTAATAGGCATTGCAAATTAAATGTCACATTGAATAAAAACTAATTCAACAGCCATTTAATTTTGGTTGTGCATTGATAGGCTTTTTGCTTGTAAATGTAATTATCTGGTTACTGTCACTCAAACCATTGATTAAATAGCTTATTTGGAAAGATCTTATTAGCTTATTTCATTTTGTCAACAGCATTAGATAAAAAATTGTTTAAACAGTTGTACTATTATAAAAAATATTTAGTTTCGCGGCCTGAAACAGACTACGTTGTTATTGCATCATCATATTAATATGTCGGTCCTTCGGTCATATTGCTTAAAGAGATCAAACAATTCAAAAATCTTAAACACGCAAAATGTAAGTTTAAATATTATTATACTCTACAAAATACTTAGGGTGGTGCATTGACTTTCAAACACTATTCAGAAACAAAACCTTCCGTACCACGAAGCCGACCTAGCCGCCTCAAAAAGCAAAACCTTACAGATTAATTTACAATTCACATTAATTAATATTCGTTGTAACAATAGTTTTATTTGCTCTGCTCGCCCGTGCACCCAACAAAGAGTTCCAACGTTATTTTCTATACAATTGTCGAGTTTAATTTGGTACGAAATCCTCAACGGGTAGGTAGTTGTTAAATAGTGCAACAATAGATGTGGCCAGTGCTTCATTAATGATGTATCGTTTCGGCTTCGGACCTTTGCTTTTGTGATCTTTGTGTTAAGTAGGAACGAGTGTTTGATTGTTATTTTATTATGCGCAGTTGAAGTTATTCTCGATTCTACGAATACACCTTTGTAATAGGCCTATATTGTGCATAAAATATGCTGATGATACCAGTCAACTCTAGAGTAGAACATCGATCAAATAGTGTCTTCAGGATTGTAGAGAAACGGTAAAGTTTTTTAAGTTTTTGAATATCTAAAAACGATAAAATGTATATAGTTAAGTATTACTTTTATTCAATAACAATGCAAGTAGGTACATGAAATTCTATAAGCTAAATCTCCTATTCTGTAATTAAACTCAGCATTCCTGCTTAACGCGCAAGCAAGCCTTGCCATAACTTGACGATTTTGGTTGGAGTTTTCTGAGGTGGCGTTAGAAAATTCTAGTTAAATATCTTACTCGTATTATATATGTGTACATAGTTGCGTAATAAAAAGAATTGAATTGTTACTTTTAGGATTCAAGAACAAAACTAGCAAAAAGTTTTCCTTAATGGTGTCATTTTAAATCGTCGCTGACTAAAGCAAAAACCAGTTGCTCTAACAATGCTTTCGCATCAAACACGAGAAACGCCGACATGCAAGCGTGCCAAAGTTAGTATTTCATAAACGCCCGAATTTCCCGTCAGTAGCGTCCGATTGTTGAACTCCGAGTTCACATCAACAGTTACATCGTACCATTTATCAACGGCATCAAACAAACTTCTGATTTTGATATTCAGAAACTGCTGTTGCGTATAATCTCGCGCTGGCAAAATTTTAGGCATGTACGTAGAACAATGTTTGCTCACAAGCAAAGCTCGGACCTTTCGCGCGTAAAATTACTATCACCTCCACCTTAGGTAAATATGTCGGCAAGAAATTCGCTTTGAACCCTTTCGGCCCTTTGTTGTTCAACTAAAACTATTCTCAGTTAATCCCTGGATAAACAGTGCTTGTTAATAAATTAACGTGTTATTAATATATGTTACTGTGACCCTATGGTTGGCAGGTGTCCCTGCAGGCTCTGTTCTGTATTCTGTTTCATTCCCAACAAAGGTATGGGTAAGAAACGCTAATTTTGGGTCAACTGTAAATATTGTAGCCATTCTGCTTTTTGGTTCGTTGTTAATAAATAAGGATACAGTTGAGTGACGTGTTTGTTTTCTCAACAGTATTGTGTTTGGGTATCTTTGAAATCTCGCATGCATCGCTTTTGAGCTCACGTATGTTCATTTATTAAGTACTTTGATATGACAAGTACTTAATCGCTTCATTTTGCAAATTACATGTAATTATAATTACTTTGTGAATTTGGAAATACACTCAAATATCAAACCTAATAGTTTTCTTGGATCAAACTGCATTATCAAGTACGGTCAGGTATCAGGTAT
Source organism: Anania hortulata (assembly GCA_963576865.1). Classification (NCBI taxonomy): domain Eukaryota; kingdom Metazoa; phylum Arthropoda; class Insecta; order Lepidoptera; family Crambidae; genus Anania; species Anania hortulata. The sequence continues at coordinate 2,399,827 of OY756409.1, forward strand.
GCCATTTTTAGTCTTAGGTAAGTGTTGATACGAGTATAATCATATTCACTTCATTTGTTATCAACGTAATTTAATCACCAGTGTCTTCCAACGGAATGTCCAATATTGTCCCGATGACGTCAACGTCAGAAACGTTATACAATTACCATCGCCCAATAAGACGGGCAATATCCTTGCGGGGGCGATATTGCACCCTAAACTAATCCGTCGAAATCTCCTTTTCATCCTCGAATATATCCTAATAAATAGAAAGAGAAAAACTCGGTCACAGAATCCGGGAGGGTACTAAGTGAGTGCTTTACGTCATATCCGAAATCCCGGTAAAGTGAGTCCAGCAAAGCCGGCGGTGTTCGATGGTCCGCGCTCGTTGCGATCTCAGTAATAGCAATAGCTTTGTATTAAAGCCGCTGCGAAGACGTCTTTGGGGCCGGTGCAAGTCTTGAGCGAGTGATCGTGTTTCTATGAGATAACACATTGAGGCAGGGCGGTTTGCCCGGGGGGACAAAATGTAAATGCAATGTGAAAAAAAAAACAAATGAGGCTGAAGGCTTACTGACCTAATGAAAACAGGTCTGTAGACTGTGACTTACTAACAGACAATGCACAACCTAAATTGCTGAATTGATGATAATAATGATGAAATATGAACCACCTGTTTTTTTATAGGGTTTGGAAACCAATTAACTAGGTTCTACGTGGCGTAATCTCCTTTTCCAAACAAGGTCCAAAGTTAAAAACGAATAGAATATAATGTCACTTACATTAATGAATCACCTATCCTATCAACATAAATTGTATTTAAATTTAAAGTAATTTTGATGAATTTATAGAAAAATTACCTTAAATCTCGAGACTTTGCGAATAGTTTAGATATCATACAAGCCAATGGCCACTTTGTGTGTTTTATCTGGACCTGACTGGACTAATACAACTCGCTAGTCGCCATCCACTTGCGTCTGTCGGTTATATCGGCGTGGCTTAGCGCTTTTTCATCAATCCTGCTTTATTACGGTGGATTCGCTTTTGTCTACGTCCGGATGCCGGTCATTTAGCCTGACCGCGCCAGTCTCTATTACACCCATCCGATTCCATTCGTATCTGTCGCCGGGGACCGCCCGAGATCCGTCTTCGGACGTCATCTACCCATTTACGACTTACGGACGTATTACTTTTTTTTCTACATCCTTTTTTTAAGCCACTTGACGTATAACCGGGCCAGCCATCGTTTGTTTTCTCTTGCCAATTTTTAAGGGGATTACTTGCAAGCGCTGGACGATCACGTCTTCACAGCTGCCCTCTATTTACGAGGCAATATTTTATGGAATATTGAGTAAAGTGCCCTTAAATCTACTAATATAATAGGGTTTTAGTGGAGTCTTCCCCGCGCCCAATTGTATTTCTCTTTCTTATTGTCGCTGGGTTTTAATACGGGAGATTATTGTCCTGTATCGTATAGTATCTTAAGTTCTATAATGTCTATAAATAATAGCGTTTTCTGGATTATTATTTTTCCCCATTATATGTGATTTACAGAATATTGTCCATCTACTTCATTGTTGTTTTTCATACTTTGAGCTTTAATTTGATCTTATATGATTGCACATTCCGAATGTTATGTCCCTTTAAATGGTTTATTTGATAGATTTGCCATAATCATCTTTTCCTAGTAGCAGATTTTCAATTTTTTGCTTAGTTGGGACTGGGTAACGGTTGGGTTCTGAAAGTAATCAGTAAACTCTGTTTTAAAGCAAGCAGCTATATTGGCAGTGTGGTCAAATTATAGTCGTTAGACGAAAAATGCTTAAATAACAAAAACACGCTGTAAGTGAGTACTTATATTTTTAATCCTTACCCAATTTTGTTTGTTGAATTGAATTGGTCAACACCCATCTTTGAAGAAGCAGTTTAGAAAGGCCTTTAATCTAGTGTTGGTGTGCTGCCACCAAGACATGCCATTGCGGAGGCAAGACAGTATCTAAACCGTCAGTATAGCCTTCGCATACTTGCTGGATGCACTAAATGGCTCCGGAAGGTATTACTAAATTAGACACTTAGATCGCTGTATAATGCCCGCCGAATAAAACTTACCCATAGGCTTCACTCATAAAAGTTGGGCCGTGTGCTGTAGGCGTCGAACACATACCCTATAGAGCAGTCATCATCATTTCAGCCATAGGAAATCCACTGCTAAACATAGGCTTCCCCCAATGACTTCCGAATTGGCAGTTAATAGCGGCCTGCATCCAGTGGCTTCCTGCAACCTTTAGCAGGTCGTCTGTCCATTTTGTGATGGAAGGTCCTACGCTGAGCTTGTTAGTAAATAAATGGCATTTCTACTGTGTAAGGTAGGTGCTCCAGGGATTTAGTTTACCTTTAAATATACCTAAGCTATTAATATCACTGAAAATAAACCCAATACCCCAAAACAAACGACAAACCGTCCCCCAACACGCGAGCGAACAAAAAGGAATGGTCTTGGAAACCACAGCATCGTCCACGTTGATCATGCGACGTTCTAATGCACAGACCACATCACTCTGTAGAAAACGTAGATTTTATTTTGAACCAGCCAATCATGTTCACCTTTATTGTTGCATTGATATAACTAACACTATATAACAAACAACACAGGTATTCATGCAACACATACCGATTTAATCGATTTGGTTTTCTCCAAGCTTTGATCTAGTTGCATAGATGGACGAGACGAGATAACTGAACCATCGACAAAACCTAATCTATAAAATAGGTGTTTACTTGCGATTTAAATTTTCTTGATCACTAACAATTTTATAAGTTTTTAATATATTTACCCGTCAAGCCACGGAAACAAGACACTTCGGATTTTTTTTTGTCACGCGTGGCTTGAGTTTGACAGATTAAAAAGTCCGTTACAAAAATGTTATGTTACCTATGTCGATTGCTTCGAGAACGCAACTTAAAGTGACGTCTATAAAACCAAGTTGTCTGCCTCTAAGGGGACAGTGGAGTCTATAATCATTTATCTCGCGGTGTTTAATAAAAGGAAGATTATTTATGACACCGTGGCGGGCGGACACTAATGTCGCATGATTTAATCCCATTACAGTGGGCACCATGCCAACAATACTATCGGGAGGAACACTGGGATCGCAATTATTTTTTGGATCGTTACTCATTACGTAACGTTTAAACCGTAACGATCGTATACGTATAACCTGATAATCGTTGCAGTGACAAGTTAGATATGATTATAGTTCTAATCACACACATTTGTCGCAGAACCGATGAAAGGTGGAGTTAACGGGTTCTTGAGTGGAGATCGCGCCATGGCAAACGTAGTGTAGGCTCGATGCTCCAGTTCGATGGACCGACGACCTTAGAAAGATAGCTGGCATTGGCTGAATGAAACAAGCGGGAAATCGTGCTCTTTGGCGCTTTCTGGGATAGGCTTACGTCCAGCAGTGGACTGTAATAGGCTCATATGATAGTGGTAATATGGTAATGCTATAAGCAAGTCTTAACGACAGATTTAAGTATTCATTCATAAAGTATGTTAATGTTAAGACTAGTAAACATAAAGGCATCGGAAAAAAATATATCCGCAGGCATATTTTTAAAGAAAGAATAAGCTTCGAGTCATTGTTATTATTAGAAATGTATAACTTTCCTCGGCTTCGCACGAGTAGGACTGTAATATCAGATTATTTATACGCTATAAAAAATATTATAGCCTATGCCCCTCCTAATGGTCGATACTAAACTATTTGAATTGGATAATTAGTTCCGGACAGGTAATTTTGCACTTGCCTGTATGACTACAGAAATGTATATTTTGTCTCAATAATTTCTCTAGAGACCAGGATACTTTCAACGTCTTAACACACCAAACGGCCAATTACATGCGCACAATCGCTCAAACGCGACAGGTTATTGCCGTCACGTCGTCGGACATGTCACGTTGACTTCCCCCCTCCCCCCATATCAGTATCGGATTATTTAAAAATATTTCCCAGGACGACGCGATGTGGGACAGCCCGTTATGTGTGGGGGACGACAACGATATATGGAACTGGATGTGAAGGCAATTAGCGGTAAAATAGATTAGCATTGGCAAAAAACAAGAACTTAAACAATGTTTAAAAACAGTATTCGATTGTGACATTAACCTGTGTAATCTGGTGTGGCTGTTGTCAAATTTGTTTTGTTTTTAATTTACCAATTCACCAATTAACAAGCCCCAAACTAAGCAAAGCTTGTACTATAAGTAAAGTAAAGGCGACAAGAAAACGGATAAACATAATTAAATCTGTCTTACAGCTGGTCGGCGGCTTAGTATGGGGAAGTGTTGTTTTTGCGATTTCAATTTTGGTTCCATAGAAAAAGTTGTTGTATTTAAGCACCAGAATCAGCCCCTAGGAGGTTGTTGATGTTTTACAAATAACCCTGTATATACTACTCTAAATTCTGGCGTTTCAAATAGGCACACAAAATTAGCTGTCATTTGTACGGGACAGTTAGTCCAGAACAGAACTATAATTATTTTATAACTCGTGGTACCCTAAGCCGACGCATGAAACCACGTATTAATAGTTTCCAGTGTCTCTTGTTTCGCTGGGGTAACAGTTCACATTGCCGAATTGGTTACGTTTGTAGGCATATCAATCATCGTCATCTGCCTTTTGAAGTCCTGCTGACGTAGGCCTCTCCCATAGAACGCCACAGCGAGCGGCTCTGGACCCTTTGCAACCTTGACTAGACCAGTCCAGCCAGTGGAAAGCCAGCCCACGCTGCGTCTTCCAGTTCGTGGTCGCCACTCGAGAACTGTTTAGAATACCGTCCACAAATTTATTTTTTTATTGTTTTCACAATCACAACAATTATTTAGCTCCAAACTAAGCAAAGCTTGTACTATGGCGACTAGATAACGGATCATCTTCATCATCATTTCAGCCATATTACGTCCACTGCGTCCATAGGCGTCCCCTATTGATAATTGATAAACATACTTAAATATTTTAATAAACATCCATGTCTTAGGTACAAAAATCCCACCAGAGGCAGTTGATTTTTTTTTCCTGGCTAGGTATAAATGCTCGTGCTCATGACACTAACATTTGCCCCTTGCGGGATTCGAACTCGCAACCGCTGGCTTTGTAGTCCGGAGCGCGAACCACTACACCAGACGGTCGTCAAATATGGCGACTAAATAACGAATATACATATTCAAATATATTAACGACTCCCGAGCCTGACTCGGGTAAACACGCTTATGCTTCTTTCGAGATCCGAAACACGTGTTTCTTACCAAAGCGTGTCACAGCCATATTTATTGGTTCTTTCGTCTTTCTCAGTTTGTTGTCGTTTCTAGTTCCTATATAATATGGCGGTGAATTCCCCACGCCCCTAGTGGCTAGTGGCTAATCAAATATGTTTTCCTGTGCAGAGTAAGTGACAATACTGGACAGATAACTGTTGTTCTCAAACTTCGTAATGGCAAGAAATAAACTTTATTCTCTGTCTATCTCAACAAAGGACAACCGCTTTCTATTAGTAGGCTCTGACCCCAAACACAGCAGACAACGATTTTACATAGAGCATCCTCTAACTTAGTAATTTTGAAAAAAAGTTTTATAAGTTGATGACCTCTTGGTGAATCATGACGTGTCTATCTAAACTCAGGAGACGTATTTTTGAAGCATTAGAAATGAATCTCAAATTCGAACACGAAAACAATTCATGTATGAAATTCATTTCTATTGCTCACGATTTTACGCATTTTTGAATCACTCGAAATAGGTGTTACTAATAAATTGAAATTTTGTAACTATTTTTATTTCACGCAAAAAATATTATAAACCATAAAGCAAAAACTCATTAACGAACGTAAATAAAAAGTTATTATGTCAAATTTCTGTCAAACATACGTTTACTTGTCAATGTTATTCTTCCGTACTTTCTACTAGTAGAAACCAAAAACGTTTTTTTTCGCAGCGCAAACGTTCTTTGCAGAAATCACGGAATGAATTTTCAAAAATAGTGATTTTAGGAATTCGCATGCGAATCTTGTGATTTCGTATTCGGATTGGAATTCGCATGATTCAAAAATACGTCTCCTGAAAAGTTTATGGATTTGCGAAGAAGCACGAAATGAGCTGTTATGGCGATTTGCAACTAAAAGCACCGTTTTAGTAGACCTGATGCTTTTATATTAAATTCATGGTATTTTAATTAATTAAAAATAATAAGCACAATTTCTATTTATGCGGAAATCGTAGTTATAGAAACCTTCCATATTATGAATTTACCAAAGAAAGAGGACCCTGTTGCCTAATACAGATTTATCCTACCAAAGGCAATAGTTGTAACATATTCCTACCTAAATACTTACCTGCGTAAATAATTACTGTAGGAGAAATTGAACATTAACTATGAGAGAAAGAATAGCGGTGGGCGATAGAGGGGACCCAGGGAATTTACCCAATGTAAGTAAAAATCCTATTTCTACCCATTTTTTTGAATACATATAAGTACCCGGGTAAAAACCCCCAGTCTTCCGTCACATCATAACTAACATCATACATTTATATTTATCTTTTTTATATCAAATCGAATATTTAGTTACTACTGCTACTACTACTTCTAAACTATAAAGATTTGTACGTAGGTCACACTATAAGTTTTGCGTAACTTAAAAAACATGTTATTACCAAAATATTATGTTTATTGCTTTTCAAAATACTCTCCTTTACATTTTAAACATTTTTTCATGCGATCGAACCATTTTTTAAAACAGGAGGACCACAGATCTGAAGGCATGTTTTCTACGTGGTGATTGAACGCTATCTCTTCGGAGTTGGTAAAAGTAAAACTTCTCATCAAATCTTTGATTTTGGGGAAAATACAGAAATCACAGGGTGCTAGGTCTTTTCGGAAGCTAAAAATGACTTTGTTTTGTTGGCCGTGTGTGAAGAAGCGTTGTCATGATGTAGGAGAACGCGGCTTTTGGGTCGTCTTTCGCGAACTTTTTCTAACACCCTGGGTAAACAAATGGTAGAATATGTAAACAGTTTCAAGCAAATAAAGTTATATATTGCTTTTATTATAAGACCACAAAGTATCTCCATTGAAGTTTGACAAACACACACAAGACGAGTAGCGAATGGCAAATGATTAATAAAGGTAATACCATTAGCGGGGCCGAGCCGCGGGCGCGACGCGTTCGATTACACCACGCAATTTGTCAATACGCTGCACAAACAAGTTGTTTGTGATGTTTTGTAGTCATTACACGCTCTAAGAGCGGCACAAGACACAAATAAAATACAATTATCGTGTAAATTATACATCTCTAGTAATTGCCAATGCTATGTTTTGGGACGTGTGTAATGAGTGCCAGGTAGAAAGCCTGTACACAGGGTTACATTGCAAAGGGGTGGCAAATTTTAAAAATAAGATGTAGGGAACAGTATAAATAATCGTCTTAATCGTTACTATTTTTAATAATCGTATGTTACGAAAAAAATATCCGAAAATAAAGTCAATAGAGAGACTACGAAACCCGCGCGGTCATTCATCAGAGGCGTGGGTACGGCGTGCCTACAAGGACCTTACGCAGTCCACATACGGTGAATTTTTTTCATAAATGAATTAAAATATCCATTCGTACGATTTTTCACAGCGGATAGGAATAATTAAATGTAAACAAAAAACTTTTGTTCGTTGCATAGTTCGATTAAGTTACTGATTCTGAGCCACTCCTAAAGATTTGGCTCCCCTTTGCAATGTAACTGTAGATTAATAAATACTCTTTATGGTGTACAATAAGCACAAAGTAAATAAGATACAGTAAATACATTTAGAGCTGCACAATTTTGACAGTCTTGTCGCTAGAAGCCGTCTCTTTCAGTCAGGTGGAGGTCAGTTGAAATAAAGTTGAAAAAGAAGGCGGTAAAGTGTCCCAAAAATATATGCTTACAGAATATATTGAGTATTATTGTGTGGCATAATACAGACGTAAGGTTATTTTGTATTTAAAGCGAGCTTATAATAAAATAAAAAGAACAGTTCGCCAACAATTTCTAAGATTTCTACGGTGCTAGCTACAGATGTCGTTTAATATTGGTTTCGTAGCCAATTACTACGACGTAGCAATCAATAACTACGAGTGCTACTGCTACGAAAATGATTCGTAGCGTAAGCGTTCGATACAGCCGGCATCGAATATTAATATAAGTACCTATAGCGTAGTCTAACACGTTTCAAAATGATTTGAAGGCGACGACGGATTGCGTGACGTCATAGATGAATCATTACCGTCGCTATTTTGTAGTTACGTCGATTTTGCTTCTGAATAACTTGTAAAATGTTTGTCTTGCCGTCTGACCTTTACCTTTGACACTAGGGTTAAGTCCACCTCATAGCTGAGGTGAGGCCTGTGCCCTGCAGTGGGACGTACATAGGCATACGTTAATCTTTTTAACCCTCTACAAAAAAGAGGGGTGTTATAAGTTTAACATGTGTATTCTGTGTATCTGTCCGTAGCATCGTAGTTCCCAAACGAATGGACCGATTTTCATGTATTTTTTTTTTGTTTTATTTATCTGTCTCTTTACAAATTCAGAACAAGTCGCAACCTTAAAGAGAATTTAAACAAAACCCCTATGATTTTCCTTAAAAAGAGACCTAAATGATTTATGCTTAATATTTCACATTATGATTTATGCTACACATAATAAACGACAAGCCCACTTATAATTTATACACAATTTACATAAATTGTTATTCAGCGGCCATCGCGTTATCGAGTGAGCAATTTCATTAGAAAACATTAATTTAAACATCAATTAATATTACCGTTTGACGGGTTTCGAGGTGCGACCATATGATAGTAATTAGTGGGTCTATTAACCCCTAATTGGTTTTAGCTGTAACGACTGGACGCTAATTGTTTGTAAGTCGTAATCTCGTAATTAGTGGGCTAGTAAGGTAAGTGTGATTGATATCGATGATGATGTCCGGGTTTGAGTGTGCTGGGAGACGGCCCTAGCAAAATTTTGTAGCATCGTCTAGTAGATAATGTATTTTGCCAATTTTGTGACCCCCAAGATTTTCTATTGTGTGTAGTGGCTTAAACAAAGTTACAAAATTAAACCAAAATGATAATCGAATCCGCGACCATTAGCGTTAAGTATCTGACACCGTACACTAACATACACAATCGATGCTATTTGCATCGAGATAAATATTCAGACAAAACAATTTTTTTTAAAGTAGTGCTCTAATACTTTCATGACATAGTTAAGCCATAAGTATGTTTTTAACACAGACAGCATTTAAGCAAAACAGAAAAAAACTTATCAGAAATATTTTTCACAAAATCTAAAACCTCAACAGCTTAGCAAATCCTTGTTTTATCCTCACACAGTAGAGTCCATTATTAGCGTCTACTATATTTTTTGCTAATTCCCACCCCGCTCTTATTTTGCGAGCAAACTTAGCAAACAGAGAGAGGGCTATTATTATTAATTATAATTATTACGCCGAAAAACTGCATGCACGGTCTACAAACAACGTATCGCGCGTGATTCCGCTGCATATTAGATTTAATGGCCCGACTCGAATGTTTTAATCACAGTAGTGAAGTGTGCACACGAGCGGAGCGAGCGAGCAAAAGTTTAGATAAAAAGTCTGACGCAAATCTCACTAAAGATGAGCGAAAATAACTAGTGCATCCTTACAGCAGCAAAATACACTCTTTCTTATTCAGTTTTCGAGATGAGATGGGTAGGATAAGTAATATATTTTCACAAAATCGAAAATAAACTGTGTGGTGTTTTAAGATTTTAAACCCTAGCATATTATCAGAACTGTCAGTAGACTCAAATGTCTGTATGAGTCATATTAACAAGTAAATTAAGTGCCTATCTTATTTTATAAGTCAATCTCAATACATTTGTCCCTTAAGGCTTTATAAGGCAGTGGCCGAATAGTTGCCACCAAACTTTGAACTTTAATCCCTTGTTTTAAGGTCCAAAACCAATGAATATTTTATCATTCTGGGCTCATATGTGTAGCTACAATGTGAATCATTTCTATATTATTTTACCTTAACCTACACAATTTTATCACAAAGTGACTGTTTAAAACTGTTGTCACTTTTCAATCCGCAATACATTTATACCTCACATTCAAAGGTAAGCCGCTGGACTCAGATATTTAACTATATATTTATTATTATTTAATTATATATATATTTTTTATCTATTAAGCAAGTTGACCAAGCATAGTGGTCTGTATATTGATTTGCCTGTATATTAATTGTATAATAATGGAAAATTAAAGGAGATTTTGTTCCAAACAATAACTTACCATGCACATCAGCATGTATAAAACTTACCTATTTCATAAGTCTTTGCAATGTAAATCTTAATGTTGAAAACTGCTCTGGCTAATGTGTTAACAACATAATTCTTACACCTAAGAGATATAAAAGCTATATGTTTCTTCGAATAAATAAATAACAAATATTTAACTATCACACCAAGCAAAAATGCGCAAGTGCTCGACAGTGTGCACTCGGCTCAACCGCGTTCGCTCCCGACTTCGCTTAGCGAATAAAGATATCTATATTCATTAAAATTTAAAACGCGAGCGGGTTATAAGATTCAAAAGGAGGGCGAGTCGCACCTTCGTATGGTTGCAATTCATGTATATACAGTAGGTTTATTTTCTATCTACCCAACCTATACCTGGACTTCGTCGATATTTTAACTTCGTTGTATCATTTTTCATGCTATCAATTAAGTATGTAATCGATCGCCACACCATGTATTCGTATTACTTATAATAAATATCAATAAATCAACTCATGAAGTCAAACTACGTATCATTCATCAATTTTTAAACACAGTGCAGCCCCCCCTAGCATGTCTACCAAAACACGGTATGATATGATACGATATAGCGATATATCGACACCAACTTGAAAAATATGATAGATTTAGCCGCCATTTTGATTTTTTATCGAAACAGCGATCTTAATATGTGACGACGATTTAACATGGCGGCTATATCTATCAATTTTTTACAGTTGATATTTCGCTATATCATATCATATTATCTTATCGTGTTTTAGTGCTCATGCTAGGCAGGCTGGTGCCCATGTTCAAATAATATGACGAAGTTCTTTCAGCAATCGCTCTAAACGTTACCGCATCTCGGATTATGGTCAAACTTACCCTGAAGTTGCGATGAATTAATTTTAAGAAACTGAGAGAAATTCCATAGTTCTGTGATTGTCTGTAACGCATGCGTGAAATTACCTTTATAGGCTATTTTATTTATTTTAATTTAAGATGTACATGAAGTCGGTTAAAAACAGGTTACAACCATGTACTGCAAAATTACAAGTTACTGAAACTTAAAGTCTAGGTACTTTGCTACCCTTAACATGTATAACTTATAAGCAGAAAAAATAATATTTTTGCAGAAATAAATTGGTTTTATTGGTTTTAGCTAACGTCAGTCCCGAATGACGTAATTACGCAACTGTGGGTACAACAGGTAGACATGTATATTCTAGATAGATTACAAGGAATTTCAGAAAAATCTATCAATATTATAATATTATGTGAAGATAGATAGATAGATACTCTTTATTGCACACCATACAAGTAGGTAAATTACATGAGTTTTACAAAAACACGTACAATTTAGGCGGTCTTATCGCTAATGTATGTTGTATAGTAGTCTGGTTACACCATTTATAAATCAAGAACGGCTGGACCGATTTTTATGATTTTTGATTTCATGGACTTGTCTTCGCCCCAAATAGGAGAATGACTATTAAAACATTATAAAATAATTTGAAAAAATATGGAACGGTTTTTTAATGAAGGCGGTACGTAGTTCGCCGGGACAGCTAATCTATATATAAAAACTAGCTGTTGCCCGCGACTTCGTCTGCGTAGTCTTTAGGGGTATGAAAAATAGATGTTGGCCGATTCTCAGACCTACTCAATATGCTCACAAAATTTCATAAGAATCGGTCAAGCCTTTTCAGAGGAGTACGGGAACGAACATTGTGACACGAGAATTTTATATATAAGATGAATCCCTATTTCGCTTGATCATCACATTACGCGTGAACGGGTGGAACAATTTCGCAAATTATTTTTTTGTTGTGTTATTTACTGACAGGAGAAGGTCTATTTAAAAGAAAAAATTAAGAAAGTTGCGCAGAAATTATTTATCAATAAACTGAAGACAGCAACAGCTAGTTGAAAATAAAACGGAGTCGCGACCAAACATATCTGTGCTCACAAGTAACGACGGTCTGGTATATGTGTTCTCTGTTTAATCAAATGCAGTTACTAACTCTGACATCACTTTATATATTTGACACATGCGTATTTGTAAAGCAAAATAAACACTTATTTGAAAGGGCATGTGATTACTATCCCAGAAATAGTAGAGATGCGAATAGGTTGGTACTTCTGGTCACCCCGAAAACAAAACAATACAGAGATAGCTGTTTGACTATGTGTATCAAGATCTTTAATAAAATACCCAAAGAATTTAGGACATTAAATATTTATAATTTTAAGAAACATTTGAGTAAATGGTTACTATCACGGACCCTTTATGACTCAAAAGAGTTCTTTGATAATATCGTGTAGGTGCTGATATTTTGTTTTTCTTTTGTATTATCATCGCTCATTTGTATTTATGACATAAAACCGTTGTAAAATTTTGCATGCTAATTAAGTTTGGCTAAACATGTTTGGTTCTCACTGTCTGTAACATCTTTGTATACAATGTTTACTTGCAAAAAAAATATTATCATTATCATTATCATTACCTACTGCATCAACCTACATTATGGTATAGTTATTAACAATTTAAGTTTACTACAGTTTTAATTTTACGCCCGCGCGGTGTGTGATGCGCGATGTCAAACGTAAAGGCGATTAGGATAAATTCGACTGAGTCTTATGGAATGGGAGTGTGGTGCGAATGTTGCTATTAAAGGTTTGAGCTTAAACTGACGGTCTTCTTATATGGACTTTGTTCGGAAAGACTTAAAAATAAATATATAAATCATCAATATTGTACTTGTCTTGAGGATTTCTTTTTAATTGTTTAGATGTTTAGAGACAAAGTGACCAAAACTACTTTTATATTTATCAGTATTACCATTTTGCTATATTTCTTAACTAACTTCGTAAATGATATTTGATTGTTGCATAAAGCATATATTAAAGATAGTCTCGTTAAAATTTTATTTAGTTTGATCAAGATTAAATAATGTTTCGAGACTAGATTTTTCCAAACCAAGTGTTACTGTAAGACATTATTGACGCTTACTAATTTCGTGAAAAAAATTAAACCGAATACAATAATTTTTAAAACACATGAACGTATGCAAAATTAATTTGCTTAAATTATTTTGTCAAGGTGTTAGTGTAAGCGCGGTTTTGTATTGTTATTTTCAACATCTTAACAATAATCCTAAAACAGTATTGTATTTGGAGCAAGGTTTAGTCTTACAAAATATCACCGATATATTTTGTTATGCAACTGGCCGTTGCCCGCGACTTCGTTTGCGTGGTCTCTAATTAAAGGTTTTTCTGCGCCACTTTCTTTAAAAAAATCTGTAAGAACTTACTTCTACAGAGTATTAGAAAACTTTAAAAAAAAGATGAACGAAATCAGTAAAGTTGTTCTCAAGTTATGGCGTGACCAAGAGAAATATGGATTCATTTCAATCATAAATGCTTATTCTATTGCTCTATCATCCACATCAAAATAATAGCGAAGTTTTTAATAGTATCTGGTTTGTCTCAATTTAAGGTAAGGTTGACTTGTAACCTTGTATCCTAACTTTGTAGAAACGACTGATATAAAACTAAAGACATACAGGGTGTAGATTTAGTCAGTCTCAATATTGAACGGAGCGAATAAATTGAAAAAAGAGGCGCTTCATACATAATCATCGAGGCAGCACGTTAGTATGTATGGAGCACCAGAATTATTTTACGTTCTCGTTTTTTTTTTCCATAGTAAAAATTGTTTGTGTTCATCATCATCATTTCAGCCATTGAACGTCCACTGCTTAACATTGGCCTTCCAGATTGGCCGGTTGGGAGCGGCCTGCATTCAGCGTCTTCCTGCGACCCTTACCAGGTCGTCTGTCCACCTTGTGGGTAGACGTCCTACGCTGCGCTTGCCGGTACGCGGTCTCCATTCTAGAACATTTCTGCCCCATCGGCCGTCAGTTCTACGTGCTATGTGCCCCGCCCACTGCCACTTCAGCTTGCTAATCCATTGGGCTATATCAGCGACTTTTAATTTGTATTGATGAACACATTTGCCTCCTTTTATATGATTATTGACTAAAACTCCGGACAAACGCTAGCTAAACTAAAGAAGATTCCAATCCTCCCAAAATCCCCGATCCGCGTTTAATTTTTCCACCTCGCCCCACCGAACAATAACAATTACGATTCATAATCACGAACCCGTCATTACACCGTTTTATCAGGAGACGCAGCAACCCTTTGCGTCTAATCGTGAATTATATCCTGTAATAAAATTCTTTAATCAAAGAAAACAACCTCCAGCCCATTCCGAGCGCGCACACGTCGCTACCTAGTCGTTACAACGAATATTTACATACATGTGTCATTACACCCCCCGCCCCCATCATAATTAAGGGTATAGCGGAATCTTAGCGTCTTATTACGCGAACGTAACGGTATCCTCTTAGAAAATTGTAACAACACTGTCGTTAGACGCACCCCCAAATAATCACCTCGGAAATTTGGCTCTCAAAAGTTTGCCCGAGTTAAAATATCGCTGCTAAGGAAGCTAAGAGCACACGCGAAACTTAAATGTGAAATATCCTCTAATGAATCAGACAATATTTTAAGGCGTGGGAGGCAATAAAAACACCCTCCACCCACTAATGTATACCAACACTTTGTCTCTCTTTAGGGACGGGGTGATTTGTGTAAATAAATATCGATGTGGACACTAGATAAGGAGCTCTTAAGACTGGGCTTATCGATAAATTATTTCGGTTGTTTATGTAATGTAATTCTGAAAGGGTTTACTCTTGGTTGTTTTATACTAACGATTGTGTTTTTTATTGTTTCAGGTAAATACAAAGACTGTGTTATGTCATTCCTAAAGTTTAAAGTTTTTGTTACAATTCATTAAGGATGTTGTGTAAGTTGCTTTTTTTTCCTTGAATGATTTTTAGGTCATCAATTATGTTGCGTTTTATGATATAAGAATTACGTAAACAATGTGTTAAATTCTGTCAAGATAAACCTACTAAAACACTTTAAATACCTATCGGTGTGGATAAAACTCCGAATATCGATAATTTATACCCATAAAAACTCAAACTATCGATACGTTGTTCCAGTACCGAAACTTGGACGACTCTACCCATTTGGTCATGTCGGCTCTCACCGCGGGGGCCGAGACTACTGATTTTGTCACGGTTTTATTTACCTTCGCGAAACCATGACAAAGTCGGTAGTTCGCTAAGATCTCAATAAATACCAAATTGTCAACTCCTTGAGGGACCTTAACGTTAAACTTAAGCAAAAGACAAGTAAGCGGTTAAGAAATGTTTTGTATGGAGCATCTTTTTTATTTTTTTATGATTTCCCATTGTAGAAGTTGCTTGTATAACCTAGTAAAAACTGTCGGTTTTTTTACTGTTGGCAGCAAATGCCAAAGAACTGATTAGAATTGTATTTACGCATTAGATGTAGATCGCTATAAATAGTTCCAGCTAGAGTTCAACCATGAAGTCACATTATATTTAACAGTGGATGTATTTTATTGTAATCAAAAAAAAGTCGCTGACATAGCCCAACGGATTAGCAAGCTGAAATAGCAGTGGGCGGGGCACATGCACGTAGAACTGACTGCCGATGGGGCAGAAATGTTCCAGAATGAAGGCCGCGTACCGGCAAGCGCAGCGTAGGACGTCCACTCACAAGGTAGTCAGACGACCTGGTAAAAGTCGCAGGAAAACGCTGGATGCAGGCCGCTTCCAACCGGCCAATCTAGAAGTCAATGGGGGAGGCCTATGTTCAGCAGTGGACGTCGTATGGCTGAAATGATGATGATGATGATGATGATGATGTATTTTACTGCTTAAATACAACCAATCAAATTTCGCTACCCCATATAAAAGGAGAAGGCATAAACACTGCAGTAAAGCTGGTCAAAGTTATGATGATGGTACATTAAAATCTGGCCATTCATTTAGGGACCGTTTTTTTATATTCGGCAGTTGCTGTATTTCAGCACACGTTGTATAAACCGAAATGACCATGACACACCACACCGAGTCCCTGTTATCGACACAAGTAGCATCTCTAATCATCTGGTCATGCCGGTTTCCACCGATCTCTCCACTCAGCTCAACGCAGGCCTGTAAATACCGAATTGTTCATTAGCACGGAGACTTATTAACATCGTAACCTTGGCTTCGACGGAGGCGTGAATCAAGCCGCGTCCGCTTCGTAATATCTTCATGCATAGCAAGTGAGATAACCCAGTTTAGATAATGCCGGTATTATCCAATAGATTATGCAAAATCAGGTCGTGATCCACTAGGTTTTTTTGTACCTGTGTAGGTACTAACCAAATCTTCTGTATTACTTACTTCTGACTCGTATCGATTTGAATCATCATTATCATTTCAGCCATAGTTGGATTCGACGATTGACCTCTTTCTCAAACTTGGATTTACCAAACTGGATCGCTTGTTCCAGGTAGACATATTTGTCAACAATTTCGATAGTAGAGCTCCCAACGGATACTGGGTAGGGCGCAACATGGGCATTCGACATGAGCTTGGTTTTGTTCATGTTCATCCGAAGGCCTATTCGTTAGGAAACTTGACTAAGGCCATCGATTTAAATAACGAAATATAATAATATATTTATGGCAGTTAAAAAATGAAACTTGTATCGATTGTGATTGTTAGAAAAGATACGTTTGACATTACAATACATTATCAATCCTTCTTGTGCACACAAATGGCAAAACTCTAAATGATCCCGACCAAATCTCGTGTCAATTAGTTCCCCCTATACCTAATAATCCCATCTGTGTAATAAGTGCACCCAACTTGATCCAATCATCCGCGAAGTCATTGAAGTTCCTAAGTAGACCTCGGGAGAACGTTTTGTGGTTTACACTCGCGACTCGGCCTACAAGAGTTCGGTATTGCTGTTGGAGTTTGGAGAACACAGATTGGAAGGACGGCGAGCATGTATTCGTTGAACATTATACTTATATTAAATATGTCTGCGAATATTTTGATACATGACAGCTATGGCATCATGTGAAACTAGGACTTGACTGCTAGCTGACTCAGCCTTAGTGTAATTTTGGGAGTCCAAAAGTAATTCTAACGTAATAGCTACAAAATAAGTCAGTCAAAAGTTGGCTGCCTTAAGTTCCTAAAACTGTTAATAGATTTAGCGCTGTTTCTTTTTTAAAGAAAATGAATCAATGTCTGACGACACTTTTGGTGCTAGATGTTGTTATTTAGGGCTAGACAAAATCCT
Organism: Anania hortulata; assembly: GCA_963576865.1. Classification (NCBI taxonomy): domain Eukaryota; kingdom Metazoa; phylum Arthropoda; class Insecta; order Lepidoptera; family Crambidae; genus Anania; species Anania hortulata. Next base: position 2,417,406 of record OY756409.1, read on the forward strand.
CATAATCATCTTTCAGAAAAATTTGGTTGTATGAATACCCAAGATGTACCTACCAGCTTTCGACCACGTGATGAGCGAAATTTAACCGCGCAGTAGCTACCTAGCATCAAAAGTTTATACTAGAGGTTTGACTATGCAAAATAATTTGTCTGCCTCCGACCGACTGATTTATGTCTCTGACTATGCCCAAACTGATTGCTTTGCTCGCTAGCCTCCACAGCCGTGTGTAATACAAGTAAACAGACAACAGTTTGAGACGCGATGATTTATTGATTCCAAAGGCGACCGGGGCGCGAGATAGCACCCGTTTTAATTATGATCCGGCTAATTGTGTTTGGGGTGACGCCATATTTGTACACCTCCGATTGGATGCTGTGGCATGAAGATTTCGTTCCTTGGTTTTTTAATGGCTAATAGTTTAATCTTGACAACGAAGTTATTCTTTTGAAGTAATGATCTTTCCTATTTGTTAAATAATTTTTAAAAAAGGATACTTTGTGCCAAAGGAATCAGTATTGGTTATGTAAAGAAATACTTGGATTTAGATATATATTGCAGCGTATTTACTGAACAAGTTTACTTTATCTTACTTCAAATTTATCATCACATACCTACCGTTAAATGAGATTGAAGTCAAATGCTTAGTCGCAAAAAAAATATAAACAATACGCCATCATTATAAGTTTCCCAATGCCCCAAAAAGCCATAATCAAAGATACCAATTACCGCCCCGCTCGCAAAGAGTCGTGCGATCGACAAGGGCCATCCCTCCAGCATTTATAACGCACGGTTAACGCGGATCGCGATTTAGGGCGTGTTCACAGCAAGAGTTCACAATGCGTTACACAGATTGTGATAGGCTTTAAAAACGCATAAATAACAGATACTTTTTTGTTGAATGGTTTAGGACCTGGCGATAACATGTTGTTCGCACCATCGACGTTGTCATTCTTTGGCCATGGATATATTAATTCAAATTCAAATTCCAACGTTTATTGCATGTCACATTACAATTTTGCGGTGTTAGAAAAATAAAGATATACATGTGACGCCCTGCAAGGGCATATATTAATTTCGGACTTGACCTTAACCTTGACCTTTTCTAATTCCGGGAACTGACGCCTCCTTTTGAGAACTCTGCAATATCAGACATTATTTTAACAAACATGGATTCATTGTATAGGCACCTTTTAATAAAAATATGGTCAAAAAATTTGCTAACACAACACCAATGTTTTGCATTGCAAATAAAAAAAAATGAATTTAGGTTTATAATTAGGAACCTTAAAGATTGAAGTCAAAATCAGTCAATGTATTTTTAGAAAGGTTTTAAAGTCATGAATATGAATCACTTTTATTATTAATTCTATTGTTACAGCGTAAAATACAGCCGTTGTATACATAATAGCTAATCCGATAGCAACTTATGTAAAAGATAATCATGAAAAAAGTTTGTCGTTCATTTTGATATCAACCTATACTCTATAAATGGAATATGACGTGGTCTCTTATACGTGCAGTATAAGCCAACTAAGTCTGCGTGAAAAAACACTTAAACGTGAACTCCTCCTATGAATTACCTCTCCCCTCGGCCAGGTGCCTCATTAGGCCGACAAAAGTGTTAACTCAAAGGCCTTGCTCGAGAACGTTTGATTTTACAGCGCTCCCTCATTGGACATTTAAACGGTTAACACGTCAACGATTGCAATTGAAAGTTTTAAATACAAAAATAAAAAAATAACAGGTCTGGATTTGTGATCCCAATAACAAAGATTGTACGTATTTAATTATTTTTCTTTGTTAATAGACAAAACATAAATATGACACGGATCGTGATAAGTCTTAAACACGCTGCAATGTACAAATTCATTCTGAATTGTCTTATTATTGTAGAATTTTACTCCGTAATTTGGATGGTTTTAGATTTTATCAATTAACTAGCTGTTGCCTGCGACTTCGTTCGCGTGGTCATTAGTTTATTCATAAAGGTATTTCTGCGCAACTTTCTTAATTTTTTCTGTCAAAAGAACCTTCTCCTGAAAATAGTTAACACAACAAAAAATAATTAGCGAAATTGTTCTATCCGTTCATGCGCGCTGCGATGACCAAGGGAAATTGAGATTCATTTTGATATAAATAGATAATTTCTCCAAGTTTAATCAATCAGTTGTAAAAAATGCAATTCAAAGAGTATCTATTAATTCACTTAATTTATGTAAATATTAAAATGTGCCGAGTTTAAAATTTAAATTCCTTATCTTATCAATTCAACTGAAAAGCGCAAAATATAATGCGGATTCCAACTTGCAAGTATCAAGATCGTCTTTTCAAGCACCAAGATCCCTCGAACCGAGTAACGGCACTTTTAGAGGGGGGTTATTATTTGCAACCGCCAAATTTATCGAGCAATATCAGCTAAGTAACAACGCACGAAATGCCCAATTAAAATATTAATTACTTGAGTTGTGACACTTCGCGGTGGCAGGTGGGGTTGTGGAGTGCGATAGAGTATTGGCTGGTTGTAAAAAAAAATAGACTAATCAAAAAAGCAGACATTTTGTAGATAAGCATCGACATTTTGTACTATCATACGCGCCTTCTTAATTTTAATGCATACTAATTGTCTCTGTTTGATTGAATATGTCCCTTACACAGTACGAGTATGTCCCTTGTCTTGATTGCTTAATTCCAAAATGTCTTTTCCCCTAAATTGTAATGTTTAGTAGAAGTAACACAATAAGCGTAGTAAACAAATTATGTTTTTTTTTTTAAATAATTATATAAAACTGTTTATAAGTAAATAAAAAAATAAAAAATTGGACAACATCACATGCATTGCTCTGATCCTATGGTAAGTAGCCAAAGCACTTGTGTTACAGAAATCAGAAACAACGACGGTACCACAACACGCAGTCCTGAGACAATTTAGAAAAGTTTTTTCTACATTAACAGACCGGGAAACGAACCCGGGACCTCGGAGATAGCGACACCAAGTCTAGTATGCTCGCCTCTCGGCTACGGAGGTCGTCTAAGTACACTTGTAGTTTTGGTAATCGCTCAAACCACTGACTCGACTGTAAAAAGTGTTCCTCTTACAGAAATCTATACTATTTTTGTGTTATATTCTATTGATCAATAGACTGAATTTCACGCAGGTAGCCGCAGACAAAAGGCTAATTAATTTAAGTAATTGAAAAAAAAAAGTTTTTTTGTAAAGCCTTGATTATAATGCGTAGTTAATGTTTTTTGCTTTTTTATTCAATTCTGTAGTGTCTTGCTTTTTATTTGTTATACTGAGCTGATGTGCGCATGTGATGTCCAAATCCTAATTAATGTATATTATTGCTTTTTTTTCCAAATGAAGGTAATCCTATTGTGCCAGCTGCAATAAAAACGAATAATGTCAAACTCTCATACCTTGAAAGGTTTCATCTTCTTTCATCTTTGCTGCTATAGGACGTCCACTGCTGAACACAGGCCTCCCCCCATGACATTCATTGGGAGGGATTGCTAATACTCCCTACGCTTGGCAGGCGGGTTGGCGAGCGCAGTTTTTTATAAGATTTCGCACGCAGACGCTGCTGCCCGTCTCGTGCTACAGGAATTAGTCGCCTCTTACGACACGATTTCTGTTGGCGGTGAGGAAGTGTATTCTTTACGGCCGTCCTCACAAGATACTTGAAAGGTTTAAAAAACACAATTTAAAAGAAACCCTTATCATCATTATGTTCCATTTCAACCACAAACACTGATCAAACAACTTAAAACCTTAGTTAACCCCCAAATAGGATTACCGCACCTCAACTGAACCGCAATATCTTCAAACAAAGAAATCCTTAAGCAAACGCATTTACCCCTCAGCACTAAATATTAAGTGTTAATAATGTCTGAGACACCCCAAGGATCAAAAATTCAGCGAGTCGTTCCGAGTCCCTAAGAAGGGGTTGTCGATTTTCAAAGTCGTTACCCTCTCATCGCATATCGATATTAATGTCTTAAGTTTGCCAGATTTTGGCGTTTAAAAGATCTGAAACCATTTTGTCTTGGGGATTAGAATTGATTGCCGTTTTATTGGTTTTGGCAAATATGCCGTTGAGGTTCGATGGGGGCAATTCCTTAATTAATCTTAACCCCTTTGGCTTCTGTATTTTAAAAGGTGACTGAGTGACAGAGTGATAAACACAAAAAAGCTAGCTAACTTATGTTAGTATTCAAGTATTTTATTTTGCTTCCCAAGTATGTTCATAAGAACAAAATAAAATACTTGAATACTCAATAAAGAGGTGTCCTACGTTATAGAGTTTTAGTAAAGAAAGATGTATCAACCGTTTGCTTACTAGCTATGATAATGCAAATTAAACATTATGTAAGTATACATACTTAAAGCATCATACATTTGATTTTGATTAATCGCTTCAATAAACCAAAAGCTAAAAATTACTTCTTTCCTTCATGTGTTGCATCTTTGGCTCACATTTTAATCCAGAGTAAGCGTTATCTATGTGATTTTCGGTAAATTATCAAAAAACATATCTAAATTCTAATTCTAATTCCTTCTCTTGTAAATTACTTAATTTCTATCTGTTTTTAGTGTCATTTTTGTATACCTACCTATTGAAAAATTGTAAACCTTGGTCTTCCTAAAATAAATAAATAAATCAAGTAAAAAATTTTTTTACAAAATCTATTATCTATCTTTATGTTAAGAACAAAATACGAAGCTAATGTATTTTAACACAGAAAAGTGTATATTTAAAAATCGTATGGATCTAAAACATGTTTATTCAAACAAGTGCGCCTAAATTGCGTTTGAAGAACCATGATTAACACCAACAGAATTCTTAAACTTGAAATCTCACATCTGTCCAAAAAGAAACCGACACTTAAGGCTTCTTGATAATACTGAAATACTATCTTTATTTTCTTCAGATAAAAATCCTAATAATAATTGGCAAAATCTTAAACTAAAATCACTCTAGTAACTCTACACAAGATTATTTACAGAGTCAATTTTCAGTGAGTTTCATAACATAGGAAAGGAATTATTAAAACCATTATTATTGTATCGATATGCACGATTTTTATTTAAATCAGACGAGATCAATACATTTCCGGGAATGTGCTCAACTATAAAAACAACTTTACCATTAAGCACAGAATACATAGCATAAGGTCATATTTGTATTGTTTTCTGTTTTTTTTATTAGGTTAAATTGTTTTTGCACTTTCAATATTGAAATTGACACCCTTTAGATGTTTGCGAGTGTATAACGTGTCTATAGAAACCACGATTATCACCGCAAGTCTGATACTTTCCACTCAGTCCCCACATAGGCAGGCGTGTTTAAAATTTATTCGTAATCAACCGTTCTATCTAGTTACCCCAATTCCCGACACCTTAATGAACTCAATCAATATCTAATGCAATGAGAACACGTAATTAAAACTGCTCCCGCGACATTTGCATATGAAAACCTTTATAATTGATCATTCATGAGATCCCCCTGTCGGTTCGATGAAGACAATGGGGGGAGTACTAAACAAATTAGGCCTTAGGAAAACAGACAGAAATAAAGCATCTGCAGTATTGGGGTAGAGTGTATGGAGGAATGTTTTGTATTTCTATAAAAGTTAGAATCCAAATTTTGTATATATTTAACGCTATAGTAAATTATTTTTCTATAACTTTTTCGGCTTTACGCTTTAAAGTTACTAGGAAAACCTATAAGTTGAGTAGTTCTATTGCAAAAATGAACTTTTATCATCAGTAGAGTTTTCTATGTAAATTTCGTTGTAGTAATTTGCTCAAGTCTCCAACATAAATCTTTGACTAGCAGTCAAACTATTTGTAGCAGAAATCTTCTTCTCTATAGTACTTTATTCGATAGTATCTTCTGTTTGTAAAGCTACCTAAATATGATGACAAGATTTGTTAATGAACACATAAATTAAAAATCTGATTATTCTCTCTATGCACACTCCATATTTTACCCACCTCACGGTTCTATGTCTGCCTTCGCAAGATATGGCTCTTAAGTTAGCGTTTAGCCTTTTATTTTGATTCTTTAACATTTTTATTAGTTAACCGAACATATCACCTAGGTATGTGTTATCTATCTATCTATCTATCTGGTATATTTATTGAGGTATTTTGGACGAGAAGACGTGGTGTAGTTTCCCGAACGCTACCCAGCCGAGTTAGATTCGACGATTGACCTCCTTCTCAAAATTTGATCTACCCAACTGGATAACTTGTCCTAAGTAGACATATTTGTCAACAATTTCAAGAGTAGAGCTCCCAACGGATAGGGCGCAACATGGGCATTCGACATGAGCTTGGTTTTGTCCATGTTCATCCGCAGGCCTACTTGTTGGGAGACTCGAGTACTCAGCACAATACTCGATGACCTCATCGAGTATTGTGCTGAGGTCTTCAAGCGATTCTGCCATGACCACAATATCGTCGGCAAATCGAAGGTGAGTGATGTACTCGCCGTTGATGTTGATGCCAAATCCTTTCCATTCCAGGAGCTTGAAAGCGTCTTCCAATGCAGCGGTGAACAGTTTCGGAGATATAACATCTCCCTGTCTTACGCCTCGCTGCAGAGGAATCGCCTTCGTGCTCTGCTCCTGTACTCGGACCGATATGGTGGCGTTTTTGTATAAACACTATAACACCGAGGTGTGTATCGCTACATCGAGATGTACCGATGCACACCTGCACGGCCCACCTGCACTGCCCAGGTCTCGATCGAATCAAAGGCCTTCTCATAGTCCACGAACGCCAAGCATAGTGGCAAGTTATACTCCTCGGTCTTCTGTATAATTTGCCGCAGCGTATGGATGTAGTCTATAGTACTAAAGCCTTTTCGAAAACCGGCTTGTTCGGGAGGCTGGAAGTCATCGAACCTACGCGCGAGACGATTCGTGATGACTCTCGAAAACAGCTTGTAGACATGACTTAGAAGTGAGATGGGTCTGTAATTCTTCAATAAGGTGTTATCTCCTTTCTTGAAGAAGAGCACCACCACACCCCTGTTCCACGCCTCTGGCGTTATTCCCTCGAGAAAGACGGAGTTGAAGAGTCTCTGAAGGACTTTCAGTATCGGTGTTCCACCCGCATTCAGAAGCTCTGATGTGATTCCGTCATCACCCGTCGCCTTGCTGTTCCTAAGCTGTTTAAGGGCCATCCTAATCTCGTATAGGCTGATGTCCGGGATATCTTCGGTATAGTGTCGGGTCAGCTTAGCTCTTGGATCTTCGGCTGAAAATAAATGCGTCCAAAATACCTCAGTGCCTCAAGACGAAAGTCTAAAACCAGTGTGTGTTACCAGTGATGACATATGGAACTGAAACGTAGCCTCTCACTATGGGCCTCATAAGAAAGCTCAAGGTCGCACAGCGTGCTATGGAAAGGGCTATGCTCAGTGTTCCCTTGCGAGATCGAATCAGAAATGAAGAGATCCGTAAACGAACAAAAGTCGCTGACATAGCCCAACAGATTAGCAAGCTGAAGTGGCAGTGGGGGCACATAGCACGTAGAACTGACGGCCGATGGGGCAGAAAGGTTCTAGAATGGAGGCCGCGTACCGGCAAGCGCAGCGTAGGACGTCCACTCACAAGGTGGTCAGACGACCTGGTAAGGGTCGCAGGAAGACGCTGGATGCATAATGTGACATTCGTAGCGAGCATGTTACGTCACGCCGTGTGCTAAAATCCGTTGTCAAGTGGGCTCGATGCTCGCTTGTTTCCCCGTACTGTCTGCAAGAATGCTTAATATTTTGCTTAGTAGCTCAGGTACATTACGCCCCGTGACGCCTTCATATCCACCTTAACGTTCTATAAAATCTAGGGAGTTTTTTAACTCCACGGTGAATTAATGACTGGTGTATTTTGCACATTTTCTGCTTCTTTCTGTATTTTTCATATTTATTAATGAAGTGATAGAGCAGTAGCACCGGTGGACTAAACTGCAAGAGTCCCAAGAAGGTTCTATTACGGTCAGTTCAGTTTCGGAAATTAACTTTTATAAACTGTCTCCAAATAGATATTTGATGCAAACAGCTCAGAGCCGCTCGCTGTGGCATTCTATAGGGAAGGCCTTTTTTTAACAGTAAACTTCCAAAGGCTGATGATGATAATGGAATTAGCATAAATCATCCAACTAGGATGTGCCGAAGACTAAAAAGTCGCTTCTTCGTATCATAAGACATTTGTGTGTATTCATATTTATCCCGCCGGTTGTTTGGCCACACAAGCAGACGGTGTCTGCAGCACTCGCTGTCTCGGCGCCAGCGGCGACGCTCCGAGAGCATCACTCGTTGAAACATTCATACACCGCGCAGTTTTATACGTAGCGATGACGGACTTGACGCTTGAGTTGTTATGTGTTTTGATATTTTCTGTTTTTGTATGTTGTTGATTTGTGCGATTTTGGAAAGATAGCTGCTAAAAGTGATAGATGATGCAAAAAAGACAACCTCCGTAGCCGAGAGGCGAGCATACTGGACTTGGTGTAATCTCATCTGTAACCTCATGGGACCTCATCCCGGGTTTGATTCCCGGTCGGTCAATGTAGAAAAATAACTTTTCTGTACTATCTCGGGTCTAGGGGTTGTGGTACCATCGTTGTTTCTGATTTTTGTAACACAAGTGCTTAAGCTACTTATCATAGAATCAGAGCAATGTATGTGATGTTGTCCAATATTTATTTATTTATTGTTTTAAAAGAAGCCCTGCGTAGTTAAATGAGTGATTACGTACTTAGATGACTAAATATTATTCTAAACGCAAAATAGAGTCTAACAATCTTGTAACATTTATTTCAATACGTAAGTACTTACGTTTATTTAATTTAATACTTTCTTGTACGTTATACATTTAGAATCCTATTTCCAAAAAACAAATTACATATATATGTATTGTAGCGACATCTATCTCGCCACATACGAACTAAACTGACGTATCCTACATCGCGATAAGTTATCCGAGCGATTGAAACATAAACAAGAACCCGACAACAACCGTCTGGCAGTAGCCCACCAGACACAGCACCCGTCTGGTCGGAGGATCTTCCGTTTTCAATGGTGGATGAGGAACTCAATACCTTGTTCCTCTCACTTCCCCAAAGTATGTATATTTTGGTTTCTATGTCATCTTTATTCTTAATTTTTTTTGTCTTCACTAATACCAAATTAAGTTACCACAAATACCGGTATAAACATAAAATTAAAGAAAACACCTTTTACACAGTTATTACATACAAAATCAACTAATTGGCCAATACCATGATTATGTCTAAAACACTCCTCCGAACTATATCTCCATTAACATTCTCAATACCCCCATTAAACTGAACTAAACAATGAAAATCTATCATAGTAACAACTTGAGGGCTCATTCAAGGGGGTCTATTAGGTCCCCATAAATTGCCAGGGGTCTCCGATAACACCTTATCGAGTTGTTAAGAGCAATATCGGACCGATGATAGTGCCCTGTGGCAGCACGGCGGTTAATCAAACCTATTTTGGTTATGGCAAAATTGACTTCAAATTGTTAACTTAGATGTTAGTGAAACTTTGGTGGAGATACGTTTTCCGCACAATCGATTGCAGATGATTCGATTTTAGTAGGTTTGAAATAAGATACGATTCGTTTTTGATTTTCAGCTTTTAAAATAATTTTTTGGCTAAATTATAAAACTTTTTGGTCACTAAGAATAGCACCCATAGCACAACAAAATTGTATTTGCCTCTTATGGCCGCCATGAATAATACCACATGGAACTCCTACCTGTCTCTTACTTCCGAAATAAAAACAAACTCTGTAGGATAAGAATCTCCATTTCGATGACATCAAAGAAAATCAATTAAAACCGTGTTTACGGGCGCACATTAGGGGCGCAAATGTACAAGCAGAACTCTAAATAAACATCCCGTTAAGAGAAAACTTTGCATAATAAACGGCCGGTCTCCACCATTCAATAGTCTGGAATTTGGCCCGATACATCTATTAGGCCGCACCGAACCCTTATCCATAGTGATGCTACGAATAGTGCTTTTACGAATACGAATTATTAAGAATAGTGACTTTTTGACTACTTAATTGCGTCTGAAACGGATAGTAAGTGACATACTGGAAAAGCAAGGGTCCAAACCAATTGTATCGAATCGATCTTTTCGTTAGACCATTTAACGTCAAACATTTAACATGGCCTTGGAAAACGATACGAAGACCATGCAATCTAAAGCCGTTCTCAGTAAGGATGCTAGGAAATGATACAAATCAATATCAAGGTAGCCGCTAGCAGTCAAAACTGGATCAGGGTCCACACACAAGGCATTGTGATGATTTAAATGCAGCTAAAGATGGGGTTAACTCGGGAAAATAATTAAATAGCCTGTTTATAAAACACCTGATGTAATGTGACTTGGCTGATGAACCGAGATGGTATACCCAAACCCTAATCGCACACGATTTAGATTTAGGGTTTTGGTAAGACTTGTAGAGGAATCACTGAAAGGCGCAGGAAAAGCTCGAAGTAGTTACAAAGCATTTTTTTCTATAAACGACAGTGGATGTCTTCACTACAAAAACTGGCTCAACTTACGCGAATACAAATATTCGTATTTGTTGCATCACTACTTATCCGAAGTTATCGCCGACCGCGACCAATAAACTCGGAACAGAATTTAATTTACACCGCAACGTACACAAATACATACATATTTTCGTCGAAATAATACGACAGTAGTAATTGAATCGGCCTCCGGCGAACTCCGGGGCACGTCGTTAACGTTCCTAAGGGTGCTCACCACCGTTGTACCCTAGATATGCACTAGAATGCTACCAAACAAACGTGCGACAAAGACACAACCATACACAATTGTACAAAACAGACAGAGATGGGTTTAATAGAAAGTGTTTATTATAAACAAAGGATGGAGTCTTATTGGTACTACCGTTTTAATAGACTATTGGACACCCGTGGGTGAAAATTTCACCTCTGAAGATACACAAATTGTTAGGGGCGGGTAATGCCGATGTTTAGACGCAGGCGATTTCGCTCTGAGCGTATTAAGATGTCCTTTGATGTTTTGCGGTCCAAACGTTTGGGTTTGACCGGTTAATTAAATGTAGATCGTATCTCTAGACGTGTGTCCGGTTTGATCGTGCAGCGGGATTAGATGCTTTGATATTTTTGATAAATTAATCCTCAAATAAACGTTAGCACTCGTTATTTTCATAACTAGTAGTTGATCTGTAAAGACGTTTTTAATTTCACAAAGCGAAAAGCTTCGTGCAACAAAAATATTGTTATGATTAGATCAGGCGATTGCTTTGTTGCCTAAAGCGCACTTAAAAGTATGTAACAACAGATTTTTTCTTGAATCCAAAAAGTTTTTGGAAGAGCTAATGGCGTGAAATGGTTCATCTTGAACGCAGAAGGTTCCGGGTTTGATATCTGGTTCAGGTAAATTCATCTCGGACCTGGGTGTGCTAGGAGAAATTCCTGGCAGAAATTCATGGTCTATTATTTCGTCTCACAAATCTCTCTTTATTCATAATCCCAATTCAAAATTGATATGGAATCACATTAATAATGATACCCATTTTCTTCCAACGGCTGTCGGATTTACGGAATACTACATCAATTCTTCATCAGAAGACGAAATAAAGAGCGCCCTTTTCGCCGCCTTGTGACACAGGAAAAATAATGGACTCAATCGCTTCCGAACCACTCTAGCGCCGTCAAACAGCGATTGTCGGCGATTGAACGATGGGGGTGTCAAAAGAGCTTCGGGTCGACATCCGATCCATCATAATACCTATTTCGCACACCCAGTACCAATTCTACATGACCCCCCGTGAATGGAAATGCTTACTCCTATTGTAGATGTAAAAAGAGGTCAAGAAAAACTGGACGTGTCCCGGATGAAATTATTTTCACTACTGGTACAAGCTGACGTTTCGATCTGTTTCGAGATGGATTAATTTGATTATCCCACAACAGATGTTTCCAACTAGGCGATTATTAAATGTGAGAAATGTTTTGTAGAATCTTTGTGTTGTATCTGAATTGAATCATGTTATAAAAAATCTAGATTCGAGACAAGATTGCATGAAACAATAATGTGCGGAGGCTGCCTTGATGTACGTGAAATCTCCGATAAACTAGAAGAAAACTACACTGCTATAGTTATTTTACACATTAAACAACTCAGAAATACAACGCTACACTTTCAGTTACCCTCCAAGTTCTTCCAGTTCTTACATAAAATACTATATTATTATATATTAGTTTTGAAGAAAAGAGGCCTAATTCTCGTAATTTAACAATGTTCGCAATCCAGTGTCAATCCGCTCCCAGTAACATTACTATCTACAACGGTATTCTCGTAAACTTTAAATTTGACGTAAAATTATCAAGACGTTTGTGATGTGACTGAAAATGGAACAAAAAAAATCTTATTGTGGTTTCTTCCATTTTCAGTCGCATTACGAACTGTAATTCCATTTTGTGCTTACGAAATTACCATGTCATATGACGAGATATATACGCTAGAAAAAGTTAATTAGACACTTTAGCCAGGGTCGATTTTAACATCGTCTTATTTCCTATCAGATTACTTATTTTTAGGGTCAGTTTTTTTTTTCATGACTAACCTTACTGGTTCAACTAATTTATAGATGAGAAACCCTTATCGAAGCCTTAATATCTCATTAATTTAATTAGCTTTGCCATTTTGCGTTATTTTAACCTATTTCACCTAGGTAACAACCAACCTAGTATTGCCGGGTGTCCCGATTGTTAAGAGTTTGTCCCGACTCATTTTCAATCCATTTAGACTTATCTACTAATTTTCTAAATTCTTAAAGATTAACTTGTACAATTCTCCACTCTATGTCAAAAATAAGCTGAATTTGTAATATAGAGTACCAGAACCTCCATTAAATATGTGTTTAAAATTCTTGAAAAGTCGTAGACCTGACACTACCCACCTCACATTACTCCGTCCCATAAATTAACTCGAGGCATTCTTCGTAAAATCAATTAGTTTTTGCCGCCGACCAATCCTGATGGTATCTCGCAATATTCTCTTCTGCCATTCAATTTTCTAGCCCATTTCCGAATAGTATAATTAAATTTGTCCGATCTGTGCTCCCGGGAGACCATTAAATTTCCAGCCTTTGGCCGTTTGCATCAAATGGGATCTAATGTCGTAATACTCGATTACGATTTCTTGTGGCCTTCCTTGAGATTTGTAGAATGGAGCTATGAAGATTTATGATAAGCCGCCCTTGTTCCTTGTTTGGCGGTTGATTAAGTTTTCGGTGATATCGACCTGTTATGTGGTCAAAAGGTAGTATTTAGCGTCTAAATACAGTTTAATTAGTTCACTCGCTGTGAGAAAAATGTTATTGCGTCGCGCTGTCTGCGACCGTCGCGGAAGGAAACTTAATCTAAAAAATAGCGGGCGCATCGACTTGTGCGCCCAACTAGTGATGCGCAATCGATGGAGTATGTGATCGATTTTGCATGAACAAGTGATTTGTCGTTAATGCATTTACAAAATACAAAATACTTTCTTCTTTCCAAAGCTTTTCTCCCGTTCCTAGTCAGGAATATGAAATACGCTAAACCATAGAGCCTGTTTGAAGTTTTAAGAGCTTATGATCCAGCACCTTAAACAATATCCCAACATTTTGTTTTTTCTGTATAGAGTCTTGACGTAAAAATTTGATTTAAATATTTAAATAGATTGCTTTGATACTCTATTGAGTTAGTATTATGTCGAACTCAGGCTGTGTAAGGCAACCTTGGTCACTGAGCTAAAATTTATTATTAAACTAATCATAAATATAATGTAAATAAAAGGACACATCTGATTTTGTTTTGATTCTAGTGTGATTTTTAGAAGGATTTAAATCCTTTCAAAAATCATACTCGATTCTAATCATTAATTCTCTGCCCACAATACCCATCTTATTGTTCAAGTCCAACAGGGTCTATAATGATCTGTTTTATGTACCTATTTATAACACCTGTGTGACATTATAGAATGCAATAAATTTATTGAATTGAATTGAGTAATTATTTTTTAATAATTTAACATTTCATTACTAATGAGAATCTAATAAAGTGTAATAAGTAACTTCATTATGTTTATACTTGCAATAAGTAAAGGTATGACCACTAATCTTGAGGCAGATTCTTGAAATGCCTCAGGAGCTACTATTATCTGAGATTGAAGGAATCCCTGCTAATTGTCGGTGCATAGACATCTTCCCGGATTGAAGGAATCCCGGACAATTGCCTAATAACTCTGCGGCGGGAGGCTGCAATCAAACGCATCTCAAGCCGCGCTTGCGGCTGCACCTAGGAGCTGCTATATCACCTTAAGCTGTATAGCTTAGAACCAAACTGAGATTGCAATGTTTGATAGGTGAGTAGATCACTTCCTAGTTCTAAGATTGTAGGCAACATGTTATACTACCACCAGTTGACAGAAAAAATACCTAGACAGTTTCCCCCTCCCACAAAATGAAACACTGATTCTAAAATGAGTATTTTAACAATAATAAGTGCTAATAATTCTTAAAATTTTACATAAATTTACGCGTTATGCTGCGCGTTTAGCGGTAGCACGGGCATCTGCTATATAACCTCAGGCTATCGGTTTATAGTAGATAAATTATATGCTAGCATTAATAGTTCTCTGTTTTGTATTGTCTGAAATTATTTCAGCTTTTGCTACGCTACACATCGTGCGGTTATAACTAGAGGTAGGTGTGTTTTGCAATCGAAGTCGTCTTCTTCTCATTCTCATGTTTTCTTTCTGCAATATTCTATCTATTTAAGTTTAAAATCCAAGATCAAAATCAACGCAATTAAAAGAAACGTTAATTTATGACACATATTCTGATACTCAACTAACTTACAAAATCTATTGCAAAATCCTGTTGATCTGAAATCATAAAAAGTCTCCCAGCCAAAACTATAGGAAAATAATTGTTGTAAATAATCATTTAATGCAAGATTATGTCAATTAATTAATTCTTTACTGTCATAATTTTTATTGTTATTCCAAAGGAACAGGATCCATCCCATATTTAACACGCTGCCAAAACTGAAATGATACCTAGCTGATTAAGACTCTCCCCATTACCGAGCCGACTGTATCACCCATCTCATATTCCGGGATCCCCGAAGAGTTCCTACTAATAATCAAATTCAACAATGAAGTCACACCTTCAAACTAGTGTTGTGAGACAGTCGATAGTTTGATTGTCGATAGCCATTCGTCACAGGAGATAATGGTAAAGAAAAAAGAATACCTACATTGCAGAGCCTTATACCCAAAAGGGATTACATACCTTATTACTTTGTTGATTCTTACTAATTTTGTGTAATGACTTTTAATATTAGAGTAAAAATATGGCTATTTATTGTATTTGTATACTAACTAACTCATTGTCTGACGTCGACACAAGGTTCTTGAGATCGCGTAACTATAAATATGCTTGCACTCAAACTTTACTTTCATACTATCTGTCTGGACTAGAGTTTTAAAGTGTCCGTCACGTTATAAATGTCTGACCAATATGACCGAGCAAATTGGACATTTTCTCAATGTGACCGGACATTTTGGACATTTATTGTCACTAACGTCACAATCAATTCTATTGACAAACTATGAAAAAAAAATTGGTCACAAATAAGTGCATTATTATAAGAAAGACAGGCTTTAGTAGTGATGATCTATAACGAAATGAAACTACTAAAATTAATTTATCTTTCTGCACGAACAAGCTAAAAAGCGTTACTCGCAAGTTTTTGTTTTTGTTCAATCCAGATCAAATTACATGTTTTATTGTATGTTTTTATTGTCAAATACATAACATTCAAGACTTACTTTAGAGGAATTCTTCTTTTTTTTTTAGTTTATACTAAAAAATATATGTGACAATCGTGACAATACATGTCCAATGTGACCGAGCATTTATCATAAATGACGGACGCTTATAGCATATGACCGTCAATTTACAACTCTAGTCTGAACGACAGACCTGCTTTTTACATCTTTTTACTTTTTGTGGTTTCTTTTTATATTGTTGTTATTTTTTGTAATGTCATGGGCGTGCCAACTGCTAATATAGGGACTTGTGTTGTATAAATTCTACATTATAATTTAAAGAAATAAGTATACTGCTTCCAGTAATAATCCCTGGCCAGCTCCCATCTACATTTCTTAGTTCTTTATCGTTCGATATCCTGACTACACTCTTACTGCCTATATTATCCCTTCGCATCACTAGCGAACACGGGCCCGCACTCCGTCTATTATTTTTGGCGTGTAATAAAATAAATGATTCTCCCTTTTTCATCAGTGCAGTAATCCGCGTCGTCGGCGGTTCACGCGTTTTATTTAGCGTCGTCTCGCAATATATCTGCATATACATCGGCTCTCAGGTCTTGGCCATAGACTAGTTTGGGCGGAGAGAGATTAAAAGCGTTTCCGGAGCGTTTTAATGCCTACAATATTTTTTCACTACAGTATTGTAGTACACAAATTTTAATGTCATATTGGTATGTTATACAATATCATTGCGATTTCACAACCGAAGTAAAAGTTCAATTATTTAGTTTTATGAAGATGGCTGGTAGTGGATGGATAAAAAAAGCGGGAGATGCGCGATGAGCGTGCTCTTTGACCCTCTTTGGGGGAGATTTACGTCCAGCAGTGGACTGCAACAAGTTGACAAGATGATGATGATTGTTTTAAGATAACATATTTTGATTAACCACTCCAGCAAACGAGTATGTTTATTACGATGTAAATATCTTATTCTAGGTCGCAATTTTATGGTAATCTAAATAAGATACGTAATATTATCGATAATCGACATAGAATCTACCTAAACGGAAAAAAATCACGTGCCAACGACGTTTATTTAATTATATTCAAAGATTTTTAACTGATTATGTGATAACTAATTATGTTTTCGAACTTAAGGTTTAGTCATCTATTATATAAAAATGAATCTCTATTTCCCTTGGTCATCGCATCACGCGTGAACGGGTAGAAGAATTTCACAATTTTTTTTGTTGTGTTAGTTATTGTCAAGAGAAGGTTCTTATGGAAAAAAACAATAAGAAAGTCTTCTATGAATAAACTAAAGACCACGCGAACGAAGTCGCGGGCAACAGCTAGTTGTTTATAATTTTTGCCGTAAATATGAACAGCTAAATATCAAGGAATAATTGCTTTACTTTTTTGTTAAAGGTGCAATATTATTGTTCTTATTTCAGTAACTTAGGATTCAATAAAACTAGGATAATTTGTGGACAAACCTTGCAATAACTACGGAAATATTAAGATAGTGTCATATAATTAAATGATATTTTAAAATTCTTAATTAAATTTAAGGTTGGAGATAATGTACCTAAAAAGGTTTACCGGACAACAATAATATTATGATACTATTGTCTAGTATAGTTACATTTATTATAAACAACAATATTTAAGCCATGTGGCTAGTGATGTGGATAAATAGGGTAAACCATTTCAGACATGTTATTTCCCCAATTTAATTATGATATATTTCATTTAAGTTTAGTTCTTTATCATAAAGAAATTGACGAGTCTCACCACAATAGCTCTAAATTTTTAATTCCCTTTCCTACCCACAAGTCTATAGAATAACGTACACATTTTTAACGTCTTAAAAATATGTACCCTCTTGCTCCCTGATCTTTGCCCGGGATAACCTGCCGCAATTGAAATGTTTATAGATACAATAATGCCTCGGGATCAATTCCGGCGGTGATGTTGTTTAATTTATTTTTCTGCGTGAAGACGTGGAATTGTGGGTTCTTCGAGCCTTATTTGGGTATTTTGTAACACTGTTTTTAAATACTCGACAGCAAGGACTGCTGTAAGCTGAAGTAGCAGTGGGCGGGGCACATAGCTCGTACAACTGACAGCCGATGGGGCAGAAAGGTTCTGGAATGGAGGCCGCGTACAGGCAAGCGCAGTGTAGGACGTCCAACTAAAAGGTAGACAGACGACCTGGTAAAAGATGCAGGAAGCCGCTGGATGCGGGCCGCTTCTAACCGGCCAATCTGGAAGTCACTGGGGGAAGACTATGTTCAGCAGTAGACTTCCTATGGCTGAAATGATGATGATGATGATAATAATGATAAGGACTGCTGATAGTGCTGATAAATATATCTGCACCATGGTTAAGATACCTGCACATTCAGATAACGCTAGGATGTGTAGTCATGGTCTATTACTCGTGTCTGGGGTTATTGCCATCTGATAGCAATTGCTGAAAATGTAGACCTGCTGTATCTAGGATTATAGTCAAGCGTCAACGTAACGACATCTATTGTTCTTCTTATTTTATTTTATTTTTATTTATTAGGGGTAACAACAGCTTACAGATTTCATTTTACATAAAATATCGTAACTCTATTCTTCTTTGTATAATGGCCAATCTGTGTTTCCACGTTCGCAAATTTCAAGTTAGTATAGCATTACACTGTTTTTTATTGTTAAGAGCATCTATTCCCATAGAAAATCTATGGGGATATTGCTTTTTGACAACTAGTGATAGAAGAAAAAAACACCTTTATTCAAAATACGTCATGTTTCTATTTCTAACATAAATATTACCCAATTTGCAACATCTAAACACATATTATAAAAACTAATTTAAAAACCCAATTTCGCACAAAAATAGGGCGCCCCCGTTCCGAATCACACATTGTGCCCCGCCACACAATAACGTTATTTCTTCCGGTTGTTTGTGTGATGATTATCGATTGAGTCGCTCAGTTTACAAGTCGTGGAGGCTGATAATGTCGGGACACAGGTACACGGTACTTTTATAGAGTGGCCCTTACTGTGACAAATACGTTAGCAGTGACAGTGGGTCGATAGCCCCACAAGATTGCAAATGTATGGACTGTGATAGCACCGTATCATCCGGTGAATCTAATAAAGTGGAGTATGTTATAGCTATTAATTGCAGTGTAGGGCTCTACGTGTGCCTTGACATCTGCTCTAAGGAAACTTAAGTGAAGGCAATCAAGGTTACTAAGTTCTGATCAGAATCTAGCTTATTAATGACATTGACAAGAGAGAAGAAAAACTAAGTGGTTCGTCCACTCATATGCTTAATTTGTCTATAAACATTCTAAAGTTATCTACGCTTTAGTGACAAGAAAAATTCAAGATAAGCTCACAATAAGAAAAATACGTATTGAAACCTTTACTACTCACAACAGTTCCAAACAGTTATGCGGTTCTACTTAAGTCAACGAATATCACATCTGATAGATAGAGATACATCTGTTGCATTGTGAATAAAGGTGTTTATAATCAACAAATATCTAACAGCTCTACGCTTTTTCTTACTTTAACGCTTGGATTATTTTACCTTAGTTACAATCAAGTTACCTTAGATAAAAGACCCTTTTTTTCTTAAAAATATTGTTCAATGAGACTTTAAACACTATTGTACACAAAAACATTTCTTTTTATCGTTATATTTCTGAAATTATCTATCATCGTTTTAATCATACTGATCTTGCAACTCACACCAAGTAAACCTGGTGCTAACACCTCTATAAACTTCCCAGCGTCCCCCAACCGTGCGTTTTTCGTGGGGTATTATCAATTATTAAACATCAGCATGGAAATAGCACCCCGGAGTCCGCCGGCATCCCGGTATATATTGCGTACTTGTATTAAATATTCCCGGATTATGGCAGCCGACTTCGGCACCCGTGAAATGGTTTTCGGTTTTGTGCAAGTTATTAGCTGGATTTGCATGTTTTTGATTTATTATTGTTTTTTTTTCGAGGGTCGTATCGTATCTTCGAGAAATCACAAGAGAGGTCTGTAAAGATGTTATCGTAGATTGATAGATAATTCAGAGGAAAACAGGCATAAGCAATATTTTTCTTCTGCGTTAAATTAGAGTTCCAGTGGGCTAACCATGATCTCTTATCACTATAACCTTATAATAATATAATGCGATTCTTGACAAACTTCGACTAAAACTTAGCAACGTCTATGGCATTTTGTGTCGCTCTGTATAATTCATCCCTCGTGCAGGTACTAAGACACAAAGGACAGGATAGTAAATTTAATTTTTTTTTTTTTTTTTTTTTAATAATAATAAAAACAACATCGTTTGGTACTCTTTAGCGTTCACGATAAGTAAGTAGTAACATTTATGATGATATATCTGTATATAATCGTAAACGCTGTTTGTATGTAAACACATATAAACTGACGCAGATTTATGGAGAACTGATCATCAAAATTGATTCCTCGATATATCATGAACCATACAGATAAAACCCCCAGACCCCAAAAAAGTATTCAACGACACTAGCCCTTCAACGAAACATCAACTAATATTCAAAAGACTGTCTCCAAAAACTCCGTTAACATTGTCATCTAACCATCATTCACTGTCTTCATTACATTTTTTCCTTGTACATTACCAACCCCCTTATAATGAGCACCCCCCACCTCCCTGATTTTATAACTGCCGATAGCGCTTCGCATTGAATAATTGTCGTAATTAAGGTGGTACGGGACACGGCGACGGTTTTACTACGTATTGTTAAGGCTGATAACGGGTATCCGATAGGAATTTGAAAGATAAGTGCTTTGTTTTGCGCTTTGAGGAGGTAAATTAAGATTTGGGTGTGCTCTGATTGTTTATGAGTGTTGTAATTTTAAACGTGTATAAAGGATTTTGTTTGGAAGTGCGCTTTAGTATCACTGTAAGTAAAGTAAATAAACTAAAGTATTTCTTTAAACGTCCCACCGCAAGGCACAGGCCTCACCTCAACTATAAGATGGTTTGGTCTATACTCGACCACGCGGGCCCAGTGCGGATTGGTGGAGGGGTGTTGTACGGCCAGTGACTAAACCTTACTGTCAGATGTAATCAGGCAGCCTTAAGGCCTCTGATTAGGCTTTGCGACTAGTATCAAACGATATTAGCCGGGACCAACTTTTGACGTACCTTCCAAAGCACGGAGATGCTTGTGATAAATGTCACTAAATATTTTCGGAATTGGTCACGCATCCACTCACAATCGCGGTGCAGGTAGCTTATTTTTTTAAATTACTAACAAAGCGATGCTGCTGCAATTTTTTTTTTAACAAATAATTGTAAGAGTCGATAGAGTCATAATTGCAGTGGCTTATTCTAACAAAATTATTTGAAAGTTTATTTTTTTATTATATTTTCTCATTGCATGAGAAAGGAATTTCCCAAATCTCCCCAATCATCTCCAAACAGCCAAATACTGTCAATTCTGGAAATACTTGTCCACTTTTCCTTGGCCTACCCCTTAACACACTACTACAACACAGAAGATAGATTGTAATTCTTACCTGAAGTAGAGTCTTTGCCCTCTGAGTCTGGTTCTCCAGATTTTTCTTCGGCATTTTCTTCGTTTTTAGTCTGTAAAAAAAATATTTATAAAAGAGAACATAATTAACACACATTAACTTTACTTGTGGCCAAATCGGCATCAGCAAATGCCACTGAGTAGCTACCTTAAACAGTTATGTATTTAATATCAATAGCAACTTGTACATGTAATAGAAGCCATCCTACACGTCAAATGAGACATATCTTGTAATCTTATAATAGGCTGACATCAGCTATACGAAAAATGTTTAATACTCGCAATTTTTACCCATGGAGCGTACGACGTACGAAGTTCCATCTAACAAGCCACTTGTATGCCATAACAATGTTATGTTTCAGTCATTATTTTTAACATTAAATTATAATATCGGTGCTTGGATGTTACGAATTTTCATGCTAATTGTATGTTTCATTTGACTGAATTCAGGGAAAAAGTGATATAATGGTATATGCTCATTGTTATTTCTTATCAAGCTTGTACAAACCTTTTACGAATCTTGACTTTGTAAATATATTTTTTATAATTACCTACATCGGTTTTTTTGTTTTGTAAAATAATAACGACTCCCAACTAACTTGGTATTGAGCAAGAAAGAAGATAGTCTTTTGATGGCATGATAAGCGTCGTAGTGCGGTGATTCGCCTTAACCCAAAGGTTTGATTCCCGATTCGAATGCAAATTGTCATAAATTGACTTAGGTCATTGTTGGAAGACGCCACTGTCAAACAGTGATTACCTAGTACCTCGTAACACAAAAACGTCACTTCAATACCACACTGGGTAATATAGGTACTTACAAGTGTAATATGACGACCGTCTGGTGTAGTGTGGGGGCAGCCATAAATAATACACTTCCCCACCGCCAACAGGAGGCGTGTTGTAAGAGGCGACTAATTCCTTGCATGCGAAATATAATATAAAAAAACTGCACTCGCCAACTCGCCTACCAAGTGTGGCGAGTATTGGCGATCCCCCCCAATGAAAGTCATGTTCAGCAGTGGGGAGGGGAGGCCTATGTTCAGCAATGGACATGGCTGAAATGATGATGATGATGATAATGGTGTAGTGGTTACCGCTCCGGACTTTAAAACCACAGGTAGCGGGTTAGCATCCCGCTGGGGGCAAATGTATGTGTGATGAGCACGAGCATTATGCCTAAGTCACGGATGTTTATAAACGTATTTAAAAAAAAAAACTATCTAGTCGCCATAACATAATTTTGCTCAAGATTGGTGATAGATAGATAATATATATAACATAATAACTAGATAATTGGTGTGATTTTGTAGAAAAAAATATTTCTAGTTTTTCAAACGGCAGTCGCGATCGGGAATCAAATCGCACCCGAGGTGTGTCACTGTTCCAATCGGTTCTTATTGTATCCAATTAAGTCGTCAAGACTCAGACAATACGCCACCTTGCCCTTTTATCCTCTCATTATAACATTACACTAATATTCCAACACTAACTTTTAGCATTACGATCCCAAACCCATGTCTAAAGCAGTCACAAGTAGACGGGCTACCGATCAAAGGCGCATCGCACTATCGGCTTCAAAGTGTGCACTGATTAGTTGACTGGCGCTCACGCTTCAGTTAACTAACTCGCCGTTAAGTTAACAGAGATTATGCTTTTTGAATGACAAGCCATCCGTAATAATGTAATGATTTACTAAAATGAACATTGTTTATTGGATGCCCAAATAGAACAATTTAATTGTAACTAGTAGTAATTTATTCAGTATAAGCCCTCTTCCGGGCACTTATACACGTCCCAAAAATATAGCTTTGCCCTACCACCGCTTCGGGACTATATATCGGCGGGTAATAAGAAGAAACGGCGCATCAAACTTTGTCGTCAGCCTTTGGCCTAGGCAGGTTATAAGGTCCATACATACATGTCGTTTAAATAATCGTCTACTTTATAATATCATTTTTTCATAAGGATTTTGTGGACTGTAATGCTATGTCGATTTCAACTAGACGCCTTTGCACAACTCAGCGAGCGTTTGATGCTAGATCTAGTTTATTACTTAAAAGAAACAAAAAACTTATTTGTTTACGTGAATGACATACTATAATGTGATTATAGCATATTATGAGATATTATCGCATTTGACAGCCATAGATATTAGCAGCATATTAATATTGATTGTCAGTGCGTTATCGACCTTTCCCATTGTTGTATATTACTTAAAAAAGGTTTAAAATTGTAGAAGCCGAAGTAGGTAAAACAAATCACGTTCAATAGTTTCATAGTTTTTCGCTTTTCATCTTTCATTTGATACTGGGCATCGTTTAACACTAGCCTGTGACTGCGCAACGCGAACGAAAATCTTGTCGATTTTATTTCAACATTAAACACCCAACGAACCGTCTAATAGTCCCCGTAATTAAAAATCCTCAATCGATGCTCAATGCGGTTATCTCTCATTTTTCCATCTTCGCCACGGTTAATAGGGCCCGCGGTTCCACCCCGCTTCCTGGTGGCACCCTCAGTTTTATGTTTTCCATTAATGAAGATAGCTCTAGGCTGATCTTGATCAAGTAGTAGGGTGGGTTTCAATTTTAAAATCTGCCTTTGTGTCATAATCATTGTTGAGAACACACGCTTGAGACGTCTGCGATTTGTTTTGGATGACATCGTCTACGTAGCAATAATTACTTGATAATAAATAATATTTGGGCAAATTGACAACTCAGTCGTACGTATCCCCTTCCCCTTTTTTAATAAATTCGTAAATATTAACGCGTTTTTTTTTTGTTCCTCTCTGAAAAGTGACAAATAGTTTAAGAACGAAAAAAATAGAATGCGTAACTCAAAAACTATACCTACCTACAATGGTAATTAATGCAAGATTTCGTGTTTATCTTTGTACCGTATAGTAAGATTAATTTTAAATGTTATTTTTCCTTTCGTAGTGTTTGTATTCGATTCCCATCCGAGGCGATCGATTTTTTCATAATCAAGTGAAACATTATTTTCTATGTTGTAGGTAATACGTTGTGAAGCATAAATAGATAGGTAAATTTAAAATAGAACTGTACTGTTTCTTTCGTTTATAGTAAAATCGCCCTCATCAGCTTTACAAGATACTACAACATGGTTTACTAAACTTTGCTTTCCAATTTTGACAGCACGTTGACAACTTACAAGTATTTTCTGAGTCCCGTCACAAGTAATAAAATCAAAGTATTTTATATAGGCACAGGCAAGGAACATTTGCCATCATAAATCGGGCAATAAAACCCAGTTAGGTATGAAATAGATAATTGTCTCAAAGAAGCGGGAGCCCCAAAATTGACTCGGGCATTAGGTAAGTGCAAAATTAAGCGTTTCAATTATTCTGGCGCCGCGACCGCGAGCAATGGACATTGCTGCCCTGATCTGAAGCCTTCTGAAGGAAGGACTCACTGGGAGGCCTCCACCCTGTAAAAGGGGTACAAAGAAAGCAATAGTAAAAAGGTAAGATTTATTTTGTTCCTAGCTACCGACAAACGTCGTTGTCCTGTCCAAATTTCAATTAACTCAATTTGTTAATCAAATAACACTTGCGCTAGTCTCCGATAATATCAAGAATCCATACAAAAAATAGCCTTAAGTTTGTCCCGATTTTTCCGGGATATTTTCAATTTTTTTTCTTCTTCTTAAAAACCTTTTTTAATTTCCGTAATTGAAATTGAAAAATAAAACATATACGAGTCCATATGGTAGACTTTTGTTAGTTAAGTTTTCAGGAATTCCTAGACCTTATTGTTTTTTTCTTGATCATTGAGGCTGTCCCTTCAAGTGCTTTCTACACAAACACTTACTTTATTATTCAGCTCTATAGTATTATGCCTTCGTGTTCCACTTACCTACGGTAGACCGGAAAAAACAATGGAAAGCAATAGAGATTTTTTTTTGTGGCAGGCGAAGGTTTTAAATTATCAAGATCAACATTAAATAGCTACTATTAATTATGATACTAAAACAATTTAAGTAATAACCGAACTGAACGAACCAGTTAAAATTGCGGTATTTACATCAGCATAACTGATTTTTAAATTATCGAAATATCCCAATAGAAAGCTGATTACCAAAGTTCACCAAACCCCCCAAGTGAGAGAAGCGGCTATTCAAATCGGATATCGCGCCATTTCTTGCACGTTTGAATTACAAATCGGAAGGCCGTTTCTTTTTGGGATTTAAATTCGGCACCCCCTCCCAAATTGCCAGTTTGATTGCCGTTTTAATGCCCTCCACCTCCTCCAAGATTATCTATGGCTATGGGATTATTACCGATGCAATGGTTCAGTTCTTTCATTCTCCTATTGTTTTTATCTGGTTTGCCCTTGGTCTTAGATCGTCTATACTGCTTAATGTTGTATAATCAATCAAAATATATTGTACTTGCTGTGCCCGCAGCTTTACGTTGCTTTTTTACTCCCTAGGGTCAACTTCTTTTTTACTAAATTTCATCGAAACTGGTTCAGTTTTTACGACAAAAAGTAGAGTATATCCTTCTCCAAAGTCTATATCTATCTATCTATCTCTTTAAAACATCAAAATTCATTCTACGGCTTCTGAAAACGTAACAGACAAACAGAGAGTTACTTTCGCATTTGAAATATTAGTATGGATAGATGGAATTGCTATCTGACCTCAGTACCTTATACATGAGTGAAATTAGGGTATTGTTACGCATCCACTGACATCAAAATATTTTTTCTCGCACTTAATAATTTAAAAAAACTAGACGTATTTTACTGTGAGCATGCCCCTGTTTTTTTAACTAGTTATTTTTTACCAAACATCTTGTTGTACGTGATAGGTTTCTAACTCACTGCAACCCCGAATTTATGAGGCTAAGCAGTTAACAAGGTCCGATATAATACGTCAGTTGTTGTTTCCATAAAAATAAGGATGTTCTTGGTTTTGGCATTGTTATTTCCGTTTGATCTTGATTAATTAGCAGCAAACAGAATAGGTTATTAGCTGCTGGGTCCCGTAATTAGGAGACAAACGAGGCGTTAAGCTGGAACCATCGATGAGATACCGAACGTTGATGACGTACTAAGCAGAACTGACAGTTTTAATCATTCAAAACGCTTGTAATTTATGTTGGATTTGGTTTTCTTATTAACACGAGCTATGGAGTTCGATTTTGTTTGTAATACAGATTATGTTAAATAGCTGAAAATCTGATTTATATTATAGTAGTAAATGGGAATTGTTAATCATGGCTTGGCTTATGGCCTGTTTACTATCAAGTAAAAATGTATTCACGTTCAAATTATATTACATGCCTGATTGTAGTATGTCACTATTACTGAATGACAGTCAATAATCAGTCGTATTATATTTTTATCGTCTAGTAATTCTTAATTGACGTACAATATTACTCGGCAAAAACCAATCTGTTAATAAAAATTGTCTCTCGTTAGCAGCTATCATAAATTAGCCTCCTTATCTTTGCTCAAAACTGATACTTGATCTTATCGAAGGGTAAATATAACCCAGGATTAGCTAGTCCAGAAAAAACACGGCCTGTACGTGATGTTTTTCATTGAGAAAACTTCCAGCCACTTCAACTTTCCCGAAAATCTAGTTAAAAAATTCCGGAACACTTCAGAGGCGTTTGAGCGACACCGGATCCTATTACCTCATCTTTATTTTAGGAAGGTGCCAATAATTAAAGATATTTCTGAAGTTAAACCAATCGGGTCCCTCGAGGAGTATTATCGCCCGTCCGAGGTGCCTGGGGTGGGGTGGGGGTAACATTTTTTTTCCAAGTCGTCAGATAGATTGGATGACACTCGATCTCCCCAAGAGGACGAAATTAAAACGGTGGCGATGAGCCGAGCCAAACGGCCCCGGAATTATTTTCCGTTGAGTGATTCTCGTCCATAAAATTTCTGATTGATCAATTCATCCGGTGTTTCCATTCCTCCTTAATGAAGAGCACGTTTGGGACATTTTTTCGTTCCCCCGACTCTATTTTTCCGGCTGTTTTCGCTTTAGTGATGTTTTATTAATTTTTCTCCCCAGTTTGTGCTTTTTTTTTGACCGAGCGCCGATAGTCGAAAACAGATTTGAGGCGATTTGAATAGCGATTAGGGTCGAATGTTCGCTGGATTTGTTTTCGATGTCGTTTTGGCTATCAGGATTTGCGGTTTTCCGTGTCATCGAACCTTTTGTATTCTCTTTTGCGGCTGATTAACGTTTTAATCTTTGCTGCAGAAAGTCTATTTTTATAATAGTTTAACCCGTTTACAATTAACTAAGTAACGTTTTAACTTTCATTTAGTTATTGACATAACACTGGCGTTTGACATTCACGATATATATTCTAAGCGCAAGCTAAAGTGTTACTTGTGGCCAGAGACGAATCGTCTCTGCTTGTGGCATAGATCCACTCGTTTTTTTTTTAAAGCACGCGATCCTACGCTGACATATCATATAGAAGTAGTTAAGCAATAAACTG
The DNA here is from genome assembly GCA_963576865.1 of Anania hortulata. NCBI lineage: Eukaryota > Metazoa > Arthropoda > Insecta > Lepidoptera > Crambidae > Anania > Anania hortulata. The sequence continues at coordinate 2,445,341 of OY756409.1, forward strand.
TGGTATTTTAAAAAGAAAATGTGAATACATTTATTATATTTTCGTAATAACCAAATTCGCCGGAATCTTCTTCCATCCATCTCCGCGAAGTTACGGCGCCGATACGAGCGAACACCTCGCCGGCTCTCCAACAATTTAATTTACTAGGCACCTAACTTCGACCGATAAACGTACATTCCGCCCCCCGAACACAAATTTTCACGGGCCATCTAAAAACAAATTAATAAAAAGAGGGCAAGTGTGAGACGGGTGAGTTCCGTAGTAAGTTAGTAAATTTTTTATTAGCCATTGAAAATCGTAGTCATGTTCCTTTAGTCAACGGGAGGTCAACCTACTCAAAACTTAAAGGTTAAAGAACCAATTTTCAACTTTGACCTTTTGTGGTAGCTTGACGTGCTGTTGTCTGTACATATTTCTTTATTTAAACTACCCACTATGTATGTCGTACAAGATTATTACGGTGATCGGAGTAGGTAGACTGATTTGATGTACTTTGGTAGTGCTAGCAATTATGCTAATGCTCGATATGCTCCATATTAATGGATATGTCATTTTTTCAAAACTGATACCAAAAAATTCCGAAATCCCGGAGGCATGTCCTCCTCCAATGACATCAATGTTTGAGATCATTGACCCCAAATCAATCTACCTACTCCGATCACTGATTATGTAAAAACAGCAGTTTCTCAACCTACCACAAAATTTCAATTTTTCTCAATTGATCTTTAGGTGTCTTTGATTAGCTCTTTACTGTCTCTCTCCCTGCCTCGTATCGAGGGATTTTTGTCTTCCATACATTGTCATCACAATTAAGTCGAAAAGAAAAACACTTAATATATGAATGCAAAATTATTAAAAAATAAATTATAACTATGTTTACTACTGGCATTCTTATGTATTTATGTAAATCCCATCTTAAGACAGGGTCCGCTGTCCTACTCTTTCTCCTCTAATTTGCTCTCTCCTGGACATCTTCAATGAAATCGTAGCTCTTCATTCCTTTATTAACAACACTCAACTATCGCAGTTTTGGCCTTCCCTTTAGTCTACTCCGACCCAAAGTAACAATTATATTGAAAGTAATTATTTCTATTCTACAGAGGAAACAGTAGTCCACAAAATACAGGTGTAAAAAGATTTATAGTAAAAACTGCAATAAATATATATTTAATATTCAATTTCGTTTAAAATCGCGTGAGTATTTTCTCTTTGTTACTTAAGTTGAGTACCGGTATCTTCACACAAAAACAAAAGGTCCTTTGCAGCCCACCCAACCCTAAAAGCTCCAAGGAAAAAATCGCACGCTCGACTAATAAACGAGATGTTCGCTAATTCATCATTGTTTTTCACTAATAAAAACACGACAAAAACACATCCTCTCCTCAGAAGTGTCCTCCCACCATCGGGGAGGTTAGACGGGGGGACCGCGTATACCTACTTGCGAAATGTCCGTTCTTTGATTTTTTTGGGTCGACAAATTTTGCATTCATTACCATACTTATGACTTTGCACTGGGCTCCAAATTATGTTTTTTGCTGTACACAAGTCAAAGGGAAATTGTCAGCTCCGATGCTTGTATTTTAGATGAAACTAATTTGCCTTTAGAACGGCTGAAATCGGTTCAGTGGTTGTAAAAGTGCCGCTTCTTCTTTTTTGTTGATTACGTAATTTGCGTTTAGGAGGTGGGAATTTTATGACACTGTTTCACCATCACCAACCTTTGTTGGTTACTAATATAAATGATTAGTTTAGTGGGTTATTTGATTGATTTTTGAAAATGAGTTCACATAGTTGATAACAACAAAACAGGGCACAAAAAATATTAAGGTCTGTTTGAAGACTAAAAAAACTTTAAAATTGATAAAACTTTATCGGCCATGATATACTGAGTTGTAACGTGATGTGCCAAAAAACCCTTGACGGCGGTCACACTCCTGTTACGCTTCCACTAATGTATGTGATGTCCAATATTTAAATTTATTAATTATAAGTTTATTTATCTATTTACAATATATATGTATATTTGTTAGAAAAACACAAATCTATTTACTCATATCAAAAGTATGCGACATAAAAATAAAATCTGCTCAACATTGCATAAAATAACACTATTTAGCTTTGTCCAAGCTGTGTTGCAAGAATAAGCTGGTCGTTTGAATAATTAATTTAATTTAGTTGTATCAAGTTTAAATAGTTCCTTCGGCAGTTCCTTGCTAGAAAAAAAATTGGTGCTTTTGCCTGCCTGTATTTTGCTTGAACTTGACCTAAGAATCCATATTTTTTTTAACTTTTTCTTCGTTTTACTTTATTCATGTTTTTTGGAAGTTCCATCACCTTTATCTTTACAATCCTGCTATATGTAAAGGAAAAATCTCAAGACACGTCCCGCCATTTATAATCCGGACTAGTCATATCATTCGCGCTGAACGGGTCTAGACTAGACACCTTCGTTAATATGAAAATTAGCAGAATGAGCTGCACCCGGAAATTGGCTCTCACATAAGGCGGACGAGCGCTGACTTGTCTAGCGTGGTTCAAACTCGTATTATACAAAGTACTAGCTAAAGTCTTGTTGACGTGTCGCCGAATTACATGTACAAATCACGACAGGTGTTAGAACCTCTTGCTCACTGTATCTAGATAAATATAGTACCTTTGTTGATACTATTATTTTCCTGCAGTTATTGCAATTCAACAATAAGAGCGGGTTTTTATGTGTTTAGACGTGTATTTGCACGCAACTTGATAATTTCACGTCTTAAATCGCTCAGATCCGAAGACTACTCTGAGCATTGTGTGTTGCCAATGGCTTCTGGCACTGAGTCCTTGACTGTTGTTCTCTTCTTTGTGTGATAGATCCGAAATTGGAATAACCACAACAAAAGTCACCGACATAGTTAAAGTGACATTGGCAGTCACATCGCCAACTGACAACCGTTGAGGAAGAAAGGTTTTTGAGTGGTGATTATGAACTGAAAGCAGCGGCCTTTCGGGAGCGGGAAACAAATAAAATTCAACAAAAAGTATCGGCAAGGCAAACCCGCAAAAATATTTTCGGTTTTGCATTATATCGGACACACCAAATGTGAATGAATACGAGTTATAAAATAGTTCGTTCTCCAAGTTCGCTTGTCACTTCAAAAAGAGCCTTTAGTGCTTGTAATATTAGGTATTCTTAAGTCACAGGTAACTACTAGTTGACAATAAACGTTCACTACAAGTTGAGAGCGATCAAGTGCGGCGTTTATTGACCATCCCCCTCTTTTTTGACCCACCATTTAGTTGTTAATGTCGATCGAAGCTTCCAACGATAGCATTTGAAGAAACCGCATCACCAGCCGTTACCCTCATTGTTGTTTTTAATGAAACGCGACCGAAGCATTGTCCAGAAGTAGGATCCATTATCCCTTCCCTCTTAATAACGGGGCCCGCTCGTAA